>OX421939.2:11923929-13196647 GCA_949128155.2 Xanthia icteritia
TTATACTCAGATAGTTATAATAATCGTGACCGCAGACTAATGATTGTGTCTGATTGGGTACTATTGTTAAGAAGACACAAAAGATTAAATTCGACCTTCGATACGAAATGTTGTATAACATACCGATGGTCTCTCATGATCTCAAATCATTTATTTTATTTAAAACATTTACATTTTAGAATTGTCTAGGAGTTGGTCTATTGATGGTCAGAAAGGTAAAGCTAGTTCCAAAGTAGTGATTCCTATGGAAAATAACGAACAGGATACCTACTCTAAAGTTAGATAATAATTTATATATATGTATATTATCTACGTATAGAGTATCTTGGGTACGTGGATTGGCCTCACACAAGAAGAACCGAAACCGGTGAAGGTCGCGGGAATCCACGGGATGCGGAAAGCACAGGATGATAGTACCAGTCGTTGTTACAATCCTTGGGAGAGGCCTATGTGCTGCAGCGGACGAAGAATATTTTATTTATATTATTAATATTTTTTGAATTGGAATTTTTAGGAAAGATAAAGAACAAACCATATTCGTAATCTTTACTTCGGTACACAAAGCTGGGGACGCCTGTGTTGTTTCTGATGCGATCCATGCGCCGGGTAATGTTCTTCAAGTTCTCCTTGAGCTTGCCTGGCACCGACTTATCTAGCTCATTAATCGTATACTCTAACTGACCTGCAAAAATATATCACAGTTTAGAAAGGTCTACGTACATTTGAGGGTTTTGACGGCCTTTGATTTTTTGCGCTGATTTACATAGATGTATCTTATGACTTTAGCAATTGTGCGTGAGACTTTGAATTTAAGCATTAATAATTTAAAAATCTTGCAATGTTCTGAAGGATAGTTACCTCTAGCCATTCCCAGGGCAATGTACCACTCAGGGTCTTTCGAAGGCTTCTTCTCATAATGTTCCAACAATTTGTCCAACGTGATAGATATTCTGTAAACTTTTGGAACATTGTATATGAAGTCTTGAGTATCAAAGTATGGATAGATACCGTAAGAGAGCTCGGCAGCCACAATTGTTAACAAGACGATATATTTTACGTACATTTTGTAGAAAACTAACCGTTTTGTAGAGTGGAAACTAATGGTAATCGTAAAACCAATACAGTGGCCACCCGGCAACCACTGATTGGACCATTTGTACGTATTTGATTGAAATTCAATCAATAGGAGTTGTGATCTAATTTCCTAGAACTCTTTGATAAAAGTAAGGAACCAACAGCGTAAAGCATTTATGAGGTAAGTTATTGCTACATAACTGTTTTTTACTTTTGATTTTAATTAATCGTTTGAATGTTTATTCAAGTTATTAAAATAATAACATTTATGCAATTAGTTCTTACATCAGCACTCTCTTATATCCTACCTAGACTCATGGACTGTTTGCAATTAGGTATAGACTGAAGATATTAGTTTTAAGCATAAATAAAATAACTTTGAAATTACAGCTGGAAACCTAAATGAAGATCGGTAGGTACCTACTGTAACTGATTTGCAGCCTACTAGATTAGTAGGGCTGATGTTATAGAATAAAGCAGTAGGTACCTACGCTCTGTCCATCATTACTTTCATAAAGTCGTGATGCAGTAATTTACCGTACAAACACAAAATATTAACCTACTTATGAAACATTTACAAGTACAGATTCCATTTAATATGCCACGAAGACAACACATATAAATAGATTCGCTATAGTTAAAGTAATGGTAGTAGATAAATGTTCCATAATGGCCGCATCCCAAGGCTCGTTAATTTAGAACGTTTCGTCATTAATCGTGGTGTATCCTCGGTCTCCACGATGAAATGAAGAAGCTGCTCGCGTGTATGTCCAAATCGCGAAAGCTAACCCGAGCGGGGCTGAACGTGGTCTTATGGAAAGGGCGCGAGCACACCACACAGCCAGATAAATTCAAGTGGCGTACTTGTACTCACGTATTTTTTGCGATGCAGAGATTTGTACCGGGACCATTCTGCTCACTTCATCGGATCAGTGAAAAAAGCGTTAGTAGGAGTGCGAGTTTTCAGTTATAGTGTTTTCATGTTTTGATATTTATTTGCATGTTACGTAAACCATGGCTCTGTCGCATCAGTGGTTCGTGCAGTGGGCCGCCCCGCCGATGCTCTTCGCGGATATTACTAGTCAATACAACGACGTCAATGAACGATGGAAAAACGATGGACCAAAGTGGAATGACCATTCAGTACTTCCTGAACAAAGTGATGATAGTTCTAATGACTATCGAAACCAAGGAAGTCGGAAAGAAAGTAATAAATATAAGTTTATGACAGATAGATTAAAAAATAATGGTAAGTTTCTGGAATGAATTTTATTATTAGGAATCTATTCTAGTTTGTTAGAAACAGAGAAATGCACTTTGGCATCATAGGTTTTCAAAAGATTTTGTGAATATATAAGGTCCCATTAAAATAGATGGACAAACTTTTAGAGATCATTCAGACCAACAAAAAAAGGACAATGGTAAAAGAAAGATAAGAAAAATGCATTAGATACTTACAAGAAAAATAAATCAGCTAACGAAAATACACTAACGAAAATAAATTGCCGTTTTGTATGAAAAAATTTAAACGAATTTTTTTCATGTATTTTTTATTTGTATTAATCGAAGTAATCACCCATGCAATCAATGCATCTTTGCCAACGCAGTGGCAGTTTATTGATGCCCTTCTTAAAGAAATCAGCTGGACGGGAGGCAACAAATTCTTCAAAGGCATTTTGTACTGTCTCTCGGGTATTGAATTTTATTCCCGCCAAGAAGTTATCCAAATTCTGGAAAAAGTAGTAGTCTGTAGGCGCAAGGTCTGGTGAGTAGGGTGGATGACGGAGAGCTTCCAACCCCAGTTCTTGCAACTTGGAGACCGTCTGCTGTGCAGTATGAGGTCGCGCGTTGTCGTGCAGGAGCAGCGGAGACGAGCGATTGACCAATGCTGGTTGGAAATGTGCCAGCTTCTCCATCATTGTGTTCAGTTCTTCAAAGTATACATCTGCAGTAATGCTCACCCTGTTTGGTGTGATGAATCACACCGGCGCGGCGGCGGCGCTAGACCACCAAACAGTGACCATCACTTTTCTAGGGGTAAGTTTTCGTTTAGGGCATTGTTTAGGTGCTGAACCAGGATCCAACCAACTTGCTGAGCGCTTGCGGTTATCAAACAGAATCCATTTTTCATCGCAGGTAACAATGCGGTTCAAAATTCCTTCATTTGTGTGTCTGTTGAGCAGTGCAAGACACGTCTCGACGCGTACTTCGCGCTGGCGATCATTGAGTTCGTGGGGCACCCATTTGTCAAGCTTTTTTACCTTGCCAATTTGACGCAAATGGACCAATATTGTTTTGACGCTAACGTCGAAAGCTGCTGTTAATTCAGCCGTAGATTGTGTATCATCAGCTTCCACAATCGCTTTTAATTCGTCATTGTCGACCAAAGTCTTCGGACGACCGCGAGGTTCATTTTTCAGGTCGAAATTTCCAGAACGGAAGCGAGCAAACCAATAACAGGTGGTGCGTTGGTTTGTAGTGTTGGCTCCGTAAACGTCGTTGATGTTGCGTGCCGCTTGTGCCGCGTTGCTGCCACGACGGTACTCATATTCCATAATTACTCGAATTTTTAACGTATCCATGATGACGAAAAAGATTGAAATGCGATGAAAATGTAACACTAATCAATAAACAAATGACTACTTTTGGAAAAAAAAAACATGTTTTTAAAATAAAATTAATTCTAAATTAGAATTCTTAGCCAAACAAAAATTATTTTGATTTGAAATGGCCAGTACTGCAGAACGGCAATTTCATAGACCTAATATTTATTATTTTAGGTCAAACAAAATAAAATCACTTTACCAGTTTTTTTTTTTTTTTTTGCTTGGATACCTTTGGTTAGACGTACGCTGTGTTAAAATTTGTCCATCTATGGGACCTCGTATACAACAAGTCTATGTAAGATGATAGCATGATATTATAAAATGTCGCCAACCTCGAGTACCTACATACATACCTACTTACTTAACATGGGACCGGGGCGCGCATCAGAAATCTATAATGTCAATTAATTGAATCAGTCGTGCGCAAGACTGCGGCACGGATTATATTAATTGCATATGAATTAAAAAAAACTTTGTTCTAGACCATAATCACGACAAGTTACAAAAAAATCGGAAATGCGTTTTTATTTTGATGTACACAAATTACGTTGTAGGTGAAACCAATGAAGTGCACATGTATAATTTAAGTTATTTAACTGTTGAGTATAACGGTAAGATTACACACTACACACTAATTACTGGTTATTTAACAGTTAATGATGGCCATTATTCATTAGGGACTAATTGGTTTCGGTTAGTCCATAAGATATTTACAGTAGGTAGTTTAAGTAATTAATCGCAATGATCGAAAACTGCTATTATTTTCCTGAACCAGGGTAACTAATAGGAGTATTTACTGTTTTTAATTATGAATACTTATATTGAGTACATCGATGGATGATGATGAAACAGGTATTAAGCGTACCCTAGTCGACGGCTCGAACTCGTTGGTGGGCGTGACTAATATGCATGCTAATTTGTCTAATTATTTATTTTTATTTCTTTAGTATTTATTTATCTAGTTTTTATTTATTTATATTTTATTAATTTATTAAGTGAAATAGACGATGATTTATAACGAAAACGAGCGCGTAAAATTTCATAATCAGACCTTTAGGCATATAGATATTATGAAAAAATTACTGGATATATTTACTCAAAATAAAATGATTTGATCTATTGATTAAATTATCTATCCTTTTATTGTTTCTATTTTTGCATTTTCTTACTACATAAGTTATTTATTTACGCCCAAAGACGAGTTAAAATTTGTGTTGAAATAAGTTTCGACACTCGTAACTTCCAAACCATTTTTTTTTCCTATTCTGCTTCCTTACAGGAGATAATGACAAGACAAATTGATTTAATTTTGTTTTGAACGAACATTGTTAAACAGACGAGTAATCACCATACTACGTTTGTATGGAAGGATGACCAACTAGTGTACCCTTAACAACACTATTCGCAAGTTTGAAATCTACTTAAACTTGAATTGATTACTTTCGACCTAGATCACAAGATAGAAGAGACAACTTCATTACATTAGACCTAGATCTATCAGAAGAAGAGAAGAGACAACTTCATTACTTTAGACTTAGATCTATCAGATATTCTACATGGTTTTACTAAAATAATTTCGTCACATCATGTTTACTGAATTAATTTAAGATCAAATAAATGCATGCATGCCTCCAAAGTTTCTGTTAAAAAACTGGAGAATGAAAATTTTAATAATTACTTTTGTCCGTCAGGGCCAACTGTCTTACTCGTACAACCCACTCACAATTCACACGAAACTCGTGGGATTGTATTAAATTACGTTATATTTAAGTATTTAATATACCTCGATGTTGTCTTTAATAATGAATACCATCTGCTATCTGTTAACATTACTAACGCAAAGATACCCAATAGCCACCGACCGTGGTTTTGTCAAATTGTTTACTTAATTTGTTTTAATCTATGTCAGTATCAGGTTGATTTTAAAAGTCAAGGGTGGCGGAACATTTTGATGTCAATAGGCATTATCAAATGTCAGCCTACTCCAAGAACAACCAAACAGTGTTATGGGATCACAAAACTATAGGAAATGTCTATGATAAATTATTGAATTTGAACATGGGATTAGGATAATGGTGTGTACAGGTTATGTTATTTATCTCATAAACTTTTGTTTTATAACAAGTCCACATTATTTAACATTGCTAATCTCTCTATAGAAATATGTTACATAACTAAGTTTTATAACGCGCTATGTTATATAGTCTGGACGCACCTTAACACAAAAATATGATCTCCAAACGCAATTGCAATATTCACTAACATTCGGTGTCAAAATTCTTTAACTAAGGTTTTAAAATAATTGTTTTAAATATAAAAAATTGCTGCATGTACAGTTAATAGTAGCATGTAACCCACTCAACGTTTTTCGCAATATCGAGCTGGTGAAAGTAAAGTCGATTACGCTTATCGGTCAACAAAGCCATAGCGAGTGGAATATGCCTCTAATTGTACTATACCGCACGCAAATTTAAGAGAACAGCCTCAAAACGACGAAAATGATTTGTATCTACAAAATTTACAAGTAAATTAGTTGTTGTGTAATGAGAATTAACAATCTGACTGCTCAGTGTACCGAAGACAATAGAATACTCGATGGAGAGCAAATTGCAACTTCATGTAAGTTTTTATACAACAATCAAATTAGCCCAGTGAATACAGGAATAGGATTATAATTATATTGTATCTGATGGTTTTAAGTATTTACACAATTTAATAGACATAGTTATTTTCATCTCGTAGTTACCTACATAATGAAATCAAATATATTGCCTACATAAGGTAGTGAGGTTACAGAATGTACGCGGACGAGCAGATGCAACTATGTGGTCATCTGGCCGTCGAGTACCAAAGTTATGATGTAACTGAATGTAACGAATTGCATCTATCAACAATTATAAATATTCATATACCTACATTTTATTATAGTTTCATTCGCTGTAATTCGTGGTCTTTGACAGTCGTTACGGGTCGTCAGAAGCCCGAAAGCCTGACAACCAGGCTTACGAAAGGGGTATTGTATTACCCAGTAACAGGGTTGTGGAAGTCAGATAGGCAGTCGCTCCATGTAAAATAGTGGTACCTATTCAGCTGCAGGTACCGGTTCCCGGTCCCGATCCGGCTAGACTAGAAACCAACCAACATAGTTGGGAAAAGGCTAGGCAGATGACGATCATTATAGTTTCAAAATATTAATAGTAAATTGCAAGCAACCCACGTCAAATTACGAGTCTCTATCTACTACCTAAGTAAAAGCTGCGTTTGATTTGTTATCAAACGCAGTTGCTCCGTTCAAGAGAACGGAGCAACTAGTAAAATCTTAACAATTTTTTCCAGGAAACATTGCATTTAATATAACAAGAATTTGATCTGTACATACATAGAAAAATTCTAGATGATCTGTAACCTATAGATTATGAAGATGAACCCTGCCTCCTGCACTCAAACTAGGGCAACCTGTATCTTGAGAGACAGTATTTGGCTAAGATTTGTCTAAGCCGGACGTGAAATGGAAAAAAAAAATTGATTCATTTCAAAATTCATTCAATTAAAATTAAAACTACAATCAAAATTCAAAATACAGTCGCACTCACGACTGTATTTTGCATTATTTTTTTGTCGGATTTATAATTCAGCACCTTGCTTGTGAGATGCAACTACAGTCTCAACTTCTTAATGCAGAACTAACAAAATGTCAATGAGTTGATTCTATCTCTTTCGAAACCTATCGGAAGTAAAGACATTCCAAAACTACAATCGTACAATAGAAATTGGAAGAAAGTGAACCGGCCACGCATGAAATCGATTAACTATGTTTTACGGATTGATCCCTATTGTGTGCAGAATGCGTGGACAAGCGACTTCGGTACCATGCCGGTGCTTCTTACCTCCGCGCAGCGCATCATTAGGCATGGATCGCTCCATCCGATGGACATCCATCATTATGAATTTGACGGGACGGAAATGTCTGTAATGTTAGTAAGTTAATAGATAACGAATAAGTCATTACACGCAGGTTTTAATAACACATCCATCAATCTAATTACACTTCAATATCTTGAGATCGGAATGGGCACAAGTTATGGACAACCGATTTTACACGGTCAACCAAATAATACCTTAAGTACTTACTTATACTTCATTGAGATGATGAGTGAAGGTAAATTGCGAACCGGTGTGTCAGAAATGGAATGTTGGTACAATCACCACGTTCGGTGAACTGATTGGTGTTGTTTTTACGAAGGGTACTGCTGAAAGTTCAGAAAAGAAGACCGCACCCAAATAATGAGAGCAAAAGAACCTTCAAAGAAATTGTCAAATCTCCACAGTTGAATTTGAACCGAAGATTATTTCGATGAACGGGCACGCGACGAACGATAGCTCATACAGACTCTCATGATTTGTAACCAGAGGCAGCTCTAGCCTATGTAGCGCCCGTGTGCAATCAATACCCTGGCACCCTCTAGCAGTGGCGGACTAAGCCTGTCGCGTGCCCCAGGCGGCAAAACCCCCCTCGCCCAGGGATGAACGTTGAAATATTTAGCACACTGCCTCGAAAAGGTTACGTTTTCTTATACAGAAATACTTCGTCGACAACAGATAAGCTACAGTATCAAAAGAACATAGGATGGTAGAGCGAGCGAAAAGAGCTCGAAAATTATTACAGAGCTGCATTGTAAAAAAAATGTTTTGAACATTTATACAGAAACAGGAATTACGTTGTTGAACTATACGGAATAGTTTGAAAATGTAGGATGCAAGAGCGAGCAAAGCGGGCTCCAAAATGTAACACCCCGCCCCGGATACGTCAGTTTTGGGATACCTTCTTTTCGCATAATGTTCTTTGCCCTAATATACTTCGGCATAACGATTTTGGCACAATTTGTTTTGGCATAATAATACTTCGGCATAATTTTTTTAGGCATACATTTTATGTTGGCATAATCATCTTAAAGACTAATTTGTTTTGGCATAAATTTGATTCGCATAACGTTAGTAGGCCTAATGACTATTAGTATAATAATATTTAGGCATACAATTAATATAAATAACAAAAACAATTTTCATGCAAATGATTTATTATACATAACATTATGTAACTTAAACGAATTTTCAATCGCGAGATAACTTTTATCTGAAGAATATATTAGATGTTTTGACAGTTTTTGTACAAAAAAATATGTCAATCAGTTAACTTCTATTAAGAGAAATAAATATGGCGGTTATTCCTCAGATAGAAGTTAACTGATTGAAACAGTGGTCCTTAATTATGTATAATTATTTATTTTAGGTGTATATTTTTAGCAATTGCTTGTAAATATGCTAGTTTAGAAGTATACTCATCTTTTTTACTAATATTTTTTTCAATTCTTTTGGTTTTGTCCGTGTATTTTTTCTTTTTTTTTTGGTATAAATGATGTTCCGACATCCAGTTTATCTATTTCAATGGTTTGATGTTTTATTTCTTGAACGATCTTTTTTGCCAAAAAATAAAATCCAGGATGGTGCTTTCCCACAAAATGTGCAAATCTATTTTGCCATGCCTCTGCATGATTTTGTGCCTGTAATAATTAATTCATAATTCATAATTCTTTATTTGTATAACATAGGTATTAAAATACAGATCTTAGGCTAAAGGAGGGTCGCTATGTTATGCCAACAGGCGTACAAATATGAGTGTATTTGAAATAATGACAATTAATCATGCGAAAGTTATTAATGACAATATTACATGCGAAAGTATTTGGAAGGTCAAAATTAAACACAATAAATAAATAATCGCTAAATAAGTCACAATTAATAAATAAAACAAACACATTAAAATGTCAAATTAAAACAAATAAAATAAAATTAGATGTCAAGCGAAATTAGTCAACACGTGTAAGGTAGGTCAGAATTAAGTTTTGTGAGTATTATCATTCAAAAATTCTTGTACAGAGTAGTAACATTTATCTAGTAAAAACGCAGTTAGTTTTCTTTTAAATTTATGTCCAGGTAATTCTTTTACGGCCTCCGGTATTTTATTATATATTGTAGGCCCCATACAAAATATACTCTTCTTCAGTAGTGCTGTTTGGTAACCAGATGTACTTAATAACGATTTATATTGACTTCTAAGTTGTGTTGAGCGTTGTCTTTTTTCTGACATTGTGGGGAAGAATTGGCTGTTCATCTTAACAAAGAGAGCTATTTCTAGTATATATAGGCAGGGAAAAGTTAATATTCTAAGGGACTTGAATGCCGGTACACAACTGTCCGTATATTTGAGACCTTGTATTGCTCTGATACACCGCTTTTGAGCCCTGAATATGGTTTCTCTTTCATTACAGTTTCCCCAGAATATTACACCGAATCTTAAAATTGATGAAACCATACCATGATATGCAACTACAACTGTGTTCGTATTGACTTTTTTAGATAAGGCATGCAGAGCAAAGGCAGCAACACTTAATTTTTTGCATATATCTTCTGAATGCATTTTCCATGTCAACTGACTGTCAATGTTTATTCCAAGGAAGTGCGTATTGTTAACTTTTGAAATGGCTTGGCTGTCGTAATTTACATTTATTTTTGTGTTTGTAAGTAGACGTTGATAAAAGTGCATGACGTTAGTTTTGGTTAAGTTTATAATTAGATTATTTGCATTCATCCAATTTATGATATCTTTAAGAGTATTGTTGACATCGTTTTCATAGCACTTTTTATCTGTGCATTTTATCATCACCGTGCTATCATCAGCGAATAGTACCATTGGATGACTGATGTTTCGTGGCAAGTCATTTATATAAAGCAAAAATAATAAGGGCCCAAGGACACTTCCCTGCGGGACGCCATATTTAATATCTCTGCTGCCTGACTGATAATTTTGTTCCCTATTGGTTTTAGTACATATTCTGGATATTACAGTGTATTGCTTACGGTCAGATAGGTATGATTTTATTAAATCCAAAACATTGCCCCTTATGCCGTATGAGTAGAGTTTATTTAGCAAGATGTCGTGTCTAACGTAGTCGAAGGCTTTCGACATATCTGTATATATCGCACACGCTGGTGTTTTTTTATCCATATTAGCCATCACATATTTTAATAAATCATAAATTGCCATATTTATGTTTTTGTTTTTTCTAAAGCCTTTTTGTTCTTCGCATAGTACATTGGTTTTACTTAAAAAAGAGTACATTGTTTGGTATATTATTTTTTCATATATCTTAGAAAATACTGAAATGAGTGCTATAGGTCTGTAATTACTCATAGTTTCTCGACAGTTCTTTTTATGAAGAGGTTTGATTACGACAGTTTTCAGGTTTTTTGGAAATATACCAGCGGTTATGCTAGAATTCATGATGTGACTTAAAGGGAAAGATATGACATTTGAGACATACTTAATAACAGATGTGCATATTCCATCGGAGCCAAAGCTTTTTTTATTTTTTAATAATTTTATTGCCTTAGTGACGTCTTGTGGTTCCACTGGTGTCATAAACATCGATTGAGTATTTTTGGGAATATTATTTATATATATATTATCTATTTTAGGATTATTTGTTACTTGATCAATAAAAAAATCGTTAAAGCAGTTTGCAATGTCTTTAGGATTAGTCAATATATTGCCATTTTTATTTATTTTCAGAATAGAACTTGGTTTGGGCTTATTATTATTTATTATTTGCCACGCCGCTCTTGATTTATTTTCAGATATATTTATTTTATAATTATTCCGAGCTTTTTGTGTGAGTTTTATGATTTTTTTGTATTGATGTGAATATGTGGCAAACTTGTTTTTGTTTTCTTTCGTGGGTGCTAGTCTATACTTCCAAAGTAGCTGACGTTGTTTTCTACTGCAAATTCTAATTCCTCTAGAAATCCATCTGACTTTTTTATTTGGATTTATTGTTATTAATTTCCAAGGAAAACACAGATTGTAAAATAAAGTGAAATGTTCTATAAAATTGTTATATGCGTCATCCGGGTTATCTGTCTCATATACATTGCTAAAGGTTATATTTTTTAGGCAATTGTAGAATTTGGCCAAGTTTTCCTTCGATATAATGCGTTGTCTTTTTCTCCATGGTTTACTTTGTCCTACTATTTTGACTGGTATTTGTATCAGTTGCGCCGTGTGGTCTGACAGGGCTGTATCTATAATTTCGTATTTGCATTTACTTTTAAAATTGTGAGCATAATTATCTATACAACTGTTGCTTATTAGTCTAGTTGGCTCAGATATTGCTAGTTTTAAATTATAGCTCAATAGAATACACTCAAAATTCAAAGTTAAGCTATTTCTTTTCAGCTATTTTTTAAGCTATTTTTTTTCTTTTCTTTTTATCTATATTAAAGTCTCCGCATAATATCAACTTTCTACTATGTTTATTGCATAGTGTTTTTAATACAGTATCTAAGATTTCATAAAACGTATCCACATTATTTGATTTTGTCAGTCTGTATATTTTCCTTTTCTAGTAGATACGTACTCCAGACTTTGGGTGGAAATGGTGGTGGTGAACTTGTAGTGCCCCATACATAATTCTGATCAAACCAATTTGCTATAGTTTCTGTAACAATTAAATAATATTGTTGGTTTAATATGCTGTGCAACAAAAGTTAGTGACAGAACCGAATTGCTGCAAAACCGACTCCACGTAGTCTTGTTTGTCCTACCCCTAGAGTGTAATTTAAAATCGCGTAGGCGCGTGGGGCCGCCGGAGACCCGCAGCGCCGGAGCCGTGACAGAAACCCTGCCTGCTGCATGTTGCATGCTCGCTTGAATGCTGCATGCTGCATGCTTGCTTGCATGCTGCATGCTTGCTTGCATGCTGCATGCTTGCTTGCATGCTGCATGCTTGCTTGTTTGCTGCATGCTTGCATGCTTGCTTGCATGCTTGCTTGCATGATGTATGCTTGCTTGCATATGAAAATATGTTTTAATATCATTATGCGTAAATAAATTTATGCTTTAGGATATTATGCTTAAAAAAGTTATGCTTTAGAACTTTATGCTTAATAAATTTATGCTTTAGAATATTATGCTTAATCATTATTATGGTTAGAGAAATTATGCTTAAAAAAATATGCGTAAGCTGTTATGCGTAATTATATTATGCGAAAATATAATTATGCCAAACAAAATTATGCTAAGTTATATTAGGTCTTAAAATTTTATGCAAATGGATAGGGAACCGTCAGTTTTTCTTTTGACCATTCATACATAAATATGAATTACATTGTCGACTTCTGCAGAAAATTCTAAGAAAAAAGAGTTAGTTGAGGTTGCAAGAGCGAGCGTAGCGAGCTCGAAATTTTAGCACCCTACGTTTATATTTAGCGTAGGGGCCCCCCAACTACAAACTGCCTTTTTACTGAACATTTTTTGGTCTTGTTTAAGATTTGATTAGAAAGTTGTCGCGAAAGGCGCTCGGCGCCCCCTAAAACCGCCTCTGTTTGGCCTATAAATGGCCTAAACACAACGGGGCTATCTTGTCTAGTTAAGGAGTCCCTATAGTGACCTTCCGGATCCATCATCAGACCCTGAACACTGCCATTCATTCTTAGATCGGGCCCCAAACTAATATTATCTACGTAGGTGACAAGGAGTAGGAATCGCCCGTAACTTCGGCCGCATATTCGGATTTAGTGTTTAGGGAGTAGACCTGCAGGAACAAACAATGAACGATAGCTTGTAGTTTTAACGTTCGAAAATATTTTATGCTACCAACGTACATACTTCTATGATTTGACGGCGATGTCCTGCTTTTTTTCCTATCAAAAAAACATGACATCGTTCAATACGTCAAATTCAAATTTAAAAACCGCCCAACTGCGAGGACCACGCTCAATGAAGGGTTTCGTAGTTGGGATGGATTTATCCCAAGAACAAACTTTAACATTGTAGTTGAAAAACATGTATGGGAGCATACATTTCATCTGCAAATGTAAGTTGGCCGAAACTATATCGGTTCCTTGTTGAATAAAGAACCCTAAAAACCAGAAAAAATATGAGTAAAAGTTTTTAGAACATCTAGAAAAATTTACTAATATGTTTCAATAAATAGTGAGTAAATTATTGCATTTGGAGAAGCTATTCTACTCATCATGCCGAAGATCTTCATCAGCTATCTAATTACGCAACACATTTTCGTAAACGACTACGACTAATTTGTTTCATTTTGGCAGTTCAACAACATTCATTGCGTTATTTATGTTGTGTTGTGTTGTTGTTTTAAAACGATTCAAATTCCGATTGATCGTGTATTACGTAATTAGGGTACAGACTTCATATTTTTTTTTAGACCAATTTAAAGTTACTACCTTTGTAATAAAAAGGACCATCGAAATCGGATCTCATAAGGTGGAGATATCAAGTAGCCCCATTTTGGAGGAAGTACCCCTCCAAACAAAAAGGCCCGACGACAAAAAAAAACAAAAAAAATCGTAAAACCTGTATGCCAAGTTTCGTCCAGATCGGTTTTAAAATACGACTAGAGGAGTACGTACAAACTGACACACGAAAGCAAATTGCCAGACTTGATGCAGAGACGCTTCGCTCGCTTCGCTCGCTCGGTCAATTAAATAAATAAAATTCTTTAGCCTGCTTTGTAAATAAACACAAAGAAACAATACAATTGGAAACGTACGTGTTGAACATAAGTTTCCAATTGTTTATACCAATTAGCAACGTTTATTTACCAGTAAGTACCTTCACATACCAGTTTCATAGTTTTTATACTTAATTGGTATTTTTCACGAAGGTATAATAGTTATGGACTATTATGTAACATTATAATGCAATGGCTCAAGCAGACAGTTGGGATATTGTTATGAATGTTTGATTCATTTATAAGTAGTCCAAAAATGACAAAAACAATTTAAGAAGTACCTAATGTTTTAAAACCTATTGAAAAGCTAACAAGAAGTCCGCAGCATGCGGCTTACGAGCTAACTAGGGGACAGGACAGTAGGCAGGTCCAAGCTACCGGTGGTATTTTAGGTTATATTTTTCGATTATCTCGTTATTTATTAAGTGTGTTATGTCGAAAATTTACAGATATAAAGTTGAACTAATGTACTAATTAGTGATATAACATTCACTTAATAAATCCACAAGAAACTCGGTTAATCGGTGGTTAAACAACTCCGTTGCGCATCATGGCCGAACCGAATTTAAATTTCATCATAATTTATTAATTACCTACAGGATACTAATGAAAATTCACATACATTTGAAGGCAGTTATAAGCTCTTATTCGAAGTGCTAATACCTATTAGAGCATATTTCTATTAAATATTAAAATTAAATAAATAAGCGGGGCAATATTTTTGTTTTTTTTATTGCTCAAAAATTATAAAAGTGCAAAAATTTATTTCAATATACCCATTAATAAACAAAACTTCTGGCTGGGGTAACGTTACCGCAGCCAGAACTGTTATTGTTAAATAACTAAAAAACTATTAGCACTACAAATTTAAAAATCTAAGCTACAATTACAAAAGCTGATGTACTAATTATCTATTACACTCAAATGACGATATTCGACATTTTCTGGCTGGGGTAACGCACACGAGGGTTTCAGGGTCCCCATAATTAAATGCCTATATACAATTTCTTGTCTGTATTATTGACCGTTGAGGAGTTCCTTCGTCTGGAGCCAATCTTGGGAGTAGAACCAGGTCATGCATCATAAATATGCATTGTCATTGAAACTGTACTAACATGTAAAATTTCAACTCCGTAAGATAAGAGGAAGTGGTTTTAATTCAGCTTGCAAGATTTGACCCACACAAACTAACAACAGATTAATGTAAGAACTAAGAATATGAAAATTAAAACCAAAGTGTAAAGTGCCATTGCTAAATATTAAAATAAAACTTGTTAATTATAAATATACTTTTATTTATACCTAAGGGCAACTATCCTCATAGTGATAACAGCATCGGGGCATCTAACCCATATAATAGGCATCTATATCTAGACCTAGTACCGTACCTTTTCTTATTTTTTTTAAATATAAGCAATAGCTGCATTGAATTCATTTTTAAATATAATAAATAATAGACCAATGTACCATATAATCGAAAAATCTGTTCAAATATCGTTTATTTTCTACAAAAAAAATTACAATTTCAAAATGTGGGGCAACTATCCCACTTTTACCCTACTTTATTATCAATCGTGATAACGTTCCAGATCATGCAGGTGCGGCGGGCGTCACTCTGTGGCTGACGATGCTGGGCGTGATGCACGCGCAGTCCATACCGGCCGACACCGACACGCCGCCCTTCAACACGCTCTACAAGTGGAAGCACGTTGACTTCGAGTTCCCCTCGCCCAGGCATCGACGGCATGCACTTTCTACAGGGTAACTATCAAAATCTAAATCGTTTATTTGCATAAAATGGTAGCCACAACATTTTTACGTATAAAATTCAGTACAGACACATACTGCCATCAGATGGGATGCAACTATGTATTTAATAGATTGTTATTGTATGCTAGTTAGTTATAAACAGTGACATCCAATTACAGACAAATTTGTAATACATTTTTGGTATTAAATTCGAGTTTAAGCGTTAAGAATTCCGAGAACAACAAACAAAATAACAATTTTTGGGTGGCACGGCTGGCGCAGTGATTAAGCGATTGACTGCTGCGCTGCGTGTCGCGGGTTCGATTCCCGCACGGAACAAATATTTGTATGATCTACAATAGTAGTTGTTCCGGGTCTGGCTGTTTGTGTATGTGAGTGTACATGTTTGTAAATGCACTCACGATACAGGAGAAATTCCTAGTGTGGGGCAATTTGAATTAAAATCCATAAGCGCTAGAAAAAAATATACTATCCATACTAATATTATAAATGCGAAAGTAACTAACAGGTTAGAACAAAGGATACTTTTTATTCCGTTCCCGTGGGATAATTTCCGATATTCACGCAGGCGTACGCATTATCACCCTATAATTCTTCCACTGCTGGGACACCGGCTTCCTATGTGAAAGGGATCGAGCCGTAAACCTCGCGGGCCCAGTGCGGGTTGGTTGGTTGGATGGCACGAGATCGATTTTGTTTTTGACAGGCTGGCTTCTTCGCGATGTTTTCCATAGATAGATAGATAGAATACTCTTTATTATGTACTCCATAAATATTACAGATTTGATAGCAGAAAACTATTTTAGAATGTAATAGTTCATTTTCTATCATGTTAGAAGTTTAGTGCATGAGTTACAGATCTATCAGGCTATCATCATGTTAGAAGTTTATTGCATGAGTTATAGATCTATCAGGCTATCATCATGTTAGAAGTTTCGAAAACAATAGTTATCCTGGTATAGTTTTTTTTTAACCGCTTTGTTATTCTAACTTTATTTCAATAATATTTAATTGTACATTATGTAAACTGTGAAGATACAACTAACTATTATATATATTATTTACAAGTACGTAAAGGAAAAAATAAAAATAAAGAAAGTGCTCATTGATAAAGTTAATTTAAATAACTACACAATTTTGACACAATGACCGAAGAGACTCCAATGCCTGCTGAAAAGTACCTACAATTGCCCTGAAATTAGGAAAAGTCATGGAAATTAATTGTTAAGCAAATTGACTACCAACTTAAATTTTATGTATATTCACAATATATATATATACAACTATCTAGTATAATTATATTATTTGAAATGACTATAACATGCCAAAATTACGAAGGATTTCAATTTGCTTTACAATTAATTTCCCTGACCAGAAAGTATTCTTTCTGGAAATGAATTGTTAATAAATTTTCTTATCCTTATAATTCGTCATTTCAGAAAATTCGTGCCTGCAAACGTGCTTCCCCTGGGGTTGGAGGTGTGGGGCTCTCGCGTGTGGGTGACGGTGCCGGCGTGGCGCCGCGGCGTGCCGGCCACGCTCGCCACGGTCTCCCGACAAGGGGGACACGTTTCGCCACCACTAAAGCCATACCCAGACTGGAGCTTTCATAGAGCTTTTGGTGAGTTACTTTTTGTGACTCGATAAGGGTCAATCATAATTCCACTTTATATCATACAATATTTACTTGCAAATAAAAAAAGTATCTTTATTTGTCAATTTATTTTTATTTTCATATGTTTCAGGTGACATGAAGAACTGTACAGGACTAACTTCAGTGTTTCGAGTGCAAGCTGACCCCTGCGGTCGACTCTGGGTATTAGATTCCGGACAGATAGACTCTCAAGATAATCCGAAACAGTTATGCCCACCTAGTATAGTGGTGTTTGATCTCCAAACGGATAAAGTAATCGCGCGTTATACGATACCAAAAGAATATGTGTTGGAAGACTCATTATTCGCAAATCTCATCATCGACACAAGAACGACAGATTGTTCTGATCTTCACGTGTACATAGCAGACACTTGGCGATTCGGCCTCCTAGTTTTTAGGCAAAGTGATGTAAGGTTTTGGAGATTTACGAATCCTTTCTTTTTCCCGGATCCACTAGCGTCAAACTTCACTCTTCATGGACTTAATTTCCAATGGACAGACGGCATTTTTGGTTTAGCCCTAACGCCTGTTGATCCGTATAAGGAACGCATATTGTTTTTCCACCCTATGTCCAGTTACAGAGAATTCTACGTCTCAACAGCGGTGTTACGAGAATCATCCCGCGTTGACAATAGTTCTATGGAGTTCAATATAGCTGGTGAAAGTAGAGGACTGACTGGCCAATCTTCTGCTTCTGCTATTGATAGACGAGGAGTAATGTTTTATGGTTTAGTAACTCGGGACAGCATTGGATGCTGGGACTCAAGGAAGCTCTATAAAAAGAAAACCAACGGAATAGTCGCTTTGAATTCAGAGACTTTAGTGTTTCCGAATGACATCAAAATCGATCAAGAAGCGAGGCAAAGTTTATGGGTTATTTCTAATCGGTTGCCTATGTTCCAAGCCGGTCCGCTAGACCTGGACGACTACAACTACCGCATCCTGTACGCCGACACCGCGGAGGCAGTGCGGGGAACAGTCTGTGACCCGGACTCGAACCTCCCGCCCGCCACCGATATCATACACAGAGGATTGCTGCCATAAAAATGTATCTCAAAAATAATGTTATTTACCTAGTAATAAATATTTAAGCACTTTTCACAAAAACCACTACATCAACTTAAACGCCTGCACTTATTTAGATTGCAACTATCCTTGTGGTAACAGTTATTTTACATTTTTCAACGGCGCTGACGCCTTATTAATTTTATTATTTGCCTCACGGTGCTCTGTTATAAACAATGTTCACTTATTGTATAATATTTTTTCTAAGTCACAGGTTAGGCCTAAGTACCTATTTACTTACAGCTTTTTACATTATAATTTGTCTGTTGATATCACTTTTTTATTTATTTTAGCATAATATTACACATAACATTTTTTTTATGTGTTACACTATTACTAAAACTACACAATATAGCACAAATTAAATTATGTTACTCGAATGCATCTTCTACTATATTAACATACTATACATCCGCCCGCTTTTATAGTAGTTTCTATTATTTTATTTTCGTGGTAACTTTTTTTGCAACATAGCCAACAGTTTTCGTTGTTGAATCCAGTTTGTAAATGGTTGTGCAGTCTTACCGAAGAATGATAGCGTTTCCGCGATGTGTATCACTATAAAGAATATAGGAATCTAAGAAACTTCTACGAAATGTCTACGATGTGTCTACGAAACGTCTACGAAGCTGCTACTTAAGTCTTACGATACGTTAACGACGCGTATTCGAAGCTGCTACGAAGCTTATACAATGCGTATTCAAAACTGCAAAGAAGCTTCTACGACGCGTCTACGATACTGCTACAAAGCATCTACGAATCTGCTACGAAACGTCTACGCCCCCACATACTACCGACTAAAGCCCCATTTACACGGTGGACTTTTATTGCCTATGGTATACCATAAAATTGAAGCAAAAATTTATTGGCACCATCTAAACAACACGTACAATATTGCACGATACGGGCAAGTTTACTACCGTTCAGAACTGGTATTAGTGTAAACAGCACGTACAATAAAATAGCATTCCATTCAGGCATGAAAATTTCTATCATTCAATTCAAACATGAGTGTGGTGAGTGATGGTTTTTTATTTATTAAAATCTCCCTTACAACTACCATAATAGGTGTATTTACCCAATGCGACAGTGCGGTTATTGACAAATCTATGCTTACTAAATTATTTACAATTTTAATATACTATAAAGGACTAAAACAACTTGTAACATAATAGGAACTTTAGCACAATACAACAGAATAATATACTACCAACATAAATCTACGAGTATATTATAACATAAAATTAATAACAGTATCCTTGCAAAATCATTCAAATGACACGTGATCGTGTTTTAAATCATCGTGTTTTAAAAAAATCTTAAGAAGACGTTCAATAAAATTTAATGAAACATTTGGCAGCGCAAAAACGGGCAATGTTTGAACCGTCGTCGCGTCATAAAGTGTACAAAGACGTGCAACTCTGTGTTTAGACGAAGCAAAACTTGCATGCAATTGCACACCTCGGTCTAAACAGAAGTCGCATGTAAGTATAATTGAATGGCAAAACTTCCTTTCAATTATTGTATGTTATTTTATGAAAATCGCACACGTATAAACACTTGTATGCAATAATTTAAAGTGCTTTATTGCATCCGATTATTGCTCTTGAACGTTCCAGAAACTAGGACCGTATAAATGGGGGTACTTACGCAGGAAAAACAGCCAGTGTGAAAATAAGACATTCTAAAGCTGTAATACTACACGGCGGTTGTATAGATAAACTCTTCGTTTGTTGTCAAATTCTAAAAGGTAAATCTGCTAATTAGTATCAAATTAAACATGATCCGTTCCGGGGAATTCGGTTCGGGAATGAGGTTTGTTACAGACAGATATAACTTATTGTCTTCCACGATACAACTCACAGTTGCATTAAATACAATAATCTACGAAGTTACCCAAACTAGTTATTCAGTTTTATCACGAACTTAAAAACATTCCCTTCTCTGTAATCTAGACCAGTTGGGAGCGTAAGGTATAACACGAACACTCCTTGAAGATAGTTTCGAGTAATAACAGACTATGAACTGGTTGCTCACGTCAGAACGAATTATGTAATAACTTCTTTAATTCGTATTTGGTCTTCGCTGTTATACATAACAGTTCTAAGCGACCGACTGAACGGACGTGTTTTAAACAGATATGCATAAGTGATTCAGTGAAAACGTTAATATGAAAAAGGTAAGTTTTTATACAAACTTAATTTTTTTATATAAAGTAAACGATTTCTAGGCTCAGATAAGAACTATGAAAGTTAGATTTCCAATATTTTCCAAAATTGCATGTTTATGATCCACGTATACCGAAGGTTTTTCAAAGGTACCGATAGTAAAAAAAAATTCAACCTTCTTGCAAGGTTGATTTTAAAGTACACCGGATTTAATGTTAAAAGAATATTTTGTATTAAATAAAGCCTCTGTTGTCAACAATGAAACAGCTAATATTCTCAGACTTCAGAACTTATACGACATAACGAGCATATTTTGATACAAACTGGTTAGTTAAGCCGCTGTCCTCGACGGACACACTTAATTAAGCAACCCTACTTAGTAAACCTCCCAGTCAATGTGACATTTTAGGGGCCTTTTTGGCCTCGCACAGTTTGTTTTTATTTTTATATTTTACTGTTGTATTTCCTGTGCGTGTCCCAAATAAAATATTTTTCTTTCTTTCTTTACCTACACAGGCTTAAAAAACGATAAAAACATATTCACGTTAAACAAAATTACTAGAATAGGAACCTTATTAGGATGTCAGTGTAGTAATGCACAGAACGGGATATCGCATTAGATAGTCTATTGCGAAATATATTGCTTAAGTGCGGTGTTTGGAATTATTCACTAAGTGATAATCGTGTTCGAACAATCAGACATTCATAGTATAGCTGAATATCAAATGGGTCGATGAGGATTTTAGGCGTTTGACCCCTGTGTTATTTCAAACAGGATCATTGAATAGGTAGATGTACTGTGTTTATGTTACCTATATAAGTATTTATACAGATTATGTCAAATAGAGGCAGAAACTGGGAAGTTACATAAAAACATATTCATTGCATTGCTTATTTGCGGCTTTGAGCTTCGACATGGACACTTCTGTAAAAGAACGAGGACGTCTCTCTATTAGTAACCTAAATACTCGCAGAATATATACATACATACCTAATCTAGAAATACCTATCAAGATTAAGGCGATAGGTCTAAAAACAAAAATAAAAACAAACAACCTAAAAACTTAATGTATTGCCAACATGACCGTTGTATCCGTTACGTTTATAACACATACATATAAATTAGTCTTAACATATTATTTAACGTTGATGATATAATTGAGAAATCAATACATCTCGTAGCTTTCTAGTATTTTTTGCACATACTTTACAAGAAAATGATTGTCCCCTTAGCCACTGTCTTCTTTTAATAGGTACTTCCATTAAACTTTACAGTCATTTATCATGAAACATACCTATTAATTCACAAAGAGTTTTTAGCGCAGACTATTTCCAAAAAATATTATACCCACTTGCGTTGTATGAGCTTGCACAATAATGTGTAACACTATGAACGTAATAACGACATTAATGGTGCTGCAGTTCATATAACAGTGGATATGATAATTTTTTTTTTTTTTTTTTTTTTTTTTTTTTTTTTTTTTTTTTTTTTTTTTTAAAACGTTGCCCCACACTAGGAATTTCTCCTGTACCGTGGGTGCGTTTACAAACATTTATACTCACATACACAAACAGCCAGACCCGGAACAACTACTTGTAGGTCATACAAATATTTGTTCCGTGCGGGAATCGAACCCGCGACACGCAGCGCAGCAGTCAATCGCTTAACCACTGCGCCAACTGTGTCGTTTATAAGCGAATTATTGGTATTTAACTTGTAAGTTTCTCTACTTGTCTTTCAGATTTTGTTATCTGTAATATTGACGAGCATCGTGACGACAAGCTTTGGATATATACAAATTGCTAGCAAGAAACCGCTAGGCACTTTATACAGATGGAAACAGATCGAATACGCATATCCCACGCCCCAAGATCGCCAAGAAGCTATCAACAATGGGTAATGTTTGTGAAGTAGTGCGATTGGTACAGTGAAAAGGAGTGATAATACAATTTTATTCTTCTTCAGGCAATTCAACGCAACAAACGTAATACCTCTTGGAGTGGAGCGCTGGAAAGACCGCGTGTTTATCAGCACGCCTCGGTGGAAAACAGGGACCCCAGCCACGCTATCGTCTGTACCCATCGGTGCGCCCACAGAATCACCGCCCTTGGAACCTTTCCCAAACTGGGACTGGCATAATGCAGGTATGCCTAACACATCGAGGTACTTTATTATTATCTAAAAAAAAGAGTGTAATTTACTTTTTTTCAACAGATAACTGCACTGGCTTCACTTCAGTATTTCGCATGACCATAGACCACTGCGGCGTTATGTGGGTGCTCGACTCTGGTCAAGTTGAAGCCTTTGAAACGCCACGTCAACTTTGCCCACCAACATTGTTTGCCATAAATCTGAGTACTGATACAGTATTGGGGCGTTATTCAATCCCGAGCGAGTTTGTTCTTCAGAATTCACTGATCACTAACCTCGTGGTGGACTCTAGGGACGTGCGGTGCAGAGACCTACACGTGTATATCGCAGATGCCTGGCGTTTCGGACTAATCGTCTTTAGACATGAAGACGCCGCTTTTTGGCGATTCAATCACTACAGCTTCTACCCTGAGCCATTGTTATCAAACTACACTTTACATGGACTGAATTATCAGTGGTCTGACGGTCTATTCGGCATGTCCTTAGGCAAGTATCACCAAGGCGATCGACCACTGTACTATCATTCCATGTCAAGTTCTTTGGAGTTCGTAGTGAGTACGTCTGTAATCCGCGATCCGACGCGCGTGAGCGACTCCGTGGGCGAGTTCACGCTGCTCGGAGACAGTCGCGGCGCCGACGGACAGGTCTCCGCCGCAGCCATCGACCGCAACGGTGTTATGTTCTTTAACCTCATTTCGCGAGACAGTATCGGATGTTGGGACACACGCAAACCGTACACAAACCGGAATCTAGTAGTTATCGCTCAAAACAATAATACAATGATATTTCCCAATGATTTACGAATGGATCATGAAGTACCACAAATGGCATGGGTAATAACAAACAGATTACCAATGTATCAATTCAATTTGATTGATCCTAATGAATTTAATTACCGGGTAATGTATTTAGATCCAGTGGCAGCTGTACACAATAGTATGTGTCAACCAGAAATTCGAAACTTAAGTGAAAATCAGGATATGATAGACTCCTAAGTCATGGGTACCTTTTTATCGTTTTATTTATGAATACATACGTAACTTAATAAAATACATACAATTTAACGTGCTTGTTTTCTTGCTGTCTTATTTGTGTTGTTATACTCCCCTATAGGTTTGTTTGATAACATATCTGGTGTAATTTTGCTTCATGTTTTTCTTTTGATTTGTTATTTTATTTTCTGCAGTGGCAGTCGACAGTAGATAATTTACTGTCGTCTTCGTTTGCTGAAGAGCCTTTATTTTTGACCTTACGCGAGATTTTAATATCTGAAGAGTCTTTATTTGATACTTTTAAGCCCCGAGAGTCTGTAATGTTATCATCATTTGATAGTATACGAAGTGGTATTTCTTTATTTTTCTCGTTTTTAGAGATTTTACTTCCAGTTAATTTTGTCTTTTCTGTATTTTTTTGTGAAAACTCTTTATTATTACTTAAATTTAAAAGATCACTATTCATTTCTTTATTAGTGTTATTTAAATTCGAGTTGCTATCTTCTTTTGAAATCATAACACCTGTAGGTTCTTTAGTTTTATTATCATTCGATATCTGAGTATATGTGAAATCTTTATTATTGTCAACTTTCGGTTTTTCACTGCTAGTACCTGCTTTCGAGATTTTACTATCATAAGAGAACTTTTCATTGTTGCCTACATTGAAAATTTGACTCGTAGATTCCCGGTTGTTATTTTCTAATAATATTGTTTTATCTGAGGCTTTAATTGATATTTTATTATCATTCGATTGAAATACATTCTCTACTCCACTAGGCATAACCCGTTCATTGTTTTCAATATTTAAAATTTGACTAAGCACAGATACTTCCTTAGTAGTTTCATTTAAAATTGTTATATCTGACGCTTTCTTAATGAACTCATTACTAATTAGTATCAAAGATTCCTCTACAGTCTCGGTTCTGCCAAAAGTTAACTCGTCATTGTTGTTTTCCGTCGGTGTTTGATTTTCTGTATTTTTTTTACTGTTTCCTGCATTTGGAATAGCTAAATGTGTCATTTTTATTATGTTATCATTATTCAATGTTTCTGTAGAATCTTTATTTTTGTTATTATTTGAATGTCTTTCTGCAGATCCTTTTTTGTTATCACCTGCAGAAGTATTACTCTCTTGCAAATCATCCAGCACTTCGTTAATAACTTCACTGGCATATTTTTCAGACTCTGAAGCGCGTTGCTTTTTCAGTTTTGATTTTAATTTTTTTTCTTCTGCTTTAGTCGTTCGTTTTGTCTGCGATTCCGGAGGCAATGTTAGTTTAACAGTTTTATCCTCCGGTGTAGTGTGACTATCTGATATTGTAATTTTCTTATTGCTGGGTACTTTTTCAACCCCAACTAATGACATTTCTTCGTAAGTTGTACTACTAGGCAAGTTCTGTTTTATTTTATTTTTACTTGTGGTACCTTCATCAGTTTCAACATGACTCTGAGCAGTTTTTAAAGTCGCAAATGTAAGTTCAGTCTGAGAAAGACCGTTACCTTGTTTCTTCATAAATATTTGTGGATATTCACGTAGGTACGAAGCTATATTTCCTTTGCTACTACCTATATGTGGAGGCGTCTCAGTGTCGTCTCCATTCATTGCAGCGCAATCAATATTACGCCAAGACGCAGGTATTGCTGAGTTAAATATCTGAGAAGCTGTAATAGATTCATTCCCTTCCTTTTTCAAATAAACACCGATTCGTAACAACATCAAAACTATTTGTTCTAAGATGCGGTCAGTATCACGAGGTATCATAACTTCACTTCCGAACCAATCTTCGTGTGCGTAAGCACCAACATCCGAACATCCTGCAGTTGGCGGTTTCATAACATCTGCCTCTGTTCCTTCTTCTTCAATGTTTGCATCAGAAGAAATTACTATTCTCGATGAAGTTTGTAAAACCGGGCGCAAATATGTTTTGTTGGAAGTCCTTTCTCCGTAACTGTAAAGTAAGTTATATCGATTTCATGCTATTTATATAATTAATAAAAAAACTTAAGATTTTTTAATTTACTAAAGATAACATAACGCAATGGGACACAGCATAGAAGAAAAAATATATAACGTTTTTATTCCCCATAGGGGAAGGAAAAGGTTGAGGTGTGCTCCCACTTTTCGCTTGGGGTAAGCTTCCAGTCTATCCAGATGAGGCCGAATACCAGTATTTTACATGGAGTAACTGCCTATCTGATCCCCAGAACCAGTAACTGGGTAACAAGATACCCCTAGGTAAGACTGGTTGTCAGACTTTTGGGCTTCTGACTACTAGTAAAGAGTGTTAAAGATCTTCGAATAACAGCCGAAACCAACGGCTTAACGAGCTTTTCGAGGCACGGAGGGGTCTCGATATATAAAGGATGGTCGCCCATCCACGAACTGACCGCGGCAAGCCTAGTTTAAACTTCGATCGACCCGTGCGTGTTATTATTAAGCCACGAGCCCCTTCTGGCTCTTGGCTCAAGGAGCCCTATTTTGGGTTAAAGTACCGATGAGTGTATTAACTATAAGTACTACCGTAAGATATTATATTTACAAGTTTGCGACCAGTTTTTTGCGGAGCTGCTCTTCCCCTAGCAAAGACTTGGTGCGCCTCCTTCGGACAGCTAGCTCCAGTCCATAGTCATTGTCGTTGGGGGACAGGACAGCCGGAAACGTTTTGAAAGCTGTCGCCACTTTAAGAGCGTGATAGTAGCTGTCAGAAAAACCTTGAGTAATTAATTAATGATTCCATAATATCCTCTTATAAGTATTGCTAAAAGTTCACAAAATATTACAGGTAACTTTAAACTTTTGAAATGGTTTGAATATGAATGATTAAGATATACCAAATCTGAAAATAATTGACTAATCTAAGTTCAAAAGAGAATTGAAATCACCTGAAAACAAGCATCCACATGTAGAAAGCAGGCATAATTAACGCGAACTTGACTACGACGAACTTGATGCAGGGCGCCCTGGCGGGGCCAAGCAGCAAGCAGGTACCAAGGCCGAGGGCAAGGCTTGTCAGCTCACACAGCAGCTTCCTCACAGCAGCCAGCAGGAGCCACGGCAATACCAACGCAGGCCGCTCCTCCTTCAACAGAAACGTTATTTAACTTTCTATAATAACAATACGGAAATTATCAAATAACTTCTCCCGCTCTGGGCGGAGCGGGAGGGCATGTCAGACTTTTACTGACTAAAACCCACCCGTGTTCCTTCAGTTGCCTGTACTTGTCAGGGGCCACGGTATCCCTTTCGAACTTTCCCGCGCCCCCGGTGCCACTGACCCCTTGTGGTCCGGATTTTTATTTAAAAGTATTCCAGTACCTTGTAATCCAACAAATTATATACATAAAATTACTATTGCAGAGGTACTATTGCATTGGTACTATTTGCAGAGCCATTGCGACACGTGTAGAAATGCGTTCTACCATGCGACAGCAATATAATGAACGCATGCGATCACATTCATAATCAAACAGACTATAAGCGTCGAGCAAAAGTCACGGTGCCGCATTGACGAAAAATTGCCGTAATAAATGTGCTTTATACTGCTAAAGGCATTAGACAGGGGTCAACTTATAATCATTAAAATTCTGAAAATTTGCGTTATGAGTATTTTTATTAGTTGTAGTTGCAGAATGGCTCTAAGTTCAGTGTGCCTCTTGGCAAAGGCCTCCTACTTCCATAGTTTTCTCTTCTCCAACGTAGACTCACTGTGAGCTTTAATTCCTCTTCCCGTCTTTTGTATTGTCTTCCCTTCCCTTACTCTTTTTGCCGTCTCTGGAGTACCATTCTGTCCCAACTTTTCTCCACTTGACGTTGCACTTTTTAAATGCTTTTGGTGCCAACTAAGGTGGTAATAGCAGTCATTGGCCTGTGCGTAAAATTACCCTTAATAGCTTTTCATTTGCGAAAAATGTTGACAAAAAAGTACGCATGAAAAAATAGGGCAAACGTATTATAGTTTGACCGATACCGCTGTACCGCGCCTTAGGAATGCGCGGCTAGGCGGAGGGCGGGACGCCGTGAGCGTTGACGAATGAGCGGCCTGCGCTGCCCCCGTCTCGCCGCGCTATGTGCACGAGACGGGGGGCAGCTCAGGCACAGTACAGTGTTATCTGTCAAACTATATAAAGTGCTTCATACCCAAGCGGTAAATGTGTTACGTAATTAGATAGCTGATTGTGGTCACTTGACGCCAACCGTCGCTCCAAAATATATCACCGAATCACTACATGGGTATATCCATATTAACTATGTCTTAAAATATATTCGCGTACGTGTAGGTATATCATCGATCGACCGCAGTCTAGTTGCACCCTTCGGACGGAGCATGGTAATGATGACGTACCAGGAACACAGGATAGAGAAGGACTATGTAAGCAGCGAGGTACACGTAGACGGTGAAGCACTGCACCAGCATCACGCCTGACACCATGGTGCGCAGGGCGCGTTGCACCGGCTTCGACAGCTCGGCGGGCATGTTCATCTGCCACACCTAACAACGGGAAATAAAGGATTATGTAATTATATTCGATAAATATGTGTGTTTACAATAAGCTTGAGTACAGTAGGTACCTACTTTAACGACCACGAAGCATGTAGGTTGGGAATTTGAAAAGTATATGTATCAAAAATTCGTAATAATTCCATACCTCTTGGATATCGCTCGTGAGTTTGTAAAACATTGTGTATCAGTGGGATTTGAAGACCGACATGCCTTTAAGTAAACGTTACTCCATCATAATATTATTCTTCCTGATCTCTGGGGGGACTACCGAATACGGAAATCTTCATCTGCTTATCATCTCACGCGAGTCGTCAAAACTGACAGAGAAAGAGCTATTCATAGACTGGCGATGGGATAGCAACTCGCCTCTATATTTATAATATTACCTACACGCACCAAACATTTTCCAAATTAATTTTTAATATTGGTTCGATAATAACTGATCAATGCTCAGGTTTTCTCTGCATGAGAAGAGTCCTATACCCTGCAGTTTATTATAATTATATTACTATTATTAATAATAACAACAATTGTTTTCCTTAAAACATAATTATTATTGCGCTTTGAAATGAAACACTATGTTTTTCTTAGTACCTACGTATTCATATTGGAACTGATTTAAAACCTCGTCAATACCTACTCATCAGCTGTTTGTAGATTGTGGAAATGTGACATCCTGTGGGTAAACGATTACGTAAATATTGCGTACCAACGTGTTAAATGCTGATGATTAATTAACAGCCTAAGCGATGTCGTTCAGTCACTTGAGGAAAAATATCACAAAAAAATTCGCGGTTTCACACGCACAAGTTTCGATCCCGTGGGAATATCGGGATAAAAAGTATCCTGAGTATGTCCTTACCCAGGTCATGGTCTACCCATATGCCAAATTTCATTCAAATCCGTTCAGCCGTTTTAGCGTGAAAGCGTAACAAACAAACAAACTCACTTTCACATTTATAATATTAAGTTAGGATATTATATATATTACGAGTATAGTTAGGATTCATATACGAGTACACAGGCATTAGTACCAGGTATAAAGTATAAAGATAATCTCACAACATAGACTTACTTCTCGGCATCTACTTAATTATATTCTAATAGGATTCTTTAATAAATCTGTCATCGACGGCACAGCACCTGCTTTAGATTGGCGTTCACTTTGAAGAGCGTGGCGTCGAAGATGGTTCGCACGAGCCCCAGCAGACACCATAAACAAATTTCGGACTGCATGTTCATGCCCACGTACGATAGTATGTTTATCATTTTGATTAAACTGAAGATTCCAAGCTATGTAAATGTCCAAGACATTTTCTGTCAACTTACTGATTTTTTAATGATTTTATTTACTTTAGTAACTTTATTTTGTACAACATTTTGTCTTGTCAGATGAGTGAAGTTTATTTGCTGTCATTTCATTTTTTTCTAAGTGATGTGAATTCAACATTCTAAATATTTGTTTCAGCCAAACACCAACCTTATAAAAAACTCTACATTAAACTCTTCAATATATCAGTGATTTTTTCATTCAATTCCGCTATAAGTAGATACATTTGTTTAATGTAGAAAAAGGTCTAGAAAAAGGTCGGGTACGTTTAAATTTTGGAAATATGGTGTACCTGGTACCAGTAAAAACAGGTTCAAATTACTGTTTTTGATGAAGTATGGTAAAAAATACTTACAGTAGGATGAGCTCCGTCCACACCAACTTCATGAACATCGCTAGCAGGACAGGATCCATCGTTGCCTGTGGAATGGGTTGGCCGGTGGACCATCTGTGTAATGGCTATGTTGAGGCAGACCCGCATCGTATACGCGTTGGCCACCGCCAGGAAACCCATAATGGCCATCACCCATCTTTGAGGTAAGTATTATGAATACTGGAAACATAGAAAAATATTATTTAAATTATTTTGCAAATATATTTTTAAAGCCGGAATAAAACTCCCAAATATTGAGGTAGTCCCTATAAAAAAAATAAGGCGCATTAAAAATAACTGAAAAGGTCATTGTACTCATCATTATGAACAACTTTCAATGCCGTACCGTTGTTACCACAGCGGATTACCTACCCAATAATTTTCTCCCACAGATGTAAAATAGGTACTGTAACTACTGTTATACTTCTTTATATTGGTTATAACTTGGTTATAACCTAATGAATCCCATCCAAGAAAACGAGTGCTGCAGTATGATTAGAGTTGTCATCATCAGCGTGCGTCAGCCGCACAGTGTACTTTTTATGTCAGCCGGCTGGCGGGCTCTGCGTACAGTCGCGAGCGTGACTCCTTCAGACGATCTCTGGCGAGCGAACAGTCACATCGCGTACTGCCGCGGACAAACGCACTACTTACGAGCACGACAGATACCCGGTGATCATTCACATTGTCCAAGTGATTAACAAGTGGTAAACAGTGATAAGCAGTGATTTACTTTATTAGTTTGAACCTCACATACAAGGTAAATAACTCAACTGACATCATATTTTAAAATAACCTTGTTTTTTTTATTTCCGATTATAAATATCTTATTTAATAGTTACGCCGTGTGTGGTAACGGCCTTGATTTTGTTTTAGAACATATTTGGGTTACGCTACGTCCTTACCTTGAACAGTGTGAGTCGCAAGTTATTTTTGAAAATTCGGTCTGTACGCACCACCCGCCAATGTTTACGTAAAGATTCACGAATAGACGTCATAATCTATGAAATATTCACTAACGAAAATATCCAAAGTTGAAAAAGAATGTATTATTCTAACCCATTCATAAGCAAAATCGAATAAATAATATGTTATTCCCAATCACCAACATTCAGCGGATTAATATGGATACTTTTATCCTACAAATTAGAACTGGTTTTAATAATTACAATAAAACAACTATCAACTTATTAATTAACGTTAACTTGACGTTAATAATTCGTATCAGGATAAAGAAATGCGAAAAAAGACTTCTGATGTTTTTGTAAAATGTAGGTAAACAAAGCATAGAAGTCATTTTCATCGAAAATTGTGAAAACATCATTATGTATACCTAATAGTTATTCTGGATTAGGAAATATTATTTAACATTAGGTGAGGACATTGTTCAAGCTTTTACAGCAGCATAACATGACATGCCGAACAATTAAGAATTGTGTGTGGGAAGACGATTTCAATGAAACTATCGCCCAACAAATTATTATTATGACATCTCGACTGGTGACACCGACAGTAGATTTCAACTACGTAGTTTTGGATAACGCAGATGATGATGATTCTGATAAAGACAGTGCCGATAGAGCAGTTAACGTTACAAAATGTAGCTACCGTTACGTGTCTACTTCATATTCAGAATATGTTCTAATTGATAGGACTCAATTCGTCAAAGTGTAACTAAGTAATAGCACCTAGCCAATATAAGAACAGAATTTGAGTATGATGTCATTCGTATCCACAACGTAATTTAAAGTCACTTAGTCCCCTGTAACAATTTGTCCAAGGATCAAATTCTATTTTTGCGCACTTGGATAGGATGAATGTCTATCGCAAAATTGTTCGCCAATGAGAATTTGACCATCGTGGCTCTACGAAATACATTGCAGTTTCAAACTTAGAGACTTCAATCATATAAAAACAAAATAATATTATATCTTAATATTTGTTTTTCGTAAATATTTTTTTTAAATAGATTTTTATGTCCGAGTGTGAATAACCTTTAAACAACCTGGTTGGATTTTTTATCTAAAATTTAGCAAAAGTATTACTATCTGTCTACTGTCTAAAGCCTGTAGCTTTCTTTACACACGGTTATCAACGCTCCTTTCAGGCCGTGTAAACATGGTACCTACCTACGTGACACGCACTTAGCAAGTTAGCATGCAGCATTGCAATGTGGCTACGTAAATATATATCGCATTAATTTACGTCTTAAAATGTTGTGTTCACTAATCTCAAATCGATCGAAAGAGAGCTAAGATCAAACGGTTCCGTAAAACAGAAAAAAAATATTATGAAACAAAAAGTAGCGTCGTTAGAACAGTTAGAGGTAACCAGAGCTAAATACAAAGTAACAGTCTCACTTTAACGACAGTTAAATACCGCCGTAAAACCATAGTTTGTTTATATTTATAGTCAGTTTTCTGTTACGAAAACCATGACAACGGAAACATGTGTAGAGATATAAACGAAGCGGAATTCCACAATGATAGCTCAGCTACGCATAATGTTGCATCAAGCCAAAGACTCGGTTTATCGTCAAAGTATTTATAAATCTGCTCCAGAACTATCTAATATATAATAATATACACAGAACTCAATAAACAAAAATATTTTAAGGTGTCAAAAATAAGACATTAAATATATAATATATTATACATCGTTTCGGGCTTAATAACGCCAGACATAAGAATTATACGTATGTACAGCGATTTTGTCCTAAAAATGTGGGTCGCGTTTAAGGTTTTATTTTCTTCACTGCTGTCTTTTGTCTGTAAAAAGGTTCATCTAAGCTACTTTTCGTACAATTTCTGTGGAAAACAGTTGTGTCAATACCAGTAGCAAATGAAAAACGGTACGAGCGGTTGTGACATTCTTGATGTACGTGAGAACACGTCTATGTTGCCGACTCCACCCATATATGGAGTCACTGCATATGGTAGTACTAACGTCTAACATGCCTTGAGAACTCGCCTGATAATTTATCCTCGTTTTCCCTACTTTCTACTTAACAACTAGGTACATGAGAACCAGACGGTAGCCCACGTATGTACCTTCCGTTATCCGCTATGATTCTTACAATTAACACCCCATATTAACATCAATTGCCTGCCGAAACCAACACCTACAGAAGTATACAAAAGGATTTTGAAACTTTGAACCTTCTTCGGTCTTTGTTTCCTGACTGACGAATCGTTTTGAATAATTATCATTGATCTGGAACAACGGAGCGTATCAACATTCCAAATTAAAGATACATGAACTGTAACCTGGTTTGGTCATCAAATTAGATTCAGTAAAAGTCAATGAACGCTTTAATTAATGATTTGCGATCTAGCCTAACAAGTTGCTAGATACTAAAAATGCATAAAGGTTTTATTATTCATCCCCACGAATATCATTTCCATCTACCCATGGAGTTTGTGGAACCAGCAGTTCATAATAAAATTGTGTTTATGAGTCATTTCTGTTGCATATTGTATTACACATCGCTACAACACTGGTGTTTTTGGGTGATGTCATCCACATCATTTATGTCGATTTAAGATTCTGTGCGACCCGGGATTGGGAAGGCGGAGGGGTCATCTCTTTTCTGTGTTTTAAAAGTGTGGTTCAAATATGGTGACATATTGACGCCAATATGACTGACTTGTACGTAGACTAGACGAGGTAAACATGATTACTAAACATGACGTCACTTAAAACTGAACCTTGACCAAGTAATGAATAGTGGGTAAAACTGAGGGTCGTCTTATAGATACCTAACTAAAGAAGTCATGTTGGCATTTACTTAGCACAAAATGAAATATAGCCCGTATACTTTATATCGCTCTATGATGGTGGTTTGAATCATTCTCAGAATAACTTGACAACAGAGTGAGTTAAAATATTTATTAGTTTTTTTTATTAAATCAGTAGTCAATAGTGGTTAACCTTGGTCTCTGTCAGTAATCGGTGAGGTGTACGACCATATATAGTTTTTGCGTGAGTTCACTGCTTCGTCGAATCGTAATCTACTAACCAAGCTTGACACTGAGCTTGACATTGTGGTTGTCACTATCGGGACCTTATTAGTCACTCCATAATATTTATAGTTGTTGAATTTTTCTTAAAATTAATATTAAGTAATCTTCATACTTTCGGAAAGCTTCAAGAGCCTTATGGAAAATGGATTACGGACCATATTGGCCTGATATCGTTCTTGACATATGGGGAGAGAGGTCGAGCAAACCCCTCCTTGCCTCAATTATTTTGGTTCGCTTACCATAGGCATATAATCAATTGTCAATATCCATCACGATTGTCAAAAGCCCGAAATACTCACATGTGAGAACCAGAAAATATAGTTTTTATGGCTGCTGTGAGAAAGTAAACTCATGATAAAAGAGGCCGACGCGTCACACGTCACGACACGTCTTTGTTAGTAAGAGAACTCATTGTTTACAATATACATTCTTTTACGAATGAGTGAGCGTCATTCGTCGTGAACCTGGTGACGTCACGCTCCCTTCTGCGGCAGCGCGTGCGGCCGGCCTTCGCGTACAGAGTATCTGTCCAAAGCAAGGCAAACCGCGCTTCTCGTGGGTGACACGGACCACTGTTGTTGTCTTTCCTCTTATCCTTACATAAACGTATCCTTACATAAATTTCTCAAACTATCAAGTAAATATTCCGTATTTGTCGTTCATTCTCTATTGTTGTCGTGCACTGATTAAAGACAACGAACTTTAAGATTGGGTAATATTTAAGTCATAGATAACAAAAAAGTGGGCCGGTTTTCATAGTTTCGTTATTCTGTATGTGTTTATACGCGGTTGGGTAAGTGTGCGCAGAGCAGCACAGAGGCAAGGCCCCATGTTAATTAGTTAATGACACTGACTTTGCTCTACTGACTAGTACACGTTTGACCTTCTAAAACCGTATTTATTTAAACAGCATTAATATGTATTATGAATAGTCACAGGACTGGTTGAGGTTTCCGGCTACTGGGACCGCAATTAACTGGGACCGCGGTCCCAGTCGCCGGATCCGTAAAAAATAAATATTTTTCTTCCAGCGACTGGGACCACTCATAGATAACTTAAAAAAATCTATTATTCAAGCCAAAATTAGTACAGTCAAACGAAAAAAAATATAAATTATTTATATGAATATCATTGACTCGTTCTAGACATGATTTTATCTTATGCGCTTAGTAATAGATTAAGCTAGCCCGTTTTGACATAATTTACACATGCAGGTAAATACACACAAAGGGAATAGCATTGGGTTAGTGGCTACACATATTTTTATATACTCGTAGGTATGGCCCTTGAATTAAGTTTTATTTTCCTATTACGCTCAACGTAATAGGAGTGTTAAAACTAAATAAGTACCTAGTAACTACATAATGTAGTAAGAATCTAGGTTCTTACAAAAATGTTACCTACTGAAACCAAAACAACCGCAATGAAGTAATGATTCAACCTTTACAAATCCCACGAGATTCACGATTCACACGAGATGACGAGACTCTCTTTATCTGAAGAATCAGTCTAACAGTAAAGTAGTATCGGTGGAATTACGCGGCGTATGGGCGTTTTAATCGGGAGCACGCATCTGGGGCTAGTGTGCACCGAGTGGAATGCCCGGATCAATTGCATACAGATGCTTGCAATGGACTCTTGATTGCGTTACTTAACATCGATTAAGTGAATTGGGAGCGTGATAGTATTAGATGATACGGACATGTGAACAGCTGTAAGTGGATCTCGTATATTAATGTTTGGTTTAGTTAATAATAGTTTTACAAACTTACAATACACTGTACTGTACAGTCAACATGCAAAGTAAGTTATTTTTAGTAAAAACTTGTCCATTTGGCGATTGTGTTTTTGTTAAATATAATTAATTATATTGATATACTACGAAGTAGATATTTTTTTGACTACTTTTTTTTAATCGGATTGTGGTTTATTCTATAGTTACCTAAGTACTTGAATCTCTACCAAAAGAAGCATTAACAATAACCGCCGTTTCAACTGCGCAGTTGTTTCCTGCTGAATCAGAACCGACGCCGACGCAGTTTGTTACAGTAGATAGACACCTAATTTATGAGTACCTACTTGGCAAATGGATCAGTAAAGCATTTTTATTGTTACTCGTGCACAAGAAGCTGTTGTGCTACTCATTAACCCATCTAGCTGATGTGGACGCCTTACCCTACGATGTTATCTTTGTCCAGAATAGTACTTACAAGATTCTCGTTCCTTGTGTCAATTTCCGTAATTCTCTTTCAACCCTTAAATCCCTCTCGCAACCTCGTTTCCACGTATCCAAACTTTTCCGTCATAAAAAAATTCGAAGTGCCCGGTCTCAGTGGTGTGGTGACAATGACACAGAAAGCCCTGCTGTAAAGACTGACCTTCGCTTGTTTAATGACCGATAGTCAAGAACGCACTGCGCTTGCCAAACTCTACTTTCGATAAAGTAAATATCTACTATATCTACCTATATGCTATATAACAAATCTATTTTGACTGAACTGACTCAGAAGGGTGAAACTAGGTAACAAACAAATGTATAGAATCAAATCAAGAGAGTATTTTTACGTGAGCATGAATTAAATCTTCTTTATTTCTGGGAGGGGCACATGGGCCAGGCAGATAAAAACTGTTTCCCATATCTTGTATTGCACTATGCTGTATTTGGGTTTAATTCAGCATTCATTATTGAAGCAATTCATTGATAGATATGCATTCAGACCAGTCCATTCAGACGATTCGATTTTATTTTAGTTAAACCGTTTAGGGGGGCACGTGCCCGCTGCCCCCCCTGGATCCGCCCTTGCTAGAGCACCTCACTCCATTAAACTGATCCTGTGATTTGTATGTATCATCACAAATTCTCGATACGTTACGGTAAGTTCGGAATGCGGGAGATTTTTGGAATGCAGCGATTAATCCTATGCCGCGTGCGGGAATCTTTTTCAAGTCTTTCATTAGCCTTAGCATGCCAGTACCAATCAACTAGGTAATGCGTTAAATGTCGTTAAACAAAGATTTGCTAAATAGTGAATGGTTGGTTGGATACATTTATATACCTCTATAAAAAATGTCATAATCATTTTCATATAATATTTCTCAGAAACCCCGAATGATGTCAAAATCAAAATATTTTACGGCACTTATGAAACGTCAGAAGCTACAGGTGCACGGTTCCCAATCGGTCGTTTCCTATGGAGAAGAAACTCTGTCTTTTAAAAATAATTGTCTTTTATATATATTTTTTCCAAATTACGGTGTTAGGTAGGTATGGGAGAACAATGTAGGCCTGTCAGCAAGTACTGGTACTTGTTGACTGGTAAAGAGTAAGACATTGGTGTCTGACGACGAAAGTCCGATAAGATTCTTGGATCTGTTCAAAAATTATATCTTAAGCTTCTTAACTTCAACCACAATAAGCAAATTGCCTCTAAAACAATTGAACTGAAGCCTGACAGAAGAAGGCCGTTGCCGGTAGTTACATCCTGCTTGAACATTGATATTAACAAAGATAGTAGCAGCACTAGGTACAAGGATTGTACTCGTTACAATGTAACAAAGAAATCACGTGAACTGCGGCTCATGGAGCATAACAACTCTATAAAAGTACAAGGATTACTAATCCAATACACCAACGAAGCTCAACATGGAGTGAAAACATACTAACTTCCTTTCACGAAGGGAGGAGACACTAAGAACTGTTTCATACCAGACCCCTTATAGAATATATGGCACAACCAAAATTGTTTCAACTAGTTAAGATTAGTCGTATCAAAACAGTTTAATAAAGAACTGAAAAACCATTTCGTCTCTGCATTGTTTGGTCTGTGATGGATGGATATTTGGCGTCCATCAAATTAGTTTATGAAATTGAGCCATCGACGAAACTAGAGCAATACCATGACATCTCTGTTACGATCTGCGTATTGCGCAATGCCCCTGACAAAGACAAGTACCAATGCAGTTACTACTGGCTACTCTGTCGCCTACCGCCCAACACGGAAACTGCGCACTTTGATTTATTACTCCTACGATTCTCTTTTTACATTCATATTAACGGAACATCATAATTCCATCTTACGTTACCCTATTTTTATAAATGTTTGTTTTGAGTCTCATTGTAAACATTTTGTTAGAGAAATACTTATTATGAATTCGGGTATTTGATTGAATCCCTTCGACACTTACTAATCAATAACCATCACACAAGTGCGTGACCAGCTATCTAATTACGCAACACGTTTTCGTAAACGATTACGACAAATTTGTTTCATTTTGACAGTTCAACAACATTCATTGCGTTATTTACTTTGTTGAGCAGATTTTTTTTTTTTACTTATGAAGCATTCGATTAGCAATTTGTTTCAAAACGATTCAAATTCCGATTGATCGTGCATTACGTAATTAGGGTACAGTCTACACATCCAAAAATCCGAGCTAAACCTACGGCTGAACATCTAATGGACCCAGATTAAGTTTGCAGTAAAAGCTTTCAAAGCCAAACATTGCAAATGGTAATGGGGTGTAAAATGTCTAGGTGTGTCCCGTAGAATAGCAGTATAGGCGAGGCATTTGTTCTAATGGGGCCGATCTGCGAACTGGGTCAGGCCAATGTTCTAATGGAGCCGATCTGCGAACGGGGTCAGGCCAATGCCAGCGATACTGGAGCGAGGGTTATCGTCACCTTACTTATCGCAAACTATTCTCAAATCCGTTTCAATTCGTCTATAAAACACATTTGCTATGTAAATGTCACCGTATGATTATTATGCACATCATTAGTTTGTAATTTATCTAGCGAGATTATAAACTATCACAAAATTGTCAACAAATCATATATGTACAATTTAACCATAACGAATTATTTTTCAATAGTTCATAATTTATCCATGACAAACCGACAAATTAGAAGGTATCAAATTTGCATGCGACGAACGCACCTTGCGCTAATACTAAATAGCCATTGGTGCCGATTCTCTTGTCCCAAATGGCTCTAAACTAGACTAAAAATCACGAAAATTTAGTTTATTCCTGTCAAACGACGATTTGCCTTTCTGAAATAGACTAAAGTGACACAACTTAACTATATTTTAGTTAAGTTTAGACAGCACTAAGATGGCACTGAGTTTTAATTTTGTGAAAATGACCTTTTTGCTATTCTGAATTTGACGTTTTTCACCAAAAATTTTGATTGTCTAACTAAATCTGACTATTTTTCATCGAGATTAAAAATGGTGTGGAATACAATTAGCTGTCATGAACTAAAATTCACACCAATACCTCGACTTCAGGTGCAAAAACAGTAATGTATCTTTTTTTTCTTTTGCTTCCATATCTCGATAATGGTATGTCGTGTCGCAAAAATAATGAAAATTTCGACCCCCCCTTTATAACACCTATAAACTCCTAAAAGTCAACAATAAACAATAAATCATGTAGGTAATAATTTTTCATATTTTGCATACAAAAAGTGAAAAATTCACAGGCACTACAAAAATCACGGGGTAGGGCAAACAAGTATACACCACGTGGAGTCGCGATTCTCAAATTCAATTTTAGTTGTGTCAAAATTGTTTTTAAATTTAGTTTTTTTTTTTTGCAGAATAGCTTTAAGATTCTCATAGCCCAAAGTAAGGAATTTTAGTGATACTTTAGTTACTTTAATTCGGTGTACAAGAGAATCGGCACCAGTAACTGCGAACAACAAAGAGATTCAGTCCTTTACTCTATACAAAAAAACCTTAAAGCACCACATCTTGAAAGTATTCGCTCGATTATTCAATTACCTATTTATAAAGTCAGTGCTATTTCTTCTACAACATTAAATTATTACTTATTTAAAATACATACAAAGCCACAAAATACATGTATTATGTACTAATCTACCTTATCATTTTGAAACACTAACAAATTAAAAAATAATGACAGTTCGCTACTATTAACAACGCATAATTGCTATTGACTTGCCATCAAGAAACGATATTACACTTACTTTTTCTTGTTACCCACAAAAAATGCTTTTTATGCATCTACTACTTAATAGATTATTTACGAGTACCTACTGTTCTTCATAAGTTCGTGCCTTTAGTATTAAGATTAATATTTCTCATGATAAGTGAACCGTATACTTTTTGAGAAATAAATGTCTTAAACCGTAAACCGTAACTTGGAAGAAGCGCGGTTGGTCACAGCTCTAACCTAACCTAACTCATTTGGTCGAGGTGCCCTGGCTTAGTTACTGCGACTAATTCGGTTACTGCTAGAGACGAGCTATCAATCAGAGACGGTTCACAATTTTTATGGGTGATAAAATCGGACAGATTATGAACCCTGTCGGTAAGTGCAGGTTCGTTCACAATGACGATTTCACATTGATAGATTATAAACTACCTAAAATGAATGCGTTAAATTGTAACAGTTCATAGTTTTTCTATAGTTAATAATCTCGCTATATAGATTATATACTAACGATGCTCAAAATCTTACGGTGACATATTACATCGCACCTGTCTGCAAATAATTATTTTAAAGCTTTTGGACCGGACTCATGCAGCGCAGAGGCTAATGTCAGTACTCCTAGTACCTACCTACTTAGTACCTAATGGCTATTATGAACTTATATTTTATTCTTTATATCATAGCCTGCTTATTTTTTTAAGAAAGAGGCCCTTATGTTGAGTTATGCTTTCAATTCGATGGGCCAACAAACAAAAATACTTGATAGGTACCAATACAAGCGAATGGACGCGCGTTATATTGATTGATTGCCTAAATCAAAAGGGAGCACAACAACGCAACATCCTGTCGCCACAGTTTCAACCATCAGAGTTCATACATACGTAATCGAACTACTCAGCGTGATCCACAATTGATTTGGTACCTGTTAGGCAATGCGTCTAATTCCGGACCGCAACGTAACTGCAATCAATCAAAATGGACCGCTATTGCGAAACTTTTAATGCAAGCCCTCGGGAATTGGTTACAGTCGCTTTTATATTGAGTGTCTGTTTAATATAATAAAAAAGATTAACAGTTATCTTTTGACATTTAAATTGGGGTGAGCTAAAGCCGGTCGGGCAGGAAGCTACAGTCATGGGATTTTCTATATCCAGCCTTCTTGACAAATAGGTACCATAATATATATCTATGTAAATACCTACCAAAAAATGTTGGAATTGCAGTCCCAAAATAAAATAGATATCGCAATGAACAGAGCATTTATTTTCCCGATTTAGTAACACAGCAAATTATTTATTTATCTAGACTAAATTATACCTATGCAAATACTTAATACAGAATCAATAGTAATTTTAATAGAGATGCACTATGCGATTTTGACATCTATGCCACAGTCCAAACGACTAGATTACTCCGATAAAGTTATTGAAACTATCTCTATCTACTTATAGGTATTATGTAGGTACACAAGGCTACAGTTACAGCGAAGTCGCTCTTCTAAGGTCATCTAGTTTACATAGGTAAATTAATGTCTAACTAATCTTAAATCCACAAATTCAAGAGGAAAACAAAATACAGTTTGTTAAAAATTCTTAGCCGCCGCTCCCAAAATAGATTCGATTCGAGAATGGAAGGCCAATATATGCCAAACATTTTCACGTTGCCTTAGGTATACCTAACCCACGACTCTACATAAAGAACATACAAAAAGGCATAAAAGAAACGCTACTTCTTTGGAGCTGGGCAGGAAAATCTGATATTATCGTTTAGGTATTGTATGTCTTTATGTCGCATCTACCATCAACCAAACGCTTTATGTGAAAAAAAAATAGCATAATAGTCGGTCGTGGGCACGGTGCTGCCCGTGCTAATGAGCTGCCACGTGTCACGTGCCACATGGTCGATCAGAAATAGCACCGAACACCGAGGAACCGATAACAGCGGTGTCGCACTCTGGACGACTTGCGAACGGAAGTCGCCGCGGTGCCAGTGATGCAATGTTTTTACGGCTTTCTACTCGGTTTATGGCGCCGACATCGATATTTGTCTTCTCACTTCATAAATATTAAAAGTTACCCATAGCATTTTGAAACACATTAGGCAGTCAGCTAGTATTATTTATTTATTTAGCCTCGAACTATCCCTCCCCTCTTCACACGTGGAGGTACTCACAAAGAACTGCAGAAAGTTTTAGCTAAAGTTTTAGATAAGTAAAAACGTTTCGTACATTCTTACGTGTCTAAACATTTAAATTTATGCGCGTTGTTGCAACATCTCGAATATCAATGAGATAGAGTAGACTGTTATCTAATATTAGTGATATCCCAAACATGTAGAGCCGCAAGAAATCACTAAAGTCAATGGCGACGCGGAAGTAACGGGTCAAGCCAATGATGGACGCCTACGCGTTGTGGGTATTTAGCTAGCTATATTTACAAAACACAATCAGTGCAATAAAATAAAACTACGACTTTTATGTTGGCAAAGTACATTCACGTAGTTTATTTAAAATCGCACATGGATGTTATGTAACATGAAATGAGTAAACCATAATAAAATAACACGCATGTTATCAGACAAAATACACGATAGAATAACTTTTTGTTGAAAGCAAGCTGATAGACAGTATTTTAATTTGGGAATTTGTCTATCAAGCGGCCAGGTTCCGCGTTATTCCATTAGATGCCATTACACGGCTGTTATTTAATAGATGACACCTATGACCTAGGCTAGAATGCGTCTAATGTTCTAGAATAGTTTATCACCAAGTAGGTACAGACGCCAGCACATCAACCTACTACAATCTGTCAAATTTATTTAATAGATTTTCAACTTTATCACTAAAGCGTAAGGTTCAAAGTTGATTGGGAAAATTTGACAGTTTCGGGTAGGTTGACCTGCTGGCGTCTGTACCAACCTACTATTCCAAGTATTCAACTAAGTATAAAGTACTTACCGATTATGTCGTAAAACATGTTTTTATCAAAGCTTAATTATTTTTATTGATTTTTTTGCAGCCATGAGGCGGTGAGACGTAGTCCAGGAATTATTGGGATTTGAAGTGACGTATACCAGACACCATGAAGCGGTTACAGAAGTGCTGCTGTTGTGCATCGACGCGCACGGGCACGCTCATCACAGCGATCCTCGGAATCATACTCTCCATCGCCACCATCATCGTAGTATGGGTTGTGAAGAGGCACAGAATCACATTCAGCACATTCATCTTTGATGAAGACTTTGATAGGAAACTTTCAGATTTAGACAGTAAGTAGCAGGACAATTTGTACACGATATTATACTATAAACAAATAAGTAGATTAAATAGAGACTTAACCTATATTATATTACTTATTGCTGCAAATTGTAGGCCGTTAGTCAGATCAAAAACGGAAGATAAATATTCGCAGTCAATCAATAACTAATTCGCTTCAGTGATCGCATTGCCCACAACTAATAAATCGAAATCAATCTGACATAACCTCTTCAAGATTACTTGATAATATTCTTATTAAATGGCGAATAATAATTCATAATAATTCATAATTCATAATTGTTTATTTGTATAACATAGGTATTAAAATACAGATCTTAGGCTAAAGGAGGGTCGCTATGTTATGCCAACAGGCGTACAAATATGATTGTATTTGAAATAATGACAATTAATCATGCGAAAGTTATTAATGACAATATTACATGCGAAAGTATTTGGAAGGTCAAAATTAAACACAATAAATAAATAATCGCTAGATAAGTCACAATTAATAAATAAAACAAACACATTAAAAATGTCAAATTAAAACAAATAAAATAAAATTAGATGTCAAGCGAAATTAGTCAACACGTGTAAGGTAGGTCAGAATTAAGTTTTGTGAGTATTATCATTCAAAAATTCTTGTACAGAGTAGTAACATTTATCTAGTAAAAACGCAGTTAGTTTTCTTTTAAATTTATGTCCAGGTAATTCTTTTACGGCCTCCGGTATTTTATTATATATTGTAGGCCCCATACAAAATATACTCTTCTTCAGTAGTGCTGTTTGGTAACCAGATGTACTTAATGACGATTTATATTGACTTCTAAGTTGTGTTGAGCGTTGTCTTTTTTCTGACATTGTGGGGAAGAATTGGCTGTTCATCTTAACAAAGAGAGCTATATCTAGTATATATAGGCAGGGAAAAGTTAATATTCTAAGGGACTTGAATGCCGGTACACAACTGTCCGTATATTTGAGACCTTGTATTGCTCTGATACACCGCTTTTGAGCCCTGAATATGGTTTCTCGTTCATTACAGTTTCCCCAGAATATTACACCGAATCTTAAAATTGATGAAACCATACCATGATATGCAACTACAACTGTGTTCGTATTGACTTTTTTAGATAAGGCATGCAGAGCAAAGGCAGCAACACTTAATTTTTTGCATATATCTTCTGAATGCATTTTCCATGTCAACTGACTGTCGATGTTTATTCCAAGGAAGTGCGTATTGTTAACTTTTGAAATGGCTTGGCTGTCGTAATTTACATTTATTTTTGTGTTTGTAAGTAAACGTTGATAAAAGTGCATGACGTTAGTTTTGGTTAAGTTTATAATTAGATTGTTTGCATTCATCCAATTTATGATATCTTTAAGGGTATTGTTGACATCGTTTTCATAGCACTTTTTATCTGTGCATTTTATCATCACCGTGCTATCATCAGCGAATAGTACCATTGGATGACTGATGTTTCGTGGCAAGTCATTTATATAAAGCAAAAATAATAAGGGCCCAAGGACACTTCCCTGCGGGACGCCATATTTAATATCTCTGCTGCCTGACTGATAATTTTGTTCCCTATTGGTTTTAGTACATATTCTGGATATTACAGTGTATTGCTTACGGTCAGATAGGTATGATTTTATTAAATCCAAAACATTGCCCCTTATGCCGTATGAGTAGAGTTTATTTAGCAAGATGTCGTGTCTAACGTAGTCGAAGGCTTTCGACATATCTGTATATATCGCACACGCTGGTGTTTTTTTATCCATATTAGCCATCACATATTTTAATAAATCATAAATTGCCATATTTATGTTTTTGTTTTTTCTAAAGCCTTTTTGTTCTTCGCATAGTACATTGGTTTTACTTAAAAAAGAGTACATTGTTTGGTATATTATTTTTTCATATATCTTAGAAAATACTGAAATGAGTGCTATAGGTCTGTAATTACTCATAGTTTCTCGACAGTTCTTTTTATGAAGAGGTTTGATTACGACAGTTTTCAGGTTTTTTGGAAATATACCAGCGGTTATGCTAGAATTCATGGTGTGACTTAAAGGGAAAGATATGACATTTGAGACATACTTAATAACAGTTGTGCATATTCCATCGGAGCCAAAGCTTTTTTTATTTTTTAATAATTTTATTGCCTTAGTGACGTCTTGTGGTTCCACTGGTGTCATAAACATCGATTGAGTATTTTTGGGAATATTATTTATATATGTATTATCTATTTTAGGATTATTTGTTACTTGATCAATAAAAAAATCGTTAAAGCAGTTTGCAATGTCTTTAGGATTAGTCAATATATTGCCATTTTTATTTATTTTCAGAATAGAACTTGGTTTGGGCTTATTATTATTTATTATTTGCCACGCCGCTCTTGATTTATTTTCAGATATATTTATTTTATAATTATTCCGAGCTTTTTGTGTGAGTTTTATGATTTTTTTGTATTGATGTGAATATGTGGCAAACTTGTTTTTGTTTTCTTTCGTGGGTGCTAGTCTATACTTCCAAAGTAGCTGACGTTGTTTTCTACTGCAAATTCTAATTCCTCTAGAAATCCATCTGACTTTTTTATTTGGATTTATTGTTATTAATTTCCAAGGAAAACACAGATTGTAAAATAAAGTGAAATGTTCTATAAAATTGTTATATGCGTCATCCGGGTTATCTGTCTCATATACATTGCTAAAGGTTATATTTTTTAGGCAATTGTAGAATTTGGCTAAGTTTTCCTTCGATATAATGCGTTGTCTTTTTCTCCATGGTTTACTTTGTCCTACTATTTTGACTGGTATTTGTATCAGTTGCGCCGTGTGGTCTGACAGGGCTGTATCTATAATTTCGTATTTGCATTTACTTTTAAAATTGTGAGCATAATTATCTATACAACTGTTGCTTATTAGTCTAGTTGGCTCAGATATTGCTAGTTTTAAATTAAAGCTCAATAGAATACACTCAAAATTCAAAGTTAAGCTATTTCTTTTCAGGATATCTATATTAAAGTCTCCGCATAATATCAACTTTCTACTATGTTTATTGCATAGTGTTTTTAATACAGTATCTAAGATTTCATAAAACGTATCTACATTATTTGATTTTGGAGGCCTGTAAATACACATAACTGTAATATTTTGCTCTATCATTTCGATCGCACAACATTCAAAAATTCCTGGTTTCGATAAACTTGCAATATTAGGTAATTCTTTGTATTCGTAACCATGTTTGACCAGTATACATGAGCCCCCGCGCTTATGATGGCTTCTAGAATAACACGCGGCTAACTTAAAATTGGGTAGGTGTAGTAATTTTTCATGACCGGATAACATGAAGTGTTCCGTTATACATAAGATATCAATATCTTTATTATTATTGGTTAGTTCTTGAATATGTATTGTAAGTAAATCTGTTTTGTTTAAGAGACCAGCGATATTTTGATGCAAAATGTGTAGATTATCTTTATTTCTATCGAAAAAAATCAGTGTTTTCGGCTGGTGTGGTAGTTACGTCATCGGTTTCAGTAAGTAAGGAGATTGAGTTTTGGGTAAAGTATTCCATAAATTCTAAAAGTCCAGTATATATAAATTTGAGGCATTTTTTTTTCAACACACCCGTCTTGTAAGAGAACATATCTAAGGAGACGTATTGATTTGAATCAAAGAAATATGCATAGTTGTTAGTTTTTAGTTCTTGATACAGTAACATATTGAATAATTCTATTTTGTAATTATATATAGGCATACATAAGAGCATACATTTAGCCCATATTACCTAAATGATCAATTAAACATTATTTTTATTTTCCTTTTCTTTTCCAGTTCCGAGGATAATATTAACAATTAATTTATGCTTCACGATACTTATATGCACGCTGCTGATGGTAGCAGTACTCATAGTAAGTGAATACCTTCCTTATCGTCGATTTAGACCGCACATTACGCGTGAACGATTCGTTGATAACTAACATAACATTGAAACTTATTGCATGCTACTGACAGACATCTTATTCGGTAAGTTGTTGAAAAATCCGACACTCACGTAGTTAAATAAGAAAATCACATTCCTGAAAGATAATATAATGTGTTGGTGTAAGGCTGTCACTAGTAACGGCTTTGTTATTCAAAATATTAGTTGCAACAACGTAACACTTGCTGTTACAACATCACTTGGCAACACATCGTGATTCATTACCTTTACTGTTGCAATGGGCGATAAGTTTTTGTTCATGCTGGCAATTCTCCCGCTTATCAATGACCTGGCGCTGTTGCCTTACATAACATAATCAGCCTATAATGTTCCCGCTGCTGGGCCACAGGCCTCCTCTCTTCGAGCAACTGATTCTGCAAATCTTAGTTACCTATGCTAATTAAGAACACCACTTAACACAGACCATTCCTATGATAATACCCTGCCCATAATCAAAACCAAGAAGCCTACCTACTTAGCTAACTATCTACTACTGATTATTGCTAACCATGCCTGATCTTATGATTGTCAAGGCATTTAGGTGCACACATGGTTGCGGATTCAAAAATCAGTTGAGGCTTCACCTATATTATTCACTCTGTCAATGACCTGTGACCTATTCACGTCTTTACCTATACAGCCTTATGTAATGTGTTTTGTTGTGTAGCGGCGGTCATGGTTAATGCTGCCGTGGGTTGTGCTGGGCATCGTGCTAGCCATCGGCTTGCTGATCAGCGTGCTGCACACCTCCATCACCTACTATCTCGACAAGGAAGACCACGTCATCACCGCCACAGTCATTCTCATAGGCGGGCTCTTCTATTTATGTAAGTAGAGAACTTGACAATCTCTAAATCGGCCCTTTTCAGCTTAGCTTTATTTCTTCATCTTCTATCGCTCTATTCATCTCTATCTAATTGAACAATTCAGCTGTTAAATCTCATCGCAATGGGAGTCTTCATAATATTATCTCTTGTTATGAAAGTTGAGTAAAATTAATTTTATTTTCTACTTCCAGGTCTGTACCTCTACCTGTGGGCAGTGGTTTTCAGTCATTACTTGGAAGTTCGCGACGAGGAGGAACGAGGCCGGTACCGGAAGGCTCCCTACAGACGATAAGCCTTCACACGACTACTACTCAACTAGACTGCTGAAGTGCATAATATTCAAAAATCTCGTCAACATCTAATCTCAACGCTTTTATTCATAGCTAGGTTCGTATTTAGGACACAATGACGAATTTCAAAAATAAAAAACGATATTTAAGCTAAGTACAGCCTCGTACATACCTAATTGAATATTACATAGGTACCTTATTGGGGAACGTGAATTGTCTTAACAGTGCCTTAACTTGACGTCAAAAATATATATTAACATTGATATAAACGTGAATAATTTTTTAAAAAATATACTTGTATTTGTAAAATTTCTGTAATTTAATGGATTTTTTGTACCTATGACTATCAGAATGTGTGGGCTACGAAAGAACTAAGTATTTTTTTCTGTACAATACCTATCTAGATTGTATTGAGTAAGTTTTGTAAATAACTTTAAAAAAAATATTGTTCAATATTCACTCCAGTAAAAATCGTAAAACTAAAACCAATTAAGTACCTACACCCACTTGTTATGTACCTAAGTAGGTATCTACCTACCTACCTACTATTAGGTTAACAGTATGCTTGATATGGTTCAGAACATATTTATTACGAAGGCACCTCTTAGATAAACCTGAATGAATACCTGTGTTATTTAAGAGAATACAATTCTATCGATTGTTAATAACTTATTTTTATATTTATTTAACAATATAATTATAGAGATACAAAATATCGATATACCTAAGTGTAAGAATTTATTTTTATTAAACGTTTAGACCTATTAAAGAAAGATATTTTTGTTTCAATACCTTTTACACGCTACAATGCATGAAGAGGCCAGTGGTTTCGTTCAGTGGCGCGACGCCGCGAAGCATTTTCGATTTATCTCAATTAAATGTGTATCTTTTTGAGTAATAAATAAAGTTATATTTTGTATCACTATCTTAAAAAGTGCGCGCAGCGTCGCTTCGTGTCACGTCTCGGTGTAAACTGACCCTAAGAATATTAAAGATCGATTTTCAAGAATACCTATCAAAGTATCAATATTCTTCACATGACGAAAGGCTGACAACAAGTCAACCAAATAAAAAAAAAGTTATAAAAACTAAAACCCAACTACAACAAAAAAGTCAACTAAAAAGGTATAGGTAAACAAGACATCACAGACAGACTAATTAAGAATCCGGAGTCACACGTAGGTACCTAATCTATTCGATTTTGCCCTAACACGTGTGACTCCGGATTTTAAATTAGTCTATCTGTGATGCCTTTTTAGTTGACATTGATAGCAAAGCTCCATTTAATTAAAATCCTAGTATTCAGATGCAATTGTGGGTTTTGCTAAAAGGATTGGCAGGTGATGACGTAGGAAAGCTGCAGTGTTCCAATCCCCATTATTTGATTGAAATCTAAATTGATCAAAAATTTTAGTGAAGTCCTTACAAAGTTATTCAAAGCAAAATCAAATCGGGATAAAACTGCCAGTTTCCTAAAAGAGCGGTGACTATTTACGGGCGAATGACGTCACTGAAACGCTGATTATTAAAGTAAGTTGGCGTGGTGTCCTAGAGAGCGCTATTAACGCCAAAGACAAAAAAATCGCTAGATTTGCCCTCACCGTACTCAGTCACAAGAAAAAGTGTCAACACATTATTAAATAGCGTTTCCATGATAAGCAACTGTAGTCCCTGCGTCATTGTGTGTCAGAGGTGTCAAAAGGAAACAGAAACGCAACTATCTTTTGACGCGGTAGGGTGAATCTAACGATTTAAATCTTTGCCGTTGTGATCATTTTCATGACAGCCGTCACTGCGGCCACCGCTTTTCTAGGAAACCGTAGCTTTACTGTCAACTGTAGTAAACACAGTTATGTACAGTGCTACAAGGATCTTTTGGCGCTCGAATAATGTTGACAGGGGCGGTGAAGGTAAGCATTTGTGAAAAATTATTTTGTAGAAATGTAAATATTGAAAAACAAGATGGTGGTGTTAGTTCCGATTTCGAGTTCGAGTTCGAAATCGCTACTTTCACAGTTTTTTTACCTCCGATATTGGATTACATAGCGTCAAAATCACAGTAATCTGTGAATTCGATGCTATGTCATTAGTCATTACAATAAGGTTACTGTTCGGTTGCTGCTACTGACAAGTCTGTAAAATTCACTGTGATCTTTATTACTGTTACAATAAGGTTTTTATTGGGTTGCTGCTGTCAGAGATAAAATAAATTCGGAAGAAATTTATCTATTTTTTTATAAATACATATGCGACTTCTTTTGATGCATTATAAAATTAAGCCCCTTTGCGCAGTTTTTTACTGCAACAATATGTAACATCCTTTATTTCCCAAAGCTATAAACACCTAGAAGCTCTAAATAGAAGAACATTAATTAAGGAAGAGAAAGTTCTGCCAATAAAGAATTACAAAGCCAGTAATTTTCCACTAAATCTGCTCTTTTAACGGTAGACACTTATTTTCCATAACGCATCTTTTAATGGGTCACTCTCCAAGGTGACACATACTTAGATAACTCAACAAATTCACAATAACGACAGTGACAGTATATTCATCAGTGCTGCCATCACACGAGTAAGCTTTCAGTTTTTAACCTGTTTTAACCGATCAGCTATCTAATTACAGTAATTACGCATCACATTTTCGTAAACGATTACGACAATTTGTTTCATTTTGACAGTTCAACAACATTCATTGCATTATTTACGTTTTTGAGTAGATATTTTTTTCGAACTTATGAAGCAATGGATTAACAATTTGTTTCAAAACTATTCAAATCCCAATTGATCGTGTACTACGTAATTAGGGTACCTAAAAATTAGACGTTTCATTTAACTGTCAAGCCCGCAGTTTGACATTAACGCCCGGACCACATCACTTTCGTTTTCATTTTTATTTTTCAATGTAGCCAGAGAGATTGAGATTGAAGAATAGGAAGTGACACACGTGTGGGTCGGTCTGGATTTACTTTATAAGGCACCAGTCCTACCGTCGCGAGAAGCGAGTCGAGCTAGCAACTAAAAACGAGTTGTTAGTTTAACAGAATTCTCACCGGGGTGGTGTAAACATGGGCACGCCACTATTGCGGCGATAAGTCCCCTCTTTGAAGAGTGGCTAGAGAGGCGCCACGGCGTCCTCACCTTCCGCCTGACGCAGGTCCTCACCGGATATGATTGTTTCTGGAGGTTCCTGTTTTGTATCAGGCGGGAGGAAACGCCCGGGTGTTATCACTGCGTGGATCGCCCGGATGACACGGTGGAGCATACGGTGGAGGTCTGCCCGGCTTAGGCAGAGCATCGCCGTGTCCTTGTGGAGGCGATCGGTGGCGGGGATCTGCAGACGGTGAGCAATGGGTAGCTCGCCAAGGATAAGGACTCGATAAGGACCAGGCCCGGGTCGACGGTGCGTTGTGTTCCACGCGCGCCTCAAGGAGATGTCAGCTAGTGAAGGGGTCCGATAGGACCGATGCCTGCGTTGCAGAGTTGCGGGAAAGTCCGAAAGGGATACCGTTGCCCCTGGCAATGTACAGGCAACGGAAGGAACACGGGTGGGTTTTAGTCAGTAAGAGTCTCACTCGCCCTCCCGCTCCGCCCAGAGCGGAAAAAGTTATTTGATAATTTCTCACCAAAAAAAAAAAAAAAAAGGTTGGTGTGAACAGTCGGTGATCAACTATTATTAGAAAATGCATCTCTTGTATGTACTTGGTTTTATGTTATTTTATAGATAACTGTATCATAGAATTTAATTTCACATATAATACATTTTTTTCTCTTATTATCATTTCATAGAATAATCAATCCGCAGAATACTTACTTTGAAAAAAAGATTTTTGTTACAAATATAATTTAATTTTTCGATACTCATATCATAGAATACCAATTCAAATATCATATTTATACTCATATTGTTTACTTAAATAACGCGGTGCGCTAGGGAACCTCGGCGGTTAATATAAAAGTTATTATCAAGAAATACATTTTATCGAGTGACAGTTTCTATATTAACTTTTCAATTCATACCTTTGACAAAATGCATAACCACCCTCCTCTAAAATTACAAGCAATCGGAGAAAATATAAAATTGTAATTTACTGTTCGAAATACTCAACCATGTCAAGCTATTATAATATGTCAAATTTCTTTAATAGATTTTCAACTTTAAAACTAAAGCATAATGTTCAAAGTTGATTGGGATAATTTGACAGTTTCGGGTAGGTTGACCTGGTGGCGTCTGTACCGTAGTATAGTTAAAAGAAAGCGGTTCATAACTGTCGGAGTGCCTTATTATACCCGTATTTATTTATAAAATTATGGGTAGAACGTCTATTTTTACATTTTCGTTGAAATAAAAACCATGGAAAAAAATACACCGACAAACAATATTCGTTCAAAAATAATTCTACCGTTTAATAAGTTTGTTATAAAAAAATGTGAATATAAAATTAATTGAATTGTGTTTCTATGAAATATGTAAGTAATTCAAGTACAATAAATCTGAGTTTTTGACAACGCATAAACAATTGAGTGGTGTCGCAACGCGTACACCCCTCCCCGCCTCGTCTGGCGGGCTGCAAGTCCTGTGTATGTACAGACGCCAGCAAGTCAACCTACCCGAAACTGTAAAGTTTTCCCAATCAACTTTGAACCTTATGCTTGAATAATAAAGTTGAAAATCTATTAAAGAAATTTGACAGATTGTAGTAGGTTGATGTGTTGGCGTCTGTACGTGCGGTGCATCGCTGGCACGCACCGTGTGGCATGCCATGGATATTTGTATGTAGGACGCCACAGCGACACCACTTCCGCACCGCGCCAAAGCCACCGTAACGCATTGTGTCCACAGGCTCTTAATATTATTTTTCGAGGTGGATCCGTAGTTGTAGTCCGCGAAATTCAATTTTTCTTACGTTTTTTGCAATTTGCAGATCAGTGTCAGGCTGTATCTTGATTATTATGATTATTATACACACTCAACGACTTTAGTCACCAGGGCCAAGTCAGTGTGTGGACATGACATTGAGAAAAATAACGCCGGTGAGTCACCCTCGCCGGTGACTAAAGTCGCTGCGTGTGTACATCAGTCGCCGACGCACAGACGGTCAAACAGTGCGCACCACTAGTCGGCAAGTACACGAGGGTACCTACAATCTGAACGAAGCCCTGTTTGTCAAAAGTAATGTAAACCGTCAAGTCTGACATTACTTTTGACAAGCAGGCGAACTGACGAATTCTGTCAAATGCACGTCAAAATCCGTCAAATCAATTCATACCGAACGGCTGTGTGGACTCACTGTTTGCGTACCTACGTAAATTAAATTACAATATTATTGGTGGCGTACTAATTCCAGCTATTGAACTTCGGCTCAAAAGAATATTCTGTTTTAAACATGGAAATCTCATTTAAAGGCAAAAGAGTACTCGTTACCGGCGCTGGCCAAGGTTAGTTTACAATAATATCTCTTGTTTAATTTCCTAGTCATGTTATAGCTATTACTTTACAGCATTGGAATCAACGTACACGATGAATTGCTACAGTTCATAATCGCGTGCAATAATAACTATTGTAAAACTGCAGGAATCGGTCGGGGCATCGCTGTAGAATTGTGGCGTGCTGGAGCGAACATAGTCGCCTTGTCTCGAACAAGATCTCATTTAGAATCGCTTCAGAGCGAATATCCTTCTATAGACATAGTGGACGTTGATATAGCTGATTGGGAAAAAACACGGAAAGTAGTTGAGTCTCTTGGCCACTTTGACGCATTAGTGAACAATGCCGCAGCCGCTATTTGCGAGCCTTTCCTCGATTGCTCACCTTCGGATTTTGATAAGTATGCTTTCAGATTTTATTTTCTAAATGCTTACATGTAGGTACATGACACACTGTTAAGAAACACTATTTAGGAAATATACCTATCCCAATGAATAACATTTACTCAAACCATATTATTTTGTTTTCAGAATGTTTAATGTCAATGTAAAGGCAACTCTTAATATTAGTCAAATTGTAGCAAGAAAGATGGTTGAAAACAAAACTCCTGGTGCCATAGTCAATATCTCTTCACAGGCCTCAAAGGTAATTCCAATGATGTTATCAATTCAATTCCTATCATTGTTGTCTTGTTATCATCAACAATCAGCTCGGCTTATATGTGTAATCCTTATGTCTCACAAACATTGTGATCTTATTCATATCCAACAAGGCTATAAATCGAGATAGTTTTTGTATAACATAAGTACAAAGTATTTTTTTTTAAATAAACTTGTACTATCGAAGAACTTCATATCTAAGCAGTTTGCAAACAAAATCCCGTGAACATGATGACCACATCTGTTACCACCCCGGTTCTATAGCGGCCGAGCGCTGCAAGCAGAAATAGTCCTTACGGTCTATAGATATGAACTTCTTCGAAGGTACAGTTGTACTTGGTACTATGATACTTTGAATATATTGTTTTTCCTGTAAAAGATCATCCTTAAACTTTAGGACACTGTTTCTTATTCTGGGGAACAGGAAAAAGGTTTTTTAATATTAATAGTGTGTTAGATTATCTATGCACATATTTATATTGTTATAATTAATTCATGTTGATTTTAATGATTGCAGGCAGCATTGAAAGATCATGCTATCTACTGTGCATCTAAAGCAGCTCTGGATGCTTTAACTCGTTCTATGGCCCTGGAACTTGGTCCCTACGGCATTAGAGTGAATTCTGTGAACCCGACCGTCATCATGACTGAAATGGCTAAAGTTGGATGGTCAGATCCAGTCAAAGCTAAAGAAATGCTTGCTAAAATACCATTGGGAAGGTAATACACATGCACACAAGTACAAATTATAGTCTTACTGATATTAAACATTTCAGAAAAAAGGCAGCTTTGTTGTTTATATGTGTATGATAATGTGCCTATTACCTTAATAAATGTGCAGTTATGACATGTTTAAATGAATAAATATAATATTATTTTGTACAGTATAATTTAAAGAACTTCCGGTAAAGTCCCAACTGTCTCCCGGCCGGCGCTTATAAGCGACGGATGACCAAGACGCGCGCGCCAAAAGTGACGTGGCGCGCGTGTCAATGTCAAACCGCAGGGCTTGACAGTTATAACTTTACAAAAGTGGTGGGGCTTTATCAGTTAAGAAACAGACAATAAAGCAAAGAGGTCATGGCAGTTTTGTCATACAAACGTACAACAACAATATAGAGATAAAGAAGTTATCAGTAGCAAAAATAAACATAAAAAAAAATTATTTCAGGTTTGGAGAAGTTTCTGAAGTGGTGAATGCTGTAGTTTTCCTCTTGAGTGAGAGATCTAGTATGATCAATGGTGTGGAGCTGCCAATAGATGGAGGTTTCCTAGCCACATAATATTATGACTTGCTAAATACATGCTTTATTTAGCAAAGTATAATAACATAATATTATTATATATATGGCTTTTAATATGGAATATTTTTTAACAATTGCGTATTTTAGTTTTAATTATATTGGAACTATGTTAACTAGTGAATCAACCAAAGATGGTACTTTATAATACATATTGCCATGATCATACTTATCATGTATGTTTTACTTTGTGATAATATTGTTATCAATTCTGGTTAATTAACTATACTACATTAAAATTAAGAACACTAACATAAATCAAAACCATACTTTCAAAGTTGCTTTATGATGAAATATATAATCTGCGTTTGCAATTTATTTGCCAAACATGTAAACAAACACGAGTTTTCGGAAGAACAACTCTAATGCCTACACATACAATTTTATATTTTTTATGACTTATTCAACAGTACTAGTCAGTCTAAAATCAACTTTATTTACACTTGCATAAAATTGATGTTTAAGTGGAAATAACATCAAATGGAATCAAGGATTTAAATAGACTTTAGAACAGTTACTTATCCTACTGTGAAGATAAAACATTGCTTGATTACAAAAATAACCTATAGGTACTGTTCAATCATAACTTGGTTTTATTAGATCTGTTTCATTCATCACATCTATTTGAATGCGGACTGCATTCTTATTTCTGCATCATATCACATTACATTAGCCTTTTAGTATATAAGTATAAGTTTAAGTCAATATTATATGCCGTGCCGATTGTGGTTAGTCCAAGGAAAAACAAAATACTATATAAAACATAAATAAAATTACTGCTGACTTATTTTCGTAAAAACTTGTAATGCACCAATACTGCATCTACTTATAGTTAATAGAAATGTACAAATCATTTATTAGCAATGGTCAAAAAATATTTATAATAGCAATATGAACCCAATAGACTGGCGAACTTTGTTAGTTGTTAATTATGAAGGACATAAAAATATTGGACAAATATTACACCAATTTGACTTGAATGATTTTATCGCTTGCCGGTACATTTTTATAGTTCATCGATCGAAGTCATTATTACATAAAAGTTTAGTTGTTGAATAAATGCAATTTGTTAAAAGTCATTTATTTTCATTTTTTCCATAATATTTTGTTATTATAACACTGCCAAAAAAATATCAACCTTACCCTTGTGCAAATAAAGTTGAAAATAAATCACCTTCATTTAGACTGAGAGCGCGCATGAAATCGGTCAAAGGAGCGCGTCTGATGTTAGTATCAGGTTTTTTATTTTTGACTTTATTTTAAGAGATATAGTTGATATTTGCTTGGCAATAAAACCCTCGCTAGACTTATTTGTGACCTAATGAAATTGATTATTGCTGAAGGCACCTATCGTTACAAACATAAACAAACCTCTTATCTGAGTAATAAAATAAACGGTGCAGTAGGTAAGTATAATATGAGATATGGCTTATCGAATACGACAACAGCTCAAAAATATTATTTTACTTATGTAAGTAGTTTGCTGTCTGTAAGTAACCTCAGATCAGAAGTAACTAAGTACCTACCAACATCTTACTCATCTTCAAGCGATCTTGTCAATAATGGATAAATATTATAAAGGAAAACGAATACTCGTCACCGGTGGCTGCCAAGGTAAAAACTTTCTTTAATTAAAACTTGTCTAAAATGTAGTTAGGTACCTACCTAATAGAAGTGTTGGGCGTAACCAACTACTATTTTGGCATCTGATTACTAATTACGACTACAAGTAGTTATGATTACATGAAACCTAACTACAATATTCAGGTTGCCTAAAGTAATCGTTAAGCTGATTATTGCAATCAAGTAGTTATAACTACTGATTACTTACTTTAGTTTTAAGAATATTTTGTTTTTAAATAAACATGTAAAAAGTTGTAATTATATCTACTCTTGTGTTGATTGATAATTGATTTACCAGAATCTGCCATAGCAAACTGCTAATTGAAATTTTAAACAAAAATTTTCAACTCACTCAATTCTTTGTGAATCAGGCACTCAAGCGGTAAAAAAAACAAATTATTTCAGAAATATCAATATATACTTATTATTATATAAATAAAAATTAAATGCTGCTCGTTGGTAAGTGCATCACTTGAGAAAGGCTGGATGATTTTGGCTATTTTTGGTTTTAAAATGTTCGTACCAGTTTCCCGGAAAATTTTCTAATTCGGGAAAAACTCAAAACATGTTCCGACATGCTCGCAGACGACGGTTGCGACTTGCCCGCGAATCAGCTGTAAACCAAGCATCACGGAAATTGCCGGATACCCCCGAAACCGTGATCGGCTTGGCCGACTAGTCTGCCTCTTTACAACCGACTAATCGGCTAGTCAGGTAGTCGGCGAAAGTCATAGTCGGTACCTACATCTCTAGTACCTACTCTTTGTACATATAATGCTCGGTTTCGAAGTAAACGTAATATGTTTACAGGCATTGGTCGTGGAATAGCCCTAGAGTTATGGAGACAAGGCGCTAATGTTGTTGTTCTTTCGAACCAACCGGAAAATTTAGAAAAGCTTAAAAAAGAGTATCCGTCTATAGAAATAGCATGTGCAGATCTACTGGACTGGGACAAAACTAGAGAAACGGTAGACTCTTTGGGCTCTTTCGATGGACTTGTTAACAATGCTGGAATTGCTATAATCGAGTCATTTTTAGAATGTTTACCAGAAAGTTTTGACAAGTAAGTAGGTGCTCAGTCATCCGCTGTACTATTGTCTTAAAAATATAATTTTGTTCTCTTTTAACTTTTGCATTTTCAACAGGACGATTGCGGTCAATGTAAGGGCTGCACTTAACGTTAGTCAAATTGTGGCAAAGAAAATGATTGAAAATAATATAAAAGGATCCATTGTAAATATTTCATCACAGGCATCAATAGTAAGTATAATTATTTGTTTTTCGTTTTATATATTTGTTTTTAGTAAGTATAATTATTTGTTTGTACCTATGCGCCTAAATCAAGAATTCTTACTGACCCAGCCCAGTAATTGTGGTGCTAGCGTCAGGCCATGGCCAGTTCAATTCTCTGGAAGAAACAAACGTTACAAATTGTTCAGTAACGCCGTGGAGGAATGTGCACGAAAACGTAGCTGGCGGCGTGTGGGTGTCACAGTCAGCATCATTAGCAGATGGAATAGTTCGTATAACATGAAATAATTCTTCTTCTTCGTTCTTAAAAAAAAAAAAAATGTTTCCCCACACTAGGAATTTCTCCTGTATCGTGGGTATGTTTACAAACATTTATACTCACATACACAAACAGCCAGACCCGGAACAACTACTTGTAGGTCATACAAATATTTGTTCCGTGCGGGAATCGAACCCGCGATACGCAGTACAGCAGTCAATCGCTTAACCACTGCGCTGCCGTGCCGCTAACCGTGCCGTTAATGAAATAATCATTCCAGGAGCTAATTTATTTACCTGCAAACCTACTCACACCAAGGTATATGTTAGGTATTATAACTTGATGGCGATTACAGCTGCAGGAATGCGGAAACATGTGTTCAACTCAACTCAACTCAAAGCATTTATTTCAAATAAACCAATTACAGGCACTTTTGAATAGTCAAGGGGTCGGTCAGTCAGAAATATGAAGCTAGTCGCCCATTCCAAAGCGTAGTAGGTACCTATGGAGAAGAACGGGCAAGAAACTCCACGGACACTCTTTTAAATAAAATAAGATGGTTACATAATATTGGTTACATCATTCAAGTTGAAGTTATACATGTGAGAACGATGCAAAACATTAAAAGCGTCCGTTAGAAATAAAAATATAAATTAAATTAAAATCGCCGTGGCAGCTAAGAGATGACCAGTCCCTACTGACGGCGCCCGTTCACGAACATGACGCATGGATTAGCACCATTCGACTCAACCATTTTGAAGGGAGCTAAAGCTAAACGTGTATCATAATATTTAGGTATATCCTGTATATAACTAAATCTTATGATACACATGTTGCTTATGTGGATTTTTGAGATGGGGCAATAAGGACAGGTACATTAAACGTTGTCGGTACAAGAAAACGGTCTTAGGAGACTGTCATTAACTTTTTGATTTGCATTCAAATAATAATATTAAAAGGTCCAAAAACATTTAGTGGCTATCTATTTTGTGGTAACACTAACCTAGAAGTCAAAAATTGCCTACAAAGCTCATAAATACATACAAACTTCTAACTCTTGAAGTTTCATTTGTTACACTATTCTGTGCTAGAAAAACAAGATTAGGTTGAGAGAAAAAAATAAAATCGTATTCGTTCGAAGTTATTTTTTTTTTGGTGTATTTTCGGCTAGTCTTTCCATCATTAAAAGTAAGTTCTCCGAAATGTATGCGAAAAGATTTTTACGATTTCTGTCTTTTTTAGTAGTCAAACCTCAGTTGGTCCAATAGTTTTTTGGTCCTTAGAGCCCTATTAGACTAACATAGAAATAGGATCAGAGATGTACGAGTCATTTTATATGAAGAACCCATGCCGGTAAAATAACTACACTGACGGACTCATAAACTGCATCAATGGTCAAGACGCCTTTGAAATAAACATTTTAACCAAATATTCAAACTTTTTATACAAATTTAAATTGAAACCTATAGTTTGGTTCGTTAACTTCATAACAGCGTAGTATCATATCCTTAAGTGTATGTTTATATACTGGACCATTCAATTTTTTTGAACGTAAACGATAAATGTAACAAAAACTGGTTTTATTGAAAAATTGCCTCCACGTGCCCTTATTACAGATTCTAATCGGTTCCGCATAGATCTGATTAGGGTTATTAAACGGTCTGGCGGAATATTGTTCAATTCTTGTGAAATCGCTGTTCTTAGTGCTGCCACTGTTGTGGGTACAGGATTTCTCGCATATACAGCTTTTTTTTAACTGTCCCAAACATGCTCAATGGGATTAAGATCCGGGCTGCGTGCTGGCCAATTCATGGTTCGTATCCGAACCTCTTCGCAATATTGTCGAACTTGTGCAGCGGCGTAAGGTCGGGCATTATCTTGCATTAGAGTAGGTGTTACATATAAGCATTATGTATGTGTGTAGCGATGCGCGGCCTTGTGGACTGCCTGCGCAGACGGCGCCGCGCAGCGCCCCGCACCCCGTGCCTCCCACCGCGGGCACGCTTGCGTGTGTTTAAAATAAAGAGACCTCCTCTTCTACCGTTTTGACGAACCATGTCGATGAACACAAGTTCCGTTCGCTCGATCATCGAAATGCCACCCCACACCATACACGAACCGCCTCCAAAAGGAACACGCTCCTCAATGCAACTTTGAGTATATCTCTCCCCACGTCGACGATACTCTTCTGCGACCGTCTGCACCATTTAAACATGTCCTACACTCATCAGTGAACAATGCGGAGGCCCATTGCTCTTCAGTCCAATTAAGATGTTCACGCGCAAATCTTAAACGAGCTTGTCTGTGAGCTGCAGACAGCTTTGGACCATTTGCTGGTCTAAAAGGGGTGATTGCCGCTTCCTTAAGACTCCTTCTTATTGTTCGTGCACTCACGTTTACTCCACGCACTTCATTCAGCTCTGTTTTGATGTTTACTGACGTGAGTAAACGATTTCGTAGGGAAGTTGAAATAATAAATCGCTCGTCACGACGGGTTGCTCGAGTTCGCCGGACTCGCCGGTACCGGGTCTCCTTTTGTAAGAACCTGTCTCTACAAACCTTCGGTATACCCTAGAAACCGTAGACTGGTTTAAATTTCTAGCAATCGTGCGTTGATCCAAGCCTTCCCGCACCAATGCCACAATTTGAGCTTGTTCGGACGAATTACCCATATTAATAGTTAATAAACTTTTGTTAAGTTAAAAAGACTAATAATCAATACAATAATTTAAATCGCAAATGAAAAAAAAAATGAAAATAATTAATTTCAAACTTTAATAACACACGAATTTGAGACTATGCATACATTTTATTTTCCCGGATATAATTTTATCTTTTACTGCAGTTGTATTTTTAAGTGTTGTTATTTTTTTAAGATTAATGGAGTCTCGACATTTTCATTTAGTTTAATCTAAAAAGTATGCATACTTATCATACTCATCAAATATTAATTTGAAAGTAATCCTGAACTTCGATCCAGTTTATGAGTCCGTCAGTGTACATACGATTCATATTGTCTATGATCATAGTTATGGGATCCTATTTGATAGCAAGCGTACAAATATGATCATATACGTCTAACCTCGAAAATGGCGAAATCAAACACGGATAAATCTTGATTAAGTATGACGCTTATATGATCATATAATTTGATAGATATGAAATCATATTTGTATGATAAATATATTATAGTATGATTGGGGCCTTAGAAGAAACAGGATCGATTGGCATCAATAAAAGCTTTTGTTTAAACTGCCCATTTTCTTGCTGACTGTACATTTTTTTCAAAATCATAGGACATTCTCCCTAGACCGTTTTCTTATAGCTACAACGGTTAAGGTTACCTACCCTTACTGCCCCGTCTCAAAAATACACCTGTATAGGTAATGGTAGGAATATGTAGGTAGGTACTGATTACCATTATTTTTTTATAGGCTGCTCTGAAGGACCACACGGCATATTGCGCGTCCAAAAGTGCAGTTGATTCGTTGACCAGGGTTATGGCGTTAGAACTTGGGCCACATGGCATCCGTGCTAACACAGTTAATCCAACGGTAATAATGACTGATATGGGCCGCAAAGTCTGGGCGGAGCCTGCCAAGTCGCAGGATATGCTTTCAAAGATACCTATGGGAAGGTATGTAATGGTTTCTATAGTCATGTAGTTGAATTCTAAGTACCTAGTGAGTGCATATTTCAATTTTAAAATTCTTTCCGTGTCCTCGAGTGTACCTGTGTTACTGAAATAAGATCAGATAGGTAGTTCAAATGAAAAAGGAACACCCACACTGACAGAATAGTGGAACACCATATTGCCTATTATTGGCCTATTTGGTTTAGGTAATAAGGAAATTGTATTATTTTTTTTCTTTCTTTCCTTATCCTTCCCCATATCGCCTAATAAATTGTTTTCTTTTTGTTTTAAGGTTTGGAGAAGTACAAGAAGTTGTTGATACAATTATATTTCTCCTGAGTGACAGTGCCAGTATGATCACTGGCGTGCAACTGCCTGTTGATGGAGGATTTCTTGCTACATAAATAGATTTAAATATATAATACTTCCATAATAAATCAAAGAAAACAAAATGTTAATTTTACTCAGTTTATTGTGCCAAAGGAATTTATACATACTGGACATGAAAACAATGCAAGCATAACAATTTATTTATAATGCATATGCTAAGATAGGCTAGCATATTTTGTATTGTGGTGAAAATATACCATATTAAAAGGTAAATTAAACGTAGAATGGTTAGACTACAAGAATTAAATTAGTCTCATGTTATTAGTGCATCTCACTCTTCTTTGGAGGGAACAAAACGTTTGGACACTTAAATTTAAATTGTATCATATGCAATGAAAGCCACGATGTTTTTCTAAGTCCCTTATTCGTTCTAAAACTACTAATTTAGATTTGTTCCCTCCCCTATAACAGTAACTGAAGAATATTAAGTAGGCAACTTTCGATCTCAAAAACATTATTAATTATATATCGTATGGTACGAGACACGTCTACAAAAAAAATACAATAACAGCAAAATAATTTCAATGACATTAACGCTACAACAGTTATGTATGTATTCCATTACCTAGAATATTGTAAAAAACAGTGTGTCTGCTTACCTAATTACCTTACATTTATTATTTACAAAATTAAGTCCATAAAGTCTTTCGTCGTTTATAGCGTACACTTAACTTTAGAGCAAGCCACGACCTTCCACGACCTCGCCAAAGCATTTGAGATACATGTTGCGCATTCCACACACTGACGACAAGCACAGGACATCATCAGGACTCGAGGCCTGCGCACGCCGCTCCACCGCGCCCGCCGCCGACGCGTCACACTCACGACATCGTTGTCGCCTCAATGTATTTGAACACGAAAACATCATCTAATATACAATAAGTAATATAAATTCATAAGAATTAGTAACACAATATCATTCAAATATTTGGGTACTAACATATTACGAACTCTCCTAAATGAAGGAATTAACTTAACACACTCATATTGTAAACGCTAAAAATACACTGATATCAATATTGGCACAGCGTTGAAAAGTAAGACGACTGTCACTTTTACTTGTGAATGAAATCTTTGAACTGTCTACAAAATTAATTCAAACAGAAAAATTATTGAAATTCTCAAAATGCTACAAAATACCCTGTAGATCTAATTTATTTAATATTGGATTTAAACTTAGAATAATGTGCATTAAAATACACTACAACTGAACAAAAGATGATGGCTACAATATCAACAATTTGATTATAAGTCATACTCTCAAGTGCCTGATGGAAAAAATCATGCTTAGACGATTTATTCTAAACTAAACCCCTATCTATACAATATCATGACATCAGGATGATTTTGAAATCTCAAAGCTTTGCGATACAAACCCTTGAAATTAAATTGAATATATTACCATTATGTATTTACATAAAATTGAACCTAATTCTCAGTCATATAAAGAGGTGACGCTGTCTACATTACGGTCTAATGAAAAGATAATTTCAATTTGTAAAAAAATCGCAATACTTTTTTAAAAGTTGTATATTTACAAACTATTCATTAGTTATTAACATTAGCTAGATAAACAGAGAATAGGACATTTTACAGCTCTGCATTTCAAAGCAAATGAACAAAAACATTTTGTCAGATTATGAGAATGGTAACAGATTTAGTTGAACTAGGTTACATTATGTATGAGAAAATTTGGTAATTTTTATGAGATCATAGATTCCTAGAAGTTCTAGATCGGTTAAATGAAAGTACAGACGCCAGCAGGTCAACCTACCCGAAACTGTCAAGTTTTCCCAATCAACTATGAACCTTTTGCTTTAGTGATAAAGTTGAAAATCTATTAAAGAAATTTGACAGTTTGTAGAGGTTGATGTGCTGTACATAATTTAGAAGAAAAAAATAGCTCTAACGGGAATGTAGGTACATCTACATGCACGCGTCGTATAAAATAAACAAAACTTCAAGTAAATTTTTTTTTTTCAAATTTGTCAATGTTAATATTTTACAATAACAAAAACAAAAAATAATCTAACAATGTTTTCTCGTGACAATTTTATTTCCGAATATACTTACCTAGATAAAACTATGGCAGTGGCTGGACATGAATTGTAAGACTGACATAACATTACAACTTTAGGCCGCCTATCCGCAAACAGAGCAACAATCAGAGACCGACGAAATTGTGTAAACATCCATCATCGATAGAAAAATGGAAAACGATTCTATCGACTTAATTTTACGAATCTCGCTCTTCTCGTTGACGGTCCCTTACGTCAGACGTCCTACAGGTCATGTACTTATAATTACTTCTTTCGGTTCAAAAAGAGACGTCATTATTTTAACTCAACTTGGAAGACAAAATGCTACATTCAATACAGATCGTATTGAAAAAAATAAAATAAAAGAAAAAACAAAATATTGCACAAGGATTTACGAAATCAAATGAAGATCTAGCAAAATCAATAAAAAATAGGTTATTTAAAGCCTACTGATAGGATTAATCCGTCTAAATATGGTTCCGCAAAAATATCGGCTCACGGAAGTCTTGGATCAACGTTATTGATAATATTTATTTACTTCTCATTAATATTTGAACGTACAGACCTCCAAATTAAGAATATAAATAAAAAATGCTTGTGTTTTAAATGACAGCCTTTTTGGCGATTAAAGTCAGTAACTGACGAAATGTGGGTGTACTATACGTACACCTATGCCTATCCCTTCGGGAATTACAGGCGTGATGTTATGTTAAGTCAGTAACTGATGTAGCTATGAAACCAATCAAGTTTTCTATTCAACAATGATAAGTTCGGGCCAATCAATGAACTGCTACGACTTTCAAAGTACTGCTAGGATCGAGCCTGTGGCTTCAATCGAAAGCGTTAGTATACAAAATACAGTTGGAATGCTACAGCAAGATTGTCAGATCAGTACATTTAAATGGCAACATTATAATAATTATGTTATGGCTATTTTACTCAGTTGTGCCAAGATGAACATATGTATAAATATAACTTTCGCTGAGTAGATGCTCACTAAAGCTTGTCAGAATGGTGTTATATTTACCTACTAATTTACAGAGTCAAGGCCCTTGACCGATTGTTTTTTGGGACCAATTGACAATTTACTTTTTAATCTTACCAATATGATAGAATATGTATCTTACTTCTAAATATAACTGAGCATAAAGTACAACGATGCATGGGTAGGCCTATCAATTTACTCTATGCTTAAATGAGTCTCATTCAAACAGAAATTACTTTTCATTTCTCGGCCCACTCATCATCTTAGTCTATTATTAAATAATTTACAATAATATGAATGTTAACACGAATGCATACAAAATTGTTTCCTTATTTTAATACAGAATCTATATATCGAAACGTGATAACGTCCAACGACGTCCACGCGCCTCAATTCCTACCGCGCGGCTCGATGACGTGATAAGTCGTCGTTAAAACACACCGTCTTAATACGTGAATATATCGAGTCTGTGTTATGTTTGTTCGGTCGAACAGTACATGCAGGTCACAATACGAACGTGGTTCCGTAGTGGTGGTGTTAACACTGCGACGACAGCAAGATCCCTCACCGCCACTCCGAGATGGCAGCCACCGTGGTGCTGGGCTGGCCGGCCGCGCCCGCCGCTGCGAACACGCAGTGAATAGCTGAACCGACACGACTCATGCAGGCATGTTGTCCCGGCCATCTATCATTATCGAAGCAAGTGAGGCTGCTTTAACGTTATTCTACTCAACGAGTTGATCACGATGACGCGACCTATCGACAATCTGGCCTCAAAGGATCGGATTTTTGTAAATATGAGTTCAGTATAATCATTACTGTATTATTAGGGAAGTCAAATTACTTACTGTTTTCTGGTTCTTGATTTTGATCATGACGTCTTAAAGTACGGTCATTGCCGCCTGATTGATAATTTCCGCGCTGGCCACCTGCAACGCATTTTAAAATAATGTTAACGTGTTAATGTTTTGTAACAGCTATTATTATGCCGCATTTAGGAAAAATTCTATCTCACCGAATTTGAGCATATTCCAATCGAACACGTAGTCATATGTGAATCCTTGTCGGTGGAAGAGTGTACGGAACAACTGACGCAGATGACTGTAGTCAGGTCTCTCCTCAAAACGTAGCCGTCGGCAATATTTAAGATAAAGTTGAAACTCGATAGGATGGTTCTGGAAACAACATAGTACCATCAATATAGTTTTGATTGCTATTTCATTCACATTGAAAAAATCATGTCAATAAAACGTGAAAAACACACAAATTTCCTTAAACTAACACTGTCAACAAATAAGTCATATTAAGAGCGTTTATTCTGAAAGTTGGCAACGTCGCAAATAGATGTCAAATATTTCGCTGTTTTGATTATTTTGGCAATATTACTGGATGGAAATATGAAATTTGGCTAACTAGTGAACTAGAATATTAATAATGAATTGTAATTATAACACTGAATTTGATGTTGAAACCGTTTTCGGTGTAAAAAAGGCATTTGGAAAGTTTCCAAATACTTTTTTTACATCTAAAATTAATAATTAATTCGGTGTTACGATATTAATGACTGTATTTCATAATAAATATTTTAGTTCACTAGTTAGCCACATTTCATATTTCCATAAAGTAATATTGCCAAATTAATCAAAACAGGTAAATATTTGACAGCTATTTGCGAGTTTGCCAACTTTCAGGATCAGCGCTCTTTAAATGTACTCAAATGTGTAGTAGATGTTACAAACTTAAGAACTTACTTTGCAAAGCTCGTCGAAAGGTGTTGACAATTTCTTTTCAGATATTCTCTCATATTTCTGGCGTTTGGTAGCGGCTTTAAGCCCTTGCCAGGGAAGGCTTCCACGATTGAAATACATGAGTACATAACCCAACGACTCCAGATCATCGCGGCGTGATTGTTCGATGCCTAAATGCGTATTTATCGATGCGTATCTCGCTGTTCCTGTAATTTACACAATGTCTTATTAGTATATTAGTTTAAACAGTACTACTAATACACACAAAACATTGCTTGACTATGTTTGCTAAATCGCAAATAAGGTAAGGAAGAACCGAGTAGGAAGATAGTATTTAACCCTAGAACTGAACTATGCCAGAATGACATATTTTTTCCCAAGTATGATTATGATTCCCAATAATTATTTGAAGATGCGTCGGCAAACAAGTGTACCCGGGGTACTGGAGTACCCCAAGCACAGTGTACCACGACCACATGCTTACAGGACTTGCGCCAGACTAGTATTTTTTTTAAATTATTTGTACCCCAGCATACGGTTCTAGGGTTAACAAAATGACATGAGGCAACATCAACTGCCATTGGTTTGAAATCTAACAATATAAAAAAGATATTTCATTACTAGTTTAATTGTACAATTCATCCACAGATACAATTGTTGCACCTAAGATGCAATGCACTATATGAATGACAATAATAAATAAATGATCAAGACAAAACATGATGCTTAATGACGTCATTTCGAGTGGAATGCATAACGCATACAAAGAATTAAATAAAACAGGAATTCATGTTTACAACACTTTGTTAAATGTTATTAACTTTTGAAAATTAATCATCTGTGATAGCCATTTCCCAAAATAGAGATAAATAAATAAGGATAATATAGTTATTTTATTGGAAAAAATGTTACCTGTTAAGTTTTTGTTTTCTCTGTATGGAATATGTTGCAATGTGCGGGCATCTTTGTACTTTTTCGCTAAACCAAAATCTATTATGTACACTAAATTCCCTTTTTTACCTAGGCCCATAAGAAAATTATCTGGTTTTATATCCCTGCAAAGAAAAGAAAAATAATGCATTAATATTGAGGAATTATTATTTAAAACTTATCATTAATTATGTTAGGTGTTTTATGATTTTATTATCTTGCATCATCTTTAAAGGCTAGCACACATTTGAGCTGCTACGTTACTTTCGGACATTTTGTATGAACCATCGCACTCTAAAGGCGGTTTTTTGTTTGGTAAAGCGAAGCGCGCGGCCCGATACGGGTATAATATGTACACTGCTGGCTAAGTCATTTTGAAATATTGCATTTAAGACATGACTATAGGACTTTCCTCCGATCAGCTACTTAAAACCGGTTATAAAATACAAACACTATTTCATTAATTGATTGTTTCACCTAAAATATCAGAAAAAAGTTGTTTTGTAAAACAGCAGTAGCAGTCGCGTAATTTTGTTAGATTAAAAGATATACAACCATGCAATAGCATCCGACGTCAATGATAAATGCAGATTAATGAGCTATGTAAACAGGTAGTTATATATTATGTTTTACCCTAACATCTGACCTGTAACATGCTTCTATATCAGCTGTCCTTATTACCAAAGATAATATAGATTGATTATCAGTTTACATCACAATTCATATAAATAAAATGACTACTAAGCAAATCTAAAAAAAGGCATGTAACTAACCTGAGTTATCAAATCACATGCATTTTCAATTATCACCCACTAACACTAATTGACAAAAAGTACTCTAACCTTATTCAGTTTCCAGACAATACAAGTTACTAGCCTCAGAATATTTTGTACTTTTGTTTTAAACTATCATTGTTTAATCACTACTTTTCACACAAGGCCTATATCAGATCTGTGCAATCTAAGGTTATATTTTGCAATTCAAAAATAAATATGACACAATGTCAAGTAGATTCTAAGCAAAAATAAGTAATAATGTTACTGAGAGGATTAAAATTTGATCTATAATTAAATTTATGTGTCTGTCCTTTATTAAAACGTTACAATTATTCCAATTATTATTATTTAAATGTCTTTGACATATCTCAGGACCCCGGTGTCCCGGACCTTTGGAAGGCATTCCAGGGACCGCAGCCAACTCGCAAAGGTCCCTTAGACATTTTTAAGTCTTGACGCACCAACTGACGACTATCCCCGTATGCACTATGAAGTGCATCTAAGGACAACCCCCAGTTGGTGCAGGACTACTGCAACTACTAAGCATAGAAACAATTTGGCTATGTGTTTGGGTGGCTATAGTGGATTGGTTACCTTGAACTATGGAAGGACTATGTCCCCTGCCTGATCAATGTTATGTAATACACAGATAATATGTAATACACAGATAAAATGGCAGGGGGTGGACTTGCATAATGGGTCCCTGAAAGCTGTCGCTAGCACATAGTGACGTAGCGACAAGGGGGCAACATTTCCTGAAGTGCTTGAGGAGTGGAGAGGTATTCCAAGGCTATCAGAGCAATCCCAGAGCCCAGAAAATGGTCAAGATCTCTACCAACACTTACTGGAATACTTCCTTCTTCCAAGCATGTTAACTCTTACAAATGTTTACTCAAGCCAGCCAATGAAGGCAAGATAGAGGTGGGAGCTCTGTTGATCTACAGTGTTCACTCCGACTGGCCAAATAAAGGCAAGCCAGAGGTGAAAAAAAGACTTCTCCAAGGAGATAGGGTCCACGGGGTCGCTACTGACCAACAGCTCATTATTATTTTATTATTTTTGTATTTTGCCATTATCCATCTACCCATTTAAATGGTGCAATAAGTAAGGGCTTCAATGCTTAAATGACACTAGCTCAGCCATTTTTGTTATGAATATAAATAAATAAATAAAATATAAATTACCAAATTATTTCATACCTATGAATGAAGTTCCTGTAATGTATGTCCTCAATGCGCGTAATGAGTTGATCAGCAAGGAGTAGAACAGTCTTGAGGGAGAAGCGACGCGAGCAGAAATTGAAAAGGTCTTCCAAAGAGGGTCCGAGCAGTTCCATTACCATAACATTGTAGTCTCCTTCTGAGCCGCACCATTTTATTGCAGGTATACCAACTGTTAACAGTTCCAATTTAAATTATTAAGAGAATATTGGATATTATTTTAATAATGATTATATCATAGACAAACATCTTGCTTTAGTTTGTTTAAAATATCTGCCTTGCCGTGGGAAAAACAGTTTTCATATGCATTTTTACATTTTGTGCATAAACAGAGTAGTGACAAACTTCATTGTAATGATGGATACCCTTTTCATGGAGCTATTTTAACAAATAAAAATACTGTCCAAACTTATTGTATCTTTTCAAAAGTGTCTGTGTGTTACAAATTTGAAATGTGTAAATGGCATACATTGCCTTCACAGATTGTAAGGATCTGACTTTATTATGTATCAGTTAAAATTAACAAAATAATTGCAGCATGATGTAAGGATAACATAACACCACACAAATGTATATATTTGAGATCCAAGCCTGCTTGCTTGCTTTTGCTTTTACAATAAATAATCCACAGTGCATAATAAAAAAAAATATTACTTACCACCTCCTTGCATTAGTTTATAAAACTTGCTCTCTATGTGTAGCTGTGGGTGCCTTGTCTTTATACATTCTAATTTGATAGCTACCTCCTCTTTGGTGACAATATTTGTTCCTGAGAAACACACAAATTATTGTAAAACCACAAAATAAAACCTAGACAAAATCAGTCAGTTTCCATGCAAATGTTGTAAAACATATAAACTGTCATTCGTTAAACTAACAAATTCAAGACCATTCCTGTACACTTTCTTTGAACGTTTAGGTAGGTCGCTACATAAAAAGGCATAGAAACAGTAGGTACTAGGGATTCAATTGTCAATTACACCCTGTCTGTTACCATCAATCTTTGACCAGATTTCAATAAAAAATATTAATTTTATGAGCTACTATTAGCAATTAACAAATACTTGTGATCGGTAACTAACAATAGGCTGTAGATATAAAAAGATATGCTAGCTATTTCGAAACGAAAAAAACTGCAGCTGGCCTACCAATTGACCACTTTTCTTTGTTTACTATAATCTCTCAACACACTCACCAAGATAAATGTCTCCAAAAGATCCTGAGCCGATTTTACGGCCCAGTCGGTATTTATTACCGACTCGAAGCTCCATTTTGGTATTTAGCATACAATGAAATCACAATAATACACTGGCCACCAAATCATTACAGGACGGCCATATTGCGATAGACGCAGAATGTATCTAAGTGAAGTATGTAACTTAATTTGGGTGGAATTGGTTACAAACTGTGTTGTTCTGCAAGCTCAAATCGTGGATTACTTGTATACTCAACCTTAAATCGCATATAAAGTTTCTTACACAAAATTGCTCTAAAATTGATCTAATCTAACTACACACGCACATGAGGATTTTTTTCGTAGACAATCAGTTGGGATGGAGAGCTCTCTCGCTTGGCTAGCTAGTAATTTGAAATCGAGTCTAATCGAGAAAAAATATTACAATCGGAATCGATTACAGCTTTATTACTAAATCGAAGCTAGCAACACTACCCAAAATAGTTAGTTTTTTAAGGTATAAGCTCTATTAAAATCTGAAATCACGACTGAAAAATTATAAACGCCAACTGTAATCTAGTCTAGTACAATTCAAATTAGAATTTTTATACATATGTACAAGGGAACTTTTGCCGTGTGACCGAAATCGAAACTAACGCCACTATCTTGTTTTTTTTAAATTTCTCAAAATATTTACCAACAACGCTCTCAATCAATTTCACCCAAGCGCCAAAAGATCCTTTTTCCTTTTTTAAGGCCAGGCGTTAATGTCCGGAGTGCCTTTTTGAACTCAGCAAGAGAATGATCTGAAAAATTCAAAACCGGAATCGAATATTTGTGTTCAGAATAATACATAGTACTTACTATTTACTCAACGCGTCTTATTTGATCAATCTGACAAATGGCGGCGGTTCACGTGCGTTGGCTGGTTGGAGCCAAGGTGGTTCTGAATTTCCAAATCATTCACTTGGTGAATTCAGAAAGGCATTACGAAAATCGCCAGTGAGTCTGTAAATATGGAACTGTATTTTTTTTACTTTTCTTGTCTTTCCAACTCTAGGATTTAGTTGGCTTAAAATACAAGAAACCAAGACTAAAATAATGTTAACAAATAAATAATATTAATGTCTATGTTATTTATAACATGCATGAAATAGAATACCCCAGCTTTGCCAGATTGAGGGTTTTTATCGCGATTTTAGGGAAAAAATTGGTATTTGGGGTTAGTTTGGGGAAATTATATCTTTTTGGAAAAAAAATACACATTGGGGAAATTTGGGGTAGACTAAGAATGAAATATTAATTTAATTAATTTAACAAATAAATAATATTAATGTCTATGTTAAAGAAACCAAGACTAAAATAATGTTAACAAATAAATAATATTAATGTCTATGTTATTTATAACATGCAGGAAATAGAATACCCCAGCTTTGCCAGATTGAGGGTTTTTATCGCGATTTTAGGGAAAAAATTGGTATTTGGGGTTAGTTTGGGGAAATTATATCTTTTTGGAAAAAAAATACACATTGGGGAAATTTGGGGTAGACTAAGAATGAAATATTAATTTAATTAATTTAACAAATAAATAATATTAATGTCTATGTTATTTATAACATGCATGAAATAGAATACCCCAGCTTTGCCAGATTGAGGGTTTTTATCGCGATTTTAGGGAAAAAATTGGTATTTGGGGTTAGTTTGGGGAAATTATATCTTTTTGGAAAAAAAATACACATTGGGGAAATTTGGGGTAGACTAAGAATGAAATATTAATTTAATTAATTGATGCGACCTTACAAGAGTGGAGACCGTAGACCGGAGTAAAACTGAGTCGGCTGATGTATTTTGGACTGAAGTTCTATTATATTATTTAAAATAGCATTTCCTCATTTAGTGAAATTAGCCACGTCCATGTTGAGTTTACCCTTCGCCAATGCGAGTATGGAAATAGTTTTTTCGACCATGAACGTGGTCAAAAAAAAGGTAAGAAACCGACAGTTTGCCAAAACGGCAGACCAAATAATAAGGGTGTAATACGGACTGGCAGCCCGTGGCGGATGTTCGCAGTTTGAACCAACTGATAAACCGGTTCAATTCCGAAAATGTCTACTCTGCGGGAAATGGAGATGTAGAATTATTCAATTATTACATATTTTGTTTGGGCCGGTTTAAGAACATAAAAAATTGCATGTATTGTGTATTTCTTTGTTAATTCCGCCAATTTAAGTTGGGGGTTTATTCTGAAAAAGGAAGCATTTTGGGGAAAAAGAATTTTGAAGCTGGGGAAATTAGAGAATCACATCTGGCAGCCCTGGAATACCCTGTGCCCAGTGCACTATACGTAGTATCTCTATGTAGTCATAATCATAGACGTATAAAAAAGGTCGGACGGATTCTCGCTAACAAAAAACTGTGTCACTCAAAGTCAGCCAGTTCGCTGTACGTACAGCACACATTCACACAATAGTCAGCCATATACGCGCAAACGTCAACACAGGCGATACGTCTATGCGGCGATATTTTTTTTTAAGATACAGCATTTCTTGTGTGGTGAAATGGTGTAAAAACCGTAGTAAAAATCCAGGAATCATGTTTCATGGGTAAATGAATAATTCACTCATTTAATTCCCGATTTTATACATCAAAATCAATCTTCATTCGATAAAATTCGTCCAAAGGCCAGTGTTGCCAATATTCACGTGTGCAAATTACCCGAAATATGGGAAATTTATATGAACTATAAAGTGTGGAAGATGTATATGATGATGTGTTTGCTATATTGTATTGTAATATTTGTGAACTATTTTATTAGAACGGGAGTAAACTGGTAGAAATCGCGGTGACGTCGCGGCGACGGGCGCCGTGTCCCTGAGCACTTATGGCCCTCTATGCGACATTCTCTATGAGAAAGTGTGAATTTGGTCAAAATGAAAATCCAAGATGGCTGCTGCGAGCCGTGCTCCCCGGCTCCTTAGCCCAGGTTCGCACAGATGTATTTTTATCGCGGCGATCTTCTTTTGTACACTGGATTTTCAACTCTCGGTATTGAGCCGAGCATTGAGAATCCAACAGAGCGCATCCAGCGCGTATCCCAGCGCGTCAATAAAACACACTGTTGGATATTCAACTCTCGGCGCTAAACAGAGCGAAGAAAATCCAATTCGCGAAAAAAAATCGCCACAATAAAAATACGCCCGTGCGAAAACATTATGTTAAAAAGTAAAATTTTAAACATTTAAAATATTTTCAATTAACTGTGTTTTATTATCTTTTTTTTTTCTTTTATATTTTCATAATAATTGGTTCTTACCTTTTGAAATAGCACGGTATAATAATTCTGCCTACACACAACTTTTGTCTTAATAAAACAAAGCAATAATAAATGGGTAAATTTGGCTTACATGGCATCCCTAAATTCACTCACACATAAATTAGTCGCCGCCATTACGGGATACAGTTTTGTCTTAGCGGGAGTTCCGTCCGACCTTTTTTATACGTCTATGGTCATAATATGTAGTCTGTGAGTGCACTTTTTCATAAACAGTTCCAAAACCGAGTTCATGGTTCCTTTGACCATTGAAGCAAAATAGTCTCTTGAGTTTCCATCAACATTTTTTCATCGAAGGGTATGCATGCTTTTGGTTGCCGACCTCGCTAGCTATTTTTAGGTAAACCCTCGGTGCGAAATAAAACCTTGCCATGGGTTTGGACCAGGGATGTTGCGGATATCCGCATCCACAATTGCGGAACTTCCGCATTTATTTAACCCTCCACATCCGCATCCACTTCTGCATTAATCAATGCGGAGCTCAGCATACGGATACGGATGTGGGTGGAAAAGGGTAAATATAAGTAAGATCATAATCAACAAAAATGGAAATTATAATCATTTGAATTTAAATCGTCAAAATATCTAAATCGTCACATTTTTACGAAATAGTCTTATATCCATCGAACACACTTAATTTAGAGAGATTTTTTTTGGTGTTTTTTTGTTTGTAATGATTATAATTTAGTACCTAGTTATTTTATAATTGACACGTATAGAATTATGGTCAACATACAACGAAACAGCGCTGCAGCGCAACGTAAGTTTGAATTTCGCCTAGCCGCCTTGATAGAGCCCTTAAAAAAACGTGAGATCCGCATCCGCGGATGTGAACCACCAAAATCCGCATCAGCGGATGTAAAAAAATCAGCATCTGCAACATCCCTGGTTTGGACCATAATTTTAGCTCTTCGGTTAGTTGCCTATTATATTGCCTACCTACAAGGGCGGATCCAGGATTTATTTCTGGGAGGGGCACATGGGCCAGACAGTTAAGAAGTGTTTCCCACATCTACAGATAGTACCATCCACGAAGACGCGCCCCACTCTTCTTCCTAAACGCTTACAGTACAAGAGTGCAACATTCCGCTAGTGTTTTATATTGTCGATACTCACTAATTACCTATGACTCATAGGTAATTAGTGAGTGTTTTAGTTTTGTCGTGTTTACCCACTCATAGGCTATGAGTGGGTAAACACGACAAAACTAAAACACTAGCGGAATGTTGCACACTCGTACTGTAAGCGATTAGGAAGAAAAGTGGGACTCGTCTTCGTGGATGGCACTATCTGTAGTATTACACTATGCTGTCAAAGTACACACACAGAAATAAGAGTTACTTTGCCGACATAAATAGTAAAATTTATGAATTAAGAGAACCTGCGCTGCAAGAGCGAGCGAAACGAGCTCAATAATTTTGGCACCCCACCTCGAATTACTATAATAGTCAAAAGATAAACTAACCAAACCGTTAGTTTTTCTCTTGACTATTCATTGTATTAATAGCTAAATAAGTAATAACTAAATATTTTTCATGAGGAAAGCTGTAAAAACTTTGGACGCGCGACGTCCCTCAGACCGCGCTATCTTTTTAGCATTAAATGTTATCCATTAATATGTTAAGCCGGTGCATTGTTGGCGTAGCAAACCTTTGGGCCCGAGTACGAACTGACTGCACCACTTTGAACCTTAGTAGTTACGCCACTGCTGCTGAAGATAGGTATAGTAGGTACTTCTTCAGCGTTCATCATTGAAGCAATATCTTCATAGATATGCATTCAGGCCAATCCATTCGGACGATTCAATCTTATTTTACTTAAACAATGCGTGTGTGCCCACTCCCTGGCGCGAGCCGTTAAGCATTTTACTGCTTAATATTTATTTAATTACCCATTTAAATATTTATTACCTACGACTCATTTTGTTTGTTATAAATATGCATTTTATTAATTAATAATAACTAACTCACTCAAAAAAGGTACAAAGGCAAACCTAATGCCTTATATGTATAGGCATTCTCTACCAGTCAACCAAGGGTGGTGCAGAGATTAGATGGCAGGTGCTCTATAAGAAAAAAATAAAAAAATATTATAATGAATTATAAATAAAATAGGTAAACAAGTACATAAATAGGCATACAAATTTATTATAATATATACCTTAAATTATATACATACAAATTCAAGGGAGAGCGGTGTTGAGATGACTACGAATTTATTTTTAAAATAACTCCTCCTCCTCCTCCCCTCCCTCATTCCAAAGAAGAATGGACTGAATATGAATGGAAGAATGAACAAAGTCAGAAGTATGAGAAGGACAGAGTTAGAGAATATTGTTAGAAGAACGCAGATTCTTAACTTGTGAACAACATAGATATTGGAAGTGAGACACAAGACAAGAAGGAGGAGTGGGAGAGTTGAGAAGGGAGAAAAGCATGGTCTAACCGCGCAAACTTTTTCTTTGGTGAATGGACATCAATTTGAGCTCAGCCCTATATCTCGACACATGGTCATATTTCCTGAGGTTGAATATAACAGGATACAATTGTCGAGCTTATCCAGCAAAACCGCATTCAAGTCAAAGTAGCACACGTCATTATAGTCGACGATAGGGAAAAAAAAAGTCTGCACCAGCATAGTTTTCGTCTTAGCGGGCAAAAAGTTTCTCGGACCGAGCATAGTTTTCGTCTTACCGTTGACCCTTTGACTAACACTAGAAACTTGACGTTGATAGCAAAGTATCGAGTCAAGATGCAAACCGAGATCTTTCGCAGTAGGGGTAATAGAATAGAATAAGTTTTTATTTCTCTCAAAAAGGTACAATTTGGTGTATAGTATATGGGTTGCAAGCAAAATTCAGACCTTTGTGAGAGCTGGAGTCTGTACTGGGTTCAGGACCTGTATTACAGATCTCCAGGCTCACACCATTTAAAATTACACTATTCACTTGCGCTTACGAACTATAACTATACAGGGTGGAATTGAAGTCATGGGCAATATTTTAAACTAAGACACTACTCATGATACTATTTGCATTAAGGCTACTATTACGCAAATCAAAAATATTATTAATGCAAGTATGGAAAACCTTAAAAATTTAGTAAGTACTTAATTCATATTGTAAAAGGCTATTATTGCAAATAAACACTAAAAATAATAAAAATAAAATACTTCATAAACGCCAATAAGTTTTGAAGTATCAAAATATTAAAGCGCACTGCAGAGCGGAAAAAAAAGTAGGTAAACAAACATCAAATAATACTAATAAAATGAAATGAAATGAAATGAAATTGTTTATTCTGTAAATAGGATATTGGAATCACTTTTACACGTCATCTTAAAAAAATAAGTAATTAAAAATTAGCTAGATGAGTTCGGCGTTTCCTATCTGACTACTCTGAGAAGAAAGGCCGAAACAAACTCAGAGGTCATAGTCTCTTTTAAAGTCCAGACATAATCTTGGTCAGGCCATATGAGGACCATGTAGATTAGTGTCTGAAATGGTCTTTTGAGAAAAGAACCACACAGATTTGAGTGGACCTGTCCTGTCAGTGCAAGCATTTGTCAGTAATCGTGGAGCTCAACCCAGAACTTAAGGAGCTCAACTCGACGAACAATACCAAAGAAAGGACATTTGGGTAGGCCTCATAAACTACTCAAACTGCCAGACCATCAATAAAACTAAATAAGAAAGAAAAAATAATAATAATTAAAAAATCCACATAGTCCTCACATTCACAAAAATTTAAAAAATAAAAAAAAATACTTTACAAAGTAATAATGTCATTTTGTATGTAATTTTTATATAATACTGGTATTGATTTTATGATTTTAGCACAAGGCTTAGCAGAGCGAGCAGCTCAATCCCAAGCTTTTTTATCATCTAAATAATCTAAAATTTTATAGTACCCTTTTTTGCAAAGTTTGGTTTTAATACAGCTTTTAAATCGTTTAATGGGTAAGTTTCGAATGTCGATGGGAAGTTTGTTGTAAAAGCGTATACATTGACCCATGAACGAGTTGCCTACTCTGTGGAGACGAGTGCGGTGTACAGCGAGGTTGTGTTTATTCCTCGTATTTAAACTATGAATATCGGAAATCTTTTTAAAATTAGATATATTTTTGTGTACATACAATAGGTTTTCAAAAATATATTGTGACGCTACAGTCAGAATATTTATTTCTTTGAATTTCTCTCGTAGGGAATCTCTCGGACCTAGGTTGTAAATGGCTCGAACAGCCCTTTTCTGTAGAACAAAGATAGTATTAATTTCCGAACAAGTTCCCCAGAGAAGAATTCCATATGACATAAGACTATGAAAATAACTAAAATAAACAATTCGGGCTGTATCTACGTCAGTTATCTGCCTAATTTTTTTAACAGCATACGCGGCCGAACTTAGCCTTCCTGACAATTTTTCTATGTGTGGGCCCCACTGTAATTTACTGTCAATAGTGATTCCAAGAAAAACTGCCGACTCAACAGGGTCCAGCTCTATTCCATTAACTTGAACATTGGTATTTAGCTGCCTGACATTTGGCGTTGCAAATTTAATGAGTTTAGTCTTTTTTTCATTTAGGAGAAGATTATTTACATTAAACCAATGCACAACTTTAGAGAGCGCATCGTTCACTAGTTCAAAGTTGACTAACTGACGTTTGATTTTAAAAATAAGGGAAGTATCATCTGCGAATAATACGATCTTATGATTATCCCTTATGTGATAAGGTAAGTCATTTATATAAATTAAAAACAAGAAAGGACCTAGAATTGAACCCTGCGGAACGCCCATGGTGACCGCAGATCCTGCAGATCTCTTGCCATTAACATCGACCCTCTGAATTCTGTTGTTCAGATAAGAAGTCAGAAGGTCGAGAGCCCTGTCCCTCAAACCATAGTGGTAAAGTTTCCTGATGAGAGTATCATGATGTACGCAATCGAAGGCCTTGGACAAGTCGCAGAAAATGCCAAGAGCATCTTGCGACTCCTCCCAGGCCTCGAATATGCTCTTCAGTAATTCCACGCCCGCGTCTGTGGTTGAACGACCCTTTGTAAAACCAAACTGTTTCAGATGTAGTAAATGATGAGAATTGAAATGTCCTAACATTTGTTTCAAAATTAATTTTTCAAAGATTTTGCTCAATGTAGGTAATATCGAAATAGGCCGAAAATTCGTAGGATCAGTTGTGCTGCCAGACTTGAACAGTGGAATCACTTTGCTTAGTTTCATCAGATCAGGAAATACACCAGATGCAATACAAGAGTTAAAAACAATTGCTAAAAAGGGTGAAATAACATCAATTATTGAAGACATGGTATGTACTGACAATCCCCAAAGGTCAGCAGTTTTTTTTACATCAAGGTCTTTAAAAGATTCTATTATGTCTTTAGCAGTAGCAATTGTAAATTCAAAAAGTTTTTCACATTCTGGTACACATTCTTTTAATATTGAGTAAGCAGAAGTTGAGGACGACGATGACAGAGTTTTGGTTGTTAAAATGGGAATATTAGTGAAGAAATTTTCAAACTCTGTTGCCACCTCCACGTCTGCCTTAATATCTACTTACATCATTGATTTTTAGATGGAAGTCACGATTCCGTACTGTCGTTCTTCCCGTTTCAGAATTAATAATATTCCAAGTTGTTTTAATTTTATTCCCAGAAGATATTATTTTATTTTTAATGTGTATGGCTTTTGCTGAGGAACAGGCTCTTTTAAAAGTTTTAGAATATTTCTTAAGAAATTCTTTAAAAGTTTCATCATGGTTATAAGTTTTTTCATGGTACAATTCAAATAACCTTTGCCTACTTTTGTAAATACCTGGTGTTGCCCAATCACTAAATATGACGCGGTCACAAACAGGCAATGTTTTTGAGGTGAAAACCTTCCTAAACTCACAATTGATGAGGTTAAATAGTGAAGTATAAGCTCGATCCGGGTCGTTGTGATAAGGCAAACCCGGTAGTTTTTCCATTACATTATTTTTAAATTGCCCTAGGCGACTTTTATTTACAGGAACAAAACTCACTAGTTTTCTTTGAGCTTTGACTGTTTTCTGAGGGAAAGTGACCAACTGGCCACAGTGATCAGAGTCCAACTCATTTATTATTAAATGGCTAGAAGGTGTTAAGTTCGTAAAAATATTGTCAATACAGGTAGCACTAGTGGCAGTTATTCTAGTCGGCTCAAAGAATGTATTGTACAAATTATATGACTTTAATAAAGTTATAAATTTATTTACTACTTATAGCAGATTTTTCCAGTATATTAATGTTGAAATCTCCACAGACAACAACTGTTTTATTACTGTTACTAGTCTTTAATAATACTTCTTCCAAATATTTCTCAAAAATATCATATGAAGCACATGGGGGCCTATACACGCTCATTACAATGAACTGCTCAAGCTCAATGCAAGCTATTTCAATAACTCGCTCAACAGAGAGGCTCACAATGTCCTTACGTTCTTTAAATTTCATATTGTTACGAACAATTATTAGAGAGCCACCACGTATCATTTTAACTCTGCTGAATGAGCTGGCAACCTGGTGGTTGTTAAAGCTGAACATGAACTGGTGGACTTTTAACCAATGTTCAGTTAAACATAGAATATCAATATAACTACAGTTCATGAACAGCTCCAATTCTAATTCCTTACCTATCACACCCTGAATATTTTGATGAACTATTTTTAGAATATAGCTAATAGCTAGGTTCATTGCGGCCGGCCGGCACGCGGCATCAAAGAATAGGCTAAGCCGCCCGCCCCGCACTCCCCGTCCCGTTCTCCCTCACTCAAAAATACGAATATCACCCCCGCGCGGGGGCAGCCTCCCCAAACTAGTGTCATAACGACTGCGCAGGTGGGTTGACGCATGTAGTTGATTTACGATAAATCCGGACGTAATCGCCGCACGCGCCTCACTCTTCTTACCCTTGGATTGCAGTGCATAAAGTGTTAGTGGATTAATTGTGAACACGATGCCTCGACCGCGTAATGTGCAGGGTAGGTACACAAACCAACAATCTACAAATGGTTTTACTTTCAATGGCACAAGTTTATTACGAGCTCGTGAAATGTTCCATCGCCGCTACCCGGACGCCCCTAAGATGACCCACTGACTTAAAATTATTGTAAATAAACTTCGTGATCCCTGAACAATTAGTGTAAATACTGTGATTCCAACTTTGTAAATACGCCAAAACTACGGGAAATTAATTTTACCTACACATTTATTTTATTATGTGTGTTAGTTATCGTAGTTTTGACCGTCCTAAGCCGGCAAAGTATGAAGGGAAAGTTGGAATGAATTAGGAATCAAATCGTTAGCAACTTACCTATGTCACGTGAGTCGAGCGGGGTCAAGGAGTTCACGTGCAATGACAAGTACCGCACATACGGTGCGCGGCGTAGTCTACCTACAGCAGCACTCGCTATCGCGATGCGCGACTTTGATACTTTATATGACTTAGTACATTTTATAGGTTTTCCATACTTGCATTAATAATATTTTTGATTTGCGTAATAGTAGCCTTAATGCAAATAGTATCATGAGTAGTGTCTTAGTTTAAAATATTGCCCATGACTTCAATTCCACCCTGTATAATAAAAGCTCCAAGTATTGAGAGGAAGAGGGTTATCTGATAACAAAACAAAAGGAGATAAACTACATGTGTTCTTGGGGAGTGTTGTGTGTCCGTGGGTGCAGTATAGATCCTCACGACCAAACAACGAGTGAGGGGCACTGGGCGTGAGCATCCACTTACCCAAGGGTGTGTGTGTGTGTCTGTATGTGGTAAACACAGTGAAACGTGATCTATTTAATAGATAGATTAAGTAAGTTGGTTTTTCCGATAGGAGAAATTATTTTAAAATACTAAGTATGTTTTCAGTCTCTGCATAATTCAATCCGAGTAGCCAAGTTGTAATAGTTTTTTTACATTTCGATCTGCACATAGAGTATATATTTAAAATACTGTTTGCCTTGTTATAAACGTAGCTACTGAGGAAAGGGAAACTACGTTGGGCCGAACGACAATTTGTGCGCATAGAGGGGCAGACAGTGTGTTTGCGTCGTTGGGTGTTAAATTTGGATGGAGTGTAGGGAGTTTGAGCATGAGTGGTTAAAATGAGGTTAAGTATGAATAACTTACGAACAGATAGAACCGCACATGTTTTGTAAAGGTCGGTGGTAGGAAACTGGTAGGGTAACCGCCATCCAACCTTCAGAAGTGCCCTTTGAGCACGTTCCAACCTCAGCATGTGAGTTTTAGCTGATCCGCCCCAAGTAATTATACAATATTGTAGAAGCGATTGGCAGAGGGCAAGATATACATGTCTTAGTACCGTAGTATCCGCAGCGAGACGAAGGGGCTTAAAAATATAGATCAGCCTTCGCACTCGTGAAGTAAGTGTGTTAATGTGCTTCGAGAATGATAGGCAATCGTCAATTTGTACACCAAGATATTTGATAGAATTAATGCGAGAAATGCAGGGGCAGTTACAGGCTGTGAGTTGAGGTGAAACACACAAGTGGGCAGTCAAGAAATAAGGAGAGGAGGGGGGCTTCCCAGCGGCATTAAACGAAAAGGTTAGGTAATTCGTTTTGTCAACATTTAGAGTAAGTAGATTTTGAGCCAACCAGATTGTGACATGATTGAGTCCAGATTGTGCATGCTGAAACACCTGCTCCCAGGAGTCTCCGTGGAATAATAGGGCAGTATCATCGGCATAAGTGAAAGTGGAAGTATAAGGTAGCGTTAGCCGGCAGAGCTCATTTATATAAATGAGGAAAAGGGTCGGACCGATAATACTACCCTGAGGCACTCCGTAAGATATGGGGAGTTCGTTGCTGGTCCAATCACCGATCCTGACGCACTGTCGTCTGCCAGTGACCTCACTGGAACGGTAATGGGTATGACGGTACCATAGAAAATAAGAGGAGGAAGCTCAGCTCTTAAGCGTCACCCTACCCATCATGCGCCATCGTAATTGGGAGCTCACGCATGATGGGTTTATTGGGACTTTGAGGGGTTTATTGACACTCTAAAACTATCAGACCACTTTTTGATTGCATCTAAGTCTCGGTTAACATCTGCTATAGCGTCCGATAAACCTTCAACCCGCTCAGCTGTATACAATTGAAGATCATCAGCGTAAAGATGATAAAAACACTGAAATGAGTTATAAAATTAATAAGATAGAGAATAACAATGGAGAAAGAATACCGCCTTGTGGAACACCAGCATGCAGGTCACGCTAACTCGACGAGCTCTCATCAAAGCAAACTGACTGCTGACGTCCCGGAAGATAACAAGAGAACCATTCCAAAACCTCGGATGAAACCATCAGATGAGAGAAGTTATGTTAGGAGAATATCGTGGCTGACGGCTTTAAAGCATTGAAAAAATCAATTAATACCAAAACGGTAACCTTGATATCCTCCATCCCTTCTCTATTGTCACCTGTCAGCCCAGGCCTGAATTCAGACTGAAAAGGGCTAAAAAGATTGTTCCGGTAAACAATTCCCGTAAACTCCTTGTGTAAGCAAGCGGCAATCACTTTAGACAGGAATGGGAGAATGGAAATGGGTCGAAAGTGATTGGGTAGGGAGTGATTTGAAATGTTTGGGAGTGAACGGACATAGGCCATTCGCCACAGGGCTGGGAGTTGTCCGGAATCAAGAGATAGGTTGATGATGTGGATAATCGGAGGGAGAAGGATATCAAGGATCTAAACGACCATACTTTGTGCTTCGAGCCACCCTCTGGAAACACAGTCAGATCCCCCCTCCGGATCCTAACAAGCGATCACTAATCACGTCATGCCCATCAATACCCCACATAACGTCCTTCGCTAGTCGACAACTAGTTACTAGTTCTCTTATCTATAGAAAGATCAGCAAAAAAGTCCAATTAGATAAGTTAAATAGATATGAAGCAAAAACTAAATTGAAAAATTGGCTGTATGACTTGGACTATTCCAAAACAGAAGAGCTACTCATCTTTCTTCGCTAGTTTCGCAGTTACATGTACAATCACACTTCACTACGCTTGTCAGTCAAACACGTTAAACCAAATTATTTGTAATATAAAATCATTCCACTCAAACATAATTGTGAATGTTAGTAGTTATTTAACATTCATACACAACACTTACATACACATACACTCACACACACACACACACACACGCGCGCGCTCTCACTCACACTCACATGCATACTTACACACGCAATGTTACAAACTAAATATTCATATTCCTCATTTAAATTTTCATTTGTTCCCCTTTTATTTATTTTTTCTTTTTATTATTGTCACCACTATTATTTCTCTGATAACACCGTTCATGTATTTAATTAGGTTCACTACGAACAAGGTGCGATGAAAAGGACTATTAGTGCACGAAGTAACAGTAGAACACTGTCTCCTAAGGCACAGGTTTCCCCTAGTTTAGGAGGCAGGGTTTTCACCATTCCAGACACCTTATTACAACTAATTGTTTGTAACCTACATTTACATTTACTACTTATTGTAATCAAAGGTTTTTAGTATCAAAAAAGTTATTATTATTATACTACATCTCATGCCGTCATAGCCCATAGCGGCCACAGCCTTTGATTTTATGGACAAAATGACCTTTTAAATTTCGTCCAAGGTGACCAAAGAGAACAAATTTTTTTTAGAGTACCTCCCCTACCCGTAAAAAGGGGATCATGTAGGTAACCTACATAAACAAGGTAGAATTGAAATAACTGAAAAACCTGTAAAGGTCTCTGAAAAGGGTAATTGAACTCGTCATTATGAACAACTTTTACTATGGGAACAAGCCTGAAATCAATCGCGAAAAAGTGGCCATACATTTTGTCGAGTTATGTGAACATAATTGTATGGAACAGCTGATTTATTTCGCGATTACAGGGTTGCTTCCATAATAGATAAGTGTAAGTATAAGGGCGTTCGCTACGCTAAGCGTGCGCACGTGGCGGGTGCACGGATCGGGCGTAGAAACCCGTGAAAGAGTGTACAAACCCGTCGCACGCGTCCGCGCCAGAGAGCGCTGCTCATATTATCTTTCAATACAAACACGCGAGACGGGCACCCGCCGCGTGCGCACGCTTAACGTAGCGAACGCCCTAACACTTCCACAATATACAAATTCAGGATATATCTTCACAACTAAAGCTTCTTGATTGTTATTTTGCTTAAAATATCGAAGGTCCCACATAAGGAAGAGAAGAAGATTGTCACCCTCTTTGTTCAATTTGGGAAATGACCTTAGGACGCCCTCAGTAGTAATCTATTAATGCTCAGTCGGTATTTTGGTCATTCCTCTATATGTAGAATATATATCTATCTATCTACTTCGGAAGACAATGCCTGCTGTCTTATCTCCACAGTGTAGAAGACAATCAAACTTTACTCGTGAAATGAAGCCAGACCTGGTTTGTAGCGCCACACTTCGCTACTTAAAGCTTCGTGCAGACTAGCGCGACGCGACAGCGCGACGCGACACCGGTTATTGTTATACCGTGAAGTTTTTTTAGAAATTGTATTGTTCGAGTCGCGTTGCGCCGTCGCGTCGCGCTGGTCTGTACGAGCCTTAACTAATGATGCCCATTCTTCCGCATTCCCTTTACGTAAAATGGCCACCGATAAGTAGTTACACATTTCTAATTTACTGCCAAGAAACTAATTGGTTTTAAACAACCCACGTACCCGTCTCACTGTACACACCTACACGGTACATATATACTATACCTAGCTACATGGTATAAAAAAAAAGAAATTTGATTCAAAATGTCAGCAATCATAAAAGGGATAACTAAATTAAAATAAATAAAGCATGTCTATAATGTTCTCGCAGATATAATTGTTATAATTTAATCACAAATTGTTTGCATAAAATACAAAAAAAAACATTTGCACATTTTATATTATAACTAGGTACCTACTTGATACATCATATAGCTAACTAAGTCACAATGACTGTAAAAATGCTTATTAGAATGATCGGTTACCATCAAAGTGGTTTTTGCCAACATTCTTATGGTAGGTACGTATGTACTTAAACAATTATGTACCTATTTAAATGATAAACTTAACTTAAAATAAACTCAAAGGTAGGTAGGTAACTATAAGTTGAGATTTCGTTAATTACAATATTTTAATCACGTAAAAGATCGCAATCTATGGCGATGTCTTTAAAATACGAAGTAGGTAAATCTATGTAAACGAAAATTGTTGCATGCATCACAAATTACTGATATCTTTATAATTACACTTAATACATCAAAAATGCTATAAAGTTGAATTGACGATTTACCTGTAGACAGAATTGATATTTAGTAGGTAGATATAATATAATACCAAAATATTTTTTTATTTTTGACATAAGTAAGCGATCATTTTGGCACCATGAGAAAAATCAATTTACAACACACGATAAATAAAATTAAGTATTAGCACAAACAATATTATTCTAACTCTGTAGGTAATTTGAATAAGATTGAGATCTGATTATTAGTTTCCCTTGATCGTTGTTCTTCATTATTTCATTATTTATGTATGTCAATAAGTAGGTATTGGCATAAAAGCTGTAGGTGGCTAAGTTAAGTATGGGTAGGTCTATGAATTAATAGTAAGTGGGGGTAGGTACAGTAAAAGTTTTGCAGTGACAGGTTTTTATATTTTTTACATTTCTTTGTTTTTTGTTAAGTTTTATTCTATTGTTTTCGAAATAAATAAGGTAGATCGTTCAAATATTATTATTTTATGGTACCGTTATGTACAATTAGACACAGACATGAAGAGATTAGGCATCCGACTTATCAATCCAGCTACCAATCGTGTCTTTTTTTTTTGCTTTTTTAATGTCATTTTAATAACATGCTTAAATAATGATTACAATATTTTAACATCTAGAAATTAATTCGTACCATTGGTCTTTGGGTGTGCTATTACAGGTATCGAAGTATTGTTGTTTTTTTAATTGTTGGAATTAGCTTTCATCATAATACTTCTTTCTTAAAACAACTTTATTTAAATAGTTTTCTCTGGCCATAACATATAACGGTTAAACGCTTTACTCGCTCTTATTACTCTTTGTTCTTTCTTTACCTCAACGTTTCCTTTTCCTCCCCTAGCTATATAGGTATGTAAGTAAACATCCACATTATCTAAGTTGGATTGGGGGCTACGACTGCTACGTCTGCTACGAAAACTTTTAGCGATAAGAATGTTGGGAATATAAAATGCTTGGACTGCAAACAATATTTTCGATATTTTTTTTCTAATCGAGAATATAATATAGGTATAATATGCACACATACTAAGACGATGCACAATGCTTGCATTTGTCTTGAATGTTATCCATTAGTAATTGTGTTTGTTCATGTCAGTATAGTGGGAGCTGGCGGTGCACACGAGGAGAGCGAGGCGAGTACAAGTGCGTCTGTGTCAGAGGCAGCTGCGGGATCCCGGGCTGGAGTCTTCTCGGTCCTGATCACTAGGCACGTTGTTGTTTTGTTCCTGGTCTCGATTTAACACGAATACAGGCTCTACGTTTTCATCGTCACTGTTAAATCTGAAAATGTTATTAACAAGCTTATTAATTTTTCAGATCATATTATTCAAGTTATTGTTACAATTCTGCTCAAAGTGAAACTACTAGGAGTTAATGTAATATACGTACTGGTATCGAGGAACTTCTCCCCTCATGTTGCAAATTGCATTCGTTAAGGCCTTCACATAATTTTTGGCTAAAGTTAGAGTTTCTATTTTTGATAAACTCCGGTTGTCCTTCTTGACGTGTGGTATTACCCGCCGGAGATCCTAGAACATGAAAGAATCTAAGTCAAGCCAAAATGTTTATTGTAGACGGATACGGACTGCTAACGTTGTGATTTGATTTTGATTGATGCTTACCTCAAAAGCTCTGTTTAGAGAGTGCATCCTCATTCGTTCCCGTTCGTTGCTCTCGAGCCTGCGCAGATTGCGCTCCCGCGCGGAGATGCCGCAGCGCCGCCGCCGACCGGGGCCCGCAGGGCCCGCGGGGCCACTGCTGCTGGCCGCGGACGACGACGAGCCTGCGGCCGCGCGCCTAGGCCGGCACACGCGTCGCGCTACTTGCTCGTCGCTACCACTGCCGCTGTCGTAGAATTCTGAAACGTTAATTTTCCGTTATAGATTTATAATTATGTAAAGCATTGATAAACTACATTTCAATTAATTCTACCTTCATATAATGTTATAAACGGATAGATGCAAATAGTTTATGAAAAAGACCTTCTTTCTAAACACACTTTGCCAGTCACAAATACTAATTAAATGGAGATAAGCCACGTAATAAAGAAAGTTAAAACGTGGGCGTGAGTTTATTAAAAATAAGCTGTTATATGCATAATGCATACGTCACCTCCGCGACTGAGCGTTAGTACATTCTCCGTCACGAACCGTTGGCAACCGCGAAGCTGACAGCGACACGATATCGAAGTGGGAACACTTAAACATTTGTGCAACAAGTCAGCTGCTCTGTACGAAACTTGGGCATTACGTGACGCGGCTGCACGCTTGATAAACTATTTGCGTAAGAGCGCGAGTGCAGACTAATCGATTTGTACGCACGGCTACGGGTGATTTTCGAAATGCCCTTATCTGCTCCGTGCTTTCCGACGGCTGTACGTATTATAATAATAAATTAAAATTCAATATCCATGTAGATTAATTTCTAAAATATTATTCCTTTAATCATCGTCACACTTGCACTGTAATTCCTAAAATTCGTTAGACGAATGTGAAGTTAGAGTGGCCGCAGACTATAGACACCCACATCCATGTAGGATTACACGCCTACGCAAGTTTCACGCCGGTGTAAAGGATACCTACACCTACATGGTGTAGCAATATATATCTATCGCAATATTCCATATTAAATATTTTATTTGTTTATTGTTAGGTAGGTGTTTATATGTTATAAATTTCTTATATACTTAGTTGATTTCACTGACGAAATTCCATATTCTATTCTATAGTATAGACCTACAACGGAGCCTGTTGCCATGTCGGTTATTACTTGATTAAATTTATATTCAAATATTTTACCTCCTGCTTGTTCAATTTTATCAGCAATATCAGGTTTGTTGTCATAATACTGAGAGGTCTCATCTTCGTAGTACAACATCATCTGGTCCGGCGACTCGGCCTCCGAGCCCCCTCCCTCCGCGCTCGCCCACTGGGGCATCTTTATATCTGAAACAAACAAACTTTTCATTACACAAGTGCATCTTGTTATTTATATTTTAAGCCGCATGTAGCTGCAGCCACCAATTTATAAAGGTAATACTTATTCTATTTATTTAAATATTTTTAATTGTACACAAACACTGTAGACAAGTACAAGACAATGATAGAACACATTCGAAACAAGGGACTAATAGGGTACACCTTCGCCCGGAAAGACCAAAAATGTATGAGAATTGTTATCAACTACACTTTAGTTCACCTAAATATGAAATTACAGCAGCAATTGAGAAAACTGGTAATTCTGTACAAGGGGAGATAGTGCTGAAGAGAGCTCAACACTACCTAAAACTAACAACAACACACCAATATAAGGTACAACTGAATATGACGACACTGTAAAATACCTAGCTGCCCAAAGTAAAGCTCGAGATTTGACTGCCGCTGAATGCCTACAACTCTACAGTGAATCGGTTAAAAATGGAAAACCAAAATATAAACAATACACAAATGAAACAGTGCCAGACCGTATAGATATCAAAAACTCAGAAAATAACCTTCAAAGATCACACACGAGAAGCAATGACAACACATCGACAGAGAACATATATGCAAGAAACAACGAAGACAACACACAGAACTTATTTCAGAAATAACGCAGGCCTTGCGCCACAGAGGAAAAAAATTACTAAAACAGAGACTAAAAATGCCTCACGAGAAGACAGCCCAGTCTAGAAGCGCTAAATAATAACACAAACGGAAATAATTGACCAGCAGATCACACAGCTAATCACAATGATGAATCTTATCATCATACTCACATCGATAAACTGTTAAAATGACCCTACGAATTGCTACTTGGAATATAAATAGCTTAGCGCCAAACGAACAAGAACTGAACATACTACTAATAGACAACAAAATTGACATAGCTCTGATATCCGAAACACATTAATGACAAAAAAAGTTTTAAGATGCATAACTATAGCGTATACTTTACGAATCACCTTGATAGCACCTCCTATGGTGGTTCTGCTGTGATCATAAAAAATAAAATCAAGCACTACCTACACAGACAATTACAGGAAGACAGGATGCAAGCCACAACAATAACCATAAATGAGAATTTGGGCCCCATTAGTGCTATTTACTGCCCACCGAAGCATAACCCAAAACAGAAGATATTCGACTGCTACTTTCAGAGTATAGGAAACCGATTCATAAGTGGCGGAGACTTGAACTGCAAACACACCTATTGGGCAACTGACGAGAACTAAAGTCCTGATCTTGTGGATTTCTTAGATGTAAAAGACCTCACTATTATACTTTGACGTAGAATGTTCACCCGAGTCTGTTTCTGACCAGACACCAATAATAGCAACTTTTAATAGTAAAATCATCCCTATATAATCACAGAACTAGATTTTTAGAAAACTTAGTAGATCTAAAAGTAAAACTCAACACAGAAGATGACAGAGACGAGGCTACATAACGAACTTAATACAGGTCGCTGCGTGGCGTTCTTCACCCGCTCTCAGCAACTCTGTCCCAAAAAATAACATCCCGCTTAAAATAAGGCACAAATTGGTGGAGAAGCGGAAGCTATGAAGGCAATGGCAAAAAAGCAGAGCTCAAACAGATAGAACAAAATACAACGAAGCTTCCAGAGAGCCAAAAGAACTCATAGAGGAAAATGAAACTTTTCAACAGAAGCTGCAAACTCTCTCTACCCGTAAAAACCGGGCAAGTGCGAGTCGTACTGGCACACGAAGGGTTCTGTAGGCTACCGTACAATATTTGGCAAATATATGAAAATACTAAACGAAGAATACTTATAAACTTAAATTTAAAAAATCGCAAAGAAATTTATATTTCATAATGATATTGTGAATTACAAAGTTATTTTTTGCAGTTGCATAAATTCGCCCATATTTAAATAAAATACAATTTATGAATCGTTGTTTTTAGTATTTGTTGATAAATAGTATTTGGTACAAGATATACAGAAGTTTCCAATTCCTAACTTGTTTAGTTGTTGCGATAGAGCTCGTACAAAAATGGTCTAAAACTGACAACTTTTACGGCCCCCTTTATCTTAATTTTTGAAGAAAAAAATATAAAATTGTACTCTGCTCGATGAGCTCTAGACAATGAGCCTTACAGTAGTCGCATATGATGTGTAACATCTGACATCTTGGCTGACAGTACCAACCTCTCGGAAAATGGGTTGGTACCATCTGACGGTCAACTCTAGCACCGCGCGCGTACAGTAGTCAAATCAATTAGCGTGCGCTTCCCCGGCTTCCGTCCCTTTTCACGAAGTCAGTCCCACAGATTGCAGGAAAGTGAGAGGAAAGATGTTGATGTGTAAACTATGAAAATTTCAACTGTCTACCTATTACGGTTCATGAGATCAACCCGCTGACAGACAGATGGACGGACAGCCGAGGCTTGGTAATAGGGTTCCGTTTGGCACTCCTCGGGTACGGAACCCTAAAAAGGCAACTACTCCTTAAGTAAAATAACAAAAGACTTCAAAAGACCACAAAACCACATTCCACCTATAAGACAAAACACCGAAAAACCGTAGGCCAAAAGCGAAAAAGAGGAAGCAGAATAGTTTGCTATGCACCTAAGTGCTTACTCCGAATGATTCATCTATGACGAAATTTGAAGATGAAGTAAACAAGATACTCCTTACCTTAGTGATAAGCAACTATCGTTACCTTTGACACTCGTAACTTCCAGCGAACTAAGGAGAAAGATCTGAAAGTTAGAAAACAAAACAGCACCTGGCTTTGATCTGATAACGGAAGAAATTCTTAAAAATCAACTTCCCAAAAAACCGATACTATTTTTAACTATTTCAACGCGATCCTCAGAGTACACTACTATCCAAACTTATGGAAGATTTCAAAAACATTCCAAACCGGGACAACTACCACCTGAACCCAGCTCATACAGACCTATAAGGTTACTCCCAGTTCGGTGAACGGTGCTAGGCCCTGTCCTTTACTCCATATATACGGCAGACCTGCTTGAGACTGCTAAAGTAATTACAGCAACCTATGTAGATGATACTGCGTGTCTTGCAAGCGATACCGACCACGTAAAGGCAGGCACAGTTAGATAAGATCGATGTGTGGCTGCAAAAATGGAGATTCAAGCCCAGCGTAACAAAGTCCACGCGGCACGGACGTCACATTCTCACTCAGAAAGAGGCATTGCGTACCTGTTTGCATGTAACGTACCTATGCTTGCTTGTAGCTACAAGCAAGGTAGTAGGTAGTGTAGCAAAAAAAAGGTTGGTTTGCCACATTTGTGTCAATTGACGCCAGGGTATCGAACCCTGGACGTCGTAGGATAGAGAAAGAAACGAAATTTTGCGGTAACCTCACAAGATCACGTTCAATTTATATAGAACAAGAAAATGTACCGAAACGCTTATATTATATATAAAAAACTTCATAGCGAAAAAAACCTGCAAACAATGATATTGCAGAAAAACTAGATAAAAAAACTATACGAGTTGAACTTACGCGCGCGGGCTCTGGGGGTCTATTCCGTCACGGTATGTCCGTGAGTGAGACGGAGAACGATGCGCCCGTAACTTCGGACTTCGATTTAGGGTTAGTATCCGTCCGATAGGACGTCACATTCTCACTCAGAAAGAGTCATTGCGCACCTGTTTGTATATAACGATGAACCCTCCCAACCAGCACCACGGTAAAATACCTGGGCTTGCACCTGGTTAGACGATTGACATGGGAAACCTGCATTACAGCCAAGAGAACAGAGGCAAATATACAATTTAAGAATTTATCATGGCTATTTGGCCGAAAATCACAACTCTCTGTCAGCAATAAATTGCTTGTCTACAAGGCCATCATAAAACCAATTTGGACCTATGGGGTAGAACTCTGGAGATCTGCTAGCAATTCCAACCTAGAGATACTTCAGCGATTCCGAAACATTGCTCTAAGTACAATCTCGAGCGCACATGGTTTGTAAGAAACTCTGAAATACACGAACCTAGAAATGCCCACCATAAGAGAAGAAGCAAACAACTACAGCAAAAAGTACAAAGATATAATATACTACAGATATTAATCTGTGACTATACTAACCACGAGTAAATGAAATGCAGATTAAAATAAAGCGACAAATATAAAAATTTTACTCATTTCAAAAATCTGTTTTTTTTCAAGTATCGTTCGTTAACTCAATCTGTCCAAAGAGACACCTGTTGATTGTTTGGCTGAATCTCTTCAAGGTTACCTACCTATCACGTTTACGTTTATTTACGTGACAGGGTTACATCGTCAGAACTCAGAACCCCACCTCACAGGCTAGGAGATTATTTTGTGGCTATTTACTGAAAGTGTTATTTTTTTACGTTTAAGTTGTTTCTAACAGACTCCGTACTACAAAACCTCGTTTTGGCTCTACCTAAATAAAGAACATGCAGTATAAATTACGTACTTACGAGGTATTCTTGTATTTGACGCATGATACATGCTTGGACTTACATTAACACATTTTCAAATGTTTTAAAGATTTTGAGTCGTTTTATTAGATACTATTGTTGTAGGTTTTCTTATCACTTTACGTACAAGTACCAACCCACACAACAGCTAAATCAACAAATACGTATGAAAATTTTGTCGTCCTTCAACTTGATAACAATTTGTGACGTAGTCGATGACGTCCACTGGTGAAATTTGAATAGCCGTTAATAGCCAGTGTCGGGTGGTGACTGTGGGTAATGGGCTGTAGCCAGTTGAACGTAATGACAGTGATGGGAAATGTCGTACATGCTCAGTCGGGGCGCCGCACACTATGAATGGGTCAGAAGCACCATTCCCGAAGAATGTTTCGCACAAATAGGTGCTACGGAATCTGGAATAGTCGGAAACTACTGAGCTCAATATTAAACTAACGGTAGAGATAAGGCTGGTCCGATACCGATGGTCATGATATCATAAGACAGCTGCAGGTAGCTCTACTTTTCAGACGTTACAAGGTTGACGGTTGAGGTAGATTTTAAAGGTATAAAGAGCTGCAAAAGTAACTACTCTCATTCCTCACAGGAGTCACTCTATACACACGTAATAGCAGATTTTCAAGAGTTTGTAGTCTTTTATAGTGCCACCATCATTGTTCTAAATGTCGCTTCTGTATCCTTTTTCTGGGAGGGGGTGCGGGCTGGGCGCCGCCGGTGGTCGGCGACAGGCGCGGCGCCCACTCGGCGCCTGCACGGCGCCCGCCGCGCTACAAATGACACGCTTATACACCACAAACACCGCATATATAGTACCTACATACCCGGCGCGTTAATGGAAAGCGCTATTTTAGTGTTATGATTCTCGATAAGCTGTAGAAGTGCTTGATTAACTGTGGATTGTTAGTGTTTTCCTGATTCCGTTGATCCGAAATAATGTGGTGTCACTACTCAGTACTCATAACTCAATTTTTTTTGAGTTTCGTACCTCAAAAGGAAAAAACGGAACCATATAGAATCACTTCGTTGTCCGTCCGTCTGTCAAGACCCTTTTTAACTTCTTTCAACTTAACTTCTCTCAGGAACGAGGTACCACGCGAGGTACCACGCGTTCCTGAGAGAAGTTAAGTTGAAATTAATATCATATTTATGTAAGTTTATGGTCCCAAGGAGGTCTAAAAAATCAAGCTTCTAAGTCAATGCAATAAAAAAATACGGCCATTTATGCGACATATTTTGACACTCGCAAATAAACTAAAACCCGGGTATTTCCCGTTGACCTAGAATCATGAAATTTGGCAAAAAGCAAGGTCTCACAGCACATGTAAAGGAAAAAATCCGAAAATAGTTAATTCGCAGTTTTACCCCAAAAAAAAATTGTTTGCGATAACAAACTTACATTTGCAGTTGGAGAATTGACCGTGACTTATATCGATGTATGGGAGAACATGTCTTTCAACTACAATGTTAAGTTTGTTTTCGAGATCAATTCATTCCAACTACAGAAACCTTCTTTGTGCGGGGTCCGACACGCACGATTGTCATACAAAGATCTCAATTAAATGATATAATAAATAAATGCCAAGCAATAAATGCAAATCATCGCCTATAGCAGTAGGTCAAAAAGAGTAGTACACTAGTGTTACAGCTATAGGTATTAATACCAAGCTACTTATGCAGCATTTACTTCAATTATTCGTGTTATACATAAGTTTAATTAAAACAAATCTTTCGGTCGGTTCTTAGTTGTTTCGACCGATAACTTTACACGCATAATGGACTTATTTAATGCCTTACTAATTAACCGAAGCAATGGCGGCAAGTCAAATTATTGGCTGTTTTGCAAGCTGAATAAGTCACACTTATTATTAGCACTAACTTAAAAATAATTAAAATATAGAATACCAATTGAATCTTAGTTCTCACTACGAAAGTGATCCCTGTCAGTTAGAAAGCTGACTGGATCTGCACTTACTAAACTTGCAAATTATCTCCTAGACAACCCGTTTCCCATTATTTATAGTTGCTAAAATGTGCATAGCTCAGTTGCTCACATAAATTGTACGTTATTAAGTCCGCCTCTGTACATTTCTGTGCTTGAAGTATTAAATAAATATATAAGCTTTCTGTGCCACGTCATCTTTGCTACGAAAGATGCTACGCGGCTACGGCGTAACCCGTAGGGCTACGCTTTTTTATTTATTTTTGGTTTTACTTTTAAACTTGTTTGCACTTATTCGTATATATTTAGCATACTGCTACATGTATTTATGTTTGTTTAGAGAGTTCAGATAGTAGGGGCGATAAACTAGTGCACTCTAACGAAATGTTATTCTAGACAATAGCTAGTTATACTGAAGCAATAAGTTATAGCGACTACTCTCACTTAATTTATGCTGCGAGTGGAGCAGTGCAAGCACGTATTTAATTATTCATTTAAAGAACCCCGCCCGTAGCCCTGGTTTCGAGATTGGCTAGCCAGTTTACGCTCGCCAGTAACTATGGGTATCGTTCTACTTTAAATAGTCCGGTTTCTAAGAGTTAATTGGTGTTTCAATGAAAAATATCAACTTTAAAACTAATTAAATAATAATTAGTTTTAAATGCTATTAAAATTATTGTTTTCATGACATGTTTTTAGAGATTAGCTAATGTTGTTATTAATTATTTAACAACACAAGTTTAAAATACAGTCATTCGTAAATATTTTCTATCTAATTATTATTAACCGTACAGTTACAATCTATGTGACAATCCCATATTTAAAAGTTTCAATGCTTGATTCATGATTAAGAAAATTGTAGCTCTGACCTTTCACGATAAATTGCATTGAAATTACATGAAAATATTTTATCTAGCTTCAATTAACTTATCCAATATCTCTCTACTCTCTCTACCCCCACTGCGTCGCAAAATTAGGTGTTGTAGCGTGTCAAGTCCTCAGATATTTATTGAGAAATAACTAAATACGACAGAAAAATGCAGCAGTGCCTAAATCCGGATGTTTTGGTTGCGGAGCTCTCTTGCTCGGTACGGAACGCGCCGCGGTGCGCTCCGCGCCGCTACTATCGCGTGCAGTTCGCACGTGCACGCTGAATCAGCCACACCAATCATGCACATATTTGCAACATTGCGTTATATAATAGCAGTAATACTGATTTACAAAACAACTTAATTACACTTCTTCTACATTTAATTGTTAAAACCATGAAAGTTAGTCAGCTAACTGGATAACACATATCGAGTGTGGCTGGAGATGTTTTTCAATAATCGATACGATGTAGCTCTAGGGGCGGCTGTGCACACCAATCTGATTGAAAAACACTATCTATAGAAAAACAAACTCATATATTTCATTGTCAATCGTGTATTTAGTACATAATAGCGATAAAAAGAATCTTATTATATTAATTCAGACAGAATAGGTACACTAATGTATCACAATCAACCATTTGCGTCACTCGTATCAATCCTGCACCTGTTCTAATAACGGGGAAATTGTGTTTCATTGTTTTCCTTTTTAAATTTTTACAACGCTATATTTCCCATACAAACATTTCATGCAGAATGAACGACCATTCTTTTTTGTTGGGAAATTGTCAAAGAACTTCTCCCGCTCTGGGCGGAGCGGGAGGGCGTGTCAGACTCTTACTGACTAAAACCCACTCGTGTTCCTTCAGTTGTCTCTACGTTGCCAGGGGCCACGGTATCGATTTCGTTCAAACTCAAACTCAAAGCATTTATTTCCATTAAACCATTTACAGGCACTTTTGAATTGTCATGAAGTCGGTTAGTCATATGAAGCTAGTTGCCCATTCCAAAGCGTAGTAGGTACCTATGGAGAAGAACGGGCAAGAAACTCCACGGACACTCTTTTAAATAAAAAAAATTGATACAAAATATAACAAGAACAATGGAGAAAGACGTGCACGTTTGTAAAAGCGTCCGTAATAAAAAGAAATAACCATTCAAAAATTTAAAATAAGCCATGGCAGCTAAGAGAAGACCAGTCCCAACTGCACGGCACCCGTTCATGAACATGACGCCGAAAATTTTCCGCGACAAAATGAACGACCCTTGCTTATATTTTTACCAATAACATTGCCACACACAAAAATAATTGTTAATTTTTCAAATTAATTCTGTTGAAAGGGTTTATCTCGAATTCATATTTGACAGCTTCCGCGTCCACGTTTTGAATTGTATTTACGACTAGCGTATACATTGTTAAGCACAAGTCCACATTCACGAGTAAGTGTTGACATTTGCATGACATTTGGATCGGTAATGTCAGCGACGGCGATGTGTGCGCGCAGGCCGCGGCCGCCTGCCCGGGGAGCGCGTCACTGCGGCCGGCAGCGTGGCGACCTTCACGGACTCGCTCAGACACTTTCACCATACTTACCACTACTGTTAGCCCACATACGCTTATCGTTTCCATTGTTATTGTACTAGAGCAGTTGCATAATTATATTATAAGAAGGCAACAGAGAGGCGAATTCCATTCTATGTATGTCAAAATTCCAATTTTCGAGTCTCGCATTGCTCGTGTTTGTCTCGCTTTAGTTGCGAAAATGAAATGCAACAGAAAATTGTTTATGCTGTAACGAATGCCTATCTATTCAAAGCTGGAAATGTATTTATCAATTATGACAAATACATTTCCAGAATGGTAAAGCTCCTCTGCTCGGATATGGAGTTTTCCTGGAAATATAATTTAAATACATTTTTAGGGTTCCATAGTCGACAAGGAACCCTTATTGTTTGGTTTCGCCATGTCCGTCTGTCTGTCCGTCCATCCGCCTATCCGTGGTTTAGCTCAGAGACACTTATTGCTAGAAAGCTATAATTTGGCATGGGTATACATACTAATCACGTTTTCAGGGTACCTCGCCTACACGTAAAGTGGGGATGTTTTTTTTTCTCGCCTTTCCCATGGTGTGTGGTGTCGTTGGAAAGACCTTTCAAAATATTTTGAATGTGTGAACACCATTTTTGGATTCAGGGATCCGTTTGCGAAATATAAAGCTTTTAAGTGCTAATTTTTGTTAGCGTCAAATGTCCCCCCCCCCCCTGCCAGCTAAATGTTTGTTTTTGGATATATGAAAAAATTCACAGCAGTAATATATATAACGAAGTTAAAAGGAAAACTATCACAGCCAAGTATAAAGTAGGATCTACAAGTTAACGAGTAATAATGAACCAACTTACATTTGCAGTTGCAAAAACATGTTACCATAGACATTTCGAACATGTTTAACAACTACAATGTTAAGTTTTTTCTTGGGATAAATTAATCCCAATACGGAATCCTTCATTGTGCGTGGTTCGTCACGCACTTGACCAGTGTTTTTATCTAGTTATAAGATTTGTTTGTATCGTTACAACCACAAGATATTTTTGTACACTAGGTAATAGCCAAAATGATACATACATTTTACTATGCAATGTTTTTAAAACTAGTTTGAAACGGTTTTCTTGCAAATTCCATTATGTAGCGTTATGCTTTGATTTGTAAATAATTGTTACTAACCTATTAGAAACACTAGATAAGTTTACACACTGTAATGTTTTGAAACTCGTTCCTGTGGAAAGGCAAATGTCTTGGGAACAGTCAATGTATGCAGGAAGAACTGTACAAAAAGTTGTAAAGTGTAGTTCCGTGCATCTATGCATTTACATTTTCTATACATTGGTAAAATAATGCTACGTAATCAAATTAAATATTTCATGCATGGCGTCTAACGTAATATAACGTTATATGCCTACACTACAAAGTACGTGCAGTATCATGTTTTTAATTCGAGTGTACGTAAGCTGTTTTGAACGTCGTTAATAATACGACTGATCAGCTGGTTAAACATTAAACAATTGAAGTAATTTTATTGTGGCCATGCAATTACTTTCTGGCCTTTTAGTTACAAGGTTTCAGTAAATAAAAAGATTATTCAATTCGTTGATTTTCTATACTTTATTTACTATGTTGAGTTTATGAAGGTGTCTTATATATAAAGTTCCTCCTATTATTTATATTTTATATTATATATACTAATTAATGTACTGTTTCTGTGTCAATAATATTAATTCACGAACATTCACACAACCTTTTTAGGAAGCGAGTTTTTTATCTTTATTTTAATTTCTACATACCGACCATAAGTAGATATAGGTAACAGTTTTTAGAGCCAAAGTGATTAGATAACACAACTTCCGTTGAAAATATTTACTTTACTACAGATATATTTTGGGTTTTTCAGGTACCTATCTAGATTTCTTCTATCACAATGATGTGCTAATCTTTTGCATAACCTAATAGAAGTCAGTAATCAATGGTTCATTTATTATAAAGATTTTTTATGTTTTTTTTTTAAATAATAACAATCGTATCACTTGTTGTAATAGTTTTGTGCTGATCGTGACTCATATTTATTAACCAATGTTATAGACAAATCGTGATTTTTAAACTGTTCTATGCAGATAAATGCATTCAAATCGATTGTTTTTTATGGTAGGTAAAAAACCTACACCTAGGTAATATCTATTTCAGAATTCAATAGGAAAAACTGATCACTATATAGGTTAGATTGATGCTGTGAAAACTACAGAAATCTACTGCAGTGATCTTTGCTTCCAGTAATACGCCCACTACTTTCTGTATAGCTTAAGTACTTAGTTGAGAAAATATTTTGGTAAAGGTCATCGAGTTGAGTGCAGATCTATTACTAAATACATCGAAAAGACTATAATTATGAGAGTTTTAAGTACCATTTTTTTATAAATACCATCATTTGTTAGTCCTACCTCATCTTTGTACCAGGAAAACGTAAATAAGATCGGGAAAATACCGTACGTACGTTTATTAAGAAAAGATCGAGATATAATCGTAGAGTCAATTGGCTGAGTTTTTTCAAGATTGAAAGATGGCTTAAACTCGCACAGTCAAAGGTACCTTAGTTTTCTCGATTCTTAAAATCTCAACAATATTATGGTGACCCGAGCACTTTGAGTACTATATCAACAACGTGATCAGGTGAAATTAGTAATAAAGTGCTAAGAAGCCGAGATCAGCAATTGAGTTATAGTTTCAATAAGCCTAGGCGTGGTAAGTAATTGTTAGCTAGGTCCGTCTGGCGCGATCTTATCAGCGGTCGGAGATTGGATTTCTAGTTGAGGGAATAATGCGAATCCGGCTGGGATAGCTCTCCGAGGATTCTTTGAACTAAACACATTGTTTTACGAATAGGTTTCGTTTTAATAACAATCCTTATACTTATTTTTTCCTTCATAGTCTTCCTTCTATCCTTACATCCTTACCGCTCATCATAAAATGCGAAAGTCTGTTTTTTAGTTTATCCTTTTTTCACGCAAAAAATAAGCAACGGATCGACGTGATTTTTTTAATTAGTTAATGGACCGGAAAGTAACATAGGCTACTTTTCAGTGAACAAATCTGTATTCCTGTGATTACAATCATTTCAGAACAGAACACGTGTATATTAAAACCGACGCGGGTGACAGACCTTTAAATGTTGCAAATAACATAGGCTAAGGTAGACGTTGTGATATTGGCAACCTAACGTTAGATTTTTTACTGAAATTCAAGCCTTCGCCCTTTTATCCGAAAGTAAACATTCACTCTACTCTTACATTAAAATGTAATATGATTGATGGAACAAACAAAAAATACCGCTTTACTTATAAAGAGCGCTGAGTGTCGAAATAGATTGTGCCAAATACGTCAACAGAGGTTTTTAGAAACTTCATTACGATTTTAGGTCAACCCTGTCACGAATCGTGTGGGTACCTAGGACAATGTCGTAGCTAAATAAGAGCTAGTCTATATACCTAGACCTGTCACGCCTACAATGTGCGAAAGGTTAAGCAGACAGTTCTACGACAGCATCATTGTGCCCGTGACGTCAGAGCGAGATTACCTTCTATGTATAGGAACAGTAAAATTCAGACAGAATTTGTACGATCTAGGAATTAAAGCTTAGGAACAAGGTAGTGCCTTCTACTATCTATAGATTATTGTCGAGGCGGTAAAAGCCAGTACTCGTAAATAATGTTAGTTACATACAAATAAGCAAGTGAGCTGAGAGTGAAGGTACCACTTTCGCTAGCATTTCCGTCCTCCCCACAGAGCCTCTTGCGAGTTTAGACTTTTTATTCGTTCGATTAAGAACAACACTTTCTATAAGCTAAAGCGTCATCTTTATTGTATTATTGGGGTCCTAATTTATTGTCTTTATCTGGACAAAACAGATTTGAGAGTTGTAAATGATTGTTTGGCTATTTTTATAAAATTCTGTTTCAATTGTAATATTGGTAGCAAACACAAAAAGCAATAGCTATTATACTTCCTTTCGTCATACAGAACAAACATTTCTGACTATATCATCGGGACCTGTTATAGTGTTTTAGGCTGCATGTCGCGGGCCCTAGAATAACCTGTTATGTTTATCACAAAACATGAAATTAAATTTTATAGTTAAGTATGTTTTGCACGTTTTGTGTAAGTTTGCACGTTATTACTCTTTTCCTTTTCAAGCAGCCACTTTGTAAGGCCAAGACATGCTGGTGCATTGTTGACTGTAGTCAACTAGTGAGTTATATAAATACGTAATAGCTGGTACTAAAAGCACATATCTAAAATATAGTGTAGGCGGTACTTTCACAAGTACATTTCATACATGCGCTCTCTTGATCCTGGATTTGATAACATTCCTTCTTATTATACAATTTTTAATTTTATTCACTTTGTTTTCACTCAAATGATTCGCCAATCTATATTACGATAACCATAACATGAGGGCACTGTGGAATCACAGATAAATTATCTTTAGAACAGCCCAAATTAAACTCCGTGCTGCAAATTATAATAATTTGAAGAAAGGAAGCGAGCACTAAGCAACCTCTATTTGTATTCCTACTCATTAAAAGTTTTTATTCATGCAACTTACTTAATTTAAACCTTCGTTGGTATGTGTTTGAGCACCTAGACAAATTTTCCATCTAGAGAACTCTGATTTTACGTTGTTAATGTGACATGTCTGTGAAGAAAATGAGCTCCGTGACACGTGTCCAACATTGTTTATCGTCTTGTGAATACAAGTCTTCAACGTTATTAATGCAACAAAACATTAGTTTCCCTAAGGGTGAGCAAAGCAACTGGTGCCGGCATAAATTACATCGATACCGCTCGCAATAGCAACATTTTATATCCATAACCTGTTGAGCTAAAAATTGTAAAGTGCATAGTGACTGGTTTTTATGTAGTTTGGTCTCAAGCACTACTTAATAGATTACTCCATTTCTTTACGCAAGAAGTGATTGTTGGATTGTATCAGTGGGATGGAGAGCAATCATCTCATCTTAGCATTTCTTAAGATCATTGCAAACATTATTGGATTGTATTTATTCTGTAGTTTACTTTAGAAATGATGAACATTATCTAATTATTATGTTTCTTGGATGATGCTTGAATGGTATGATACTAGCAATGGCGTATCGGAAACAGAGTCCAAGCTTGCGGTGGTCAGGGTTACAGGAAGAGATAAAGAGTCTCTATAACTAAATATCAGTGCACTAATGACCGTAGAGTTGGTCTCTAGTTTGATAAGAATTGAATAAGTGCCTCACCGATAACCAGCCTGATTGTCATGATCTAGTACTAATTTTGTGGTTGACCAGTCTAATCGGATTTTAAGACGCTTTCAACAGCTAAACCGCGGTCACTGTCGGACTGCATAGAAAAGAAAGAGAAGCGCGATGTCACAACGCCTTTAATTTATTGCAAAATAAAAAGCAATTATCGATTTATTCAAAAATGAGTTGAGTAACCGGTAATGAAAAACAACCAAGTTCTGCATTCACATAAGACGTTCTTATTATTAATTATAATATCAACGTACGTTGCTATTTAATACAGATATTTTGGATAAGAACTCAAGGAAAAGGGTTTTTTTAATTTGTATCGAGTTTTTTTTTTCAAAACGTGTTCTGGTTACAATCAAATTCTGAGAAATATTTTCGAGATTCACATATATTTTTCCGCTACCACAAACTATATAGATTTGACAATTTTTTTGTTTAAGTCAAGCCTAATTTTGCCGTTTGCCTGTTGTCAGCGCCTTAAATAAAAGGACTTACAGCTCAGAAAACAAAGTCGTTTAAATTCCTTATTACAAAACATTAAAGATAGTAGACGAAGATAGTCGACGAATTCATGTCGTTCTCTTTAAAGAATCCTTGTTCATTGGTAAAATATTCAATACCGAAGCGTTTACTTCAGATAAGATTTTCATAGAAATTTCAACTATAATGAATGATTATCTAAAAGTGCCGAGACCAGTGCAATCGCCCATCAATTACCATTCATTTCCCGTTAGTGCCGTAAGAAGTGATTAAGGGATTATGTGAAAAGAAAGGGTAGCAGAATGCAACTGTGCACTTGTGCATTTAGTGCATTGCCTGTTCAGAACACAAACAAGAAAAGCCTTAGGCTTCACAATCTACTGTCGACTTAACGTTTTGTCTGGTAGACAAGACCATAATGACAATAAAACATGTAGATACCTACTTTCATGATATAACAATAATCATGTCAAATAGAGTTTAGGGTTAACAGGATTATAATGATCTTATTGTTATTCTATGACATAATTGTCAGAACTCGTGTAGGTATTTAGTCACTAATTGGTTTAGATATAATATACATACTTCAGCCAAGCTCTCATCTTGAAACATTCTGTTAAATTCTACAACTGCATAATATGTGTCTTCTGATAGACCTCCACATTCAAATGGAGCGTGAACCTATAACTTATTCAGTCTGTTATTCTGTTCTGGCTCTAGGTATCTTATATAGGTAATGATTATACCAAATAATCAGTTCAGAGTTTCGTGTTCCGAGGTAATAATAATCGCTTAGGTTTAACGTTATAATTCGAAGGACATGCTTCACTTCTATTACCTACGTGTTGCTCTCACTTTTTATCGGAAGATGTACGTCGGTATGTACTAGTTATGTAGGTAGTACAGACCCACGTAGCGGCAAAACGTGACACACACCATATGATCAAGCACATAACGTGCTAGATATATAGATTGTATTAGCACGAGTGGTGAGAAGACTATTGCGTTCAGCTTATCATCAAGAATTCGCTTGGGGCTTTCCGACCCACGTACACAATTAAAATCAATACACAATACACTGTTCACGGAAAACGTCTAACATTACCTTAACTATTGCCATACAAAAATAAATATTTGCTAAGTCCTAACCTCGTCTATTAATCTTATTTTGAAGGACTTCTGCATTTTAATAATTTATGTTTTTCGTTAATAAGTACTCAAATAATAAATAATGTATATCTGTCCCACGATAATTTTTATTACCACTTTGATATGAAAGCGATATCTAATACGTTGGAGATTTTCATTAAAACATGCAAGAGATTAACTTAACATTTTGTTTACGCTTAAGGAATATATTGAAAAACTAGCTGCGCCCCACGGTTTCACCCGCATAAGTCTCGATCCCGTGAGAATAATGAGATAAAAGGTATCATATGTCCTTTTTCAGGCCATGGTCTACCCATGTGCCAAATTTCATCCAAATCTGATAAGCCGTTTTAGCGTGAAAGCGTAACAAACAAACAAACAAACCAAAAAAACAAACTCACTTTCGCATATAATATGATATTATAATATTAGTTAGGATATGAATGGCCAGATAAATAGGTACTTTGCTGTACATACCTTTGCTTGATAGTTTTTCTTGTAAAAAAATATGAAAAATACTTAAGTACATGAAGCGATGCAATGCAAAAATAACTTTGATAACGACACTTATTCACTCTTACATTGTTGTTAGGGAGGTGCACGATGCACGTAATACGTATTAATTAAAATATTGTTTTTGTATCATTATCTTACTAACAGACGAACAAATTGGATACTAGATATTATTACAGTAAATATTGCGTTGGTGTGTTGATTTATGGCAATGTACTAAAAATGTACAGATAAAGTAAGTTAGCGCAACTTACTGATTGTTTTATTTTATTCAGTAGTTTCAGGTGCAATATATGTACTTTATTGGACCACAGTTTTATGTATGGAGAATCTATTTTTTTTACCCCGTAAGAGAAATACCCAGAAAGTGAATAAATTTGAGTCTAAAAATTTACAAACAATCATTATCTATTTAATTTATACCTACCTAATGCAATTCTATACTGAATACAATAAACATGATTTTCTAGCCATACCTAAGTACCTATATGTATTTACTTTTACATACGTTATAATTGTATGCCGTTACTTATTTTGCTTGATTTAAAGTCGCAGTTTACTGATAGACCAGGTACATTTCACTGCGTAAATTGTAAATAATTGTGGCATTTCAGTTTCAACTGAACGAGATACATACCCGTATATTTAAAGGGAAATGTATTATCTTCAGGCATGTTAAATATCAAGGACAAAAATGTTATATGCATGTATCTATCAAGAATGTAGGTCAGTGGTAAGTGATCAAAATGATACCTTAAAGTAAACAGATAACATCATTCGCAAAGGTAATCGAAATTACGAATGTTTAGTTGGTTTGTGCATGGGGGAAGCGTGATTTATACAACAAACATTATTAACACGCTCGTTGCTTTAGTAACAATAAACAACTAATGATTTTTAATTAATATCCTGTTACATTGATCGAAAGTAAGTGCTTTTCGAGATGCTCTATAGAACTCGTTGTCAACCTATCCACGTAATTTAACAAAGAGTTTGCCTTTCACTTAGCATTCGGAACTGACACGTAGACTCGATTTTGATTCTGACCATGGAAGTATAGATCAAATAAACTTACCTACCTTGCGATGCTGCCGTGGTGGTAGAGCCGGACGGTGCACACTTATAAATTCACAGTGTTATCATGGTTGAAACTTGATTGTCATCTGGAGCGAAAGTGATAGTTTTCGTGTAGTGCGCGGTGAGCGAGTTCGGATCGAGTGAGTGTCGGCGTGACGGTGGGGTCGCGGGCGCCTGCACTCGGCGGTTGGTCGGCGCGGAGTGAGGCGCGGGTGCTGCAAGCCGCGGAGGCTGACGCGCGAGCCTCCAGCGCCCGCCACTCGCCACCACACCACCACCCGAGCTCCCAGCACCCGTTGTGCTCCAGGGTTTCTTTTGTTTAAAATCATGATAGGCAGACTAATTCAATTAATAGCACTGTAAGAACCTCTCCAGCATACGAAATCAAATGAAGAAATCAAGTAAAGATGACGTCCGTACTATAGATAGACCCAGTAAATAACATTCTATATGTCGGTAAGACAAGATATGTAGAGTACCTAGGCAAGTGTATAAATCATCAACGTCAAGCTATTGCGGAAGAATTAAGTAAAACTAATCTGATTTTAGTTTCTAACGAAGCAGTTATGCTTCGCAAGATATATTAATAACTTAGTTGTTGCTATGGTATTCATTTGCCTCATGTAGGTACCTACCTATCGGCTAGCTCTCCATCATAACAATATTTCATAAGAAGCGAATGTATTGATTTTTAATAACGCCTGCAATTTCCATGAAACGACATCAATAATTGTACATCTACCTTATTCAGAGATGGCTTATCATGCCAGACCTATTTCTAGGCATCATTTACGTACATTTTGAGTTTATTAATTTTGCTCTTAAACACATGTCACTAGTCTTAGTGCGTTCCTACGTACCTACTCACCTCCCTACATTTTCTTTCAATTCAATTACATTTCCTATTTTCATGAAAAGTTAATCATTTTGATTATTACTGAAATCGCCGTGTTATTTTTCGTTCGTAGCTAATCCAGTCGACGTTTGCATTATTAAATGTTAATGTTTATATTGCTTAGGTATAACTTCTTGATTCGTCTCGCGTGCGGCAGAGCGTAGCATTCAGCCTATAACGTTCCCACTGCTAGAACACAGGCCTCCTCTCTGTGAGAGGGAATGGGCCGTAATCCACCACGCGGGACCAGTGCGGGGATGTCACATGTCTTCGAATTTTTGGTTCCAGGACATGACGGTTTCCTTTACCGTTAAGAGAGCAGTGGTCATGAAATAAATTACACAAAGTAAAGCGTCTGCTTGGGTTCGTCCATCCATCACGACCTGAAACCCAACGACATGAAATTTGGGGCCGTTACCACTGGGCCACAACTGTACAGGCGTGCCTGTTCTTTGTGGTCAGCAAAGGGTTTTTATCCGTACAGGTACTGTTCCTAACTCGGAAATAAGTAAACGTTGGAAATAAGACTAAGACGATGACTGTTATAATGTTTACTCCTTGAAAGACGATCGTTACTCTATGGAGGTACGCAGAAACTACAGAAAAACACGCACGTGCTTGCGACTTTTGTTACTGCCTGTACCAATATTTATTAAATATTTTTTTAGTTTCGATGCTCGGCTATGTCATCAAAACCAACAAAAGTGATAAACAATCAAATATACATTCGATTAACAAAACAACAACGAGAATTAACTAGAAGATAACGATTACTTGATAACGTTTCCAATATTTTACGTATTGTACGATATTTAAATACTTATTAAATAGTGACACTATACTTACTATAGGCACTATAGAGTACTAGACTATGGGTACAGCTAGGTATATTTACTAGTGGCAAACGGATAGAATTGTTATTTTCCTCAATGCCGAATATTTTACGACTAGGTACTTAATTTCTCTTTGTGCCACCCTAAATGTTGACGACAGTCTCGTCAACCTGTTGAACTGTTCGAGACGACCGCTTAGCAACAAGTGTGTCGCCGGGGTTGCCAACCCGAGGACCATTCGTTACATCATGCCGCCTACCCGCCGCACGTTCACACGATCCCGCGGCCCTATTGTTTCAACCCCAAACGGTTAAACATACCTATATCTCCTATTAAGGTTGTTATAATTGCACTGTTTGAGGTTTTCTGCATTGTTAATTCCGTTGATTAATACGTTGTTTGCCTGTAATTAAGTAACCTGTAAACTTACCTATTTGGCTTTCATATTTGTTTAACTAATAGACCTATGGGCCTGTCTGTGTTAAGGTTTGGAGGAGACCTTCACCCAAACTGGGATTCTTTCAGAAAAAGAAAAATCCTAAAAATATTATTATCTATTCTATATCTATAATATCTTCTATTTTATTTTATTCTATTCTATACATACAATAAATCTGTAGATGAGGCATTTCGGTACAGACGCCAGCACATCAACCTACTACAATCTGTCAATTTTTTTAAATAGATTTTCTACTTTATTACTAAATTATAAGGTTCAAAGTTGATTGGTAAAATTTGACAGTTTCGGGTAGGTTGACCTGCTGGCGTCTGTACATAGAAATAAAATAAAAATTGTTGGAGTGTTAAAGGAACAGATGCCATTTCAACCGTTTTTGGATTTTTTGTCTGTTTTGAATGTGTTTAAATTTTATACTTAAATATTGTGTATAGCTTGGAGTATTATTTAGTTTTTGTTTCATCGCAATCGCATCTCTCTATCAAAATATATAATCAATTGAAAGTGTTCAAGAAGAACTTTTCATTACGTAATGTAGAAACACGTAGCGACATCTATTGATCCGAAATAATACTAACTTAAATTTAAATACGTTTGTGAGATCGTGTGTTGTTTTAGGATGGTTATTTTCGCATACTTCGCGCGGAAAGTTAACGCGATACATGCATAGAATATACCTCACAATGACCCAATCAAAACTTAGGCTAATTCGAGTTTTCCAAATGCATTGTTTATTAGTTTAGTAGTAGTGCGATAGGTGGCGCTACCTATGTTAGAAATCATGATAATTATAGGGGATTCCTATTGCCATAATCGATAACAGCTACTCAATTGAGCTCAAAATAGTAGTCGGTATATTTTCAGTTATTCAATACAATGCATGGTTGCAGCATGTTAAATACCTAAATATTTCCAAAACTAATTGGTGAAAATCCAGGCCAATAGGTATAGAAAGAGGTTAGAAACTGTGTTTCGAAAAAAAATCGGAATGTCTTATACTGTATCAATATCCTATTCTTAACAAATATTTTAATATGCGAAACAGAGTTTGTTTATTTATAACGCTTTCACGCAGAAACGGTTGAACGGATTTGGATGAAATTTGTCACATGGGTAGAACATGACCTAAGTTAGGACATAGGATATGCTTTTTATCTTTATATACTTTTTTATCACGAGTACGTTCCCGTGGGATAATGTTTAGCCTTCACGCGGACAAGCTTCTGACGTTTCATAAGTGCCCAGGATGTAGGTTTAAGTGAAATAAAATATTTTGAGTTTTGTTTTGTTTCTAAGTAGTTTCCAATTAGAAATGCCATACGGTCTAACTCCTTAATATTGTACAAACCACGCATATCTGCAAGTAATAACAATAAAAATAACCCCACTGCCGAAGCAGTTGTAGGGTGAGGAGCTAGACCAAGAGAGATACATAAACCCGCAGGGCAGCATGTGGCGAGCTGATGGGCAGTAGCGCGTGGACTATCTCCCGGAAAAAAATTGTAACTCACCTTTGGGTTACTTTATTGACCGGCTGGAGTGAACACTAACGAGGAGAGCTCCCACCTCTTTCTTGCCTTTATTGGCCGGCTTGAGTGGATTTGATTCGCAAGAGAAAACGTGCTCAGAGGAAGGAAGTATTCCATTAAGATGCTGGTAGGGATCTTGGCCGTACTTCCGGGATTGTCCTGATAGCCGGAGAATACCTGTCCACTCTTCAAGCACCTCAGGAAGTGTTGACCTCTTGTCACTACGTCACTATGTGCTAGCGACAGTTTTCAGGGACCCATTATTGAGTGTGCAAGTCACCCCCTGCCATTTATCCGTGTATTACATAACATAGATCAGGCAGGGGACATAGTCTTTTCATAGTTTTTGGTAACCAATCCACTACAGCCACCCATACTTACCCATAGCGGGATATCTTTTTGATTCCATGTCCTACAGTAATTCTGCACCAACCGGGGATTGTCCTTGGGTGCACTTGCATAGGGATAATCGTCGGTCGGTGCCTCCTCATCATTTAATTTTTTTTAAGGGGCCTCTGCGAGTTGGTTCCGTCCCCTCGTATGACTTTCAAAGATCCAGAACCCCAGGGTCCCGAGATATTATGTCAAAGACCGAATTTCGGCCATGGTAGACAACCTCAGCGGGGACTGCCCATCTACCCGAGAGATATTATAGCGTACAAGTGTATGCGCAGCAGCGTTGCGATTGATACGGCAATTGCCGTAACATACGGCATTCCACGATTTTTTTTCAGATTATACGGCATACGGCAGGCTTTTCATTACCGTATCAAGTATTACGGCAATTCAGCTTTGCGATAAACCACGACAAACTTTGCTCTAGACGTATTATGTCTACCACATAGCAATGCAGATTGCGAAAGAGTTTTCAGTGAAGTAAACAATATGAAAACAAAATCTAGAAATAAATTGATAACATCCACTGTCAACGGAGCTCTATTAGCAAAACAAGCGGTTAAAAATCAGGGAGGTTGTACGAAATTTCAAGTTTTAAATGGTATGTGTAAGAAAATGAAAAGTAAAGAAAAATATTCAAAAATTCAAAATTCAAAATTCAAAAGTCATTTATTCAAACTAGGCTGAGAATCAGCACTTTTCGAACGTCAAAATTACATAAGACAGTCCCCCAAAACGCCCACCCTTCACCACTTCCTAGTGCTTTAGCTGGGAAGAAGAAGTGGCGCAACAAACTCCCCAGCAGCACAGCTGTCTGTTCAGTAAAAAAGATTCTATATAATAGTATGCAAAATGATATTTACATTACGCAACACAAAACATAATTTAAATTATAAAATTAATAGCCATATGACAGCTAGCACACGCCAATATACCAACCAAAAACATCGAGAACTATACTCAAGCAGAAATAAAAATAACTTAACGAAAAAAATATCTAAATAAAAGCCTCCAGACATAAAGGGCGTGCCCGCTTACATATAGCTGTAACTAGAAGTTATAATTGATAAACTAGGACCATTGAGGTAAAGTAAAAAATTATCGAGGTCGCTAGCTAACCACATATTGCAATACAACTCTTAAAAAAAAACAGTAATGAGTAGATTATGTCAACAATAAATAAAGTAAAATTAGTAAAATTATAAACAATTATATAAACTCATATAACCTGTCAGTAAGTAAGCTAATTCTGGAGAAAGAACATTTAAACATTGTCTTGAGTTAATCACAGCGACCAACTATTCTTATCATTTAAGTAGTCGTTGATAGAATAGTATGCCTTTGAAGAGAGGTTGGATTTTACTTTAGTTTTGAACGCATTAAAAGGCAAATCTAGCAAAGAAGAAGGTAGCTTGTTATAAAAGGTTATACCAAGCCCAACAAATGAGTTATGAACCTTATGAAGCCGGTGAAAGGGAGTACGTAATTTGTCCTTATTTCTAGTGTTAACATTGTGAATATCACTGTTTTTAGTATATAAGTGTATATTTTGCCTAATATATAATATGTTGGCGAAAATGAATTGTGATGCCACTGTGAGGATACCGATATCTTTGAAAAAATCTCTCAGAGAAACTCTGGCACCGAGCTGGTAAATTGCTCGAACAGCTCGTTTTTGAAGGACAAATATATTTTGAATATCAGCAGCTTTGCCCCACAGCAGAATACCGTAGGACATAACGCTATGAAAATAACTAAAATAGACTAAACGAGCTGTATCAACGTCAGTGTATTGTCTTACTTTCCTGACGGCGTAGGCGGCCGAACTGAGCCTTCCCGCTAGGCTCGATATATGTTGGCCCCACTGAAGTTTGGCATCTACTGTTATGCCCAGAAAAACTGCCGTGTTTACAGTTTCAAGTGACTCTTTATCTAAGACGATGTTGGGTCCTAGATTTCTAACATTTGGAAGGGCGAACTTTACACATTTGGTTTTCTTGCTATTGAGAACTAGGTTATTTGACGAAAACCAATCCGTAACCATTGAGAGTGCACTGTTTACATCGTCAAAGTCTTGTCTATTCCTGTCTACTTTAAAAATAAGTGACGTATCATCTGCAAACAGTACAACTTCACAGATACCCTTTAAATAGAATGGTAAGTCATTGATATAGACTAAGAACAAGAATGGACCCAGTATTGAGCCTTGAGGCACACCTAACTGAACTGGCAGCCCGGAAGATTTCACACCATTAACATCTACACATTGGGACCTATTATGTAAATAAGAATTTATAAGGTTGAGAGCTTCATTTTGCACACCGTAATGACGCAGTTTACGCAAAAGCGTGTCATGGTGCACGCAATCAAAGGCTTTGGAGAGATCACAGAAAACCCCAATAGCATTTTGCGAGTTCTCCCATGCGTTAAATATGTGTTTCAGCAGAGCAACACCCGCATCTGTGGTCGAACGACCCTTTGTAAAGCCATATTGTTCATTATGGAGGAGGCTATTTAAATTAAAATGGATTAGCAACTGCTTGAGTATTAACTTTTCAAATATTTTGCTAAATGCTGGTAAGATAGAAATAGGCCTGAAATTGCCAACATCATTTTTATTACCTGATTTAAATAATGGTATGACTTTACTACTCTTCATGAGGTCAGGAAAAGTTCCTAAATCAACACATTTATTAAAAGTAACAGCTAGATATGGGGCTACGATGTCTATTATATTGCTTAAAAGTTTAATGGAGATGCCCCAGTAATCACCAGTGTTTTTTGACTTGAGTGTGTTAAAAACATTAACTACATCACGCGGCGTAACATGTTCGAAGCTGAATAAGCGACTACTTTTAGACACACTACTAAACAAAAGGTTTTCAGCTTTAGACGGGGACGAATTTAAGGAGCGAGTCGTGGTTATAGGTATGTTTGCAAAAAACTCATTAAACGCCTCAGCTACGTCAGCTGCTTTAGTAACTAATTTATTGTCGACCATAATCTCAAGTTGTTTATCTTGCTTAACCGATTTACCCATTTCATTATTAATAATGTTCCAAGTGGTTTTTACCTTATTATTGGAATTTTTAATATTTTTTTTTTAATTCATTGCATAGACAAGCGACTCGAGCAACTTGTGATGTTTTCGAATCCATCAGAAACCTATACGGTGAAGACATTTCAGATGATATGTGATTTATTTAAATATTTGTAGAAATAAATACTTTACGGCAATTTCGTGTATTTTTTTCATAAATACGGCAATTTCCATAGATAGATACGGCAACTCAATTTTTTACAATCGCAACACTGATGCGCAGACACGGGTGCACTCACTCTTCCATCACTCTCAAAGTGAGATGGGACGGCAATCCGACACGACCGGAGAGAGATCAGGCGTAGGACCAACTCTTAACGTGCTTTCCGAGGCACAGGGGTATCACAAGGACCACAAGGAATTCCGAATGGAAAAGTACACTTAGCCCGACCTGGGAATCGAACCCAGGACCCCGCTCAACAGTCACTTTTGCGACCACGAAACCAACGGGGTAGTGAGGTAATCATATTTTGATCAACATACATTCCGATACTAACCTGGAAATTTCTGGTCAGTATCAGGTTTTATGCTGATCTAAGTATGATTCGCGATCGTATCAAATGTTTATTTATAAGATTATAGTCATAAAAATCATCAATACAACTCTAAGTTCATGTATTCCTATTGAATGACTATTTCATGAAATTATGACATTTGAGGATTATGCTAACTTAAGGAGTTCTATTGCTGATTTTAATGATTATAGTTCTGTAAAGCCATATTTGTTACGGTCGCGAATCATATTGCAATCAACATATAACCTGACACTGACCTGAAAATTACAAAAAACGAAAGAAAATTTGAATTTCGCGGGCTACCTTAGCGCATCCCCCTTAAGGAAAGATGGACTTGGAAGACCTATCATTTCCAGCCATTCAGGAAACAGTTCAGAAATTAGGAATTTATAAGTGCATAAGCACAATCAGAGCACATGTTCAATGTGTAAGTGTTTATAAATCTACTTAAGTATTTATTTATCTTGATGAATGAATTTAAGTAGGTAAGTACAGTAGTACTTATAACAATATGCTAGCGTTAAAGTGCATTAAATGGTAACCTGCAGATAACCCAAATATACAGACTAGCGACCCCCAATGGTTACAAAATCGTATTTCAATAAGACTTTCGTGAACTGCAATTCGGGGTTTATATAAATATGTTTTACTTATAAAAAAAAGGGCACCCCCCTTGAAGTGATTCGATTATTAGGTACTTAATCGAGCAAGGTTTTTTTATATAAACCTCTGCCGTGCAATTTAAAGTATCGACGTGCATCGACATCTCACCACATGAGTATTACCTACTCTGTGATCTCATGAACCTCTCCTCGCTTATCCGGTGGTCATTCGTAATTCGCAGCAAGTGTCTAGGTAATTCGGGGCAAAAGCACGCACTTTTGCTTATTTGTCTCCACTAAACTGAAACTATTTTGATATTAGGATCGTTTATTTGCTTTATCTGTAGCATAAACTATTTGGCTCCTAAAACGCAACAAATATTCGACGATAGATCAAATGGTTTTTTGTTTATTAAGCTAAAAAGTGTCTTGGTCAGACTGCGTACCTTTGCCCCAAATTGTGGGCAAAGGCACACACGGTTATTTAAGTAAAAGTAGGCATGTAGAATAAAAGTATGGCTTTGGGTATAATACAATAAATCACAAATTCCACTGCATATCGTTTACTTCTTCCCTCTTCTATTAGTTTTTTTTTGCAGCAATAATATTTTTCTTCAAAACAAACTGTTGCCCTGGAGTTTTTGGTGTGTAACATCTTTCCTCTCGCGTTCCTGCAATTAAAATCAACATCAAAATCTAAAACAATCAAAATGTAATGTTGATTATTACCAAGATGAGAAGTCAGTTACACATCATATGCGACAACTGTAAGGCTCTGGCATTATCGCATTCTCATCTCAATAACAAACACGTATCCTTACCCTTACATATTATGAAACAGTCCCCGCCGCGTCTGTCTGTCTGACCGCGATAAACTCCGAACTTTCAGACGTATTTTCAAACGGTTTTCACTAATGGATGGAGTGATTCATGAAGAAGGTTTTGGTGTATAATTCATTAAGGTTATGTATAAATTGGCTGTAATATGACGATTTTATTGTTGAAGTTGTCGGAAAAAATCAAGCCGACTGGAAGCTTTACTGGCGTGCGCCGCGTAAACCGTAGAGATACATTTAAATTTATGTTCTAGAGGTTTGTACATCTTAAAAAGTTCAACAAAAAGTCCACAATGACAGACGTCTATCTTTTAAGGATGATTTACTGTAAATATTATTAACTTTCAGAATTTGATAAAAATTTAATTGTTATTTCTGAAGATATTTTGACCGGTTTCTTATTTCTTTTCTCTATCTTTCTTTATTCTTATTAATCCTTATCCAATAAAATATTTTATTTAAATAGGCTATTAAATTCAAATTGAAATAAGGCTTGACATCATATCATTTAAATTAATAGTTTAAAAGATATCACAGATTCAAAATTACGCGTAACAAAATAATTATTGTTGACGGCGACGCGGGCGCAGCGGTAGGAGTCAATTTCCTTTTCCTCGGCTATAGGTATGTAATCCCGGTAGTACGTTCCCGTGGGATATATTCCGACATCCACGCGGGCGAAGCCGCGGGCAAAAGCTAGTAATATTAATAAAATAACAACTTTATAAGAGACGTAGTATTCTATAACGCGTCTTTTAAATATATAAATTGATTGAGAGAACCTAAAATTAAAAAATCCAGATATGAATTCTAGGACAATGACCGTCGTATAGGTATTGTATCTGTGTTAATAGCTAGTTTTAAACACTTTAAATTGTAATCTGTGGAGAACGTAGTGGGTCAAGGTAAGTTGTGTTAGCATAATTTTTAAAATGTAATATTTAAGATAATATGACAATTTCTTATTGTGCTGCTGTTATCGGCCGATTAGATTCGGAGCAAATTGGTTGTGACAGACGGACAGACAGACAGACACACGAGTTATCCTATAAGGGCTTAGTTTTTTTCCTTTTGAAGTACGAAACCCTAAAAACAACTTACCTTTCAATGTACGAATGCTCCACTTCCACAAACTTTTCCCTGTTGCCCACTGCGTCCTTTTACCCTGAATTACTATAAGAAAGAGTGTAAAATTCAAGATAGGTGTATTTACCATCCCATTTCAATTAATACATTAATCTCGCATCTGATAATCTGTAGATTAACGCTTTTATCGCTTTAACGTATGCACATAGGTACCTTATGAAATCATTATAAGTAAACACTTAACACGATATTATAGGCCAATACTGATAAAACAACCATTTACAATCAAATACATTTCCAGCATAGGACGATAAACATAATTTACCTAACTATGTAGATTTCTATCAAATGACCCCCGTTCGATGAAGATTTAATTGATAATTTAGAGAACAATCAAGTGTGACCACCAGTGCTTTATTCGTTTCAATCACAATAAACTCGGTGCACGTAGTGTACAGACGTCAGAGGACGTACATGAAAGTGAAGAAAAGTGCATATGATTTAGTGTTCCTAAATGGAGGCGTTCATGATAGTAGCCGGCATCTTAATTGTTATAAATACAATATTTTTAATTGGATCTTTAATATACACATTGAAGGCTTCTAAAAGCAAGGTAAGTTGTGTTATTAACACCATTTATTTTTAACCGACTTCCCAAAAAGGAGGAGGTTATCAATTCGGTTGTATTTTTTTTTTGTTGTAAATTTCGATATGCTTGATATGCTACAGAATACTAAACTACCTACTTACTGTAGAATGTTTCACGTACTCAACGGAAGCAGGTGTTCTTAGTCAAAGGGTAGTTTCCTGCACATTTTAATGTCGTAGATTGGTTTCGTATAAGAAAACTAACTAACTTTGAAATCCGTTCTTAGAATTAATCATCATTGAAGTGATGAATATAAAGGTCAATAAATAATGAAAATAACTTGGATAACGTGCCAGAACCTACCTCAAAATATACGACCATTTAGGATTTTCTTATCCTTCCGCCCAAAATTCCATCGGCCATCGCATTGGTTAATGTGACATTTATTTACAAAAGCTTCCGTACCTACCAACCAACCTATTACATAGAGGCTATTATTAGCCCTGGATCGCGAGTTAGCGTCAATAAGTTTCCACCCCGCCTGCGTGCGGCCGCCGTCTTATATTGCAGGATCATATCCTGCAGTTCATATATTATTTATATATGAACTGGAGTCAGTGGAAATTATAGAGATGCAGGTTCGGTTTAAATAATATTCGGTACCTGAAGATAGCACCTTCATTCGATTTTGCTGAGCATTTACGTAATAAAATCTACGACTTTAATGTATGACTGCTTAATTTTCTTCCTACGATAGTAATGCGTCCTGCTTGTGAAATCTGAAAAGAAAACTTTGGAGTTCCTTGTTTTAGGTGATGTTAATTTTTCTGCGCAAAAAAAAATATCGTGCAGTCTTATCAAACATAAAATCTCACATAAGCTATTAGACGGAATTAATAGAAAGAATGTGAATATTGCTTATCTAGACTATCCTATCTTAAACGAATGGATATTATCAGGTGTTAAGTTGATAATGGAGTAGTGTGTAATTAATTTTGGTTTACTCGTACTTGACGTTCTACATAGAGGACTGCCCAAAAAATCCACCCTAATACTACGTACCAGTACGTACTTGCTATTGTGCCTGCTTACAGCAAAACATAGCATGGCGAATACTGTCAATACGCACTTAATTAGGTAGTTTTTCACGAAAAGTATTAAAAGTATAATAACTATTGAGTAGATAGTAATAATGCTATTGTGACTGTTTATATTTAGTTAAAGTACGTGCTAGACACATGCCTAATGTTTAAAATAGCAAATCCAAATAGCATATCGAACGTCGATTAAAGGTTAAACGACAGTAACAATAAACTATCTAAAGAACACCTGCTGTGACTTAATAAAAGCCTGGTATAATGAATGAGACCTAGCCTGGGATCGTTATGAACCTACAAAGTAATTTCCTTGACTTATTTTGTAAATTATCATGGCGTTCTGCGACATCCTCGGGGATACACTCGTAGCTAGGGTTGCCACCTCTTGTTAGTCTAAATCCGGGAGAGAAAAAAACGGCGATTTTTTTAAACTTTTTATTTTATTTTGAACTTATATTTTCCATTTGAACGTAGATATTTCAAAATCATTTTAAAAAACTCGCTCTTTTAAAATTGAAAAACGTTTGTATTTCTGCCTTGACATGTTCTTCATTTCTTCCTTATGTCCATATATAATCGAATAGGTACTTTACTGAAAACATGCTCGCAGGTGGCGTTGGATACAGGTATGGACAAAACGTAGTTTTGAGAGTCGAAAGTATGCGACTGCATTGGCCAGTAGCGCGCTGCTGCGCGCGGTCGTATGATTTTCGCCACTGTAATATTCCGCCACCGCGCGTGAATTTTAAATTCCGGGAGAATTTTATTTATTTGAAATTATTTCCGGGAGCCGGGAGATTTAAATTATCTTTACTTAATTCCGGGAGACTCCCGGAATTCCGGGAGAGGTGGCAACCCTACTCGTAGCACGGCGTAGTGTTTCTGCTACGCGTAGCATTCCTTCGACGCGTAGCATTGCTACTACGCGTAGCATTCCTACGTTCTGCAACACCCTCGCGTATACATAAACTCGTAGCACTGCGTAGCATTCTTACAACGCGTAGCATTCCTGCTACGCGGGGGTTTGCGATCAAACCATATATGTGCGATTGTAATACGAAACCTAGTCATTTTTATACTGTGCTTGTTAATTAAATAAATTATATTTGGAAAAATACAATACTTACAAATGTTTACCGTTTCGCAGTTTCTACTCAAGAGTACATCTACTTTAAAAGCTATCAGTACGTACTATGTCTAATATGACAAACCCTTAGTCACTTATAGTTAGCTTGTTTCGCCTTGCTATGAACATTTGTTGGTTACTTGTGATACGCAATGCCTGCGTAAATACAATAGCAGTGTATCTTATTTCGAAACAATGTTGTGCAATTTTAGCGGCGCCAGCGAAACCGAATTTAATCACTCTTTTTTATTCGAACTTTCGATTAAGTAGTGTATTGTTTCATAAAACTATGTATGTATTTAAAACCCCTAGGATCAATAACCGAATAATAAAATTAAGAAAAATAAAACTTTTTTTTTCATTTTCTTGAATGGCGGTTCTTGGCACCGAATTTTCTCAATTGATAAAAATTACGTAAAATTACAGGCGCTCGATATTCAATAAACACGAGGGTTTTTTAATTAGTACAGAGAGGCTTAATCATAATCATTTATTTTCACTAGGTATTGGAACAGTCTAGGTCTTAAGTAAAAGAGTAACTAAATGTCCTAATAGGTGCGTGTCGCTACAAACTTATATACTCCATCAATCTGTGTTCTCTAATTACCTAAATATGATGTATTCCAGGGTGATCCTCGTCTATCAACGCTGGGGTCTGTCCTGGACTACCGCATGAGTCTGCAACCCCAGGTCACGCTGTACGACGCGATCGCGCGCTTGAGTGGCAACCCTTCGCTCAGCCAACAACAACTCGCAGAGATTACGGAAAACCGAACAACACAGACGGCGCAGCGTTAAGAAACTCTGATATTTATTTACTCATTTTAATGTAAGACTCATTAAAATACATAACTCAACTCTTGTTTGATAAAACATCTTTAAATCATCTTTTGGGATCCTTTCAAGTAACAGTGAACATTTATTCTTGACTTTATAACAATGATATTATATGAGTATAAAGTACCACGTTGTAAGAGAACCCCGTAGGTAAATAAACAAAACGAGTGATTGATTCTGATCAAGAGTCGACAATTACAGTTAATCACGGCAAGCATTGTTATATTCCCAAGTCTTATGATTGCATGATGTTAAAACATTAGTTAGTAATCTATCGTTTCGACATAACTAATATAGATTTATCGTAGAGAACAGGAAAATACTTGTTAGTGACATTTCATGGGTTGCCTATTAGTTCTGGTTCTACTAAAACACCCTGGGGAATAGACTCGTAGCACTGCATAGCATTTCGTCTACGCGTAGCAATACTGCTACGCGCAGCAATCGTGCTACGCGAATTCTTTCTACGCGTAGCATTCCTGCAACGCGCATTCCTCTTACGAGTAGTATTCCTACTACGCGGCGGCGTACATTGATCTGAATATCGAGCTCCATACTCATAGAAACTTAAACTCAGGAATTAAAAAAAAAATGGAACGTCTCTGGTATACCCTTTACGTGATATTAACGTATGGTATTAGTAGCTCCACGCGAGAGAAAAAAAAAAGATGTGTTTTTTTGTATGGGAGAAAACACTTAAAGTTATATATTTTTTAATTGTATCGAACTGAAGGGCTGATGCTAAAGCGAACTATTGTACCATGCACGGCGATCAAGATGACATGCTATTCATGTACCTTTGGGTGCCGCTTTGAGTGCAGCAAATTTTTAAAATTTTGAATTTATTTTATGTTATTTTTCAAATCTTTGACGTGGTTTAATGAAGTTGTCGATCGATTTACTTATGCGATCGCTAGTTTATAGTCTCCTAATGACTTTTAAATGATAAGAATAATTAAAAACGATATTGATTAGATACTTTTTTTTTTACAAAATTTCGTTCCAAGAACTAAGTAACTAATTTGTTAACCACCGTCATTATGGTTGAGTTATAATTAGATACTAATGACATGAGCGTTAATGGAATACACCTTTGGGTGCCGCTTTGCACGTAGCAATTTTACTTAAAATTGATTGGTCTGCAGAACATTGGAGAAGATGGCTTTGGATTCACCCATACTTTTTTTCGCGAGAGACTAAGCGCAGAGGCACAAAAGAACACGTAAAAATACTAGAATCGTCTTCGTCTGCCATAATTTTCTTATATAAACTTTGCCCTGAAGCAAAGCCCCACCTGCATATAAGTGTCATCTCTTTGCCATCCAGGGACGATTCCACACGTAGGAATGTTGATGTTCCAACACTGCACGTCTCCAGCTCCGGTCTGTAGGATGTTGACGAACGCTCTACTGACAATAAAGAAGGGGTCATCGTTTCCCTCACGATCTCGGGCCATTTTATGTTCTGTTGTAGCCATGTCTCATACCTTTTTATGAATGTACATTGGTTCCTTAACGAACACACATAAGTCTGACAGAAATGTTTCAATTTCTTTTCATTTTCTGACAAATCAACAGTATTCTCAATAACTTCAAATAACACACTAGGCCGTGAAAAACACTCTGTTGTTTGCCACAAACATGAAAATGTCCAAATTGGTACCAAAACCTTCCATCATAAAATAATAAGTTAGCGCGCACAAGTGCTGAGAGCTACTGATAAAATTAAGCTCAAACGTCCTATTTTTATACAACTACCCTCAATAACGTTCGCTATTCTCTAATTAGGTACCTATATTACAGACAATATAATTTTATTGTAACTAAGGCCCCATTCAACCCCGCTAGAGGTTTACTTGTAATACTTATGTCATTAGTATCTAATTGTAACTCAACGGTGACTAACAAAAGAGTTACTTCGTTCTTGGAATGCAATTTTCATAAAAGTCATTAGCAAGCTATAAACTAACGAAAGTATAAGTAAATCTATCGGCACTTTCATTTAAAATAAATCATCATTTGAAAAATCACATATCAAAATTTCTAAATATTGCTACGCGCAAAGCGGCACCCAAGGGCGCATGAATTGGATGTCATCTTGACCACCGGTACTATAATTCGTGTGAGCACCAGCTCTTTAGTTCCATTCAATTTAAAAAAAATAATTTATACCATTTCCCCTCAAAAGAGCCTATTTTATTTACTGAATATAGTGAATAAAATGTACTTTTAATCACTATTTTGGTGTTTGAATTTAGAATACACCAATATATTCGACCTCCATCTCAATGCTATACAACCTGCTTGCAAAAAAAATACTCGATATAAACTCTTTGTGAAAAGAATACTCGTCATACAAACTCCTTGTGCAAATAACTCCTCGAGATTTGAATGACGACCAATGAAAATGTCGACCAATCAAAGCATTAGAATAAAATACTGTTTTGTGTTCTTTGCTGTCATTAGTTTTGCGCTATTTTGAATACTATAAGTTGTACGAAAACAAATTGTTCCAATTTTAATGTGCAATTTAATTTAACCTGCCTTTTTTTCTTTAATTAAATGTCTATTTTCGCTTAAATCTTTCTTTTTCTCGTAGTCATGGTATAAAGTATAATATGCAACTCTTGAATAAAACGGATTTATTTCGAGGGCCATGAATCACTCGCGTCGATCAGAATTCTAACACTTGAATCACTCGCTACGGTCGTGATTCAGTCGTTAGAATACTTCATTTGCTCGTGATTCATCTACGGCCCTCTCTTTAAATCCGTCCTTTATTCACTAATTGCATAATATACTATTATACCATTCCCCCTCTAAAAAGCTTATTTTATTCACCGAAAACAGTGAATAAAAAGCACACCAATATATTCGACCTCCTCCATCTCAATGCTATACAACCTCCCTGCGAAGAAATACTCGATACAAACTGCTTGTGCAAAGAATATTAGACATACAAACTCCTTGTGCAAATAACTCCTCGAGGTTTGATTGGTCGACATTTTCGACAAGGCGTTTAACATTAGAATAAAAACTGTTTTGTGTTCTTTGCTGTCATTAGTAAATTGGCGCTAATTTGAATACTGTAAGTTGTACCAACACAAATTGTTCCAATTTTAATGTGCATTTTAATTAATTTAACCTTCCTTTTTTCTTCATTAAATGTCTATTTTCGCTAAAATGTTTATTTTTCTCGTAGTCATGGTATAAAGTATAGTATGAATAAAATGGATTTATATCGAGGGCCATGAATCACTCGCGTCGCTCAGGATTCTAACATTTGAATCACTCGCTGCACTCGTGATTCAACCATCATGAATTACGACCGTAGGGAGTGATTCAGTCGTTAGAATCCTTCACTTGCTCGTGATTCATCTATGGCTCTCGCTTTAAATCTGTCCTTTATTCGCTAATTGCATAATATACTATTAAGTGTTTTCTCCCATACAAAAAAAACGCAAATCTTTTTTTTCTCACGCGTGGAGCTTCTAGTGCCATCCATACGTTAATATGACGTAAAGGGAGGTATACCAGTGACGTTACAATTTTTATTTTTTTTTATTCCTGAGTTTTTTTGTTCCTGAGTTTCTATGAGTATGGAGCTCGATTTTCAGTATGGTGGCTAGACTTGACGCTCTACTACGCATAATAATTGTTAATTAAGATTTGATTCCTGTCTATATAACAATTTCGTTTAGTTCCCGCTTAGATATTTTTGGTATTCAAGATATCTTTATTTGGAATATGCGTAATAAAGAAATAAACAAAGCAAATCTCAAATAAACGTAGCATACTTAGCGAATAATCACTTTTTGCCACTTTAAATTGCCGAAATGACCTTCAAGAATATTTGGTTGTGAACGTTGATTACATTGTTTGGAGATTCGAGACTTGCGTCGGTGTCACGTCACCGCGGCACTCGTGTCGGTGCGGCGCGGCGTAGGCGTTCCATCTTCAAGAGCATATTCATGTAATTTACGCGACAAACACATTTGGTTGATGGACATCGTAAAATGACATACCCCTATAACAATAGGAACATGCCTTCAGAAATTAAATTTAATATTAAAATTATAATATAAATAATCCATCAGGATTTGACATCAAAACTATATTGAAGCTAAATTGGAACTAGAAAGAACTGAAATAAATGTATCGTTTAGGTTCTTCAATAACATCGCCATTGGGCACGTATTGTACGTATTTTGTATGTTGTGCTGTTTTTTGTGTGCACTAAATAAATGATTTATCTATTTATCTATCTATCTATCTGTGTAACTCGACATACTAAGCGAAGAATTATTTCTTTGGAGAAACGCTGATTTTTACTTATAGAGCTACTTACATAAATCTTTGATAAATAGCTGTATCTTATCAAACGTAAGTAGGAATGAAATCTTAGATAAATAAGCATATTATGGACTTGTGTTGGCAAAAAAAGATTATGAACATCAGATATATCAGATATGTATATACTTAATGTCAGATATCACAATCTATCTTAAGCCAATCACCGTGACAATTTTATAAAAATTTGATTTTTATACCTACCACTGTAAGAAAACCGGCCAAGCGAGTCGGACTCGCACACGAAGGGTTCCGTACCACCGTACAATATTTAGCAAAAAAGGCCGAAAAAAAGCACGTCCTTTAATTTTTAACTAGTTTTTATTATTATTTGTTGTTATAGCAGCAATAGAAATACACAACCTGTGAAAATTTCAACTGTCTACCTATTACAGTTCATGAGATACAGCCCGCTGACAGATAGACGGACAGCGGAGGTTTAGTAATAGGGTTCCCTTTAGCAACCTTCTGGTACGGAACCCTTAAAAATCACACCCACACACATTTGAACATTTCTCTAATACTTTGGGCGAGTGGTGGCAAAACGAGTCTCGAGTCCTGTGTCCAATAGTCTTAAAAAAGTAATTACAAAACCACTCCATAAAAAAAATAGTAAAGAAGACATGGCTGATAGGACAGTGGCCTTAATTCCAGTGTTTTCCAAAAAAAAAAAAAAAAATATACGAGACAGTTTATAAGTTCTTAACTAAAAATAAAATCTTACGTGATGAACAAAAGGGGTTCAGAAAAAATAAAAATATTAATATGGCAATATATGATCTACTAAATAATGCCAAGTGTGGATCGTAAAATACCTGTATGCCCCATATATACGGATATGACGAAAGCATTCGATTACCTGAACTATGACGCTCTTATAAATAAACTTTACCCGTACGGCATTCGAGGAAATGTCTTAAATCTAATAAAGTCATACCTCACTAATCGAAAGCAATATACAGAAATATCAAGGATATGTATGAAAACTAAACGAGAACATAAATATCTATCCGGCTACAGAGAAGTCAAATATGGCGTACCGCAAGGTAGTGTACTTGAACCTTTATTGTTTCTTTTATATATTAACGACTTGCCTCACCAAATTCAACAACCTATGGCATTATTTGCAGACGACAGTACGGCAATAGTCAAATATGGCAATAAAAATAATTACGAAAATGATATTAACAATACATTAAAAAGCAAAATAAATTGACTTAATAAAAATAATCTAATTATAAATATTTAAAAAACAAAAGTTATGCATTTTCATCAGCGTGTAGGAGCTGAAAATTATGATGTTGAATTTATAGACAAAAAGTAGACTCCACAAATGTTACAAACTTCCTTGGTATTTTAATTGATAACAAACTGACCTTTTTTTTCTTTTTCTTTTTTGTGTGGGAAATTATCAAATAACTTCTCCCCGCTCTGGGCGGAGCAGGAGGGCGTGTCAGACTCTTACTAACCCACCCGTGTTCCTTCCGTTGCCTGTACGTGGCCACGGTATCCCTTTCGGACTTTCCCGCAACCCCGGCAGGCATCGGTCCTATTGGACCCCTTCACTTGCTGACATCTCTTTGAGGCGCGCGTGGAACACAATGCGCCGTCGACCCGGGCCTGATCCTTATCGGACGGCGAGCTACCCATTGCTCACCGTCCGCAAGCCCGCGCCTACGGTGGCCGGGAATCGGCCTGCGATTCCCGACGCCCAGGGCGAAATTCGCAGAAGGAGGTGACGGCCTCCCATGCCCTCTAGCTCCGTACCATGGCCTGGACCAGGGCCGGACGCGAAAGATCCCCGCCACCGATCGCCTCCACGAGGACACGGCGATGCTCTGCCCAAGCCGGGCAGACCTCCACCGTATGCTCCACCGTGTCCTCCGATCCTCGCAGTGATGACACCTGGGCGTTTCCTCCCTCCTGATACGAAACAGGAACCTCCCGAAACAACCATGTCCGGAGAGGACCTGCGTCAGGCGGAAGGTGAGGACGCCGTGGCGCCTCTCTAGCCACTCCTCAAAGAGGGGACTTATCGCCGCAATAATGGCGTGCCCAGCACTGGGTTGCGACAATCGCACTCTCCATGATGACATAAAAGCTGACCTGGAAACCGCATTCAGAAAATGTATGTAAAAAGTTAAGCAAGTCAGCATACGTACTTTATAACCTGGCAAAAAAAGTAAGTGCTGGAAGCTTATCATGGTCTAGTTGCGCCAGTTTTGAGATTCGAAGTTATATTCTGGGGTAATTGTACTGAGAGGGAGAGGATATTCAAAGCACAAAAACGTTGCATGAGATCAATAACTAACAACGTCTGGGATCTGTTAGGTCACAATAGAAAAATTTAATGTTTACGGGTAGGCACAAAACAGCATTATTAAGAAAAAGCTTACTATCAATGAGGCCCGTCATCTATAATAAAATACCTCATGCCTATAAAGAAGAATCACGCAGTATATTTAAAAAGAAGCTAACATCCTTACTAATAGATAAATGTTACTATTGTGGCACGATTATACCCCTTATTTCACCCCTTATCACACAACGCGCGCACGCCTTAGATTATGGGAAAAAAAAATTAAATCTGTTTTAGAAATTAGGTACTTAATGGTTATAAATAAATTATATGAACAGAAATACCGGTTAAACATAACAAATTTTATGGAAATTCATTAATATTTTTTGTAATTTTATAACGAGGATGTTAAATAATGAGATCTTATGATCCATTGGCCATTATCTATCATAATGAGATCTAATGCCCTGTTACTGAAATAATTAGATCTCATTAACCAACTGGTCCCTGTTAGTGACATAATATATGTGAGTCAGTCATTCACATTTTTTTTTGTATTTTAATGCATGTTTTATAAAACAATGCAGGGAAGGGTATCAATATAGGGAGTAATATTAGATACTGAGGGCATTAGATCTCATTATGTAACTACTCGCACTAAATTACAAAAATCTTTAGATAATTACCATGTACCTTGTTATTAGTTGTTATGTTGAATCGATTGCTATTCCATTTATGTTCATATAATTTTGTATAATCATTTAGTACCTAATGTCAATTATAAACTGTTAAAACCTTTTTTAAATTCTAGAACCACATTTTATATTTTTCTCCCAAAATCTAACGCTTGCGCGCATTGTGCGATATGTCAAAAAATGCAGAAAAATAAAGGGGTACCTATAGTCGCGCCAAAGGAAATTAGGAGAATTACTTATACGAAAGTCGAAATTTATCCTTTTTTACATATTTCTCCATATATTTTTTTCAACCCAGTAGTGCTATAAAGTAAAGAAAAACGTTTATTGAAAAACTCAAATAGCATTAAATTGATCAATATACGATAGCTAAACCCATTTCTGCCGAAAAAAGAAAAAAATACTAAGTTGATCCCTAAGTCTATGAAGATCGATTTGCAGCTCACCGGCGGGCGCCGCGGCCCGACTCCGTTATCTTAGAATTGTCCCGGAAGTGATAAACCTGTATCTGGGAACCCTAGATACACCCCGCTGACAGACGGACGAACAGCGGAGGCTTAGTAATAGAGTTTTGTTTGGTACCCTTCGGTATGGAACCCTAAAAAAGTATCTTCGTATTTGTTCATCCATCCATTTCCGAGTTTATCGTAGTTGTTTCCGCAAACCTTCACGGAGCGACAATCCGAAGGAATGTTAATGTCCGCCAAGAGGATATTCGTCAGCCGCTACTTCTGACATTGAAGTGCACGAGAATATTAGGTCAAGAGTATTAGCAGGTACAGGCAGTCTAGCATATTTAACCCATTTGATGTGGTTTTAGTTTCTAAATTTAATCGTTGAACATGAATTTAATCACATAAAATGGACACGCCAACTTGATAAAAAAGTTTTATTATTACTCAACAGAATGAACGTTTTACAATTACTCAAATAACTATGTACTTGCGTGACGATAGGGTTTTGCAATAACAATAGCTGAGTTATATACAACTGTAACTGTTGATGTAGTAGGTACCTATTGCGAAGACATAGACTAATAATATAATCATTAATATGGACAATGGACAAATCCTAAGAAGGGGGGGTCACCGCACGCAATCTGACATACGAAACGATTTAGAATTTTCTATCTACAAAAACTGTATAGATAGTTCTTTTTATGTACTATGTAGGTATGTTAGGGATATTTATATTTTCTTCTTGATGATAAACAAAAATACTGAGTACTATATTTCATTGTGTATCTCTACAAAAACTAAAATTTTCCTATGTGGCACACAAAGGTAGCTTGAAAATTCATTTCTGTTTGCATTTTTTTTATGAAAACACTATTTGCTACGACATTGACGGTTCAAATCATTTTTCTTCTAATCTCGACGTAACGTGTTTAATTTCTAATCAACAGATAAGGATTTTTATTGGGAAACGATGTTGTTTAAATCACACCACACGACATACTGACAACGACAATCTTACAAGATCACGTTACCTATCTGTTTAATGTTTTGGATACGATTGGACAATGTTGAATGTAAGACGCTTCTGTTAACTTGAGTCACCGTCACCGCACGGCAGCGTTGAGGTTGACTTCGATAAAAAAAACAACACAAACGCTCAGATGTCGTAAGTAGTGCTCGTGCAGTTTTGGTTGAACACCGTCAGGCGACTCACGACCGTGTGCAATTTTAATTCAAACTTTATACGACGAAAAATAATCATGAGCTACGCGTTTTTAATAGTGGTCTCTGTAGCGATTACATTGAAATTAATATTTTTGAGTTTGTCTATGTATTTCACCATGAAGTACAAAGAAGTTGATTCAACTCAGGTGAGTGTCGCTTGAACAATTTAGAAATCACATTGTGGACGTTTCTTGCCATTCTTGTGTCTTTGAACCTTATGTTTGGATCGAAAAGCGAGTTTGGTAACCCGTTTTGCTTTTGCATACCTAACCGTTATTAAAGCTAGCACGTTTTAGACACTAGTGTACCTAATCAAAATAACTTGTACATATCTAAATACATTCACTTAATTTTGAATGTAGATAAGTAGATACCTATCACTGCTTCTGTTGAAGGTAACACTAGTTTAGTTGAGTGAAGCAATTCGGAACCTACCTACTTGACGCTGCCTTATATAAAATAGTTGACGCTGACGTATATAAAATAGTTAGGTATTGTGAACTTATAATGCTTATCGAAATAATGTAACATTTAATTTCAAACGCAAGGTCGAATCAGACTGGTTTTGGTTTCGGTGAGGTACAGTTGACCACACGTCGTTGGTAACACGTTGGCCTTGAGCTGGCCTAGCGCAGTACGGAGTTTCATTAGAAAGAGAGGCTAGCTTATACTGGCTTTGTTACCACCGACTTACGGCCTACTGTACTTTCATTCTCGGATACATATATGAGTGGTCAGTCCATTTAATAAGTAAAATACCTACTGCGTACCTAAGTAAAGACTTAGGTACCATAGCGGACATTGGCGGACAACCACTTTTCAACTTTATTACTGAGCGTTTAGGGGGAAAAGGGGTTCACCACAAATGTCCGCGGTTATTCATAGGTCTAGTATTTCATTGTATGCTGTTTACCTATTAATCTAGCAGAATGATAAAAAATTACTGCCGTTTGTTTATGTAAAAGTAGTTTTCTTATGCAATGTAATCAGTGAGTGTGTTTGTTGAGCTGGACGCTTGACGTGCCACAACTGCTATTGTTTACATAATAATATTATTTTGTGTTAAGAGGAAACAGGGCCTGCGAAGAATTTGAAAAATAGGTATTTGAAGAAGCTACTGCCGTCGTGTTACCTCAAGTCTGCCCCCGTTAAGTGATTATATCACAAAAAATATTGACGAGATCGACGTTTCATATTCCCCTTTTTTGTCCTCGAAAACTGAGCCAATTCAATTATTTTTTACATTTAAATTTTAAGAAAGAGTATGTCTAGGTTCCTACCATTTTATTTTATGTTAAAAGTTTTCGAATTTGTCTGGTAGTCCTCTAACCACGGCGGTAAAAATTGGGCATTTTTGTAATTTTTGGAGGGTCATATTTTCATTTCCAATAAGTTACTGAAAAAAAGGAAATAACAGGGACGTGTCTACAGCAGGCCTTAATTTTATGAAAAAAAAAAGATTGCTCTAGAGGCATTATTCAGGAAAGAAAAAGGGGAATACATTTGTATGGAGAATCGCAGGTCCTGTTCCCTCTTAATTAGCCATAGAATATGTGTATATGTATATGTACCTGTAGTGATTTCGCAAAGGCTGATGTGAGCAATGTGAGGAAACCAACTTGTCTGAAATGACCACGCTATAAGCAAGCGTGGTGATTAATGCAATTCCTTATCTGTATAAGAATTAGATAAGATTCCTGTAATCTGCAGTGGGACTCATTTCGTCCGGAGTTAACATATGAATGAATGAATCAACTCTCCGAATACCCTGCCAACATTTATTTGGAGGAACATAACGCACTTTTCTTGTATTAGAGTCGGCTCAGCATACAATTTTCTTTCTCCTCATCCTCCTTTTATAGAGTTCCGAACCCGAATGGTGCCATAGGTTTTTACGACATGACAAAACATCGAGATTTCTCAGGTAAACGTAACTTTAATATTAATGTACCTATTATTGAGGCCAGAGTTGATGGTTTTCATGCCATTATACGGAAACGGTGCGCTTCTATTCTCAGTACAATACGTGCTAGCTCCCACAGCATCCTGAGTGTATTAATGAGTAGTAGGTGGGACAGCCCCATGCTGGCTCACTGGATACGGCTGCACACGTAGGTGTCAGTCGATTCACTTTGGACATAGTGTGGTTATTACTAACATTAGGTTAAGACCTTTACTACCAACTTATAGATCTTGTAATTTGATCTGAAATAAAATAATATATATTATAAATACCTACACATAAACCTTCCGAAATAAATGAAAACCTCTTCAAAATCTGTTGCGTGGTTTAGAAGAACAATGCGGACATACAGACAAACGCGAAAAGGGACTTTGTTTTATAATACTTACGTACAGATTTAACCATATAGACTTGGGGACAACGTGCTAAAATTAAGGTTTCGGCAATAGGTACTTATATCTAACACCTGAATAACTTAGGAATGACTTAGGTATTTATTTAAATACCAAAAAACGAACAAGAACATAAACCTATCACTAATTACTTATTTATCTACATAACAATGGCTTGAATTCGCCAAAGATAAGATTCATTGTTAGCATAATAAATATGAAATCTATATGTAAATAGGAATGCAGGTAGTTTTACAATGGATAATTTTTCTCAATTAACAAGTTGTTTAATATGAGAAATAGAAATGTATTTTTTGTAGTGGTTTCGTAATTTATTTAGGTACCTAGGTAATTAGTTCAAGTCGTAAACTCTAGTCTATTTCACACGTGTCTTGTATCTAGCTGTATGACATAACTATGATGTAGTAACCAGTGTCAATGCACAACAAAAACAAAGTGACATCAACGCCTCTACCGGTGGATAATCAACTACTTATTTTACGATATGATCACTAATGTTTGGCTACATCATGAAGTAGTTAGTCGTGCGTTTAACTGTTCATATCGTCAAACGTTGAGTATTCAATAATCTGGGCCAGACCACATCCTGACCGCTGACCGCTGGTCACAACCAGCGGTCGATGTGCATTTCATGAAATGGTCAATTCTAAGATCTGGCCACGACATATTAATGCCAAATAATGAGATGATTATGTCAAGGAAGAATGTAAAAAATTAAAATGAAAAACATCGTAATTTGGGAGCAGTTAATAGACACTTACGTTCATAATTATGCCGTTCACAGTTGCCAGGGAAGGCACATGAAACAATCCTTGACAAACTTCCTTCTTCACCCTTTTTTTTTTAATTTTTATAATGTTTTTTTTGATTCAGACATGGTTTTATGTGGGTTTTGAAATTTCCATCGCTAAGTTCTGCAGCCGACTTGGCAACTTGTCATAAAAGCGGCTACTGTTTCTGAGAAATGACTTCTTGTTTCAGTCTAAATTTGGGTATCACATTTTTTTTTTTCTATATAATCCTATAAAGAGAAAGATTTAATTTTTTGCATGTTTGTTATTCTTTCACGCTAAAACGGCTAAACGGATTTAGATGAAATTTGGCAAATGGGTAGACCATGACCTGGGTTAGGACATGGGCTACTTTTATTCCGATATTTCCACGGGATCGAAACCTGTCAGACTGACTAAAACCACCCCGTGTTCTCTCGCACATTTGTACCGGAGGATACGGGGGCACTTAAGCACTCTTCAACGAGGTACCTACTACCTAAGTACTGTACCTACCTTAGTCATCATTCTGGATCTACCTGCGCAAAAATGATCAATCCATCCCACTACCTTTATGTACTAGGAAGTACCTATGGGTAGGTATAGGTACCTATACCTACCCATAGGTACTTCCTAGCGCGATAGCCAAGGACGTATCGAAGCTATGGGTATAAAAACATCTTGCACGGTCAGCACGGTACACCCCCAATTTAGGAATGATGTATTAGATTAGATCATTGCTATTGTTCGAGAACAATTAACTTCATAACATAACATAGCTGGTGAAATGTGGGTGTACCTACTATGGGTACACCTTTGCCTAACCCTTCGGAGAAACAAGGCGTGATGCGTAATTAACTTCATAGGTAGTAAACGATTTGCAGCGAATAGATATTGATTTGTGCTACAACCACACCGAAGAAAATGGGTGTACCTACCCGATGTATAAGGCTCGTGCAGACTAGCGCGACTTGTCGCACGATCCGACACCGGTAATTGTTCTACCGTGAAGTTTTCTTAGAAATTGTTTTATTAGAGTCGCGTCGCGCTGTCGCATCGCGCCGGTCTGCACGACGCTTTATAGGGAGATAGATATCTCATTATAATCAGTATCTGGGCGACCGAGCTCTGCTCTGGTGAAAATAGAGAATGCTCATATAATAATAAAGGAAAGTTCATACTAATTCCATGTATAGTACATACTAAATCCATGCTGCCATGTAGGTACCTACTTACTAATTCCATTCTTCTACCTCTGCTCGGGTGAAAATAAGGATAAAACTAATTTTCCCTAATATGAGAACTAGCTAGATCGATTTTTGCCCCCATTAATGCAACTTTCATCGAAATCGTTAAGCAGTTTTCGAGAATGTGATTACATATATATGCTATATTAATAACCGAGCAATATTTGTATATATATACCTATTTGTAATCTAGCTAGGTATCATATCTAGGAGAATTATTAAGTACCTACTATCATGGCAGCATGGAATTAGTATGAACTTTCCTATACTATTGAATGAGCATTCTCTATTTTCACCAGAGCAGAGCGTGGTCGCCCAGGTATACTTACATAAGTATACGGTGTGTCCGGTCACCGGTGTCCGACCCGTTAAGGCGAAGCCATAATATATGATCAATTTTATCGACAAATCCACAATAATAAAGCATTCTTTTTCATAATTTATTTTAAATTAAACGCCACTACATTGTTATTTTCCTTCTATTTGTAAGTAAAGGGTCTTATTCAAATAGTCAACTGGTTTTCCTTCACCGTTTTTGAAGCAAGTGATAATTATACCTACAATACGCACATGAACCCGAAAAGTCAGAGTAGCGTGCCTTGGGTTCGAACTCGAGACCTATGGCAGCAGTCTGACGGTCACACCACTAGGCTATCGTTAGGTATTATGCAACATAAAGACTACAAGATAGATACGTGAATAACTAGCTGAGAGATTACCTACTAATTGAATGTTTTTTAGATGAGAATGAGTAGAAACTTATTGGGCGAAATCAAGGTCATAGGTACTCTCTAAGTCCGTCAATAATGATACGGGCCCGTCCGAAAGTAGTTCAATACTTCGGATGGAACTCTACTTCCGATAACTTTTCGGACGGGCAAAATACATCGGTAGTATTAAGGAGAAAACTGTCCAACCGTATTGTCATTCATTCTTAGTTCGGGCCCTCACATCCGTAATGCTGGGGCCGCATCTGCGTCTATTGTGACGAAACAATGCGTGCCGAAGCTTCGTATGTTTTGCTCGCTAAAAAGTGCGCTAAAACCATTTGATGTCACCGCCAACGGGGCGATAAGTGCTACGCAGCCCGAACTATCGCGACGAAAAACGATAATTGTTGGTCACATCTGCGTGTATCGTATCACTGTGCGAAGCTTCGTCACGATAGTCGCAGATTGCGGCCCCAGCATAAGTGATATACGGAGTAGGAATAGCCCGTAACTTTGGCCAAAACCACGGATTTCGTGCTCAGAGTGTAGACTCCCTGAAAATTTTGTACTTATACAGGGTCAAATTATATTAGCTAGCAAAACTCCGCAGACGTGATGGGTTTCAAGTTGTGCAACATAAAAAGAACATTATTTCTCTCAATACTGTCTTTTAGCGCTTCTGTTTAAAAATGAGTTCAACGAGTTGTAAGATTCTTCTTCTCTCAGTCTTGCATATACGGATATTTTAAGATGTAAAATTGTCTAATGACTATTCTGAGAATTATCTAGACGACGCTAAACCCCAATGACTCCATAACTGACTCTGGAAATAGTGGTTCTATTGTAAAACTGAAGTCCGGTTGTCGCACTGGATGAGCAATTAGCTCCTTCGCAACGAGTCGCGGGTTCGATTCCCGCACGGACCAAATATTTATATCAAGTGCAAATAGGTGAAATAGGTGCTAGGTACTGGCAGTTCTGCATGAGATTTATGTCTGTACATTTCATCCGTGCAACATAAAAAAGAACGTAATTTCTCTCAATACAATCTATAAAGTCGCTTTTCGTGTCTGTCCGTGTGACCGCGTTGTTCATCCAAACTACGCAACGGATTTTGATGCGGTTTTCACCAACATTTAGAAAATTTAGTCCGGAAGGTTTGTGTTTATAATATAAAAAGAAAGAAAATACGTTTATTTGCGGTAAACATGACGCAAAAAAAGAACACAAAATTAAAAAAAGAAACAAGCTTAGGGAAAATATGCGTCACATTCACGCAAAACGGCCATCGCTCAGCATGATGCTGCGACCCTATGCAAGACAGAGCCCCAGCGCTGGTTTTCAGCGACAGCCAGATAGATATAAATATAAAACTTTCATATAATTAAGAAATCTCGATGTTTAACTCGTAAAAACCGCGCGAAGCAGAGGCGGCTCGCTGGTAAACAATAGATGACTAAATAAAACTTTATTTTACAGACCAATGCCCAGACTAAGGCGAAAAACAAGTCCATGCTCATATCGTGGAAGGAAATTCCACGGATCATCCTACCGAAATCCATGTACTGCCCTAATTCGAACACTAAAGACTTTCCTAGCAAATCATGAACAACAATAAGCACTAATGTTTAAGATAATAAAGAAATTTTGAAACCTAACTGTGATGGCAATATAGAAAAAAATATGTTTGTGACTGTTCGTATTGCTCTATAACTACATCTATCAAAATAAAGATGAATGAAAACTTAACAATGTTTTTTATTGCAAAATATAACATCTTACTTTACATATTCACAATTATGTACATTATAATGTATATTTCATTATTTTCATTTATCAATTAAATTACATCCAACAACCAAAAAGTTCATGTCCCTGACGTTTGTCGCCCACTTGACGGTCTTCTTCTGTAGGTCAAGTTTTATATTTCGTTTTTTGTACTCTAAAGCAGTTTTTACTATTAATCTATTGAATTTATGCACATGCGGATGATTTAAATACTCTTCTACTTCCATCCACTTGCATTTGTTTACTTCTCTCTGTGATGGCACAATTTTATCAGACGTAGCCTTCATCATAAGAATCACATAAACGTCTGAGTTTTCAAACATCATGTTGTGTGTATGCCGAAATGTGACAAGCGATTCAAATACAGCGTCAACTCCGGTCTCTTCCTTCACCTCTCTCACTGCAGCATCAATAATATCTTCACCTGTAATTACGAAAAGAAAACTATAAAACACATAATTACATAAAACAAGTTATCAGTTTCAAACAAGAAAATCTGTCTTATGCAGTAGGTGCCAATTATTCCGGTTTTACCCCATTGTGCAACATCTCACCCAGAAAAATTTACTCAAACTCAAAGCATTTAATTCAATTAAACCATTTACAGGCACTTTTGAACTGTCAAAGAGTCGGTCAGTTAGTCAGAAAGTTGAAGCTAGTTGCCCATTCCAAAACGTAGATCTCTATGGAGAAGAACGGGTAAGAAACTCCAAGGACACTCTTTTAAATATAGAAATTACAAAATCCTGGGTACATTACTCTTGTTGCTTCTATATGTGAGAAGTAAAAAAAAAAAAAAAACGATTAAAAATAAGCCCTAGCAGATAAGAGATGACCAGTCTCAACCGACGGCGCCCGTTCACGAACATGACGCGTGGATTAGGTCCATCCAGCTCAACCATTTTGTAGGGAACCGAATGATCCAACACACTCGCCACAATCAGCGAGACATTTATGTGAGCATGACATACTCACAACTGCCATGCTAACAACTGCATCAGACTTGCTTTAGTATATAAGTCAGGTACCTTTCTCAACATAGCCTCCAGGAAGCTTCCAGTGTGGATACTCATAGTGTTTCTCTGATATAGCCAGCAGATGGTTGCCATTGAACACCATGGCCCCAACTCCAAGGTTTGTATGGCAAGCAGGAGGCAGGTTCGGCTCCGAATCCCTGGGCAGCCACTTGTACATCATCACAAAGTCATCTCTTGCATGATGGAAATTAAAGCCTTTCTAAGAACAGCAAGCCTTAATTAAAAACAATAATAAATGGGTAAACAACATCAATCAAAAATATTATGTAGTATTGGAATACTTAAAAAAAAAAAATTACCTGTGCTAAAATAGGAACACAGAAAGCATCATTTATGTTAACCTTGAACCATATACATCTATGTCCTTGTGATGCCCAGGTAGACAATGATTCTGAAACACAATAAAATTAAATAAAACTAATTTTATTGGTTTATACACGAGAAAGGTACAACAAAGTATACTTCTATCTATGTTCTATGTTATGAGGTTTGGTTTCTACACTTAGGCCCGTATTACAGAACCTTACTCAAGACTCAAGCATTACTTAAAACTAGTTTCAACCAATCAAAATGCTTTAAACGAGTTTTAAGTAATGCTTGAGTATTGAGTGAGGTTCTGTAATACGGGCCTTAGTCCGTCAGGTGGACCATTGTGTGGGGGGGGGGGATAAAGTATATTCACAATGTGTTCCTTTTGATGTTGCATAACTCTCAAAATAATTCTAAAGTATATGCTATACAAGAGTGTTCCAAAAATAAATAGTTTCGAAGATAACATAACACTAGACTCTCAATGTGTGTATCAAGTGTCATTGATAAGTATGAGTAAAACATTTCAATTAATTCATACTAAGAAAAAGCGCATTGTCATATTTTTTATGGACAAAAATATTCAGAATTAATAAAAAAAAAACACGTAACTGTTTTACATAAATAATCGTGACTTTGTCGAATTATTTTGTATGAAAAATAAAAACGAAAAAGAAAAAATACATACGCCAGTCGATTCTTTGATATTGTCTCATTAGTACCCTAGAGCTATGGGATATCAAAAGTAACATGTTGTATATATTTTAAATAAATAAATAGTAATACTACATAGGCTTTCAAAAACATTGGACGGCACGGTTGGTGCAGTGGTTGAGCGATTGACTGCTGCACTGCGTGTCGCGGGTTCGATTCCCGCACGGAACAAATATTTGTATGACCTGCAAGTAGTTGTTCCGGGTCTGGCTGTTTGTGTATGTGAGTATAAATGTTTGTAAACGCACCCACAATACAGGAGAAATTCCTAGTGTGGGGCAACGTTTTTAAAAAGACAGAATAGCACACAGTGAAACCAAACCCAGACCAAATAAAAATCCAAGAAAGAGCACTGTCAACAGTGAAGTGAATGGAGTAGTTTGATTGTAGTGTCATTGTAAAATGATGCAAATGTGTGCGTGTGAGCATGGTATGTACTAAGCGGCGCACTGTGGATCGAAAAAAGGCTTTCAAAAACATTGGAATTTAAATTTTAAAGTGTCGGTTTTTTGCTTGAAATGGCTTCTAATAGCCAATATTATGCATAAATATATCATATAGGAAATTTATCTATGATTTTATATCTGGTAAGCAAATTGTTAAAAAATCATAGATAAATAGTTACATCACCGTGTCCAAGGAGATAATTGATAGTAGCATTAGCTCCATATATTTAAAAAAAAATATATATATAAGTTGTCATTTTGCCAACCAGATTGTATCCTATATTTGTGCATAATATCAGCTATTAGATTCAAGTAAAAAATCGACTCTTTATTTTAAGCTGCAATGTCTTCGAGTGCCTTTTTTCGATCCACAGTGTGGCAGTATAGTTTTGGCAAGCTTCACTGTATTGTTTGCAGTGTTCTGTTTTGGTTTCTTATTTGGTCTGAGATACCAAATGAATGTCTATTTCTATGACATTCATAGATGTCAAATAATGAATTCAAAACATGAATGGCTATTAATAGATAAAAAAACCTACTGACACCCCAGTGGTTTGCAACCTCAGCTATATTTTTAAACTTCCTTTGTTACTTTTCTACAATGTAAACCAAATTGTCCTATTCTTTTGATATGACTCTCAGCCTGCCCTATGAAGTTAAATGTTTTTACAAACTGACCTTCAAGGTTTTCAGTGAACTTTTGCACGTTGAATTTCTCTTTTCTGGAGTCGATTGTGATGCCATTGTATCTGTCTTTAGCACCATTAAATACTTTGCTGCATGTATCAGTGGAGTATGCACAAACAGGATATCTTCTGAAATCAAATGTATACAAATTCAATGTACCTATAATCTTGCATAAAAGCAATAACAATTATAATGCCACTGTATTTGCTGTACATAAATATTATAATAATCAAAGCCTGACAGACAGTTCAGGATTAAAGCTTGACAGACAGTTCAACATCCTGAACTAGCTGTCAGGCTTAGATTATTCTACAATGTAATATCATCATTATCGCCTATGCACTTGGCATAGTTCAATTTACTAGAGATTTAAGTTTGTTGTATGTATTGAATATTGTGTAGTATTTGATACTTTTTACCTACCCCAGGCATATACTTTTCTGGTTAAGGCGTGTACAAAAGCCCCTAAGACGACCCACCGACCATAATTTATTAATAATCATAATAATTGTTTATTACAACTGCATTATTTATGAAAAACCGGAGAAATTGAAATCTGCAGAAATCTACAAGTCTCAAAGAAAATCCTCCTCAGCGAGCGCTCAGAAGTTCAGAACTAAGTGGAACTAACCCCGCTTTCCGAATTAGAACATAATCGCTCACAGCGCTGACATCGATAATTGGCGTTCCGATTAAGATGTCACGATTATGACAGCTGAGGGCTGTCATCAATTCGGAACGCTCGTGAACGCACTCACAGTACTCGCTTAAAGTCAAAACTTGCATAACATATTTCTTTGTGTTTATTCTTCAAATTTCTTCTTTAGGTGGCAAACGGTAGCCAGAAGCACAATTTCGAAAATGCCACGTTAGTTTAAAGATAGGATGCGAGTCAAAACACAACAGCACAACTGTCATTTTTGACAGCGCCCACGGTGATATTAGTAAAAGGCATGGTCGGCGTTATCGCAAGATGGCGCATGTCATGACGTCATCTATGACGATTGAAGACGAACTGTTAGCGCGCCCACGTTAATACGGTACAGGAGTTAGCGCGCTCAAATCGATTACAGCGTAACTCGGAATGCACCCTAAGTCAGTCAACCACAACCAACTGACAGTGTCACTTGACTGTCAGCAGTGTCAGCTGTCAGTCAGGCATACAGATTACGGGTGCATTCCGAGTTACGCTGTAATCGATTTGAGCGTGCTAACACCCGTACCGAATTAAAGACGCGATAACGATGTGTCTTGAATCGTCATAGATAGATGATGTCATGACATGCACCATCTTGCCGACCATGCCTTTTACTAATATCACCGTGAGGGCTGTCAAAAATGACAGTTGTGCTGTTTTGTTTTGACTCGCATCCTATCTTTAAACTAACGTGGCATTTTTGAAATTGTGCTTCTGGCTACCGTTCGCCACTTAACCAAAGAAGAAGAAGTAATTTGTGGAAGAAAGACAGAGAAATATGAAATGCAAGTTTTGACGTTGAGCGAGTACTGTGAGCGCGTCCACGAACGTTCCGAATTATTGACAGCCCTCAGCTGTTATAATACGTGATATCTTAATCGGAACGCCAATTATAGATTTCAGCGCTGTGAGCGATTATTTTCTAATTCGGAAAGCGGCCTACTTTACCATTCACATGGAATTAGTATGTACTCTATCTAATACAATGGAATGCTTTACAAGCAGTAAAAGGTTAATACATTTACTTGAAAAGTAGAACATGATGGAAAAGTTAAGAATATTACGTTATTGACGGAATACTTAAGTTAGTCGTAAAAAGTAAAAATATAATATCCTAAAATATCTTAAACTAAAACATGGCGTCGAGAAATTCTTCCGCATCGCTGTCGACTGGTAATGTACCCAAGAGACTGGTGGCATTGCTAAGTTGTGTATGGTGGCTCTGGCCAAGATCTAGTCCGTGGGTCACAAAAGTGTCAATCGGCCGTTTAAAGAATTCATTGAAAACACCACATGCACACTCTAACCCCACAGCTCTAACCATAAATGATAAAAGGCTCGAAGATATAACAGGTAACCGATAGGGCTTAGGCCCGGAATTAATGAATACCTAATGAAAATATGAAACATAACGTAGGTAATTTATTAAGGCAGCGTTCCCACTACGCCGGACCGGCAGATCTGCCGGAAACCGGACACCGGACAGAGTGTTTACATTACATCGGATCCCGGAAGAAATTCAGACAGACAGTCAAGTACTCAGTTGAATTTGGACCTGCGCGCACAATGGACGGCGAAATTGTTGTGTTGTGGTGGTATCTTAACCGCTAAAGCCCCCCGCCCGCGGCGCGGCAAAATAAAAGAAAACATTGGGTACACCCTGTTTTACGGGAAAGATTTTCACTTGGAACATTTGAAACATTAATGGGTGAACTTAGAAGAGACGAATCAAAGTTCTTCAATTATTTTCGAATGACAGCAACCACTTTTGACGATTTACTGGGACGACTAGACATAAGAGTACGAGATACAAGTTTCAGAGAATGTATTTGCCCAGAACAAAGATTAGCCATAATATGTCTAAGGTAAGATTATTTTATGCACTAGATTGCGTAATAGTGTGCGTACGCGCAGCGGAATGTTGTTGAATTTAAAGATTTTAATTATGCAGATATTTAGTGTATGACGTCGTATAATTGTGTAAGGTAAAAAAAAATTTGTGCACGCAACCATTGTGGAGAAATTCACCAAAAACTGATTCCGCTGGGCGAACGTTGTCCTGGCGGAACTTTTTTTAATCCATAGACTTTAGAAGAAAAGAGATGTGTCCAAAAATTAGTGTGTATTTGTGTGTAATTGTGTATGTATGAATAAAACTAGTGCATGCATAAACTTCGGAGAAATTCAAGTTTCCGCTACGCGAACGTTTGGCCATTAGCTAGTTTTCATATAAAGCGCTTACATAGAGAACTGTAGATTTTTACATACGTTGTTTTGAATTTGTTTATATTTGTTTAAAAAACAGATTTAGAAAAAATCGTAGGGCTTAAAAGATAAAAATATAAACGTAAAATACGCTTATTAGGTCTTAGTTCTTAAAGTATGCACTTTGGGGTCTAGATTTTCACGTTTATACAAACCTTGTAAGTGTCTGCAACATGTTGCCAAGTATCAATGATGTTCCGTTAGTAACTAAAGAGTTATAGGACAAATTTACCATTAACAGATCACTGTTTACAAAGCAGTCAAATATCACGACGTTCTGAAGGAATTGCATGGTAAAATGTATGCCAATAATTAGTGTATTCATTCAACTATTCACATGCAAAATTTCATGTCATTAAATTCAGTAATTAAAGAAAAACAATTATAATACTGACGAAGCATCGAAAACCTACATAACCCGACCAAGTTCGGATGGCTACAAAAAAGCGGCCGTGCCATATATCTAAGAAACGTTCTTAACCTTCCAATATAGTATTTATTAATATGGTACAGTTGCGTACACAAGCGTTAGGAAAAAATAAAACAATTGCATTTCTTGAATGAAAAATATTTTTTTAATAATAACGCCACTATCTACGATAAAAACAAATCTTCAATTAACAAGTACTTCTCTATTTAAATATCCGCGTACAAAAATATTTTTAATTTTTTTCACACAAGAATATTTTTGATCAATTCATAACTACAATACTTAGACTATTTAACTAAAGGATTAAGCGTACCGAACTTCGAACAAAATAATTCTGCATATTTTGGTGGGGTGCGGGGGAACACGCTCACATACATAAGAAAAAAAAATCGATTCAAGAAGTAGTTTTTTTTAAGTTATTAGATTGTTTGATCCACTAAAGTTGCAAAGGGGAACGCTCGTGCATGCCTAGTCTATTGGTTAAATAGTGTAATAAGCTACAATATGATAAATATTTACCTAAACAGTAGTACATACTTACATGTGGTAAATATTTAATTTCCCTAAGGGGTCTATAGTTAGAATCCTGATCCGTGAAATCTTCAATAGAAATTAGCTGTATGAATTTTATTTGTCTTAAATAATATATTTAGATTATATCTCAAGTCTCAAGCGCATACTTAAATAAAGTACCTACGTAAATAGTACCTACTTTCTGTCATAGTCAAATACATTTAAAAAAGTAGGTGTACAAAAATAAATGACCTATAAATTATATCGAAACAACAATTGTGTTATCACCTATACCAATTCAATACCGGTATTATACTGTAAATTTTGGGATGTTACCTAAATATATTGCACGGCCGCTTTTTTGTAGCCATCCGAATTTGGTCGGGTTATGTAGGTTTTCGATGCTTCGTCAGTATTATAATTGTTTTTCTTTAATTACTGAATTTAATGACATGAAATTTTGCATAAGAATAGTTGAATGAATACACTAATTATTGACATACATATTACCATGCAATTCCTTCAGAACGTCGTGATATTTGACTGCTTTGTAAACAGTGATCTGTTCATGGTAAATTTGTCCTATAACTCTTTAGTTACTAACGGAACATCATTGATACTTGGCAACATGTTGCAGACACTTACAAGGTTTGTATAAACGTGAAAATCTAGACCCCAAAGTGCATACTTTAAGAACTAAGACCTAATAAGCGTATTTTACGTTTATATTTTTATCTTTTAAGCCCTACGATTTTTTCTAAATCTGTTTTTTAAACAAATATAAACAAATTCAAAACAACATATGTAAAAATCTACAGTTCTCTATGTAAGCGCTTTATATGAAAACTAGCTAATGGCCAAACGTTCGCGTAGCGGAAACTTGAATTTCTCCGAAGTTTATGCATGCACTAGTTTTATTCATACATACACAATTACACACAAATACACACTAATTTTTGGACACATCTCTTTTCTTCTAAAGTCTATGGATTAAAAAAAGTTCCGCCAGGACAACGTTCGCCCAGCGGAATCAGTTTTTGGTGAATTTCTCCACAATGGTTGCGTGCACAAATTTTTTTTTACCATACACAATTATACGACGTCATACACTAAATATCTGCATAATTAAAATCTTTAAATTCAACAACATTCCGCTGCGCGTACGCACACTGCGTAATAATAGTTTTGACGTAGGTACCTACTTAAGACTGAATGAATGAATGAATGTTTGCTATGTATGTTTGTTTGATGAATGTGAATATATATACCTAATGTGTGTGTGTGGGAGGGTGTATGTATTTGATAATCATTATGAATTAAAAATGCAAATAACTTATTTAAGTATTTATTTGTACTCAAACTTAAATCCCTTCAAAATCTAAGTAATCTGAGTCTTGGGAATGTATGGAATGATTACTAGATGCTGATGGCGAAGCTGGAATCGGATTCGATGTCTGAGATGAAGTTGATGGTATAGATGTTGTTGCCTGTTGACTGCTACTATTATATTGCGTAGAGTATCCAGGGTGGTGTTGATCATGCGTAGGTGTTGCCTGTTGATTGACGCTATTATGTGTGTAGTATCCAGAATACTGATCTGGTCCGGTCATCTGATTATATGAATCACGGCAATGTCCATAATATGGTCTCTCCTAATTCCTACTTTTAATTTTTTGCAACATTGTCATGTGACGCTAGCTTGAAATTCTAAAGTCTCTTCGATAGTTAAAGTGTTCAAGATTGGTATAATGCCTTTGAAGAAAGACAGATGATGGTTTTCCTTTTCTGGGTTTATTCTGGAGTCCAAAAACTTTACCATCCTGTCATTTACCTCTTTATTATCAATTTTTCTTTTATCTTTAATTAAAGGTGAACGAAAATCTGATTCCATGCCTACTTCAGTCTCGGTTCTTGCTTTTTTTGAAACTGACTCATGAGGTGGTCGAGGTTCGGAGACTTTTTTCAAAAACATTAATTGCTCGTGATATTATAAATAATTTCGTGTCTTTTTGGCCGAAAATCCAGATTTAGACTCATCTTTTTGTTTCTTTACTGTCTTAAGCCACGAATCTCGTATATTATTCCATTTAGTTGAAACCTGTTTTCCTGAAATCAATAAAAAAATATCATAAAACAATACAATTTGTTTCTTGGTGACGTATAAAGTAATAATGTATTAATATATTTAAAGTACATTTTGGCAAAAGATCAATGATGGTACTTTAAATGTACCAAAGCCTAGACCGCTTCATGAAAACTTGCACGAAGAATTACCGTTTATACTTGTTGGCGATGAAAGCTTTGCTTTAACACCTAATCTCCTACGTCCATATGGAGTAAGATATGGAGGTACACATTTGAATACTGATAAAAAGATTTTTAACTATAGACTAAGTCGAGCAAGAAGGTATGTTGAGTGCGCTTTTGGTATTCTGGCAAATAAGTGGCGAAAATCCATCGAGCTATAGATCTGAACGTAGACACAGCAATTCAAGTAATTAAAGCTTGTACAGTCTTACATAATTTTGTAAGAGAAAAAGATGGTATAAATTTTGAAAGTTACCAAAATATAGAACATAGACAAGAACAAGAAACGACACCCATGAATCGGAATGTGTCGAGTCGAGGTGGCCCTAATGCCAACGCTATACGGACATCATTTACTAATTATTTTGTTTCGGATATTGGTTCCGTTCCGTGGCAGGCAGCAGCTATAAAATAAAATTTATCAATGCATTTACATTTTATCAATAAAACATTAAAAACTCACCGTACCTACTGTTTTCTTTCTTTTTCATCCAGTTCATCGAAGTTTGGTTTCACCTTTTTTATACGTCTATGGTTTCAGTACTTCATACTTCACGCCATGCTGCTAACTTTAAGTTTTTGTCTTTATAGACGTCTTCGGTCTTATCCCACACAACAGGTCTCTCTTGGACAAGCGTAATTAAAGTTTCTGCTAGTGGTGAGACGTATATACTGGAATAGGTTTTTGGAATAGGTTTTTGGCTGGACGCGTAAAGACTTATTCCGTGCTCACCACATAAACGCGTCTCGAGTATTTAGGCGTACGACGTTTGACAATTGACGCGAACTACCACACTCGTGTCTAGTTGGGAGTTTGCGACTCACTCACACCAAAGAATACTATAATACGTATAACGTATCACACAACAAGCTCGGGCGGTCAGTTTCGGTAAAATTCGTCGAAACTCGGAGACGTTCGGTTTGGTACTCGAAGATTGTGAGTCGATTTATTACCTTTGCGATTCTAAACCTTATAACAATACAATTAGAGTTACTATTACTTTGGCAAGCAGTGTTCATTATTGTTTGTTTACATTTACGTACGTACTTACAAAAAAAACTTAGTGATGTAAATATTTAGTACCTAGGTATAATAGTACAGTAAATTTGATTTTGTAAATAAAATCAATTATTGAAACCTTCTAATCTAAATACGCCAGCTTTTCTGACAAAAATTGTTGGTACGTACCTATTTGCAAGTAATTGATACGTACCAACAATTATTTTTCTATTAATACCATATTATGTTATAAAATAAGCTGACAGTCCTAAGCCTGTATAAAGTATGAAGGGAAGTTTTCAATAAGATTTACTTAATTTAAAATATTTTAAAATGAAGAATAGCTATGAATACCCCTAGGTACACATAGTCTGATTAAGTCTGATAGTCGTTTATAATCCATAAAACGAAAATACTCCATTACTTGCGAAAACTCGCTAGTTATGAAACGTTCATAAACTTGAGACGCTTAAATACTCGTGGACCTAGTTTTTGGAATAAGTATTTAGACGGACGCGTACTTCTAAGACTCAGTACGCATTTTACCTAGTATATCTCACCTCTAGTTTCTGCTTGAATATCCATGCTAAACGTCTACTTTTACCAGAAAATGCGAGCCGAATGACGTGAGTGGAACACGGGCGGGGCGAGGGGAGCACGAGCGGGGCGAGCGGGGGACAGATACCAGCACAAACTCGTTCACATTACTCCGGGCCCGGTCGTTCTACCGGCAATTCGTAGTGACAAAACGCTCGGTAAAAATGCCGGGCTCGGCAAAAATGCCGGACCCGGGATAATGTGAATAGCTTCATATAAATTGTACAGCCACTAGCCCTTCCGGCAGATTTACCGGCGCGGCAGATCTGCCGGTCCGGCGTAGATGCTCCAATCTCCGAGCTCGCTTCGAGAAAATCAGTTTGTATACACCATAATCACAGTTGTTATTTATAACAAAGTGTAGTTTTAGCTTTCATCCCGAATTTATTCTCTCAGCAATACGTATATTCTAATCGAACACTCGGGAGTGGACCTCGGGTTATCGGGGGCCCGGGATGGCAAAATCCCCTGATTTTGACTGGTGGGAACACTAGCGGAATGACATTGTCAATTGTCAGTGTCATCTAAACTGGATGACAAACAATCAATAGGTAGGTAGCACACATCTTAAAGTTAATTAGGTACTTGGGTACTAGATTGTACACACATTGATAAGAGCAAGTAGGTATGGGTTATCTATTTCCTCTACGTAGTAGTAGAACCAGCCTTTCAAAATTTAAAGCGGGATCAGAGATATCAATTTAGCTACAATAAAATTAAATGTATCTTCAACAGTAATTAAAAATGGGATCTATAAAATTCGAAGGCGTTACAGACAGGTATAATGGAATCACAGTTGATTCTCAAAAAGAACCTTGTGAAATTAATCAGCTTATAAACCAGTTGAATGGTAAGTTAACTATATTTTTGAAAAATTTGTCTTTAAATGTCGTGTCACAATTTATAATATGGCAGAATTATCTAATAGTGGGTCCCTGTAACTGCATATTATAATTAACTTGTTCTCTCTAATTTCATTTCCAGATTCGTTAAAAAATTGGTCTGAACTGAATAAACGGTGCATCTGGTTCAAAATTAACATCAAAGACGCAGCTTGGGTGCCACTTCTAGCTAATGTATTTGATTATATTATTACCACTAAGAAATCAAAGATAACTTATTCAAATTAATTCAATAGTGTCTGATATAATTAATGTTTATTTCACAAACAGGAAGGCTTCAATTTTCACCATTCACGTGGAGATTTTGTCATGATGTACAAATGGCTTCCTAATAGTTTATCTAACTTACCACCAGCCTGTCATACAAATCTTGGTGTGGGTGGAATGGTATTTAATGATAAAAATGAAATATTAGTAGTCGCTGAGAACTATATTGAAGTCCCGCATTGGAAACTTCCTGGGGGTTATGTAGAAAGAGGTAAGCTGAGAACTTTAAAGTATTACTATTTAGCATGTAACCCAACAGTAAGTTTACCTTTTACATAATTACAGGAGAAGATATCAAAGATGCAGCTGTGAGAGAAGTTAAAGAAGAGACGGGGATTGATGCCACTTTTGAATCAATGGTGACATTGAGACATACTCACAACATGATGTTTGAGAACTCTGATATTTATGTGATTGTATTGTTAAAAGCTACATCAGAAACAATTACCAAATCGGACATAGAAATCAAAGCATGCAAGTGGATGCCTATTGAAGAATATATGAATCACCCTGATGTCCATGAATTCAACCGATTTATTGCTAGACAGGCTTTAGACTTAAAGGCTAGAAACTTGAAATTGGAATTGCGTAAAGAAACACTCATGATGAAAAATTTTTCCAGAGAAATGACAGCTTTGGTAATAGAAGATCTTGATAAATAAGTTTAGTGGCAATATTCAGGGTCAAGTGATAATAGCAAAGTTGTTACAGTGATAAATGTATATCTATCTTAAAATGTAAATGATAATTGATAATATTATGCGAGCTGGATAATTTATACATGTCACATTATATTAAACTTCTGTCAACTAAGTACCTACATAACAAAATGACATACCCATAATAATGTAATGTTGCTTTTAAATATTTATTGGAAGATAAACACATACTTTACTATGTATGTATTATCTGTATCCACCAATATATAATGTCACATTTTTACAAATAGATTTGATAGATCAGTAAATATTGCTTTTGGTTTTCAGCCATTGGTAGACACAGAGTTGAAACAAATTTCCTATCTTTTAATATAATTGACTGTACAAAATAGGGTCAATAATAAATTCAATTAAAATCATTACCATGTATTTATGATTATTGTGTTACATAATTCAGTTTTACAATTGTTTAACTCGCAATGGTATGGAATTCAAATATAATTAATAATTTATGTACATCTAAGTATCCAGCAGTTGTCTACAAATTGTCAACTGAATTACCTACCTACTATAATAAAAATGTATCTATAATGATTTTATGACTATAAATTTGTTATAAATAAATTAAAAGTTAAACAATTTTTACAAAGTAATCTTTCCACCTAATAATATATTATAACTTCCTAACAAATGGTTTAAAATGACAAAGCAGAAGCAAAGTATATTTACATAGCAAGTTCAATAAATTGACCTCTTACATCATCCACTTCTAACATTGTTGATTTTATGGCTATCTTGTTGCTAGATTTTTTAAACTTAAATCACATAATAATGAGGATTTGATGCACAAAGATCAATGATCGAGTGAATGTGTCAACAATGAGCAATAAATTGTGTCTGGCACATTGACTATAATTTAAATATGTGCATACTATGCCTTAGTGTGAGTTAGGTATTGTAGAAGTGGGCCATTAAAAAAAAATATATTTTCCTGCATTTCATTTTTTTTAGCATCATTTGATCACTAAAACCTAATCAACTTAAGAAAATCTTAAATTTGATATACTCACCACAACTGCTTATTATAACAACTTAAAAATATATTAATAAAGAAACAGAATGCCAATAAACAAAAAAAATAAAATATTATGAAGATCATGACATTACACAAGTATATTACCAGTACTGGTATGTACCAGGTGTATTGAGGTAAACTACAGTCCACATGTAAAACAATAGCAACTTCATTATTTATAGAATTAGGTATTACAGGTTAATTGGCGCCAGATATCAGTAGTGTCAATGAAAACAAATACCATTTTAACTGATTTACTTGCACAGATTTAGTCTAAGTCTGGGGCAGCAGCATTTCTTCCTACATAATCTCCATCTTCATCAGAACTATCAGCTTCACCTATTATAGATTTCAAGAGTCCTCCAAATACTGAATTAGGATTCTTGTTGTCTGGAGGTATTTCTATGCCAAACCAAATGCGACCAATGTTATCTAAATACATTGAGTAGTTGGGATCCCTTTTAATACTTATTGCATACCAACTTCTAAGTATTTTAAATTGATGTGAGTGTCTCCTGAAAAAATGTTTTATATGTTAGTATGATCAAATCAAGATTATCTCCATATAGGAAAATTCTACTGCAAATTAATATTTTTTTTACTTACTGTTCAATTGCACGTAATAGAAACCATAGAAAATTTAATAATGGAAATATGTATGGAGGGCCTTTATTATTATTTATCGTGGGGTGTAGGCCTGTGTATTTATTAAAAGTTTCTGTAGCCATTTGTATATTACGTAGACAAAGAATCTGCAACACTGGCTGGGCAATGAACAAATCTATTTCAGATTTGAGTCCTTTCGTTGTATGGAGTTCTACAAGCATACTGGCATATGCTGTTCCATCACATGAGTGCAAAAAATGTCTATGAGCTGCTGCATACTTCTTCTCTTTCCAATAAACTTCAGCAATTCTCTAAAATAAAGTATAATCATAATGATAGTAATGATAGCTGCTATCTTCAAGTGTGATAAATTTTAATAAAGGACAGCTGGCAAATTCATTAAACCTTTATTATTTGGCTTACTTTTAACTTCAATTAAAAGTTAATAGTGAAAGTGGGCAATGTCGCAAATAGCTGTCAAATATTTTGCTGTTTTGATTAATTTGGCAATTCATCATCAATATTTTAGTTCACTAGTTAGCCATATTTCTTATTTCCATACAGTAATATTGCCAAATTAATCAAAACAGCAAAATATTTGACAGCTATTTGCGACATTGCTCTTAAATCAATCATATATGTTAGTAAGCTACTGATGAACAAGTAGGTCAGTGAAATAATGTAATTTTGTGTTTATTTGGGAATCCTACCAACACCAGCCATACTTTATGATTAGGAATTTGATATGAAAGAAATGGCTGTACAGTTTACATCTGCAAAATAAATGAAAAATTCACACATTTCCCCCATGTAAATAAACCTGAACATGGCAGCAAAGACAAAACTTACTGAGTCAGTTTTATCCAGCATTGTCAATTTTGATAGAAGTAGGGCCAGTTTCGTCAATTCAATAATAATGCAGGTGGAAATATTGTTAGTAATGAATTTACCTGGTGAAGAAAAGGATGACCTTTTTTGTTATTGTCCATAGACCATTTGACAGCATTGGTGAGGTAAGATTCCCTCTCAGGTATACTAGCACTCATCAACTCGAATAACTTTGCTATTTTGTCAATCCATTCGTGACATGGCTTAGTTACTGATTTATTCAACACGTCTACGAGTAATATAGCCAAGTCTGCGCCACTCTCTTGCTGATCACGCTGTAGCAATAACGTTGAACCTTTGTACAGTAGATTTAGTAAATCCGCATATTTTTTTTGACTTAGGTATCTGAAAAATCATAGCAAAGTATTAATAGTCCATGATAATACTTCCCTGGATATCATGAAGCGTAAATTTCTGAGCGGTACCTGAAATATAGGGTTCTATACATTTGATGTGCTTCATAGTAATGGCCAGAATTTACTGATGCTTCTAACTTATCTAGTACTCTTGAAACTCCCCTGTCTCCTCGTGCAGCCATCATTTAATTTCTAGAACAATCTGTTTTTCTCCTATTTCTATTTCACTTTAAACCAATTTACGCCATAGCTATGAATTGTATGATTTTCATTTTAAAAAAAAGAAAACGATCGGACACCACGTCTTTTTAGGCAAATTTGTCAACAAAAAGCTACGTTGTGTCTTGTAATGCCTGCTTCACACGCTTGCTGAACGCTGTACGCTTGCATTTCTCCGAGTTATTATCTTTTTTAAATGCACGAAAGAATTTTCTTTCTTTCTTGACTAACTTGTATGGACTTACAAAGAAGCATTTGTTGCCTTTCTCCGTCTTACCTTTCCATACCGTAAGTGAGACGGAGACGGAAGCGCCCGTAACTTCAGCCGAAACTACGGATATCGCTAAAGGAGTAGACCCCCATCAGATCAAATGTCGGAATGTCACAACAAAACATGTTGAAATCTCTAGTTCCTGTCAAAAATTGCATGCAACATTGACAGAAAATAGAAATTCCAACATGTTTTGTTGTGAATGTTTCGCCAGTGCAAACGCACATTTAAGCTAGCACTTGTGTTGCATCCACACGTTTGTGCATTTGTAGAGTTTTGTACAGACGCCAGCACATCAACCTACTACAATCTGTCAAATTTCTTTAATAGATTTTCAACTTTAAAACTAAAATATAAGGTTCAAAGTTGATTGGGAAAATTTTACAGTTTTGGGTAGGTTAACCTGCTGGCGACTGTACATTGCGGCAAGTGCTAAGCGTGTGGATCTGTCATCAACCTTGTCGTGTTGGCTAAACAAAAAGTTGATTCAAAAATCTTATGATAAATTCCATTTGATTAGATGTGTACAATAAAGTATATAAATAAAGATGAATAATAGAATCAGACAATGTGTGAAAATAAATGTAGGTAAACTAATAAACATTCTTTAAGAAAACTCTAGTATAGACAGGTACAGAAGGTACCACAGATTGTGATTCTAAGCGTGCGAAATCATTTTGTGAAAGTGAATTGAAAAAACAAGACGGTGGCGTTAGTTTCGATTTTGACCACGGGTCGAGAAGATTCTACTTCCTAAATACCAAAGATATAAATATGTCTCTAAAGCTACATTTTCCTAGAAAAGACCGCTATTATTAGTAAGAGCGGTATTTTCTAGGAAGCCGTTGATGGCGTTCGGGATGGCCGTTACCTCCCTTCGCGCTTCCTCACACAGTCACAAGTCAGACCCGCTTAGTACGAATAGAATAGCGAGTTTGCTATCGTCGTTTGTTTCGTGTGTTTGTTTGAGCGGTGTGGGGAAGCGGGAAAGGAGATAATGGCCATCTCGAAATGGACGGCTAGTAACGGCCGCAGTGTCGGCTGTCATGTAAATGATGTTTTTTTTTTGTCTAGGGCATCTTGTAGCTGACCTCTGAGGTCATGACTACTTAACCGAGCTTTCCTGTGGCTAACTTAAGCTACTTCGCTCAAAGCCTTCAGCCAGGGACAAAAACAATTCTAATTAAAATTAGGCGAGCGCTCGCTAATGGCACCCCCTGTGGGGTACGAACCTCGGCTTGGGGCGTCGCTGGGGGGAGGACAGCAACATGGGACAGGCTAGATCAAAGATTTCATTATTATTAATCGGGGAATTTAAAACTACTGGCTCAGCATCGACGCTGGCTGGCGCATCGTCGAGCAAGGGTCGGGGGGGAGTATTATTTACTCGGGAGGGTCGCGATCACGGAGGACCGCTGCGGCGAGGTCGGAATGCGGGTCGGTGTCTGTGTTTGTGCACTGTACTTGTGGCCCTATTGCTCTCCTGGAGGAGGGTTATGGGGTCGGTAAGGATTTGCCTCGGGCGGTGGATGTGACTAATTCTACTAGGGACATAATTGGCGGCTTAGACAACCAGAGGGTTGCGATGTTTGGCGGCAGACTCAAAGAAACGCTTGAAATTGCGTTTTAGAAATTGGTGGATTGTGGGGATCTTTAGGTCGAGATGGAGGATCTCGTTCCTAAAGTACCAGGGGGCACCGGTGATTTTACGGAGGAATCTATTTTGGAGCGTTTGCAACCTGTGGATATGATGGGGCTTTGCTTGTGTAAAGACGGCTCCCGCATAGGTCATGATGGGATGAATACACGCCGTGCAGGTACGCAATTTGCACTTGAGTGACAATTTGCTACGTGCATTCAGGATGTAGTGCAGTCTACCTAAAGCGAAAGCGGCGAGCGAGCGTGCCTGCTTTATGTGCTCTTTAAAGGAAAGATGCTGGTCAAAGACAACACCTAGGTATTTGGCTCGCTTCTCCCAGGGGATAGGCTTGCCGAACATGGTGATTGGTCGGTTGAGGGGGTTTCCACCTTTTACGCGGTCTCTAAAAGAGAACCGCTTGGCTTTTGTCTGGGTTAACTTCAATCCTCCACTTTCTAAACCAGGCACCGACCTTGTCGACTGAGGTTTGGAGAGTGCGGGCTATCGAGTCAGTGCCGGAACCCTTGTAGTAAATGGCCGTATCGTCTGCGAACAGAGCCAACTGCGCCTTTCTACTCTTTCGGATATTGCTGGTGAATAGCATAAAGATGACGGAGAGCACAGAGCCCTGAGGGACTCCTGCGCGTATAGGACGGGGAGCAAATATCGCTCCTTCGATGCGATAGAGGAAAGTGTGGTTTGAAAAAAGTCCCGTAAGATTAACACGGAACATCCATCAGAGCCGGGGGCTTTGCGGATTTTGAGACCTTTGATGATGTCATGCACTTCGTCTGGAGTGACGGGAGCCAGAGGACTATCAGGGTCTTCGACGGGAGGGATAGAGGCTCTACGTTTGATCTCAGCAGACAGCGGCAGATTTAAATAGTTAGATTTGCCATGGCGCGTCAAAAGATAGTCGCGTTTATGTTTTGTATTGACACCTCTGGCACACAATGTGACTACACTTGCTTGTCATGGAAACGCTATTTAATCATGTGTTAGCTCAATCTTCTCAGTAAGGACACTTTTTCTTGTGACTGAGTACGGTGAGGGCAAATCTAGCAATTTTAATCTTTGGGGGGCTTTAACTAATGTCAAATACTGGTGAAAATTACAGATATTCATGACGTTATTTTTGAAGTAGATGTTTTTTTGTTTGTGGGTGTGCTCGTGGCTTAGTAATAATTGCCGCACGGGTTGATCCATCAGGTTAAACTACGCTTGCCGGGGTTGGTCTGTGGATGGGTGACCATCTTTTCATACCGACACTCCTCTGTTCTTCAGAAAGCACGTTAAGCCGTTGGTCCGGCTGTTATACGTGGATCTTTGACATTCGTTACGGGTCGTCAGAAGCCTGAAAGTTGACAACCTTTCTTACCACGGGGTATCGTAATAGTGGGTTGTGAAGGTCAGATAGGCAGTCATTCCATGTAAAATACTGGTATTCAGCTACATCTGGTAAGGCTGGAAGCCGACCTCAATATAGTTGGAAAAAGGCTAGGCATATTGATTGGTCGTTTTTTGTTGTTGTAAAAAACGTTTTTATTTTTCACTTTATAATTGTGGTCTTTTTACCTACTATGACAGGAAGTTATTATAACATCATCCATAAAATTAAGTGGAAAATATACGTATTATTGAAGCTACCTCAAAAAGTAGGTACCCAAGCAAAGTTAATAACATTTATATGGGACCAAAACAAAAATAGAATTTTACAAATCCAGTCTATTTAAGATGGAGTTATGCCCGAAAATACTTCTTTTTTTTTAATAACTAATATTGAGAACCTCATCCTTTTTTTGAAGTCGGTAATTACTTTCAAATAAATTTTCATTTCTCTCAAATTCTCTCTAACGATTGTCAAACGCATGTATCTCAAAGCATTTTCAAAAGTTTAGAATAATTAAATCGGGGGGTTAGCTAACTTCACAGAAGTAAAAAAATGTAGTTCCACAATTTTTCCGCTGGCTTTATTTCGTGGCGCGTACTCTATAATATCATTGACAACAAAAGTAAAAATTAAATGTCGTTTATCTATGGTTGGGACGAGGTCAGCGGTGGTCATAGATTCTATAATACACATAAGGCTGGCCGCATACGTATGGTGTCCTGATTCGGTTTCCTGATCCCTGATTCGGAGACCTGAATGCTTGCCTTTATTACACTATAACATATCTAGGATCACAGATCTATGAATCATAGCTATATGATAATGTAATACAAACTTATGAATCAAATCGTCTTTGATTAAAGATTTTTGATATTTTTGTTTTTAGTTAGAATCATAGAAATAGGTCTTGCCATATTGAATTTTCACACATATTTTCATAATTTCCTGATACAAAATCCATCCATAAAATTATGTGATTTTGCCTTTTCGGTTTTGCTACTGCCATATTTCAAATTGACGCGTTTTATTGACGGATAAAACAGTAAGTACAGACGCCAGCCCATCAACATTCTACAATCTGTCAAATTTCTTTAATAGATTATCAACTTTATATCTAAACAATAATGTTCAAAGTTGATTGGGAAAATTTGACAGTTTCGGGTAGGTTGACCTGCTGGCGTCTGCACAACGAAATTTTGGCGTAACTGCTGTACTATAATTAAAGCAAATTGCTGCCACCGCGGCGGCCGGGAGTTCGTTGTTTTGGTTTTATTGGTGTTCTATAAAGTTCTATTTGCTATATTGTGTGCCGAAAGATAGATATATGATAGTGTAATACACAGATATGATTCTCGGGGTCATTTGTAGGTTAAGAGATAGGATCCTTTGTGTGATCAGTAGCGGATCCATGGGGAGGCTAAGGAGCTCAAGCAAGTTCTTTGCTCTCTTTTTTTTCTCACCAAGCTCTTGCTTGATTAAAAAAAAGAGAGAGCAAGAGCTCTCTCAATATTGTGCGTACAAACTTACTTATTTGCAGTTGGAATGTATGGGAGATCATGTTTCTCAACTATTATGTTGTTTGTTTTTGACACTTCACCGCACTTGGCCGGTTTTTTTGTATTTACTTTGCTAAAACTCAGCGGAGTCAACCGAATGATGTCATCCCGAACGTAGCGTTCGCAACTTCGCATACTAGTATATAGTTATCTGTGCTTCGCATACATTTTTGCTCCGCCGCCGCAAACGAACGGAAATTTTCGTTCAAAACCGCGCCGGCACTGTGTTGAGTGGACGTCTAGGTCACAGAGTAATTTTGCTTAATTTTGCCCTTTTCAGATAGAATTAACTCTTTTATTCTATTAGTATTTAGTGGGTGCACCCAATAACGACATTTCCTTTTCTTCTTGTTTATCGCTAGTAAAAGTGTAGTTTTGTAATGTTTGATTTATTTTAGGTTATGTATTTTTGTTGTGTAAATACAATAAAGTATACCTATATAAATAACAGTGCAATAGCAATAAATTCGTCGTCGTCCATGTTTAAACGTGCTTTCATGAAAGCACCACTCTACTTACTGGCAATGTAAATTCCTAATACAAAAAATCGAACGTCTGCGCTAGTCTCACGGAATTCCGAATCAGGAATCCTGATCAGGAAACCATACTTATGCGGCCAGCCTTAATGCTTAATGCGTCTGGGAGGTGTAGTGGGAGATACAAATCCAAAGTCCTTCTCATGAAAGAAGTCTCGCAAACGCGGTGCTACAGTCATGCGACGGAATGTACTAACATAATTAGATAATAATATAACTAGTACCATATGCCGCGGGACTTCTCTCGTGAAACGAACTCTTTTTTATTTTTGTACAGACGCCAGCAGGTCAACCTACCCGAAACTGTAAAATTTTCCCAATCAACTTTGAACCTTATCTACGCTATAGTGATAAAGTCGAAAATCTATTAAAGAAATTTGACAGCTTGTAGTAGGTTGATATGCTGGCGTCTGTACATCTACCCGACTAGGTACTCCTATTCTCGGTCTATACACCCCGATCATAGACCTTTTTTATACGTCTATGACCCCGATTCAAACTAATGCTAACAATTTTTGTTGTATTTGTTTAAAAGAAAAAAAATACAAATACAAAAGAAATGATTTCAGTGAATAAATAAATCTCTTTTGTTTTATGGACGTTCTGCTTCTTTCTTCTCGCCACTTCAGATTCATTACCGAAAAAACTCGTCTCTCAGTAAAAGTTGACAAGTCGATGGCGGGAACAGAGAGAAAATAAGTTTTTTTTTTACATTTGTTTAGCTACCAGATGCATTTTTAAAGTACATATATAAGTATTGCCATTTGTCAACAGTATTTTTCTCTGAAACTTCTTTATCATTATTAAGTTGAAAGTTCCTACTATTCTTTTGTGACTTAAAATTATAGATAAATAGTTTAGTAACTACCTATATGAGTGTATCGTTTTAGATACATATACCAGTAAAGGTTAGAAATGAAGTATTTTACTTTATTTTTATGCAAAAGTATAAACTTGTATATTTATCGAAAATAAAGTAGGTAGGATACTTTCACAGACATACAAAGGGTAGCAGACAAGACATTAATCCATAGTTATATTTATATAGATGGACATGATTCTCTGTCCTTAGGATTCCGTTGGCGCTCAGAGAAGCTGTTATCTTACGCATAATGGCGTTAAAGTCGTCGACTCTTGCGTCAGCAAACATGCCCGACGCGCTGCAGAATGGAGGGAGCCTCACCAGAATCGTTAAGGCGTTATTGTATTGTATGCAAAGAGCGTTGTAGGCTCGCTGGGTGTAGGTAATAATGCTTTAGTGATAAATTTGAAAATCTATTAAAGAAATTTGACAGATTCTAGTAGGTTGACGTGCTGGCGTCTGTACATAAATGTGTAGGCTACATGCAGCGACATAATTTTGAAATTTCATTCGGCAGATTTTATAGTTCGATTCAAAGTAAATGGCGGAAGTTAAGCTGCTCGCTGCGCAAAACCGCACCCCTCACCCCCGCTGACCCATAAATTTGTTACTGCGCAGCGACTCGCCTCATGTTCCAAGCCGCCATTATGTTTAAATCAGGCTGTACCTAATAATTATTGAGCTTACTAATATTTTATCCGTGTTTCCAAAGATTGAAAACATGAACTCCAGGATTGGCAACCTAGACCTTCAAGTGTGTACTTTGTTCGAAGCATTTTGAAAATCACTTGATCGATCCCAGTGCTCTTTTATTGTTAAATTCTTGATATATTCATAAACTAGCTTCAGGCATACCAACACCTTAACTCTATGTCCCACCAAGTTGGGCATGCAGGTTAATGACTGGTGCAGTTCTTCTATCCTATACTGATTAGAGCTGATGTTCAAATCCGCTAGAAACTAGAGACGTGTTATTGACTATAAAATTTTCTAGCGCGTTGCTTTATACGCTATCATTATAACACGTTGTTACAAAACTCGGCCGCAGTCTAAACGAGGAAAAGATATAATTTTATTTGGCAACACGCTAGATGGACTTTAAGATGCGAGGTAAATGTTATCTCACAATGCGCTGTACACGAATGAATATAATAATATCTCTTGAAGCGTTAGAAATCAATGAACTTTCCTTCATATTTTCCAGGCTTAGGACTGTCCATAATAAAATTTATTAAATGCTATTATAAAAGTTTTGTGACACATTTGTGCCGATTCTCTTGGTATACAAGAGAATCGGCACAAATGTCTTGAACTAAAAACTAACTACACAAATAAAAATACAGTATTGTTTTTGCGCCTGAAGTCGAGGATGTGAATTTTAGTTCATGACAACGAATTAATTATATTCATATTGAAAAGTTCATTGATTTTATTTACAAGCAAACTACTATTTTATATCATACGTGTTATGTAATAACAGACGACGTGGGCCGACTGCTGCCCGAGTTCACCCGACGCGCTGTGTAAGAGACTATAAAAATATATCGCTATCCCGTTCTGGCTCCACTGTGCGCGTTAAGACTTTTAGACGTATACTTAGTTTGTTGAAGTGTTATATTCTAGCGCGAAGTCAGAGTCGATCTAGCAAACGCTAGATGCTTTCTACACATAACGTGTTATGTTTTGGCGCTATACGTTTTATTAACCACCGCTAATTAATACTGATGCCCGTCAACGGTCGGTCTGTGTACATATATGTTTATACCTACCGTCAAGCCGGTCGTCAAAAGAAGGAAAGTGGATTCCTGCCCATTGTCCTCATAATTACACCCTTAGTCACCTTTTACAATAACCACGGGAATAGATGGATGATTCTATACGTTAAGACTTTATTGATAAGTAATCTACACCTCTTATACCCAGAGTATATCGATATTCACCGATTTTCACCGGCAATCAGCCCTAGTCCGGCCCTGTATTGACAACACTCCCTATGTGTGCTTTATAGCTACGCAATTAATGTTTGGTCTACTCTTTGTGTGTACTTTATTATAAAGTATGGTTGGCAACCCTAGCGTGACGTACGTCGCCTAAAGTTACATGCTCTGTGACGTCGCCGGTGGATAATTAACAGTCCGGGGACATACCTTTACTCGTCAGGCTCACGGCAGCGGTCCAACTCATTGGGGTGGTCATACATCGTGCTTGTTTGATCGTGTCTAAACGTTCCGTACCTACAGCAAATTCACCATTTAGAGAATGGTATACCTAGTTTTCTCAAACCAAAGAGATTTAAGATAGTACGAGTACAATGCAACTATTTTGTTCAAAATACACAAAAGTGCATCAAATTTAAATACACTGCTTTGTCTCAGACCAAATAAAAATCCAAGACAGCGCTACGAACAATACAGTGAAGCATGCCAAAACTACACCTCTGCTCTGTGCATACACGCTCACAAAACTATTTATACCCTGACGTGCACGCTCACACGCACCCATTTACAACCATTTAAAATCAAACTAAACCGGCCTCACGTCACTGTTGACAGCGCTATGTGTTAGTTTTTTATTTGGCCTGAGATAATTTTTTTTATAAGTGTTACGCCAAGTGTATAAGTATGGCAATGAGGAACGGGGTGTACCGGTGTTCAGTTCACTCATCCACCGTAGGAAAGAGAGGATCCTCCGACCAGACGGGTGTCGTGTCTGACGGGCAACTGCCCAACGATTGATTTCGGGGAAGTTATATATATGCTGTTCGCGCGGTATACTCTAATTGCGCGTCACAGGATTTGTGTGACGTTAGGATTTTTGTGTGACGTCAGGTCTTTGATGCGTAGTTTGCATGTGGCGATGTAGATGCCGCCACATCCCTCCCCCCTCCGGAGACCGGTGGTTGATAATGGACTGAGTCTTGTATCTTGTGATGCTTCACAGTGCCAGTTAAGATTCCAGTGAATCGGAACCGGCTGCATAGTTCGCGGTGGGTCGGAACTGTCTGCGATGATTGCGGTGATTCCCTAGTGAGCCGGGGTGGCGCTGCGTCATGATCCGGTGAGTCAGATTTGGTACAGCGCCGGGTTGGGGCTGACTGCTGGCGTCGACCAGGGGAGGGTAGAAAGGGCTCTGCTTGTAAGAACCGCCGAAAGAGCAGTGTGCCGTGCCAAGGTTGCTAATGAGGTTAAGAGTGGTGACCAGGAATGCGCGTTCGCTGCATGATGGTGGTCAGAATACCCGTTTGAAGCCATGGGTACTGGCTGGTTATGTGACTCGCCTCACGAAAGCTTGCGGGAGTGATAATGATGATGACGTCACGCTGAAGTAGTTGCACGAAGGCTGCGTTGACGTCATACTCGGGGTTACCAATTTAGAGGCATGAGGAACAGTGTGTAAAAATCACTCATTCTCTTTAGAAAAGGGAGGATCCTCCGACCAGACGGATGTCGTATCTGGCGGGCAACGATTGATGTTGGGGAAGTTATAAATATGCTGTATAACACAATTATATCACTAGGAATAGGGACCAATTAGTTCAACCGGGTTTCAGGCTGGCTAAAGTGGACTCATCTTTCATGGGGTACTGTTTAAAATGTTACAATAAAATACCTCCCCACATACTTCAAGTGAATGAAACGAAATTTAAATCTTATATTAAACGCACATTATGCAGCCAAGCATATTATAAGTTGGGGGATTACATCGCTGAAAAAAATGCTTGGCTCAACGCTGGTCCTGCTCCACAAGCATAAACTAATTGATTAGCATTTGAAAATACCGTTGGAGCTGCTGAAGATTTTAAAAACTATCTTTGAATTGTATAAATTCAATGTCTTAGCATTGTATAATTGCATGGCACATGTGTGGGTACTATGTACGGACTATAAAGCTACCATTTAGGTACTGGGTATGTCTTTCATTGACTTGAATGTGCCCTGGCGGCTGAGAGTATGTCATGCTCACTCTAATGTCTCGCTGGCGGTGGCGCGTGTGTTGGATCATTTAGCTCCCTTCAAAATGGTTGAGCTGAATGGTGCTAATCCATGCGTCATGTTCGTTAACGGGCACCGTCAGTAGGGACTGGTCATCTCTTAGCTGCCACGGCGATTTTAATTTAATTTATATTTTTATTTCTAACGGACGCTTTTAATGTTTTGCATCGTTCTCACATGTATAACTTCAACTTGAATGATGTAACCAATATTATGTAACCATTTTTATTTATTTAAAAGAGTGTCCTTGGAGTTTCTTGCCCGTTCTTCTCCATAGGTACCTACTACGCTTTGGAATGGGCGACTAGCTTCATATTTCTGACTGACCGACCCCTTGACAATTCAAAAGTGCCTGTAATTGGTTTATTTGAAATAAATGCTTTGAGTTTGAGTTTGAGTTTAAGCTGTTTGCGCGGTAAACTTTAGTTTACCGCGCAAACAGCATATATATAAGTTCTTAAATGTATTTGTGTAATTAGTTACACAAATACATTTATTCATAAATTGAAACTATTTCTGGAATGAAAGTCATATGGAATCATAGTCAGTAAAGGAGTTTTTAGAAGACAAATCGATAAAAAAAATAAAAATCTCTCTCTAATACATCATATTATGAAATATATATAATATATATGGAATATAGAAAATCAAATTTTAATATGAAAATATGAATACATAAATAATAACATAATTTAATAATAATCAAAATACTTCTAAGAATTTCATAATAAATACCTACAGTATTCATATTCAATATATAATTTCAAAATCACACTGATATACACAAACCTAATAATATATAATAAGAATGTATAATTATGTAATACTTAATTTATAATAAGTAATATTAATTGTTTGAATTGTTACTTAGCCCTCTTCCTCTCTCCTAATGTTGTTGTGCCCGACAGGGTCCATATTGATCTTCTACTTGTCTATACCATCTATGTAATACATTTGGAATGCAATAAAGAATGGAGTATTGAGTAATTGCGCGATTCAGTATTTGTGTGAAGTCAGGATTTTTGTGTGACGTCAGGTCTTTGATGCGTAGTAGCGATGTAGATGCCGCCACACATGAGGTGGAGTATGTAGCATCATGCAATATACCTACTGTTTGTGACATAATTTTGAGGCTTCTCCCATGAGCTGCAACAGAGATAGTTATACCTACCTAATAGGCCATTAAAGGTTCCTGCACTAAAATAAAGGTTTGAATCACTGTGCTTTAAAAATACCCTAATATGCCGAATAACTCAAACCCGGAATAACGCTAGCCCCAATCACTCTATCACTAATGAACGCTAGCCCGAAACTATGAATTCTGTGCGCCCCAAAAAGGCTGGGTTAGGTTGGAAGAGGATGCTTGAGGTCCTCCTTAATCGCACTAGCACGGAGGAGACGGCGAAGCTATGGGAGGAGAATGGCCGTCTCCGATCCGAGTTGGAGGACCTCAAGCGACAGTTCGCCGCCCAGAGGGCAGCACCTGCGGCCTCCGGCTCCTCTACCGTCGCGGCCCTGTCGTCGGCTCCATCGGTCCCGTCGTCGACGCCTGCGCTTGCGGATGCGGAGGTCGAGAGGATCGCACGCATCTGCATGATGCAGTGTGGTGCGATGTTGGGTGCCCGGATGGAGGCCATAGAGGAGAGACTCCTCCCGGCGGCAACCCTTCGCCCACCGCTCGCTGCGGACAAGCGGAGGAAGGAGGGGGCCGCTTTTCAGGGGCCCAATACCACCACGGCGGCTGGGTCCAGCCAGTCGGGAGGGAGGACCGGGGGGCCCACGGAGGGTACGCGTGTCCCCACTTCCCGGGCAGCTGCGCCACCGGCGGCCGCGCCCGGGCCTACCCCGGAAGCCTGGACGACGGTCGTCAAGAGGGGCCGCCGTCGCGGGACGAAGACGGCACCACCGCCACCGGCACCCGCTGGAGCACCGGCACCGAAGAAGGCCCGGGGACCGCCTAAGGTCAGAGCACCACGCTCCGCGGCTGTAGTGCTCACGCTGCAGCCCGGAGCCGTCGAAAGGGGCGTTACCTACGCGGCGGTCCTGGCAGAGGCGAAAGCCAAAGTCGCGTTTCCTGACCTCGGCACACCGTCCGGCTTCAAACTGAGGCCGGCGATCACGGGAGCGCGGCTGCTCGAGGTGTCGGGTGCCTCTAGCGGCGAAAAGGCGGACATCCTGGCCGCCAAGCTGAGAGAGGTCCTCAATCCGGATGACGTCCGGGTGTCCAGGCCGATGAAGACCGCTGAGCTGCGCGTCGATGGTCTGGACGACTCGACGACCCCGGCTGAGGTCATGGCGGCCGTCGCCCGAGTAGGTGGATGTCCGCCCGAAGACGTGCGGACGGGTGACATTCGCGCCGACGCTTCCGGGCTCGGCACGATTTGGGTGCGGTGCCCGGTGGCGGCGGCGAACAAAGTCGCTGACGGTGGGCGTTTGTTGGTGGGGTGGGTTGCAGCGAGAGCTAAGCTGCTGCAGCCCAGGGCCATGCGGTGCTACCGGTGCCTGGACTTCGGGCATGTCCGAGCACGGTGCACCGCCGAAATAGACCGCAGCGACCAGTGTTATCGCTGCGGTAAGCCCGGCCACAAGGCGGCTCAGTGCTCGGCGGCGCCAAACTGTAGCCTCTGTACAGCTGCAGGGAGGCCCGCCGGACACAGGGCGGGTGGAAAGGCCTGTGGCGTGCCCGCCAACAACAAAAAGAAGAGAAGGGATGCCAAGGCTGCGGGGGGCTTTTTACCCCCCCCTCAGCCTGGCTGCCCTTCGGCCGACTCCCGGCCTAGGAATGGTGCGGAGGGAATGGAATGCGCATAATGTCTATACACCATTACCATTTCCTCCAAGGCAATATCAACCACTGTGCCAGAGCTCAGGATCTCTTGATCCAGAGCATGGCAGAGTGGTCGATTCACGTGGCTGTGGTCGCCGAGCCGTACTTTGTCCCCCCCCGGGATAGCTGGGTGGGAGACCTTGACGGTTTGGTGGCCATCATTGGCGGGGCTCTCGTCAACCCGTCCCGAGGTCACGGCTGGGTAGCCGCCCTCGCGGACGGCATTGGCGTTGTTGGAGCGTATTTTTCGCCCAACAAGAGTCTCGCCGACTTCGAGAGGTTCCTTGTCGAGTTGGGTGCCGTCGTGGGCCAACTCCATCCTCGCCCCGTGCTGTTGCTGGGCGATCTCAACGCCAAATCTGCGGCGTGGGGATCCCCAGTGACCGATGCTAGGGGTGAGGCATTGGAGGAGTGGGCGGTCACGACTGGCCTGGTCGTCCTGAACCGGGGCTCGGTCCACACGTGCGTGCGGCAGCGGGGCGGATCGATTGTCGACGTCTCGTTCGCTAGCCCTGCTGTCGCGAGCCGTGTTCGTGACTGGCGAGTCGCCGTGGAGGTGGAGACGTTGTCGGATCATAGATACATCCGTTTCGACGTCTCCGCCCAAACCGCTGGCGGCCGCAGATCATCAGTCTCGCGAATGGACGGCCCGCGCAGGGCACGCAAGCGCATCGACAGGGAACTTCTCGAGGAGGCCGCTATTGTCCAGGCCTGGAGCCGGGAGTCGGCAACGAACGGACCCGTCGACGTCGACGTCGAACAGGAGGCGCTGTGGTTCCGCGGGGCGATGACGCAAATCTGCGACGCGTCCATGCCCCGGGTCCACGCACAGTCCGCAAGGCGCCAGGTGTACTGGTGGTCCGCCGAAATCGCGCACTTACGAGTCGCGTGCGTGGCGGTGAGACGCCAGTACACCCGTTATCGAAGACGACGTCGTCGGGTCCCTGATGAAGAAGCCGCGCTGTATGAGGTGTACCGCGCGGCTAAGGGGACTCTGTGGCTGGCCATCGGGGAGGCGAAGACGCGAGCCAGGGAAGGGATGTTGGAGACTCTAGACGGGGATCCGTGGGGGCGCCCTTATCGAGCGGTTCGAGGGAAACTAAGAGCCGCAGCGCCCCCACTTACGGAGAGTCTCCAACCCGAGCTGCTGGATGAGGTAGTCGCAGCCCTCTTCCCGGCAAGAGCGGAGCACACTCCGCCGCCGATGGCTTTGCCCACAGCCGCAGAGTCTACGGAGGAAAACGCCATCAGCGTCCCAGAGGTGACACAGGCAGAGATGGGGGCGGCCGTGATGCGGCTCCGGGCCAAGAATGTGGCTCCGGGGCCAGACGGAGTTCACGGCCTAGCATTAGCCCTCGCTCTGAAGGAGCTAGAGCCCCAGCTAAGAGGACTCTTCACAGCATGCCTGGAGCGGGGCCAGTTTCCCACTTTGTGGAAAAGTGGTCGTCTGGTCCTGCTCAGGAAGGCGGGGCGCCCTGCAGACTTGCCGTCCGCGTACCGGCCCATAGTGCTGCTAGACGAGGTGGGTAAGCTGTTCGAGCGTATACTCGCAGCCCGCCTCGTCGGCCACTTGTGCGGAGAGGGGCCGGACCTGGACGAGAGCCAGTTCGGCTTTCGGCATGGGCGCTCCACCATACACGCAATAGCGCGTGTGAGAGTCCTGGCGGAGGAAACGGTGTCCCGGGGTGGGGTGGTGGTGGCGGTGTCCTTGGACATCTCCAACGCCTTCAACACCCTGCCCTGGAGTTGTATTCGGGAGGCACTGCGGTACCATCGGGTGCCTCCCTACCTCCGCCGCATCGTTGGGGCTTATTTGGCGGGGAGGTGTGTCACCTACGTGGGACGTGATGGCGGAAACCAGCGCCTCATGTCGTGCGGTGTTCCACAGGGATCGGTTCTGGGGCCGCTCCTGTGGAACATCGGGTACGACTGGGTGCTGAGAGGCGAGTTCCCACCGGGCGTGGACCTGACGTGCTACGCGGACGACACGCTGGTCACGGCTCGGGGGAAATCGCACAGGGAGGCAGCGTTGCTGGCGACGGCTGCGGTCTCACAGACGGTGAGCCGCATACGGCGCCTCGGCCTGGAGGTGGCCCTCAACAAGTCGGAGGCCATGGTGTTTCATGGTTCCCGGCGGGCGCCACCGCCCGGATCACACATCGTGGTCGGGGGGGTCCGAATCGCTGTCGAGCCCACCATGAAGTATCTGGGACTGGTGCTCGACAGCCGATGGGATTTCGGCCCCCACTTCCGGCGGTTGGCGCCCAAGTTGTTGGGCGCGGCTGGGGCGCTGTCAACGCTGCTTCCCAATCTGGGGGGCCCGAGCGCCGCTTGTAGGCGGCTCTACGTGGGGATCGTGCGATCGATGGCCCTTTACGGGGCCCCGATCTGGGCGGCTGACCTGACGGCCGGTAGCATCTCTGTGCTGCGAAAGCCGCAGAGAGCTATGGCCGTCAGAGTCATCAGGGGGTACCGCACGATCTCCCACGAGGCGGCTTGTGCACTGGCCGGATCCCCGCCCTGGGACCTGGAGGCGAAGGTACTCGCGTCACTGTATCGGTGGCGCGAGGAAGCGCGGGCGCGGGGCGAGCGACCGATGCAGCGCCATTTGGAGCAGCGTCGGTCGCAGCTTCGCGAGGTCCTGGTGGCGGAATGGCGGGACAGGCTTTCACGCCCTACCGCCGGCCTCGTCACCATCGAGGCGGTCCGGCCAGTGCTCGACCTCTGGCTCGGGAGGAGGCACGGCTCCCTGTCATTTCGGGTGACACAGGTGCTCTCGGGGCATGGTTGCTTCGGGAAGTACCTGTGTCGCATAAACAGGGAGCCGGACGCCCGGTGTCACCACTGCGTCGACTGCCGGGAGGACACGGCGCGGCATACGCTGGCAGAGTGTGCCGCTTGGGAGGAGCCGCGCCGTGCCCTCGTCTCAGGAGTAGGCAGTGACCTGTCGCTGTCGGCCGTTGTGAATGCAATGGTCGGCAGCGAGGAGTCCTGGGACGCGGTGGTATCCTTCTGCGAAGTAGTAATCTCGCAGAAGGAGGCTGCGGAACGGGAGAGAGAGATTTCATCCTCTCACCCGGCCCGCAGCAGGCGCACCGGGCGTCGGCGGAGGGCGGACAACGCCCTCTTCCAGCCCCCCTAAATGGGTCCAGGGGCGACGGACCCGGGGAAGTCCGTCGCCCCCCATACATCTGGACCCGAGGTGGCGGCGCGTAGTGTTCCACGCGCGCCCCTCTTAGACGTCGCGGGGGGAGTCAAACACCTCACTCCCCCCGCTCGACGAGACGGAGCCCGCAGAGGCGGGCTGGCACCAGCCGGGGTCGCGGAAGATTTGAACGTTCCCGCGACCCCGGCGTAGGTGTGAGATGGAACACCGGGGTGGTTTTTAGTCAGTAAGAGTCTGACAGACCCCTTCGCCCGCCCCAGGGCGGAGGACATCCATGAGGATTTTCCACCCCGAACAAAAAAAAAAAAAAAAAAAAAGGTTGGAAGAGGATTACGGGACCAAGTGAGCGGAGGGTTATCCTAAGCAAATGACGGACAAACGCACCGCTCTTGACATGTGGAGATAGGAGTTCCATAAATAAGGTCATAACAAAACAGAACAAATTATGGATTCGCATTTTCACAATATGATTGAAGGTACAAAAGGGTAATTTGACTGTTTTGCAATGTTTGATAAGACAGGGAGCGATCGGAACTATGTAGAATAAGATGTTTGTTCGCAGTGGTAAATCATAGTAAATAATAAATTGGTCGAGGATTTACGTAGGTGAAAAGAAAAGACATGGATGGTTCTGGGGCGATGCCCCTAAGGAGTCGTTTATTTTATTCATGGATGAGCGTATGGTAGATACCTTTATACGATACAAACGTGAGGAGCTGTCTTAAGCACTCTCAGTTAATAATTAATAAATACAAATATGATCGAACAACACCTAATCAAGCATTGTTACGAACTAAATGGTTTATTTATAAACGTTACTTAAAGATAATAAAATAAAATATGGTTTCTAATTTTCGCCCGCGGCTTCGCCCGCGTGGTGGTCGTAAATTATCCCACGGGAATGTACGACCGGGATAAAAAGTATCCTATGTGTTAATCCAGGTTATAAACTATCTGTGTGCCAAATTTAATCCAAATCTGTTCTGCCGTTTTTGCGTGATTGAGTAACAAACATCTAAATATACAACCTTGTGAAAATGTGAAATACATATACATATAGTACATATATACAGGGTGGCCCAAAAGTCGTGGATCAAACGCAACTAGGGGTTAGGTGGGGTCATCAGCTGCAAAAAGTTGTTCTACGGGAGGTCCTTAAGGTCAACCTCTGCAGAGTATAATTTATTTTGAGTATTTATGAGAAAATTGACGTTTTTTAACTAATTCTTATTGAAATTCGAAAAAATCTACATCCTGTATCTTTTTTAACTTACTTACTTTACTTTGGACCCCACTGTGAAAAAAAAATACTCTACCGAAAAGTGACCCTGTGTTACAAGTTTTGGCGCATTTAATAGGGATTCCTTTGGCTCTAATATCTTTCTAGGACGAAAAAACAAGACAACGATTGTGAAATAATTGTTTTATTAAGCAAAACATTTTACAATAAATGCTCAAAATTCCTGCCTCAGACCATAATACATAATCTGCACCGTCTAATAAAATTCCTCCGTAACCTACGGAATGCACCTCTGTTGTTAGTAACTTGTAACCTAGCAAATTCGAGCTTTTGTCGTAGTTCTTGTTCGCTATTGTTCTCTCCTTGGTAAACTATTTCTTTAAAATAGCCCCAAAGAAAAAAATCTAATGGATTTAAATCGGGCGACCGGGGTGGCCACGCAATATGTCCGCCTCGACCAATCCACCGGTTGGGGAAGCGCTCGTTCAAATGATCTCTAACTGCTCGAGCGTAGTGAGGCGGGGCGCCATCATGTTGCAGCCACATTTCTGCTATTCTTTCTTCTGGAACTTCAGCTTCGTTAAGGATATGGTTTATATTATTTTGCAAAAAATTTAAATACTGAGCACCATTCAGCCTTGCTGGCATTTCATGCACCAACTGCTGGCCAATTATACCAGCCCACATGTTAATACCAAACAGATGCTGGAATCTATCATTTCTTATGATATGGGGGTTCACTCTGGAGTAAAAATGTAGATTGTGGATATTGAATACTCCCATTCTTCTAAAAGTTGACTCATCCGTCCATAAAACCTTGTTGAAGAACTGCGGATCCTCTCTGTGGTATCTTAGCATCTCTCTGCAAAACCGCACTCTGGGTTCATAGTCACTGGGCAGCAAAGCTTGCACCCTTTGCACGTGGTAGGCGTGTAATTTGTTTCTGTTAATGACACGTTGCACCGTCGATCTTGGAATCCCGAGATTACGGGATATTTGGCGTTGACTTATACTAGGATCCAATCTTAATTCTCTCAGCACTTGATCTTCATTTTCAAATTGCCCCACTGGCTTTTATTGACAAAGGATTAAATGGTTAGTGTAAAAGAGAGGCAGAGAGTCTTTGTCATTAATTGTATTAGTTCCAGTTTATTTTTAAATAAGCCTAACCGAGTTTTATGGTTGGATTAACTTTGGCCTTGCTACGAATAATCGTCCTTGAAAGATATTAGAGCCACTCATGGCCATGTGTAATACCTTTTCGGAATCCCTATTAAATGCGCCAAAACTTGTAACACAGGGTCACTTTTCGGTAGAGTATTTTTTTTTCACAGTGGAGTCCAAAGTAAATGAAAAGTTATGATTTGAGAAAAAAAATTCGTAAAACTTAATATTATCTTCAACACACCCAATAAACAACCGTAAATAGCATGTCTAAGGCAAGGACTCATCAGTACCAATCTAGTGAAAATTATAAAAAAGATACAGGATGTAGATTTTTTCGAATTTTTATAAGAATTAGTTAAAAAAAGTGTATTTTGTCATAAAAACTCAAAATAAATTATACTCTGCAGGGGTTGACCTTAAGGACCTCCCGTAGAACAACTTTTTGCAGCTGATGACCCCACCTAACCCCTAGTTGCGTTTGATCCACGACTTTTGACCGATCGATATAAATATATACGGGTGGTATATATTTATATCGATCGGTCCTTTGATAAACAACTGTAATAGCTAATAATAGGGAGGCGCTGCGTTATCATCAGGAGCCTCCATACCTCCGCCACGTCGTCGGGCCCTATTTGGCAGAAAGGTGTGTCACCTACAGAAGATGTCGTGGGGTGTTCCATAGGGTTCGGTTCTAGGACCGCTCCTGTGGGACATCGGGTATTTAACTTTTTTGTGAAGCCATCTCTATTTTTACAATTTGGTAAGCGTAGGTAGGTGTGGCTAACTAGGTATAGTGATTTCAAAGATGAATGAACTGTGGAACGATTGACGTTGGTAGAGACTTTGTGTAAAAGAGTTATGTTGTCATTTCTACCGCATTGTGTCAATAGACTAGGTTTTTTCTTTGCCTATTGCCGTTTTCACCCTACGACCATAACGACACCGACATAAATCGTCAGCTCGGACGACATCGATATCGGCCCAAAATATCGGAACGATAGCGGTATATGACCCAGATGTAACCAACAGCTTACTGTCATGCGGTATGCCACAGCAGCCTCGAATAGTCGCGTTGCGCCAGCAAAAGCTTACATCGCCGCGCGATTCCAAAAGTGTAATAGTGTATTCGAGGTAATCATGGCAGCAGCGAAAAAGTAAATAAATGAATAAATAAATAAATCTTTTATTGAAACTATAGCCTTAAAAAACTATTACAATGGTATAGTAGAAGTACATACATTGAGAGGCTTATGCTAGGTAGTAATACATTGAAACCCTGACCTCTAAACTAGGTTAGTACCTGTATCTTAGAAGATCAGTGTCCCTCCGCAACAATGTTACAAGCCAGAAATTTTTACAGCTCTAGGACAGCTACTAAACATCGCAAAAATTAAAATAAAGGTTATACTTATACAAATCAAAAGAAGTGAAGGTATGCCGTTAATTTGGGATTGATGTGTGTATGTGTGTGTTGTATGTGATGGTGTGTGTATGGATGTGAGTGTGTGTTGTGTGTGGAAAATTGGAATTAGTTTAATATTTGTATTTAACTTTAAAGTTTGCCTAAAAGAATATCCTCTGTGTGTTGATGAGTCAATGTTAATAGGTAATTATGTAACGTGTGTTTGCATTGATATTTTGATTTTGTGGATAATTTTAATACTTTGTTTAAAGTGTTATATAATTTTGTGCTGGTAATACTGGCGCCTGGCAAACGTTGTTCTCTGATATTCTTGTGGAAAGATGTTGTGCTTATTTCTGCCTGTAGGTTCTTTGTGGGGACGGGAAGAGTGTTTACGGATTACCGTATGGAGAACATAGAGCTGCCTAACGGTTAACACTTCACATTCAGCATATAGTTGTATTGTGGAATATCTTCGAGGTAGAGATCGCATAACTTTTAAGACCGCCCGTTGTGCACGCTCAAGCCTAATAAATTCGTTTAACGTTGCACCCCCCCAAACTGGAATACAGTATGAAAGAACTGACTGACATAGTGCAGAATATACCAGTTTCAGGGTATTACTATCCGCAGACCTGCGTAGTTTTTTAAAAATAAAGATAAGTTTACGGATTCTACCCGTGAAAACATCTATATGCTTATGCCAGTTAAGGTGTTGATCAATATGAGTGCCCAGATATTTCACACTAGTAGTCCTAGATATGCTGAGGCAGTCACATATAGGAGGGGACACAGTAGTACACGTGTGGGCCTTGAGGAGATACGACAGCGGTGGGGCAAGATTTGACCTAATGGCAAAGGGAACATATACCGTTTTCTGTACGTTCAGGGTAAGTAAGTTGTTTGTTAACCAGCTCATGACATGTTTCAGTGCATTTTCGGCACTACGAAAGCATTGGACCCAATCTACTCCATCGATTACCATAGCTGTGTCATCAGTATAGGTAAATATTTTGCAATGTTGCATAGGTATATTACACAGCTCATTTATATAAATGAGGAATAACGTTGGCCCCAATATGCTGCCTTGCGGCACGCCATATGTAATTGGTAATGTTCCACTCTCATTTTGACCAATTTTGACGTATTGTGTCCGGCCGCTTAAATAGTCGGAGAAAATATCCAGTACGGTACCACGAATTCCGATGCGCTCCATCTTCTTCAGCAAAGCCGGGACAGAGACGGTGTCGAAGGCCTTAGACAAATCAAGGAAGATACCCACGCATTTCAACTTCCTATCAAGACTTCTAGCTACATATTCAGAAAGAGCGATAACCGCATCTTCAGTGCTTAAGCCTGTTCTGAACCCGAATTGGTTAAGGGATAAGACTTTGTTAGCTTCCAAGAAGCTGATAAGGTTTTTATTAAGGATGCGTTCCAGTACCTTCGATAGGGCAGTAAGTATTGAGATCGGCCTATAATTATTGACTTCGTCTTTGCGCCCAGCCTTGTGAACCGGATGGACAACAGCTTTTTTAAATGCATCCGGGAAGGTGCCTGATGAAATCGAAACATTACAAATATGTGTTATTACTGGAGCTAGAGCATGTCTTGCCACTTTTAATATCAGAGCCGGGATACCATCCCAACCAGTAGCACAATCAGATGTTAGGCTTAAAATTATGTCTTCAACGTCTTTTACATTTACCTCATGAAGAACCATTGAGCCGCCAGAATTTAAAATGGGAAAATATGGTGGTAAAGAAGTCTTGGTTATTTTCGATGCCAGATCTTTGCCAATATTGACGAAATAGTTATTTATACTATTTAAGGAGGAATTTGGTGTTTCACAAAGATTTAGCAATTTGGCAGAAGAAGCACGGTTTGACTGTATATCGGATACTTTTTTTATTACACCCCAAGTTGCCTTTATATCATTCTTAGCCTTGGAGAATTCTTCTTTTTCGTAAGCAATTTTGAGTTTTCGTAGCAAAGAGTTACAATGGTTTCGGTAACGAGTGTAGGTGATTCTAAGTATTTCATTGTTTTTCTCTTTTTTTAGTTTAGCGTTCATACGGTCACGATTACGAATGCAGCGGAGCAATCCGGGAGTTACCCACGGTTTGAGAATTCGTTTTCTACTTGATATCGAATTTTCCTGTGTGTGCTGTTTAATAATGGAAGACAGATTCCCAATGAAATTATCTGTCGCTTCATTCGCGTCCCAAATTTCCAGAATAGGCGACCAGTCACTGTTATTTATGTCATCAATAACTGTGTTGTAGTTAATTTTGTACTTAATTTGAGCTGTACTTTTACTATTGTTCTTAGTTTGCAGGAACAATAATAACGGTTCGTGATCAGTTATGGATGACTCAATGATAATCGTCGTTGCGTTCTTATTCGTTTTGAGAAGAACGTGATCTAGACAATTTGCCAAGCGAGTCGGTAAAAGATGTACAGGAAGAAGTCCATGCGATGCAGCGCAGGTTAAATACAAGTCAGAGTTCCGGTCATTATTACCTTCCTTGATATCTATGTTTATATCACCAATTACGACTATTGTTTGTGAATGTACATTAAAGACCTGCTCAAAATTTACAATGAAGTTGCTAATATTTTTAAAGGAAGGAGAACGATATAGAGCAATTATAACAATATCGTCTATGTGGCATATTAGGCAATTTGCATCCGCAAATTGTGGCTCCTGTACTTCACATTTGATTGATGATTTAACGTATATAGCAACCCCATCATTTTGGTTGAAATTATTATTAGTACAATAAGAACTATAGCCGTCTAGGATTGGCAAATGCGAAACATTGCTCAGCCAGCATTCGGTTAATATTAAAACATCGCATTGAAAGCCCAAAACCCGCATTAGTACAGATATCTCGTCAAAGTTTTTATTTATGCTGCGTATATTAATATGTAGAATTTTTAAACCGTTCGCAGGTTTAGTGATATATTGCAAGCATGTTTGTGGTAGACATTTCATCGAATTTGACACACACATTTTATCTAATTCATTATTTATAATATTTAAGTTAGCCATTAGTAAAAAATAGTTTAATGGGTACCTTAACTATTCTACAGAATTGGTTACATGGGCTTACACAGCTAAAGCTATGCGTAGTGTGAAATAAGTGACTGTGTTTATATATTTTATGCAAACTATAGATTGTATTAGCGAGTATGTGACTGTAGGAAAGTGTATGATTGCGAGTAGGCATACATTTGTGGAAATTATTGTAATTGAAGTAGTTATTTATAATTATACGATGTTGGTATAGTGATGTATTTGTGTTTAATTTGTATGGATTGTATATCAGGCCAATAATATAAAAAGAAAAAAAGAATATAAAAAGAAAAACAATATTTAAAACAAGAAAAATCAGCAGAACAAAAAGATTTGAAGATGCGTACTGACATTTATTCTTATGACTTCTAAATAGTCATTGCTGTGTATTTATTTTTGATACGCACTGTTCTGATTTAATTAGGATTTGCCTGTCACCAGCTTCTTTACGGATAAAAATATTTCCGTTCGATACCCAGCAAAACTTAAAATTGTTTTCTTTAGCGTAGGTCCGTGCCAGATAAAAGATTCTTCGTAAAGAAGGCGGTAGGTACTCAGCAACATAGACTGGTTGGCGGTTTCCAGGAATACCTGCAATTATCTCAGTATTTAATTTGTCAGATGGAGCCTTCTGTTTATTAAAATTTACGATGGAACTGAGGAAAGTAGACTTTTTACTAACTGTGGAAAACTGCGCGACAATGCTCCTGTTCACTCCTTTTTTTCCCGGAAGTCTACGAGTATACACGTCTCTCAGATCGTTTGTTGAAACATCTTCTTTCATTGCCGTGCTTATACCGGTGACCACATTCGTTAGTTCAATTATCGACTTATTATCTTTAACCGGAATATTTCTTATTTCGACACTAGAATTGCGTGACATGAACTAGAAATCTTGTATCTTCTTCTCTAATCCTAAGATACAGTCGTGTAGATTTTTCTTTTCCCTCTCAAAATCCTGCATTTTCCTGATTATATCTTCGTAGTTTGCATTCATAAAGTGCATAGACTTGACAATCTCAGTATTTGAGTCCTTAATGCTTTGGTTTTGTTTTTTTAATTCCGCAACATCTGCTACCAATTGTTTTAAAATGGTGTCCTGGTCCGCCTTCCATGACATAATTGTGGACTTAAGTTCTTCCAATTGGGTCGCATCACAGCAGGAGTCTTCTACTCGCATACGCTTTCGAGTGTTCACGTTAAGCGAGCTATCCCTAAGTCCAGTCAGGTCAGGTTCTGACAGCACTTCTAACAACGGTTCTGCAGAGTGTTTAGGTGGCGTGCGCGCAGTGTGTGGCATTTTAGTACTTAATTGCTCTTATAATAAGTTCCACAGATATAATTAATAGTGCAGTATAAGTACCCGTAGGTGAACAGTGTGTGCGGTAATATAAACAGTTAATATTTTACTCACTCAGAGAAATAAATATTATGTGGGTACTTTGTGCAGGAGACAGCGCGGTGTCACAATGACCTTCAGCTGCGTAGCACCGCCGCTCGCCGCTGCCGTTCAAAATCGATGACTCACTCGATACTCAAAGCGTTTACTAAAAATTTGCAACTTTGTTCTCTTGATATCTCCTTGTAGTCTTAGCGGTTATAAAAACAAAATGATGCACCAAGAGGCTTATTGTCTGGCCTACACAACGATATAAGTTTATTTAAGAAACGACTTTTAACACCGTTAGCGATTTATTAACTTGCGAGCACAAACTTGTCACGTCCAGCTGCGTTTACGTCCACGGGAAGGATGAAGGAAGTGCACTGTGTGTCCGTCGATATCGGCACTACAATCAATGTCGGCGACGATACCGTTGACTACACCGACACAGTGTGAAAGCGTTTAGTAGTAATTGTATAAAACTACCAGTCCGACGATATCGTGTCGTTATCGTTATCGTCCAATGTGAAAACGGTCAAAATTTTATTCCCGATACTTACGTAGGTTGTATAAAGGTGCCTATAGATTTGCTCGATTTTTGACGAATGTGTAGTTAAGCGACAGACGGTGGACATCATATTTTTTGTTCGATCGACATTGTAGATTGTTTTTGTCAGTGAGATAAATTATCATTTACTAGCTTTTGCCCTCGCTTCGGCCCGCGTATAGGTCGGAAGTTATCCCACGGGAACGCACTACCGGGACTAAAAGTACTTTATGTGTTAATCCAGGTAAACAATGCATTCATTTCGTAATACATTGTTTTCATATAACTGTATTGGTTTACGCGGCGTACGCCAGTAAAGCTCCCAGTCGGCATGATTATTTCCGAAATCTTCAATAATCATCGTCATATTTCAGCCAATTTTCACAAAACCATAATGAATTACCTATACACCTCAGTCCGTCTATTGGTGAAAACCGTATGTACAATATGAAAATCCGTTCGGTAGTTTATGAGTTTATCCTGTTCAGACAGACAGACATGGCGGGAGGACTTTGTTTGATTTATATATGTAGTTATATAGGTAGAGAGTAATTTATTATGAAAATCCATGACTAATATTTATTTTCTCTTTTTCAATTAGAAACAGTTGTTGTTGACTTGATGTCAACAACAAAACTGAACTGTAAGTCAACAGAAAATGGTACCGATTTATCAGAGCTTCGACCTATTAAACATCAATTCATAGTTAAAAGGGGCTCAACTCTCCCGGCCTCCCCAATTGTATTTCCTATAGTCTTAGCAATTTTTATTTTTTTTAAACACTATGTGATCAAATCTTTATATTTTATTAATAAACAGTCGGGTAGGTAGGTACATATTTTGTCAAAGTTCAAATACCTACTCACCATTGGCAAACGGTACCTAAAGCATCCCGAAAGTTGGTCCCAGAGGGAACTGTTGTTATTTAATTATAAACTCTTATAGGGGAAGAGCGCTTGTCGATCATGTTATTAATGATCAAGTATTAACTAATAGTGATGGATAAGTAACGAGAGCGGGAAGTTTGTTGTTAAGTAAATCATTATTACCAATGATTCAAAGAACATTTATCGTCGCGAGATAAACGGATGTTGGTGATCTTCAACGGTACTTCCTTCCTTGTATCATCAATTATTATCATACATAAAAATTAAATCCTGCCCCACAAACTCAGCATATGGCGTCACATGAGCCTCTAGGCATTGACGAATGTATCGGTCGCTATATAGTGGTGGCAACCGTGGTCCCGTCACAACTTCAAGTCCCAAGTCCAGTTTTTCCGTCGGTGGAAATTCCGACTTGGATCTGTATTTTATTTTTTGCCACCGAGTTTCGAAATTAAAGGTATTTTTCACTTTTTAGTTATGGTAGGGTACCTATACCTACCTACCTATTCGTATACCACAACTTGTGCAACAGTGACAGGAAGTATTATAACATCATCAAGATATACAAAGTGGATTAAATACTTATTATCGAAGCTAACTCAAAAAATACCGAAGCAAAGTTAATAAAATTTACATGGGACCACCGTGCAGACTTCCTCTACCAAATTAAAGAAAATTCAAAACCGGTCCACAATTGAAGAAAAAATGAATCAAAAAACATTTAAAAAAACATTGGTGCAGACGAACATATAACTTCCCCCTTTTTCTAACTCAGTTAAAAAGAACCTGGCTCCATTGATAGTGAGTCCAGTGCGCGAATGTAGGCGCGCCATTCTGTGAGCTCTATTCAGTTTGGGACCATTGGCGGGCTTATGAGGTGTCAGGCCACGTTCTTCGAGTCTCCTTCTATCAGTTCGAGTGCTAACAGTTAGCCCAAGAATGCCTAGAAGCTGTTCTTGGACCTGTATTGAGGTGAGTTGACGATTAGGTACGTAGGCTGGTGGTAAAGATAAGCCGATCTTGTCGTGCTGTAGTGACCCGGTTTCGTGGTCTTCCTGGACAGTGCACGTAGCCGTCAGTCTCCATGTATCGATGATAAATTCTTTGAATAGCAGAACGACTTACATGAAGTGCACTAACGTTTCGCTGACTAAGCCAAGACTGAAAAAGTGCTTGCGCGATGATCTTGCGCGGCTACTTCAGGTGCAGTATCCATAATTTGAACATCAGAATGGATTCAAAAATTTCGATAATCTTTTTATGGAAAACAATACAAATAACGAAATAACTCTTGACTTAGAGATGCTCTAATCAAGCTTGTTGTTTCTTTAAGAGCGACCAAACTCCTTTCTTCTCTTTTTAAAATTTGGAACTATGATGATACCGAAATGGAACGAACGGTTAGCCGCGCGGTTAACCGCTGTTGCGTATTAGGGCTTACGCCTATAAATATAAAAGTGCACGGTGGAGTCCGGGAGTGTATAAAGTACCTAAAACCATTGCGTCTTTTTTTCCCGCTTATACTCTCTCAGTCAGCAGCCCTAGTCGGGGAATTCAAGACCTCTCAGGTCGTGCACATAATCGTGCCCCTAACACGTTCGTCCGTGTTATCTCATCACATACCTCAATCATTCCATTCGTGTAGGTACCAAGGATGTCCATCTAATTATTTAGAAGTAATAACTGAATCGCTCGATTATCGGCCACTGTTCTTAAGACGGGAAATCAACTACATTTAAGTTAAGTACAGCAAAACTTTTTAATTGAAGTTGTGTTCCGAATAGAACCCGAACAGTGGCAAACAAATTGTTGACCTTTTGGCAGTTCAGTTAGAGGTATATAATATAGGTAACCTACCCTTAATATCTACTAGTTGTAACTACCCACTGACAGCAACTGGCCGATTTTTTATAACATGTAGTACCTAAAGCTGGAGAGGTAAAGTATGTTATGTTTAATTACTGTGTACAATAACATGCATAGGTACCTGTATGTTTATACCTAAATACTAAATGCATACCAAAAAGGACAGAGAGAACACAACTGAAAATAAAAACCTAAACACTACAGCCTGGATATAGATGGACGTAACGATGCAATCCTTAAACCTCTTGGTAAAAGAAATATTTATTGTTTAAATCCCGTCAGGATTTAAACAATAAATATTTTCAAACATTCCCATTGGCTATGTGAACAAAGCCGGACAAAATCTATTAGGTACAGTTGCAACGCTTTGTTGACCTTGAGCTGGCCCACCGTAGTACGGAGTTTCAATAGAATAAGAGGCCAGGTACGCAATTCACTGGTTAAAAAACCAGTATAAGACTTTTTCACCAGTGACGTACGGTCTGCTGTACCTACAATGCTCGGCCGTTAATGTGGCACTTATGCCCGTTTTCATTTGTTAGGCGACACCTAAGTGAACGCCAGGCTCTAAGTTATAAAAGGCGCCCGAGGCGAACGTTTAGTACGCTGCGTTTTGGGCGCTCAATAAAATTGTATGAATTTCTATGTAACGAATTACATCAAGCGTTGCCATCCAAGGGTGCCCTTAGCGCGCTCTCTACGCGTGAACGCAAGTTCCTTTTTTACTATTTTTCCTTATCGTTTTCTCTGAATAAGTAAACTTAAAAGAAACACAGTTATACCGAGCATTTTGAGGATTCAAAAGTTACAACAAAATGTAGAAATCTTGTTGCGTTTGACGAGCGTCCAACGCGCGCTCGGCACGCGCCCAAAACGCAGCGTACAGAGCGCGCGCCTCGGGCGCATGTTATAACTAGTCCTTAGACAAAAATTGTAGAACGTTGGCAACATGTCTGCCACACGAATGGTGTGACAGACAGTCTCTGTCAAAAACTCGGACCTACTTTGAGACCTCTACGTTGTCTGTAGCTCTGCGTAACATTTTTCTGAGCGTTATTTATTTTTGATCATACTTTTTGTTAATACTTCCATTGATTTCATCTTTCAGGGAGCAACCGCTGCATCGCTTTGGAATGAGGCCAAAGGATTTCCAGCCGGCAATTAGAGTCTTTTAATGTCTGCAAAATTCTGTTGGAGAGTTTTTAAGCCTCGTAATTAATGGTTTTTTTTTAATTTTCATTAAGAGTTAGCAGTTTCGGAATATATAGTATAAAGGACGTACTGCTATGTACACTGGGTACTGTGTCAATGAGAAGGTAGGGTAGGTACCTTCCCTAAGTAGTCGCAGGCAATTTCTATGATTCTGGTTTTTACAAACGTTCGCAGTTATGAAATATGCCGAAGGCAAAATGTAAATGGCCCGATCACTTTATAATATGCAACAACATTTTATGGACGATTCAAACGCCGTTTACAAAATGCCGCGGCAAATTGAAGTATTTAGTTATCCGGCACGTGCTCGGAAGACTCATGTGGAATATTATTGGTACAAAAACTCTCGAAAAATTGTAAACTACAACAAACCATTTAAAATTTAACGCAATATTTTTTGATAGTTTATAATCTAACGGAAATAATACCGAGAAATTGTGAACTGGACGTAATGTTGCGCTAATACAAAATATAGCCTGCCTAGCTACGAGCAACTTGGAAGCAGCGCTCGCTTCGCTCGGTCGGCTCGCGCGCGGTTTGTCACAGTTCTAACCTAACCTAACCCGTTTCACTCAGTTCACAATTTTCCGACAGTTTATACATAACATAACGTAACATCACCTACAATAACAACCAATGTATTTTTTTTTACAATTGAACTATTTATCAATTTGCCTTCGGCATATTTCATAAAGAACTGCGAGCGTTTGTAAACGGACGACGCCATATGTATAATGACGAATCAAACAATCTGCCTGCGACAGATTTACAGGGTGGCAGGGACATTAACGCGCAACCTGTTACCATGGATCAAGAGCATGATTCTGAAAAAAAAAATGCGGTTCCATCAGGCACGTATCCAGACTTTTGGTTCGGGGGGGGACAAACATTGAAACAACCATGTGAACTGTGTGAAAATCGCTGTAATCACTGTACTATAATTTTCACTGTACTATACTATAATTATATAAGTATTTTCCTGTTTCCGCTGGCAGCCATTACGTCTAGTACCATATCAGGATCTGGCGCCAAAGCGGAATGAATAGACAATAGAGCGAGACCAGTAAGCCTCTCGCCCGCCATTCTATTCCTTAGGAAGGATTTTATTCTCTCTAGGCATGAAAATGACCGCTCCACAGATGCCGTTGAAACCGGAAGGGTGGCCAGAATATGTATTAGCCTGTTAATGGTAGGAAAGAAAACTTTGTCACACGTGTCTAAAATTTCCATAATTTCGACTGGTTTCTTATCTGTGTTTTTCCACTTGGCACACCACATACTGTACTCTGCTTTTATTAGTGATTCTCCAACACTTTCTTCCCAATAAATTTTCATATTTTCTAATTCACTTATTTTCCTCTCGTCCACATTTTTCGGAAGAATAATTTCTAAAGAAGAAAGCAGCTCTCTTTGATTCGCAAATCTATCATTCATGCCAGATATCAAATCGTCCAAGCACGGTATAAAAATAGTTCTTCTGAAGTATTCTTCAGCAGTATCGCTGGGAGGGTTGCTTCGTGCAGTTTGGTGGGCAGTAACTCGAGGACGCTGAATTTCTATTTGCAAGACATCTTCCGCTATTTTGCAGCATGCGTTATATATTTCTGAGAATACCGGGTTAACATCATCACGTATCTCTTTTAGTTTTCCGATAATGTCATCGGAAAATTTCATAGCAGAGGCCAGGTCGTGTGTAGGGTTCTGCAAATATGCTGACAGTGGGAGAGTATAACTGAAAAATCTTTTACAGGTGTTTAGAGAAATCAAGAAACTACTCTTTTCCATCGCAGCTATGAGTGTTGAGGCAGTTTGGGCGACAGTTCTGTTTGTGTAGGATAGTTCTCTTAATGTAATGACAATACATAGGTTCGAGTAACTCACCAAATACATTTATAGAGTCGTGACGTTCTATAAATCTACTGTCACACATGCCGACCAGTCTTTTTTTCTTACTTTCTGGTGTGAGCTTTTCCACATTTTCCTTGAACTGTTTCCCGGCCATTGCATTGTTGCGAAGTAAATTGCAGACTTCCTTCACAACGCCTATTGAATTTCTCACCTCGGGAACTGAAAGAGCTTTTGAAAGAACTAGGTTCAGACGATGTGCTGAGCAATGTACGTATGTGGCCTTAGGAAATTCTTTTCTGATTCTCGTCTGCACACCACTGATGTGTCCTCCCATGGTAGCAGCTCCGTCATACCCCTGACCAACTAGTTTATCGAGATTCAAACCAATCTCATGACATTTCTTTAAAATTTCTGCACTTATATTTTTGGCACTTAGAACGTGTATTTCAATGAAACTCAGAAAGTCCTCCCTCAAAATACCTTTATAAACGTATCTCGCACATAAAGACAATTGCTCAGTTCCACTCACATCTAAAGTTTCATCGCCAAGAATCGCGAAACACTCTGAACTATTTATTTGTGTCACAACTTTTTTCTGAATTATCTTTCCGCAAGTATCTATTATTTCATTTTGAATAATAGGGCTAAAATACGTTGCATTTTTAGGGGTTGTAATGATATGATCTTTCAGGATATTATCATAGCTTGCTCGGTATCGTAGCAGAGCCCTGAATTTTCCATCTTTACCAAGTGGCTTTTCTAAAGTCAATGGTCCACTGTCTTTGTCTCCACGAAGCGGCAACTCTTGCTCTCCACAGAAGATGATAGTTTCGATTATAGGTTTTGGTGCTGTTCTATTTCTTTCCTTTTCTTTGAGCCTTTGATCATTAAGCAGCGATGCAACGTCTATAGCTGCTGAATCCATTACGCGTAAGAAATTTTCTGCGCATAACTTAGAAAACTGGTGATATTTAGCAGCAGAATGTTCGCGAAATCTCTCTGTTGCATCTTTCCAATTATCAAATGGTTTGCTGACAAAACTTCCAAGTGTTTGGTGGGAACCTTTTCCAGCGGTGCCTGATGAAAAGACAACGCAATATTTGCAGAACACACCATTCCTCCTCGGCGAATATGTTAACCATTCCCATGATCCCATCCATTCTCTTCGAAATCTAAGTTTCCTCTTTCCAAAGCTACTAGCCGGAAACGAAAATGACGCATCTGGGACAAACGGCTGTGTAATAATATTTTTTTTCTGTTCATCTGTGAGTACAAGAGGAGGATACTGTGTGTTATTTATATGGCATTAGAAACCGCGTCGATATCAGGAAAAGTTTCACTTATAATCATTGTATCTAAACTGCACGTTTTTGAAGTTGAACATTCTCCTTCATCTCTACATCTTCCAGCCGGTTCGGCTGAAATCACATTTTTTTCTGTAAATTTTGACGAAGTTGTTTCTAGTTGTCTACTATCAACAGCAGAAGCCATGCTTGGAGTAGTTTTTTCCTCGCTAGTAGTAACAATTTTTTTTGCCACTGGCTTGAAAAAGTTGTCAATTCTCTTCATTTTAGCAGCAGCAATTTATATACGTTCAAACAAGCACAAATCAAGAAGCACTCACATTTCACACATTACTTTATTTAAGTAATCTGTGATGGATAGGGCGAACGGTCCAACAAATTATGACGTCTGCAGGTCCAAAATTGTCCAACACTATCTCACGTACGTAACGGACTGGCGATTTGGCGAATCCAATGAAAACAGTGGTTTTGAAGTTTTTTTCCTTTATTTCACGGCACGGGCAAAGTATCAGGTGAACCAAGTCGGAAGGAATTTACTCTACTCTCTATGAAACTGAAACCAATATCAAGCACTATACTGTCACTATTGCAGAGGTATTTCACTTTTCTTCTCGCTTGTCGCTCTCGATTCTCACTTGAATCGCTCTTGAAATAAACTGACATGCAGGTTCCCGGACTCCCGCCCCCGCCGTATTTATACTACATTTTCGTATTCTGGAACACTGTGGAATATTGCGCCATCTACTACCTGGTAGCAGAAAGTTATGGAAGCTTCTCGATATTTCGCTACTCAACGCGACGATCTTTCTACTATTAGTTTTTCTACTCGACGATAGATGTCGTTCATTACTGTTTTCGTTCTCGGTTTCTCTCTAAATAGGTTAGATGGCGCTACTAGTAACGTCGCTTACATAATCAGATCAAGATCTATCTATATTTTTATTTTACCTACTTATTGAAAGAACACGCAAGCGAATAAATAAACAGATGGCTTAAAACGTTTTTTTTTTCAGTCAGATTTCGGGGGGGGATAAATCCCAACTATCCCCCCCTCTGTATACGTGCCTGGTTCCATAGATTTTGACCGCGTAGACTTTTCTATGAAACAGCAGATTCTTTTTTATAACCTTCAAAAAATTTCTACTCTAGGGTATTTCTACACGATACTCGTCGATGTCCATGCCACCCTGTTAGAAGCATTGGTAGCAATGTAGAAAACTTTTCAATATTTTTCCTACTGGGCGGACTGCCAGCTTGAATGAAGTATCTAGCTCTACTCTATCTTTTACATAAGATTAAGCGTTCAAGGTTCACCTATCCGTTAAATGTGTCCACAGTACATACATAAGTGGCGCATGCGTTTAAAAGAAAAAAAATGTAATGCCTATGTCCAAAAGCGACCTTTGTGAAGCTACATATATCCACATGTCAGAAAATAAATTTTACTTTGACCTTAAACTAATGCGACACTTTGTTGTGAATCTTATCGGTAGATTTTATGCAAAAGAATGATTTAAAAAGTTAATCTCGGCTTAACCGAGGCCTATTTGTGAAGCGAGCCTTGTAAGTAATCCCTTCAAACGAAGCTAGTCGTACTACCGGAGGCATCTACCTATTTGCAAATATAATGCCAATCATTTTGCGTAGAAAACAAATAAGTAGCTAGGTATTTTGAGTTCACATAAGTCCGAATATCTACCACCTACGTATTGCACGTAGGTAAGTACTCTGAATTCGCGCAGTCCACCTGATTTTATCTGATAATTGCATTATATCCGTATCTTTCGAAATATGATCGAACCCATTTCGCTGACCAATTTTGTGTTGTTTTGTTTTTGTGAGTCTGTTAAGTATTTGCAAACGTGCTGTTTTAAAGCAAGGTAAGTATATACCCTGTTATCTTTCCTTGCTTGGCAGTGCTAATAAATTAATTTTACGCTTGCGCAAAATGCAATTTCCTGTAGAATTTCATAACGTTCGATCGATAAATATCAAAACGAAATAGATTTGATTTTGCGACGCACAACGTTGTACGTGATGACTGGTGCGAGAATGTACGAACATGAAGTTAACGAAAGTTCGTTTAAAAAAAGTAATTAACAACGTAGACAGGTGAAAAATAGTAGGTCCCTATCGATTTTCTAACATAGCTGCCGCCTAAAAGAAAACTAGTGTAAGCTAAATAATAAACGAAGAAACGGTGAAAAATATTAGCTAGTTAGGTAGGTAATTCTTTTGTCTTGATTTGCTACTTACGAAAACTTTCCTGGAAAATATTATTTCGCCATAACGGCTGACAACAGCAGTCCTAGCCTCTTCATCAAACAGTTTCTAAATCAGTAATCTAATGAGCAATCATAAAACTTTTTAATATTGATGTTATTATGATTATATATTATGTTAGGTAAGTAGGCACCTACAAGTAAGTTTTTTCGTCTGTTCCTTTTTGCTGACTTCGTCGTACCTACTTGGAAACAAGTAAAAACAAAAAGTTAGCACAAAGTAATTTCTCCACAATAATCATATAATAGTTTTGTTTTTCAGGCTACATACAGAAAACGAATAACATTATTCGACCCAAACAACACTATAGAATGTGTACTGTGTTCACTGGTATTTGAGTAGCGTGAATAAATTTTGTTTTGTTCGGTTTTTCTCTGTCCGGAAATGCCAAGAACAGCGAAATGTTGGAAATATAGAAATAAGCTCGGTGCCAGCCCTGGGTCTGAAATTCAAACATGATTTTGGCGTGTAATGTCTGCTACCTAAATTATCTCTCATGGTGCTCGAACGCTGAACTGTGATGGGAATGTAGTATTGCAGCACGATAGCGTCCTTTATTTCTTCCCCTCACTAGAATTCAGTATTTAATTAAGCTCAAGCTACGGGACTCTAAGTAGAAGTTATCATAGAAACCACGGCAGCCTGCGTGAAGTTATATTTAGCTACTTGTTACTTTCTATGTGATTTAAAGATTTGAGCGCTTAATTCGGCTGCATTTAACTGAATGTTTTGTGAAAACTTCTTGGCACATACTACCTACTAGCAAGAACGTAAAATTATGAAATGCATGGCCTTTATCTAGGTAGATTACTCTATCTGCTTTACACGTATTAGTAGCAGTAGTTACCTAATGATCTTCTGCATATCGTACTTATCGCTTTTTATACGCTACAGAAAATGACAACTTAAAATATGACGGGTACCTAGGTAATGTCCACATACTCGTGTTTGCTCAGATAGCAAGCGAATGTAACCTTTTCATTTATTAGCGACACCGGAACGTGTAGAAAAGGAAATTTAATTAAACACGCCCGGTGTTAATACTTAATGTGGAAATAGTTTGTCTCGAAATATCATTTGCTGAACTATTTCCGTTCGTCGTTATAATCCACCACATTTAGTTCATGTAATTACTAAAGTTTTCGTGCTGCAGAAATTGACTTAAAATACTATAGAGCAGCTGTCTCGCAGTGCATTTGCGGAGCGACGGAGCATTTTTCTCATAGTTGAGCTGCCAAAAATGAAGTGTTATGTTGAGTGCACTTACAATAATTATTACGTATTATTCTGTTCTTTTCTTCTTGACTTTTTATATATGTGTGTGTTGTATAAATGGTTAAATAAATAAATAATTATTACGGTCGTGGGTGCCAATTACGTAGGTATGGCTGGCTGTTTAGTAGATGTTTTTTATTTTTAATAAAAAAGCATAATAAGTATTTAGTAGTATAATTTTTACAGTACATACTTAATTATTTCGTTAAAATATAATGCTACGAAACCTGCCTACAAAAATGGTCTAATTTTGCCTCCCACGACATCTCTATCAATCAGATGACTTCGCTGAAATATAAATGAAAATCGTCAGAATACATATCTACCTATACAAATAGCTACTTAACGCTTATTTTCGTACCAGTCGGTCTTATTTCTGCGTATGAATAAGTAGATATCGTTTGATTACTATTTATTTATTTATTCATTCAGTGGTATACATACATCTTTATACATAATAAGTTGGTGCAAACATAAACTCATTAGAGTTTTCCCGTGCACCAAAATCATCGACCACATAATTTAGATGATTAAAACAAACTTATGTTCTTAATCAGCGCTGTGCTGTGGGTCCCCCATAGCATTATGCTGAGTGGAAGCCTTCTTATCACAGTCATGAATTGCAGCTGCCAACTTAATAATTATTTTTTATATTATTGATCTTTATTCTTTTCTGCTTACCTACTCTTTCTTTTTGTATGCACGTGTTTCTGGTTCAGGGTAAGAAGCAAAATATTTATCTATTAGTAACGAGCGAACATCAGTGACCAATCTGACAGTCTTATAACAAAAAATGGGAGGAAGGAATGGAATTAGACTATGTATTAGTATGTATACTGTTATCCGTCTTGTTGCTACTGCTAATTAACATCGTGTTCGCGCGACATTCGACGTCACCGGCTGTTCGTAAACTAACAACTACTTCAAACGCCGACTAACTACTTGTGATTCGCGGCTTTGAACTTTAAATAACTATACGTAACACACAGTGTGCACAGTTATCTAAGTTGAAAAACGAGTAAAGCTAGCTACTTCGTCCGCTTGAATAATTTACATAGGTGTGTAACTTATGGGGCCTTCGCCAGTATCCAAGCCAAGTTATCTATGTCAAAGTTTTCATATCAATCTAATAACCCGATTTTGTGTCGATCCCTAACTTGCAATATATCCTAAACTTGGAGACAAAACGTTCCAATTTATGGTACCTATACTATAATATGAAATAGGAGTAGGTTTAAATATCTTATTGACTGAATAATAGTTGAGTAATTACATACAGACTTACAGGTTTTATAAGTAAGTAGTAAGAATTTAGCTTGAAATACTTAATACATTTTTTACTTTCTAAAAGCCATATCTTACCCATATTTTTGTCATTAAATTCAGAAACCATAGGTATAGGATACGATGGACTCGGAAATGACGTCAATCCGGATACCGGTTATCATAACCTGTCCCTAATATCCGTTACAAAACGGTAAATACGAGTATGGTATATATGGTGGAGATAACTCTCGGTGTTTTTGTTTTTTTAACGTTTTGTATGTTCCCATAGATTCCGCCACAAACACATGCTATATTATTGTTTTTGGTGATTAAGAGAAAAAGGTTCGTGGTAGGTACATATCATTTGTTTAATTATTGTGATTATTGTAAAACAGGAAATCGGTTGGGGTCGTTGGGGTATGTATCTTCTTTGGTTGACTGTCAGAAAATAAACATATGGAATCATTATCGGTATCAAATCGTAACTAACAGTTCGCAAAAGTATCAAAATCAACACAGCGAACAACGCATTATCGATGTGAGACTCACGAAGGAGACGTTTCGCTCTCATAAAATTCTGTTAATGGCATAAACGTCATAACGTCGTAACGTAAACATCATTTGCTATTCAACTGTAAAATCTAGTAAGTAGAGGACGTACAGGTGCTAATGAACACTTTGTGCACAGCTGATATAATTACCCTGAGCCCGAGTCGCGAGTTACCCAGCCGTTACATTAAGTACATTTGTGAAAGTCCCCGCACATACACAGATGTTTGTACAAGAAAGTACATAATAAAGACTTCTCCATCACATTCCAGAGAGTAATTAGGGAGGCCACTCGTTCGTTTACACTACGACGTCTGGTCGGCGGATTGTTTACAGTGGCAAAAATGTAAGTATTTATCTCATTATATGCAAAAGTAGACTGAGTAGTCCGTTGAATTTACGGACTGAAGGAGTCCGTTGAATGTACGGGTTGAAGGAGTCCGTTGAAAGAGATTTAGATGTACCTACTATGTTTTTATACCTAAATATTTTAAGAATTTTGTTCCTAAGATTTGAAACACATTAAGGACTCGTGTACACGGCAACGCCGCCACTCCGTAGCTACGCCGCGATGTCTCCGCTTGACTTTGCCATATCACATATAAAGCGCGTGCATTTTTGTAAGCGAGCTCCGAAGTTATAAAAAAAGAGTTTTAACAGTTCTAGCCGTGAGGTGGAGGCGCGGTGGCGGCGTGGCGACGGCATCGCAGCGTCGTATAGCTGAGCACTAATAAACTAACATCGCAGTACTGAGCCAATTGCGTATTTATCATTATCTTTAATCATAAATTCAATAAAACCATTCAAAGTCAACATGTATTTAATTGTTATATAACGTCGTACCCTTTTTCCTTTAAGAATGGAAAATTCTCCAAGGACTCTATACCAATCAATGTTCCTTTATCAACGATGCTGCACACCTATACATAAGTATATAGGGTACGTAGGTACTGTTTCAATATATAACTGTAACGTAATAGCCTGTCAGTCTTGCCGTGATCGAGGCGCTAGAGTAACTTGTTTTCTTTCAGTTAATTATTATAATGACGTGAAAGGAAGCAGACTCATTATATTTCCGTCATACGTTGATTAATGTACTCAATGATTCATGGTTAAATAACTGTGAGAGCGATTAAGTATTCAAATGGAATGTTTATAGATGTTTCTTATTGGTAGGTACAAATTTTATAAAAGATTGGTATTTGAGCGTACCTACTAAATCAATAAGGTGTTCGTATTTTGAAACTGTACGAGCATGAATAATAACATTGTTAAAACTCTCAGTCTAAATTTGTTATAATCCTGGCTTAGTCGTAGACTGTGCACCGAGAATCGAGATCAATTATATTCAGTGGCGCTGCATGGCTGCACCGCTCTACACAATATGTGAGTGGGTGCTGTGTACGTAGCTAGCAGACTGCGGTGACACTGTGATAAATTGAACCACTCATTGGAGCACTTATCGCATCCAGAGACGGGCTTATCTATTGATACGAGTAAGTACGTTCACATTGACACTTACCGAGTTAAATCAAGCTCCGAGGTTTCCATAACAAAAAAATACGAATTGCTATAACATTTTTTTACACAATACAGTATATTGTATGTTTTAGTACGGAATATAATAATGTCGTCTGTCCCCGTATGTCCCGGCCAAGATCAGACCACCCATCTTGTCTCGTGGGTGTCGTAATATGCGATTAAGGGATTAAATTAGGTGGGTGAAATACGCGGGGACCCTGATAACATTGGAAAATATGGTTTCTGGGTTTCGAACGTCACATTTTATTTATGATATAACTTTGCGTTATACTTATCAGAAAATCAATTAACTACTTCTTAGTGTGCTTGCTAATGAGCGCAAGTTCAATTTACGCAAAACGAACCACAGTAATTGGTCGGAAAAATTCTGAGACGAGCAGTTCTAGAGTAGATTGCTGTATCTGTCATCAACTGTTCAATGTTTTGCTAATGTATTTTCAGTTACCTTTATACCTTCTTTCTTAAAACCACAGATAATATATTATAATACTAACGGTTAAAGTTATATTGTACTTAGATACCTACTAAGGAAAATCTGACAGTGAATTAATACATTTTCTAATAACGCTATCCAGAGGAACAAGAACAAAACGTTAAGCCCACAATCGATGGCAAACGGAAAAGATAAAGAAAAAAAAATCAAATCCTCAGAATTTATGAAATTTCTTAAAATGCTTATCTCCGTGAGTTATTGGCACCGTCGCAGCCAGTGAGCTAAGAGATCTTGCGAGCGTCACGAGTTCACGCCCACTTCCACGACGCGACGAGAAATGTGTCTAGGATTTGCTTGCTTTAAAAAAATGCGATTTTATTGCTGTCCAAGTTACTAAGAAGGATTTTTTTTTATGTCGTGGAACGAACATGAAACGAATTAAACATGAAACGATTTTTTTTGTTCAAGCCATGATTTGCAACAGTGAATTATGTCTTTATAAATGTCTTTGCTTGTACCAAAACAACGAACGTAAACTTTTCTGACGTGCTACCGAACCCCCATTCTAATGTAATTAAATCTTTATTAAAATTTCAGCATGGATTAAGATATTTCATAATAATTCTGGTTAATATTGTAACAGTAGCAAATTACAAATTTCTAGCCTTATCTCCTCTGGACAGCCGCACCCCTGACCCTTTGACTGATGAAAAAATAACTTCCCGCTGTCTCCTGTATATTTAATTGGCCACCGGCAAAATAAATGAAAGCGTGACAAAAAAAGAACAACAAATGAAGAGTTTTGCACCCTGTAATGATGTAGGTAACGAACTGCGAAACTTTGTTTGCACATTTCTTTGTTTTAACTGAAAAACCGGACCTTTTGCATAGCTGCGAATTGCGTGACGACAGCGGGGCAAAAAGGCAGTTATGAGTTTAGGAGTTGTTTTTAATTGTTAGATTTATCATGCGTGTATCTTTACACAAGGTGCTAGTTTGACTATAAAAACTGCAATAATTATAATATTTTTGGCAAATGATCAAGGCTCTTTATTCCGACCTTACGAATTATTTTATATTGAAATATAGGTACCAATTATTAACCGTTTTCTCACAATCTCATCCAACATAATACATTTTGTACACATGTTTAAAGGCACATCATTGGGCACAGGCCGGGCGAAACTCTAAATCTTTCAACAATTATGATCCCGAATAAATTTGGTCGACCCATTTCCATATCTTTCACCACTTTGGTAAACGCGTGTTTTTTGCCATCGGAAAAGCTGGGAACGTTCATAAAATGATAAATATAATTTCCTAATAAATACTAATTGTGCCGGTTGTTATATATGCCAAAACCCGAGGATTATCCTTTGCGTCCGGCGTGCCGCCAATTTACCCTGACATGTGATTATTCAGATGTCGATCAGTTCAGACCGAGTATCGTAGAATTGAATATGTGCATGAAGCCAGGAATATAAATTCGGCACTGGCCGGATTTACGAGCCTTCCAAAATGGAATCCTTACGCTAAGCTGACGAGCATTCAGTACAGTCGGCACCAAACTGCTCGCTATGATAACGATTCACGGTTCTATGACAGAATTACAAAATGTTAAGGATAGTTTTTATTTGCATTGCGTTTATTATTTTGTGAGTAGAGTCTGCGTTGTCGCCAGGAACTGTATCTTTTTTTGTGAGAATCGACCGTGATCACTCTACAATTCGTCGACTCAAAAAAAATATTTTGTGAAGTTTTGTGTTGTCGTGTGAAGTGTTTCTAAGCGCATTGACATAAACCATCAAATAAACGATACTTTTGGCCTTATTGCAATGGTAACTAAATCATGGTTGTTAGCTAAATCATTTTGGTTCGATATTAACGTATAACCTTGGTATAAAAAGCAAAACTGGCAAGATATTTGGCGCAAAAACTGTACACAATACTGCGTTCAAAACAAATCGTTGTACCTACATTGTGACTCCCCCAAATGTTTTTAAAATTAATCTATGGCACACAATACTCCATTGTTGTAATTATTTCGTTTATTTTCCTTAATAAGTGTACAATGGGGTCGCATTGTAAGAAGGTTAGATTCATTGTTTATTATGAATAATAGTCTAATGAACTGCGAGAGATCAAAGTCCAATTAGCATTAATTGTTCTCGCCTACGATCAGTAACGTGTTACTAGATTCGGCTGCCACATTACACGAGTACACCGTTACAATACACACAGGAGGTGCACACTGTACCTTATTAACATTAATCTGTACATGAGCGTCATATATGTAGATCTACAAGTACGTGATGTACACGAGTAGGAACAGGTACATGCTTAATTAGATATTCACGCCGAAAGGCTTAAACGGAATTTCGTTGCGTGGCTCGGTCGTAAGTCCGCCCTTTCTCAGTCATATGTGAATATTTCTAAAAGGTCTCAAGGTGCTATAAACTTTACTAAAGATATAAAATTCGGATGCTCACGAGTAGCGAGCATTCAGAAAGCACGGATAGTCAATCTACAAAAGTGGTTTTTATTTGAAAAATACCAACCTGGTTGTTACATATTCATGGGTGAATGTTTAAATTGCTTGGCTATGTTACATTTATACTTGCGACTACAAAAATAGGAAATATGATAGGGATTTAAAACCAAGTGTACAAAATCTTAATATGTTCATTCCGTGCCTAAATACTTCAAACATAGCCGAGCAGGTTCCAAAACGTTCTCATTATTTTGATATTAACATGCATTGCCTCAACAACGAATTGAATCTTGTCCAAAATAAAACACGAGCTTATTGTTAACACTGAAAAATTTCCCACAGGACTTATATTGTTACGATATTCGACGTCGACTCACATCGACGAGAGAACGTGAATGTGAATGTACGTCGATGTTTGTTTTAGCGACGCCATGCCCCACCGCATAATATTCATGTAAACGATAATAATATGAGATTTGGCCGCTAAAAAGTGGAAAGCGGGCTAGTATTGTCGTCATAATAATTTCGCCATGTATTGTTGCGAAAATGTTTTGTTAAAATAAAATTTAAAAGAAGCGAATTATGAAATTAAAATAATGTGATATAAAATTTTCCATACAAGGTCAATTTAAATTTAATACATAAAAATAATGATATGGTTCTTTCCGCATATTTCCATTATAAAATTGTTTCTTTAGTAAATTAGAGGTAGACATAAGTTAAATATTTGTCCATAACTAAGATGTTCTTCACTGGCGAGCTACAAATAAGCCCGTGGAGCGAAGCAAGGGCATTTTCTTACTTTATTTTCGAAGTTGGAAGAAGACACTTAATTATTTTACCCAGTTTTCCGAGAATGATGTGCTTAATGTTCTTTCAGTTGTTGTTTGCCATCAAAAGACGGCACGGTTGGCGCAGTGGTTAAGCGATTGACTGCTGCACTGCGTGTCGCGGGTTCGATTCCCGCACGGAACAAATATTTGTATGACCTGCAAGTAGTTGTTCCGGGTCTGGCTGTTTGTGTATGTGAGTATATATGTTTGTAAACGCACCCACGATACAGGAGAAATTCCTAGTGTGGGGCAAAGTTTAAAAAAAAAAAAAAAAATGTAGGTGTTAAAAAATATATTATTACAATAACTTGATCTAAAAGAATTGTAACCTTCTATAGTAAACTCGATTCTCATATAATATAAATGTACACAATGTCAATTCATCGGATTGAAAGAGACAACGCGAAGACATAGCACATTTTTGGCGACAGAATGGTATTTGTTAAGACATAACAAAACATAGGACACTGAACTGGATATTCTTGGTTTTATCCTTTATATAACTTTCAACAAGTATTACTCCAAATACCCTATTAAATACTATTACTACTTTTATTACTATTGTTAGACCTTCAGGGGAGATCAGGGGCAGCAAAACTTGTTCTAAAATTATAACGCAATGAGCTAAGAGGACTCAAAACGTGTGACACGCATTTGTGTACAGGTACTTCAGAAGCATAGTGACAAAGTAAACGACCAACATAGTTTGTATCTGTAAAGCGGCAACGGGCTGGAATTCCACCTTATAGCTTACAGCTTAAAAATTCAAACAGAAAAGGCATCAACACTTATAAACCTGAATATTTTACGTTAAAAGTCTTTTAGTAAATTGTATAGCTACACAGGTATTCCAGCACATATAAAAGCAATTTAATGCAAAATGTTTTGCAAGCAGGTTGCCGCCGTCGATGCCGTGGTGCGGAACAGTCGAGCATTTTAAGATACATAATCACATTCAGCGAGCATATTAGCTGAACCGACCTTGCGGTTATCACTTACTTATTACTACACATACCCTCGCCACCGGATCGAATGCTGCGGTCACCATTCCGGAACATCCAAGTTATATTGTCATATTAGTCTGTAAGGATATGTAATGCCTGTATGCTTATTACTGCACAGGGTGATTCTACGATCCTATATAAGATACAGAGCAGAGAAGTGGACGGTTCTTCACCGGAAGCCACTCCGGAGTTGTATACAAACTGTTGTATCGTATTGTCGAGTATCTTGTGACGTAAATCGCCGGACTCCGCTTCACCTCGCGTGTCTTTCCCATTTCAACGCGTACGTTTCCCGTTTCCGTGTTAACTACTCAGTCCCTTCGCCGTTCCCCACTTTCCCCATACGTGTGTTGAGGGCCACGTGTTGCTTGTGTGGGGAGACACGGCCAAATTAACTTAGCCGGCTTCGAAATTAAAGGTGACAGGTGAGTGACGGCCCTTATACGTCGGTTACAGGGGCGAGTCAGTGCACAGGCTTACCTCGTAACTTTATAGTGCCCGCAGCGGCGTATCTTAGATCGCAGTAGTTTAATAAGCCTTTGAATCTTTTCTTGTAATTACACAAAACTGCAAGTAAGAGAGGTGTTTTCGATATACTGCCGAAGTAATGCTTTCATGGTAATTTCCCAGGCGGTTTTTATAAAACTTGGCATAATTGGTTCTTGGAAATACCTAATAACTATAATGTTTTAACTCAAGAGGTGATTACGTGTCTTGTTATTATTACAAATATGTAAAAGCAGTCTTTGTATTATTTACGTCGTCGCTTGCCATCACAACCGAGTCATAGATGTCTATGACTCGGTTGTGATGGCAAGCGACGACGTAGCCAGCCAGGGCTGAGTCTTCAACGACTTATCAAGGTTATATTGGACAACCTTCCATTACGTATATTTTTCGTTTGACATAAAATATTTGCGGTCTGTTTTCATATTCTCCGATTTCAAAAGCAATAAATAACTTTTTTTTAATATTCCATTATTATAACGCAAATAATTTGTGATGCAACAGCTTGCGCTCCTAACGGTGAAGGATAAAAGAGAACTGAACTAACCGCAGAGTAAAGGTAAGCCATCTACGAGATTAAAATCTGGAGAAGGTTGCACTGCATTGTGGTTCTCGTAAGTACATTCTAGTAAACTTCTCTGCGTGTTCAGTATTACTACTTACTATTTCATTGGAACAGTCGTTGGCAAGAACATTGAAAAGTTATAAAAAATGTCATCATTTAAAGGATACAATATTTTACACTAGCTTTTGCCCGCGACGAATATATTCTATGTGTTAATCCGGGTTATCTGTGTGTCAAATTTCATTCAAATCCGTTGAGCCGTTTTTGCATAATTGAGTAACAAAAATCCAAACTTTCAAATTTATAATATTAGTAGGATTACGTTCTTACCTTGAGAGGTCAAGATGGGTTAGCTTTAAAAAGGTTTAAAATGAAACGATGACCCTCCAATAGGTAGGTACATACCTAGCGTGAAAGAATTCTTACCGAACTTCACGCAGTATATATTATTCACTATTGCAAGGAAAAATCATTGGTTTGCCCTTTACTTTCCGATCAGCACAAAAATGAAATCTGCCAGTAAACTCTTAACATACCCAATGCATTACCATCCCCGAGCCGGAATCTGAAGTAATATATTATATTGACTGGCGATGATAAAATATCCCCGGCTTTGCACGCTGAGTACTATACTAAAATAAATATTATGATACATAAAGCCAAGGGATAAGCTGTTCGAGCGAGTTTCTGTTTGCTGACATATTAATTCATTTTGATTACCTTGCTGAATATCGGACCAACCCTAGGCTATATTTTGCATCCCAAATAGGTAGACATGCAGTTTCAGGTTTATATTACCGTATTGGTTCATGGTGTAATGTATATTATATGCGAAAACGCAGCATCGGCAATAATGTCTGTAGGAGAATTCCATATTTGAAACTTATGATAGACTTGACCAGAATATAAATCGGTAGAAATATTTGTCCGGTCTAATGCTGGAAAAAAACCCAAAAAAACCCTGAGAATGGAATGTAAGTGTTGCCGCTAAAGAACGCACATTTATTCAGCTTAGATTTATACATTAATGGCAAAATTTCTTTTATTTAAATTAGGTCTTACAATTTACTTCAAATATTGCATTAAAAAAACGATCATGTATAAAGCACATATTATTAAATTAACACAAATGTAACCTAATATTCCGTCCACTTAGGGTAGTACAGCGCGGAAATATTTAAATTCTGCAAAGTCGAACGCTTGCCAAGACGGGTGGGCGCCCATAACTTGCGGGTAGGGGGCGCTGCGGCCGCCGGTGTGAACGCGACCTAATACTGACAGATGGCACAGGTAAATCAAGCTACTAACATTTTTCGCACGATTAATCTCCCGCGCAATTACAGCGCATAATGGTATCGCTTTTTATGTAAAGATCATCAAAGGTTAATGAATCCACTTATGGAATCTACTTTATTTAACGATTTTGAGTCTATAATTGATTTGTAATATTATCCTGGCCATGGCGAGATTTGATTGGGGTCGCTATTTTAAACCTACCAATAAAAAATCACAACTTCAATGTAACGATAACAAAGCAACAGTAATTCGGTCATGCGTGGGTAATTGGGTTCCGTTGACAAAAATCTCAGTGATTGGAAGTGTGCCCGTAAATGTGGGTGTACTCGGTGGAGATACACCTACAGTCGTACACCTACAGTTAATCGCTTCACTCGGGGCTGACAACTATAGCTGTTGTATATTTAAGCCGTTTCAGATCAATGTTTGTTCTATGCTTCTGGCTAAAACCGCCCACACTATGAAAATAAAGCAAAAAAAAACCTACTGGAGAAGGTGGGCGTTTTTCGCCGGGAGGACTAGCTTATCCTTGATTATATAAGTACATTAAAGCCCACTGGTACACTGATAACTTCATACTATTAAAACTTGGTCTATTTTATAGTTGAGGAACTCTGACGGTAATTGATCTACAATCTAAAAAGATAATTTTCTTTTAAAGAACCAAATTTTCCTGAGAAGGTATCAAGATAAATAAGTAAAGTTATAATTCAATACCAATATAAACGGCCAAATATATCGTGGGATACAAATCTTACATTAGTATAAATAGTACGTTTTACTAGAAAAACAAGCAATTAATCTTGAGAAGACGTAATGCAATACGTTGCCCAACTAAAATAAATCAAGCCCGGGCAACATTAATAGAAACAAATGATCCCTCTTTTATTGATAACAAGCTCGGGAACCGTACGTAATTGCTACTTCATTGAGTGCACGTACACCGCGCTACGGCGTAGCGTCGTAGCGCCGTAGCAATACAAATGCTACGCTCCGTAGCTGATAACAAAAAACGATTTGCGTAATGAAATGGTAATATGGGGTGCATTGTTGATTATCATACCTATTGCTTACATTGTATAAGAATAATAGAAGAGTAATCATGTGGAAGTGCCCTGGATACTGTAATACACTTTATTTTTGGAATAACATGGTAGGTATATCATTATGTGTAACTTATCTTAAATAAAACTTAACAAATAAGCCACTCTATTTTTTACTGTAATCGATGTAGGCGTTGTCAGATGGCTGTTTGTATCCAAAATTATATCGTTATATTGTCGAAAATTATATTCCAATAGTTATTTTCACAGAAAACCTTTTAGGTCATGGTAAAAGGTACTAATTCCTTTGTGAACCGTTATTAGTCTCACGTGCTTGCATATAAACGCTTTCATGGATGAAGATTAATACAATTCCCGTAGGTCATAGGCATGAAGGTAACACAGTTATAGTCAAGCTCAGTCACGTTATTGGATCGAGATCATTGAATCAAGTCAGCGAGGTTCACTTGCGTCTGTAATTGAGGTGAGAGGTGATCACTTATCACTATCACAGAGGTAACACAATTTGTTCTAACGCCCGTATTAATAAACCACTGTAATTGAGAGCTAGTTAATGTTATTGTTACGGGTCTTTTTTGCTTCGGCTGTTTTCATGTGGAAATCCTCTTTTTTCCGGAGAAGAGAAGCCATTTTCAGTAATTTTGGAGAATGGGTATCTCTGGTGAAAGGCGTTGTTTCTGCTGTGCTACTCAGTTGACTAATCCCAGAGGAAACAAATTATTACCCCCAACACCCTCGTGGTGTTCGGAAGCACGTGACCACTACGTGCTTGTGCTACCGTCCTTTCCAGGGTTTATTAATCGGACCTGATTGCTCTCTCAATTATTGGTGTTGTTAAATCATGTGTAGAAAGGGATATATTTTTATTGAACTCGCTTTTCGATCTAAAACTCGCAACAGAGTTTAATAGTAGAGTTTCCCTGGGGAACAGTTCACCCTGGAAAATTTATTATTAAACGAGCAGAATTGTTCCGGTTTCAAGGGAAAATTACTAGCAGTACTTTTCAACTCGGACTCAGGATGACGTGGGTATTGGGTTCGATTACCTGGTCCTGGGAAAAAGGTTACTAGGGTTTTTCAGTAGCAACCCGGAATTGCGATAAGCTTGCCTCCTATAACAGGCACACGTAACGTGTCACTGTCTACCTCTTTGGGTATTATCAGCGTGACGTGACGCATATCTTCGTCGTAAAAGTAGGACACGAAACATAAAAAATAAGGATACAGTCTCAAAGTTTTAACCAATAAAGACGGGCAAAATAAGTGCGAGTTTAAGTTCAAGTAAACGGTTTATTACAGATCCGAATACTCGGGGAAACGAATCTGTACGAGAACTTCCCATAAACAAGAATAACTTCGAGATATATCCTCATTCATCGCACACAACTTTGCAGTTGGAATTCTCTGTTGAAAACAGCACAAGGAAACAACTCGACCCACCTCTGAAATTGTTCTTTTCTTATTCTTTCCATGAATACTTTGCCACGAGCTGTTCAAGTGAAAGTATCGCAGACGAAACTAAAATATCCGACATGTTATAAACATACAATTATTAATGTGTGGCTTGAATATATTTATTATTGCCACAAGTTTTCTGTTGCTCTCCTCCTGAATGAGTTTCCGTGGTAACATATGGTATGTTCCGATGCTAAACTGATAATATTACACATCTTTTTCAGAGCTTTCGCACTAGTAATTCGTGATTTTTTAAAAAGGTCTCTACTTTCATCCGAATAAATCCAAAATTAAACGTGTTTTTTTTTGTATTCCTATCTTGTTTCGGTTGTTTCTAGGCTGTTTATATAATCAATATTAACTAGTATTGAAGGAATTGCGAGTTATTTACCGGTAATCGGATTTACATTCAATATAACACGCGAGCGGCGCGCGGCGCCGGCCGCCGGCCCGCCATTAGAGAGAGCTCCTTTATTACTGTATACTTTTAATTAGGCGCTTCTTTACCAACCTTTATCTAAAGCTTGCCATCTAGTGCAAGCTTAAAAGATTTTTAATAGATTAAAACACATCAGTAAAGTTCATTTTTCTCTAATAAAAATATTTCACTCATTTTGAACTCACAAATTATGATTTCCTGAAAAATTAATTTTGATTTAACGTTATATCTACAAAGCCTCGCCAGCAATTAGTTTTGTCTTATTCTATTATTAATTAATGAAGTTCCTCTGCTTCGATTAAGTAGTTAGTTTGGTGTTTGCTTTCTTTGCGAAGTGCTCTAGTTTCAGTCAAATAATACCATAAAATCGTTATTTTCTCTGAGCTAATTTATTGGAAACAGGAACATTATTTTACACTAAAATGGCGGAAAGGAGGAAAGTTGGCAATAATTTCCTTGATGTGTCATTAATAAAGCTTACCATGTAAACAATTGTTATGGGAAGTTCAATAAAAACCAATTCAGTTTTATACCTACATACAGCTGTTCTTATGGTCAACTAGGTATGTGAAAACATAATATTACAAATGTGTGTTCTAAATTGCAAACTATTCAGGCCACGGGAAAAGACATAGTTAGACGAAAGAAAATCATCAACTGATTAAAAGAGGGCTTCCGAAAAAATGTCCATAACCCCCTATTCAAATTACCGTACACCGGGCCCTTACTCAGAGATTACACGCTAAAATGTTAACAGGACTTACACATTACGGAACCATAAAACATTTTGCTATTATAAGAAAAGTAAGATGCCCTGGGCGGCTTTTAAGCGCGAATCCATTCCGAATATTAATGGGACTCTCTCATATCGCGTATACTTCGTGTATGTTAACTATGGTAGCCGTCAATAACAGATATCTGTGACCGGAGGTGTGCGGCGTTCAATCCCCGCGGACGTGCCTCTAAACTTGCGCTCAACTTTCGTTTACCACCACTACTTACTTATACTGCATACAAAATGTGTGTAAACCTTGAAATAAAACCATCTAAAAACCATTATCCTATTATTTTTTATTTTATTGCGCTATAATAAAAACTGGGCCTTCGGTAGGGATCAACCACTTAGAAGTGAGAGGAGTGGCGCGTGTGTACAAATATCTATCTAGCATATGTTATAAGCATCTACTAAAGCCAACATTGTCAAATAATAAACACGTGATAGTTATATGGTCCACGCGTCTAGCATATTTTGTTTGTATAAATCAAGTATGTATAAGAACATGTTTCTTTGATATTAATATAATATGCGAATCATGGCATTGTGTAATAGTTAATTCTTCACAGTGGAATCAAAATGTAATAATTAATTAATTAATAATGTAGTAATTTGTTTACCTTGTCCCTTTATCCCATTTTCAATTTCGATAAACGTGGTGATAAAATTCAACGGAATTGGTTATTATGCAAATACCATTATTGTTTTAATGAATGATTTAGAAGTGTTAAATGTTTATTCGCTCTAAATTAACGCGTTTATGTTAATTTAGACGCTATCAGATCTGTAGTGCTCATTATCCCACTAGCAACGCAAAACTAATGGAATATGGGTATTTTGCAAAACAACGAAACATTGATCATTAGTCTAGCAATAACGTAAATTAGCATTAAATTTTTTTCAATTTCAAAAAACAAGTAGCTATAAACATTTGCGTATCGTTCGATAATAAACAATAAATCGAGGCTTATGATCGCACACAAAGCTAGGAAGCAATTGAATAGTCCAACCACGCGTAGCACGTATTTATATTGCAAGCGGTTGAAAAGCTTGGCGTGGCTCCAGTTCGCCTGGGTCGAACATCGCTGTCGGCGTCGGCACCGGCTAGCGCTTCGTCTACACGCCTCTAGCGGCTTATTTTATAACTTGTTCCGCCCGTACGCCGCCCGTACGCCGCCCGCCGGCGTTTTGTCCGTGAAACACGTTTTGTGTTACCATTGTCATAAAACGTTGAATATTTTGAGTCTCCAAGAGATTTCTGTTCCGGTAATTATAATTGCTACCTACCTAAAACTTATAAAATCTTGATACGTTATAAGTTGAATGAATCACTTCCGGTCGGCCACGAATATTATAGCTCCATAGCGGAGATCACTCATTCTGGGTTTTATTTTTATTTTTGGCGGCCTCCTTAATAATTGCATATTTTTAAATTACACATAAAACGTTATTTTTTACTAAGGCGTCAAAGTCGAGAACAATTTGGGTTCGGACTGTTCGGAGATATACAGGGTGGTTTTTTGAGATGGGGTAGTAAGGGCAGCTACCTTAACCGTTGTATCTATAGGAAAGCGGTTTTGGGACACTGTCTTTAACTTTTTGAGACATTTTGACCTACATTCACAGATTTTGAAAAAAAATACAGTAAGCAAGAAAATGGGCAGTTTTCACAAAATCTTTTTTATGCCATTCGATCCTGTTTCTTATAAGGGCCAAAAAACACTAAAGGACTAACTGAGGTTTGAGTAGGTACTAGAAAAGTCAAAAATCTCAACGATTTACGATTACAGATGGGCTAGTTCACGTTGTATGTGGTAGGTGGTATCACCCAGATCAAAATAGCGAAATAATAATCATAAGGGACCTTACACGAAATGGCGGGAGGACATCATTTGTTTCATTTAAAGATCGTCGTATATCTTTCTTTGCAAATTCATTATAGCGTTGTCGCCATACAAAGAAATGTTTCGACTACTGCCACCATTCAAATAAAATGTAATTCATTCCTGACCGCCGTCTTTTTTTTCTCCCTCGTCGCTGAACAAAATGGGAGGTAGGTATTACTACTTTCATAAAGATATCACATAAGTTCCTAGGATGTGCCACGAAAAATTTAAATGACCAGTAAAATTTTACCCAGATTGCAAATGGAATTAATAATTAATTAAATAAAATCTGAGCTCATTAAGTACTTATTTGAAATTATTCCATCAATGTCTGCTGATTCCTCTAAAAGCGTGTCGCATGACACAACGGTATCCTAAACATCAACTTTCCTTAAACATTCTAATGCTACGGCATGAAGCACAAATAAAATAAGTCGTATAAAATTAAATTGAAAACGACGATAGGCAGTCACAAAAAATATGATAGTCGTAAAGGAATGCGATGTGTTCCTGGCTTATTTCAGTGAGTGAATACAGTAAGTAAGGGGCACTCCGGGCGCTTGCATACGCTTCAGCGAGCGTGCATCGCAGTCTTTGAGCAATTTTATTCAGTCTACAACTCCGCTCCGATAGACAGCGGAAAAACGTGCGCAAAAATTAAAAGTTACAACAGCACATTGTTATGATACAATGCCCAATTCTTGCTCATACTATCTGACCGTAATTTTGCTCGCAAAAAAGGACTTAACGAATGAACTTTGTTTGAATCATTTCCTCGGGCACGTTACAGCTTCCTTCTTATAAATACTTTTATTATTCGTAGCCCATACAACTTAATCAGACATTGTGAGTTATGCGAAGATGGAACTTTAACGCGTTAAGCATTTTTGTGCAAAAATGTAAATGATATGACACATCAAATTGCAAAGTGTTTCATATCTTGTTAGTAGAATGTGTTTACATTCTACTTGATGTTCGTCGGTTGGTTTGATGTCATAGAAACAATCTTATCACCTAGATATAGGGGTCATGAGTAACATAGGTACGTAGATACACAGCACGAAGATCAATCGATCTTTTTATTTACATCTAACTAAAAGTGGATTAGCAAGTGTACTTAATTTCACGATCCTTCAAATTAATTTAAATTCCAATCAATATATTAGAAAATAAATCGCTTTTAAGCTCAAACCTTAAGGATACATTTCATTTTACCTAATTTAGAATGTCAGACATCCATTATATTCCATCTTATGTTACGATAAAATAACAGAACGTTTCAGCAGTCTCCGTCGATTCTTAGGAATAGAATCACGAAACTTACCAAAAAATTGACAAAGAGCATTGTTATTCGAATTCTAAAAAAACCTGGTGACAGGCGGCCGAGGAAACAAATTGTAAGAATAATTTACTATCGAGGACTAGATTCACAGCCTATAAATCCAAACGGAAAAATAAACCTTTCTCTCGGAACGGAATCAGAGCGATTGTCTACACAGTCTGACACCGAAAATAAAACTATCACGGGTAAAGTGCTATGACCCTTGTGGAATGAGCGAGCATTCTGATTTCAGTCATCGTGGAACCTTCTCTCTGCCTTTCATGGGGAACCTCGAAACCCGAAGTATACAGCTGGATTAGTAAGTAAGTACAGCACATTATGTATTACAAAAGAGGTGACTGCGCATGTAAGGATTAGTCTATCTAGTTCTACTGTTATTAATCACTTGCATTTCTAAGTTTTAACATAAGCGCACAACAATAATCATTATTACACTCCATCTTCTGTTATATTTGATACATTAAATACCGCAGAAGTTAGAGTCTGTAACAGACCGACACATGAGCTAGATCAATAGGTTCCGCTTTCACCTCTCTGCACTTAAGTGGAAGTAGGTACTATTTTCTTCGCCCGAACTGCGAATCCCCTTTAGATTAATGTTAAATTCATATAGCTTTTTTATAAGCTTCACCATGTTCACATTCTGAGGATTACCCGATCTCGTTGGCTCCTCTTTAAGCATTTGTTAAACAGAGACATGGCTTAATTTTGAATAAAGTTACTTAACGATAACCTTCCCCATATTAAAGTAAAGAACAAAAGTAGACTTAGAATTGCTTACTTAATCGTTAGTCTGCTAAGATCTTAAAACCGTTTTTGATTTATCCAAATAACTGACGAGGCACTTGAAGCATGTACCAGATTTAACAACTTTTAAGTTTCCCAATCATGTCTTCCCAATAAGGTAACCCCTGTGATCTGACGATGAGCTTAGACCTTTCAATTTATCGATCGATGAACGATCAAATAAAATATCGATAAAAAAAATAGAGCTATTAATTTTAATCGGTATTTCATGTACAGCCCTGCATCGTTAATTTAAATAACTCACTAAAGCCTAGATTTTGTTTTAAATTCTGTACTGAAAGTTTCGTATAGGCAAGAACCACTCAAGTAAGCGGATCTCTGTCACGAGCCTGTGCATGTACATATTACAGATAACTAGCGACTCCCGCAGGTTTACATCGGCGAATTGATACGCTTTACTTCACTAAACCGCCTACAATAAAGCAATTGTATTCTAGTAAGCTAGTGTATTCGTGACATAATTGTAAGATTCGACAGTCCGCAGTGACGCGCTAGGTAGAGTCCCTTGTATACGACTAAGACTGCTCTTAGAAGTCTCTCTATGTAGAATGGGTATGTCATCTGCAAAGTGATAATGTTCTATAAGTTCAAGAGAAATCGTACCCTGAATTTAACCCTAGTTAATGTTTTAGTAAAAATAAAAAAATTGTGGTAATCATTTGTGTTGGCTTCCATCTATGGCTTCCTTCTATGCCTATTAAAATTACCTTTATTTTGGCAATCGTTTAGTTTCTGTCCAAAGTATTACAACATTAACCTATTGATATTCCATTATACGATGATAAATATGCGCATGACAGCTGGAGCGATGTCTTTAAGACCGTCGCCGCCACCGCCGGTTTAACATGTTCTCCGAGACACGAAATAAATTCTGTGTTTAGAAAAAGCGGTCATCCATTTAAGATTTGATGTTGCGTAACCTATCAGAACTATACACACAGTATTATGTATATGGTGTACATAATAAAGAGTATTCTATTCTATTCTATTCTACTATAGTGGTATAAACTGTTGTAAAATCTCGTACCCTTTACGTAACAAACCGCAGCACATATGAATTTCCCAACTTATTGAAATTCGAAATCATTTTCTTGATAAGATTCGGCAGACGGAAATTCGAATTGTATGTGATAATGTGAACAATGCTCTAAACTCATCTTGATCGTAGCGACTTCGTATTGCCCGGAAATTAATCCAGTCCCCACTGCTGGGACACATGCTTCTGCTCTGTGATAGGGTCATTATCCACCACACGGGTCCAGTGCGGCTTGGTGCATGTTACATTTGTTCGAATTTTTGGTTCTAGGACATGCCGCTACTCACTCGCTCACGATGTTTTCCTTCCCCGTCTTGAGAGCAGTGGTCATGAAATTAAATACACAAAGTATAGTCCCTGCCTAAGCTCGAACTCACGGCCTACAACTAAGTAGTAAGTCAGGGCAAAAACATATTAGCAGCATCATATAAATGAACTAGTCACACATTCAATTCAAAAGAAAACAGACAAAAAAAATACGGACATTACTATTTTCATTACCATGTCATTTCTTTTTAAATTGCATAGCACTACTCTCATCGAACCAGCAATGTAACCGCTACCATACTATGTAAATATCAGTTCTCTACGTTGTGGAAACTCGTATTTACGAACCACTGTTTGAATTGATAAACATTTGACTACGCCGCCCGCCGCTACGAGAAAGCTATGCCGTAGACCCTGCTGAAAAGTACAAGTCGTTATAATTAATTCATTTACATCTCACGCTGTGTATCTCGCGAGCTCCATAGATACGCGGACACATACTTCCCCGTTCCAATTTCCTCTATCTTCAGTGGCGTGCATATTTTATGAGTACTTCCGTGGACGCATGCCGGTCGCGAGCTTGCTTTTCACATGAGCGCTGTAGGGCGAGGTGTTTGGGATGCGCCCAAACACCGTATTATAATTAGAAGTGTATTAGGTGGTGCGCGTGCAGACAACCCTGCAAGTGGATGTAGACGGAGCTGGCGTGGAGTGCGTGGCGGGGAGAGCGGGTGGGAAGCGCGGGGGGTGCGCGAGGGTGCAGGTGCACCTGGGCGGCGGCCGGCGCCCGGCGCGGCCCCACGTGCCCGGGCGCTCAGTCGCTAGTGAGCAGCCGCGGCCGCCTGTCGAGCCCGCCCGGCAGACCGCCGCGCCGACAGCGACAGGTGGCGCCGACGCCCGCCGCCTGCGCGCTCCGCTCGCCTCGACCCGCTCGCCTCGCCACAATTCATACGGCCGGCTTCAACATCAAACTTAAACATTAAGCTTTGCAATAAATCACTGTGCAGTGCTTGTTTTTTAAAGGAAAATAATAATATCTAGGTGGTACGGTGCTGATGATATATAAAAATGCTAAGGAACTTTACCCAGTTTTGAAAATACTTTATAACGTGAAACATTGTAAGTATGAGTGTGAAAGATTAACGATGTTAAGTGACCGTTAAAATTGATTTTTAAGAAACTGTCTGCGAACTGTTGGTATTTGAAAGTTATAGGATTTAAAGCAAATATTGTTTATATATATGAGTTTGTCATAAATTAACACTTTTTAATACATTCTTATGTGAATAATGCTTTCAAAATGTTTAATTAGTCTGCAAACTGAGCGAGAAACGGTTTTTGTTCTAAAATCTTTATAATAATCGTTTGCTTTGTCCAGCATCTTCCCCGGTAATGAGCAGGATTCACGTTTGAGATTCAATAAATATAGGGTTGTATTTGCTTTTATTTAAATTTTCAACCCTCAGGTTGTGTTCCTAATTTCGGTTCTTTGAAACATGAGCTTTGGTTGTGTTTAGTAGCTCAACAGCTAGATTTATTAGGATGCCATTACTACTTAACTAAAACATAGACATATTTTTATGCTAATTGCAAAAGTAAGCATAAAAGTCGTCAATGATTGCGTTAAAAAGATTGGAAGATCTTAGTTACAATTTGTCCCTTCGATCAAGGTTCGGGGCTACCTGGTACCCCTTAATTAATTAGTTAAAGTAGGGTAGGAACATTTTGCAACCGATTGTATGAGTAACTTTGTGTGCTCGGCCACTTTATACATGTATAAGAGCCTCCTATTTATATCTTCCTACGCAAATATGCGCGAGCCGTCGCCTGTCTGTTCTACCAATCGTAAATTGGGACGTGAAACACGAAAATCTACTTCAAACTTCAAAAATGTTCATTGAGCTAAGAATTACTCTTACTTGTAAGTTCAGGCCGTGTTTAAGTCAAAGTGTAATTCCTTTTTAACCTTTGAACTTTGCTTTCTCGCTTGTTATCTGAAAGCCAGTTATCGTTGAGGATGGAAAATCGCCTGTGTAAGATTAAACCTTTAGTAAAGCTTGAGCGCAGAACATTCGCAGAAACATTAAAAAATGTCATTACTGCATCGAAAAGCACAATTTTTGTCATTGAATTTTATAGGACATGTATATAACGGAATTCCATTGCGCTTTGTTTTATTGTTATTTGAAAGGATGTACGGATTCATTCCTTACAAATTCCCAAAAATTATAACAGAAACAGACGCGTTATGATTTACGATCACCAATCTGCTTCTACGAATATTAAGCCCCTTAGCTTCTGCCGACGTCAGTTAATGGCGAGCGAGTTTAACAGCCAATAACACCCTACACATAACAAAAACATTATACGTCTACTTTTGATAGAAATGATAAAATAAAAATATGCACGTTCCAAATTTTATTGGTTTTTGAGACATTTCAAACTCCTTTATTCTGGACTAACAGCCGGATTCATCCAATACAATTGAAGCTCAATTAAAACAGATAATATCTTCAGTTCGCGTAACATGCTCTCCTATTCAATTCATAGGTTATAGCGAGTAAGAAGTTCAGACAATTTCAAACTCTATGAATAGTAATGGATGCATGCAAAGGCGCAATGGAATAGATGTTCGTAGTTTGAGTGTTTCTGTCCTTTCGAGTTACATACAGCTGGATGTATTGGCCAACGAATGTCTTTATTCGGTTCAGATAAATAACAATGTCTCTTTCTTTGTTTGATTCAAGATGTTTCTTCAGTTTTGAGCTTTAGGAAGACTCGAAACTTTTTTCTTTGACGAAATGATTCTCGTAAGATCTACGTTGCCGCACGATATTTAATTATAAATATTGTTAAGAAAATTAAAGATATGAAAGGTAACATGCTATCTTATACGTACCGTGTTTCGAATAATCTATCAGATAGTTTCCCATGGGCATCGTAAAGCAAAGTTGTTCCGAGATTTATACCACGAAACCAGCCAGCGAACACTAACATTGCAATCAACGATGTGCCCTAGTGTGATTGCGTATGAAACACCTCTAGATTGTCAATGAACATGAAATAACACGATAATCATGACTATAATATTAGACGAAGACGATCATCATCTTAACTATGTTTGTTCCTGTCAAGAATCTAGAAGAGTTCGGCTGTTTTATCCAAGCATTTTTTTGGTATAAACAAAAGCTTATTGAATTTTTGTAAGTCAACTTAAAAAAATTCAATAAGCTTTTGTTTACAAGGCTTACAAGCCTCCTTATGTGTTCTTCTACACGTGTTTAGGAACTCCAATAGTACCTATAAGCTGTGGTTTTCTGTCAGTCACTCAATTATGAACTGCTGTTTATTCAAAAGATGGTAGAACATTTAAGTTAACGCAGAGCGCAGAGCAGCGGAATTCATAACGAAAGCAAGATTTCTCTCTATATGTAAGGTTGATTTGGTTTAATCTATTAGATCTAGATCCTTCTTTGGATGGTTATAACGATTCCAAAAGGAAGATGAGCACTTTTCATATTCGAGGTTCACTGCATTTTATTAATTGGTTATCTACCATTGCTTAATGTCGATTCCAGCCCTGTCTTACCTAACGAACTTTTTGTTATCACTTGTTTCCCAATACATACTTATTGCTTTTTAATACGCAAATAAATTGGCGAAACGTATCCCGAGAGTACAGTGTGACCTTTTTGCAAAACGGAACTGTTATGGCATCATTTCTTCATTCTAATCAAATAAATATGTGCCATTCAACTTGACATACTCGTATATTTATTCTTCCAAAAAACAAACGTGAAGTTTGTTGTTTGGAAGAATGAAACCACATAACCAGTGTCGCTGGACTTTCCATGTGTTGCTTCAGTATTACGTAGGGTATTATTTACATAGGTAGGTATGCAATGTTGTCCCGACAAAGCAATGTTAGTTATCAACACCCATGCATGTCGTATAGAGGTGTGTTCTATTCCACCCCAGAAGAATAATACGTCTGGCATAAATTGGAATCGATGGTTATGAGTTCGTAAGTACGTGACATCTATTGTTGTTTCGCGAGCGTACTCCCCCACATTCATCACAGTGTCGCCTATTTTATTGCAGCATCATATTTTCGTTTCTAACGGAAAGTTTTACAAAAAACATTATTAAGAATATCTTCTTGTTCTCTTGGCATTTTACCGTTTTTCGCTAAAATGTTGCGCTGTGTTTAAAGCGTAATTCACAAGATGATCTTTTTTTGGCTTTGTTACCCGTCTCGCAACCGCTAAGCCTTGATTAATCCGACGCTGTGCTCTTGGCTTGTAAAATAATAATAAACAAGTTTTCATAATTTATATTCATGTGGATTCATAGGGCTACATTTTCTCAAATTTTATAAAATATTGACTAAAGTGACATAACAAAGATGTTGTGAAAATGTCCTTAACTCTCGTATAAAGTGTTGTCGGTAAAGTGGAAATTCCGAACACTTCAGGAGTCGCCAACTCTAAATAGCCCTCTGCTAAAGTTATCGACACCATCCGCGTTATTTATAAAAGTTCCCAGCGTTACCTACTTATAGGAGCGATGACGACATTATCTGACTTATTTATAAACATACTACGCTCAAGTTTGTAAAATATTACCGTCATAAACTTTGCCGATATACATATCTTAATGGCTTGTAAATTGAATTTGTATTAGAAACTTATCATGCACAAAGTTCTAGGAGGTGACACCTATTCGAAGATAACGCATGCACTTATGTATCAAATAGTATAAAGACACTCCCGGACACCTGAATCGAGCCACATTGTATATTTTTGTAGGCGAAAGCGTCAGGGTAGTCCGCGAAATACAAATTTTCTTAGGTTTTTTTGCAATTTGCAAGCAGTATCAGGTTTTATGTTGATCTAAATATGATTCGCGGAATCAAATATTTATTTATAGAATTTTAATCATAAAAATCATCAATACAACTCTCGAAGTTCATGTAATCCTATTGACTATTTCATGAAATCATGACATTTGAAGATTGTTCTAACTTAAGGATTCTAATGATTATAATTCTATACAACCATATTTTTTATGGTCGCGAATCATATTTTAATCAAAATACAACCTGACACTGACCCGCAAATTGCAAAATAACGTAAGGAAACTTTAATTTCGCGGACTAGCTTAGCGCATCCCCCTTAAAGGTCTTTAATTTTTTTAAATAATGGTCAAACAAAGAAAAAAAAGTGGTTCACTATTATTATGGTTCCAAGTTTGAAATCGGAATACAAAAACAAAACAAAAACAGTTTAATTGCAATAACTCGTCTTTTCGCGTTTCGCAGGGATAAAATTAACGAGGGTTTTTTAAAGAAAACAATTGTTTTCAAATAGAGAACGTATATTTAGTAACTTATGTTGTCTCCAAGAGCATTTACGATGGCTGTCATGCGGTTCGGCATGGAATAAATTGTGCCACTCTGACGTGCTTTGGAATGTTCTGTTCTCGCATGCTTCCACGACAGCAGTTTTCAGCTCCTACCAAGTTTCTGGAGCTGGTTGGTTAGTTCAAACACGCCTATTCCCATAAGTGCTCTATTGGATACATATCAGGGCTTTTTGCTGGCTATTCTATTACTGCGATACTAACGTCATGCAGGTATTCTCGAATAATTTCTGCAGTGTGCATGTGCCCTTGCATTATCATCAACTCAACATATGACATCACATGAGCTTCTAAGCATTGACGAATGTATCGGTCGCTATTTAGTGGTGTGGTCCCGTCACAAATTAAAGACCAGTTTTTCCTTCGGTGAAAATTCCGCCCCAGACTGCCCATAACCCACCGCCATAACTCGCCTTCTCTTCCATGCAACTTTGCTGAAAACGTTCTCCCTGTCTTCGGTAGACTTTCCTACGTCCATCATTCAAAGTCAAACCATCAGTCCATGAAAGTCTCCAACCTGTTCTTGAACCTACTGAGGTCAGGTGACGATTACGCAGGTTACCGATCTTGTCGTGCTGTTGTGACCCGGTTTAATGGTCCTTCTGGACGGCGCACGAAGCCGCCAGTCTCCTCGCCTAGCCTCGATGGTAAATTCTGTGAACGGCAGAACGACTTACATGAAGTTGTGCACTTACGTTTCGCTGCCTAAGCTCAAACTGAACAAGTGCTTGCGTGCATGAGCTTGTGTGTGCGGCTACTTTAGGTGCAATATCCATAATTTGAACGTCAGAATGGATAAAAAAATAAGGAATAACAATTTCGATACTCTTTTTATGCAAAACAAAACAAATAACGAAATATCTAATGACTTTGAGATGCTCTAATCAAAGCTTGTTGCTTCTTTAAGAGCGACCAAAATCCGATATTCATCTCTTTTTCAAATTCGTGATTTCAAATTTGATATAATGGTGATACCGAAATTATGTGGTGGATGGAATGGAATAATGTGATGGCAATGGTGATACAAGTATGTCAGCTTCAAAACTGCATAAAAACTTTTTCTGACTCTTTTTCATTCAATCATTATTTTTATGTTGTAAAAGAAAAGAAGGAAGAATATTTTATTTGGGTCACGCACAGGATATACAAACAGTAATATTAAAAAACTAAAAAAATAAAAAAGGAGCATTTAAAAACTAACAAAATAATAATGACCTGTGCGAGGCCAAAACGGATAATCTCAGCATAATGCGGCAATATTAAAAAAAATTGTATTCTGATTGTGATGCCACAGACAGCCACACCTACGGACTTAGGTAAATCCCACTAAGTAAAAAACAAAACCTTAATAATGCACGGTGAACGGTGGCCCAATTTAGGAGTCCGGGAGTGCATATATTTCTTTTACAATCTTCGGGCCTGAAGGTTCAATCTTTTATGTTTCCTCTTGGTTTTCCGGGCGTGTTATCGTTATCTTGAAGTGGACGGCAACACGTTGTTTTTGTTATTAGGGTTTAATCTTTTAACCGATCTACAAGACGGCGGGCGTAAATAATCTTGCTTCTGAAAAAAAGAAAAGAAAGAAACACGCACGGTAAATATTTACATATAAAAGTATGACGTTTCCGCACCACCACAAAATAATACTCTGTTAGCGAAGCAAATAAATCTCCAATAGAGAAATTCCCCGGATATCATTCGGACGGATGTTTTGGCAAGCATGACCCTTGTCGGGCCGCCGCCAGCCGGCCGCTCGCCGCCCGCGCTCATCGATAGACAGATAACGGCCGCGTGGCGGTTCTCGCAGTCGAAGATCCACTATTTCGCCTTCCAAATGAGCTCGCTGGCCAGCCTTGACAAATTAATTGTAGCCAAAGCAATAACCATTATATATAGACCACCTGTTGTGGTGGGAAGTTCATATTCGGAAAACTCGACAGGCGTATCAGAGAATCCATTGCAAATGTTTCAGGATATAAGCGTGATAATTGTAGAAACAATCTCTAATGAGGTGGTGACTTAAACTTTAGAAAAATCGATTGTATGTAATCTGTTGGCTGTTGGTAGGTAATCAGAATGTTTAAATATTGAACAAGAATGCTGTAGATATAAAGTGACGAGGTGTTCTCTTATTGTAGGTCCTGTGCGGAGAGGTGCTGCACGCGAGAAGTTGTGGAGGGCGCGTCGCGGAGCATGTCGCGGCGATGACGCGGCGCGGCATGCCCTGCTGACATGGCACGCAGCCGCTCCGCCCTCCTTACGCTGGCAGCTATCGCAGCACTCGCCGGTAATGTGCCCCTATACGCTTTTTGTACCTAATCCACGCTAAAAGGATGTAAAGGATGTACGTAAACAATTTGCAGCGGAATTTCGTAGAAAATACTACTACGTTGCATTGAAGAGCGCGACGCGGCATGGTTGTTCAAAAATATTATAATAGTATGACATTTGGCTCTGTAACAGCTTGCAATCCGAATTCAATTATAGACTAACTCTTAAAGAAAACTGAACATTTGTATAATAAGATTGGATCATACGATTAATTCCTTATCTAAAGTGTTAACATAGGGAATACTGAATTCTATATGCATGGGCATACAATGTATATTATTTGCATATCACATTCATCTTTATTTCAACACATAGCTACACTTATATTCACTATTTATTTTGCGTCACTAAAGCGACTGCATGATTCATGTTCAATGACTTGAATAATATATTCTGAGATAAAAGTAAAGTTTGCGATCACTCTACATGTAGAAGGAAAACATCGCCGCGCACTATTACGAAACGTCAATAATACTTAAACTGCTTGGAAACACTGAAACTTTATTGAGGGTAGCGGTTTAAAATGTGACCGAGTGCGTCGAACAAACACCGCCATTATTGTTGAAAACATTGTGTCTCGCAGTTAAAACGACGCATGTTTACGCCATTTTAAATCAACGGGCAACTGCAATGATGTACAACGAACGAATCTGTATTGTTCTTGGAGCTGCAGTTATTGAATTACGTTTAATATGTGGTTTAGAAAGCGAACAAATTTTCATAGCCAACGTTCTAATAAAGTTATTTGGTGTTTGTGTATTGACGATAAAGCCGTGTGTCTTAACAATAGATGTTATGCTTGTTACAATGTAACAAGTTTTCAAATTGTGCTAGAGAATAAACTGTTGGAACTTTTGTTTTCACTTCCAAATCAACTTTGTAATTTGCTTATAAATACGCCAAACTTATCTAACTAAATGTTATTAATTAGAACAATGACCATATACCTATACGTAGACTGTGCATACATATCAACATCAGCGTGTATAATATTTTTTTGTGTCATGTGATAAGGCCCGCATTCTAGAACAAAAGGCGTCCTTCATATTCGCCATACCTACATAGCTTCATGGCTACGCTTTATTGGACTCCAATAACTATAAAATCTAGAATGTAATGTCACTAAACTATAATACTTTTAGGGGTCACACAAGTCTCTTTGAAACGTCCTATCGAAAAATACAAAATCGCCTTAAATTCTTTGGATATAGACTGTGTTTGAGCATTGCAAACGAAAAAGAAAAACATGAGCACTCATATTACTCAATCGACAGATTTTTTGTTGTGATCCATTCCGAATGAGTCACATACATTCGTGTTTCAGCCTTGAAAATAACAAATTAGATGCGTACATTGTAACGTATTACTAAACCGGGCCTCCGCTTTGTTTTGTGCGCTCATAATTTGTGTCACTAAACCTTCGCAGAGCAGCACACTCAGATTATGAGGATTATGATTTGCTGTTCACCTCTAGCAACGAATAACTCCAATGAATAATTCAAGAGTCGTTCTCGCCCCCTCTCTATGAGCAAATAGAAACATAAGAGATGTATTTGTGCCAGCGCGATAAACGGCGTCTATTGAATTGCTTTTGAACGAAAACAATGGGCGAATGTAGTGCAATAGCGCATCTTGGAAAGCACTGTCATCGTACCTTCTAGCTCCCTTGTTCCTGTTGTCATGTCTTCCGCGCTTATTGTGTGCGACGCGAGGCTGGCTATCTTGTATTGCATCATGGTTTTAATAAAAGAAGAATACACAGATCTAAATCAATGCAATTATCAAAGATGATTTTTGAAAATAAAGATCTTACTTCTGTTTATAATCAAATGGAGCATGACCAAGATACAAAACTTTATTGAAGCTGGTACCCATAAATCTGTATAATCCTGTTGTTTCCTCTTTAAGCCGAGGACAACAAACCTAATGAATTTGAATTATCATATTCTATTAGTTCGGATAATGTATTCACTTATAGATCCAAGACTGCCACGTTGAGCTACAAATAGCCAGCTATTTACCCATAGGTATGGTGTACCCAGGTACACCATACCTATGGGTACTCGAGGGCCGTGAGCAGATAATTACAATTGGATGTCTGTATGCCGGCATCACGTAATCTATGTATTATGCTGCGCTGAGGCAAGCTGTGCTCGTCGTAAATCAGTCAATAATGACGACCGTATAATAGTGGGCTTGCATCTCTGGCTGCGCTTCAGTAGACCATTGTATTATTGTTATAGAAACAATACAATGAATTACTGTGATATCAGGGTTCGGAATTGTGAGATGTCTTTCCTGTGGGTGATGAAAACGTAGCTCATCTGGGACTTCCCACATCGTATTCAGAATTTAGTAGTGGGCTACCTATGTGTCACCAATATTCATACCGAGCGTGGTGAACAAAGTGTAAGGCATTTGCGAGTAGTATGTAGACTCACGAATCATAAACCGCAACTTGTTTAAACATTTAAATGTGCATTGACTAATAACTGGAGTCACAAAATGGTATTAGCTTCTGTCTAGGTATATACAATATGTAAATACCTACTAACACGTTGGCAAAGGTAGACACTGCAGCCCATTCTCTAATGTAATCCCCTTCTCGCTTCACACGCCCATGCTCGCAGCCTAGCAATGGATTGTAAAACTGAAATGCACAAAGGAATACGAACAAAGTTTAATTAATATTATATATGGCACCATTCATTATTTATCATTTTGATAACTCAATATCTATTTACACGGTTGGATGGGTTGCCAATTTCCGAGACTGTTCAATCAATTTATATGAAAAAGTTTGAACAAGATCATTGTTAACATTGTTGTCGCATTAAATAATTTATTGCGCTCGACTAAATTAACGTTGCTACGGCGGACGTCATTGCTACGACGCACGTATCAGCTACAAGCGTCATCGCTATGAGCACGTCGTTGCTACGATACGGGTAGCCGAAGCTACGCCGTAGGCCATTTTATCTACCTTGTCGTGCGCTAAGATCGTAAAAACCTCAATCTTTTCGCGAATTTCAGGAGGACTGTAAGAGAGATAATTCCTTCCCTGAATATGTGTTCAATGCTTTATGCTAAGGACCTGAATAATCTTATTGACTCATCATCTCATCAAACATCGCTTTCATTCTTTAATCCACATAAAAACTAATAAATATTGTACTTTATACAATCTAATTTCACCATCATCATTAAACGTTTTTCTATGGCAGCACGCATTTCAGTGGTCGTAAACATTTTATACATACAATAAAACCATGTCAATAATATCATTCCATAAAAGTACATTTCCTTTTATGTGGACTATTTATACGAAGTTGATCTACAAGCGAGTCGGTTCTATCGGTGTTTGTGCTCAGTCATTATTTGTCTTGGATGTTTACGGGAAATATTTTTTTATTTCACTGAATACTAGCCTTGATGTAATAAAAGGGCTTTACTGATTTTTACTCCTCGGATATTATTATGGTAACACATCTATGTCGTTTGTCACGGAGAGCTCGGCGTTCACACGTTTTATTCGAATACCAGGAAAACAAATAAAAGAAAAAAACATGTTGAAACGACTTCCTTTGTAATGTCGTTATTAGGCGTAATCATTGAATAAATTAACGCGAAAGCAAAGTCGGGGATTGTATGAGTATCAATACCTATCGGTAAGATTTACATTGTTAAGATAAGCCAATATTGATCATTGCTTAGTCATTATATTCGTGCCAGTGACTCACTGTCGGAGTTATCTCACGCAGGACCCAGAAGAAGATAGCATGTAACTGTGGTACATACTACAGTTATGTTCGAGAGTAGATAATCAACATAAATCGCATTTAATAATAGGATACCACGTAGCTTCACTGCGGCCGCTCTAAAATGGCTGGGATAGGTCTAGTGCTTAAGCGCTTAGTTTCAAATAACACAGGGCAACGTTGCGCTTAGATGTACCGTAAATATCTTTTTATCGTTAATAAAACGCTGTACAGTCAGTTTAGTGACTTCAGGAAGAACACGTAGAATAGATCAGGCTTTACGTGCATGAACATAAAACATTCACCTCTCTGTTTATTCACGCTGTAAAATTAAATTGATGTCTAGTTAGTGGTTGCTGGCGAGCGGAACCACTATAACAAGCTGTACCTACATACATTATTCTAATTTTACAGCCCATTACGTCAATCGCAGTAATTGGCTTCAGATACCAATCGCATAGGGTTGTTGCGTCGTCTTAACAATTCAATGAAGGAACCGATCTACATAATATACTTGTCGGTTCAGATGGCCGGTCTCTACTTCAACACAAAACAATGCTCGGACTTCGTACTTAACACTATTTTCTGCAAAAACTTTCAACTCTGAAGTATAATCGAATAAAACAACTTCTTGCAGTACAAAGAATAAAAGCATTGGCTTATTTTATAGAGAAAATTACGGATTATGCACCCATATACCTATGTGATATGTTACGGACCAACCTTGTGAATAATTGAGCGAAACAAATTGGTTCCACTCGATAATTTATCAAAACCGGATTGACGACCGCAAACAATAATGCTCTCAACTTTCCTGTTGTGTAGATACTGCTATCTCCATAAAACTGTTAGGCAACCTTCATAAACATCAATTTTAAAGTTGTACCATAACAGAGTTATTTGGCAAGATTGTGACAATATCGCATCGCTGTCAGAAAGTGGTGTAATCCATGATTGATGATTGCTTTCGATACAGTAACTTTGGTGCTACACAAGAAAGGCAACTTTTGCGGGGCTTCTGACTTTGTAATCAATAATGTACTTACTAGATAAAATGTCTATAGTAGGTCTGTTACAAGGACCGAGAAATCATTACTATCTGTTATTAATACAAGAATTAAAAAAAAAAATAATGAGTTGGATCCCCATAAAAGGCCGTGTTTTAAAGATACTAATTTATACCAGTAGCTGATTAAAGCTAAGTGTCCTAAAGGATTCTAGTTCAAAATTACTTGTTTACCGTCAGCTACATTGAATTTGGCTAGAAATTCAGTTTGTACTCGTCACTAATGCCATTATTCTACCAAATACGATTTTTTGCTATCAGCTACTGCCTTGATGAGAACCGAAACCATTTCATACTTTTTGCAAGCAGTATCATTAAATAGTACTGATTATTATTTGACGAGACCAAAAGACGTTGATACCAATAGAAAGTTTGAAACAAATAGGTACTTAATTAGCACTTATGGTTTTATTACAAGCATCATCAGAGCTATTAACTAACTATTGACTAACCGCCTTGTGTACTTACCTGTCAAAATGGATTTACTTTTTGCGAAAAGCCTTTCATATATGCGTGTTGTGGTTCAGAGATATAAAAGGCTTTTTTAGTTTTACCATTGGTAAACTGAACATGCAAAAACGATTATGTTACCACGATTCCGTTTAGTTTTCGGATATGTGAATTTACGTTACAATGTTCGACAATTTGTATGTTATTGTTATTTCTTTTGGAATGTAGGTGCATGCATGCAATATAGCAGTGTAACTACCAATATGTGTCATACTATTATAATTGACAAAAATGGACCAAATAAATGACCGAGCTTTTGTTATCACCCATTAAATATGAAGACCCAATCCCGAACAATATGAACTCTACAATTCTAAGTTCACAGAGTGGCGGTTTGTTTTTGCCTACAGTTTAAGTGTTACATTGTATACACAGGGTGTTGTGTGTGCGCCCCGCAAGGCAGTGTGCAGGGCGGCGTGCAGGGGGGCGCGCAGGTCCCGCCAGGGGTACCGCACTCCACCGCGCCGCCGGCAGGGGTCGGCGGCATACGAAGGTACCATACCAATCAATTACTTCTCTTTTGTTTTTTTTTTTTTAAATAAGCTACACCGGTAACGTAGTATACAGAACTTTCCACTCGCCCATAACATGCACATATACGTAACGCTTGTTAAGAGTATGTACTCACAAAGCTCCCGCGCGTTCGGACTACGCGAATATATTTTTCCTAAGACCAAAGATACGTGTGAATTTCGATACTTCCGACATACGCTTGCAAGACGTATGTGAACTCTATGTTCTTATCGGCATACAACCGCGCCAGACTCCAAACATACGGTGCCATTAACAACTTTGTTTCAAAGTATCCATTATTATTAGAATATACAGGATGGATTTTTGAGGCGGGAAAGTAAGGGTTACCGTTATAGTTACCGAAAAACGGTCTTAGAAGACTGTCTATACGTTCATCTTGTATATATGTTGGCTTTTGAGAAAGATATGGACCTAGCACATAGAACTAACACAGCCCTCCTTGAAGATGCCTTTCCGGTTAAAGTCCTTGCTAATGAGCGATGCGTTTGTGCGTATGAGTGCAACGGCGACACATGTACAAACCTTGGTTCTGTATAGTATGTAATCGGTGCAATAAGTGCTACACTAAAATTCCACGTAAATTAAACAATTAAACTAAATTTAAAGCGAAGAGTGGGTTTACCATAATTTATAAGCAGGGGTACGAACTCACGACTTTGATCGCCAGTCCGACGCCTCTATTGTCATTTAACCCAACTTTCATATCCCAAGTAGGTTTATGGCATAGTTATACCGAAAAGCAATTACGACCTTCATTTGTCACAGAGGAGGTCCATCGGTACAAAGTTCAGTGCAATTGAAATCAGTTTGGGTAACGAGTTAGTACGTATATAAGGTTTTCTAGAAAGTACTCGTAGAAAAGTATACGTCACACATGTTGCAACCTTCTATTTTTCGCTAGTATATTTACTTGCTTTAAAAGTTTTGAGCACATATTTTTAAGCAAGCAACGATTACCTACTTATTAGTTCTTTGAAAATTACTCTAGAGTTAAGTCGAAGGAAGTAAGTAGTGCCTTTCTTGTTACTTTATAAGGTAGTCTACGTTAAATATCTTGAAGAACGGCTAAAATAAAGCAGGCGTGAAATGTGAATACGATATCAGGGATTTATCTCTGGTACTTTAGATCAGAATTCACCATTCCGTATTGGTGGAACGGCTCTACCTAACTAATGACGTTGTGGATACTAAAACGAATCCAACTATTTATTGCCCCATTGTAATACCCTTTTTGCTAATCGATTAGCCCATTTAGGTTGGAGGTAATAAAACACAATCACATAATGCACGGGAAAAGCTTTAGGGAGACCGCAGACGACACAATTTGTTAGCTAGAATTTCACTAACTGATTTCGAGAAATACGTTTTTGTAGTTTTTTCCGATGCCTCTTCGAACATTCATTCGCAGATTATAATCACCGTCGCACTCTATGTTGGGGATATTTTGTAGCCCATCTTAAAGTACTAGATCGGATGTTGATAATATGGTTGCCAACAAAAGATTGATCACCGATACTATCAGTCGTCTGTGGTCTCTCTTATCTGTTTTCATCCCATCTGTAGCTGATATAAACTATAAGCGTAGAACGAATTAACTACGTACATTCACATCATTGTGATTCATTAATCAGCACAGTATCCTAACTAATGTTATAAATGCGAAAGTGAGTTTGTTTGTTTACGCTTTCACGTCTTAACTACTCAACCCATCATCATGAAGTTTTGCATACACGTTGTCAGGCCACCATTCATCCAGAAAAATAATATACATAAACGCAAACCAAGCCGCGGGCAAAAACTAGTCGGTAATAATTAAGTGGCCAGTCCGCTGCAATATAAATTGGGCACATTAGCTATCATTTGTTAGAAACTCAGTTGTCGAATAGGTAATAATGCAAATCCACAAACCCTGAAAGTCAATTAAATCACGGTAAAAGGTATTACAGTAAGCAATCCCCTATTAGTGAAGCATATTTAACGTATTATACATATATTAGAAGTAATCCCATTCTATTTTTTCATAAAGATGAGCAAAAAGCTGTAAAACCACTACGCAAATCTTAATGAAACCGTTAACCTACCTGAGCAATAATTCCAAATTGCTTACAAAATTATTATAGCAATCAAATAACGCATTAAAATTGCAATTATGTACAATGAAACAGAGTAATCCTTAAATGTATTATGCAAAGGATAATCTTAATAAGCAATGTTAAATTTATGCCAGCTCTACAAAAATATTATAATTTTAACAGACCGAGCTAATTAATTTATGAATTCACCGGTGCCAATGATGTACGAGTACTAAAACTTAGGATACTTAATGAAATTAAACAAATCAAGAACATGCATGAATACGTAACGAACTTAACTTGTCTAGTCTTCATGCAACGGAAGACAATTCTGACACTTAAAGCTTACTACTTCGGAATTGGTGGAGTAGTAAATATTCGCGTTCATATTCGTCGAATCCTTGAGCAACTAAATGTAGTAAATGTAAGTAGGTAGTCTCAAGTTGAGACCGATGCACCAATAACTTAAAACTAGTGACAAGGTCTGCAATTGATAGTTTAAAGGCTCTCACGGGATACTATAAAGTTACCCCGTAACATGAATCTACCGCACAACTGATGCCACTATACTAAACCCTATTTATGTAACCAACTTCTCAAGTAAGGTTATATATATAGCCTGTAGGTAAGACATATTCATAGATAGAATATTGGAGATTTTTTATTAAAGTAAGTCTTGCGTACGAAAGTGAGGTTGACGGTTATGTGCACCGCAGGTGCGCGCGAGTGGTACTCCGTGTCCAGTACTTATCTAATACCCGAGTTTGTTTCTCACGCCAGTTAATAAAGCAGCAAATACGGGAGGCATTTATCAAACATCTATTCTATTCTATATATTTTTTTATTTCTATTTTTCTGTTCGTCGGATTCAGGTCTTTAGGTAGGAAGATATAACAGAATCCCCGTGAATAAGAAAGTTTGCCCCTTGTTACAAAATTTAGGTGGTTGAAATTAAATTAGTTATTAATAAGAAAAACTTAATAAACGGGGCTATGTGACCCAGGAGACGCAACGCTCCGAAACTGATTTTCCCGTTTATTTATTTATCCACCATTGCATTTAATGTTAGTTACAAAAGCTGTCTCCTGAAACGATTATGACTATAAACTCAGCCGAATAGAAATACGTTCCTTAGGATAGGTTTTTCTTACTTTTCAAGATTTTCACATATTCTCAAACAGCCTTAAGAGGCCAAAAGGTTCGACGCGCGTTCAGTGAAGGGGTATCTATCATATAAGAACATTGTAGTTTACGATAGGTCGGTAGGTACCTCATAAAAATGCTTTTATGATTCTATCTCCCTTTTCTCTGTCACTGAGTGTCTTAACATCAACTTTATTGTAAATACCTTGTAATATAAGTAAGTGGAAAGATAAAAATATGTAGATAACAAGGATGCTGGAGCCGTAAGTGGCATTGAGCTAAAGTATGTGCTCACAGATAGATGATAATCGATGAGGTGGTTGAGACATGCTGTGACCGGCCTGCGTACAGGAGCAAGTCGTTTGTGTGATGTAACATCACAAACTACATAAAGCCCAAACACTATATAACTGACCAATTTTTACATTGATATATCGATGAATAATAACTTGTGAATATTTATAATTTTTATTTTTATTTATTTGATGTGCTATAAGATCAAAATATAAATATTTATTTCATATTTTATTATCCGCTACAATACCGGTGCGACGAGATAATGTAAGTCATTTGTTATTTAGAGTGTTTTGACAAATTTTTCTTTATAATAAATTAGGGGCCAAAGGCAGAGATCATTTTTGTAAGCCATCAATTGTGTCCGATGGATGAACAGTTCCGCTGCATGACGATAACATTACATGGTTGACATTTTGCACGTTTGACTCACAAGTAGTTCGTAGGGTAATTGAAGCAGGGACGATTGATCAAAACTCCACTACATTTGATGATGTTAGCGACTAATGGTTACTAAAATAAGTAGGTATTTTATTTAGCTAAGAATATATTGTTTCGATTTTATTAAATCCTAAAAGTAAAGAACAATAAGAATTTAGTAGAATCCAAACCTACAAATATTTCCTGTAAATACGTAACTATTATTTATTCCTGATAATCCATAATAACGTAACACTTAATCCTAAATGCTGCGAAATTGAATTGTTTTAAACTATCATCCGAATATACAAACAAGACATTTTTTCGACAATTCAGAATCGACTGCATCATCTACCAGATCCATACCTGTTTCCATGACAATCAGCTTTGATTTTTGAATTTATGATACAAAATTTTATTCGCTTTAGTAACCATAGTTTCATAATACCTATTTATCACGGTAGTTACAACTGCATTCGCATGAACCACTTATTTACACTAGGCATATGCACGAACCGCAACGTAAATATCCTATGGACGGAAAATGGTAACAATTCAATTTCGCTTTTTTGCTACAGTCAGTATCAAAGTACAATTTGTACGAGCAGTAAGCTTCAGCATTGAAGGCTTGGCTTTACGCCAATTTTGCGATCAAAGCACCTTCGGCAGCTTTGCTGTCTCATTACAAGCAGTGTGCAGTGGTGTGACATTATTTTATTAATGTAGACATACTTAGCATTTTATATCTAAGTAATGTTTTAATCTAGGCATTACTAGCTATATGTAGGTAGTATAAATTGTTTGTGGTGTAGAACAAAATTAATGTAACTTTCACGTTTCGCAGATTCAGTCAATATTCCAGAGGGAGAGGATACCGCGACTGGCGCACGCGCGGCGACCCCACGCTCATCAACTCACTCTGGCGCAGCCGGCAGCCACTGGGGATACGCAAGCAGCTCGGTTAGATTCACACATACTACGTTTCGTTCAAAGCTGTTCCGTGACTGAAAACTGGTTTTTATTATGACCTAATTTGACGTTGTGTCTTCTGTAGGAAACGCGGAGGTATACATAATACTAGCGCTGCTGATCGGTTTTGTGACGGTGGTGGTGGGGTGCTGGCTGTCCGACAACTGCTGGTCGCCGGAGCCCGAGGACGTGCTGGCGGGCGGCTGACCCGTGGCGGCGGGCGCGTGCACGCACGTGTAGCGCCCGCCGTCCGCGGCGGACAGCGCGTGCGGCGCGGGCTCGATGTCGCCCGTGCTGCCGCCGGCCCGCGCGCCCGCGCTTCTGCACGCCGCCACGCACCTCTGCCGCGGTGGCTGCCTGGCCCTGCCCTGCGATACCAGACGACAGCCTCCCGTTTTTTGACAGGAGTCTACGCACCACTCCTGCCGGCTGCACGAAAAGACTAATGGGAATCATATTCCTACTATTGCAAACGGCGGAGTGTGCGATAATTAACTCATGATACGCTCTACTGAACATTTTCTGACGGTCGCTCCTTTTCGTAAATTGGGTTGTGTAAGTGGAAAGTGTTCTTGACTACTCGTGAAAATGGTAATACAGTGCAGGTAAAACTTTTAATGAACTCTAAGAGTTTTGGTTTCAATTTTTATGTAATATTAATGCCATAGTTACGGTGTAAAGACATTATAGGGTAATTTCAATGATGGTACTTGTCGGTGTCCTGTGTATCGGTAGCCGAGCGCTCGGGATTAGTACTAGGAGGTTCACTATGTATTACTGAATCTTATCGTAGGCTACGCTTCTAGCGGTCGCTCTGATTTCAACTCATCTGACGTAACCCCTGACGGTGGTACAGCTACGTTTTCCATCTGTACCACCTTCCTATTGTTTCTAAAAGTATGTGCCTTGAAACGCTTTCCTCGACTTGACTCGTAGATTAGAGCGTGTTTTGAACCATTTAGAAGAAATTTCTTCTCTCTGTCTGTACGGACAAGTAATCCCATAAGTGCAATACACATCATGACCGTGCCTTTACCGTTCTATAGACTTTGAGAGGGACGTAATTAACAATAGGTTTTAAAAATACGCTTTCCTTGATGGAGGATCAGCCTACCAACGATTACTTTTGTATTTTTGTAAAATATCCAGCTTGTTTTATTGTTTTGTGGTAATTAAGACGCAGTTAATAGTATAGAGGAAAGTGACTTAGGACCAAGAAGTCTAAATAAACGTGCGTCAATTGAATATTAATAATCTATTCGGAATTACCATCGCAATAGGATAAGATACAACTTTGAGAGACAACGACATGGGTATTTGACTAAAAGTAGAATTTTGATATTTATTTCGCAATGTTTGCATTATTGTTGATATAAACCGCAAAATTGCTCATGAATACCTGCCAATAATCTATGCTTACTTTGTCTTACCCATACCTATCTCATGCATTATTAACCTGACGTTAGTCTAGTGTCAAGCATTTAAATAAAACGTTTGTAAACAGTAAAATAAAACTATTTTAATAAAAACGAGATAATAAAAACACAACGAGTATGAGAATAATAAAAACATCTAAAAATAGCAAATAAAGTTGGTGTATTCAGTGTCTGTGTAATGTTGGGTATAGAGAATGGAGCATCACAACAGAACTCATCACAAGACACGACTATTGTGCAAAGACAACGCTGTAATTCTTTGTACATGTGGAGTTATTCCAGAGTGTGCTCTCGGTTTTGTTTAGTACGAGCGTGGCGCAAACTTTTAAGTTACGAAATATACCCATCTTCATTCGTTTCATCTGTTTTTATGTTGCGTAGTTACCCTTTCTATAAAGAACCTACTATACGTCTTGTACAGCATGTATATTGTAAGGTCGGATTTAGATTAGTAAGCGTCGTAAAAAAACCGGTAGAAGAACCTTAGCAGCTTTTGTGTATTAAGTCACTGCAATCCAATTACTGTAAATATGTAATCACAAACTATGGATACAATAACGATAAAGCAGTCACGTTTAATAAAATCGAAAACTCAGTTTTAATTCATGTAAATGCAGGTGTTACAACTGCTTTTTATATTGCAATGTTTCCGTCGCTCAGGATACAAATGTATAGGCACGTAAGAAGTAAGCAATGTACATTAAACGTTCATTATTATAATTATAGGTTTCCTCTTTACATAAATTGAGCACAAAATATGTACTGTCGTAATGTTGAATTGAGTGTGTGTACTTTTCGTTATAAGCACAGATAAATTATGTAAATATTATTGACAAAGGATGGCATACTTATTAAGCAATACACAGTAACTCAGTATTTAAGGAGTCTCTGTGATCTTGTTATATTTCTTTACCTCGTTCAATTGTTCATTTAACCGGCTAGTCCCATACAACAATATGTAGTTGAACACACGTACTTAAGTAAACGTCAACACTAGTCTCTTCTTGTGTAGTTATCGTTTACGTTGCATTCTCGTGGTAGTGATACTTGTACTTGTAAGACACATAATGTATAAGTTGTGTGTTTAGTATACCCATTAAAATTAAATATTTGTCGTAGAGTTAAGGAACCCGACTGAATAGTCAAAATTTTTAAGCATTATGTAAATTGTAGTTAGGCGGTAGTCGGTTATAGAAAAACATTTTACTCGAATAGTTCGACAAGTGCGAACCGAGGTTTAATAAAATGAAGAATTTGATTTACAGTTGGCCAGAAACGTTTGTATTCACTTCATTCACATTGTATAACATTAAGACATTTGCACTCACAAATGGCATCTCACTTTAACAAATTACCTGTCAAATTGTAGTAAGTTTATACAAACCAAGTAGCTGAAATATTTTACTATTTCACTATTATTGAGCAACGCAACTCCGATGTCGTATCAATTTGAGATGTTTGCATTTTACGGAAGCTACAATTTAACAGGTAGTAATTTTCATATATTTTGTCAAGTTGAATGTCCGTGTCATTTTGCTAATTAAACATTAAAATGTACCATAGTTTTTATATTGGATTGTTATTAAGTATTACCACAGTCATATTATAATTTGCCAAATGTAAACATTTTTTTATGAAATTTATACATTTTTAATAATTAATTAATTAATAATGTATAGAATTTTAATTCCATTACGATCAGAAGTAATAGATCAATAATATTTTTGAGGTATATATTAATTCATAAAGTTTACTGATTGTGGAACGGGTAATATTGATCCAATGACCTTTCAATGGTATTATCAATAGCAACCATTTTAAACAATGTAATAAAAAATCGACTAAATTAGTAATTTACAATAATGACAATTAAAAATCCTCAGTACTGTAAACCATTTATAATAAAACAATAATATACCTGTAGACTGAGGTTCCATTGATCAATTTTTAAATGTTTATAAAAAGGGCTTCTATCTATTGTTCGTAATTTGTCCTATGTAAATACTGTGCCGTCTTTCAATGTCAATCAATAAGTTCACGAATGCCTGGTTTTTGAGGTAGGTACCTATTTCAACCAGATTTTATCTCATTTCATCGCTTAAACATCTCAAAAAATTATGTGAGGCCCTCACAACCCTCACAAGCCAGGCAGAAGACAGGTGTGTACCTAAAGATTGTGCAAGCAACACAATATTCAAATCAAACTTGTTAATTTATACACAAACATATTATTATAAACAAAACAAAGCGTGACCGATATCTGCATACAATAATAATGATTCCGTTTATTAATTCCTAGATATATTCTGTAAATCACAATAAAATTAATAATGTGATAAGTGGTCAATAACCTCAGTCTGCAGTGCAAGATGAATATCAATAAAGAAACTGCAATCCCTTTTACCAGATCAAAAGTATAGGAACACAGTGTATTTTATAACGACATATATATATGTATGTGTATAACTAAGTACATGGCGTTAATACTGTATACTTACACCTGATACATAAGTCACGTTTTATGTGAATATTGTAAATATTCGACGAATCATACGCGATTGTTCGGTCATGTGGGAGGTCTGGTTGGCTTGGCTGATTTAGGAATTGAGAGAACTCATACGCTCAATACTTAGTAATTACAAATAATAATTGATGTAGGTATTGTCATTATTTGTCACGAATAAATTAAAATAAATGTAATAACTTAATCATAAGAGTGTTTCATTCCGAGCTCGTTTCCAGAGGCAATAATGCGGAGTGGCGTGTGTGCGAACACAAGGCAGCCTCGTTTGCTTTAAGAAACTCCAGCATGATAGTCAGAAGAAAACGTTCGTAAAAGGGACTTTTAGCACGCAAACAGTTTTCATAGAAAATATAGGGCATGGCGCTTTCCGCGCTGCGAGGGGTGACACAGAAAGGCTTTCTCGCTTGACACCCTATACTACAGCTGGGGACTCTATACTCATCTGCGTTATTAAAGAACTTCCTAAGATCCTACATTCATGATATCGGATTCTTAAATATTTTATATTGCTTTTCATTGTTTAAGCTTTCATAACTAAAACCATATTGAAATAATATTATCAAACTTTATGTTTATCAAGTCAATCTATTCATGTGAAAGCTTAATACGGAGTTTCTTGCCCGTTCTTCTCCATAGGTAACTACTACGCTTTGGAATGGGTAACTAGCTTCATATTTCTGACTGACCGACTTCTTGACAATTCAAAAGTGCCTGTAAATGGTTTAATTGCCTGCCTGTAAATGCTTTGAGTTTGAGACTGAGTTTGAGTTTATAGTCCGCGGCAATTTAATCTTGAATTAAATTAATAATTTGTTCATCCAATTGATACCTATGAATACAAAAGAGACCCTTCCTTTTATAAAACAAGGGTCAATTAAGAAAAGGTTCATCAGGATCAGGTCACTCTTTTTAATTAATCTTTTACTCCAACTTTCAGACTGGTACAGTTTCAGAAAGTAAGACTCTTGATGTTCATCAACGCTTTGACCGTTCGGTCAAAGTTGTTTTGAAACTAAAACATACCTTTTGGAAAAAATAATCTAATACAATTTTTTTTTAATATAGTATCTGCCGTAAGTTATGATACTAGTGGTCCTAAGGCTCGATCCTTATATTACCAAGATAAAAGTAAAATAATCCAAATGTGCTAGTACATCACTCTAGACATGGAAATCTGAACAAATGCGGAGCTATTTAGTAACAAATATATATAATCCCAACTTTCGCAATATTAATACTAGATTGTATAATAGAGTAAGAATAATTAAACATACATACGAGTATTGTTACGTTCACAAGTTTAATTAAGTATTAACGTGTAATATTCAGCTAATAGCAACATTTTAAAAGCGAACTGGCTTGTTACGCTTTCGGTTTCCTGTGAAGAGTCTCGAGTCGATTGCTCTAAACGAAAGAGGCTTTTTAACGAACACTGAGAAAAGCTGTCGCCTAAATGAGCAACAATATTCTTTATCCAAATAGTCCGAAACAATTTTCCCACAACAAAAAGTTTGTCAGTTAAGTGTACTATAAATCTGATTGGTTTGGCGGTCTTAAGTGCGGCTGAGGTCAAAGGTTCGACTGCCATAGACAAAGTGTAATTGAGTTTTTCTATTAGGAACTTCGCAGTTAGTCCAGGCGTCGTAATTGCTCTCATGCTTTTGGTATACGCACATTAATAAAGTCCCAGGTGATAGCACACGGGACTTTATTAATGTACGTACACGTCTGCGGTCCTCGGGAATTACAAGTCGGGAGTGCGATGCCGATGTTATGTTGCAGCAAAGACCTCTTCTAACAACAAACTCTTGGTAATTGGCAAAAGTTGTGCGTCTCTTTCTAAGCCGGCTGTAATACGAGTCTGAAACTAATACGAACACAGCTGCTGCTAACTGTAACGTCTGTAACCTAAAACGTAATACGGTGTCGGCGACGACATTTGAACTTACCACACCTGCCTGGGTTATTGGGAATAGTTTTCTACATAATTATATCGATTGTAGAAAACTATACGTATGAAGTATATTTAACGTGAGCACAATCGTATATAATAAAAGCGAACGAACAAGAGCTTACATCAATCAGGCCGATCGGTAAGTCCGATAACAAACAACAAGCTTATGACGACTCAATTAATATACTAACCCAATGACACGATAAAAGAATATTTTCAATTTTGTATTTACAAAAACCTTTTTGAACTTTATCCAATGAAACACAATTTTAATTAAATACGAGAATACCTACACTGAAAAGTTATTTAAAATATTGGTTACTCTGTAACAGAACGTATATCGACGAAACTCTGTTTAAATCATTCCTCGATGGAGAAGCTGTTTACATTTCAACGGGTAAGCTTTGATGCTTTTTTCTAGTTGTCGTTCAACCAGATACAACATCCGGCGTAACGCCGTAGCAATTGACTTAGCGTAGCAATCACGTAGCGCGAACCGTAGCGCGTAGCGTTTTATGTGTACGGCAATAACTTTTCTATTGCTCTTTTAACTCACTTCGAGAGTTTTGCAAAATATAAAAAAGTTAATAAATACTTTTCGAAAGCAAATCTGCTTTCGAAAAGTATTTATTAACTTTTTTATATTTATTAACTTTTTTTATATTTTTTTATTAGAAATATCTAAACACAGTTATAAATCTATAACTGTGTTTAGAAATAATTATATTCAAATCAGCAAATACGAATTGGAAACAAGGATTACTTCACATTTGGATTACTTGCTATTGATTTGTAAAAAGTGGTTCTACCATCTCCACCAACTTAGTTGCATCTACCAAAGTCTTCGTATTTAAGCTCACACTCCGTTGTCTTAAGCTGAGTAGTTCGAGAGAGACCTGTAAAATAAGTTTCACTGATAAATTTTGACTTAATTTTATCTATCGCTTGAACAGTACATAAATAAAGGTAACTAGAATTACACAAAATAGATGTAGTAACATTGTTTCTATTACTCATTGCTATTTTACAGGATTTTTCTAATATTTTGCGGGATTGCCCAGCTGGTTTCGGACGCTAACAGAGCCCCCGCGAAGTCGCGAGTTTACGTCTTAATTAGTCTAAACTAGGTATACGCTCGAAAGCTAATTAAGCAATTTCGAAACAAATACGCAAATACACAAGTAAACCCGTAAATAATAATAAAGAGGAGGTTCTTTTCAAAACTAGATTCTTATTTATTTATTTATTTTATTATTTATGTACACACAGAAAAATAGATACAGATAAGACATAATCATAATTATGAGTACAAAGGTACTGCTTATTTCTTAAGAAATTTCTTCCAGCAGACCTGCGATAGGAGAAATGAGAAAGAAATGTAGACAATAGTGTGTGAGAACAAGAAGAGAAAAATATAAATATGCGAAGTCTTAAACTAAAATATTGAAATAAACCTACACGTATAAAGTAATAAATTAATATATACTTAAATAAATACATAGATTCTTCCACTTTTATTTTTTTTCAGAATTTCAGGACATTGTTTTTTTAGGAATGAACTGGATTAAACTACTTTTGATGAAATCATGCGTTTAATTTATTTTTTTCTGCTGGTTCAATCACGTTTTGACAAACTTTCTTTTTAGCTGCAGGTAAATTTCAATATTAACAATTTTTTTTAAATTGTTCTGTCGAAAATGGAATAGTAAAGTTTAGAGAAAAACCTCCTCAACATGAATATGTCTCAAGAAAGTTACTTATACAATCATATTTAGGTATATAACTCAGCAAAACAAGATTCACTTTTCATCTCACCAAAGAATATTCTAAAATCGTACTGTGATACAAATCATATTAATACGCGTAGGTATCATAAAGGTCAGGGCGCTTGTTAATTCTATTAGACATTTAAATGGATTCCCGCTCGATATACATGCACGCTTTGTAAGTAAAGGTCGAGTATTCTGGTCGAAGCCGGGCTATAAACGCGATGGCCCATATAGACGGGCTATATCAGTCGCCCATCGCTGAGAGATACCCACGACACATGCTCACGAACATTAATCCCTTCATATCACAGCTTATAAATAAACTCAGACACAGATAATAAATATCTCCACCTTTTTCCGAGAATATTAGTGAGCTTCAATGCAATTTAACTTTTCTTGCGACCGACCGTCTGCAAATCTTTCTTCCCGTTCGGATTCTTAGTTGAAAGACAGAACATTCATTGTAACGGCGACGCTACCCAGCGCTGAATAAATTCGTTTGAATATCTGTTCAAAAAATTGGTTCAGCTTTGACATCCAAAAAAACATTGCTCATTTTCAATTTAACAAATTTGCCAAATAGCTTTATTATTCATTAGTTTAGATAATAATAATAATGCTGAATTAATTAATGTACAGCAAAAACTATTCGGAATGAATGTACACTATATCTCGGTATCGTACATTGACCCTTAACAAAAACTACATTATATGTCTTGGGTCAAAACAAGAGGATAAAGGTCTCAAGTAGGCGTACAGTGACTTTGTTGTGGGCTCAGTAGCGGATTTTAGGAAGATTTCATCATTCGTCGAGCAACGTGAGACGTGGAAACAAAAACAGGTTCCAAGACAAACTTAACTATTATACTACACTTGAACTGAGTCACTAAATCAGAACATCGGTCGTGTAAAGCTGTAAAAGTGTTATAATAGAGTTGCATTAAAGGTTAGAAAGTATCGTAAGTTCGCGTAGTTCACCAGTAAAGCTTTCACAGAACAACAAGATTTCATATGAACAATATATTTACGAATCGACACGGTTGTGTTTGTATACCACAGTAAGAATATTTAAAAATGCTGTTCAGTACCAAGACAATTCTGTTATAAAATAAACAACTCAACATATTTAGAAAACTCCGTCTTGGTCTAGGGTTTCCGAACTTAATCCTCCTGGGAGCCAGCAAAAGCGCTGTATTCTGGCACAACATTCTGAAATTCGATATTGTAGACAAAAATCCAACAGCTGATTGTACAGAAAAAGAAGAAGACTTACGAGGAAAGGGTACCTATCTAGCGCTAGCCCGAGAACGTCAGAAATAAAGTCTGGAAAGATTAATCAGAAGCAGGATATATAAGTAAGCTAGGTAAACATTTTAACGTTGCTAATTAACATTGTTCAAATTATTTACAATAATGGCAAAGGCAACAATGTGCTACTGTATATAATTACGCATTTAATATTTCTATAAACAATGATTATGACTCCTGGCTAGGCATTTAGCTACATACATGTTCTTATTTAATGACGTTCAATATACGTACCGCACCTACGAATATAATTTACGTACGAAGACAGTGATTATACACATTTTACTTGGAAAACCTCAAGTACCAAGTGAGGAATGAAATGAAAATAATGATGTCATTCCTTAGCCACATAAAACTGGATCTCTAACGACTTGGTCGTTTATAAAAATTAAACGATGAATATAATTCGTACTTTAATACAAGTATTATGTAAAGTAAACGTATTTGCTTCTGTGGAATTTATACAATATTTTCTCGACATTCAGATTTAAAGCCGTAGGTTTTACTTCGTGTTTATGGTTTTGTGTTCGGTACATCAGATTGCAATTCATTATTGGAACTTTAGCACTATTTCTAATATTTCTAATAACACGCTCTTGCGTTATAATATTCATATTTAAAATCTGTTTTAAAACCAACACTCCACCTCTGATTGTAATTAGTAGTATTTGCTTTTTAGCAATTATGGCAGTTATCCTCAGCTCATTTGCACGTGCGCCACCCTAGTTAATATGCAGCTGATGTTCTTGAGGTTACTTAATCCCCACAACAATAACGAGGGCAGCAGCGTCCTTCTTTCCACTAATTAAAACACAATCCAATTTTAACCGTTCATTAAGACGCTTATGGAAATTTTGATGAGAAAGATGTGCGCTTGGCTATACTAACACCATTCATCAATGAAGAACGCACTATTTAGTGCAATACAATATCAAAGTTTTACTAAAATACAATGAAGCGTTCGTGTGCTGGGGCAATATTAGCTATTGGTATACAAACAATCTGCACGATCGCTCCACATACCTCTCAATCAATCCACCTGTGTCCTGTAATATATCACGTGCCTTTGCACGAAATAACAGCCGCTCGAAGCATTCCGCTTAGGTGTTCAATAATGTTTGGGATACATGCTGCTGGTATGCAACTCACGGTAATAAGTTCGAGTGCGAATTTTTGAACTCGCTGTTTCCGTTAATAAGTAAGTTACAGTCAGAATAATTGTTTGGAATTCTGTCTACTTTCTGTAAGCTTTGCACCCATTTGTTTTTTGGTATATATAGAGGCTAGAAAAACAGAACGATGAAATGAATTACCCTTAAACATGCCTCTGCTTAAACTGTTAATATGATAATGTAACTTGAAATTAACCAGCTTTAAAATGCTGTTTATGCGACACTGATGCCAAGCCAGTTGCTGGCTAATGCCTCTATCTTACTGTGCTGGCTCGTTCATGTATTCCAGGCTTAACACGTGTGGATTGGGTCGCAAGCACATCCAATTAATATGTCAAACTCTCTGAAGTAATACCGCTATACAGTATTGTGTGACAACCACGCGTCCTCGTTTGACGTTAAGCTCCATTGCATCGTTGATTTGCACTGCGGCATTGACGTTCCTCGCTTACAAGAGCAATCTTTTATCAATAGCACTTTGTGATATCCCCTCACAGCCCGATTAGAAACCACAGAGTGAACCGGAACCAGCAAAGTAGTAAGTATTTTACGTACCTACCGAGACTAGCCTGCTAGCTCCAAGCCTGAATATTCAATTTACAAAGAATGTCTAATCTGTTTTGAAGCGAGTGACGAAACTTATTAAACGAGCATTATTCCAAAGATTTAGGAATTTCCAAAAGTTTGTTCCAAGTTCATTTTACATCATCGACTTTGATCTTTAAACAATTAATTTAATGAAAAGGCTGCTGACGATAAATTTGCCTGGTGTAACGATACCAATCAAAGACAAATTGACCAAAGAGAGAAAGGATTAATATGCCTCATTAGAGTAGGCATGTTAAGAAAACTAATTTCCTTGCTTAGAGACATTATTATTAAATAATGTCTCAAAGCAAGGGAATTAGTTCTATCCTTGCGTCATGTGTACCGCAAATAAACGTATTTCTTTCGTTCTTCCTTTCTTTCTGAAAATTTGTATCATAAAATTCCCAAAATATTTGATTACAGTCAGTACAGACACATAAAACGTAGAATGGAAAACTCACAGCAAATATAATTTGCACTCGTTGTAAGGTGTGCAGATGATTTTGACAAAACCCCTCCTTGTTCTTTGTTTAGGATCTACAGAGCTCTGCAATTTAAAACCTGAAATAAATCAGTAGATTTTCATTTCAAATGTTGTAAATTTGTATAAAGACGACGCGAACGCCTTCGCTGCTAAGGACGGGGCAGCTCGCGGTCTGGAAAATTCATTATTCAGCAAAATTGCGAGTGTAACTCATCGGCCAACCGAGCGCCTCGCTGCTATTACCTATATTGCCGGCCATCTGATTCTCGGCAAGTTTGAGGGAACCCACCTGCAACATTAATTTTCAACCAAGATACACAAACATGGTACAAAATGCCATAACTCAAATAAAAATCCCTCTAAAAATGTCAAACATGACTTGAAATATCTGTAGCTACCGTAGCAAAGTAAGTATAAAAACTCTTCTAAGCCCGTACAGGTACAAGCAAAAATAGGAAAGCAGAGATATTTCAGTCACGTCACGAGCACCGATAAATATAGCTGCGGCGCCAACTAATAATTCAGGAAAGTTGTGCGGCAACTACCGCAATTGGAGAGTTTGTCCTCCAAGATGTCTAATGAAACCTGCGAGCAATCAATTGTGATAAATGGACTGCATTCATGCTAACAATCATATGGATGTCCATAACTATCTTACAATTTATCGTTTTCAATTTAGATTATAAATGTTCACCCATAAACAGAATGCACTCTCTACAATCCGACGTTCTAATCAACTCTAATGATACAGCGTAAAGTAGGTCATGCTGATCAGTAATTATCGTTTGGTGGCAACATTCCGAATTTCTGTATAACTTCTACGTAAGATGAAAATTACGAGGCGTAACGGAGCGATAAGTTTTTCGAAGCACGTAAGATAGCTGGAATGCCACATGTAAGGAGGTTCCATGAATCAAGACAGGCTCATTACTTTGGCCGCAATAATCTGATGGAATTGTGAAAAGAAGAAAAGTAAAAGTTTCAGATAATAGTTATATTATTTCTACTTACAAACTTGATACTTAAAACTATTCCGATAGAATCTTTTCACTTGCGGGAACTAAAATAAAAATGTTATCTGCAGCATAACGACTTTTCTTACTGAGCGCAAACAAAGTGTCTAACTGTATATACCAAGTCAGACACTGCAGCACTTTCAAGAACTTCTCTTTTATAAATGGTCAATAACAACTATTGAATATCAGCTATAACGTAAGTAAGTAGTTTGTTTAAATTCTCAATAACGTTAAGTTTTTAGCTCGAGACAGCGACTAAGTTCTGAATAGTCTGCTTTGTCGACACTTGCAGGTCCTCCATAATGGAAAAAGTTTTGCATAGGTAATTAATTCCCTTCGGACGAATTATTATTACGTTAATGGACACTTAAAACTCTGCTCACGTAGATCTTCGTTTACGGGATATTTGAATTGAATATTTTCATTTCTTTCAGAGCGAATACGCGCTAGCCGGAGAATGGCGATATTAAATCAGATATAGTTAATGTGATGTTTGCCTCTCCACTCAACTCGCTAATTAAACCATCATCGTTACTTATCATGATAATTATAGCGTATGATCCCATGTGAATCATTTAATTTTATAAGTATTTTACGTAAATCAACTTCACTGACAAATAAAAACCGAGGAAACCTAAACGTATCGTTCAATAATCGTAGATCTGAAATACCCAGCAATTGTAAGCAAGTTTGAGATCATTGCCCGTTCCTTTCTTTATATGAGAACAGGTAATTTCCCTGCAATGGTACAATACAAGTCTTTATTATTTATACAGACGAAATATTCTCTTCGTAGAATAAATATTATCTTGGTAAGTGGTTTCGCAAAGGGGTAAGGTTGTGGCCCGAAAAATGAGAAGTATAACTTGACAGCCAATGGACGTATGAGGACATCGAAAATTAAGTAAAGGCGAGCCTTTACAAATCCGGGATTGATCGCTCACCCACGAGGAAAACCACATTAAAATATAAAAGTGTTTTCACACCGCTACCTGCTGGGGAAAATAATGTTCGGGCTACGGCGTAGCTGACTGTGCTACATCGTAGCAACTACCACGCTACGACGTAGCAACTACTATGCTACAAGTTACAATGTAGGCACTTATATTACATTTTTATTTAATTTCGGACATTTTACGGTAGCCGTTGTTAAAATGTAGTTACAAAATGTCAGAAAACGGAGACTTTAACAGTGCCGTATTCTAAGATTCGATTTTATATTAAACTTAATTAAATTTTTACAACGGTTACGTGATTTTTATGGCGATCGATCGTACATTTCAGTGAGCAGACTATACGTGTTGTGTAGACAAATAAAAGTTTGTTTACTTTGTTCAGCTCACGGCTCACCTCCGTACGAGCAGTCACGTACTTATTGAGTAGTTACAATCCTCGCCGCACTGCTAATAAGAACACATTGTACCCCAAACATATCTGACGTTCAACTTTCATAACTTCTCAGCTAAAAATATTTGTTTTCTTACTTCTTAGCTAAAGTTTAAGTGGCTAATGTACTACATACATAAATTATTACTTACGGGGACGGATTTTGTTGATATGAAACGGTTAAGGTTATTTTTCTGGAAGGCCAGGTGACTTGTAAAATGGTATTTATTTTTATGAAATTTGTTTTGTTTTTGTTTTAGTTTTGAATTTGCATAGCACTGCTCATAACCCGTTTACTTATTTCAGTTTCGAGCCAATTCAATGTTTTGCAGTCTACTAATGAACATAGAGCAGAATTGTTTTCGACATTAAAATAATTTACAATCGTCTTAAAGCATAAATTCAATTAAAATTCAAAATATTTTATTTCACATAAACCTAAAAGAGTACTTATGAAACGTCAGAAGCTAGGTGCACGGTTGCAATTGGTCGTTTCCTATGGTGAAGAGCCGGCAAGAAACTCTACGGTTCCTCTTTCAAAAACAATTTTGACAATAGGCTTTTACAATATTTTCAAATAACACTGTTAATAGGTATGGGAAGACAGAGTACTTCTTTCAACAAGTACCAGGTACTTAACAAAATAGAAGATGGTCAACAAATCTACAGTCCTCCATTGGAAACTTAGACAAATGTAAAAGTTACCTCAAACATATTCTTAGCCGTAAACTTGTTCAAAAAGTGTGAGCGGAAGTCTCGCAGCAGTGCGCTCAACGCTCACATAAAGAAAATTCTCGGAATTTTAGAAAACAAAAGTTACGGCTGAAGGTGCTGGGGGGCTCATTTTTCTTTGCTTATCTAGGAGGTGAAACAGTGTGAAGATGTAGTGCATTCGTTTTTAGGGTTCCGTACGTCCGAATGAAAAAACAGAACCCTTATAGGATCACTCGTGTGTCTGTTTGTCCGTCTGTCACAGTCATTTTGCTCCGAATCTAATGGACCGATTAAGTTGAAAGAACCAAACACGGACGTGTAACGTAAATAAAATAATTTTGACATGGATATGACACTTTTGGGAAGCAAATAAGTTTCTTTTTTAAGTTTTGCAAATTGTACCGTGTGACATATCAAATGAAAGGCTTACTGTGAGGGTCTCAAATATATATTTTATATAATTTAAAAAATAAATAATTATAAAGCTATTTAAGAAAATAGATGATAATTGAACATTACCCCCACCATCTCCGAAACTACTGAGCCCAAAAATTTGAAAAAAATACAGAGAATCGTTCTTTACTCATAGATTACAAGAAAACTTATAAGAGGTCTATGGTCTTAAGATAAAATAGTAAATCTCTCAATATTGTGCGTAAAAACTTACATATGCAGTTGGAATGTATGGGAGAACATGTTTTTCAACTACAATTTCTTGGGATAAATTCATCCCAACTACGAAACCCTTTATTGTGCGTAGTCCGACACACACTTGGCCGGTTTTTTATGATTACTTCCAAGAAAACGTAGGTAACTATTTTATCTTTAGTATACCAATACATAAAAAACATAACATTACAATACGTTCTACTGACGACAAACACCAAAATTTCTGAACCCAATTAATCATTGATTCACCAACGTATTCAAACGAGCCCAGATCAACCGGTTGGCAACGTTCTTACTTTGAATTAAGCACGGCTATGCAGCCTAAAGCACAATTCCTGACAATACGTAAAACGTCACGTGCATACATAATGAACGAAGTGCGCGCACTATGCACACGCAAACGGTGCAAATTTCATGATAGCCGCAGCCACATGCCGGCGACCATTTTGGTTCTCGCTGTATATATTCCTTTACGAGTGGACGCTTCTGACAAGCCAGCTGCATCCAAACGTTATCGCAGTTTTAAAACATGCTGCCACCGAAACACGGCAACTCCACACCCACCGCGGCTACACACTTCATAATAAAAAACCAACATAATAGCTGATGTAGATACTGTCTTTTTCACGTTATACTCTGTCGGACACAACAGTTCCTATGCAAAGTGGAACAGATAGTGACAACTTTACCTGAATATGACCTGAAGGCCAATTCTCGTACTTGAAAAACGTTCCCATTCAAGTCGCAATCTGTCAAACTTGTCAAAAATGTTGGTAAATTGATTGTATTTTTGACAGTTTATGAATGAGATGAGAATGCGAACATTCTTAAAAATTTCGGGAATTAACCCTCTGACCTGATGTAATAAATATTTCTTAAGTTGCAACTAAATCTTCTTTGTCATACTATAGCTTTTAATTACAGAACATTTAACCGAATTATTATCTACTAATTAGTATTAGTAAATAATAATTGGTTCAAATGTTCTTCTTACATACTTATTACTGAGATACTTTAACACTTATTTCAATTTCTCGGCATTGGCGTATACACACTGGCGTACCTATAGGTAAGAATTTATTCGCACGCAGTGTACTTCAGAATTTAAAATAAGTAAATAAATAAACACAGACACGAAATGACGCTACCCATTTTAGATGGATTTAAATTTTTAAACCTCCGTAGCTTGCTTAGCTTTTCTTGTTTTATACTTACATGGAGATATATTCTTTGCATAAATTAAGAAAAAACTGTGCAGTAAAAATAAATAAGTATGTATTTCAGTTTGAATAGCACAAACTGCAGCTAACAATTAAGTTTAAAAAAACAACATGCGTTACGGGGAAAGATGAAGACATGAAAACAGATTCACCTCGTTGTACAAAGTGTAGCAATTTACTAAACAAATCCTTGCAGCGGGTCGCGGCGGCGGCGGTCGACCCGCGCGCTGAGCCTCTGTCATTACACAAACTCGCATTATCTCGGCCCGCACGCAATATTGACATTCCCTTTTTTGTGCTCACGCCAAAAGTATAATAGGACATCGCGCTTCTCATTAGCTACTACATTTTTTGCTCATAAAGTTTTCGGATGGGAGTTTCCTTATGTTAACACGGACGGATAAAATATTAAAGAGATCCGATTTCTTTGCGCGCGAGTGTGAATGTATTAAAAAATCCAGGGGCGCTTATAATTTTAAATAGGCAAAAGTAAAATGCGGTGGTAGTAGGTGTGTGTTTGTTTAGTGGAGCGGCAGGTAGCCGCAGTTCCGTCGGACGGGCAGCTATTCGCTCCGGGCCGACGTGGTGGCTCACGTATGCATTTTGCATGAGAACCATTGTTTGACCCACTATATTCCCGACACCCGGGACGTGGTGCGGCGACGTGACGTCCTACAGGCCTTTCAAACAAATTAATTTACTCACTACGTCAAGAAGGTGAATTTGACGTATGACGTTTTCTTCAGGGACGTCTCTACGGCGTAGCATTGATCAAATCGTCTCTACGTGATTTCATTAACCTAACGAGATATTTTAAATTCTTATTTATTTACTTCATAAGCCTATGTACATAAATTGAGTATTACGGCGGCTCAACCACACGCTTTTAATCGACTGATTGAAAATTTGTAAATATACGTATATTTACAAATTTTCAATCAGTCGATTAACTACAATGAATGAATCGGATTCCATTTAATATTAAATTATAGTATGAATATGAAGTCGTATTCAAACAAAAAATACATATCTCAATTTCTCGGAGTTAAACCAAAAGGGTCCGATGCGGGTGCGGAGAACCGGTGGCCGAAGCCTCTTTCGTACACATCTATGTACGTAAGTACTACCGTTAATTACAAAGGAGCGAACTTTATGCTGTCTGCAGGTATTTAAAATGTACTCAGGTTCATATTTTATGAACAATTTATATACCAATCTGTACAAATCTGTTGGCATAATGGTACAGAGAGGAAAATCATCAAAGAAAGACCTAGAATATAGGTGTAGATCGAAGAAGATTGGCATAGAGGAGAGGGTTTAGGGAACTAAGTAGCATTCCTAGGAGGCTACAATCTGCACCCGACCACACGCTGGCATTGGATCAATACGATATTATGAATATAATTATGCTCGATACATTGAACAAAATAAAGAACTAAAAGAAATAATATAACGAAGCTTTTTGTCGTCTAACAATACAAACTGTATTTGAGCACAAAATGTGCCAAACGAAGTTTTAAAAACAAAAAACGTGTTTACTATTTATTTATGAGGGACCGAAAAATCTGATAAATATAAATAAAATTATGAAAATATGTATGTAGCACTCGCGCCCAGAGGCAGATAATTTGCAGTATGAAAGAGAATTTTATGTGAATGCTGTTTATCTTAATTTTTTGAGCAGCTCACAAGTAGAAACTAGTTTATGCTGGGGTACCAGTAAATGGGTGATGAGGGACCATCATAAGTTAGCTAAATCGCGTGTCAGTCATTCCGCCATAATAAACGCAAATCATCAACTTATTCTCGTATATTCAACGAGGAGCCAATCTATATAAAGCTTTGTAAAAAAATAACGTTTCCACTCCATGTGAATGGGATAATTTATATGTATTAAAATCACAGCACTGGCTCGCATGTGGCGCACGTCGTCAAATGTCACCCGTTTATTGATATTGTTTCAATATAATATTCCAACATTGGCGCTGCATAATGCATTTAAGTGAAACGTGCCTCGTTTGTGCTCTTTAGTACTATCGTTATTGACTTTGACAGTAAACATTGAAGAACTAAATGTGAAACGAAACTGAAAATTAAAATGTTCGCTCCCGTAACTCAGTGTTTAGTCAAGATTAGGTGCCGTAAGAAGCACCTCATTTTGGCAGTGGTCTTATTTAGTGATCGTACAGCAGGCATTTTTTTTTTGTATATTAATCTTGATCGTGTGAATTTCATACTGATTGCTTTATTCAACTCAAATATTTTCTAATACTTTTAACTTGAAATATTATTCGGTCAATTCGTTTAACAAGGAAAACTTTTAAGAATTTTCTATTTAGTATTTTCTGCTACGATGCTGCTATTTACTTTTCCGCTCATATTTAAAAGTTTACACGGACCCATAGGATCGCTTCACGCGAGGAACGGCAAAAATGTTGACTTCTCTATAATTCAATAGACACAAGCTACAATTACACTCAGTCTGAGCGGTAGGCGGCAAGGCGAGCGTCGAGCGCGCGCCGGCGAGGCGGCCCACTACCAACACTACATAATATTATTGTGCTGTATTGATTCCATATAATCAAGTTGCTTCAAAACTACCACATTCTAGTAATGTTTATCTAAAACGCACAGTACAAACGAAGACAAAATACCTACTCAAAAAGAGTTTTGGATTGCGCGATAAGCATTCGAAATGAATTTACGCAATACTTTTGAATTCCCAGAACGCCCAAATTGTAAACAAAATCATTTGCCTCCAAAGGGAAAAGGTCGTTGGACATGGGCTCTTTTTTAATAGATAGGAATAAAAAATCTGTTTAGAAAAAGTGTGTTAAAAAGAATGAGTATGGCGGTGGAAAAGAAACATGCTTTAAACTCGTTTCCGCTTTGTGGATGGCTGGGTGAGGAGGGGGTCGAGGGTAGTAGTCAGCGCCGACAAACGGAATAATTAATCTGTCATGAGGTGTCCGTGCTTATTGGAGTCGGCGTCAAGAACCGTCCAGCACCCCTAATAAACTCCACGCGAATATACAAACACGAATAAATAAAAATACACATTTTTCATATCTCATTTTCAAAGCTCTAACTAAACTATATCAGTTATTCTGAGTGTAATTGGATAGAGTTCTATGACAGCTGAAATCAGGTTTAAATGGCAACCTTTGCCCTGCGGCTCCTACTGGTATTTCCCGTAGTTACTTAGCTGCAAACTAGCATCGTTTCGAGATATGGATAACGGAAGGAATGTTTTCGTTAATTAGTTCGAACTTACTGTACTCGTGGAATCAATTGCGCTGAATCATAACAGTTCATGGTTAAGTTATCAATGGTACGTTGGTACTCAGAAAAATGTTTATAATTAAAGAACAAGACAGCTGAGCAGACGGTTATACGAATGGTTACTTTATTTGTGGCAACACAGTACGCCACCACATTATTTTCATAATAAAAAGTTTATAACTCATATAAATGTCTCTGTTTGGAGATTAATAGAGGCATTCCAAAAACTTTCAGGTAATCCCAAAGTTTTTTATATGAGTCTCGATAAAGTCGGTTCCTCACCACTCAAGTATGTACGTATGTTATTAGATAAATAAATATATACGTACCTACATCTATAGAAACTAACCAGCAAGATATCTAATAAATGCTGTCATAGATAAGAAGCTGAGAGCTGTAGAAGAAACAAGGCCAACCTTAAAATTTAATTAAACAGCACGTGGTTAGAGTCATTGAAAAACAATACAATTAAGTCCAATCAATTAATTCTCTACTTATTTCAACTATTGCATATAAAATGCATTCAATCATAAAAACTGGACTTTATTCAGAGACAGTAATAAAATTAATCTCGGAGTCAGCGTCTTGTCAACACAAATCAGATCGGAAGTTCTGTCGCCGGCTGTTTGAGCTTATTCAAGTGTTCCCGTTGTTATATAACAAATACCAATTCAATTTGCTGCAGTTTTGCTTACATATAAATGCAACAGAAAGGATGGATTGCTCCAGCTTTTGTAGAACGAATAACTTTACACTCTATACTTTTAGTAAATAAATTAACAATGAACATTTTCACGGAGATTGAGGCTTCGTGGTCAGGGCTTTGTCATCGCTTTGAGCGTGTCCTGAGTCTTGAGTATAATCAATTATAGCGCACACAATAACAGCTGCTCAGTTATCACGCACACAGTTGCCGGCGCAGTCTGGGCACGTGTAGGAACAGATCTCATTCGTTACCTGCACACTTAACTTCTTTGTTGTGTGTACAACCTTGTCGAGTATAAAACGCCGTAGTATTAGATATTTAGGTTCAAAGATTTCCCTAACGGTTTAGAAATAGAAAGACAAACATAGATTCGTAGTTAATTCACACTCCACGCCAGTTGTAAGGTTCATCTGAAAACTTTTTGGCTAAAAATAACAGTTCGGAATATACTTACATATTAGGTAGGTAGATACATGTTTATTTTTGTGAGATTTCATGTTAATTTCCAATTCCGAATTCCTCTTACACCTTTACGACACTTTAAAGTCGTAAAGTAATGGAACAAAGTAGCAATCTACCTTGTATTCAATATTCAGGTGCAATTTAAGCATTCTAGAGAGTTGGAAACACAATTTTAATATGTCGAAGTCAACTTATTTTCTAATACCAACATAGCGGTCAGAAGACTTGTAATTCCGATCCAGTGCACGTAGCAAACTGCTCGTAACATAACACAAGTTTAATTCTTAAATAGGTACACACCTAATCCTATGCAGCGTAGCGCGTACCGTTGGCTCCAAATTCAAATAAAGACACATTAAAATAAATAATGTAGTTTGAGGCGAGTTCAAACTACATTAGTCAGCCAGATGTGGGGTGCGGTTCGTTTACGGCTAGTTTTCGTTTGCGCAATCAGGAAATTAAATAAAGTTCGCGACCTCATATCTGCCCAGACACTTAAAGAAGAACTTTATGCAAAAGTCATTTAAAAATTGAACTTCCGTTCTGTATTTAGTAGTACTGAATACTAGAGCCACGACTAACTGATTTATATATGTAGGTATAACACCGCACTAATGGCGTCTAACAATGTGGACCATGTTACGATAATTAGTGCCAAAACATCACTTGCCACCGACCACGTTTAGTGCGAATGTGGTTGGTGGAGCTATGATAGTTTGACAAGTTACCAGCCTGTCGCCTATGCACCAGTACAACAGGACCACCGATTTTTGTAAGTTAGAGAACAATGCACTCCTGGTTTTTAGATTTTTATTTATATTTATTATTTCTTCCTCAATTCGTACGTTCTTTTTCTGCTCCATTTCCACAGTCACTCTCAATTTTTTATCCCAGATTTTTAACAAGATGGAACATATGTGTAACCGTGTATAAGTATTCATAGTGATGATCAACAGATTATCTTCCGCGTAAGTTGCAGCAGTCGACGGGGGTTAACGGGTTCTTAATGGCACTTGTACGCTTGTAGAGGATGTCACATTTGCACACTATGCAAATCTTTCCTATCATGATACCCGACATTATCATACATTATCTTTTGTAACATTCATTTTGCTCTGAGCTCGATGTATCTGTGTTGAAAGTAATCAAAACAAATAAATCTCGACATGTTTTAAAGTACGTTTTTGTCATTCTTCAGTAGTTTGTTTACAACGGAAATGCAATCCTAGATGGCAACAATTTCTTATATTTTTGGATTCATAAAGATTTTAAAATTGCTCTCTCTAGTAAATCTTGTCTGTAGAGGTTTAACAAGCCGTCACCACGTTTATATGTACTGTGCAACGTGCTTTAGTACTTGTGCCTCTCTTAAGGAGCCATTAAGTGCCAACGTCGCGTCGCGCTTTTCTAGCACTGTTGAACTCGTGCTCGACCTTACAGGAAAAAAAGAACATAAATATAAATAGAAGAGTATAATATGCAAGTAATATGAATGTGAATGTAAGTATACAAAGGTAAGCACTAAATAAATCACTTTAGTTATTTTAGCTACTAACAATACGAAATCTTTTCTTCGTACATACTTAGTTACATTGTAAATAAACCCTTGAATTTTAAAACCGTACTTTTTTGATACGAACTATCCAGCTCAGCTCAGCATTCGTCTCCTAAGTAAAAATCGATAGAGACAGATTCGTATCTTCAATGATGCCACATGAATTTCCTTATCCACATCTTATCGTTTATTCATTACAATAGCGTAGGCATAAGAATGGAATATATGACTAAACTTATCGTGAATTCGAATAAGAACTAAAAATATCTCGAAACCTTTTATACACGCGGTAGCATTACTTACACGCCACAGACAGAATGTATTCAGCTGCTCATTTTTCATATTTTTTTCGAATAGCCCTAGCTTTCTGGGTGTTTTAAATTTTAAAGCATTCGCAATAGAATGTGAGTGCGGCACTCAGCGTGGAAAAGACTGGTAGTGTTGGTAGGCAGGCTGGGAGACGCGCGAGCTGGGAGCCGGGAGCCGCCCGGGCGAGCGCAAGTCCCCGCGCCGCCGCCGCTTGCCGCTCCGGGCCTCCGAGGCCGTTAACGCCCACGTATGTTGCACAGCACAACTAAAAACCAGTCGCAAGTGTTAAATTTGTAAAAGTTCCCGTTCTTTAGGGTGACGCTGTGCGCCTTGTTTGCAGTAACGACCATACCACGCAACTCTGTAGGTATTATGACGTTCCCCTGTAAGATTCTTCTCCCATAAAATCCTGCACTCTTACACATCATAGAAGGTGTATAAACAATCCAAAATTGATATATTCTCCATAGCCTCCGAAAGGCATTTTTCATTGTACACAGTATTTTCTTGGCAAACAGAGTGATTACCTTGTCCTTAATAATTTATTTGAGCTTCTACCAAGTAACACAAAGGCCAGTCTTATCTCTTGAATAAAACATTGTTTCTTTAGAACTGAGAGCAAATCGCAGCGGTAGGTTTTCTAAATACTGTCTTCAAGTATATAAAAAACAAATTCTTAGCATGTGTGAAACTAATTTAACGGTAAACTTAGAAACATTATATTTGTTACCGTTCAGCAACTCATTTTTTCCAAACCAATTGAGGTGTTCGAAATCATTTTATTTGTCATATCTAAGTAAATAGTTAACAAACCACAACAATCTGTATACATACTTACAAAGATATCTACAACACGATGGTATTCTTTTTAGGGCTCCGTACCTCAAAAAGAAAAAACGGAACCCTTATAGGATCACTCGTGTGTCTGTCTGTCTGTCTGGCTGTCCGTCTGTCACAGCCAATTTGCTCCGAATCTACTGGACCAATTTAGTTGAAATATGGCACACATGTGAATTTCTGTGGCCCAAACACGGACGTGTAACATAAATAAATTAATTTTAAATATAGGGGTCACTTTCGGGGGCAAATTGGAACAAAAAATTGTTTTGAGGATTTGCTTGTTGTGAGGATCCCAAATATTTTATTTTTAATAATTTTAAAATAAATACTTTTACCTAAAGATATTTAATAAAATAGATGAAAATTGACCATATCCCCTCTGATCTCCGAAACTACTGAGCCTAAAATTTTGAAAAAAAATACAGAAAATGGTTCTTTACTTACAGATTACAGGAAAACCTATAAGAAGTATATGATCTTAAAATAAAATGGTGTAAATCTCTAAATATTGTGCGAACAAACTTACATTTGCAGTTGGAATGTATGGGAGAACAAGTTTTTCTATTTCTTCATCCCCACTACGGAACCACTTGACTGGTTTTTTCTAACTTGCTCAATTCTCATAAATTACACTAAATTGAAAGATATATTTATATTCCACACAAATACATATAAGCCAGTCTTGTATTTTGTTTTCAAAACCACGTTTACAAATCGTTAAACCTTTTATACATAATTTAGTTATATTGAGGTCAAAGCTAACAATAAAGTTGCCAAAAAATCAGCTATCTGCGTCGAGCAATCTCTTAGAAAAGGCTTTATCACGGTGAAACAAACAGACTAGCAGAGTTGATTTCATGTTTAATTTTTCCAATTCCCGAGCGGAATGTAATATAAACTGAACAGAGCTAACACTTTTTTTCGAAAAAAAAAACAATATAACAATTTAATTTGAAACAATGTAAAGTAACATGTGCTTATTAAATTACAATAACACAATTCAAGGTTGCGTTATATACCGTGGCTCCTGGCAACGTAAAGGCAACGGAAGGAATACGGTTGGGTTTTAGTCAGTAATTTCCCACCCAAAAAAAAAAAAAAAAAAAAAAAAAAAAAAAAAAAAAAAAAAAAAAAAAAAAAAAGGTTGCGTTATATATCATTTTATATGTTCTACAATTTAAACATAACCAACTGCGCTACGCTACGAGGGTGCAGTATTGATAATTTATCCGCTTTCTATCTGCTCGAACCACTTTCGGATAAGTCTTTATTTGCTATTTGTCTTGTCTTCCCCAAGTAGCATAGTTGCAGTTGCCAACTCGGTTACCGCTTGCATAATTTTGCTTGAGAAATTGTAAAGACGGTCGGCAAAATTGAAACGTGGCCTGTCTCTTCCTTTGTTATTCCGCCGTGCTGTAGCGCTCTGCTGTCATATTTCTTAAATAATATGAAGACTAGTGCAGACACCTAGTAGCAAACATATTTTGAATATAAGTTCTTTAAGTGCTCTTGGTAGACAAGCTTGCAGATAATATTTAACGTCGTTACAATACGTTTAATAATATAAACTACACAGTGTTGTTTTGTTTTTTAGGTTCGCGGTTCATTAGGGTTAATGATAACTGTTTATGATTATTCACAATCGGACATCTCTTCAGTTCAAGCAAGAATTCAAATAGCTTCTATTAAAGATTCAGTCCAAAAAGAGTCGCGGCCTAGGTACATTCGTATCTGACGCTTTAGCGTCGTGTAGACCTTTCTTTGGAGACATAGTGTCTGGAGGACACAAAATCGATGGACAGTGGCTTAAATATCACATGAGTCGCGTTTTACGAGTATTGAAGTATCTACCTCTTACAAAATAAATACGTCTGTATGAGTTATAAAAAGACAAAAGGTAGGAACGACGATCACGTATCCAACCCCGTTTATCCCAAACCACTAGCACGTATAAATCTCTTTATGCGAGAACAAGTTTTGTGACTTTACATTGTTTTATCTTGACACAAAGTTTTGGACGTGCATATACAAAACATATCGTGCAGGCCTCTCAAGACTTTATCGGAACAAAAGAGCCAGTGGCTTCGGACTTCGTAAATAAATAGTAAAGTGTAGAGCTGCATTTTAGAAATTCAACGAAAAACAAGCCTTATACTTAGTTTTAAAGTCATGTGTTAACCTCTACGTTAAAAGATTCAAACGACGCCTTTAGTTTTTTGTTTGTTTAGGTATGTTATACTTGGAATTTAGTCGGAAAGAAAATTAAAATGAGTGATAAACGTTAATAAAAATAACTGAATCTTAAAATTGGTTCAGTGGAAGCTTCGTAGAGGCCGTAAGCTAGCTCACTCTCGAGCGCATAACCCGCTCAACAGATTTTTATGAATATTTGCATTTTTGATGAGCACACAGAATAGATACTAAATTATTAGATTTTTAAGAGTACCCTTTTTTCCATTTGCATTTGATTTCCGCGCAAAAATACATTAGTTATCTTTTTATTTTAAACTTACACGCTTATGGAGCAAATGACAATCCTAAGAAGAGATGCGGCCGTTTAAAATTCATGAACTCTCGTCAAATACAATTTTAATTTGAAGAACACAACACGTAAGATAAAAAAAACCCTAGTATGTATAGCTGTAGGTACGGCAATACACTGAAGAACCAATATTATATGTATGTGTAATTACATACCCAACATCGATCCACCTCAACAACCAGTAATTTTCCTGAATTAGGGTTCCGCATTTAATTTTAAACTGGTGGGTTGACGGGATTCAATATTACCTACGAATAAATTTACAGAAAATGTTTTATATATGTTTTCTCGTAACTGTATCAACAAAACAGTAAGGGATGCGTAACCTAAATAATAAACACGTGTATGTAAATGTTATTTTTATGAACTGCTTGGACGGTGGAACACAAGGCGGGTGCTTAGACGAGCTCGCGCGGGACACAGCGCAGCCCGAGGGCAATCACTGCAGTCCGCCGACTGCCGGTGAATATTTTACATCAAACCACCACCCTTATCCAATACAAACCAATGTAAATGCTCTGACAGAGCCCGATTGTTAACGTTAAATTCGTAGGTTTTTCTTTTTTTTAAATTTCGCTCTTTTTAGGGTTTTGGGGCGTTTGAGTCATAACTTACGGAAAATCAGAATCAACAACGGACTGTCTATATTTCATTATCTTCTTAAAGCATCATTACTAATTTTATTTGCTAAGTATAATATTATATAATTCTTTTTTACTACCTAAAAAGGAATGACCGTAATTTGATCATAATGTAAATAAAATTTTGCTGAAACTGCACGTAAACGTAAAAAGTACTTTAAATAGTTAGTCTAAGAGGAAACCTTTCGATTGAATTTCACGATGAGAACAGCTGATAGATTTCGCATGGACAGTTCTCATATAATGTAGACGTAGAGACGTCGCGCCGTAGCGTCCCGGCTTGCGGTCAGAGAGCTCACAACCCCGCGCATACACCCCCGGGGATTCTCAGCTCTGCCTCCGACGTACTAACAAAGTATCGACTACTTCGCCTTTTATTAAAGCAATTACGTTTATTTTCCGTCCAATGTTACAGTGTTACAATCAAACTTATTTCCCTCTTTCCTTGTTGAAACTACATTGCAAGCGTCGTATTAATTCAACGTTGTTCGCTATTGTATCAAAGATTCTTTCTTCTCAAAACTCAAAGCAAAGCCACCGCAAGCCGCGTCAAGCGAATCCTGGTTTAAAGATTGGAATGGCGCATTAAGTTGTAAAAGATACCTCGGGCAGTCGCCGCCGGACGCTGTGGTACACCATTTGGCTCATTGCGCTTTTACCACTTGTGTATCATTGTCGGCAATTGAATACAATCTTGTTGATTGTTTTCTTTCTCAATTTTACTTTTCTAATTGTAGTTTCAAGCGGCTGTAAATGAAATTATCAGCTTACTTTAGTGATCGCATAGAAAAGCCCAGCAAATAACTTTCAAGTTGGGCTCATTTCCTATTGTAATAATTTAGTACTGAATACTCAGTGCCATCTTTGCCACTTGCCAAATCCTAATATGGCAAGTGCCAGAGTCCAGCTCTACCTTTCCTTACTTGAAATAAAGTTTGAAATTTCCTCCATAATAAACAAATCATAGTAATTTATCACTGTTCATTCAATTGCAGGCGATAATGGTGTAAAATTGATAATAAAGTAGGCATGAAATACTCATGAAATACTGCGTAATTGTCGATATCCACCCCGATGATTTATCAATATCGCACGCTCCAGAACAACTACGAAAATCCGATAAGTGCGGATTGGACGCGCATTGAGTAGGGGTTCCACAGCTAAAGTTATAAACACTGAAACTACATGTAGACTAACTTGAACCCCCACTCTTTTAGGTCCAGAACGAATTAATGTTAGCTACTCCTCTAATTGATGAGTTTAACAAACTACTTGTCAATTCACAACCAATCTGTAGGTGCCTACCTAAATAAGTAGTATATTTAATTGAACTATATACTTAGTTATTATAGTACCTATGTATATCGATGGAAGCAGCTTACTCAAAGCTTATAACCTTGCAAGCTACTAACAGCATAACACGAAGACTATCAGTGCTCTGAGTGCTCATTATAAAAATCAGTAAAGGTAGCGTCCGCTCCATTTTAAAGAGTACCGTCACTCGATAGGGTAAGTGAATTATATTACGCCTTTTTTTCAGCGCGACAGTATTACATTATTTTTACTTTCATTATTTTCAATACATTTTGTGAGAGTAATAGGTCTAGACAGCAGTCAGAGTTAGGCATAACAAAGTGTTCCTCCGACCGTTCGGGTACGGAACCCAAAAATTAATGGATGTAAAATAATCGTAAATAAATTTTATGTTTATTGGACATCCATTTACTTTATAAATGTTCCAAAACACAGCTTTTGATCTGATCCAATTAATGACAAGCTTTTATCGGGAAATATTGAACAAATCAGTCAAACAACATGGCTTCGACTGCCCGACCCGCGGGAAATGCCAGCGCAGATCTTACCACTTTATCTCCTGCCAAATACCTTCTTTCGTGCTTTGTGTAAACAGTCAGGGGAATAAGCTGGGATTATGTCATACGTTACTTTTTATTCTGATAAATGTAAAAACAACGTGACAAATGACAAAGAGGTGGCAAACGTGCAAACGTTATTTCATAGTTGGAACATTTCTCATACTTATTGTATGGGCGGAGTAGCGGAACGTGGAACTTTATCGTGTATTCAAAAATGTATGGTCAAGAAAGTGTTTTAAAATATCAAGACTTTTTCCGTTACTTATCATTACAGAGTAACGTGCCTTAACGGCAAGGGCCACTGCAAAGAATCATCTCGTTTCCATATATGTGGATCGCGGTCGACAAAGAAAGTATCAAAAATGTAGATACTGTGTATCACTAATCGATTAGGACCGATATGGAATAAATCCACTTCTTATTCATGTTCTAAAGTATATGAAGGTGAGGTGTACGCTCAGTCGGGTTCTCTCCAATTCTTCGTGAGTCTTGAGACTAATCAACTGCTATTGTGTTGGTCTCGACATTGCCAACTGAATCAGGTACCTATAAGGAGTAGGATACAAGTTAGGATAACATATCTTAATTTTAAATAGAGTACCTATTAGACATAAATGTCACACAAGTAGTAGACATAAAAAAAAAAAAAACATTATTTTGTTTCCCATTTTCAATGACATGATCATACATAATTACATAGACACATGCTTCCAATAAAAGTACCGCGGGACGTATCAACATAAAAGGAAAGCAATTTTCCCGTGATACATGTCACAAACACTCTACGCAAAAGCACTTCGTAGAGAATATTTGTCAGTCTGTTAATTGGCTATCCATATAACTACGTATGATCTATACATATTTAAGCGATCTGTAATACGAACGGAAACATATTTTTACCATCTATTTGAGATAGTAGCTCTTGCCGCATTAGTCGAAAAGACCATTGCACGGCAAGCAAACTGAGATATGTACTTACCTACCTTAATAAAGTCTTAAAATATGGATATCCAGTTAAAGCTAAATTCCTAGAAATTCTAAACGACAAAGATGCACTCGTGTAATAACTAAAACTAAAAGTTGTTCCTAAAATACAGATGTTAAATTAATTGCATTCAGAATTCCGTAAGCAATGTGTGCAGTGATGACGAGAGCCATAATTTTTAAGCATTCAGCATCAATCATGTAAGCCAAAATAATATTTCGCATTTTTATTAAAAGCCACCCAATGTAAAATTGAATTTCGACATGCAAATATTTTTACTGCTCGCCTGCTACACATACCAATAAAGGTAGCCATAAACATGTAGATAAGTGCGCCATAACTTACGAATCTTTTGCTATGTATTCGTACCGCAAATGTTCTTAAGCAAATAGTAAGCTCGAACAAGACTGTAACTACGCAATAGCAAATAGAGCCCCGGGATATGAAGTAGAAGGGCTGCCCTTTGCGAGTGCCCACGGTACTGACTACGCAACATTTCCATAAAGAAATCTTTTGTCACCATTTTTACGGGAAATGAAATCTTACTTAAGACTTTCCCTTTGTTCTACATTACAAGGTGTGAAAATGTAACGAAGCCTAAAAAACACATGATACAGAAACCATGTTAAGGTGCTTGACAACATCTATTCAGCTAGAAAAAAATATAAAATTCATGGCCTAAGGTTTAATTCTTCTCGTAAATCCTTTAAATTTAAATAATTCAAAATATTTAGTGACGAAAACCGCATTGCATTGGGTTCTTACCGAAGGATCGCGTCCCGAAGGACTCAATAAAACAGATGTTACCTTGCCTACGACTACACAAAGTCTGACACTTTTACGAGCGTAACTTTATATAAAATCTGATGTGTATCATTTATGTACTTGACCTATTTAGTTAGGCACGAGCATACACTATGTAGTAAGTAGAAATGTGACATCAAAGCTTTTACAGGTTTTATGGATTTTGACGATTTTGTTCAGGATTTCATGAGAGAGATTTTTTTAAAGGAATCAACACTTGTTGGTATGTAGGTAATGTGCGTACTACGCATATTACCTACATACCTACGAGTGTATCCACCTAATACTGTCATCTTACCTTGTAAATGCTCAATCACATAATAACGGCTAAATAAATAGATTCGGTTTCATCTAAATCCATACACTATGGTAAATAAAATAAAGATAATAAAATAAAATAATGATAACACATATTGTATAGGTACCTAAGGTACGGTCACTCACATTTTTTTTCGAAAATTCTTCTTAAACATTCATATGAACAGAGGTTGTGTTTTATAATTTTACAGCCGTTCTATTCTAAAAATTGCGCGCAATAAATAACATTATAAACAAGCATATATTTAAACATTTAAAAACCCCCGACACAAACATTTCCTCATTTCCTACTCCATCACCAGACCCTGTTCACCATCTACCTATAACCATTGAGACCATTCCAATGAGCCCAAACACGATACCTGTGCTGTAAGTTGGTATGGGATTTGGGTATCTTGCAAATTCCAGTTGATGCTGCAGCATCAGTTCAAGGTTACTATGTTCTTCTAATCTCATTGAAGTAACAGAATACCAATTTTCAAATCGATCAGACCTGTGGAAGATACTCACATCCATCCATCAACTAGAAAAGAGCTGAAAATCTTCAAACGGCTTAACACTCGCGATCAAGTCGCCTTTCAAACAAAAAAAAAAACAAAAACACAATCGGTTCAGCCGTTTTGGAGCTACAATGGTGCAGACAGACACACAGATACACACGTTAAACTTATAACAACCCTCTTATTCCGTCGGGGGTTAAAAACTAAATAAGTGTTGCCGGTACTTATGTGTGTGTGGTACCAATTTCTAGGGTATATTATTTACCAAACCAACGTACGAACAAAACCAGCGTATGTAGGACATTGAAGCGGAAAAACTAAGCTTTCCAACGTAGACGGAACTACGAGGACTGTATGATATACCTAGACCTACTACTGTACATACTTTACTGCATAATTCGTCGCAAAAATACCTATAAAATACCTACTAACTAATATTTGTGTTTTGCTGTACCCTGAACTAAGAACAGTTCACCTTCAAACATACTAAGGTTATCATCATCATACATTCTAAATTGCTAATAGGGTATCAACTATTCATGTTACACCGACAGGATAGGTATAATGCACTACATGCATAATGCTTAATGCACTACATGCTAATGTCGCATCGATTACAGATCTCGGATATTACAGCTTTTGAGATTGATTGGCCAAAGTAAGAATATAGGTAGCTTCCTTGGTCTTTATAATGGCCCAATACCTCCAATATAAAAAGGAGGCATCTTTACTTGAACATTCCACCCATGGAATCATTGTGATGACGACATGTAAGAGACCCTTAAATCCCCAAAACAGCCTCGTCAGCGTTGGCTGACCTGGGATTGCGGGTCTCGGGTTCAATTCCCTCACGGAAAGAAACATTTTTTTGGCCTACAGATAGTTCAAGCATTAGTAAGGGTAAAGGTTTTATTTGTATAAGATATTCATAAAAACAGTCCTTCGTAATCAAACTTTACGCGGTCATCGGCTTTTCAATATGATTCGAATATTCATTCAAACCTAGGTACTTATAAAATAATTGTTTACATAATTCTGTTATTTCTGTGGGCCACCGCGATGACTGTCGAGGCCTTTTTGTGACATAGGCATGATGATACTTTTTGGTTTCCTTCAACCTCTGTTTTCCTACATAAAAACTTGCTAATGATGCTAACGCTGGACGGGTAAGCCGCAGATAGCAGTTAGGTGTTAGACCGTAACTTTTTAGGACAGCCATTGTGCATAATTACTAACAGGCGGCCGCTTACGGTAATGAACCATTTCCTGCAATTGACTCTAACTAGTCGCGCGGGATAAAGACCAGCTCTCATGTTTTACGTTTTTCTTATTGAGATAAAGGCTTCAAGTTCGATTGTCAGCAGTCTAGCTAACATCCAGAGGTTAACAATTTTGATCTAAATGGGTATACCTACGTCTTTTTTTATTAAAATTCTACATCGTCAGAATTGGTTTTGAAAATCTGGCGCTTTAAGAGCAATAGGTACATGGGCTATTTATCCCATTCAAATGTAAAACATTTGCTCATTCCTAGCAAATACAGCGAAAGATTTGACCGCAAATGTATTTCCTTCCCCACAGGTGTTATGTTTTGGATGTTTGCCAGGAACTGAAAGCAATATCGCACCTCTTTAATTGTACGGAGAAACACAATTTTACAAAGCTTCGTCAAGTTAGGTATTTATTTTGTTGTAAGTGTTATAAAAGCTTTGTTTACAGAATTGTGTACTAGAAATTATCCCCAAAATTACAAGTCGAAGGGATGAAAGGTGGCCACTTTACCAAACAGTCCCACTGTTTGGTAACTTAACTTAATATATTTTATTTTATTTGTTAGGGACAAAAAACAGTTACATGCCAAGCTTAACTAAAGATTCTTAAATTAGCAAAGTACTTAGAAATACATCTAAATATAATCTATTCCATATTTATGTTACTACACATGTAACCCACAACATTGTCCACGAATTCACAAAAAAAAAGTTAAAAGAAAACAGACGTACAGTACAGTGTGCATCATAAAATACTATTAAGAAGAAGAAGAAAGAAACAAAAATATATATGTGTATATACTTAAGAATTTAGTAATTCTATTGCTCTCGCCCTGAAACTATGTTTAGAAAGAGTAAATATGTCAAGCTCCATAAAGTGAGTGTTGTATACATCAACGAGGCGACGAAGAGGCACGCGCACCCCGGCGTTAGTCCTGCACGAATTTGTGTGAAATAGTCGAGGCACACGTACCCCACGAAGCATGACAGATCTAGGTACTATATAATGCAGACTATTTGATAGAGGAATGCAGTCAAATCTATTATTACATATGCCATGCAGCATCATTACACCCAGAAGAAATCGTCTAGATTCCAAACTAAGAATATTATAACGCTTCAGTAATTGTTCATAAGAGACTTTAGAACGATAACATTTATAATTCATAGTACGTAAATACTTTTTCTGCACAGTTTCTAGCCTATCCTTATACTTATCATATAGCGGATCCCAAATTTGGACAGCGTATTCTAATTGCGACCGAATTAAGGCTTTATATAACATTAAGAATGTAGAGGGTCGCACAAAGTTACTTGAAGATCTCATCACGAGTCCATACATCTGAAAGGCTTTTTTTACTATATTATCAATATGAGTATCAAAATGCAGACTAGAGTCAAGCGTAACACCCAAGTCACGGACAGATTGAACTTCATTAAGACTTATATTATTTATTGAATAATTAAATTTAATCAGATTTTTATTTTTAGTAAAAGAAATTGTGTGACATTTGGGAAAGCTAAGAAAAAGTTTATTTTTGAGGCAGTATTCATAAAATCTGTCAAGGTCCTGATGTAAATAACAACAGTCACGATAATTTTTACAGGTGATATAAATTTTCATATCGTCTGCATACATCAAGAAATGTGAGTTGACAAAACAATGTTTAATGTCGTTAACAAACAATACAAATAAAAAAGGACCTAATACTGATCCCTGAGGAACACCAGATTTAACAACAATAGATTCAGATTCATGCCCATTAATGACGATCTTTTGAGTCCTATTGAAAATATATGAAGCAAACCATCTGAGTAAGTTGCCGCGTATACCATTAAAGGCAATTTTTTCCATAAGCAGGGTGTGATCCACCTTGTCAAAGGCCTTCTGAAAATCCGTGTAAACAGCGTCAACCTGTACCCGGCGGTCCATATTTTCAAAGAGATAGTTCATAAAAGTCATGAGGTTAGTGGTGGTGGAGCGACGTTTGACAAAACCATGTTGTTCGGGTATGATAAGATGACGGATATGTTGATATAGCGTACTATGCACAAGCCGTTCAAAAACCTTTGACAAAGTGGAAAGAATGGAAATGGGCCGATAATTCTCTACATTATTTTTATCGCCACTCTTGTACACAGGAGTGATAGAGGCTCGCTTCCAAACTGTAGGAAAGACCCCTTCCTTCAAACATTTATTAAAAATTATATGTAAAGCGGAAGACACGTGGTCAGATGTACTTATGAAGAAGGAAGGTGGTATGCCATCGGGTCCAGCTCCTTTAGAAGAATCCAGTGATTTCAGTGCTGTACGTATTGATTCTTTTGGCAAGTGAATGTCAGAGATACATGGCGAATTGTCTTCGTAGCAATTAGACGGTTGCCATAGGTCTGGGTCAAAGGTAGACGGTTCGTATACCGAACAAAAGAAAGTTGAAAACAGATTGCATATTTCCTTAGGGTCATCGGAAGAGACATTTTTGTAAAACATATTAGCAGGGTACTTGGCTTTGCCTTTCTTGGAAGAGACATACGACCAAAAATACTTAATAGATTTGGGAATACTGTCTTCAACTGATGTCATATATCTTTTATAACATTTAGCGGACTCACTATGAAATAATTTGCGATGATTTGAAAAATTTACATAATCAGAGTGATTACCATATTTCTTCCACTTAATCCAAGCATGTTTTTTGGTTTTAAATGTTTTTATTAGAGAAGGTGAAAACCAGATCGGAAATGTTGAGTTTTTAGTATAAGTTCGTGGAATATGCGACCTGATAACCCCATACATAGTCTCATAAAAGAGATCAACAGCCATCTCAGAAGAATGATGAGAGAGTAACTCTTCCCAATCTATATTGCCCAAGTCATGTTTAATAGAATCATAGTTTGCTTTGTGAAAGTTATACCTGCGAACCGGATGGCATTGCATCGGTTTGAAACTCACATCTAGGTGAGTTAATATAGAAAAAGGGGGGTGGAGGCTGTCAGGATTCACCAGGATATTGCAGGGCATCGTTTGTGATTCCGCATTAGAGATTATCAGGTCCAGGACACGACCTAAACTATTTTTTGTGTAGTGAAATTGTAAACCATTTATTATATCTATAAAATTAAGTAATATACGTCCCGTAGAGTCCGTGTGACGCGCAGTGGCATGGTTGCCTTGCTGCACCCAATCAATCTCAGGCAGGTTATAGTCATATATTGTGATTTATGTATTTTTTTTAAAACAAAACTACTCAGCGAGGGTTTACAGCTGGGGTCCAACAAGGCGGAGGCCAATGCTGCCAAGCGGGCGCAGCTGAAGGCCGTAGCGGCTGACAAGGTCAGCGAGCTGACCCGTCAAGCGCGGAAGCGGCGCTCAACCCGGATGGCTGCCGGGGGGAGCGTTTCGGCGGTGGCGCTTAGTCACCTACTTTTGTACGGAGTGGATGTCGTCCTGAAGGTTGCCACCTAATTTATTTCAATGAGGCAAAGGAAGGCACTTTTGAACGTCAAAATTTACAACAAAAATAATAATTGATTCTAGTCGCCCCTTCCAAAAGGTAGTTTTCATATGGAGAAAAATGGGCAAAAAAAACTCCACCGTTACTCTTTTAAAATGTTTTCACAATATCAATTATATAATTATATGTGCAGACAATGCACCTAGAATAAGATTACAATACCACGAAAGGATTAAGGAAAGACAGATAAATTAATTATATGATAGATGCACGGTGCTCACATATTTAGAACATTGTAAAATTATACGAACCGAATCGGCCAACCTGAAGGGCACCTTCACGCGCACCCTAGAGGAGCCGGAGAAGCTACGGGAGGAGAACTGCCGTCTCCAATCCGAGTTAGGGGACCTCAAGCGGCAGTTAGCCGCCCAGAGGGCAGCTCCCGCAGCCACCGGATTGCCGGTCCCACCGTCACCTTCATCATCGACCCCACGGATGAGGAGGTCGAGAAGATCGCTCGCATCTGCATGATGCAGTGCGGGCAAATGGTGGGGGCTCGGCTAGAGGCTATCGAGGCGAGGCTCCTCCCGGCCGAAACCTTCCGCCCACCGCTCGCTGCGGACAAGCGGTTGGCTGGCCCCGCCAAACCGGGGTCAACGTCGTGATGGCTGAGCCGAGTGGGTCCGGGAAGGGGGCCAATAAGCCTGCGAAGGCCAAGTCTGAACTTCACTTCCCGGACGTTGGTCCCCCGGTGACCGCTCTCGGGCCCTCCACGGAGGCCTGGACAACGGTCGTCAAGAGGGGCCGCAAAAAGGAGGCAGCGCCGCCTCCACCTGATGGAGCACCGGCACCTTCTACGAGGAGGCCGCCTAGGGCGAGAGCCCCACGCTTTGCGGCTGTAGTAATAACACTGCAGTCCGGAGTCGTCGAAAGGGGCGTCTCATATAAGGCGGTCCTATTGGAGGCCAAAGCCAAAGTCGCGATCCCCGCCCTTGCCATCCGTCCGGTTTAAGATTGAGGCCGACGATTACGGGGGCGCGGCTGCTGGAGGTGCCGGGTGCCTCTAGCGGCGAGAAGGCGGACATCCTGGCTGCCAAGTTGAGGATGTTCGAGTGTCCAGACTTATGAAGACCGCTGAGGTGCGCGTCGACGGCCTGGACTACTCGACGACTTGGACGACTCGACAACCCCGGCTGAGGTTGTGGCAGCCGTCGCCAAAGCCGGTGGATGTCTGCCCGATGATGTGCGGGTGGGCGAGATCCGCACCGACGCTTTCGGGCTCGGCGTCGTTTGCGTGCCCGGCCGCGGCGGGCAATAAAGTCGCCGACGGTGGACGACTCTTGGTCGGGTGGGTTGCAGCAAAGGTCAAGCTGCTACAGCCCAGGGCGCTGCGGTGCTACCGGTGCCTGGACATTGGGTATGTCCGGGCGAGGTACAATGCCGCAATAGACCGCAGCGAGCAATGTTTTCGCTGTGGTCAGGCGGTAGAAGGGGTGCCAAACCTGCTGGGGGCTCTTTACCCCTCCCGTAGCCTAGGTGCTCTACGGCCGACTCCCGGCCTATGGATGGTGCGACGGAGGGAATGGACTACGAATAATGGCGCTTTACCATTTCATCCAGGGCAACATCAACCACGCTGCCAGAGCTCAGGATCTCTTGATCCAGAACATGGCAGAGTGGTCGATTGACGTGGCTGTGGTCGCCGAACCGTACTTTGACCCCCCAGGGATACCTGGGTGGGAGACCTAGATCGCTCGGTGGCCATCTTTGGCAGGGCTCTCGTCAATCCGTCCCGAAGTCACGGCTGGGTGGCCGCCCTCACGGACGGTATTGGCATGGTTGGAGCGTATTTATCGCCCAACAAGAGCCTCGCCGACTTCGAGAACTTCCTTGTCGAGTTGCGGCACCCAACTCGACAAGGAAGTTCTCGAAGTCCGCCGACTCCAACCTTACTCTGTGCAGTTACGAGGGAATCCCCGGTGACCGATGCCAGAAGAGGAGTGGGCGGTCACGACCGGCCTGGTCGTCCTAAACCGAGCCTCGGTACACACGTGCGGACGGCAGCGGGGTGGTTCGATAGTTGACGTATCGTTCGCTAGCCCTGCTGTCGCGAGCCGTGTTCGCGACTGGCGTGTCGCCGTGGAGGTGGAGACGTTGTCGGATCACAGATATATCCGCTTCGACGTCCCCACCCAGACCACCGGCCGCAGCCCATCGGCCCCGCGAACGGACGGCCTGCGCTGAGCGCGTAAGCGCATCGACAGGGAGGTTTTTGAGGAGGCTGCAGTTGTCCAGGCCTGGATCCGGGAGTCGGCAATCGGATCCGGGAGTCGGATTGTTCTGCAAGCGCTGAACAGTCATACTGTGGACTCTGGGCTAATACGAGTGCCACCAGCGCCTTTACCAGGTGGGTGGCCTCAATAATATTACCATTCAATGGATCAAAAGACACAGCGGTTCGCTGGGGAACGATGCAGCCGACGAACTTGCCAGAAGGGGGTCGAACATGGCACCAGTGGGGCCCGAACCCATCGTGCCACTTTCCTTCGGTTACCTACGCACTCTGATAAGGAAACGAACTAGGGATCAGCATCACAAACTATGGTTGAACCAAGGTGAGTGCAGGCATGTCGTGCGGTGTTCCAAAAAGTTCGGTCGCCCACGACGCCAGCGTTGCTGGCGACGGCTCCGGTGTCACAGGTCGTGACCCGCATACGGCGCCTAGGCTTGGAGATGGCCCTCAACAAGTCGGAGGCCATGGTCTTTCATTGCCACCGGCGGGCGCCGCCGCTGGGATCACATATCGTGGTCGGAGAGTCTTGAATCACTGTCGAGTTCACCATGAAGTACTTAGGATTGGTGCTCGACAGCCGGTGGGATTTCGGCCCCCACTTCCGGCAGCTGGCACCCAAATTGTTGGGCGCGGCTGGGGCGCTGTCAACGCTGCTTCGCGATCTGGGGGGGCCCGAGCGCCGCCTGTAGGCGGCTCTACGTGGGGATCGTGCGATCGATGGCCCTGTATGGGGCCCCGATTTGGGCGGCTGACTTGACGGCCGGCAACATCGCTGTCCTGCGGAAGCCGCAGCGAGCGATGGCCGTCAGAGTCATCAGGGGGTATCACACGAACTCCTACGAGGCGGCTTGATTACTAGCCGGATCCCCGCCCTGGGACCTCGAGGCGAAGGTACTCGCATCACTGTATCGGTAGCGCGAGGACTCGAGGGCGCGAGGCGAGTGGCTGACGCAGCGATATTTGGAGGAGCGTCGATCACAGCTTCGCGTAGCCCTAGTGGCGGAATACCGGGACAGGCTTTCACGCCCTACCGCCGCGGCCCCGTCACCATCGGGGCGATCCGGCCGATGCTCGAGCGCTGGCTCGGGAGGAGGCACGGCTCCCTGTCGTTTGGGGTGACGCAGGTGCTCTCGGGCCATGGTTGCTTCGGGAAGTACCTGTGTCGCATAAACAAGGAGCCGGACGCTCGGTGTCACCACTGCATCGACTGTCGGAAGGACACGGCTCGGCACACGCTGGCAGAGTGTGCTGCTTGGGAGGAGCCGCGACGTGCGCTCATCTCAGGTGTCAGCAGTAACCTGTCGCTGCCGGCCGTTGTCGAGTCAATGGTCGGCAGCGAAGAGTCCTGGGACGCGGTGGTATCCTTCTGCGAAACAGTCATTTCGCAGAGGCTGCGGAAAAGGAGCGGGAGATTGCTTCCGCTAACCTGATCCGCAGCAGACGCACTGGGCGTCGGCGGAGGGTGGATAACGCCCTCTTCGGACGGATCTGGAGAAATCCATCACCCCAATAGTGTTCCACGTGCGCTTCTCTTTGATGTTAGGGAGCAGTTTAACACCTCACTCCCCCCTAACTTGAGGTGGCCCGCAGAGGCGGGCCGGCACGAGCCGGGGATCGCGGAAGTCGCATTAGATCCCGTGATCCCCGGTGAAGTGTGAGATGGAACACCGGGATGGTTTTAGTCAGTGGCATCCATGAGGATTTGGGCCATGGTTGCTTCGGGAAGTACCTGTGTCGCATAAACAAGGAGCCGGACGCTCGGTGTCACCACTGCATCGACTGTCGGAAGGACACGGCTCGGCACACGCTGGCAGAGTGTGCTGCTTGGGAGGAGCCGCGACGTGCGCTCATCTCAGGTGTCAGCAGTAACCTGTCGCTGCCGGCCGTTGTCGAGTCAATGGTCGGCAGCGAAGAGTCCTGGGACGCGGTGGTATCCTTCTGCGAAACAGTCATTTCGCAGAGGCTGCGGAAAAGGAGCGGGAGATTGCTTCCGCTAACCTGATCCGCAGCAGACGCACTGGGCGTCGGCGGAGGGTGGATAACGCCCTCTTCGGACGGATCTGGAGAAATCCATCACCCCAATAGTGTTCCACGTGCGCTTCTCTTTGATGTTAGGGAGCAGTTTAACACCTCACTCCCCCCTAACTTGAGGTGGCCCGCAGAGGCGGGCCGGCACGAGCCGGGGATCGCGGAAGTCGCATTAGATCCCGTGATCCCCGGTGAAGTGTGAGATGGAACACCGGGATGGTTTTAGTCAGTGGCATCCATGAGGATTTCCCCGGTAAGCCAAGCCAGTTAAACAAAAGGTGGAAAGTAGGTTGGTACCTAGTTTTACAGAACGTGTTACTTCAATTCAAGCCAAGGAATGTCCCGGCAGAATCAACCGGGCCAAATTTTTTTTTCAATGTTTTGTTCGTGTCTATATCAGAGTCCAAATTATAACTACGCTCTAAGTAGGTATGAGCCTAGGGTCAATAGCGACACTCGAGTATTTTCATCGACCAATAAACTAAACAAAAAACCAAAGGTTCATTCATTATCATAAATTATAGATATCAAGCGCTTATCGCGTGTTGTCTAGCAATGCACTCGCTAATGAACACACGCCCTTTAACCACTGCGAAGTCTGGCGGTAGGCCAGGAAACGTTCACTTACATTTAGTTAATTGACTCGGCTACAGAATAGGTGATTTTCGCAATTAAATATTGTACAAAAAATTATCAACACAGTAGTTCAGTGGGTAGGTATTAAAAATTATCCGGAATACTTAGCTAACGTCTCTAAAATATAAGTCTTACCGTTAGATAACTCTCCAGGCGTACCTATACCTACCTACCTAATGTGCGTTCGCACTAGAAAACAGATTTCTGTTTGGGTTTTTTCTGTGAATGTCGGAACATTCACAGAAAAACATGTTGAAATCTTTGTTTTCTCTCGCATAACTCGTTAACATGTTTTATTGTCGTTTTATTGTCGTTAAAATGTTGTCCACTACATGTTTCGATGTTTCCCGTCATAGAGTCGAAGCATAACTGTACGTTTGCACTGGCGAAACATTGACAACAAAACATGTTGAAATCTTTAGTTTCTGTCAAAGTTCCATATAATTTTTGACAGGAACTAGAGATTTCAACAGGTTTTGTTGTGATGTTTCGCCAGTGTAAACGCACAGTAAGACAAAAATCTGTTTGAGAGAAAAAAGAAAATGCGGTCGGGGAACCCCCGTCAGGAACGAAGTTCCTTACGCGATACTCGCACGCACACACACACTCGTATATAATAGAAAGAGACAGAGAGAAAGTCGCATGGAAGAGGCATAACGCTTTTTCCTTACTTGACGATTTCTACCGGTCAACTCCTACCACAAGCCGCGTTAAGGTGAATTCACAGCTGTAGCCGCGCAATTAAAATTTTCTTACGTTTTTCGCAATTTGCAGAATAGTGTCAGGTTGTATCTTAATCAAAATATGATTTGCGACTATAATAGTTATGTTTTTACATCATTAAGAGCGTTTATCCTAAAAGTTGGCAACGTCGCAAATAGCTGTCAAATATTTGCCTGTTTTGATTAATTTGGCAATATTACTGTATGGAAATATGAAATGTGGCTAAATAACTAAAATATTGATTATGAAATGCAATATTTAATATCATAGCATAAAATAAAATAACATCAGGACTGTATTCCCCAAAGGGTTAGGCAGAGGTGTACCCCCACATTTCGCCAGATATGTTTGAGTCCCATGTAATAGGTGGCGAGTCTATTACCATCAACCGGGCACAAATCCAGACTCCGGGCTGCTACTGAGAAATTCCAGATGGAAAAACCCAATAAGCCCACGTTCGCACGGAGGTAATAAAATCGCGGCGATTTTTTTTCATGCATTGTATTTTCAACTGTCGGCGCTAAGCAAAGCGTTGAAAATCCAGTGCACGAAAAAAAAATGGCCAACTGTGAGTTTTTTCAATGCGCTGGGACGAGAGTAGGTCCCAACGCGTTGGATACTGAACGCTCGGCTCAACACCGAGAGTTGAAAATCCAGTGCGCGATAAAATCCCGCTGCGATATTTTTACGTCCGTGTGAACGTGGGCTAACACTGCCCGACCCGGGTATCGAACCCAAGACCTCGTGCTCAGCAGTAGCGCTTGAGACCACTAGATCAACGAGCTAATTAATATCGTAACACCGAATATTTAGATTTACTTACATGTAAAAAAAGTTTTTGGAAACTTTCCAAATGCCTTTTATACACCTAAAACGGTTACAACATCAAATTCAGTGTTATTACAATTCATTATTAATATTCTAGTTGGCTAGTTAGCCACATTTCATATTTCCATACAGTAATGCCAAAAAAAAAAACGAAATTGCCAAAAGCGGATATTTGTCGTTTTGATACTAACCTCGTTTTTTCCATAAGAACAAATCTCCTAAAGGAAAGTTCTCGTGGAACAAATCTAACTTAGAGAAATGTTTAGAGATTCTAATGATACCAGATTGATCGTGTAAGGTCGCCTTAATAAATTGGATTTCCGAATGAAAAAAGTAATGCCAATGTCAATTTGACGCTTGACGCATGTGCAAAGTGAGGTTATGATTATGAATTGTCATGTGTGAATTTCTTTTATGAACAGAGGTTATTTTGTTGTTGTTACAGACATAAACAGTGAAAATAGTCTAAATTAATTTGATTTTTTCGTCTGTATAAATTGTTTAAAATGGTAGCTGTAAAACCTAAGTTGCCGCTGAAGGCGAAAAATAAAAAATCCGCCAAAGTTGAAAAGCTCAATAAAAAAACCAAGCCGCAAAAACCCCTGGTTAATGTACCACCTGCACAAAAGACTAAAAACGTGAAACAAGTTACTGAGGAAATAAAAAAAGAGGCTGCACCGAAGAAGAAACTCAAATATATAATGCCTTCAGAGAGTGTTACAGAGGACCTCGTTAATTCCTGCTTGAATACGTTACTTGACGTAGTTGTGGCCCATGATAAGCAGAAGAACGCAATTTTCGACGATGAAAAGCCAATATTTGCAGAAATCCATTGTATTAAAATTCAAAACACAAGAGGAAATATAAAACTGTAAGTAAACTAAGATTTCATCAAATTAAATTTGGGCGTGGTATGTCATAACATTATTTAATCATAATATTTAATATTTCCAGATTGCTACCACACAGCACTGTTGCTTCGACAGGAGAAGTTTGCTTAGTAACACCAGATATAAAGAAGGGAAGAAAACATGACCATGAGCCAACTATTGATCGCTGGGAAGAAATTTTGAGAAAAGAGGGTGTTACTGGGGTCAATATTAAACAACAACTAGCTTCTTATTTCTGACTGATCGAATCCTTGACAATTCAAAAGTGCTATAAATGGTTTAATTGAAATAAATGGTTTGAGTTTGAATTACCTATGAAGGTATTTAATGACTGGTTTTTTATGCATTGATTCTTGTTTCAGGTTAAAACAGTGCTCCCAGTAAGACAACTAAGAGTGGAGTATGACCAGTTTGAATTAAAACGCAGACTCTTGACTCAGCATGACTTTATAATGGTGGACACTAGAGTACTGAACCATGTATCACATTTGTTAGGGAAGATGTTCTTCAAAAAACACAATATGCTGATCCCAGTTAGAATAAATGAAAACAAAAACTTAAAGAAAAGTATTGAAATGGGTTTACGCACTGCTATTTTACGTCTGAGTGAAGGAGAAACTTCAACTATAACTATAGGACATACTGCCATGCCTCAGGAGAAGCTGAAAGAAAATATAATTGCCCTAGTTGAGCAACTCAAAACAAAGTTTCCTGGAGGAGAAGCAAACATTAGGTCTATCTCTCTGAAATTGCCATTGTCTATGTCATTGCCTTTATATCTAACACTGCGTAAGTACCACATCTATTAGAGTAACTTTAGAATAAAGTACAGCCAAAAATAATTAATATTTGAACATTTTAGGACCATCAAGTACAATTAAACCACCAAAACTAACACAGAAGAGACCTAAGCACTACACTGTGTTGGAAGATGAACTGTCAACAATCCCTGGCAAGACTGTCAGGGTGGCTCCTGATGGCACTGTGAAACTGAAGAAGATGAAATCAGCTCCCAAAGCCAGGTAATTTACTTTCAATCACTGCAACTTTGATGCTTTTTGTTTCAGAAAAAACCAATTTACATATTAACACTGTGACTTTTGATAATGCTTGGCTCTATGTTAACTTCTCATAGATATTCTTAAATGTTTATTAATCCTTTTATAAAATTCAACAGTGAAAAAGAAAAGGTGATACTGGAAGACATTGATGAAGACCAGGATCAAGAATCAGATGAATCAGAAACAAACAATGATTAGTTTAATATCTTTATTATCTTATTTCTACATGTTTGTAAAAAAGAACATCTTACCTAATTGAATAAAGCATAGTAAATAATAAGTATTTTTAATACCTTAACTAAGCCGCTGTATTATCACCAAAGCTTATTTGAGACGCCTGAATTATAGTGACTTGCCTCTTTAATGGCCATACCTTCTTAAATGTCTTGAAGTTCTTATGAGAGGCATCTTTAGCAAAGCTGTTTTCATTCACAATAAAAGGCTCTCGTTTAACAATCAAATTATTACAAGTTTTAACAATAGTAGTGCATAAATCAAGTTTGTTCATTTGCTCTTCCAATTCCTCAGATTTTTCTTTCTTGACTGTGTACATTGTATTAGAATTACGTTCCATTAGCTCTTTTAATTTTGATCCTCTCATTGCTGATATTTCTTCAGCTGAAAGTCCTTCGCTTTTCTGGACATGTGATACTTCAGCTGTTTCATCATTTTTCTTTTTATTTATACTGAAAAGGTTTTGTTTAGATATATTAGTGTTAGTCATAACATCATCATTAGTCTGAACCTTATTTTGAACAAAATTAAACAAGTCTTCATCATCATTAGTATCATTTAATTTTCTTTTCTGTGGCCTTGATAAATTAAGTTTCTTAGCTTTTGTTTCAACTCCACTGTTTGTAGCAACTGTTTTCACAAAATTAAACATATCATTACTATCCTCATGTTCAACCTGTTCAGATGGATTTAATGGCATATCACTGCTATTCTCTTTATCAATAGCTACTTTCTTGGCTGGATTCAATGACTTATCATCATTTCCTGAAATTTTCCTTTTGGCACTCTCACTTTTTACATTAACAGCATAACAAGTTGTAGCAATTTTTTTATTAGGATTTACTTGGGCTTCACTAGTAAATTCACTTAATTTCCTTTTATTAGAAAGTCTGTCATAGTTTTCTTGAGATGTCACACTTTCATTTATGTTGACATTTTCCCTTTTCTGCTGAGACACAGGTTCCTGAGATTCTTGAGCTAACACCTTGGAAATCTTGACTGGTGCTGATGTTTGTTTAACTACTTCAGATGTGAAACTAAAGTTGGGATTGCAATACTTATCCATCGAGCAGTACAATATTGCAAGACCAATTTCAGCATCAGCTACAACTCGTTTACCTTTATTTTTTAATTGATTAACAATATCATTGATTGTTTTCTTTTGAGATTGTGTTTCTTGACTGGCACCTGTCATAATATACTGTATCACAATCACATCTTGGGCACAAAGCATTGAAATAGTCATCCTGCACTCACTCAGGAGCATTGGTGAAGCACCACTTTTAATCAATACTGGTTTGTACATCTCATATTGTCTCCTTGAGAAAAAAACAAACTTCTTTTCTTGAAATAATGCTTCACGGCGCGAATCTGGCAGAAATGACACAACTTCTCTATTAAGTGTAGATTCCACAACTTGAGGTAAGAATTCATGTGGATCTGGTAATGCTGTGAGATTGGTAACACTTTCAAGACATTTGTTCCAAAACTCTACTGTGACAATATTTGACCCTTGCACCAAAGCTAACACAACTTTGATTGTCAAGGTAATTGCTGGCATAGTCAGATAATTACAGGTGTCATCCCAATCACCTTTCAACATTCCATCAATTTTGGATATGGTCAATTTCAAATTCTGAAGATTTTCTCCTTTCAAAGTCGATGTACACGTTATAAGATTAATAACATTGACTTTCCATACACTATTCATTTTGCCAAACTTAACAACATCATTTTCATTCAATTTAATATTTGTATTAACTTCAGCTTTGTCGGTATTGATGGAAGTTCCGTATCTAGAGCCCAAGTCTTGCAAAAACAAACAATTTTCCGCTATAGCCAGCGTTGCATGTTTCCTACTTATAGAAGGATCATCAGGGATAGCAAAGTCGCACACTTGGTTATCAACACTTCTTCCTATTATTATTTGATTAGCTGATGATATGATATAAATAACTCGATCATCATTTTCAGATGTCAAGTACCACATATTTGTAGATTTCTTCCAAACAAAACCAAAAGAAACGAATGTAAAACACTAAACTGTATCACAGTTTTATCTTTGTTGACATTTGATCCAAAAATGCCGGCAGATTAAAAACGTCAACGCTCTACTCTACTCTACTGAAAACCATAAAGTTAAAGCCCCATATTCATTGGGGAAAGTTGTAACCTTCTAATTAAAGATGAATGTGTTAGTGTTTATGTTGTGATCCCTTTAGTTTTGTTAACACTTTCGTCAAGTACTTTTGGAACAGGCCCACTGGCGGATTAGTTAGGGGGCCTGCCAAGTGCCAAATCTGTAGAAATAGTTTTTAATAAAGTCATAGACAAGGCTAAAATAATACTAAGTTCAGTAAAACTACGGTTTCCTAGAAGAGCGGTGACCGCACTTAGTGACCGCTCAGTCGGCTGTCGTGAAAATGATAACAGCGGCAAAGATTTAAATCGTTAGATTCACCCTACCGGGTCAAAAGATAGTCGCTTTTCATTTTCGTTTTGACACCTCTGACGTACAATGACGCAGTAACTACACTTGTTTGTCATGGAAAAGCTATATAATAATGTGTGAGCTCACTCTTCTCAATAAGGACACTTTTTCTTGTGACTGAGTACGGTGATGGGTAATCTAGCGATTTAAATCTTTGAGGGGCGGGGTTTGCTTTACGGTGTCAATGTCGTGGCCAGATCTTAGAATTTATCATTTCATGAAATAGTCAGCTAACATTGGCCATATCGTTTAAACGTCAACGTTTAATGATATGTCAGTCGACGTTTGGCCGTATCATTGGTGTAAGGTGAAGTAGAAATAGTCAAGTAAATGCGACCAACTTGGAAATAGCACTCGCCTGCTGCTGCCGCGGCACCGCTCGCTACGCGCGCTCGGCTCTCGCACGGTTGGTCACAGTTCTAACCTAACCTTAGCCACCCTACTTTGTTTGATTTGTTGTATGCCGCCGCCATGATGCACAACAAAAACACACCGACATCAACGCCTCTACCGGTGGATAATCTAACTATTTTACGTTATGATCACTAATGTTTGGCCACATCATGAAGTAGTCGTGCGTTTAACTGTTCATATCATAAAACGTTGAGTATTCAATGATCTGGCCAGGCCACATCATGATGTGACGGGTGGATGATGTTCATTTCATGAAATTATCAATTTTAAGCTTTTGGTAAGCGTTTACTATGCAACCACACATATGCCTGTTTGTAGGGTTGTGTAGTTTGTGGCAAGTGCCAAGCGTGTGGAGCCGACTTTAGGGTAATCCGATTTCGTAAAAGTTCTATAGCCTGCACTACACTACTCGCGTAGTTGCTACAGCCACTTATAGCAGCGCATATATTTTTTTTAAATTAATCACTCCCTCCAAGTTCCAAATAGTGGACAAAAGGCAATTATTATTGTTCATGTCGCGGTCAAATGTTCTGATTGCTAATTGGTGTCCAAAAATCAAAATCTATCATATGTGAGAGTCGGACCATCTCGTAGCTCGCTACTGTGTGGATAGTAAAACAAATTACATACTCTGTGAGTACTACTTAGTCTGTGGTGCAGACCATCTCCATGGTAACCATGATGGCAACGGTAACGTAAAAATCAAAACAATGTAAAGTGTTGTCTGCAGTTGTCTGGTGAGAACGGGTAATTGGTTAATGAAGAAAAATGGGAATATTTGACAGATGTTGTTAAATAAAACTCATTGCTCAATTTGACAAATATATTACTAAAAACCAATCAATCTTCTGCGCCTCCTCAGCAATGACTTTGTATATTGATACAAAACTTAGTTTTACTGATGGTAATGTTGTGTCCACGGTTGGTACATGGCACCCTTCTCTACCTCTTCTGGCTGTAGGTTCTTATAATCAGGAAAAAGGGGGATTTGTCACTATATTTCAAGATAACGTGAGTTATACCTTTTTTTTCCTATCTTCATAGCTAATTAGGTAAATTTGTACTAAATGTTATTTTATTTCAGGGCTTTCCTTTAGAAGGATGTGACTGGCCTATTTTGTTGTCAAATCAAGTGACTGCTCTTGCATGGCATCCTATAAGACGACTACTAGTTGTGGGCTGGGATGGTGGGGAGCTTTACATTTGGTTGGAATACTCTTGGGCTCGCTTAGAGGCACCCCATAATGCTGCTTTGACGACTGTAGCCTTTAGCTTGGGAGGCGGCAGACTCTTAGCTTCAGATGCTGCAGGTTCTCTGTCTGGTTGGCAGTCTAGTGCAGGTGCTCCACTTACTTCATTTCACCATCAGCTTGGTGATGTTATCACCCATATTACCTTCTGCACACCTCAACCAAGCTCTGAAACATCCATCAGAGGACTAGCCCGTGCAGCAGTTGCTGGAGATGAGAATGCCTTGGATGCCCTGGCTGCTTGGCGGCCAAGGACAACAGCAAGAATGAGGGATGGGGCTCAACCAGACAACCATTCATGCTATGCAGCTCAGGATAATGGAGTAATACTATACATTGACTTTAATGGGGCATGTTCCGAGGTGCTAAATGCACCTGGAAACATTATATTTATGGGTATAGTAAGCAATATCTATCTTCTAGTTGCCTGGGAGTCAGCTGGAGCTCTTAGTTTAACTAGATTTATTATGTCTGATGATGGTTCCTTGATGACAGACACTCATGTAAGAATGGCTGCAAGAAATGGTCAGTGTATAGTCCTTGCAGGCAACTTTTATGTAGCTGTTATAACAGGAGATAATTTGATTCGGGTTTGGGACAGTGACACTGGTGATAATGATGTGTTGCCAAACGAGAAAGAAGACATAGTTGCAGGAGACATATTCACAAGCATAAGTTACAGCAATTTGAGTGACACTCTTTGTTGTGGAACTTCACAAGGGAATTTGTATCTTTGGAGAAGAGACCACCGGAATAATTGGAAACTTATAAGTAGCACTTCTGTCAAAGGCATGGTTAAAGAAGTGAGCTGGGGATCTGAGGGACTGATGAATCCACTGCTACAGGTCAACTGCATAACAAGTGCATTTGTTCTACGTGAACAGCCAGTATGTTGGGGATATGCACCTAATGTACATATGGTGCAAAAATCTGCAAATGAAGTTGCTCTCACAAACAAAAGCAATATAACATCAATGATCAATACCTCAATAACCATCAGAGCTTTTGCATTCAAAGATCAGTACATTGCTTTAGGTGATGGTAAAGAAGTACAAGTATGTATTACATCATTCAGATCAAACTACTTTTTAAAACATGGTACATAATAATTTTATTCTGAACATAATTTCCAGATTTGGATGTGCAGCAAAGACAATGATACGAAATTTTCACTTATACGGAGTTTCCCATGGAAGACAGATGTTCTTATCATTTATAATGATGTTTTAGTTGGTGTGGTTAATCCTCACATAGAGTGCTACTCTATATCTGGCACTAGTCTAGGAATACTGCCAAGTACTGAAGGCGAAGGAGAGCCTATCGGCGTCACAAATACCAGCAAGTTCATTGTCATTGCAACAATGGATGGTACACTGAAATTAGCTGAAATCACAAAGAAAGGTCTAAGAATGCCATATCCTCCAAAAAACTGTTATCAAATGATTGAAGACTTTGGTGAAGTCATGAGAGCGTCAGTGAATTGCACTGGCCGTTATATATCGCTCAGTATTGCTAATGCTGGCTTAGCACCGGACCCCAGGCTATATCTCTGGGACGTAGCCAATGACGTCATCACAAATACGCTCATCTCTGAAAACGCGACTCCTCCATATCAAAGTGTTCCCATAGCTATAATATGGGACTGTAATGACCCAAGAATTGTTGCAGTGCATATGAGATCAGCAGATCTGGATCGCGTTCATCTATTCCTCTGTCACGAAGGCAGCCTCTACGAATATAAAAATTGGTGTTCAGGTTCTGAAGATTACTATATGATTGACTTTATGTTATGTTCTTTACATACGCCGTATGTTGTTATTTTATCACAGCAGAACATTAAAAAGATATTGATACATGAATTTGAAGACACTGGTGAACATGACGCTTCTAGTGTGAGACAAGTATTGGACTTTCTATACTACATGACAACTGGCTATTTGGAAAAGGCAGTTGTCGTTGGAACGACATTGTCGGGTGGCAAAAACTCGGTTATTTGGGACAGCTTAGCGAAGGTTTGCGTCGCCCGGAAGCGCCCCGATGTCGGCGCTGTGTGCTTAGGCAAAATGGGCAACATTAAAGGTGCCTTGATGATGCGCAAAGTGATGAGCGACAATAATATGGATGACACTTGTAAGGTCGCAGTGTTAGCTGTCAATCTCGGTATGATCGAAGAAGCTGAAAGCTTATTCAAAGAGGCACAAAGACCAGATTTGATCACACGATTGATATCAGCTAAGGAAGGCGGACTGAACGAAATTACTAACGGGAGTCACGAAGGAGAAAATATTCTTTTAATAAAGAGTGCACAGCATAAGCTAGCTAAAGTATTGTGGTCAAATGGAGAAACAAGTACTGCCTTGAAACTATTTGAAAGTGCAGGTACATTAGTTCCACATGTACCTAGAATGCTTGTCGCACAGGGTCAGGCTCCTGTACTGGCACAGTACGTGGCTAATTCGAGTGATCCCAGTCTAATAACGTGGTGGGGACACTACTTAGAAAGTAGTGGTGATCTTGATAGTGCATTAGAGGCGTACGCACGAGCTAATGATTTCGGCGAGCAGACGAGACTTTTGTGTCATATGGATAGAATAGACGAAGCTGAAAAAGTCTGTCAGAAGAATCGATCGTCGCTGTATCAAATGGCGCGTTATTTCGAAATGCAGCCAGATAAGACTGAAAGTGCGGTAAAGGTAAGTAAAACTACAACTTCCATAATAATAATAATACCAGCCTAAACCACTGCAGGGCAAAGGCCTGTTCTCAAACAGAGAAGGCATGAGCATTGATTATCATGCTTGCTAAAGGCGGTTTTGCGATTTCCGACTTAAAGTATGATTCCGAACAACGCCGCACGCGGCATTGCTGCGCGTCATTACTTCGACGGCATTGCTGCGCGCTATTGTCGCCCTGCCGCCGCGGTAGACCAGTAGTGCGGGCGTCATCACAGCGATAACACGTGATTGTTGACAACTGTAGTGCTATTCTGTAACCATCTTACCGTGAAAACTTAGGTGAAGTGAGCTCGGAGTGAGCTGTCAGTCCCTAGCAGCAAGTGAAATGACAGCTCACTTCAAGCTCACTTCACCTAAGTTTTCACCTTGAGATTATTACAGAATAGACCGGCTGGTGGAATGACCGCTCACTTCACGCTCACTTCACCCAAGTTTTCACAGTGAGATTTTTACAGAATAGATCGGCTGTTGAGAAGGAAACCACGAACAGCAGTGCCGCGCCGCGGTGCTCGTAATCACGCGGTAGGCAGCATTGACGCGGCCTTTTTTTTCATCGATGTTAGTTTTGTCCAACAACTTCAATAGAAATAAAATATTTTCTTGCCCCAAAACATCCAAGGGTTTATATGGAGGTTTCTATTGAGATTTGTTTTCTTATAATCCCTAGATGTATATAAAATGCGGGGCAGTAACTTCAGCTATCCGAGTCGCCGCGGAGGCGAGCGCTTGGAATCTAGTGTGGCGCGCCGGCTCCGCGTCAACCACTCACGCGCTGCATGCTGCGTCCATACTCGAGAACGCTGGGCAGATTGAACAAGCCATTGCCCTATACCAGAAAGCAGGTATATCTTAAGATGTTGAACAGTTTTTCTTGTTTCTGCGACTCTGATGCTGACCAACTATAACTGCCGTAGGTACCTACTTTTGATTTTACCAAACGGCATAACGGTCAAAACAAAAGCATACCGACAGCACTGCTACGCAACATGCCTAAACTTATAAAGCCGGTTTAGCACTTTTATGTATCAAATACATATAAAAAATTGTTTCACGTATAAATAGATAATTATTTACTCGTGAAACGATCAATGAATACCTAAGTTTGCGCAACTAGTTTCGTAATGTAAATCCGGCTTAAGAGACTGTCCTTGTAAAAAAACTATATATAAAACTTCGCTTTCTGCTCCATTCAGGAAAAATCCATATGGCATTAAAGCTGGCAGTTAACAGCGGCGACACGAACGCTATGATCGCGGCAGTAGAAGCTCTTGGAGACAAAGTGGACCCAGAGCTTGCCAATACCTTAGCTGCCCATCTGAGGCAAGCGAACCAGCACTCACATGCTGCAGCTTTGCTAGCGACCGCTGGGAAGGTGAGTAAGATTTTATTGTGATTACTATTAATATCTCTAGAAAAAGGGCCATAAAGAATATTTTAATCCCTGTTTCCATTTGACGTTATTTCCACTCAAATAATTATCAATATTACGTTAGTGTTGATTAAGTTGATTTTAGAATGACTAGTATGATTGAAAATTACATAAAAATATTAAAGTGTAAACCCAGGTTTGTTACCATCGCCATAATTTTGTAGGAAGCAAAAGGCTCCATCTTATGGCGGAATAGGAAAACGGAAATTTACTAGTAGGTAAACCCAGCACAATTTCCACTTACTTATACGTATTTCCGAAATTACGTTGCATTCGGTTTCATACAACACTACTAGGTGACCCGACATTGTCCGACATTGTCATTGTCCAAATTTAAAAATCCCATGGAAAGAAACAACCAACTTCTAAAAATAAAACAAAACAAAATGAAAAATTGCTTTAATTTCGGAAGTTGGTGTCTGGTTTTGTATTTTCGTTTTTTGACACAGACTTCCAAAATTAAAGTTAGGTACTTTTCACTTAGTAGTGTTTTATTTCTGGAAGTCGGTTGTTTTTTTTTTTTTAAATAGCTTTATTTTTCACTGTTTAGTTGTGGTATAGTTACCATAGCAGTTACAGGAAGTTATAAACATCATCCACATAGACTAAGTGGTAAAAATACGTATTATTGAAGCCTACTCAAAAACTACCCAAGTATAGGATATCTCAGAAATAACCAGTTAACCTTCAAAACTTATTTATTATTCTCAAAACTTATTTCTTAAAATTAATCACCACAGTACAACAATACTCCAACTGCTCGCTGTCAACTCCCATCGAACGAAAAGTGCCCGATCTCTCCCAAGTCAACGCAACTGTCGCCACCAGTGTGGCCAGTGCAAATCAATTCAATCTCCCGATTTTATTTCAATACTTACGCATTTTCGCCGTCATTATGGCCAGTACAAACATTTTAACCGTAGATCGATTTGAATAGTAGATTTTAAACCGTGTAGTTTTAGTAAAATTAATAAAACTTTACACAAGCAAAGTTAAAAAATAAATATACAAGCTTGTTCTACCAAACGAAAGAATGTTTTAAATTGGTCTACAATTGACGAAAATATCGATAAACATACATTAAAAAATGCATACCTACAGACGAAAATATAACCTCCTCCTTTTTTCAAGTCGGTTAAAAAAGAACATTCAGTATTTCCCGAATTTGAAAAAAAACCGGGAACCGTTACCAATAGTCTTATTAATTACTATAAAAGTACCTACTTACATATTTTCGCTTTTGCTTTATCAATGAAGTTAAAATATTGGCGAGGATAAAATGCATTGGTACATAACTAGTATAGATAAGTCAATTTAATTATTTTATCATTTTAGTGCATGATAAAAACGTGTTTTTTTTTACTTTTATTATTTAAATAGATGTGGTTGCGACATGCTGGACTCAAATATATTCGCTGCTAATTGAATCAACTCCTTGTACCTACCTACTTGGTACACTTTTGGCAAAGCCGTTAATTTTCTAAAATTCCTACAGTACGAAGAAGCTTTAGACATAGTGGAACAAATACCAACACCGTTAACAGAAGAGCTGAGCGAGAGGTTAGCAGCGCCGGCCGGCACGACTGGCAGGGATGCGCTTCTTAGGCGACTGGCGGACGTGTTGGGGGCCCGCGGCCTGTACCACCAGGCTGCTAAACGATTGGCGCATGCGGGAGATAAGGTAACTTCTGGAATTTTCAAGATTATGTAGGTCATTTTTTGTCGTTGTGTATTTTCGTCAACACTAAGATACATAATGATGTATCGATTCAAGTTGCAAAATCGATGTTTAAATGATTGACACATCCAGCTCAAATAGCGCAACATAAATGCGAATTGTATGTCGACCTCATAATTTCATTACTTTATCACCATATAGTTGAATGTCACACTTGCACAACGACCATGTCTACTTGTCTACGTGACAGTTTAAAAACCTGACTGGAGTTCTAATTTTCTGGGAATCCTTGTCAAAAGTGGTAAAACAATTACGAAGTCGACTTTAGCCAAATTGGCCTTTCATAATAAACCTAAGTAATTGTTCCTAGGCAGGTGCAATGCGATGGCTGATGCGTTCAGGCGACGCAGATCGTATTGCAACATTCGCGGCAGCGACCCGCGACCGCAACGCTCAGCTGATGGCGGCCGACTACTTACGTCGCCGCGCGGACTGGCGAACCCGCCCCGATCTCATGAGGCACATACTGCACTTCTACACCAGGGCAAAGGCGTACGGGAAACTAGCCGCTTTCTACGCTGAATGCGCTAAAGTTGAAGTTGATGAGTATGATGTGAGTGCTTCAAGTTATTCTTATTGCACTCCGATATAGATCCGTTCCTGGCTGAGAATTCCGCATAGTCATGCCACCTAGCTTTGAAATGTGTTTAGTTATGAATTTTATAGCGCGTTTTAATGCTTAATCTGCTTTACAGAACTATGACAAAACATTAGAGGCTCTTAAGGAAGCTATCAGATGTTTGGCAAAATCATCTGACACTGATACAGGTGACATAACACTATCACTACTTATCTATTCATTTATTTTTTCATACCTATTATTTTGAATTAGTCACTAATTCATTTAACCTTTATATCAGGTGCTCAAACAACGGCGCTTCAAGAGCAAAGTGCTATCGTCAAACGCTTCGTGGATGTTAAGAAAATGTTAGATGCCGGCGAAATTAATCCTGGTAATGAATGCTTTGCGATTTTACTGTGTGTTTTTAGTTTTTTTTTTTTATTCGTAAACATTTTTATGTAAATGTCCTCAGGTGTTGTAGCTGGGCATCAGCTTTTGCGTGCTGTGTCTGGTCGTCCTGGATTGATATCAGAAGAGAAAGTTCTTCGATTACTTATACAATACGCGCCAAATCATGCGGATGCACCTCGTAAGAATCGCTTATCGAATTGGGGCTTATTTTTATACTAAGCCGTGCCGGGTACTTGGCAACCAGACCTTAGAAACATGCACTAATATACCTAATACATTTTAACTACGTGCTATTAATCGGACCCACTCGGCCTAGTATAATAATTAACTATCTTCTCTCTCGCCAACACATCAACCTACTACAATTTGTCAAATTTCTTTAATAGATTTTCAACTTTATTACTAAAGTTTAAGGTTCAAAGTTGATTGGGAAAATTTGACAGTTTCGGCTAGGTTGACCTGCTGGCGTCTGTACTTTTAATTTTCATTGAAAGATTTTAAAGCAACACTTTATTGTTTTACAGGATTCGAAAACCAACTTAAGGCACTTCAACAGCAACCAGATGAACAAAGCTTGAGTCCCGATTCGACTGATCGCAGTATTGAAGAAGTTGTTTAAGACATCATTTAGATAATTATGTTTACTTATCGTTTATTAAAATGTGAAAGTATCTACTCCGTCCGTTCCGTGACATTAATCCGTCCGTATATTAACTATGTTAAGTCACTGTGACTGTAGTAAATAATTAGTTAAGTACCTATCATAATAAAAATAAACTCAAATGCTTATCAGATTTTTTATGTTTGCTATTTTCCCTTTTTAGTATTCCGTCCCCGAAGGGTGCCAAACGGATCCATTACTAAGCCTCCGCTGTCCGCCTGTCTGTCAGCGAGCTGTATCTCGTGAACTGTAATAGGTTGAAAACTTGAAAATTTTACAGATTATGTATTTCTATTGCCGCTACAACAACAAATAATAAAAATTAAATAAAGTTAAAAAATAAAGGGGGGTTTCCATACAGTAAATTTAAGATATTGAAAAAATTTATAAATACTTTTGTTTTTTTTTAATCTTCAAAAATGAAGAAATGGTCCGTAAAAGTCGTCAGCTTAACACCATTTTTGTACGAGCTCTATCTCAACAACTAAACAAGTTAGGAATTTGAAACTTCTGTATAACATGTACACACGGCTACACGTCATCGAGTTATGCATTTCCAGTATAAGCTGACCTCGCATTGTACGGAAATCCTATACAATGCGAGATCAGCATAAACTGGAAATGTATAGCTTGATGTGTAGCCGTGTGTACCATTATACTGTAATAATCAACAATTTATACATAAGGTAGGTATTTTGATTAAATATGAATTACAAAGTTATTTTTTGCATTTGCAGATTCACCAGGAAATAATCCAGATTTTCTGCAACTGCAAAAAATAACTTTTTAGTTCATAGTATCAATAAGAAATAAAAATTGGTCTTTGTGATTTTTAAAATTTAAGATGAAATTGTAATAATGTTCTTCGTTAATTTTTTCATTCATTTGCTAAATATTGTACGGTGGTATGGAATCCTTGGTGTGCGAGTCCGACTCGCACTTGGCCGGTTTTTGTAAATGATAAGTTCCCGTGTAGCGTATCAATCGTTCTATCGATGCATACAGTAAAGCCGTATTGTGGATTTTATAGCATGAAAAAATGGATTATTCCACTTTGCCCCACTAATCTGTCCCACCAATGGGACAAGGACAAAGTGAAATGTTCACAATTTTGACGTCATCATCGTGTTCGTCTTGCTGTTTTTAAGCTGCCTCAGAGTCATCCTAATTTCATATGAATAGTTTCTTTTTTTTTTTAAATTAGAACTGTGTCTATTTTCGCCGTAATATTTTAGTAAATCCAACAGTGCCAACCCTAGTGGCAAAAAGTGGAACTCATGGTTTATGCGAGTGTATACCCATATTCTAAGTCAAAACCTCATGATTTCCTCGACTCGACTCAACCTCACTTAGGTAGTTTCGTATTTATAGTTGCAATTTAACTGCTCATCTTAAACAGTTTCCTCAGTCGAGGTGAGTTTGAGTTGAGGAACCAACTGTCAAATATAAGGTACATCAAATATAAGGTATAGGTGCCAGTAGGTCAACCTACCCGAAACTGTCAAATTTTCCCAATCAACTTTGAACCTTATGATTTAGTGATAAAGTTGAAAATTTATTAAAGAAATTTGACAGATTGTAGTAGGTTGATGTGCTAGCGTCTGTACGTCTGCATCTACCTTGAGGAAGTTTTTAACCAGCACAAGCGTATTTTATCCGATTTTTCAAGATATTGGTGGACTGATGGTTGTAACAGACGTGGATTGCCAATTCCACCCCTCAGACCAAATAAAAAACCAAGATTGGCGCTGTCAACAATGACGTGAGGCCGGTTTCTTAAACATGTATGCACTTTAGTGAGGTGTAGTTTGATTGTTAAATTGTTGTAAATGTGTGCGCGTGAGCGTGTGTGCACAGAGCGGTGGTGTAGTTTTGGCATGCTTCACTGTATTGTCCGCAGCGCGATGTCTTGTATTTGTATTTGGTCATAAGTTCCACTCATAATCCAATATTTTAGGAAACACTAATATAGAAGTATTTTCATGTTTCCAAGCCATCCAATTCTCAAGTATCATCTTATTTTTTGCCCAGGACAGGGTTTTTGGTTCAAGTGGATACAATATATTTTGAGATGGCGCGGGAAAATTGTTCCTAGAAGGAGGGGAGGCCAGCAGCAGAGGGACCGTTCAGGCTAGGCAAAACAAATCGCTACCAAAATCAATTAGTGGGACACAGTGGCCGACAAAATTGTGAACATTTCACTTTGTCCTACTGGATGGATGGACAAACAATCCGAAAAAAATCTGCTGGCAAAGCGTGATTTATGATACTAAAATGTGTTTCATTTTATACATAGCGTAGCGGTGATTTACTTATGTAATAATTTACTTTTAATGTATGTGAATCCGTCAAATTTTTTTTTGTTATATTACTTCAATAAAATAAATGCTAAACTCAAACTCAAAGCATTTATTTCAAATAAACCAATTACAGGCACTTTTGAATTGTCAAGGGGTCGGTCAGTCAGAAATATGAAGCTAGTTGCCCATTCCAAAGCGTAGTAGGTACCTATGGAGAAGAACGGGCAAGAAACTCCACGAACACTATATTCTATGTTAAGGGGTTTGGTTTCCGCACTTAGTCCATCAGGTGGACCATTGTGCGTGGGCCATAGCGGCCGTTTGGTGGTTATTCCAACCAGCCCACCTCCCTCCAGAAGTTGATTAAATCTCCTGGTCTGTTTAGAACGTCTGTTTATGATCTGGGTGACCCGAGGGTTTCTGTTCTAATCTGGGTGACGCCCGTACATTCAAAGAGCACGTGCGCAACAGTCTCCTCAGCCTCCATGCACGCCCTGCACAGAAGACTGTCCGTTATGCCTATTGTGTGGAAGTGCTTGTTTAGCGAGCAGTGTCCCGTGATTGTCCTCGTCAACAGGCGCAGGCCGTTCCTGTCGAGGCGTAACAAACGCCTGGTCAGCCTGCTGTCCAAGGATGGCATGGCCGCCTTTGACTGCCTGCAACCTGGTGTCGAGGTCCACCAGCGTTCCGCTTGTGTGTGGGTGAACTCCTGTAGCCACCTGCGTATTTGGTTGAAGGGGATGGGTACGATAGGCTCGGGTCCACAGACTGCCATGTTGGATTCACGTCTAGCAAGTTCGTCAGCCGCGTCGTTACCTAGCGATCCGCTGTGTCCTTTTATCCATTGCAGTGTCACCGTGTTGCGGCTAGATACCGTTATTTGTTCTAGTGCATTGTGACATGCTAGGGTTAGCTTCGAGGTAGTATATTTTTTCCGTAAGGATTGGAGAACTGAAGCGCTGTCGGTGAGTAAGTATACGTATGTGTGTGTCCGTAACCCTCCTGGCTTCTAGGGCGTGGACCGCTTGTACCTATGATGCCCACACGCTCCGCCTGATAGACGGTGTTGAACATTCCCAGCGGTCTGGATATATTTATGTTGAGGTCATGTGAGAAAACTCCGACTCCGGTACCGGAGTCGGTCTTTGATCCGTCGGTGTAAACTCTCGTCTCTTTTGGGCCTGAGTAGTCACACTGTTCTTCTGTAAGTGTTATGTTGTAGTGCCTTTGAAAGTGGTGTGTTTTCGGGGCTTTGTCGCAGGGTGATGCCATCATTGGCCTACGTTTGATCGCATCCTCCTATATGCGTGTGTGCTTAACTCTGGAGTCGTTGCATAAGGTTCCTGATAAATGGAGCCTAAACGTAGCCAGGGCTGCCTCCTCCCGCACGAAGAGGTGCATAGGGGGCAGTCCCAGCATTGCCGGTAGGGCGGCGGTGGGTGCAGTTCTCATACTACCAGTGATTGCGACGCAAGCAAACCGCTATAGTTTTTCGAGATCTTTTTGGGCTGTGCACCGGTCTGTCCTGGGCCACCTGACCAGTGAGCGGTATGTGATAATCGGTCGGATGACTGTGGTGTACAACCAGTGGGTGACCTTGGGGCTGATTCCCCAATTCCGGCCAAGCAGTCGCTTGCACTGCCACAGGGATATGCTGGCTTTTGTAATGATATAGTTCGTGTGTTTTGCCCAGTTCAGTTATTTGTTCAAAAAGATGCCGAGGTATTTGGTTTCAGTTGAGAGGTTTTAGGGTTGTTCCGAAGAATCGTGGTAACTGTAGTGTTGTCAGTTTCCTCTTCTTTGTAAAGAGAATCAGTTCGGTTTTTGTAGGGTTCACTGAGAATTGGTGCTTTTTGCACCATTCCTCTACTATTTTCAGGGCTTGACGCATGAGGTTGCATATAGTGTTTTCGTGGGTCCCGTTAATTATATATCTTACTGACCGACCCCTTGACAATTCAAAAGTGCCTGTAATTGGTTTATTTGAAATAAATGCTTTGAGTTTGAGTTTATTATGGTTACCTATGTCATCGGCGTAGCCTACGGTGAAATAACCTTTGTCTCTCCACGGACACTCTTTAGTAACTTAAATAACTGCTCCCGCTCTGGGCGCAGTGGGAGGGCGTGTCAGACTATTACTGACTAAAACCCACTCGTGTTCTTTCAGTTGCCTGTACGTTGCCAGGGGCTACGGTATCCTTTTCGAACTTTCCCGCAACCCCGGCAGAATCCGTCACATCAACTAATTAATTTACAATACTATGTTTTCCTCCGCTTTGTCTGGGCATCATCTCTCTCGAATAAAATGATGGGTTTCCAGGTAGTTGGGAACGCAATCTAACAGCTGATTTGAGCTGATTGTCAAAAATATGACATGACAGTTGATAGATAACCTATAATCTCATTTAGTTTGCGCGAGTTTTTGTTTTTTGTTAATATTAAAATAACTATATATGTATGAATGAAAAAAATATAATTGACAATGGTTAGGTTTATAAATAATGTAAGGAGTCTATTTTCTGTGAACTATCGGGGATTTCCAAGGTTTGTTTTCTAGCTAAAAACTTTGTATTTTCGTTAAGTTTTATCAATAAAACAGTTCTAAATATATTTCATACATTTTCAGAATAATATCACGGCGTTTGAATAGTTCAGATACACTAGAGAAGAATACTGATGTGAAAAAGATTCGCAACTTCAGTATTGTGGCTCATGTAGACCATGGTAAAAGTACTCTAGCCGACAGACTGCTGGAAATAACTGGTTCAATCAAACCAGGCGCTGAACATGCACAAGTGTTGGACCAACTGCAAGTAAGTGTAAAGCTTTTTAGTAATATTTATTTCACTTATCTAAAAATTGTACAATCCAATATAAGTGTATTAGTTTTATGTAAGACATAAAATTAATCAATGAATATTTGAAGATATAGAATAAGAACTTTCTAAAATAAATTGCATCTAGAATAGCAAAACAATGCTTTCTCAGATGGATATTTAAAACTAATTTATGTTGCAGGTTGAAAGAGAAAGGGGTATCACTGTGAAAGCTGTGACTGCATCCTTAAATTACTCATACAACAATGAAACCTACCTCCTCAATCTCATAGATACTCCAGGCCATGTAGATTTCTCTAATGAGGTAATCAATTTTCAATATTGATTGAATCTGAATGCAATAATGTAGTATTCTATATTTTTAGGTTTAATTCTATGATATTTACAGGTTGTCAGAAGTATAACAGCATGCCAAGGAGTGATAATGTTAGTAGATGCAAATGAAGGTGTTCAAGCACAGACAGTAGCTGTGTACTCACTGGCTAAAAGAAACAACCTACACATTATACCAACTCTGAACAAGGTGGACCTGCCTAGAGCTGACCCTGACAAAGTAAAAGCTCAGCTACACTCCTTGTTTAAGATAGAACCAGACAGTGTGATGAGTATTTCAGCCAAAAAAGGTTGGGGAGTCAAAGAGTTATTAGAAGCTGTTATAACGAGAATACCTCCACCTTCTGTAGATACTCAGGGCCATTTTAGAGCACATATCATAGACACCTGGCATGATAAATACAGGGGGGTGTTATGTTTGGCATACATACACTCTGGTAAGGTACAAGTAGGTCAAGCAGTCAAATGGAAGTCTGATGCTAAGCCTCATATAGTGAAGTTCCTTGCTATATTGAGACCAAGTGAGGAGCCTATTGAAGAAGCTGTGGCCGGCCAAGTTGTTATGGTAGGTAAGTGACAAATCATTTTAGATTACTTCTATTCTTGTCTTCCTTGTCATGTGATTGTTAATGCTTCCCTTCCATTCAATAAAAACTTCCTTCACTCAACACTTGAACAGAAGTCGACATGAGCCTGATGACGTCTTGCACAAGTATTTATCCACCTAACGGTTATTATCTTTGTATCTTAACAAAATACTTCATGGACCTTTATTTCAGGTTGCGGTCCAAAAGGCGGCGGCAGTGTCGGCGACACATTGCTGGCAAAAGAGGTCGCGGACAACGAGTCGGTGTCGACAGTCCCGCCAGTCAAACACATGGTCTATGCAGGCATCTTCCCAGCAGACCAGTCGCAGCATCCTCAACTTAGTGACGCTATCAAGAAGCTGGCTTTGAATGACTCTGCAGTTACTGTTAATCCTGATTCAAGGTAATAAACACAAAACTACAACACATTTTCGGCACAGGTCTTGCTGGGGACTACGTTGCGCCACTTCTTCCCAGCTTAAATACTAGAAAACAGTGGCAAAAGCACTATTTATCATGATTCCTACCGACTTCCATTTCGAGGTTCGCATCAGCGACTCTATGCTATTGAAAAATGGTACTGTCAATCGTATTGCCAAATAAAAATACCCAAAAAAAAAGACTAAAAATAACACGGCGCCAAAACGTCAAATTCGGGAACTAAAAATTCATACAAATAGTGATCCCGTCATGACTACTCATGACGTCACTTTGGGTCACGTGGCACCGCTTGATATGGATGACTGCAAGCCGCTGTACAACGGGTTACGATAGAGACAGATATAGAAAATATACGATCTGAAAACGAGATGGAGGAATATTGCACATTTTATTTAATTTTCACCTGTTTAACTGTATTGGATTCTTTATATTCCCATTATAATTTTAGAATGATAGGACCTAATATAGTTGAGTTTATTTCAGTAAAACATTGAAAAGTTTTGTTTGTGTAGTGATAGCGTCTTTAAGAGTAAGTTGAAACTGGCTTGGCTTCGACTTCTCTCTTACAAAAGTTTATACCTCGCCGCTCTAGGAAGTGGTAAAGGGCAGGCGTTTTGGGGGCTGTCTTATGTAACTTTTGATGTTTACAATGTGGTGATTCTCAGCGTATTTTTTTTTTTATTTGAATTACAGTAATAAAATAAATCATTAATCTTCCAGTCCAGCCTTAGGACAAGGGTGGCGCATTGGTTTCCTCGGCCTCTTACATCTTGAAGTGTTCACACAACGTCTACTACAAGAATATAAAGCGGAGGCCATACTGACAGCACCTTCTGTACCTTATAAAATCAAGTAAGTTTTGGTAAATCATAGATGAGTTAGTTATTATTTGTTTAGCATATATTCCTTTCTTTTTTTCTTCTATCGTTTATATTTATCCGAAAATATTAATGCAATAAATAGATAGAATATACTTGAAGCTAAGGCTGCGTCCTATTTAAAAGCGATCGCCGCGCGAATACGCGATCTGTCACGTGCTTATGTCACTTTTTGTACGGAAAACCGGAAAGCGCCCTCTGTCGACGCGACCACGCGTTCAGGTTCACCGAACAAAAAGTTCGAACGATCGTGTATTCGCGCGACGAACGGAAATAGGACACGGGTTAAGGGATAGTTCCCCTTTTAATTTGGAACAACTATTTCAGAGTGAAAGGGGCAAAGGCAATAAAACAGTATAAAGCTACAGAAGTTATAATTACGAATCCTTTACTGCTGCCTGATGTTAAAAACATTGAAGAATACTATGAGCCATTTGTAATAGGTAAGAAATAAAAGTTGTTTATTCAAGACTGATTGAAATTATGATTTTGAATAAGATAGGCAGAATCATAATGTCAATCAGTCTTGATGGTTTGATGCTCTCTTTTGCAAACTTAAAAGTTGAGAAAATAAGGTTGTTATTCGTTTGACGATATTAACATGAATATCTATTACAGGCACAATAATAACCCCAGTGGAGTATATCGGGGCTGTAACGTCACTATGCATAGACCGTCGAGGCAGTCCCCTCCCTTCAAACGCAGTTGACGACAAAATGACCATGATGCAGTACATACTACCACTCTCAGAAGTCGTGATTGACTTTCACGACACACTCAAAAGCATTACTTCGGGATTCGCCAGTTTTGATTATCAGGATTATGGGTTTCATCCCAGCTCATTAGTAAGGGTAAGTTGTTTTTTTTTTTTTGTAATTCGCATTTCTTTTTCAATATCTTCTTTGAAGATCCTCACATAGTTATGATCAAATTATTTCCTTGCTAAAAGAAACAACATTAATCTTATAATTTCTAAAGAAGATTGATGAATATAAGATAGTAATGTCATGAAGATTTTTTTTTGACTGTTTTGCATTTTTCAGATGGACATTCTCATCAATGGGATGTTAGTTGACGAGTTATCTACGATAGTGCATACTACTCGCTTAGAGTACAATGCTAGGAGGCTTGCTGAAAAACTGAAAGAAATGATACCAAGGCAGATGGTGCAGGTAATCATTAATAAATCATTTCGAAAATAGGAAAAATTTTTGACGCTTTTTGAAGAATATTTTTTCACTCACCAAAATATGTTTTAATATAGGTCGCCATTCAAGCCGTCGTTGGGGGAAAAGTTTTCGCTAGAGAAACTCTCAAAGCATACAGAAAGGACGTTACAGCTAAATTGGTAAGCATAATGTCATGTAAAAGACTAACTTAATTTAAGAATTGAGGGTAATTTATTTATGATGTCTAAGTAGAAAGTGCGTACGAATTTCTTAACGACCGTACCGTATTTAAAATTCAAGTTAAAAAAATTGGTTGCCTGTAAAGTCGGTATACGGGCGAAAGTTTTACGTGACAACGACTTTGCGTGCCTTTCACTTTTTATGTCTGTCTCTCTCGCTCTTAGGCGGGCTAACCATGCCCGAGTGGAAGGGACGCGTGCCTCTCACTCGCTCTCATTGTGAGCGCATAACGTGAGCGGAGCGTAACGCAGTTTCTTGAAGTGTCACCCGGCAAACCAATTTATAAGACGTTGTCACGTCAAAAACTAAATTTATCATATGAAATGTTCGTTTATTATTTCAGTACGGAGGCGACATCACTCGTAAAAAGAAGCTGCTGAAACAGCAAGCGGATGGAAAGAAGAAAATGCGCAGTGTGGCCAACATAAGAATACCAAGAGATACCTTCATAGATGTATTGAAAAGATAACTAATAAATCTATATTAGATAGAATTTACTATTTTATTATTATAATTTTAGACACCAAACGAATAAGTAAAAATAATAGACATATATAAAAATATACTTAATTTATTAAAAAAATTACTTGATTACAATTAAAGGACATTGCATGGTTAACAAACATCACAAAAATAATATGATTCTTAAAAAAATATAATCTACAGCTGCTAATCACCAAGTGTCGCACACAAAAACAGCGGAAGTAAGTCTAACACTGAACAAAATGGTCCAAAGACGAGCACTTGAAATTAGATTACACAAATAAATGAATCTTAATAAATTTAACAATTTTCGTATTGAACACTAACAACAATAATTTAAATCAGTATTTTAAAGCAATGTATTGTGAGCCTCGTCACTTGCTGTACATTATAACATACAGCGTCGTCGAACTGGTCGAGCTACCGACAAAAACAACTTCTGTAATAAATGATAGAATAGGTACACTGAAACGATTAGTATATCCATTTGGAAGTCATCATGAAGAGACATAAAATTCGTCGCCGAGATCACAAAATATGAAACTAAAATACATATAACTTTGGCATAATACTTATTATACCGATATAATGTTCATGTAAATAATAGGGAAAGGCACGGTACAAGAAGTAGCACTAATAGTACATAGAATACCGCAATCATGCTCATCAAAATTTAATGCAACAATTAAATCGTCAAATAATCTTGTCCCTAATGGATATTATCCAATGTATCCATGTAGGCAATCTTGTTCAAAAGTATGTTTGACATTCTTTGGTTGGTCTTGCTTGCACCACTAGATCAATTTACCTACTTATATCACATAATATTATCTTTTTATTTTTTCGTTTTTACAAGAAAGAGTAGCTATAGTATAGTATACTTGTTAATTAAAATGACACAATCGAAATATTGTGTCTATTTCACATAAAAAGGACACAAAAATCATACAATATATTATTTTTTCATTCAGATTGACAATGTTGATACCTTTGTAAAAAAAATATAATTAAATAATATTGTAACAACAATATCTCAATAAAGAAGTACTCACTTAACTATAATTCTACATACTTAGTGCGCAATTTTGCGACAATTATAGTAACAAATATTGATCAAAGATCCAGTCTTCAATTTTAACTAATCCAATTACTTACTCAAAATAATTATCAAATCGAATGAGGTGACATATGTTTCACAGATGAAAAGGTAGTCACATGATTCCTTGCAATACAAACTTAAGAAATCAATTGAATGCATTCTTTCAGTTTTATTATACTGTATTTAGTAGTTTGTTATGATTCATTATCTAACATCATAAGAACACATTAACATCGCAATAAACATTCATTTTAAAATTTTCATACATTTCATGGTAATATAAAGTACTATATTGATTTTTGGCTACATATTTATATAGGTAACCTTTTTTTGCATATTATTATAAATTTACAAAATGTATATCGTATTTTTATTTATAAAACAAAACACCAAAAATATAATAGACGTTTAATTTTATACAGCAAGCTTACATGGAATGAAAGTTAGTTTGTAATTTACTAATGATATTTTTTTACTGTGTGCAGTAAATTATGTGAATGTTTGCATGCGTGATTCATTGCTCCTCAATAAGTCATTCGCGTGTTATGAGCAATATTATACTTATTGTACAGTGTCTACTCCGAGTCTACGTGCCACCAAGAAAAGTCAACTAATTGGCTACAATCATGATATTTTAAGATAAAAATACCTGACTTATAGCTTGAGCCCTTTTTTCAGTTTTTGTAGAAAATCACACAATTCTTGTCCTAAACAACTTTGTGTGTTTTAAGAACCTTAAACAGTAACATCTAAGATGTATGGATGTTATGCAAGTTGAGCAACTTAATTCCAAACTAGGATTGAAGTTTTCGATACATAATGTGGTGTTGTTGGTTTTTGGATAGGGAAAGAATTGTGTAATGTAGCCCATGTTCTAATTGCCTATACTTGTTTATAAATGAGCCTTCCTCCAATTCAAAATGAAATAGATACATATGTAATGGAACTCAGTGCCTAAATGATATGTGCAACATTTTCGCATCTAAGTTTGCTTGGCTAAAGCCAACGTGACACTTGGAAATGCATTACATCTATGTTGAATATTATTATAATTCTATAAATTTCTGGTTGTATATATCACTAATAAATCACACGAAATATTTAACAAATATCGCGAATATGAGCCCACAGGAGACAACCTCACTTATACACTCACTTTGGGGTGACAGTTTGTTATAATCTCATCCTCTCTGAGGTGCCATATGTTTATCTGTCTTCAGAAGTCTCCAGGAATTGGGCATATACATCTCTTGTACATTCCCCTTTTTCATTAAACTTGTATTTGTAATAAGATCCATCAGCACAGATAACTGCAACAAAAAGCAAGATTAGATATCATGTCACATTTAAGATAAACAACTTATATAAAATATTTTTTTAAGTATGAGTCATAATAAGTACCTTTACTATCATAAAGTACTCACCAATAATGGAACTTTTATCAACCCCAAATGCACAGATGCATGGGGGGCCATTTGGGATGGTGAATTTGCAAAAACTCCAATTGCTTGAAAAATATTTTGGCAAGAAATTTACTGTCGCCAAACTGGATTGTTTGTTTAGCTTTTCATCTTCAAGACTGAACACGTGAACTGTCCCATGGTCTGATGTTACACACAAGTTGGTGCTCGAGTGATTAAAGTTTATGCAATAAATTGTAGCCTGAAAACAAGTGAAAAGGAAAATAAGTTTTAAAAACTTCACAAAATAATTTTACATCATCATGCAAGTTTGCAAAGCTTTTGACAGTCACCTTTTGGTACCTATACAGTGCAGTACAGATTCCTGCTGACATAGTTTATGAGGTTTAATTATTGTGAGAAAAGCTTTATTTTACCTGATGTGCACCTCTCCTGAGTTCAGCAAGTTTCTGTCCAGTGGCTGTGTCAAACACTCTGATGAGCGTGCCTTTAGTAGAGGCCGTAGCCAGCCTGGTGCCTCCTACATTCAGTGCCAGGCAACTGAGTGGAGCCTCATGTGCAGCTATCAAGTGCCCTTCTGGTGCTGTACTTGGGCCTGCATGACTGCTTAGTTCTACCAACTGTTTAGAAATAAACATGTTGTTTACTCAATAATAGTCTGTTTATTGGGCACCTTCATAATATTCAGGGACAAAGAATTAAGAATGAAGTGCTTTGACTTTGGTAAAAGAGATTTGGGAATAAATTATTTATTTATTTCACTTTATCCTATAAATTATTTACTCCTGTCATAGCTTATCATATAATATTTTTAGTAATTAAAAAGGCACAAATAGTTTTGTAGCAGGTAAATGTAACAATATTTGAAAGACTATTACAATATTGGAGGTACATATAACAGGAAACAATTATACATGTACACAATACATTTAAAAAAAGAAGAAACAATAAGGAACACCTATAAACTTGAAACTGTATTTACATTAATTATAAATTTAGATGCAAGATTCACTAGGATTATTATAATGAGAAACTAAGTTAAGTAGACCTGTTATAATTTAATTAAATGATTATTATTATAAGTATCCAAGTTTACCTGGACATGTCCTGTTTTACGGCTGGGGTATGCAAGCAGGGCATTATTACTATTGGGGCACACAACACACAGCCCTCTGGAATTCTGACAAGTCTCAAACACATGCAGCATCTGTGGCTGAGCCGTAAATGTGTACACTTTGATCAAGTTCTCTGCAAAAAGTTATAATTAATTAATTAATTAAGCATACATGTTTACAATACAACAACAATAAGTGGAGATAAGTAATAGCTCAAATTATTTAAATCAACAATAACATTGATTTACACATACAAATACATAACCATGTTTTTAGGTAGTGTTTCACACTGACAAAAGACTACTTTATTAGATAATTTTCTCATAGCTGTGAAACGTTTGAATGAATTTACACAAATATGATACTTGAATTACAACAAAAAAACAGCTGATTACACTAACTTATCAATAAACAAAAAAACTGTAAACTTTACCCAAAACAACAACAATGCGGTCTCTTCGAAGTTTCACAGCCTTAACAGGGCTATTGAAGTCAAGTGAAATTGCAGAATCTTTTTTCAAATCGTCCCATATTATAACTCTGTTCGGAGGATACACGGGGGTTTTACCACCGCCTACTAAGGCCATGTAATTGCATCTGAATAACATCTCTACGTAAGACAGGCCGCCTTCAGCGAAATTTTGTCGCTCTTTTTCTTTAAGTGGGTCGCTATTAAACACCCGAAATCCGTTCTCCGTTCCGCAAGCAAAACAACCTGAAGATTGCAAAACAAAAATGTAAGTAAACCGATTTGTAGGTACATGAAGCCCAAGCAAATGAACAACAACTAAATCAGCCCCATTACCTTGATCTTGATTAAATCCCACATATAGAAGTCCATTTCCGAATGTATTATCGTCGGATAAATTCATTGTACAGCCTTATCGCAGACTTGGACAAAAATCTTATAGCAAAACAATAAAATTATCTTCAACGCTACAGCTACACACAACTGCAGCAATTTGACAACAAATTTAGCAACAGAAGTACCAACATGAAAATGTCAAAAAATAGTAAAATGTCAGACCTTGTCAGTGTCAAACAACGTTTTTTAAAATATGCACAGGCTGAGATCATTACCTATACTGCCTATGTGCCTTATAATTTACTCATAAGCGATTAACCTTTGATTTCAGCAACAATCCAGTGTGAAGGTTGAAAAGACGCCCGAGGATGCCTTTATACCTTCGGTTTAATCCCATTCTACCCTACCGCACAGGCACAGGAACAAAATTGTATCATTAGTCAGAAAAATATGTACCTACTACCTATCAACAAACACCTGTCTATTAACCTTTTGAGCGCCAGGGTCACAAATACGTGACAAGCGAAAACTGTCCCTGAGCGCCAACGACACAAATATGTGACAAAAACAGCGGTACATTAAAACACGAAATAAACTATTTAAACATTACTTTAATGCCTATTTATTTATATACCTGTAAAATAGAAGGTCCAAAATTTATTTATTTCCATAAAACTAATTAAATTGCATTATAAATATTGAGAAATTTTACGTTAAAAAGAAAGAAATAAACTCTGAAAAAAGAATGTCCTCACACGCCAGAGTCATAACTGCGTGACCGCTAGTGATGTAGCGCATGTTGGATAATATCATTATTTCAAATCAAAGATCGATTCGAAACTTTCCTCTGGAATATATTATTTTAGGTATAATTTGGTACTAGGATAAAGCAGCATTAATTTTATAAAACCAGTCTTAAAAATCATTCAATAAGCTACATAGTCAAAAATAAAATTTGGTTGGGTCGAATTTCGATATTCACTAATCCCAACTCAAGCGCATCCCTAACGCAACCCGAATTATCAGTACCCTGTACGCCATGGTCACGACTAGACGACAATATCGTGACGTCACAAGCGCGGCGACCAGAAATTAGTGAAGTGAATGAATAATATTTATGATTAATTTACTTGTGATATCGAGTTCAAGATTTATATTAAGTGACTATTATAATGAGTGGGAATTTAATGACTACGGAAGAACTTCTTCGCATATTAGAAGGAGTCTCAGATGACGAAGAATTTTTGGAAACAGAATATTTGGACGAATTTGATTTAGAGGTAAGTTATTTTTATCTGCTTTTATTTTAAAAATTTTGAGCAAATATTAATCTTATTAAAAATCACGATGAAATCTGTAAGTGTGGCCTGGTATTGGTGTTTGTAGACCGAAAGAAACATATTTTTTACAGAAATAAGTTACTTTTGAGAATATTATTGTTGTAAAAAAATAATGTCTCTGTGATACTGATTTTTCTATTGTAACTTGAAGTTTTTTATTAGATTTTATTTACATATGGCTTACTATTAGATGATAAGATAATACAATGCAGATTTTGTATAATGTTGTTCTATTATTCTAAAGATTTATTAGTATAAGACTGATTGGTAACTGTGATAATTATATATAATCGTTAATTGTTTTAATTTGTTACTTTTTATGCCAGGTTTATAGAACTTATTAAAATTTTCTATTTTTTCATAGTTTTTATTTACCTTCTTAACCTATTTCAATCATATATTTTTAAGTACCTGTTACATTCGGAATTATAAATCTGATTTAAAAAACGTGTTTCATTTATTATAAAATAATATTGTACTAGAACATCGATAAACGAGATATTACGTTGCCACATCCTTATTTCGGAAGCGAAGTAGTTATTAAAATGGCGGGCCGTCCACGCCATGGTCACAATATGAAGACAGCAGATCAAGAATAGTGTTGTACCTACAGTTATTATATTTAAATATATTGTAGTCTCATATCTGTTATTACGGTATTATACAAGTCTGTAAATAGTGTATAACTATTACTTTAATAGGAAGAAATGTAATGTTGAATTAAATTTCAATGTTATAAGGACATTATATTTCGAAATTAAAGACGAAAATGAAAATAAAATTGATTATCGATGAAGTTTTGGAATCCCTATTTTTTTCGTAGGTATTTGCGGTGAATTTGTGGCCTGGCGTTGAGGGCAAGTTCATGCGTTTTTGCTCTGGCGTTCAAAAGGTTAATTGGTAGAACCTGCCAATTAATAGACAGGTGTTGGTTAAACTTCGGCACTCGAAAGAATGCCAACCTAGCTTTTTACTGCTAATGTTGTAGCTAATTTAAATATGTTCACACAGAAGTTTGGCAGGAGGGGGAACTAATAAACACAAATTAAAAAAGCCTTTGCACAGCATGGGCATAAATCATAAACTAAAGACAAATAAATAAAAAATGAGTCCTCCCTCGGCTAGTCCAGCTAGCCCATACACAGAATAATGCACTCAGAACTGGAGTTGCAGACAACAGCCCTTTACAATATAGTCCAGCTACTCCACATTTTTATCTTCCAACAAATAAGCATGCAAAAAACACTTGAATTATTACATACATCAAAAAATAAAATAACTACTTTATTTATATATAAGTTTAATAAAAAAAATACATAAAATAAAATTCACATTCTTATAATATAATCAATTTTATATTATAATAGACTTTATACATACAAAAACATTTAAGCAGTAATTGATACCTCAGGTACAAAACAATCTGGAAATGTTATGAACTTGCAACTTGTTTTAAAGGCCCTTCAAGGTATTGAGCTATAGCATTAATTTTTTCTTTTAGGATACCAAATCCAACAGTTTCTTTAGCATAAAGGCACAGTAACAGATTGGCAACTTGTGTTATAGCAATTTTTCCATTCGAACAGTCAACCAATATCAGATGCAATTTATCTTCTTTGAAAACGTTCCTTCCGTGCTTTTCGTACGCTGACCATACGTTACTAGCGATTGCTGCTGTAACTCTTGCATCTTTGTCATTATATCCCGAGTATGCCAAGAGTGCTCCTTGATGATTTAACAACCTGAAATAGTTTTAAAACATTATCATTGACTGATATTGTATTAAATACGACTAAAACATATTGTAAATATTATGAACACCCACAATGTATTTTCAACTCCTCCTGTGTTTGCCTGGCTAAGCACTTGAGTCAATGCTTTTGGTTTTAACATAATTATATCTTTGTGAAATATTTAGAATCAGTACACTAGTACCTCACGATAAAGCTCCAAATTAATACAAAACAATATTATGATGATTCAGAATAAAACAATCTTAAACGATTATAATAGGCTGTCACTTTTGACAATTTCAGTCAATCAGATAACTAAGGCTGCGTTCCGAGTTAATAATCGATTTGAGCATGCTAACACCCGTACCGAAAAAGAGTGAGCGTGATAACGATGTGCCGTGAACAGTTATATTATATACACCGTGAAATCATAATGGTTGTTTTCCCGCAGCGAAATGGTTTTTTCTTGGTAATACAATCGTTATATAAACAAATGAGTCTGAATTATGAGTCAACAGCGATGAACGTCACATATCGCAACAAAAGCAACAAAACGACACGAGATAATTTTGATCAGGGTGAGGATTCGAAATCTATACTGCGCTCTGAAATCATAGACATTATAAGAACAGAAACACGCGCCGCAATCAAGGAAATTCTGAATGACGAATTTTCGTCCATGAGAGAGGAAATCCTTAGTTTTGAAAAATCTATCAAATTTATGAACGCCGATTTCGAAGACATGACGGCCCAATTTAAAGCTTGCAATGAAGAGGTAAAATGTCTGCGTAGCGAAAATAGCTGTTTGATTAAAAAGGTGACAGAAATGGAAGTAAGAATTGCGCAATTGGAGCAAGATGCTAGGCAAAACAATATAGAAATACACTGTTTACCTGAACATAAGCAAGAGAACCTGGTCAAAACTTTAGTACAACTGAGCAACGTTGTGTCTTATCCTCTAGCAGAAAGTGAGATATTGTCTTGCGCTAGAGTACAAAAACTGAACGCGTCGTCGAATCAACCGAGAGCAGTTATCTGCAAGCTACCAAGCAAAATTAAGCGTGATAATCTTCTTGGGGCAATTTCCTTGTACAACAGATCGAACCCCAACAATAAATTGAACACCAAGTTACTGGGTTACGGAGACAAGCAATCCCCAGTTTATGTAAGCGAACACCTCACTTTAGCTAACAAATCATTGCATGCAGCTACCAGGATTGCAGCCAAGGAGAAGAAATACAAGTTTGTCTGGGTTAGAAATGGAAAAATTCTTATAAGGAAAGAGGAAGGTTCATTAACAAGTGTAATAACAAGTTTAGAAAGTCTTAAAAAATTAGATTAATCACGTTAATTTCAATCACAATCTGTCATTGTCAAAATAATTCTACTTTAAAATTCGATCAATTAATTTTCTATTACCAAAATTCCAGAAGTATCCGCGGAAAATTAGATACAGTTTTTTTAAATGTGTTGACTATGAATTTTCATGTGATTGTGCTCACTGAGACCTGGCTGAATGAAACTGTGTTAGATTCAGAAATTCTTGATAGCCGTTATCAGATTTTTAGAAGAGATAGGCAGTCGGGAACTTTTTCTGGGGGCAAGGAGGGAGGTGGTGTGCTTATCGCAATTCATAAATCTATAAATGCTTATAGAAATTCATCATTCGAGTCTAGTTGTGAGGACTTATGGGTGACACTAGACTTATCAACTAATCGTGCTCTTAAAACATCAAAAAAAATTCATTTGTGCGCCACTTATTTGGCTCCTCCGGTAAACATTAGTCTTATAACGTACTTTACGAATAGAGTTAGTAGTGTAATTAATGATGATCCCGTGATTATAATAGGTGACTTCAACATAAGTAACATAGAATGGACAAAAACACCACTACATCAACATGCGGTACCAAATATTGGCACCAATAATATAAGTAAAGTTTTTATAGAATTTTTATCCTCTAACGACCTATACCAGTATAACTCAATCCAAAATAAACAGAATAGGATTCTAGATTTAGTTATATCCAACTTAACTTATCCGATTGAGGTAACTCGGTCTTGTGATTCCATATCAAGAGTCGATGATTTTCACCCACCTTTACAGATCACCATTCATCTCAACCTTCCTAAGACACTTACGAATAAAATGACCAAGATTTATAAATTCCATAAAGCCGACTATCGTGGAATTAGAAATCGTCTTGAGAAAACAGATTGGGACACTGTTTTAAAATCGGATACCGTTGATCTATAAGTTGCTGCTTTTTGTTCTGTATTGCGGGAGATTATTGCTGAATTGGTCCCACGGCAGAATGCTGGCAAAAAGTCATACCCAGTCTGGTATAATAACAGTTTAATAAAAATGTTAAAAGAAAAAGAAAAATGTCGGCAGAGGATGAAAAAATATAAAAATAAACGAGATGAATTCGAATATGTATTACTTAAGGACCGATCTAACCGGAAAATAAAAGAGTTGTATCAAAAGTATTTACAAAATGTACAAAGTAATGTGATTAAGAATCCTAAATACTTCTGGTCATATATAAAAAACAAACGCGATAACAAAAGCGTTATACCAAGTTACATGAGGCTCAACGATAGCACTGCGACCGATGGCATAAGCATAGCTAATTTATTTGCGGAGAACTTTGCATCGGTATATAACCCTATTTCTGGCAGTGGTCCAGGCCCTGCACATATTTATAAATCCAGCAACAGTAACAGCTTACATCAAGTAACACTATCTGAACTTAGCATACAGAGAAAACTAAAGAACTTAGATGTTGCTAAAGGGCCCGGCTCTGACGGTAAACCCCCACTGTTTATTAGGGAGTGTGCTAATGTTCTATCTAAGCCATTATGTATAATTTACAACCGATCGTTATCTGATGGAGTTTTTCCTGAGATATGGAAGGAAGCCATAATAATACCAATTCCAAAATCGGGGGATAAGACTGATGTCTGCAATTACAAGCCTATTAGTATATTACCCACTCTGGCAAAGGTTCTCGAATCACTTTTGTGTCCCATCATGAATTGGCATATCAAAGGCTCTATTATGGAACATCAACATGGCTTCTTTAGAAATAGATCAACTGCCACAAACTTGGCCAGCTTTGTCGAACGAACTCTAGCTTACATGAGTAACGGTAACGAAGTTGACGCCATCTATAGCGATTTCAGGAAAGCTTTTGACAAAGTTGACCATAGCATTTTGCTACAAAAGCTCGAAATCACATTCGGTGTTCATGGGTCACTTCTGAAATGGTTCCAGTCTTACTTAATTGGCCGAACAGCAAGAGTAGTTGTAAATGGATACTCATCCAACAACTTCACGCCCACATCTGGTGTACCACAGGGGACACACTTGGGCCCAGTATTGTTCACAATGTTTGTTGATGACATTAAATATTCCATACAAAACTCTCATTTTGAAATGTATGCCGACGACTTAAAATTTTATAGGGTTGTAATGACAAAGAACGATGAAGATCTTTTGCAAAAGGATGTTGATAGGCTCTGTGTGTGGTGTGAGAAAAACAGCATGCAAGTTAATGTTAGCAAATGTTATCATATGAAATTTTCTCGTAAAAAACATAAATTTAATTCTACGTACATAATGAGGAACCAAATATTAAGTAAAGTGTCTGAAGTTAGAGATCTGGGCATCATTATCGACTCTGAAATGAAATTTCAAACGCACACCGAAACCGTAATAAATAAAAGCAATAGAATGTTAGCATTTTTAAACCGTAACACAAGACAATTCAGTAATTTGACAGCACTGAAATCTGAAAGTTCTGTTTTCTGCATTAGTTCGTAGTCATATAGAATACTGCTCTATCGTCTGGTACCCAGCACATAATATCCATATTCAACGCATCGAAAGAGTTCAAATAAAATTTATAAAAATACTCTCTTAAAAAGCAGGTATAAGGAATACAGTTAAAAACTATGAAGATCGACTGAATCACTTTAAAATGAAATCTTTGCACTGGCGTCGAGATTTTGCAGGTCAAATTTTCTTATTTAAGATATTAAATGAAGGCGTGGATTGCTCACAGCTTCTATCTTCAATTAATATTAATACGCCCCGGTCGTCAGCTAGACTTCATAATTATAAGCCTTTTGCTCCTGGTGGCCGCAAAACCAAGTACGGGAGAAATGCCCCCCTTTCCTATATTCTCAGAAAGTGTAACGACATTTTTCACGATTGTGACCTCGACATATTTTCAGGCAGCATCACAAAGTTTAAAAGAGCTTTGCTCAATAATATGTAATTCTTGCTCAATAGTGTTTCTCTTTTTATTTTATTTTGTGTCTGTTTATTTTATTTTGTTTTGTGTGTGTGCTTTGATTATAATAATTTTAGTTAGTTATTTTTTAGCTTGTTAGTTAATTCAATCTTATTTAATTTATTTCAATTCAATTCATTTTAATTCAATTTTTCAAATTCAAGTTAATTTTAAGTACTTATAAAAGATTAATGATATTCTGGTTCTAATTACATTGTCATCCATCTTTATATTAATTATTATTGTATTGTGTAGTATAATTTAGATGCATGCAATTCTATTGTATTTGTTAGTGATATGTACTTTGAATGTCCTTGTGTGTATTTAGTTGGTTTGCCGAAATAAATAAATAAATAAATAAAATATTGGAAACAATTTTGAAAACAAATTTTCTGTTGTTGCGTGCAAATTAGTTTTATACCGTATCACCATATGCGAGAGTTTATTTCGCTTTGAACATCTATGCATCGCTGTTCCCTTTGTCGGCAGTGCGTGCGATTCGAGTAGTACCTACAAGTTACCTGTTACTATTGATTGTCATGTTTTCGAGATGATGAATATTTTTTTAATTATTTTAAAACAAAAATATCTTTATTTTTTTACTTTTACTCTATGCTTCGAAAGTACTCCTTTTGGCAAGTTGTTCTGCCGCGGGAAAACAACTATTAAGATTTCACGGTGTATATATATATGTATATTATATATTTTATTTTTTTCCTTTTATAAAGTATCATGACAGTTGTGCTTTTTTGTTTTGAGTCGCATCATACCTTTAAACTAACGTGGAATTTTCGAAATTATGCTTGTGGGTACGGTTCGCCACCTAACCAAAGAATAATCAATTTGTGGTATATACACAAAGATTTATGATATGAAAGTTTTGACATTGAGCGAGCACTGTGAGCGCGAGCGTTCCGAATTTTTGACAGCCCTCAGCTATCATAAACGTGATATCTAAATCGGAACGCAAATTATTGATGTCAGCGCTGAGAGCGGTGTTCTAATTCGGAAAGCGGCCTATGGCTCCGTTCCGAGTTACTCTGTAATCGATTTGAGCGAGCTAACACCCGTACCGAATTAGCGTGACCGCGATAACGATAGCCCGTGAAACGTTATAGATGAAGTCATGACATGCGCCATCTTCCGATTAATCCAATAACGCCTACCATGCCCTAAATTAGTATCACCGTAAGCGCTGTCAAATATGACAGACGTGCTGTTTTGTTTTGAGTCGCATCAAATCTGTAAACTAACGTGACATTTTCAAAATTGTGCTTATAGCTACCGTCGCCACCTACCCAAAGAAGAAGAAATTTGTGGTATACAAATAAATATGTTAAGCAAGTTTTGACGTAGAGTGAGCACTGTAGGCGCGTTCACGAGCGTTCTGAATTGTTGGTAAAGTGTGGCCATTAGTGCTGTGCACTCCCTGAGGTATGCGCGTGGCGAGACGGGAGGGAGAATCCGCTGCTGCGCTATGTCAGTGCGCCGTCAACGCTCGTGGCGGCAGGTAGTGTTATCTGTATCGGACTGTCTATGTCAGACGCACCTGGGATAAATATTCAAAGATGGGTCGTGCGTTATCTCGTGATATGTAGACTGTACGAATACCATAAAAATGTAAAATGGCAGAGATGCGACGATCATGTCCAGAAAAATGAAAATGATTACTGGAGTCGCGATAGTAGGTTCGATAATGTTATCGATTCATTCATAATAAATTTGCAAGACTGATTCAAGTTCCGGTGGCGAAGTGGAAGATGAAGATGATGACGAAATCGAAGATGAAGTTGAAACAGAATCTATGTCAGAATAACTTTCGTTAGAATATATAATTGTTTGTAAATATAAAAAATGTTCAGTAAAACAAGTCCTGCTTTGAATTATAAGTTTAGTTCTTATTTATCACCTGCATATTTTTAATAAAATATGAGTATATTTGGGTTACATTTTAATCAACTAAGTAAGTATAATATATTACAGATATATAGCCTCCGACCATCGTCCCGCCACAAGTCTTGCCTTAGAAATGCAAACTGATATCGTAAGATCTGTCCGACATGTATCGATCTCATGTGAACTCATGCAATTTTTTCTTCGCCTCCCACCTCGCCGCGCATACCTCAGGGAGTGCACAGTACTAAAGGCCACACTATAATCAAATCGTGGTAACTAAATCGGAACACAAATTATTGATGTCAGCGCTAGCGTTGTCAGCTACAACCTAATTTTATTACGGTAAAAACACAGTATCCAACATAGATTCACCGTCTACCGTAATAATGTAATTGCGGTGTCAAAAAACACCGGAATAGGGCAGATGGAATATCAAGTTTTTTAATAGCAGTGGACAAGGGTAGGCCCCCAACCGTAGATAATTTAAATTTAATTTTTAACCAATTTAATACATACAAATTAAAGAGTGAATAGACCTAATGAACAGACTTCTTAATCTTTTTTATTAACAACTTTCTTTATTCAGGTAATGTACAGATACCAGCACCTACCCGATACTGTCAAATTTTCCCAATCAACTTTGAACCTTATACTTTAGATATAAAGTTGAAAATCTATTAAAGTATTTAGACAGATTGTAGTAGGTTGATGTGCTGGCGTCTGTACTTTGCGTGTTTATTGGCACAACAGGCAATTAAAAGAAGCGAAAAAAAAATTGTGTCGACTTTCTGCCATCAGAAAACATGCTTAAATATTATTGGTTATAAATTTGATAATCGTAAGACTATACCGTCTTGTGAGTTTATGGTTGATATTTCAACCAATCATAGACAGTACTTTGGTTTCGTTCGGTTCTGTTTCACAGCGAGTTATCAAGCTATTCAATGACAAAAACTTTTTTTGAATTTTACTTGGTGCTGGTAACCACAGAATATATAAACTCTGACGGACTGATAATTGAGACTTTTATGCCTAGATTACACGGTGCGAGCAGGCGAGGCGAGTTACTGCATTGCAGCAACTACCATCAGCACCATGTGACCGCATCATACGAGTTATTGTCACGTAGGAGTCGATCAGTAAATTACATGCTCTGTGTCGATCAGTAGCTCGCATTCGAGTACTACAACATTTTTTGTTTCTATTCGTCACGCGCCTTCTTCCATCACGCCACTCGCATGAGACTCTGACGTCAACTTGCACGATTTTAACGAAATTACCGTAGCTCGTACGCTTAGACGCACTCCGAGTGCATTCTCTGTTGCTCTCTCAAGTCTCGTGGGTCTCGCTCGATCCGAACGAGACCGACGACACATGCAAGAACAGAGGTGCAGTAGTTGTCTACTGTCACGCCAGCATTTCGCAATCGTGTGACCGGGTGAGGATTCCCTCACCCGGGCTATAGTCATGCCAGTACAAAGTGGCAGTAGCTGTATACAGCAGGGGCGTAGGCTTCAAACAACGTGTGCGTTACCCAGGCCAGATGTTGTCGAAAATGGTCATTTGAATCTAATAGATAATTAGTTTTGCGGCTTCTGTAATTGTTGCGCACATTTTTAAATTTGTTGCGCTTATAGTTTTTTAATTATTTCACAAAAACATTTCCTGCTGGGGTAACGTTATCCCAGCCAGACCTTTTTCTTTCTAATGGGAATATTTAAATAAATACTAGCTATAAAATTAGTTGTCTAGATGAAGTAAATGTTGAGCCTTATTTTGTATTTGTTCTTTCATCGGTTGCGAAGTTATTCGAGATTTTGCTGGGGTAACGTTTTTGGTTTTGCTAGATCTTTGAAACGGTTAAGCGGATTCTTATCATATTTTGTACATGACTTCTTAGGAATTGGTTTAAATGGAATTGGTTTTAAGTATAAGTTTATTAATACTTTAAAAGTTCAGTTGAAATGATTATTTTACCTGTTAATAAAAATTCTTTAATAAACATGTAGTTTTTTTTTTAAACTTGTGTACATGTCTGTACTAAATTTGTAACACTATCCTACATATTTTAGAAGGTACCATAATGTTCTGCGATTTCGCTTTTTCGTAACCACCTAAACTTGGTCGGGTTACCTCGGTCATTCACTTCCTAATGACTTTAATCGTATTATCTCATTAATTATCCAATGTACTACGCTGAAATCTTACTGATATACAACTGAACTAAACAACTAATAATTGACATAACATTCAGTTCATATATCCAATCCAGTGGCCAAATAACACCGCGCGCATCAAGACCGTGCTCGTGAAGAACTGAATATCATCATAACTTGTTAAATACTTACAGGATACTAATGAAACTTCACATGCATTTGAAGGCATTTACAAGCTTTAAAATAACGTTTAAAGTAAGTCTTTAGACCTCTTATTGAGAGTGCTGGAACCAATTGAAGTGTTTTTCTATTTAATGAAATAGGTAACCTTTAAACTATGCATTATTTTGGTTTTTTTATTGCAGAACAAATTTAAACCAATTCCTAAGAAGTCATGTACAAAATATGATAAGAATCCGCTTAACCGTTTCAAAGATCTAGCAAAACCAAAAACGTTACCCCAGCAAAATCTCGAATAACTTCGCAACCGATGAAAGAACAAATACAAAATAAGGCACAACATTTACTTCATCTAGACAACTAATTTTATAGCTAGTATTTATTTAAATATTCCCATTAGAACATAGGCGTATAATACGTCTATGCATTAGAAAGAAAAAGGTCTGGCTGGGATAACGTTACCCCAGCAGGAAATGATTTTGTGAAATAATTAAAAAACTATAAGCGCAACAAATTTAAAAATGTGCGCAACAATTACAGAAGCCGCAAAACTAATTATCTATTAGATTCAAATGACCATTTTCGACAACATCTGGTCTGGGTAACGCACACTCCAACAACCCGATTCCTACCGGCTTCCCTTCGGAAATTCGGAACACAACCACTCTATCGTCATTGGCAGCCTTATTTAAAAAAATCTCGCTAATCACAGTAATCACTGACAGCCTTATTTATAAAAATCTCGCTAATCAATACGATGTCATATTTTCATAAATAATAGCATAAATGGGCCTTTCAAATAAAAAAATAATTTCTGTAATATCTCACATACTGCTTGTTTTATTTAATTTCAATATCGACCCGTCCTTGTTGAAAGACCCTTTAGGTAGTTATTTTGTCAAGTTACGCAGAAAATACAAAAACTTAAGAATTGTGAGAAAGAATGCCAGTGACCTCGAAAATTTATATTTCATTAAGATTTCGTTTACCTAATTCATTATTATGTTTCAATTAATCGAGATTCCCCAGACACCAAAAATTATACTTTTTAAAAACCCCGCCCGGCGTCCTCCAAACTAGATGGGAGCTAGATCCGAATATGGCGCCCCTAAAATACACAGTTGTGAACTATTACTAGTTTAAAATAAAAATAAAACACTTCAACTTGCAATTTTTTTATTGAATTATATCAAGTCAACTTAATCATTTATTTACATAATCAACGCATCTTCTTTTGTTTGATTAAATAATTTCTGAATGCTATTTGTTTATCTTTAAAAGACCTCTTGATCTTTCCCTTAGCTTTGTGTTTAACCATTTGGTAGTTCTTGGTCTTCCTTTTCTCCCTGTTAGTTTTGGAGCAGTGGATATTCTTCCTTCTATCTTTGTATCCATATTTATCTCGTTCTTCTCGTCCCTTATGAACACTATCTAACCTAGCATCCTTATCATGTTTCCTCTTCTTATGAATGTTTTCTATAGCAGACAGTTGTACAAGCTCTCCAGTTTCGTCTTCCTCTTCTGTTATGTTACTTTTGCGTTTAGGGCCACTAACCGCCTTTTTGATTTGTGCTGCTTCAATACGTTTGAAATCTTCATCAGTAAAAATAGTTTCCATGGCTATTTCTCGTGCACTTTGTACCTTCTCTTCCATATTTTTCTTATCCAATGATTTACGCTTAGCCTTCAACATTTTTCTGTCTGTAGTGGTTTTGTTTGGTTCTTTTCTATTGTCTACTTCATTACTAGTGTCCTCTTTGCCATCCTCATCATTTTCTTCTTCATTGTCTTGTTCCTCCTCATCTTCTTCTACTTCTTCTTCAGCATCACTTTCTACTTCTTCTTCTTTAGCATCACCTTCTTCTTCATCACTATCTTCACTATCAGTTATATTAATTTCAGAATCAGAAGAAGCAACATCAACCCATTCTTCACTATCTGAATCATCTTTCTTTTTATTTGATTTTTTAGATTTCTTTTTTTCTGTATTTTTGATTTCTTGTTTCTCCAATAAAACCTCTGAACCAGGTATGTAGTCCTTGATTTCTGTTTCGCCATACTTTTTGTTTTTCAATTCTACAGATGCTTCTGTTGGTCTGCCTCTATCTTTTTTATGTAACATATCTGGCATTGACTGTCTGTAAAGCTGAATTAAAGATCTTGCAGCCATCATTACTGATTTCTCTTTATAAGTTTTGTATTGAACCAAATCTCGAAGCAAATCTTCACCAATAGCAAGTGGACATCTGGCACATATTTCTCTAACAGCATTCAAGCCAACTGCCATGACATCAGTGGAATTCCTTTCAGTTATGAAATTATTTGCTATTGCTTTCATGACTGGTTCTAAAATCTCAGGTGGAATAAGTTCATGGGATGCTTGGGCAGCAAATAATAAGATGCGAGTTACCTCTCGTTGATGAGGTAGAAGTAATCTTGCAATGAACGGGTAGTAGTTGAACAAGAATAAGTCATGTAAACCTATCAATCTTGAAATAACATCCAACAACATTAATTTGACTTCAAATCTATCATTAGATGATTCCAATTTTTTGAATAACTTTTCAGCAAATCCTTGAGGATTATTTATCAGGTGTAACGCAGAGAAGTTAAACACTGGAGCCTTTTGTTTCTTTTTTTTCATTTTCTTTGCCTGTTTCTTAACCTTTTCTACCATTTTGTCTCTTTTCCTAGTCTTTTTGTTGAATTTATTTGCAATCATTGTATCTCTAGGATCTATTTCATCTTCACTGTCAGAATTTTCTTCTTTTTCCTCTTCATCTCGGCCCAGGAAGAATTTCAATGAGGCAACCATAACTTTAGTTATTTTGGAGAAGCAACCAATGTCAGCAATAATGTTAACTGTCTTCTGATCATTCCAAATGTTTTTGTGATACAATTCAACTAATATATCAAGAGACAATTTTGCTGCTTTAGGATTTGAATCTTGTAACATTGAGAACATAAAGTTCTGTAATGTTGAATTAAACTTCATATCTTTATGTTTCATGTTCATGTTTTTAATGTCTGTTATGATATGGGTCTTCAAGAATTCTCTCAAATGTTTATCTTGGCATTTCAGCAGTAAGAAAAACAACTCCAATAAATCAAAAGCTGTGATAAAATTCTTGTTTCTTAATAAAATGAGACATTTGCACAAAGAAAGCCGCATATCATTGTGCAGAACTGTGTTGTGTGTTTTCAACACATCAACTATTTTCTGGGGAAATAACTTCATTTCATTAAGATAGCACTGGGCTACTTGTGCCAAGAACATGGCTTGTTCATCTAGCTTTTTGTTATACTGTGTGGGATTCAAGTTGAAAATTTCCAAAGTGGTTTCGAAGTGAGCAAGTTGTTGATGGAATTCTTCTTTATATGATTCGGGGTCCCTCTTGATCAAGTTTTGTAGCTGCGTCAGATTATTCGGCAACTGATTGTTATGCCTCACCATTTTGGATAATTTATATTTCCAATTATACAAACTACGAAATGTGCACTATAATCAATGCAGAATTATTCTTTACTTTACAAAAAAGTAAAGATCATTATTCTAACCTCTGTTTACCGCACGGTACACTTGACATAAGAAAAGAAAAGAAAATAACCTCAATTGTCTGACACTACCTACAGTACCTACTGCCACAATGATGTCAAAAACAATTTTGGATACCAGGCTTTTCGGTCAGTAGTCAGCCAGCTAAAAGATGTGTGGGGACAGGACAGTAAGGTGCGGTTGCTGGCCACTTGGCCAGGAACTGCCAGGAAGCAAAAATGCTTGAAGCATTTTGCTTCCAGGATTAGGATCCATTTTTCCACTTGCCGATGACAGCTTTAATTCAGACCTTTTGTCTCGATCTTTGCCATCGTCGCGGTGCCGGTCACTGAAAAAAAGAAAATTTATTTAAACATGCATCAGCTATTTTTCAATAGAAGGAAAATATATTCACGTTTCTACATAATTCAAGTACATAAACCACTGGCACTAACAATTAGACAAAAATATACTCGTATATAACTATACAGGTAGGTAGGAAATACACTCGGTATAAAAATACACTTGTCTACAGCTCCGATAGTATTTTTTTTTTCGAAAACTTGGTTTTGGTTTAGTCTTGCCACACAAATAATTGTTGGGAATAATTAAAAAGTTGTGTCAATTGTGGCATGTCAATCAGCCACGTCATTTTTGCTTGAATTGAATGATAGTGTACGCGGCGTAACTGAGATAAGCATTTCTGTGCAAAATGAATATTTTCCGTTTACTTGGTGATTTATCCCATCTTTTAGCTATTATAATATTACTACTCAAAATCTGGAAAACTAGATCATGTGCGGGTAAGTTTTATCGACTGCGACGTGATCCAATCAACCGGCACATTAGTATGTCTTTTCTAATCAAAACTTCTTCAATTTGGTTTTTATTTTCAGGTATATCAGGAAAGTCTCAGATACTTTTCTCCGTGGTGTACACGGCGCGTTACTTGGATCTGCTAACCAATTACATCTCGGCATACAATACGTTCATGAAGATGGTGTTCATTATGGCCTCATACGCCACTGTTTACCTGATGTATGTCAAGTTCAAAGCGACTTATGACCACAACCACGACACATTCAGGATCGAATTCTTGTTGATACCTACATTGATAATGTCTTTATTGATAAACCATGAATTCACAGTGATGGAGGTTAGTATGTTTTTGATTATGAGCTATGAATTTCTTATGATTTAACTACACATGTATGCAGGTCCTATTCAAGGTTGTGGATTAAATATAATTTTATATAAATAAAGGTTTGTAATATCAGATACCTCCATGGCCCAATAGTTGATATCTATATAAGTATATCAGTTGATCTAATCAAATAATAACCATATTAAAATAGTATTGTAATTTTTTCAGGTACTATGGACGTTCTCAATTTACTTGGAGTCTGTGGCTATTTTACCACAGTTGTTCTTGGTTTCAAAGACTGGAGAGGCTGAAAGTATTACATCCCACTATCTGTTTGCACTTGGATCATACAGAGCTTTATACCTCTTGAACTGGGTAAGTAAAACTTGACTGCCACTTTCAATGGGATGTTTTTTTTTATTGAATTGTACTTATTTTAATTATACTTATGTACCTATGACCATTCCATATTATTAATCATGGGGTTTATTTATAAACATTGCTTAAAGTTAAGTAATGATTAGCAACTGTTTAACCATACATTTTTGATGTTTGAACGTCATTTAACTTTAAGCAATGTAAAAATAAACTTCCTTATGTTTAATTTTTGTTAAAAACAATAAAATTAACTGCAAAAACTATATAAAGGAAAAATATTTGGAAAACTAAGTACATATTTAGACAAGTATTTTGTATCTGGAATTTAACCTGTCAAGTTCTAAATGATGAGACCACTGATTATCCATGGTTTTTTCCAAAATCAATTCCTTGGTAGCCTCCACCTAAGCAATGTACAGTAAACATATGTTATGTTTTTTTTTCTTTTATTGTCTGACTATATAATGTTATTCTTTTTTCAGGTATACCGTTATGTTGTGGAGGAACACTATGAGCTGATTGCTATTATCTCTGGAGTTGTGCAAACTGTTCTATACTGTGATTTCTTCTATCTTTACATTACAAAAGGTAACAATATGCATTCTACTTTGTATTGCTTCTTTGAAATTTAATCATGAGCTTAGAATTGACAAAATACTTCCTTGACTTTATTCTAATGATACCTTACAGTGAGTGGTATATGTTATCCAATTAGTAAACCTGTAATATTATGTTAATGCAATAACAATATTTTTCTTTTTTTTTCTAGTATTGAAAGGAAAGAAATTGCAGTTGCCAGCTTAAGCCAGGAAGCAAGAGGATTGCATTAATTAAAATTAAATCAATCTGACAGTTACGTCTGTGAATACATTTGTGTGAGCCAATAAATTACCTAAGATCTAGTTGTACAAACATTACCGGTATTGTACTGTTGTGAAAATGTTTATTAACTAATGGCAATTATGTGTGATTGTGTATCTTCATTAACTTGTACAGCCACAAGCAATAATAAATGGTCTTTTGCATTTAAAACCAGTCTTAATCTTGTATACTAAGTGCTATTGCCATCACAATACCTTATATTGGCTACTGTACATAATTATTTAACATTTTATAAAATTTTGCTATTTGATAGTTCTCTCATTTGTATTAGGTAATAAAATTTATTTCATTGGACATTTTGTACCTATTTATTAAAAGCTAAATTAAAACAATATTTTTTTTATAGAGCAATAATATTCTTTTGGCTTCCATTAATTTAGTAGAATTAATGTGCATGTGGTACCTTCTTGGTATAAATTACAATCTTTAATGCTTAGAATAAAATTTATTTCTAAAATCCTAGTGTGCATTGTTGTAATGTTTATAGTGCTAAATCTGACATGTTTTATTTAAGAGTTATTTATAATTCTGAGAAGTAACTACATAATTAAGAAATTGCATGACTAGAGGGGCTTTAAATTATCATTTTGTATTATTTCAATCATTGCTTTAAAACAGGTTTCTCATAAATTTAGAAAAAAAAATGCAAGTCGTGCGTATTACAGACCGCATTATCGTTCTGTAATAATGAAGTAAGTACAGCACCTTTTGTATAATAACTTAAATTGTCTTATACTATTCTATTATATTGGCATAACCACTCCTTATTGTTCGTGACTGTACTTAATTTTAATTATGGTTAACCTATATAGTTATTGACAATATTTTCAGTGCAATTTAATTTTTAATAGCCACCTATTGTGACGCAAATAGTTAAATAACTTTTTAACAATATATTGCCGAGGACATGATTTTGTATCTAACCCTTGGATTATATGAACTTTGTTTACTTATATAGTATTTGTCATTTCTTCCTATTGTGAAAGATATTCGACATTATGAATTTTAGACAAAGCTTAATCATAAGGGATAACTACTATAATTCGTATTTGCACGTGATAAGTTTTATACATTAGAATGATGTATGTATCTGTTTCCATATTATTATCTCAACTAAAACCAAAATTAGTATTATATGGACTTGTGTGCAAATTGTCATGTTGAGGTTTTCTATGCATGGCATATCAATGTATGGGATGTCAATTATTCCATGTATTAAACACTCCTTCCATACATTGTCACACAACTTATTAAATAAATATGTATTTAAGTGTACATTATTGTTTATTTTTCTCTTTATTTGCATACACAAATAGCCATAGCAAGGTCAGGCATGCCATTCGATTAATATTATACATTGCTTCTCATTCAATTTTTATTTTGCTTTCACTTATTATACTTTGAGCATCATTTCATTACCTATGTTCTAATCATAAATGGAAAAGGGCGGATCTGCATTTTATTCCCAGTTCCATATTGAATTCCTAAAGATATATTTAGTTCTAATATTCGACTAATTTAGCCATGACTAGTTTTTGTAGGTACTTACCTATTTTACACTGCGGTAGTTCGGGTGTCTTCGTCACTCCTATACACACTCACCGCTTGTGGTTTTGCAAAGAATTTAATACTTAACTACTACCTGTTATAAAGATTGTATTCAGTTATTATTAAAGTTAACAAATTTAAATCAGGTTTTGGCGTTATTCCATAAATGTAGATCAAACAATGCGTTTTATACAGTTTAGTCCTAAGATCCTATTGTAATGTCTTGATATAAGAATTTATGAATAAATAAAATTTGGAAGTGTAGAGTAGTTTTTCAAATTCTTATTGTTAGTGCTACAATGATAAAGTACCTACCTAGGTAAGATTTTGTAGTTCAAAGAGCCGGATCGGCTCAGCACCTCCGAGGCGTCGCCCGGCTCACGGCTGGGCGTCGTCGCCTAGCCTGCGGCTGGCTGACGTCACGTTTACGGTTGGGTGAAGGTGGCTACGTAAGAGTTGACGGTTCACCGTATGCGGGGCGACGTTCCGCCATAAGCTCGGTGACTACTGTTGACTAGCTGATCGCGAGCCGAGGTGTTGCCGTTACATGCTTAAGTGTGCGTACAGGAGTTTCATAGAAAGAATCCTGAACGGCTCGGAGTTGAGGCGATGCTGACCCCGTGCAGTGCTTGTCGTGTCAGTCCCTAGGCCGGTCTATTCTGTAATAATCTCACTGTGAAAACTTAGGTGAAGTGCTCACTTCACCTAAGTTTTCACGGTGAGATGGTTACAAAATAGCAGTGCAGTGCCCACACCTACCTAAACTATGTCGGATCATGAAGAAGCATCGGGTGTTTCGCATCTCTGCCACCCATGATGCGACATATTTATAAAATGAGAAACTGGCTGACAGCATCAAGACACAGCCCAAAGTACTGGGACTAAGAACGTGAAAGTTTGCACAAGGGTTCCTTTTATAATGTGCCCTAAGAAGGGATTTTGGAAATTCGACCTATAAGTGGGTGAAAGGGAAGATTTTCCTTTGACCAATACACTTGATAATTGACCCACATAAGTAAATAATAAAGATCGTAATTATAAATTTTCGAAAACTACTTTTTAAAGGGGTTGGAGGGACTGTTGAATGTTGTAGAGAAAGTACGAAATCCATGCGGGCGAAGTGCTAGTCGGCTCTTAGGTCAAACGCGCGCATGCTTGAAGAAGTGAAGAACTAATAGATGTCATTTATTACCTACATAGGCCCCTACATATTTTTAGGGAGTTTTGCATAAAGGGTGGAAAACATCTTATCATCTATAGGCAGGTATTATGTAAGTCTAAGTAGGTACATTTTTAATGCGGCTATTAAGTGTTCATAGCTGTAAATAATAAAATGATCAATGGACTGCTGTTAAGCATTAGTTAAGTAGAATTACGTGCATTTTATCAACTATTATTATTTATCCCAAGGACATCAGGACACGTTAGTGTTTGAATAGGAAATATCTGTTTTATTTTTGAAACATAAAAGGTCTGATTGAATTATTTGGTTAAGAAGACAAGCCCGGGCCCGGAGCTGGTGAAATGGACCGTATGTTTAGCAAGTCTACTAGGTACATTCCATACAAATACAACTGAGTTTTTTTAGCTGAAATTCACATTATCATATTACTGACATGTTTTGCCTAGCATAATTCTTTGACTTATTATTCAGGTGGTTAGTTTCTAATTTAAAGAAAGCGAATTAAACGCCAGTTAATATTAAACAAAAAAGTTTATTCTCTATATTTTACACTAATTTCAACAATAATTATTTCTTACTTTCGAATATTAATGCTGCATACTTACTAAAATCTGCTACATGCACTTGTTCCTGAAACATAAAAATAATAAATGTGGGGTAAATATAAGACATGATTCTAATTCCGTAGAAAAAGACCTAAAAGAACCTTAGTTGAATTTAAAAATATGCTTTATTCAAATTCAAAATTCAAAAGTCATTTATTCAAACTAGGCTGAGAATCAGCACTTTTCGAACGTCAAAATTACATAAGACAGTCCCCCAAAACGCCCACCCTTCACCACTTCCTAGTGCTTTAGCTGGGAAGAAGAAGTGGCGCAACAAACTCCCCAGCAGCACAGCTGTCTGTTCAGTAAAAAAGATTCTATATAATAGTATGCAAAATGATATTTACATTACGCAACACAAAACATAATTTAAATTATAAAATTAATAGCCATATGACAGCTAGCACACGCCAATATACCAACCAAAAACATCGAGAACTATACTCAAGCAGAAATAAAAATAACTTAACGAAAACAATATCTAAATAAAAGCCTCCAGACATAAAGGGCGTGCCCGCTTACATATAGCTGTAACTAGAAGTTATAATTGATAAACTAGGACCATTGAGGTAAAGTAAAAAAATATCGAGGTCGCTAGCTAACCACATATTGCAATACAACTCATAAAAAAAAACATTGTAATGAGTAGATTATGTCAACAATAAATAAAGTAAAATTAGTAAAATTATAAACAATTATATAAACTCATATAACCTGTCAGTAAGTAAGCTAATTCTGGAGAAAGAACATTTAAACATTGTCTTGAGTTAATCACAGCGACCAACTATTCTTATCATTTAAGTAGTCGTTGATAGAATAGTATGCCTTTGAAGAGAGGTTGGATTTTACTTTAGTTTTGAACGCATTAAAAGGCAAATCTAGCAAAGAAGAAGGTAGCTTGTTATAAAAGGTTATACCAAGCCCAACAAATGAGTTATGAACCTTATGAAGCCGGTGAAAGGGAGTACGTAGTTTGTCCTTATTTCTAGTGTTAACATTGTGAATATCACTGTTTTTAGTATATAAGTGTATATTTTGCCTAATATATAATATGTTGGCGAAAATGAATTGTGATGCCACTGTGAGGATACCGATATCTTTGAAAAAATCTCTCAGAGAAACTCTGGCACCGAGCTGGTAAATTGCTCGAACAGCTCGTTTTTGAAGGACAAATATATTTTGAATATCAGCAGCTTTGCCCCACAGCAGAATACCGTAGGACATAACGCTATGAAAATAACTAAAATAGACTAACCGAGCTGTATCAACGTCAGTGTATTGTCTTACTTTCCTGACGGCGTAGGCGGCCGAACTGAGCCTTCCCGCTAGGCTCGATATATGTTGGCCCCACTGAAGTTTGGCATCTACTGTTATGCCCAGAAAAACTGCCGTGTTTACAGTTTCAAGTGACTCATTATCTAAGACGATGTTGGGTCCTAGATTTCTAACATTTGGAAGGGCGAACTTTACACATTTGGTTTTCTTGCTATTGAGAACTAGGTTATTTGACGAAAACCAATCCGTAACCATTGAGAGTGCACTGTTTACATCGTCAAAGTCTTGTCTATTCCTGTCTACTTTAAAAATAAGTGACGTATCATCTGCAAACAGTACAACTTCACAGATACCCTTCAAATAGAATGGTAAGTCATTGATATAGACTAAGAACAAGAATGGACCCAGTATTGAGCCTTGAGGCACACCTAACTGAACTGGCAGCCCGGAAGATTTCACACCATTAACATCTACACATTGGGACCTATTATGTAAATAAGAATTTATAAGGTTGAGAGCTTCATTTTGCACACCGTAATGACGCAGTTTACGCAAAAGCGTGTCATGGTGCACGCAATCAAAGGCTTTGGAGAGATCACAGAAAACCCCAATAGCATTTTGCGAGTTCTCCCATGCGTTAAATATGTGTTTCAGCAGAGCAACACCCGCATCTGTGGTCGAACGACCCTTTGTAAAGCCATATTGTTCATTATGGAGGAGGCTATTTAAATTAAAATGGATTAGCAACTGCTTGAGTAATAACTTTTCAAATATTTTGCTAAATGCTGGTAAGATAGAAATAAGCCTGAAATTGCCAACATCATTTTTATTACCTGATTTAAATAATGGTATGACTTTACTACTCTTCATGAGGTCAGGAAAAGTTCCTAAATCAACACATTTATTAAAAGTAACAGCTAGATATGGGGCTACGATGTCTATTATATTGCTTAAAAGTTTAATGGAGATGCCCCAGTAATCACCAGTGTTTTTTGACTTGAGTGTGTTAAAAACATTAACTACATCACGCGGCGTAACATGTTCGAAGCTGAATAAGCGACTACTTTTAGACACACTACTAAACAAAAGGTTTTCAGCTTTAGACGGGGACGAATTTAAGGAGCGAGTCGTGGTTATAGGTATGTTTGCAAAAAACTCATTAAACGCCTCAGCTACGTCAGCTGCTTTAGTAACTAATTTATGTCTTTGTCTGTGACATTTCGTTTAGTACCTACCAAAAATATTGGCGGTAAATTTTTAGATAGTCGTCACCAAGTGGGGCAATTGCCCCGCCCTGGTCGAAGCAAAAAATTTGGTTTCAGTAATCATTTATTTGGTAAAATTTAAAATTACCGCGCGAAACAATGCAGTATTGATGTCTCGAGCGCGCATGCGTAGTTATATAATAATTATGTAAAAAAAACCCTGTCCGATCCGAAAGGAGCACATAGGTACTTCAATAACATTAGATACCAAAAATAAAGTAATTGAAAAAATACTATTATTGAAAATAAAAAAGTTTGCAATTTCACATAAAAATTAACAAATTTTCAACAGGGGTCATAACTTTTAGACATCCGCTAAATGAAAGCCGCCCGCGCCTAGTCAATAGTCCCGGGAAATCGTGTACGTTACCCCAGCAGGAAAGTGTCTCCTAGAGTTATATGAGTGGACCGTTTAATTGGTGCCTTAGCTGCTATAAATGTGCCCCCACATAAAAAATGTGTGCCCCCTGTTGTTTTGGAAAAAAACGGAAAAAACGATTCCTGCTGGGGTAACGTTTTTTTAGCAGGAAAATTCTAAACGAATGATCGGAGAGAGAAAAATTGTGCATGGCCAGAGAGCTTATAATGTGTGCCAAAATGTGCCCCCAAAAATAAAATCTGTGCCCCTTCAGGTTTTCGAGATATTGCATTTCCTGCTGGAGTAACGTTTTACAGAATCGTATATCTCTAAAACCATTGCATGTGCCCCTGTAGAATAAACATACACGAGTAGCTCTTAATGTGTGCCCCTTAGTGCCCCAATTAGATTTAAGAAAATATTTATAGTTTTCAAGTTATCGCGGTTTTATGAAAACCCGAAAAAACATCGTAGCGCCTAAATGAGACAAGGTATAAGTTCGCTGAAAACTGTATTCGGTCCTTCTTGACGCTAATAATAGCCATACAAAGTTTCAAAACTGTTCATGCATGCGTTTTTGAAGTCTTGCTAAAAGTCAAAACGATGGTGTCATAATTTTGACGGCAAAATACAAGGAACCGGCTCAATCCCAGATGTGCAAGTGTAAACCAAAATCATGTGCCTTTAGTCAAAAATATATGGTGAAAATATACAGCTTGGAATGATTCGCATTAAGTAAATATTAACAAAAAACCAAAATATGTAAACAACGGCTGCTTATCCGACCAAATTCGAATGACTACTAAAAAGCGACGGATTCATACATATCGATGACCTTCTTTACTTTACTCACCAGCCGGCTCACACGTGTTGTGCCTGAGTACACTGAAGTAGAAAAGTAATAAGTAATAAAATAAAGTTGTTATTGGATTATATTCTTGCTGTTTCTGTGACTTTAAGTGCTATTCCAAGGTAAGCTATCTTCTCCATTCTAAATGTAATTAAAATACATCCAGTAATTTATGTGTGAACGAAAGAAATACATCCAGATATTTCCCAGGTCTTTGACCCAAAATTTGATTGGTCCCGATGTTTAAAAAAAATATAGTTCATGAAATGTGTGATGAATACCTACTACGAAAAAGAGGTAGCTCTTTTTTGTATATAAATAAAAAGCCCGTATTTGTCTTTATATCGCACACCGGGTGCTACAACGTCACAAGTAACAAATTACGTTTTTTACAGATTGAAAAAAGAAAGAAAATTTAGTCATCATCCCTATTAGGACGTACAAGCACTAGCGCTTACAAAAACCCTCAGTTGGTCATCTTGAGAGTTACATTTATGATATTTCTGCACCGTATGTAGATGCATGCGTCATGATCATTTGTGATCAAGAACTCATTTTACCAATTTTAGCATTTATGACGTTATTGCACCCGGTGTGCGATATATATATATGTTTATATATTTATTTGTATATGAATAAAAATAACAATTTCCACATCAACAAGCTGTTTAATTTAATATGGTCACAAGGTGCATTTAATATATTTTTTGATTAGCCCCCAAAACTTTTGAACGCGACTGTACGGACAACAGCTTAGGTATAATACGTCCAATAAAGAAGGTCATCGATCATGTATGAATCCATCGCTTTTTAGTAGTCATTCGAATTTGGTCGGATAACCAGCCATTGTAACTTACATATTTTGGTTTTTTGTTAATATTTACTTAATGCAAAACATTCCAGGCTGAATATTTTCACCATATATTTTTGACTAAAGGCACATGATTTTGGTTTACACTCTGCACATCTGGGATTGAGCCGGTTCCTTGTATTTTGCCGTCAAAGTTATGACACCATCGTTTTGACTTTTAGCAAGATTATTCAAAAACGCATGCATGAACAGTTTTGAAACTTTGTATGGTTATTATTAGCGTCAAGAAGGACCGAATACAGTTTTCAGCGAACTTATACCATGTCTCATTTAGGCGCTACGATGTTTTTTCGGGTTTTCATAAAACCGCGATAACTTGAAAACTATAAATATCTTCTTAAATCTAATTGGGGCACTAAGGGGCACACATTAAGAGCTACTCGTGTATGTTTATTCTACAGGGGCACATGCAATGGTTTTAGAGATATACGATTCTGTAAAACGTTACTCCAGCAGGAAATGCAATATCTCGAAAACCTGAAGGGGCACAGATTTTATTTTTGGGGGCACATTTTGGCACACATATAAGCTCTCTGGCCATGCACAATTTTTCTCTCTCCGATCATTCGTTTAGAATTTTCCTGCTAGAAAAACGTTACCCCAGCAGGAATCGTTTTTTCCGTTTTTTTCCAAAACGACAGGGGGCACACATTTTTTATGTGGGGGCACATTTACAGCAGCTAAGGCACCAATTAAACGTTCCACTCATATAACTCTAGGAGACACTTTCCTGCTGGGGTAACGTACACCGGGAAATCCCGGAAATCTGTACCTATCGTTTTAGGAATCGGGATTTACAAAACCAAATCCCGGTTCTTTCGGGAAAAGATACTTAGGGTCTAGAATATTTCAAATTTTACTGCCTAAAACCCGACCGCTTAAAGCGTAGAATACACATCACATGCTACGTAGTAGTAGTACAAGAGCATGCTACTTTTGGGATTCCCGACGCCCAGGGCGCCTCCTGCGGCGGCTAGGGGCGTGAAGGCGCGAAATTTGCCTCTCCCTCATGCGTTCTGTCTCCTCCTTCGCGAGCATTACTGCTTCGCAGAAGGAGGTGACAACTTCCCATGCCGTCTCGCTCCGTACCATGGCCTGGACTAGGGCCGGACGCGAGAGATCACCGCCGCCGATCGCCTCCACAAGGACACGGCGGTGCCCCGCCCAGGCCGAGCAGACCTCCACCCGTATGCTCCACCCTGTCCTCCGGGCGATCCACACAATGGTGACACCTGAGCGTTTCCTCCCGCTTTATCCGGAACAGGAACAACCCGAAACAACCGTGTCCGGTGAGGACCTACGTCAGGCGGAAGGTGAGGGCACTGTGACGTCTCTCTAGCCACTCCTCAGAGAGGGGACTTATCATCGTAATTGTGGCGTGCCCAATGAGCATGCTACCTAAAAGCGAAATTAACTGATTACTACGAATCTGACGCAAATCTTTCCATGGAATTTATGGTTTCCCGAATGTCAGCTATGGATGGACTTCTTGACAATTCAAAAATGCCTGTAAATGGTTTAATTGAAATAAATGCTTTGAGTTTTGAGTTTTTGAGATGCATATCCTTTCCGAACATTCACATCGTTTAAAGAGAAGCATTTTCTTAATTAAAACAAGTTCTTAAGATATTTGTGTATTCGGGATCTCCAACAAAGGATACACAGATACAATACAAAAAACAATAATATCATATTGATCATTTCAGTTTTTTTGCCTGATTTCTTAATCGTGTGATCCTTGTTCACTATGAAGATTCTCCCTTTTCAATGGAGTAGTGGTACCTACACCTTCTCTAAGCGACACATTATTGTTTTCCGACATTCACGCAAGCGAAGTCGCGGGTACAGCTAGTACTAAATAAAACTGATTTAGTGTCTATAAAACAAGAAATAAAACGTTTTATTTAATTTAATTTGATTGCAATGTTTTTATTTTGTTCTGTTATTTAGTCTTTCTCTTACTTTCTTCATTTCCATACCTTCAACTCTACTAACTTACAAAGGCTTACTTATAGTATCGAAAGTACCGGGAATCCCGGTTCTTTGGCCAGTGGGTCCCAAAAATCTCGGTTCTTTAAAACAGAACCGCTTTTGCATTTCCTACCCGCGCCCAATGTACCTATAAACCTGGTAAAATTTCTCATTAAAAAAAATGATAAAAAAATCTACACCAATGCTAACAACACCCTCACGGATCGGACAGGTTTTTATACATGTTGTAGTTTTATCGAGAGAATTTCCTTCTATGTATCGAGTTTATTTACTTCTGCGGGGCGGCAGTTTTAGCATACGTGGAAACGTGCGTTGTTTTCAGGGGAAAATTAAGACGCGATATCCTTACATAATAAATTATATAACAGTCCTCAGCCGCGTCTGTCTGTCTGAACGCGATAAACTCAAAAACTACCGAACGGATTTTCACCTATGGACATTCATTAGGAAGGGTTTGGTGTATAATTCATTTTGTAAATTGGCTGAAATATGGCGATTATTGTTCAAGATGTCGGAAAAAATTATGCCGACTGGGAGCTTTATGGCGTGCGCTGTTCCACAGAATATATGTCTTAAAAAGTTCAACAAAAAAAGTCCCCGATGGCATATTAAAATATGTTTAATATGCATCTTCTGAGGATGACCCACAATAACCACTTATATCTTTTAAAATTTTATTGTTATTTCCGAAGCTATTTTTACCGGTATTATATTTATCCTTATCCCATAAAATATGTTATATAAATTGGGCATTTAATTTAGATTAAAATATGCCTTAACATCATAACATACAATTAATACTTTAAAAGATATCACAGATTCAAAATTGTGGTATGTAATCCCGGTAGTACATAACCGTGGGATATTTTCCGACATCCACGCGGGCGAAGCCACGGGCAAAAGCTATTTGGGTATATAATGCTGCCGCGCTAGCGATAAGTGCAGTAAGTACGTTTTGGGTATATAATGCTGCCGCGCTAGCGATAAGTGCAGTAAGTACGTTTTGCATAGTTTTGGAGTAATTGGCGCTTAAAGATTTTCGTCATATTTTTACCTTTTCTGACTTGTTTTATTAACTTATTTAAATTTTGATATTTGAAATGTGTATCTAAAGTATTATGTCATTGTGTAATCATTAAATATGTATTTCTATTAGAATACTTTTAAATGACAAAAAATATTTTATATCTAGTACGGGTTTAATAACTTTAGCATCAATTACTTAATATAACCACAGTAAGTATGAAGTTACTGCTCATAATTATTATTAGCAGAAGTAAGACATTAATATTATGATACCGCACTTAGAAACTCGCCGTAAGTATGGTTACTGCTGTTATTCTAAGAAAAACTTATCATAAAATCGACTTACTGCCGTTATCCTTATTGACAATTAAAGAACAAAAACTATTTTATATCTAGTATGAGTTTAATAAAATTAGCATCAATTAGTTATTATAACCGCAATGTGTAGTTACTGCTCATATCATTAGCAGAAGTAAAACATGAATGATGATACCGCTCTTAGAAACTCGCCGTTACTTATTGCCGTTATGCCAAGGAAAACTTATTACAAAATCGACTTACTGCCGTTATCCTTATTGGAATTTAAAGGTTCCCGTCAATATATTAAAATCACAGTCAGATCAAATTGTACAGTTCATTGCGTTGATTCTGACTCTATGATTAACTTAATTTGGACAAAAATTATACTTACTGCAGTTATCACAAGCGCGGCAGAATATAGTGTGCAGTATAATAATAAATTGTTTAATACCACAAAGTTCAAGTACATTTGCACTGTATAGGTACAGATTAAAGATCTTAATTTAGCATTAGGTAGGTAAGTACAATTAGTTCAACCCTGTCCCCTAAACTAGGCTAGGCCTGTATCTTAGGGGGCAGTACCCGGCTATAGGGTATGCTTATATGATTCTATTCTATGATTCTATTGTGGCAGACGTGCCAGTGAAATGTGTCAAGTGGGTGCATTTTTGATCTTGTGCATAACAATGAGACAGTTGATATTTAATTGTGCATCAAAATGCCTCGCAAACATGTGCCAAAACATCATTTATAGTGATTAAAGCTGGGATAAGCGGTAGACAAAGTAAAAATCGGCCTAGTGCGAGTCGGACTCTCACGCAAAGGGTTCCGTACCACCGTACAATATTTAACAAAAAAACGCCGAAAAACACGTTTCTTGTACACTGTATTTTTTGTTGTTATAGTGGCAATAGAAATGCACAATCTGTGAAAATTGTCTTTTTTGTCTACCTATTACGGTTCATGTGATACAACCCGCTGACAGACAGACGCACGGACAGCAGAGGCATAGTAATATGGAACCCTATTACTGTAATAGGGTTCCGTTTGGCGCCCTTCTGGTACGGAACACTAACACGAGATATCAGCGTTCGTTCCAATTTTGGCCACGCGCCCCAATGACCTTGTAGCGCATAATCTTTATCAGCGTCAAAAATAAAAAAGAGTTTTTCGTCTCATATTTACCTCAACTATAGACCATACAGAAATAATCGCCATCACAAAAAGGAGTGTGGTTTTGTATCCTTGAAGGATAAGGAAAAGAGGCGGTAAGGCTTAGGTAGGTAGGGGGTTAGTGCCTCTCGATGTTGGATTGACTCGAAAGATTGCATAAGACCCCTAAGTAAAAAGCCTAATTACAAAGTCTAGGTTTAGAACCGATCCAACGGCGTTACCACAACAAAACAAATACCTAAATAAATAATAGATCTTAGCTAAGCAGTAAGCTGTAAAACGGACATGCAAAAAATAAATTTGAAAAACAATTACCATCAATTTTGTACTACTGTTCATTAATTTAAAAATCCCCAATTTTAGTGTTTCGTCTTCTAGGATTCCCGTGTAAATGACGCCCATCTTTAGATTTTCTTTTAACTGAAATAAGTGTATTTTTTATTATAAATAATATCAAGCACTATAAACGGGCTAGTTAAGGAGACCGTAGTTCAGGGTGGAGACTAAAAACATAAGATTTCGTAAATAGTGGTCGCAATTGTTTCATTGGATTTACTAAACATTATTGCACTGCAAAATAACAGGATGGTTTAAACTTTAAACCTCAAAAATCCTCAACAAACAATTCAATCACCCTTTAACCTTTAAAGGGTGATTGAATTATTTGTTGAGGATTTTTTTGAATCAAGAATGTTTAATGTTACTAAGGGGTTAAGGAACACTTAATGGGATCTGTTAAGTAAAAAAAAAAACAACCTGCAAATCCAATGGAAGTGAAAAGTCTGGTAACCATGTTGATATCTTTTTTGATTCCAGTTTATGATACAGAAGAGTTGCTAGTTTACATAAAAATGTTTCATTGGTTGATTGTTCTATAACAGACATAAATAATACAATTAAGTACATAAAATCAATCAGATCCCTTTAATATAATAGTAAGCCATAGATTATTCTATTCATACTTTGTGAAGCCACAGCAAAGGAAATCTTGAATGGTGCGATTTTCCTGTGAAGCCTCAAATAGTCTTCCTCAGCACTATCATTTATCCCATCCAGTAAAAGTACGAGTAATGCATTTTCTAAACACATTGAACAAGTGAGTTGGCTAGTTTTTTCCTGCAAATTTATTATGAAAAAACAATATACTTTGTGCAAAAAATAATTTCTAGTTCAAAATGTTAGCTGGTAAGTGGTTGGTCTATTTTGATCTATAAGTTGGGAGAATAGTGGAGTTAGTATAGTTTATTGTTTCAGAACTTAGTTTCTTACATTCATATCAGTTTTAAAACTGAGGTTTTCCACAGGCTGCAGACCGCTTGGCAATTGCGCAACTATATCCACATTAGCAGACTTGTTTTCATACCTGAACTCATTTGTAGAGAATAAACTTGGTGTGGTTGATATCTGCAAATTAACACTAACTGAACAGGACTAAACAGTGGTGCTGATTCTCTTGTACACCAAACTAAACTATCACTAAAATTCCTTATGACTATGACAATATTAAAGCTATTCTACAAAAAATATCTCTAAATTCAAAAATAATTTTGACACAATTTAAATCGAATTTGACAATCGGAATTCCACATTTTTTTGAGCTATGTCGCGCATTTGGGGCAGCCTCGACGAGGTGTTGGTGTGAATTTTTATGTCAACAAATTTTATTCCACGCCTTTTTAATCGCAGTTAAAAAGAGTCAGATTTTGATTTAAACAATCATATTTCAGGTGAAAAACATCAAATTCAGAATAGCAAAATTGCCATTTTCACTAAACTAATAACTCAATGCCATCTTAATGCTGTCAAACTAAAATATAGATAAGATAAGTTGTGTCACTTTGGTCTATTTAATTTTGAGAATGAGAAATCGTTGTTTGACAGAAGAAAAAAAAATTGGTGATTTTTAGTTTAGTTTTGAGACATTTGTGACAAGAGAATTGGCACCAATAGATGTATAAGTAGCTATAAGTATAAGTTAGCTTAATACATTAATAACCACAATCCAATAATTAGCAGCTGTTTTGCAGCAGAAAATTTAATAATACTTACACTACTCCACCAGTATTTTCTATATCTCTGCCATTGAATGAGGTATTGCATAGCATCATGCTGTGGTACAATCAAATTAAATTTGAGTACAGATTTTTTAAATGGGGATAAATTACTAAGTTGTAGTTCTAATGCTGTAGTCTTGTCATACATTTGTAACTCTTGTTTTATAAAACCAAAAACTGTGGGAACTTGTTTGAATTTGAGGTTGGCTTCATTTACGAAGATAGGTGTATGATGCTTATCAGATTTTGCATGGTTGTAGCGCAGCCAGTTAGCATGAATATTTCTTATCAGTAACTGACTAGGTTCCTTCAAATTTAATTTTACACAATTTTTATTGTCCTTTGTCTGTATGACAGTAAAGAATTGTTTCATTTGAAGCAATTTGTAGATTTTAGTTCTCATTTTGTTTTATTTTGGTTGTCTCTTGTTCAACTTCTACTTCATGTAATGGTATATTTCCTATGGGTGCGACAAAATAGTCATCCTCTTTTACTGCAGCATTTTTAAGAATTTCCTTCTGGCAATTGCCTTGTGTTATTTTATCTTCCCGTAAGGTTAAGTTTCTGGAAAATAGTAAAGTCATCATGTTATTGATTTATGTGTTTAATCTGGTCAAAGCCATTGATGAGAGCAAAGGTAAATATATTTCACATAAACCTACATGGGCACTCATGAAACGTCAGAAGCTAGGTGCATGGTTCCAATTGGTTGTTTCCTATGGAGAAGAGGGGCAAGAAACTCCATGGTTACTCTTTTAAAAATAATCGGCTTTTATAATATTTTCAAATAATAGTGATAATAGTTAAGGGAGGACAGCGTAGACCTTTCAACACCAGGTACTTAACAAAATAGAAAATGGTCAACAAATCTACAGTCTACTAGGCATACAACATTCTTACTTTCAAAAAATAGAAAAGAATCTATAATATAAAAGATAAATAAAATAATAAAAACCTATTTTAAACCTAATGACATGATTACCATTACAACAATCTGAATAATTATTATGTCCACAAAAGCCACTAATAAAAAGTTGAAAATTAAATTGTAGGTGTATAATGTCACTGTACGGTACTTACTGATCTTCCAGAACTGAATATAAGGGTTCGACATCGTCAGTGTTAATGTGAAGAACCTTATTAGCAAAAGCAATGGAATCTTCTAAAATTTTCACACCTTCCTCTGTGTCGTAACTCACCAAAGAAAGTCTTTCTAAAAGAGCAATAGTATTTCGCTCCACTTTAACAGTAGACGCATGGTCATTTGCCAATGTTGGAACAGGTGATATTGGTATTTTTGAATTCAATTTTCTACAGGCGATATGTATTATGTTGAAAGACCTAGAAGTTCTTTTGACCAACTTTAATATCATACTTATTTTTGGTTTGAGGTGTTTTCTGTGTTTTTATGATAAACTGAAGCTGAAAAAAATAAGAATAAAAAAATAATTTTGATATTCCGTAAGAGTCACTGTAAATTGTACCAGTAAGTCACAGAGCATGCAGTAAGTGTCAGGTGTCAGCTGTCAATTTCAATTGTCACTGTCAGTGTCAATCAAAGGAGTCCACCGGAATCATTGAAGTAGAGAGATATAAAATATAAATGTCTATGGAATGAGGGCTATCGCGTATGAATTCAACGCTGGAGGCGCTAGTGTAGCGCGAGGTCTCCGAAATGTCAAATGTCACTGAACGTTCACTTTTTGCGGGATTTTCTATCGGGAATATGTATTTATTATTAATATTTGTTGTAAAGATTATGCCATTCCTGATGAATGGCTTAAGATTTTCTAGAGTCAATAGTTGCCAATTTAACTGATTAAAAATTAAAAATAAAGACTGTGAGTATAAGGCATCTCAGATTTTTACGATAACAACACCACAGAGCATATTAACATAAACTGTTTCGTTATTTCATTTCATAATTTCAGTTTGACAGACTTGGCTGTCAATATAACCTATAATCAAGGGTTTCAAACTTTCAATTTCAAAGAAAAAGGATATTTCTATCCTGACTTGGTTATTTTTCTCTAGATCTTGATTTAGATCAGGTAATTATGCAATTCCTATACATAATCCATTCATAAACAGAAGATACCAATAACACTGATACTTACCTATAATTGTACAATCAACTAGTGTTTACAAAAAAAATATACTCGTTATTACCATCTCTAAACAATAGAAAAACATTATTATCAATTAAATAATTCAATTTAGTCTATTGTTACAAAAAGGTGCGGCATAACAACACAATTCTCAGCTTTCTTCGCTACTTGGATGCTTGGTGCCTATTGATCCAGTTTGGGTACGGGCAATCTTTAGATATCAATGATTTTTAAGAAATCAATTTATCAGTCAGCGCAAATGCCCTTTCCCTGTTCCTTATGTAAAAAATATCAAGATTTCTATTCTATTTCAGAAAATATGAAAAAGTATGCTCGCTCTGTTTTATATGACAAGGTACACAGAGGAGGTGTGTTAGTCTGCATCGGCTTAACATTGTATGGGACTGTGCTTTTGGGTGACCATTTTTATAAGTATTTCAAATATGTCAAACCTCAAATACAAGCAAGTAAGGAGGCTGCTGAGAAAGAACTTTTAGCAGAAGGAGCCGCAGAAAGACTAGTTTAATAAATATGGTTTTGCCTGGAGTCAATGTACACATAGAATTAATTTAAGCTGTAAATGTATTTAATAGTTAGTTTTGTTTTGATGTTGTTTTATTAAATCAATGCCTGAGTAAAGTGTGTATTTATTATTTTAAGCCAGTATCCTGCTCACTTAAATAAATTGCTTATTTATCAACAGAGGCTAACATTTTTCCAAATCCTGACTACAAATCTTCTTCAACAAATTTTCACCCTTATCTGGATACAATGTAGATGACAGCTAAATACTGTTTTGCTGTTGCAATAGCCAACAACGCAATGGCCTATTCAGTAGTGTAGTAGGGATTTGTATTTACGAGAACTTGAGACAACACAGGTACCGCAGTTCCGTCTTGTCGCTAGTAGATGGCGTGAGTAGTTAACTAGTTGTGATAGGCCCAGTGGCGGCGCACGGTGGATCGAAAATCGGCTGTAGAAGACATAGGATCTCGATTTCTTAAATGTTATTTTTTTTGCTGGAAATGACTTCTGCTGATCATTAACTATGTACAAAAATGACACCCGAGTTAATTCTGCCCAAAAACGAAGGAAATATATTTTTTTTACGAAAAATTTGTATGAAGCTAGTATGAAAAATCGAATTATCTCCTAAACGGCATGTTTAACCGTAATATCCTTGGAGGTGGTCATAGTGCTAATTATTTATGATTTTTTGGTTGCCGATTTGACGAAAAATTTAATGCCGTTTTTTGTTGTTGTTTTAAAACGATCCCTTTTAGTGTCCAAGTTAAAAAGTTCGATATGTTATTAACCCAAATATTAAGAACACACAAAACAAGAAAAGATAAATAAAAAAATTGCTGTTTTTTGACACATTTTTATTAATTTAAATAAAAAAAGATTATATTGATAAAAAAAGATTGTATATAATATACAAAATAATTTAATTTAAGGAATTAATACTAAGCATTTGTAAAATAAAGTAAAATAAATAAAAAAAAGACAAAATATCATTAAATATTACAAAAAAAAAACCCAAACAGACTCAAATACAAATTTACAAATAAGTACATATATAATTTTTTTACAAATTTTCCTTATCACTCTCGTTGTCAGACTCCAATTCTGAGTCAGCATCCAGATTGGATATATCCAAAAACTCGAACTCAGTTTCCTGAAATTGAATTAAGTCGAGAGTTTCAGCAAAAAAGCTCTGCTTTTTCTTGGCATCTAACTTAGGCCTTTGTGCACTTAGCAAAGGATCCGAAGAAACAACAAGCATATTTAAAATGTCTTGATTGGAATCCTGCCTGCTTCTTTTCCGCGAATGATGTTCTCGAAACCTCCTAAAATCTTTGTTTCGAGACTCTGAGGCTTCTTCCGAGTCCCAATCAGCACAATATTATTTTTCTCAATTATGTCAGCCCCATGGATTAATAATTTATGAACGGTTGACGACATGTAGTACCAGTCGTATAATAATACGTACTTTTCTGCTGTTTTGCGGGCATAATCTCTAAATTTTATTATATCGACCTGCTCTCCAGATGTAATTGCTTGTAAAATTACAGCAAATCTTTTGATGAGGTCTTCATCCAAACCGGTTATAGCTGCGGTTTTATTAGGAAACTCAAAGAATTTTCTTGCAGTATTCCCGTCATTGGTGGTTCCCGAGCCTTGTTTTACTATATCAATCAACAGATTGAGCTCATCTTTGAATTTATTTTGAATTATTTTCTTCCTTGTCTGTAGCATTTCTTTGTGCTCATCACTTCTCGCTGCCCACCGTTTGAAGTCGAGCCTGTATGCAATGTGTAACAGACATTCCATACAATTTATACGGGCGTGTAGGGATGACAAGCCAAATTCATACAGGTCAGAACACACAATTTTTGATGTTACAGCATCTAAGCGGTTCATTTCTGTAGGCTTTGCTAAGCACAGGTAGCACGATGCATTTGATCTAGCTTCAGAAAGGTAAGTGCAAACTTTAGCGTCGATCATCGTCATCATTAGTTCATGAGTCACCCTATTATTATTATTGCACTCTGTGGGGATATCTCTTGCAGGACGGCTAAGTTCAGCAGCATATGCTGTCAGAAAAATCCGTCAATTAACTGATGTAGATACCGCGAGGCTAGTCTATTTCAGTTATTTTCATAGTATCATGTCTTATGGTATTCTGCTGTGGGGACGGGCTGCAGACATCGAGTCTATTTTTATTCTGCAGAAAAGAGCTATCAGAGCCATGAATATTATCTCCGTAGGCTCGATTCTCTAAGGGAACTGTTTAAGGACATTAACATCATGACGGTACCTTGTCAATATATCTATGAAAACATCATGTACGTAAGAAAAAAATTACATATTTTTAGTAAAAGAGGTGATAGACATAATTATTGTACAAGAAATAGGGATTTATTAGTTCAACCAGGTTTCAGACTGGCTAAAGTAGACTCATCTTTCATGGGGTACTGTTTAAAATGTTACAATAAAATTCCTCCCCACATACTTCAACTGAATGAGACGAAATTCAAATCTTGTATAAAACGCACACTATGTAGGCAGGCATATTATAAGTTGGGGGATTACATAATTGATAAAAATGCTTGGCTCATTGCTGGTCCTGCTCCACAAGCATAAACTAATTGATTAGCATTTGAAAATACCGTTGGAGCTGCTGAAGATTTTAAAAACTATCTTTGCATTGTATAAATTCAATGTCTTAGCATTGTATAATTGCATAGCACATGTGTGAGTACTATGTACCGACTGTAAAGCTACCATTTAGGTACTGGGTATGTCTTTCATTGACTTGAATGTGCCCTGGCGGCTGAGATTATGTCATGCTCACTCTAATGTCTCGCTGGCGGTGGCACGTGTGTTGGATCATTTAGCTCCCTTCAAAATGGTTGAGCTGAATGGTGCTAATCCATGCGTCATGTTCGTGAACGGGCGCCGTCAGTAGAGACTGGCCATCTCTTAGCTGCCATGGCTAATTATAATTTTGGAATTGTTCTTTGTTTTTTATATTTTTATTACGGACGCTTTTAACGTGCACGTCTTTCTACATTGTTCTCACATGTATAATTTCAACGTTAATGATGTAACCAATATTTTGTAAAAAAAAAATTGATTTAAAAGAGTGTCCGTGGAGTTTCTTGCCCGTTCTTCTCCATAGGTACCTACTACGCTTTGGAATGGGCAACTAGCTTCATATTTCTGACTGACCGACTTCTTGACAATTCAAAAGTGCCTGTAAATGGTTTAATTGAAATAAATGCTTTGAGTTTGAGTTTGAGTTTGATAAGGGCCTCAATTTCTTCATCCATTTGTTTTTTCAGCTCAAGGACAACTGCTTCACTCACCTTTACAAAAGTAAACTGAACTGGACGACAAAACAAAACTGAGCATGGTTTTGGGTTCGTCCATAAGATGTTGTCTCCATCTGTCAGTTTAAGTGGCACCAAGGAGGTCATAAAAATGCTCGAGTCATCTTCCTCACCCTCCATTTTCTGCTTGTATCGGCTTTGGTTAGAAGCACCATCAAATCCCCACTTGGATATCAGCTTCAACTGCTTGTTATGCTCTTCCTTAGAAAGGCTTTGAAGGATTCTTGTAACTGTGATATCAAGTAAAGCTTGAAGTGTAATCCTAGCCGATGAATCAGTAACTGTCACTGATTGCTTCGGAGGGTAGCAATCAAGCTTAGTTTGTTGCACTTTATAGTAAGATGGATAAATATCCTTAGCACCTTCCCGAATGGCAGCCTCTCGCAACGTAATATATTGCCACTTTGAGAGTTTTAGCGAAAGAAGCAATCCAAGCGCCTTTTCTGACGTAAATATGATTGTTTTCGCTGGTTTCTTAAGCGTTTCATTTAATTTAGCGGCTGCTTCAGGATTTTTCATCATGTATTCGATGACAGAGGCGATATCTCCATGCCCTTCTTCTTTTAAACGTGCTGCAGCTGCATATGCCAATTCACTGGAATCTTCGCCTGTGTGTTCATCAGATCTTCTCTTTTTTTGTTTACTTCCCAGATCTTCGAATGGTTTACGGGATCTTTTCGTCATTGTTCCAATGGACGTTGATGTCGACGGTTCTGGAGAGACTGAGGGCGCTCTTGGTATCTCATCAACACTTGGTTCTTGATTAACTAAAGTTTGCACAAAACTCGGCCAATCAATATTTGCTCCCAACCAATTCTCGTACTTTCTCCTGAAATTATCAAGGAATCGGTTGGATTTCTGCCACCTTTGTAAAGCGGCTCGCGTAAATCTCCGACAAAATTCTTTGAGAACAACACGATCTTCGTCAGACAGGCAATCGCCTATGCGGGATACAACTGCACTGAACAATACTTCATGATCAAATGAAGTACTCTCACTTCGTAGAAGAACAAACAAGTCTAAATTCGTGATTAAACTTTCCATTCTAAGATTTTATAGTCGCAGATTTAGTGTTAGCAGTTACACAGTTGTGAACAAACTAAATTATAAAACAAAACTTTAGCCCTTTTATTGCAAAACGCCAATAATTAGGTAACTACCCTCATTAGTTATCTTCTCATTAGCTAATGAAAATTTATAATTGTCACTAACTATTCTTAGAACTCATAGCACTGCTAATTAACAAATTAGCTTACTTATCAGGAAAAGTTGAATGTAATCCATAGTTGGCATTGTCGTGAGATATTGAAAATCATTAAATCACCTATAAAGACTCATTAGAAGACCTAATCAGTGTAGTTACTTAATCACTTCTTTTCGGACTCATTAGAAGAGTAAACAATTGGTAATTTGGTTGTATGAAAAGTTTTAAAACTCATGATGTGTTGATAAATATCTAGCTCAAACATAGTTGTCTACGTGTGGGTGTACTATAAACCTCTGCCAACTCCTTCGGAAATATAGGAGTGATGCTATTTTATGTTACGTGTAGTTAAAAGTCCGTGTTCTTCAATATAAACACTAAAAGGAATCGTTTCATATGAAAAAACAAATGAAAATATTTTGACGATTTTTAAAAAAAAACGGCATGAAATTTTTCGTCAAATCCGCAACCAAAAAATTATAAATAATTAGCACTATGACCACCTCCAAGGATATTACGGTTAAACATGCCGTTTAGGAGATAATTCGATTTTTCATACTAGCTCCATACATTTTTTTCTTATAAGTATATATTCATTTATTACTTTATACGTGTAGGTTTATTTCAATATTTTAGTTTAAGACTTCGCATATTTATATTTTTCTCTTCTTGTTCTCACACACTATTGTCTACATTTCTTTCTCATTTCTCCTATCGCAGGTCTGCTGGAAGAAATTTCTTAAGAAATAAGCAGTACCTTTGTACTCATAATTATGATTATGTCTTATCTGTATCTATTTTTCTGTGTGTACATAAATAATAAAATAAATAAATAAATAAAAATTATAACTCTTCCATTTGTGCACACATTTACTTCATATGACATTTTATAGAACAGTAATGATCAGCAGAAGTCATTTCCAGCAAAAAAAATAACATTTAAGAAATCGAGATCCTATGTCTTCTACAGCCGATTTTCGATCCACCGTGCGGCGTAAAGGGGGGCGGACGGGGCGGTCCGCACCGGGTGCCAAGCATCAAGGGGTGACAACAACAACTCACTCGTATAATCAAAGAAAACCACTACAAAGACATCAATAAATAACTACCTACCGTTGTACAGACGCCAGCACATCAACCTACTACAATCGGTCAAATTTCTTTAATAAATCTTCAACTTTATCACTAAAGCAAGGTTCAAAGTTGATTGGGAAAATTTGACAGTTTCGGGTAGGTTGTCGTGCTGGCGTCTGTACATACCTAGCTACTTACATACTAATATTATATTTAGAAACTCATCGCAGCTATGTTTTCATCTTTTTTTAGATTTTTTTTTAATTTCCCTAAAATAATGAATTCGTGTTGCGCTTGGTTTGATCTTATACCACGCGTAACATCGATTGAGCTTATGTTCCAATTCTAAGTTTAGAGCTGTCTTAGATTTTTTTTCAACAATTGGTGTTTCTGTGGCTTCATGTAAAAGAAGCTTTTCAAAGTAAAAATTAATAAAATCTTACTTAGGTAGGTATGAAATGAGTGAAATCAGACTAACCAATCTTTCTTGTAGTTTCTTGCCGACTCTTCTCCATAGGAAACGACCAATTGGAACCGTGCACCTAGCTTCTGACGTTTCATAAGTGCCCTTGTAGGTTTATGTGAAATAAAATATTTTGAATTTGAATTTCGATTTTAGAAAGAGACAGATCGAAATTTTTAGTAAAATAAAGTCTCGTAACCATGTTTAGTATTTGGTATTTTATTTTAAGTACCTAGGGTGCTCAATACAAAACCACCCGGGATGCCAATCTACCCTACGCCGCCACTGGATAGGCCTACCTATTTCAGTTAGGAGGAGGACATCTGATTCTTTCGTTTAGAATGCTGAATGCACCGATAATAACACTAGTGCATTCAATAACGAAAGTCAGTTAACACTTTACCTACTTATATTTAAATCTTTTAAACAGCATTATTCAATGATGCCGATTCTCTTGTCACAAATGCCTCTAAACTAGACTAAAAATCACCAAAATTTAGTTTATTCCTGTCAAACGATGATTTCCCATTCTGAAATAGACTAAAGTGACACAACTTAACTATATTTTAGTTTGACAGCACTAAGATGGCACTGAGATTTTAATTTAGTTAAAATGACAATTTTGCTATTCTGAATTTGACGTTTATCACCTAAAATTTATTTTTTCTTACTAAATCTGACCATTTTTAATCTTGGTTAAAAATGGTGTATTTAATGTGGAATACTATTAGTTGTCATGAACTAAAATTCACACGAACACCTCGACTTCGGGTGCAAAAACAGTACTGTATAATATTTTTTTTTTTCTTTTCTTTTGCTTATATCCCGAAAATGGTGTGTCCTATCGCAACAATAATGAAAATTTCGACCCCCTTTATGTAACCTTCATACCCCTAATAATCAACACGTAGGTAATAAATTTTCTTATTTTCCATGCAAAACGTGAAAAATTCCATATAAAAAACGTCGAGGCTGCCCTCACGACGCGCCACCGGCTCTAAAAAAATTCACGGGGTAGGGCAAAAAAGTATGAACGTGGAGTCGCGATTGTCAAATTCGATTTAGTTGTGTTAAAATATTTTTTTAATTTAGCGACATTTTATTGCAGAATAGCGTTAAGATTCTCATAGTAAAAAGTAAGGAATTTTAGTGATAGTTTAGTTAGTTTAGTCCGGTGTACAAGAGAATCGGCACCATTAACCTATCTACTCAGGTTTTCAGTAGTTCGTGTAGCCAATGTTATCTATGTTAATATTAACTTAAGGGTTCCCGAATCCATATTTATATTGTGCCGAAACGATGATGTTATTTAATATTACATGCTATGGTTACATGTAAAAAAAAAACTGAAGTTAGACGGATCGGACCGTCACTAAGGTCGCGAAGAGCTGGTCAGCGAGCTGTGTTATGAAACACATTATTCAATCAGTGTAGCAAGATTCTTGTCAGGTAGTGAACGATCTCCGGCTTTTTTAATGTCTCTACAGACTATTAGGTACCTACTTGGAAAGACGTTTTGTAGAAGCCTGAAGAGTGCAAGATAAGTTTACACGCGAGTGGTGACGCTGGCGTGCTGAATTCTATACTGTAATATTTAAAATATAAAATCTATACTAATAATTAATCTTTATATTATTAATTTTATATTACTTAAGTAATTAAATAAATAATTCTAATTTGACCTCATAAACGACAAGACGGCGGCATACTTATTACCTACTTCGGGTTTCAGCCGCGCGCAGACTTATCTTTCGAGCACGTTAAGTAAGCAGGTACAGTTTTGCGGCTACCTACCTCCTTTCTATGTATCTACCAATGGACAATGGATACAATGACAGTCAATGTACCTACCGATAGGGCAAAAATATGTCAAACTGTCTGTAAATCTATAAACACATATTTTGCAGTTTCACACATACGCGACGTTCAGGGTAGGCCCTACCTACGCAACGCAATTGCTAAACTGTACGCGATATCCTTAAGAGAAAACGTGGACGTAATAAATAGCTAGATAGGGCTGGTCACGTGCAGGTCGTCCCATTTATGCTTCTTGTGAACACTGAAGGAAGTGCTGCAATTACTCGTGATTGATAGTGCGAGTTAGATGCGGCCGTAAGGGTCGCGCCATCCATATAACTTTCTTATCTACCTCTGAAGGGAAACTTTATGACATCTTTACGGGAATCGAAAAATATGGACGACCCCTGACATTAAAACGCCGGTCTCGTATAAGTACCCAAATCGGATTTAAGAACTAAGGTTTTGACCACATTACACCGGTTAGCGAGTAATCGGCGATTAACCGTGCCGTCCTTACGTTGTTTACGCGCTGGCCGAGAGTTAATTGCGGTCGCAGTCGCAGTTGGAACTTTATACACTTACAAAATAGGTACGTAGGTTCCACCTACCAATAACATTTAAGGGTTCTCTTGGATTTTCCTGGTAGAAAATAAGTAACTAGGTCTTTGTTATTGTCGTAATTTCGGTGTTAATCTAAGATAAATATTTGAAGATATTCTTTTCAAAACTTGACTATTCCATTTTCGACGGAACATATTTTTTGTTGTGTGCTGTGTGTGTTGTGCCTAACATTGAAATTTACAAAAGTTTGTCAAAACGTGATTGATACAGCAGAAAAAACAACGCATGATTTCACCAAAAGTAGTATAAGTAATCCACTTAGAAATTAATTCCTAAAAAACTATTTCCTCAAATTTTGAAAAATATATTAAGTGGTAAAATCATGTTTTGAAAATAACCTTCTAGCAAGTTAGGTAGCTACCTAGCTACTTAGGTAGGTTCATGCTATTACCTCGGTAGTTACTCTAAGTAGACATGTACCTAGGTAGGTAGTATGTTATCCTACTACCGTTAGCAAGTATAGTCGATGAAAGAAATTGGTACCTACCTAATTTAATTACGTTCCTATCATGTTGCAGAAGGTACCTAAATATGAAAGTAATAGTACCGACCCATAGAATTATTTCGTTTGATCCCAACCAGAAAAATATCTTTTATAATGAAAAGTGATATCAATAGTGACATAACTAATAAACACAAAATACACATCAAAAGTGTCTAGGGATCAAGTACGGATTGAGGATTATAATTTTAACTTTTTTGAATCGTTATTGATTCTTTTTAGTGAATTTTACTATTTGAATAAAGAATTTTCTTTAAATTTTGATTATAAATAGAAAATCAACTGTCAATCAGGATTCCTATAAAAGTGTGTACAAAACCATTATAATTACATCGGAACTGAAAAAAATTGCATCGATATGGAGCGGCCACATTATTTGACACGAGAAGACATGATGAGAGCCGTCGGAATGTTGCAAGCTGGTTCCAGGTAACGTACTGTGGCTGTCGCTCTTGGCACTACACAGAGCGTCATAAGCCGCCTCTGAATCCGCTATCGTATCACGGGCAGCGTGGCTGAGCGACATGGAGGACGATCTCGTATCATCACTCGCAGACAGGACCGGTACATCCAAAATACTGCTCAACGGAATTGTACCATGAACGCCTTGATGTAGGCTTCGAGCCTAGCCGCTCAGCCACGCTGCCCGTGATACGATAGCGGATCCATAGCTCTTCAGGCTTGCTGATAAGCGACCAAACCATCCGAAATCGTTTACGTAAAGTGGGCCTGCGTTCCCGAAGACCGCTGAGAGTTCCACCTATAGCACCCCGCATTCGTAGGGCCCGTTTACAATGAGCTCGCGAACACAGAAATTGGGAGGAAGTAAACTGGCGTTGTGTTGCTTTTCCGATGAATCTCGGCCTCATACCGAAAGGTATGAGGCCGGATACAAGACGTACTCAAGTTTGGACCTCCGGACGTCAAGAACGTTTGAAATTTTGTCAGGAAGTTCATTCATATGGAGAGGGAACAATAATGCTTTGGGCTGGTATTTGGATAGGTGGAACAACCGATCTCATTTGGATCAGGGGCAACCTCAAAGCTCAGATTTATGCGGAGAGGATTGTTTCAGTCGTGATCATCCCTTTGCGAATGCGGTTAGGTGATTCGTGTCGACTAATGCACGACAATGCACGTCCATACACGGCTAGAGTCGTAACACGCACTCTTGCCGATGCTCGCATCAATTTTCTGCCGTGGCCTGCTCAATCGCCAGACCTCAACCTCAAAAAGAGAAAAATACTGAATTTAATTTAGAGTCTGCATATGGCTCTATCATCTCGGATGTAGAAATAACTCAGGAATTTGAAAACTTTTTTGCTAATATTCCCCTTAAAAATACTTTAGCTTTAAATTCCTCACCAGCGCTTTCTGCTGCCTTACTTAGACAGAATGTGAAGGCATGCCCTTTGGAGTTTAGGTTTCAGCATACAAACCCCCAGGCTGTTATAAAAGCTTTTAAAGATCTTAAAATTAAATCAACAGAAGATCTCTGGGGAATGTTTGTAAAAGTCTGTAGATCTATTATCAAAACCATTGTGCCCTATTTAGCTTTCATATTTAACACCAGTGTAGACCAAGGAGTCTTTCCGGATCTCATGAAACACAGTAAAGTAGTTCCATTGTTCAAATCCGGTGATAGTAAAGAACCCAACAATTATAGGCCTGTGTCAATTCTACCAGTTCTCAGTAAGGTGTTTGAAAAGTTGATGCTCAATCAAATGTTACGTCACTTTAATAAAAAATATATCTCATGAACAACAGTACGGTTTCACCAAAGGGCGTTGTACCACTGACGCCAGTGTCACACTAATAAAGAACATTTTTAATGCCTGGGAAGAAGCACAAGATGCCATTGGAATCTTTTGCGACCTCTCGAAGTCATTCGATTGCGTAGGCCATGAGACACTTCCGCAGAAATTGGAGCACTGTGGGATTAAGAATACAGCTCTTGATTTACTAAGATAATTCCTAAAAGATAGAAAGCTTAAAGTTCAAGTAAACGGCGTAAACTTATTGGGGTTTGAAATGGCAATGGGCGTTCTTCAAGGTTCGATATTGGGTCCTTTCCTCTTTTTAGTTTACATGAATGATTTACCCCAATTACTTCAAAATCAACCGAAGATGCGTGTTATTTGCAGATGAGAAATCATTGATCTTTAAAATCAACCGACGCAAAATCTTGACGACGTGCTATTCACGTCTATTCTTCAGGTCCAAGATTGGTTTACGGTAAACAATTTTGGTACTAAATAATAAAAAAAACAAATGCATTAGATTTAAATTACTTAATGTTAGAAGTAGCGAATGTGACATCATATTAAATGGAGAAAAACTGGAATTTAATAATCAAACGGTTTTCCTAGGAATCACGTTAGACGAGAAATTACAATGGGGACCTCACATAACATCTCTTGCGGGGCGGTTAAGCTCGGCCGCTCATGCTGTTAGAAGACAGTTAACAGACGTAGAAACCGAGCGTTTGGTCTATTTTAGCTACTTCCACAGCATTATGTCGTATGGCATTTTACTGAGGGGTCGGGCTGCTGACATTGAATCCATATTTATTTTGCAAAAGAGAGCTGTCAGAGCCATTTATAATCTACATCGCCGCGAATCTCTGAGGGAACTATTTAAAAGGATTAATATTATGACGGTACCTTGCCAATTCATTTATGAAAATATTATGTATGTAAGAAAAAATCTACATATTTTTAATAAAATAAGTGATAGACATATCAATCAATCAATCAATCACTTTATTTGTGAAACTTAGGTGTTTACATAAATAGGGGGTGCGCTATGTTTTGTCATAATTAATACATACAAATTTTATAAGTGACCCATTAGGAGTCATTAGATTATGTCATTAGAAATAAATAATATAATTTTAATACTAGAAATAAAGATAAAATAGATTAACCATTTTTAAAGTATCGTAAGTTTTAAAGTATAAACCAGATTATCTAAAGTAGGTACATTATTTTTTTATGGGGTACTGTGTTAAATGTTTCAACAAAATACCTTGTGATATATTGCAATTAAATGAAAGAAAATTTAAAACTCATATTAAAAGTACACTTTGTAAAGATAAGATAAGAATGCTTGGAACATGCTGGTCCTGCTCCATAGGATAATCTAGAATCTAGACAAAATCAACTGGTTGCTAATTCAATTGTATAATTTATATATATATTTTTTAATATTGTATTACATTGTTTTTACATTCTGTGATTACTTCCTCACACACTGACTTATTAATTGTAAAATTTTAGGAAAATCGTCTACTTTTACAATGTTTGTAAATATGTGAGCACCATGTATCTATCACATAATTAATTTATCTGTTATTGCTTCATTTTTAATTCTTTTTACCTATTATACCTATATAGTAATTTTAGTCTAGGTGCATCGTCTTCACATATAATTATATAACTAATGTACCTATACAAAATATTGTAAAACATTTTAAAAGAGTAACGGTGTAGTTTCTTGCCCATTCTTCTCCATGCGAAAATTACCTTTTGGAAGGTGGCGACTAGAATCAATTTTTTTTTTTGAATTTTTTTCGTTCAAAAGTGCCTTATAAGTGCCTATTTGAAAAAAATGATTTAACTTTGACTTTAACCCAATTGAGTACGCATGGGATATGCTCCAAAGAAGAGCTCTGCCGAATATGGATGCCGTGCATAGGTACCCCATAACAACTTTTTGACTTGTTAGAAAGAACGTGGGTGGCCATTCCTCAAAGTGATTTTGATGAACTGTAATGAACTGTAATTCGTGTCAATGGTGGAAACACAGATTATGTTTTTTTTATCTTTACAATAAAAAATTTAAAAATCCTCATTTTTGCCTTTTTTCCATTTAATTGACGACAAACTTAGGTTAATTTCCCACAATTTAAAAAATATCAATTTTTCTTAATTTTTACAAACTTGTTAACTTAAACATAGGAATCAAAGTAAGAAGCCAGTCTGGAAGACTAGATTTGGTAAATATAAATTGGATAATTTTTTATAAGTAGTTAAAAATGTACTTGACCCATAGACACTTTTGATGTGTATACCTACTTCCATTTAGATGCACTCACTTGCAATTTTTTTTTTAAATATCCTTTTACGAACTTTGATTAGTATTGGTGGCATAAAATTATTCTAAACTCTAAAGTAGAAATTTTAATGTGCTCTGCTTCAAAATAGTGGGTACTTTGGTCTATCGAAAATAATCGAAATATGGTAATATATATTATGAATATATATACTATAATATACCATATAATATATATACACACAGTTTGCGGTCAGGGTGCATTCGAAAGTATTTACCTACTTATATAAGTATAGGTACTCGTAAGTATCCAAGTATGTTTGGGTCATTATCGACCCACTGGGCATTGTATATGTATAAGCCCTTTCAAACACTGCAGCCCTGCAGGTCAGTAGGTACATAATTAAATATAAAATTTTCAATGACATCCAAGGTACCTACATATTAACTACATATTATAGGAAATTATATTCAATAATATTTATACACTATGTTTAGGTACACAAACTTAACTTATACCTCCCTAACTACACGCAAATAAATTAACGAGAGAAACATGTTTACTAACATGCGAACTCATTAAATAGACTAAAGATAAGTACAGTACCTACCTACGACGTGTCTGAGTAGGTAGATAAATATCGGTAACAACACGTTCGCACGGACGTAAAAATATCGCGGCGGGATTTTATCGCGCACTGGATTTTCAACTCTCGGCGCTAAGCAGAGCGTTGAAAAACCAGTGCACGAAAAAGAATCGCCGCGGTAAAAAATCGCCTATGTGAACCTGGGCTAACTATGCATGTATGTAATAAAAGAAAAATACCAAAGGTCTGTTCCAAAAGTATCTGATGAAATGCATCAGAAAACGTAGGTACAGTGCTTTTCACGTAAAAAGAACGCTGGCCGTTTACTTGCGCACTGAGCAATTTATCGATTCCAGTCTATTCCATAGTACTAAGTAGCTAATAAAGTACCTATTGTGATTCTACAATTAAACAATTACACTTATATTATAAAACCAATAGCCTAGAACTTTAGGATGCGACTGTATCCGAGCGCAGACACATACCCTACACGCAAATAAATTAACAGTCGCTCAGCGTTCTTTTTACGTGACGCGCACTGTACCTGTGGATGCCAATATGTAGTGCCGCTTACAAATTGATTGCTTCGATTTCAATATTTTATTTACTTTAACCCGAAATTCTAATTTTAGATCACCTTACAGATGTTTTTCATTTGACAATTGAGATAAATCTCAATTTTAGTCGATGATTTTTCAATTATGTTATTCAAACAATATTTTTTGGAAAAATGGGTGAGATAAGAAGTTGAAACCTCTAAATACAGATGAATCTGTTACTAATACCCTTTAGTGAGTGATTGCGTCAGAATTTAACCTGAATAGGGTTTGTTTACACTTTCACCAGATACTTTTGGAACAGAGATTACATACCTAGGTAGACCATTACTAAAATTCCGGCTAAGTGTGATTTACTTCCAAACTCCTCGGTTCTCAAGTAAGTAAGTTCGAATTCTGATTCTACATCGTTTAATTTTCATAAGCGACAGCATAAACTGTAGGTAGTTAGGTATATGTAATTACGAATATATTGCTGTGGTCATGCAAGTCGAGGTCAAAAATGGTAACAAAAGTTTGTAACTTTTGATTACCTTATCATCTGCAAAAGTTGCATACTGTTGTATCTTTATTTAAAGATAACTGTCACCTTGACCGTGGTCTCTTATAATTTAACTCAAACAGTGATAAAACATTGCATAACTAGTAGATATTATGTACTTATATAAAACCTGTTCTGTACGCAAGATATTTGTCCCAGTTGTAAGACTGCTGTCTCGAGAACATGGCCGCGAACGTTCCCCGTATTAAGTTCAATAACGGACTGACCTGTCCCATACTTGGGCTTGGGACATGGCAGGTAAGATGTAACATGCTTTTGTAATACCTATCATGTTTTAAAATTGTCACCAATATTAGAGTTGAAAAATTATAGTATTATTGAAGTAGTTTCATCAGCAATTTGTTAAAACTCATATTGCACCCTTACTCAGACACGCATTACCTACACAGTGCCAACTATCTGATGTTACCTATTTGGTACCTAGATTTGTTTTACAACCCTGATTTTCAGGTGGTGCCTGTAAACGTAACGAGTTATTACACTGTAAAATTTATCATAACTCGGGCTGCTATTATAAACTGTATTAAAATTTTAAGTATCCAGCTCATCTCGTGACTACCACCCCTTATTTATAATAAAACATCTCTTTAAAACAATGTTTTTTTATGATATTCAGTCGAACCACGGCGAGGTGACGCGGGCAGTCGGCGAAGCCATCGACATTGGATACCGACATATAGACTGTGCGCATCTATATTTTAACGAGAAGGAGGTCGGAAAAGCGATCAAGGAGAAAATTAACCAAGGCATCGTAAAAAGGTCAAAATATATGTCCATTTAGCTTGTACCCAATGCTTTCTCCGTTCCGGGGCAGACCTGTCTTTGGTCCCGCTTATCCCTAATCCACGTGCCGTTTTATTATTATTGAATAACAAAATTACGTAGTAAATGTCTAGGGTATATATATTTATTTATTTAATCATTTATGTACACACATATATAAACAGACAAGAAGAAAAGAACAGAAAAATACGTACAAATACGTATATATTTATAAATCTGCGAAATAAAATGAATGAACGTATTCATTCGTAATAATATCTAGGTACAAATCTGCGGCAAGGTAAACTATTAAATCAAATATGTTTATTTATGCACAGCTATACAGTTGTGTACACTATTTTGAATTGTGTTAGTAGAAAGCAAATTAAATTAGTTCGTTAAATTCTATAAATATCTAGAAATGCTTATCTCAGTGCCCATCTTACAGGGGTTGTGCCGCTATTTTGCCTAGATAATTAGCTCTGTGCGAGTAGGTACCCTGTACCAATCTAAACGTGTTATTATTACAAACATGTTGATATTATGCTGCTTTAATGTTTTACAGAGGAGACCTTTTTATAACATCAAAGATATGGAATACGTATCACAGGCCGGATTTAGTGGAAAAGGCTGTAAAAATCTCGTTGTCTGATCTCGGATTGGATTATTTGGATTTATATCTCATTCACTGGCCTATGGCTTACAAGGTAAGCCCATTTTTATTATTCGTAAAGTTGTATACTGCGAACTAAGCCTGACGCAACCTCGAACAGAAATTGAGTTTATATTAGGTTAGCTGAATTCTTTAAATCCACAGAAGACTTAGGTAAATAAAAAGTTAAAAAAAACTTTTCAATTTCGGCTAAAGCTTTTGGCAAAACGATACTCAAGGAACATTAGCTTTATTATGTACAAAGCGAAATGTTTGTCTGATTTTAGGAAGGTAGTGATCCGTTTCCTTCGGATGCTAATGGAAAAGTGATTTATTCCGAAGTCGACTACGTGGATACGTGGAAGGCTATGGAGAAGCTCGTCGAGAAAGGCCTCGTTAAGAGTATCGGCGTCAGCAACTTCAATTCTGTACAACTGACTCGAATTCTGAACGCTGCTACAATTAAGCCAGTGACCAATCAGGTGAGGTGTTGAAAACGATTCAATCAACGGCGATTTTGTTGTGGAATGTTGTAAGATTTGAAGGCATTTTTTTTAAACGGGTAAGGGAATTGGTATAACGCCGTGAGTGCCTTAAATGTTATTTTGGAAAGAAGGAACATTAATCTATTGTGCAAATTAAAATCACGAATAAAAATATTCCTAAAATTGCTGTTGTTAAAAGCCGCAGGCACGTATGCCTAATTGTAATTCTAATCCAACTGCGAGCTGGTTGATAAGTCATTGGCTTGTTGTAGGTGGAATGTCACCCATACTTAAATCAGAGCAAGCTGTTTAACTTCTGCAAGGAGCGCGGGGTCACTTTAACGGCGTACAGTCCACTCGGAAGTCCTCAGCGGCCGTGGGCGCAGCCCGGTGACCCCTCTCTATTGGAGGAGCCCAAAGTGTTAGCCATTGCGAAAAGGCTGAACAAAACTCCGGCACAAATTTTAATAAGGTAACTTTTCTTTAATTAATTTAACAGATTATTATAAATTACATCGATAGATGATTTGTGAGGTCTGTGCTCCATTCATTTAGGATCTGTTTATTGTTTTTATACAGTTTAATAGATTACTTTACCTAAATAAAGCTCAATCACTATCGAGACAGTCATAGCATGATAAAAGTTAGTTGAATATGAATGATGACACTGCCACATTTAATAATTGTTTTATTTATAAGTAAAATAAAAAAGTTCCTCGACATCATGCCGGAAATTGATGTTTATTTACCTGTTTTTACTGTATCTGAAAAGATCGAAAGTTTTCAACAAGGGAAATCTATTTATCATAATTTATTTGTACAGTGATTTCCGGGCGGCCTTTTACTTTGAAAGAAATATTGTATTCTGTTTCTATGGTCATGCTGTTAGTGTAAGTTTATTTTTTGTTATAAATAAGTTTATTTTACGTACTTCAAAGAATACAGACTCACTAAACTGAGCTATCGATCGATAGTTCCGCTACCAAAATACCACATACGATGTCCGATGTTTTCGGGTATTTTATTGCAGTTTCGATTTGTAAGTTATATTTTGTGCATTTCGTTTTACGTTTGTGAAAAAATATATTTTCACAGTATTAAATGTATGCTCACTACACTTTACTATCACATTTTATACCTAATTGACGGCCAAAGGTCACAGATCACTTTGGAGATTTATTTATAAATGGAGACAGTATAGAAATAAGAAACGTATTTAGGCGTAAATAAGAAATTCCGATTTCAAAGATCGTAATTTATTGCTTCAATAGACCGATGTAATAGATACGATGATAAAATGTTTCTATATTGCATTTTATATATAAAATGTACTGGTGTGCAAAATTTGTGCACAGAAAATAAAAATATCCGAGGACGCGAGGCAATGGGGCATCATTTGATGTGATCGACACCAGCCCGAGTGACCGGAACGAAGCCGTTTAGCAGATTTTATCGTTTTTATTTGTATTCCTATGCTGGGAATAATACAAATAAGATTTTACTGGTATTGGACATGATATTGATAACATCGATCAATTATGTTTGCTTCACGTCTTTCTACCATTTCATATTCATATCCATTTCGGATACCTGCCAAATATTAAATTTACCTACCCCATATTTCGATTAAATTACTCTGCAAACCTTTATTAAATGGATGGAAATAAATAAACCCACCTGTTCAAATAAATTATACTTTCGAAACAGTTGGAAAAATAAATAATTTCATCTAACGAGCGATTATGTCAATAATGAGAAAGAAGTAACGACAGTTCTTAGGGGACTGTCGTTATAAAGATAATCACTTTACTGATATAAACTCAATATTAATACTCTTTGAGATTACTGAATATAATACAGGTACTAAACACAAACACTCTTTCGTAATACAAAGTCACCGTAAGACAAATTGCAACACAGACGCGTAGCGGGTAGGTTATATAGCTACGACGCGTCTACGGCTTCGTAGCCTCCGCTACGCCGTAGCAAAAGAATAGTCATAGTTTATTTATTGATGTTGATGTGGGTGTCTAAAACTAAAATATACTTGTTATTTTAGGTACCAAATCGAGAGAGGAGTTATTGTTATACCGAAGTCGATATCCAAGAGTCGTATATCGGAGAACTTTAACATTTGGGACTTTTCTTTGACGAAAGAGGACCTAAAAGTTATCAACAGCCTGGACTGCAATGGTCGGCTCATACCGCAAGCAGAGTAAGTAACTTTTATACATTTCGGTACAAGCTTTGCTCTATAGAGAAACCCACAGAATTTCAACAAACATTACTTGCTTAGGTATTAGGTTTGTCCATATTTCAACTTTATCACAAAGTTTTTACTTCTTTTAGACATGTTACCTCGTCTTTGTGTAGTTTTAATCAATATTTGACACTTTTTAACACCTATTTTGATTTGACGAGGTGTGTTTAATATTCATAATATGAAGCTGTTTTCAGAACAGTATATTGTCTTATTTTTCATTTTGAACTTGTCATTACGGCTCGATACAATATCGAGTTTCACTTTACCATTATCACTTTTTAAGTCTTTTAATATGAAACAAAACTTTTGGTTGGAACTGAAATATCGTAATTCAAAACCATTTCCAACCAGAATTCTGCTCTTTTCTATAACACATAAATATGCCATTACAAAATGTTGCCATCGATCTTCCTACGCACCGTTAGCCCATTGTAAAGCTTTGGTTTCCTAGGAAAGCAGTTCCGTCATATTATAACGTCCGTCATGAAAATCTGTTATTTTTACCAGTACTTCACAGTAAGCCAAACCCCGCTGTCCAAAGATTCAAATCGCTTTTGCCCTCATCGCACTTAGTCACGCAAAAAAGAAGTCCATACTGAGAAGAGTGAGCTCAAACATTATTAATAGCGTTTCCTTGACGATCAAGTTAAGTCAATACGGCATTCTGTGTGAGGTGTCAAAACGAAACAGAAACGCGACTATCTTTTGACGTGGTAGGGCGTATCTAACGCGTTATGTGGCGGCGTTTCGTCTTGCCATACTTCACCTATTACTATAAATTCTGTGAATAGCCTGATAACTATTCATAATATATTGTCTGTTAATTAGTGGAACGTCTATGTAGATCCTTTAGTTAAAAGTCCTTTGTGAAATTTTGATCGAATACATAGTTTATGGTTATCAGCAGTCCGTAGATAGGGTGTGGGTTTAAACGTTTTCGGTCATTTTCGGCCAAAAAAACATAATTCGGAACGCTGGTGGACCTCGACACCAGGTTGCAGGCAGTCAAAGGAGGCTATGCCATCTTTGGACAGCAGGCTGACCAGGCGTTTGCTACGCCTGGACAGGAACGGCCTGCGCCTGGTGACGGGGACCATCACGGGACACTGTTCGCTAAACAAGCACTTCCACACAATAGGCATAACGGACAGTCCTCTGTGCAGGGCGTGCATGGAGGCTGAGGAGACCGTTGCGCACGTGCTCTTCGAATGTACGGGCGTTACCCAGATTAGAACAGAAACCCTCGGGTCACCCAGATCATACACAGACGTTCTAAACAGACCAGGAGACCTGATCAGCTTCTGGAGGGAGGTGGGCTGGTTGGAATAACCACCAAACGGCCGCTATGGCCCACGCACAATGGTCCACCTGACGGACTAAGTGCGGAAACCAAACCCCCTAACATAGAACATAGAACATAATTCGGATTATTTTACTTTTCGGCCATAAACTGATTTTAGTTTACAGCGGAAATATTAATATAATATTTTTTCATGTCTAAATCATTTTCGTTTTCGGATTAGTTTTCGGCCGAAAATAAGACTAAAGCCGAAGCTTGTTTTTCGTTTTCTTTTTCGGCTGAAAATCCATTTTCGGTCAGACACAAATAATTTTACTTACCATTTTAATTATTCAAATTCTGCTTTACCTTGAGTTAGGTTTCATGATAGGGAAAAGTCTTTAAAAGAGTTACCCAATTTTAGATAGAGCGTAATAAATCAACGCTTAAATTCCCTCTCCCTATTTGCAATTTTAGGTACTAATTAGACTTATAGAATCGCTGACGTGCCTCGGTTGAATAGAACTGTTATTTGATCTTTTTCCCAGTGATATCAATCTCAGCAAATCTGTAGGGACACAAATTAACGGATGTCGTTTCCAAAGGCAAGTTCCCTGCACTGAAAGTTTCATTGTCGTTCATTTTACGTTGGGACGAGATTCAGTGACAATCACACAAATAGACCTCGTTTACTATATAACTAGCTGTTGCTCCCGGCTTCACTCGCACGGAATTAGAAATTAAATATTTAGCCACGTGTCGGTGACATGAACGGAATTGAAAAAAATATTTTTACATATTCCTTAAAGATTGTCCTTTTTCATTTGGCTAGATTTTATCGAAACGGATCGAATTTTACTGTAGTTATAAATGGCCGGTTAAGTGGTTGCTAAGTTACGAACAAGCTGACAAACGAGCTAACTTTAGTGTTAACGATATTAATAATTGGGATTATGGTAGTTAGGATTAAAGTCCGAATGATTAATACGGTCGTTGTAACTAATATGATTTTAAACTTCTTCTTTAATCAAAGATTAACGTTTTGTTTGCAGGGGTCGAGCTCACAAGGATCATCCCTTCGCTAATCCTGATATTATCTTTTAAATGAGGCAGTTGACAAATGGAGCAGAGGTTACTTCTTTTACAGATTATTTTCAGAAAATTGCTAAAAACCTATTAAAAACTCGTGTGTAACGTGACGTAAATTAAACTTTATATTTTCTTACGACACCTTAACTCCTTGGTAATTGAAGAGCATAGACACGTTGTGAATAGAAAGAAAGAAAGAAAGTAAGAAAGAATATTTTTTCTGCGTTTACGCACATATCAAAAAAAAAAATACACAAAATACTCCTTTACAAATTAGCCAAAAGCCTCATATTCAATATTCACAACAGAAAAGTTTGACAAATTTTGTCTATTGCTTGCTTGCTGTCAGGGCCACAATACGTAGTATCTCTATGTAGTCTGTAGGGCCACAAGTCAAAGACAATTTAGAATAATTGTGTAATGTCATAATGTGTTGCGACAATAACAAATAAAAAAACAAATCAATTAAAACCAAATGCCGATACGTACCATCTCAACTCACCTCGATCCAAGCTCAGCTGCCAATGGGTGGTCGTGTAAAGAAACCGTCGATTCGTGCGGGCCGAGCAATATCCGGCCAAACAGCCATCGTTGCGTGTGTTTCCGCCAAACCTGTCAGACGCTTGATTTCGCTAAATTGTTCGCATTCCTTAACCCTGTCTTGTCTGATTCGGAAAATACGGGGCGCATTGAATTGGTCGGGAAAATGGTCAGTGCGGACTTTAATCATCTTGATTGATAAAGGACACATGGAAGTAGGCATTCTTAGAAATGGCCTTAGCCCGCGGCTACATGCGCGTTTTTACCTTCGAGAACCTGTGTCCGTATTACGTCGTAAAATGTTCTGTCTTTCATTAAATATAGGGCCGGATTAAGCAAGACTTGAGTCCTGGAGGGTTACTTGCCCAGCATGGAGATCATATAGGGTCTATATGACCTAAGGTTAAAGGTTAAGGTTAAGGTTAAAGTAGAAATGTATATAAAAACGTTTTTACAAAAAAAAACAACCGACTTCCAATAAAAGCACTAAAAATGCTTAATATACCTAAATCGCTATGTGTGTGCCTATAATATTTGAGGAGTTCCCTCAATTCGTCATGGATTCCATCATCAGAACAATTTTTTTTTTATGGGACCAATCTGGGCGTATATCCTCTCAAATCAGAAAATAATTTTCCAAATCGGTTCATAAATGGCGCCACCCGTGAAATACCTATCATTGAGGAATGCCGGTGGCAATCTGTGGTTTTCTTCATCAGTTCCACTTCACTAAATGATACTTTCTGAATCCAAATGCTTAACTTGTTGCTGAAAATACCTAAATCGCTCTGTGTGTGCCCATAATATTTGAGGATTTCCCTAACTTCCTCATGAATTCCATCATCAGAACTAAATTTTGGTAGAAATGTGACCAATCGGGAAGTGTATCCTATCAAATAAAAAAATAATTTTCAAAATCTGTAAGATACATAAAAAAAAAAAAAATACAACCGAATTGATAACCTCCTCCTTTTTGGGAAGTCGGTTAAAAATAAACAGAACTATAAGCATAATGTGACTTATGTACTTAAATATTGTAAATCTAAATCCCTATTTTAGCTAGGTACACAAAGGAGAATGGGCACCTACATATGGGATTCTGCCCTGAAGCCCAATAGAAATAACATATATTTCAATATAAAGAGCTTTTCAAGGGGAACCTTTCCTACTAACACGACTTTTGCCAATTGTTAGTCAGTTCGGAGTTAATGACCTAAATAGGTGACTACTTCGGCACCGAAGTTAATGAATTTTCTTGGCCCAATAGCCATAAGATATGCATAAATGGCTTTAACATTTTCAGGAGAACCTTTGCTACTAGTATGACTGTTGCCAATTGCTAGTCAGTTCGGAGTTAATGACCTAAATAGATTTTCTTGGCTCAATAGCCATAAGATATAAACCAATGGGAAAAACTTTCTAAGGAGAACCTTTGCTACTAGTACGAGGTTTGGCAATTATTAGTCAGTTCGGAGTTAATGACTTAAATAGGTGTGAATACTTGGGTACAGTTAAGGAATTTTCTTGGCCCAATAGCCATAAAGTCGAAGTCAAAGTCAAATCATTTATTTCAAATATTATAAGGCACTGTTGAATGCTAAAATTTACAAAAAAAAAATCTAGCCGCCCCTTCCAAAAGGTAGTTTTCGCATGGAGAATAATGGGCTAGAAACTCCTCTAACACTCGTTACTCTTTTAAAATGTTTTACAATATTTTGTATAGGTACATAAGTTATATAATTATATGTGAAGACGATGCATCTAGAATAAAATTTCTATACCACAATAAGTAAAAAGATTTAAATATGAATCAACAACAGATATATTAATTATGTGATAGATACATGGTGCTCACATATTTACACACATTGTAAAAGTAGACGATTCTCCTAAAATTTTACAATTAATAAGTCAGTGTCTGAGAAAGTAATCACATAAGGTAAAATCAATATAATATATATAAAAAATAAAAAAAATAAAAAATTGCAACCAGTTTGATTTTGTCTAGATTCTAGGTTATCCTATGGAGCAAGACCAGCATGTTTCCAAACGTTCTTATCTTGGATATAATCCTCCAATTTGTAATATGCTTGTTTACAAAGTGTACTGTTAATATGAGTTTTAAATTTTCTTTCATTTAATTGCAATATATCACAAGGTATTTTGTTGTAACATTTAACACAGTACCCCATAAAAATGTATGTACTTTAGACAATCTGGCAAGGTACCGTCATAATATTAATCCTTTTAAATAGTTCCCTGAGAGATTCACGGTGACGTAGATTATAAATGGCTCTAACAGCCCTCTTTTGAAAAATAAAGATGGATTCAAAGTCAGCCAAACCCCACAATAAAATGCCATACGACATAATGCTGTGGAAGTAGCTAAAATAGACCTAACGCACAGTTCTTACGTCTGTTAACTGTATTATCTTTCTAACAGCATAAGCGGCCGAGCTTACCCACCCCGCAAGAGATGTTATGTGAGGTCCCCATTGTAATTTCTCGTCTAACGTGATTCCTAGGAAAACCGATTGATTAATAAATTCCAGTTTTTCTCTATTCAATATGATGTCACATTCACTACTTCTAACATTAGATAATTTAAATCTAATGCAATTGTTTTTTTTTAAATTTAGTACCAAATTATTTACCATAAACCTGAAGAATAGAGCTATTCACGTCGTCAAGATTTTGTGAACGTCAGTCGATTTTAAAGATCAATGATGTCTCATCTGCAAAAACACCATCTTCGGTTGATTTTGAAGTAATTGGGGTAAATCATTAATGTAAACTTAAAAGAAGAATGGATCCTATTTTGAACCTTGAGGAACGCCCATTGCCATTTCAGAGCCTAATGAGTTTAATAAGCCTAATATTCTATCTTTCAGGTGTGATGTTAGTAAATCAAGAGCTGTATTTCTAATCCCATAGTGCTCCAGCTTCAGCAGAAGTGTCTCATGGTCTACGCAATCGAGCGCCTTCGAGAGGTCACAAAAGATTCCAATGACATCTTGTGCTTCTTTCCACGCATTATTATAAATGTTCTTTATTAGGGTGACACCGGCGTCAGTGGTACATCACCTTTTGGTGAATCCGTACTATTGTTCAATAAAGACGGAATTTTTATTAAAGTGACATAAGATTTGATTGAGCATCAACTTTTCAAAAACCTTACTTAGAACTGGTAGAATTGAAAAAGCCTATAATTGTTGGGTTCTTTACTATCACCGGATTTGAACAATGGAACTAAAAATAAAAAAATAAAAATAAAAAGTTTATTAACACAAAAACCTTAATATACAAAGCTCATACAAAACACATAGGAACATTAAACTTTGGGAAACAAAGGTTGCCTAAATAGTGAAAACCCTGCCTCCTAAACTAGGGGGGACCCTGTGACTTAGGAGTCAGTATTCTACTGTAACTACGTGTACAAAAATCCTTAATCTATATGTGATAACATTATGATCCTATAATGAACTACGGCTATTAATGTGTAGGAATGTGTGTTAAAGGAAGGAGACGTGGTTGTGTGGTGTGGTGTGGTATGTTATGTTGTGGTGTGGTGTCTTTTGTTGTGGTATATTGCGTTGTGTTCTGTTGTGTTGTGGTGTGACGTGGTGTGATGTGGTGTGGTGTGGTGTATGAAAGGGGGTTTGGGGTTGTGTTTTGTGGGGGCATGTTCTGATCTTGTGGTGTTGCATGGGTTTCTGTATTCGTTTTTGTGGAATAGTGATTATTATTACGTGCCTACTTTATGTTATAAATAAGATCTTCTGTACGGGAATAGTCCTGATCATACAGCAAGTTCTGTAGTTTGGTTTTAATGTCGTGCTTGTTTAAATTGCTTATTTGGATATGTTTATTCACCCTTCTGTAAATGAGCGAGCTTATTACATAAAGCTGGGGGCCAGCGAAGGCTGTTCTGTCAGGGACAGATATGAAGATTTGGCTTTACGAGTGGTTGAATCTAACAGAGGAACCTGACTATGCTTTCTGAGGGTGGCATTAAACACAAAGAGCTGTCGCACAGTAAGTACCCTGCATTCCGCATACAATTCACTGGTGGGAAATCTATACGGCCTGCTGAGCATCACCTTAAGCACAGCCCTCTGGGATCTCTCCAACCCAAGGAGTTTAGTCTTCGTGGTGCCTCCACAAACTGGAATGCAATAACTGATGACAGACTGGCATAGTGCAAGATAGACCATTTTTAGGGTTTTGGGGTCAGCGCAGTGCCTTAGAGACTTGAAAATATAAATAAGTTTCCTCACCCTTGACGCTAGGCTTTCAACGTGAGAATACCACTTTAGTCCGCCATCAATCACTACACCTAGGTATTTGGTTTGACTGACACGAGATATTGGCGTACATGAACATGAGGTGGAGCCTAGACAGGAATGAGCAAAAATCTTCAAATCAGATGGGGCTTTAAATTCAAAAAAATTCAAAATTCAAAAGTCATTTATTCAAACTAGGCTGAGAATCAGCACTTTTCGAACGTCAAAATTACATAAGACAGTCCCCCAAAACGCCCACCCTTCACCACTTCCTAGTGCTTTAGCTGGGAAGAAGAAGTGGCGCAACAAACTCCCCAGCAGCACAGCTGTCTGTTCAGTAAAAAAGATTCTATATAATAGTATGCAAAATGATATTTACATTACGCAACACAAAACATAATTTAAATTATAAAATTAATAGCCATATGACAGCTAGCACACGCCAATATACCAACCAAAAACATCGAGAACTATACTCAAGCAGAAATAAAAATAACTTAACGAAAACAATATCTAAATAAAAGCCTCCAGACATAAATGGCGTGCCCGCTTACATATAGCTGTAACTAGAAGTTATAATTGATAAACTAGGACCATTGAAGTAAAGTAAAAAATTATCGAGGTCGCTAGCTAACCACATATTGCAATATAACTCATAAAAAAAACATTGTAATGAGTAGATTATGTCAACAATAAATAAAGTAAAATTAGTAAAATTATAAACAATTATATAAACTCATATAACCTGTCAGTAAGTAAGCTAATTCTGGAGAAAGAACATTTAAACATTGTCTTGAGTTAATCACAGCGACCAACTATTCTTATCATTTAAGTAGTCGTTGATAGAATAGTATGCCTTTGAAGAGAAGTTGGATTTTACTTTAGTTTTGAACGCATTAAAAGGCAAATCTAGCAAAGAAGAAGGTAGCTTGTTATAAAAGGTTATACCAAGCCCAACAAATGAGTTATGAACCTTATGAAGCCGGTGAAAGGGAGTACGTAGTTTGTCCTTATTTCTAGTGTTAACATTGTGAATATCACTGTTTTTAGTATATAAGTGTATATTTTGCCTAATATATAATATGTTGGCGAAAATGAATTGTGATGCCACTGTGAGGATACCGATATCTTTGAAAAAATCTCTCAGAGAAACTCTGGCACCGAGCTGGTAAATTGCTCGAACAGCTCGTTTTTGAAGGACAAATATATTTTGAATATCAGCAGCTTTGCCCCACAGCAGAATACCGTAGGACATAACGCTATGAAAATAACTAAAATAGACTAACCGAGCTGTATCAACGTCAGTGTATTGTCTTACTTTCCTGACGGCGTAGGCGGCCGAACTGAGCCTTCCCGCTAGGCTCGATATATGTTGGCCCCACTGAAGTTTGGCATCTACTGTTATGCCCAGAAAAACTGCCGTGTTTACAGTTTCAAGTGACTCTTTATCTAAGACGATGTTGGGTCCTAGATTTCTAACATTTGGAAGGGCGAACTTTACACATTTGGTTTTCTTGCTATTGAGAACTAGGTTATTTGACGAAAACCAATCCGTAACCATTGAGAGTGCACTGTTTACATCGTCAAAGTCTTGTCTATTCCTGTCTACTTTAAAAATAAGTGACGTATCATCTGCAAACAGTACAACTTCACAGATACCCTTTAAATAGAATGGTAAGTCATTGATATTGACTAAGAACAAGAATGGACCCAGTATTGAGCCTTGAGGCACACCTAACTGAACTGGCAGCCCGGAAGATTTCACACCATTAACATCTACACATTGAGACCTATTATGTAAATAAGAATTTATAAGGTTCAGAGCTTCATTTTGCACACCGTAATGACGCAGTTTACGCAAAAGCGTGTCATGGTGCACGCAATCAAAGGCTTTGGAGAGATCACAGAAAACCCCAATAGCATTTTGCGAGTTCTCCCATGCGTTAAATATGTGTTTCAGCAGAGCAACACCCGCATCTGTGGTCGAACGACCCTTTGTAAAGCCATATTGTTCATTATGGAGGAGGCTATTTAAATTAAAATGGATTAGCAACTGCTTGAGTATTAACTTTTCAAATATTTTGCTAAATGCTAGAAATAGGCCTGAAATTGCCAACATCATTTTTATTACCTGATTTAAATAATGGTATGACTTTACTACTCTTCATGAGGTCAGGAAAAGTTCCTAAATCAACACATTTATTAAAAGTAACAGCTAGATATGGGGCTACGATGTCTATTATATTGCTTAAAAGTTTAATGGAGATGCCCCAGTAATCACCAGTGTTTTTTGACTTGAGTGTGTTAAAAACATTAACTACATCACGCGGCGTAACATGTTCGAAGCTGAATTATGCGACTACTTTTAGACACACTACTAAACAAAAGGTTTTCAGCTTTAGACGGGGACGAATTTAAGGAGCGAGTCGTGGTTATAGGTATGTTTGCAAAAAACTCATTAAACGCCTCAGCTACGTCAGCTGCTTTAGTAACTAATTTATTGTCGACCATCTTTAGGACTTTGGTCCTGTGACTAATAGAGAAAGGAATGTTGTTGGTTTTTGACAAATTAAGTGATAGAAAGTTATATTGCAGCCACCTCATGACTGTTTGTAGGGATTGTTCTGCATAATATTTCACGTCAGTCCATGTATCTCCACTAACTACGATCGCAGTATCATCAGCATATGTGAAAATCTTGGTGTTGGGGAGAGTCAATGTGCAAAGGTCATTTATATATATTAGGAAGAGCGTAGGTCCCATCACACTGCCTTGCGGAACTCCGTATGTGATGATTTCTTCATCACTAGAGTATGAATCAATCGTGTCACGAAGTTTCCTGTTTTGGAGGTAACTCTTGAAAAGGTCATGCGCTGTTCCCCGAATGCCTGTGGCTTCCAACTTTGACAACTTCTACAACAACTACTTTACTGTGTTTCATGAGATCCGGAAATACTCCTTGGTCTACACTGGTGTTGAATATTAAAGTTAAATAGGGCGTAATGGTTTTGATAATAGATCTACAGACTTTTACAGACATTTCCCAGAGATCTTCTGTTGGTTTAATTTTAAGATCTTTAAAAGCTTTTATAACAGCCTGGGGGTTTGTATGCTCAAACCTAAACTCCAAAGGGCATACCTTCTCATTCTGTCTATGTAAGGTAGCAGAAAGGACGGGTGAGGAATTTGAAGCTTCAGTAGTTTTAAGGGGAATAGTAGCAAAAAAGTTTTTAAATTCCTGAGCTATTTCTACATCTGAGTTGATAGGGCTATAAGATGTACACTCGTTTATAGGCTTGAAATATGATGTTTGCAAGGCACTGAATTAATAAAAGTTAATTAATTGACGAAATAACAGAATTTCAATAATATTTTATTATTCACATTTAGAGCTCTGTAGCTCCTTACGTACTAACAATCAAGAGAAGTCTTCATAATACGAAATATTCTCCTTGATGAGATCTACCATTGGTTTATATATTAACGCTATTGAGCTTCAGGGCAGAAAAGCCCATTCTCTTTTGATTACACTTCCATTGTATGTAACATTTTAGCGGTTGTACGTTCAAACACAGAGACGGGAAAAATCTGGTTACTGCGAAAATATGCCTTTTTCAAAAAATATTGTGCGCAGTCGTCCCTTCGTTACGTTACCATCTCACCATATAGATGAAAGAGAAAAGTAAAGGGAAGTTATTTCGTATGAAATATTATTTCCTTGACGTGGAAGGCGAGGTTCGCAAACTAGTCTCCGCCACGCACCGTGCAGGCAGCGACAGTTCTAAGATAAGGTAAGACCTTCATAATAGTACTTTGTGACGTTAGAAATGTTTGCAAGATACCAAAGTTAATAAATTATTAGCACGACTGCCCCTTTTGTTCAAGTGAGTTCTATAAACATTACAAAACAAATGACGGGCGTTTTTGAATCCCTAGTTGTTCAAGATCTTTGAGAAGTATAGATTTTTCCTGTACGAGGTCACGAATTTTTACCTAAGTCCGGTATTTCGTACTAGACAAGGCGACCCAAACAATTTTAAAGATAGACCCTACTCTGCAAAAAATAGGTTTGTTAAAAAACATTTTCGTTTCCAGAGGCATAGTAAAAAAGTTAGTAAACTTAAGCTCAGCAACGGTTTTTCTATTTACTTTGTATTATCAACAATATAGTATACCTAATTTACTGAATATACAAGGAAGGAAAAATAAAAGCATGCGGGTTGTTATATGTATTATCATTCTAAATCTCTCTGCCTTTTATAAAAATATACGTAAGTACCTATAAGATGGCACAAGCAAATTCATCAAGATAATAGGCTATGACACACTTGAAATGGAACGTAATTTTGTAAATTGTATATCACGGTACGATCCTCAAGGGGTTTCTTTCATTTGGGAGTACGTTTGGACATTTGATATTGTACCTGAGTCTTGAACGATAAAACTACACTCCTGTTCTCTCGGTACTAATATTGAAAGCACTTAGAAAGTAGACACCGAGGCATCTTCAAATAAAATATTTATTACGAATACCAAGATACCGTACACAAGCGGTACTTACCGAAAAAGAGAAATATGATAAAAACCGTGATTGACTATTTAGGTAATCCCAATCATTTATGCTTTTGTCTACCTGGGGATCGGTTCCCGGGTACTGGCATTCACATGACCTTATTATAGCGAGTTTATGGTTTAGTGCAGAGTGGTTTCGTCGACCCCTGTCGTCTATCGTCCTTAGAAAACCATATTCATAAGATTTGTCTAAGCCTGAATGGTTCCAGAATACTGACAAGTTTTTGCAAGACTCGTAGATTTTATTAAAAACCATTGAAAAAAAGTACTTTGATAATGTGGGCAAATAATAAAATTGTTAATGCGGTGATAGACTGAAGTAACGTTAATTAATATTTTTTGTTTCTAAACTAAAGTGTAGTCAGTTGATTGAACGGCAGGTAAAAAATAGTTCTTTAATATTATAAAATGGTTCGAAGAATTTCATTGAAAATCATTTTTTCATAGCGTTGAAAATTGCTGAATCTTCTTAATGCTCGACTGAATAGCTGTTTCAGCGAAAATAATGCCAGACCAGTGTTATTATTATATCGAGAAAATAGAACATTTTTACAGTTTTAAAGAAAATAAATCTACAAACATAGCAGCATAACCACCAAATTATGTCCAAGTTTAGCTTCGCAGCGCTATTTGCAGCAGCTGTCCGTTTTTCCGTTTTGATTTCGGCAACTAGGTAGTTGGGTATGAATGACCTGTGGGTGTAACGCAGAACCGTAATAAGCAAGCTCTGTTACATCGTTTACTTTTTCATTTGGTGTGCTATGAATTTACACAGTCACCGCGGTGAGAACTTAAGGTGTTTGTGCTATCCGATGTGAAAGAAATATTCTCTTTGGAATTCTGGGCAAGTTGTTGCTGGAATTATAAAGACTTACCGGTCTATGTGCTAGCAACTAGACGTGCATTGATTTTAACTATATTTATAAGCATTGCTGGCTAAGAGCCGAGTGACGTTATCGTAATCTGGTTTGGTTTCAGTTTCAGACGTAGAACACGATCTATTGAAATACCTCATTAGAATCTTAGAATGTGCAACCGGCTGCTCAACACATCGCTACATCTTACTTCGCTTGTAGCGCTTGGTATTTTGCTTAACGTAATAAATAATAAGGCCAAGGGAATGTGAACTACGATGTCGAAACATGAAAGCAATAGACACTTAGATGTAATGAGATGTAACAATCCACTTGAAAGGTTTTTTGTATAACCATTTGAAGGGTAAAATACTGAAAGATTAAGCGAATAAAGTACCCTAGATAAATTCAAAGGGTTTAATAATTCAAAATACAAACGCAACCCGGTTTCATAATTAACTTTAAGATAATTAGGATATTATTACTTCTCTTTGTTAGTAGCTCTATGTTTACTAAATACCATTTAATGAAATAATAATTTGACAGGCTATTAATTAAGGCACTTAGTATGCTGACTCGAGGACTTTTGTGTAATTAGGCCAAAATCTAAACTACCCTTTCTGCTGATTTCTATCAAATAACACAGGAACAAAGGAATAAATCAATACAATGGCAAGCCTTCGCTCATTTGCGGCATATCAATATGAAATTGATATACATACGTACCCATAATCATCGAGAAATAAACAACTGCGCCTTTGTTAAAAGTTATATATAGATTTATGAAATTGGTTTATGTAGCGAAATTGGATTAGAAAAATAAAATTATATACAGTAACTGTACTTGTTAAAAGAAACAACATTTATTACGCTGACCTGCGATTAATTGGATACACATACATATACCTATACACTTATGCCTTTTCGCACGGGAAACAAGAAACAACCACGCATTAATCTCATTTAGATTTATAAACAAATAATTCATTTCGAAGTGGCAATCTTTAAAATAAATGACAAGCGATGCCTCTCGGAAGAATAGTTAGATTTATTGCATAATAACCCACATTCAAACAATGGTAGCAATCTAGCGGCTATGCGCGGCTATGCGCGGCTGTGGCGCGGCGCGGCGGGTGGCTGCGACACGCCTGCCCCTCGGTCAGTCCGGCACACGATTATAAATTCACCGCTCCATTATTCACAATTGGCTTCCATACCGGCTCTGACAGCCGGCCCGATAATTCGTTAAGTCCTAAACTGCGACCGCTGCGTGCACCCGATAACGCCCCAATAGGATTCAACTAAATATACAAAGGGTTGTACGACTCATGCGTTCGGGTGCCACACCTGCCTCTATTTGTTCATCTTCGCTGACTTCGTTTAATTATAATTAGTAATCATGTTTATTTGTAGACGGTCCCTTGGGTGGGGGAACAATAAATGATTTTTATTTCAAAAAGAGTGGAGTGTAAAGCGCCGTCACCCGTGCGCCGACTCGTTAGTGAATCCGGTTACAGTTGCCGTTCAAATTTTGTGTGCTCTGGACTCTTGCCTGACGGATGTCCAACATCTCTGTATGCGAAATTTGCAATCTTCCTTTTTAAATCCATTGGTTTTATTTTATGTTTGGCAGTAATCGGATTATATGAATCAGCGCTCTGTTTTGCTATTCCTGAATGCGGTTTCGCACAATATCAATTACTTGATTTCTGTTGAAAACAATTGGGGTTTGTCCATATTCATTTAAAGAATGACTTACAAGACGTACTATCTTCTCGTTTTATATACCACAGTGTCTCAAGATGAAAGTTTTTGACCAGTGCGTGTTGCCAGTGATGACCTATGCAATAAAACGTGCTCGGAATGGGCCTAGTTAGAAGGCTGAAAGTCACCCAAAGGGCAATGAGGTGGGCTATGCTTGGAGCTTCCCTACGTGATTGAATCTGAAATGAAGAGATCAAGGTAATCCATAATTGAACAATTGCCAAACCTAAGTGGCAGTGCTGCAGTAGGCAGGGCACATTGCTCGCAGAACAGTTGGCCGAAAGGTTCTGGAGTGTAGCGACCGCGTACCGGAAAACGTAGCGTTGGCACACGGTGGACCGTTGACCAGGTAAAGGCCGCAGGAATCTCTGCTTGATGCAAGAAACATAGAACTGGTCGAAGTGGCGGTGCTTGGCGGAGGCCTATGTCCAGCAGTAGACGTCTTTCGGCTGAAATGATGATGAATGACTTACAAAATAAAGTTCACGTAAGCCACACTTTTTACTTTCAAATCTTAATTATTTGTGAAAAATGACCTACAGCGAAGATAGTGCGAAGTGGAGAAGCGAATAATAATCAAAGAGATGAACGTTAACGGAACTGTAGCAATTACGAATGATGGATTGTTGAACTTCTCCCGGACAGAAATGACCCAATGCTTTAATATCGTCTTGTTTCTTTTCTTAGCTCTTTGGTAATTTGTCACTAAGTAGCAGTTGGAATGAAGTTTCTTTTGTAATAAAATAGAATTTAAAAAGAAAAGCCTGATTAAGTAGATCTTAAAAAAAGTACAATTTGTATATACACAATATACAAAACATTTTAAATGTTTTGTATATTTAAATTAAATAGATTTGCACGTTTACTTCTTGTCCGACTGCCCCAGAAGAAGGGTTTTTCGAGAGTATGTATGTATTTCTTTGGCACGCTCTGTAGCCTAAACGGCTTGATGAATCTTAACATAATAGGTTGGGGAAAAAGTCTTTTCGCATTATAGTATGTATGAACTTGTAATAAAATCTCTTTGGCTATACTATGTGTATCTGGCTGGTTTTGGTATCATTGAAAGTTTAAATTTTAAAGAACATAATTCCAAATTCAAATTAGGAAAATGTGTGATTTTTATTTGTTTTTCGTACTGTCAAGATGAGTGAATCTAATGAAGAAATTCGATACATTTTAAAATTTTACTACAAAAAAGGTAAAAATGCAACGCAAGCCGCGAAAAAAATTTGCGATGTTTATGGACCTAGTGCAGTGTCTGTGAGAGTAGCACAAATTTGGTTTAAGCGTTTTCAATCCGGAAATTTTGATGTCAAAGATGCACGTCGCTCTGGTTATTACGGATAAAATGGATGCCATTTTTGAAAAAGTGGAGCAAGATCGGCATATTAGTAGTTACGACGTAGCTGAAGAACTGGGAATTGACCACAAAACAGTTTTGGCGCATTTGAAAAAAACTGGGTACACAAAAAAGCTCGATATTTGGGTACCTCACGAGCTCACTGAAAGAAACCTAATGAACCGTGTACTCATTTGTGATTCTTTATTACGACGTAATGAAACCGAACCATTTTTGAAGAAGCTGATAACTGGTGATGAAAAGTGGATCACGTACGACAAGAACGTGCTAAAAAGGTCGTGGTCAAAGGCCGGTCAGGCTTCACAGACTGTGGCAAAACCCGGGTTAACTCGCAACAAGGTGATGCTGTGTGTGTGGTGGGATTGGAAGGGCATTATTCATTATGAGCTGTTACCACCAGGCAGGACCATCGATTCTGAACTCTACTGCGAACAACTGATGAGATTAAAGCAAGAAGTTGAGAGAAAGCGGCCGGAATTAATCAACAGAAGGGGTGTGGTTTTTCATCATGATAACGCTAGACCTCACACATCTTTAGCCACTCAGCAAAAATTAAGAGAGTTTGGCTGGGAGGTGTTAATGCATCCGCCGTATAGTCCTGACCTTGCACCTTCAGATTTCCACCTGTTTCGGTCTCTTCAGAATTCTTTAGGCAGTGTCAGGTTAACATCACGGGAGGACTGCCAAAACCACTTGTCGCGGTATTTTGATCAGAAGTCCCAAAATTTCTATAGCAATGGGATCATGTCCCTACCTACAAGATGGCAAAAAGTTATCGAACAAAATGGTACCTACATACTTTAGTTAAATGTAAACATACTATGTTAAAAAATGTTTTGAATTTTCTTAAAAAATGCGAAGAAACTTTTTCCCCAACCTAATATAAGGTGTCGTTAGATTTTGAGGAGTGGCTAGAGAGGCGCCACGGCGTCCTCACCTTCCGCCTGATGCAGGTCCTCACCGGACACGGTTGTTTCGGGAGGTTTCTGTTCCAGATAAGGCGGGAGGAAACGCGCGGGTGTCATCATTGTGTGGATCGCCTGGAGGACAATGCTCCGCCCAAGCCGGGCAGAACTCCACTGTATGCTGGAGTACGGTGGAGGTCTGCCCGGCTTGGGCGCAGCATCGCTGTATCCTCGTGGAAGCGATCGGTGGTGGTAATCTTACGCGTCCGGCCCTGGCCCAGGTCATGTTACGGGGCGAGAGGAAATGGGAGGCCGTCACCTCCTTCTGCGAAGTAGTAATGCTCGTGAAGGAGGAGGCGGAACGCGGGAGGCAGAGGCAAATTTCGCACCCTCACGACCCTAGCCGCTGTAGGAGACGCCCTGGGCGTCGGGAACTGCAGGCCGATTCCCGGCCACCGTAGGCGCGGGCTTGCGGACGGTGAGCAATGGGTAGCTCGCCCTCCCAAAGACAGAAAAGGTTACGACAGAAACAGATTGTGTTCGCGACGACTCTGACGATGTCCAATGTATTTATCGGGCACAAATAATATATTATAATATATAATCTTTATTTTTATATAAAACAGATTGTAGTACATGTAACAGTTTTCACAATGTGGGTAGTATAAAATCTCTGGCAATCAAGTGGGTGACGTGCTGATCTCCTTGCTAGGCTATGAGATAGCCTGTATAACAACTGGTAACAGTGCCGATCCCCTCTAATTGTATTACTACAATTTTATATTAAAAATAATCGGCAGTAAAGGCAGTCGATATGTTAGTAAATTATTGATAGTTAAAAAACAACACATAACTGAAAAGAGAACAACAAGCGTATAATCTATATATAACTTAATAACAAGGAAAATTAATAAGGCGCTCTTCCTCTCTCTACTTATTAAAAAATTTGCTGTGCCCGACAGGGTCCATAATTGTTTCTATTATTATTTATTTTTACCACCTGTAATTGTACATTATGGATTGCAATAAACGATTTGCGATTTTTTAGTATCGCAGGCGCGGGGGACAAGCTAATAGTTTTTGCAGTCGGTTTTTTCGTTTTTCAATAATTTAAATTTAGTAGGAGCTAGAGAAACCTGACACATTTTATTAGTCTACATCGCAACCACACGAAAATATTATATTTCTGTGAATAGCGCTGTAGAATGTTTATTACCTACACATTCGAAAATCTTACGTCGTAATTTGTGGTAAGAATTCTCCCGGTTTGCGAGGGTACTTTTCAAAGAGTATGTAGCGCCGAGTATGCGATGCACTGTGGTGAAATTTTCATATTGAAAATATTTTTTCACAAAATTAAATTTTTTCACAAAGTATGAAGTGAATTAAATGGGAAATAGAACAATTTCACGAGTGTTTTTAAAATTAAATCAAGGTTAAATTTTCAAGTCACATGAAAATTTTAAAGGATTTTCTCTTCATAATTGCGGGGATATTAATTACCTACTTAATATTTACATACATATGTATATGAGTTTACTTTGTGTAGTGTATTATGTACAAGTTTCAAATTATAATTATATTCATACACCAGGTTTTCCATATAAGTTTCACATTGTGTAGGGCACAGTGAAAAACCAATAAGAAAAATGAAGCCCTTTGCATGATTAAAGCAGGCGCTTTCTTCGAGCGTGGTAAATGACGGTGACATTTTATTGGCGGTCAACGTGTTTCGTTAGACTGGCCCCTGACATGCTATCCATCTTGCGCCCGTCCCGGATTACCTGCGCCGAATCAACCGAATGTGATTAACGGACCCGATCATGCCCGTATAAAATGCCTGCTCCGACCGATGACCGTGTAATGGCGTATTGCGGATTATTACGGCCACTCGAACGTATTATTCCGCTCTACTCAAAAATCATGTTAAATAGAACTGAATCGGCCCGATGCACCAGCTGCTCATTTCGGCTGAGAGTACTAACAATTGTATCACCTACTCGAATCAAAATTGAACTGCATTGCGCTGTGTAATCTCACTCATAGATGGTAATTAATTATGTATAGTCAATTCATTGCGTATTGATATTTTGACGTTTGAGCTTGTTTATTACTCGGTGAAACAGGACCGATATTACAAGATATCATGTTTTCCACTTTTCCAGTTCAGCTGAGTTTGCACGATGATATACGGGAAATGATATCGAGGCAGCGAGTGGAAACGTCAGCGACTTCCTGTGCTACTTTACTTACATTAAAACAATTTCGGCCGAGATGTAATTAATTAATGCAGATAGATATAAAATTAATTTAAAAACTCGAGTCACTGTCGCAAAGTTGTGGGGGCAGAAGTAAAGATTTATCAGGGCCGTCGTGAAACGCTGAAACAGCGGGCGACGGCGACGCGACGTGACAAGAGCGCGTTAATTCTTGCTCGCTGCGACTCTTCTAAACTGTTAAAAGAGTAAGGTAATTAACTATGATGGATATTCGGAGTTTATCGCGGGTGGCAGCGACACGGGCCACTCGCAACTTTCTTATCTTTCCTTGGACAAACTTTACGACGTCTTTGCGGCGGCACTGAGCAGCTGATTATGTGTGAGCTTGTATCGTCTGCCTAATTTTAGTATCATAGTATTTTATGTGAGAATCCACTTGGATGATAGAAAATTATGATGAATTGCGGTGACGCAGTATACCTCAGCTTTGTAGGCGAACATGGTGTTTGGTACCAATTTTTTTAGAATTGAATCAAACGAGTATCGATGCCCTGAAAACGACTACGAATAATGTTGTTTGCGATACGAGCGAGAGTGAATTTTTTAACAGTTTATATTCGGTACATTTTATAGTTATATACAATTTAGCGAATAGTGGTATATGTCAGATACGTAACGTTTTTTTGTCAAAATACTTTAGGAACTTAAGAGCGTTTATTCTGAAAGTGGGCAACATCGCAAATAGATGTCATTAATTTGGCTAACTAGCGAACTAGAATATTAATAATGAATTGCAATTATAACACTGAATTTGATGTTGTAACCGTGTTAGGTGTAAAAAAGGCATTTGGAAAGTTTCCAAATACTTTTTTTACATCTAAAACTAAATATTCGATACGATTCGATGTTATGATATTAATTATTGCATTTCATAATCAATATTTTAGTTCACTAGTTAGCCACATTTCAAATTTCCATACAGTAATATTGCCAAATTAATCAAAACAGGTAAATATTTGACAGCTATTTGCGACGTTGCGAACTTTTAGGAAGCGTTTTTAAATTCATTCAGTACTCTTTGGGAAAACTCGTAGTCGGAGTTGATTATAATGCAGAACTCATTTTATTCTGGTTGGTCGACTTTATTTTGAAGTGGGCAAAGATATGAATCTTACAACCCCGTTCATTTTGATTGAATTGAATGCTGCACAACTTCAGTGAGCTGTCAAGTGTCAACTTTCATTGGTTTCTGACAAAACAGAGGTAACGGTATTCGGATTCAGATTAGCACAAACTTGGAGTTTTCAATATTTTATGTATTTATAGTATCCTCTTCTTACATTTTTTTAACGTGAAATTAAAATAATAATAATTGTATTTTGATAAAAAACTTATAATTTTATTTTATTGTGGAATCCTGAACGATGTAAAAATATAACTATCCTTCATCATTAAAACAGTCCGTTTTTGTTTTCGACTCAAGGTATTCGTAGTTACCTATGTAGTTTTCATGGCAAGGCCAGAAAAGGGTATACGTTGTGGAAACGGCTATGTAGATTTGTAGTGGCGCCGGAGGGCAACCCTTATCATGTGAGATTTGTAAACGAAAAAGCCTCTAATTTGGGTTTGTGTTTTGACAAGTCATCTTGAGAAAGACACCGAGCTTCTGTGCAGAGAACTTTTGTTCTAGTTATAGTTGGTAAAATGGAATTTAAAAAGTTAGTGTATGTATCGAGGAACTCTTTATTATGTTTGTTAGGACTTCTTTTTTTCTACTTCTCGATATATATTTGAAAGTTTTACATTTGTTGTAAAATTTTATTTGAATGTGTAATTCCGGACCATAAGGCTGCCTGTCCATTGACGCGAAGCGAGGCAGCGGAGCGAGGGAGTAATGCGGAGCGGAAATGCGGACTGTGTCAGACCATTGATGCGGAGCGAGGTACTGCGGAGCGGAGTTGCGGACTGTGCAGAGTTTAGGCCGAGTACACGCGACTAGTAGTTTGAGCGGGCCCGCGGCCAGGTTTTTTCCGCTTCCCCGCTCCGCTTCCCCACTCCGCTTCCCCAGTCCACTTCCACACTCCGCTACCTCTCTTCACTTCCCCGCTCCGCTTCCTGGTTTTGGATGAGTTTTTAAACTAGTTCACATATCCCTGTCCACTGAAGCGGAGCGGAGATTTTATGCAATTCCATTGATTGGCATAGCTCTTCTCCGCTCCTCTCCTCTCCGCTCTAGTAGACAGTCAGCCTAAATCAATAGATTAATCAATGAACATGACAGTGGGCACATCTAAACCTTTGGGTATTTTTTTCCTTTATCTCCATGGGATACCTAAGTCTTAATGTTAATATAACATTTCCTTTTGAAACAGTTATAAGCTTGTCATGCCCTCAGGTGGTAACTTCAGCATGGTACTGCTATTGATGTGGAGTGGCAGTGGATTAGGGTGGCTTGTTGGGCTAGCAGTCACGGATAGATAGTGATAGACAGACTCTCCTCTGGTTGTAGAGGGCTAAACATAAAATTTACCAAGAGAGGCATCTTCAGTGCGCTTTCTCAAATAAATAAAGGCGGTCTGTCCTTGCCAATCTGAACGCAGATCAATAGATCCCGCTACAAAAGCCGCTGTTACCCTTAAAATGTTCTCTTGCAAACAAGCTTTCTACATTGCCCACATATCTTGATCAGGTGACGCAACAAAACATAAAAACCAAATTGTACATCTTTTTTTCATTTAACAAATCCGTCTTGACGAGGGTATTCTGTTTTTTCGGCAAAAGTAGAAATAAGAAAGATATAAGCAAATCCTGCTAGATCACGTTTAGTACCTCGATTTTTTTTCGATTATTTAGAAACAAAAGCTGGCAGAGAGCTCTGTGACGAAAAATATGGAGCGCACGAACTATTGACGCTTAGAAAATTGGTTAGAGCATACACATTAATTAAAAACACGTTTTGCTCATGTCGTTTTTTGTTCTGAGTAATTTGAAAGGGTTTTCACAATAGCATTTAAGTCCTTACTTTGTTATGATTTTGCTTGTAAAAATTTTGTTTTTTTATTAATTTACGAGAGCTATATTTCAGGCTGTTGAATTTAAGTTTAATGAGTTGAAAAAATGAGGTTGGTTGTTGTTAATGCGTTACGTCCTTAATTAGCAGGTAGGGGTGAGTCCGCCACCGCCGCCATTATTGTGGTCAAGGGGCCTGTTCCCTGGGACACCTGCGCCCATTTGTTATTATATATTTACTATTCAAAGTTAAGTAATGGCGTATTTAATTATTTTATAAATGTCGCGGTTTCTGGTGATGAATGACCAACGACAAAAGAGGAATACTTATGTGTGAAAATTATCCAGCAGTTAGACACATTGTTCCGATAAAGTCGTGAATAACAACCACTCTAATAAGGCATAACATTATCAATAAATGATAGGTTCTTCTGCGACAATCACTCATCTAAAGACAGCGATGCTGAAAACGAATGGTTTTAAGGATAGGTACTATTCCAATATACGTTTATCCGCCTGCGTTTTGCTTTTGCTAAAATGTTATTATTAACCGTGATGAAAAGTGGTTTAAACTGTCAGACTAGTACATTCTCGTATTTTTAATTTCTGATATATAGTATGGGCATTGCCAGAGCCATCTTCGGACACTGAGTACACAACATCACGGCTTATAAGAAAGTCATTCAAACGTATCTTACTCTATTTAATATTTAACTAGTAGTGACAGACATAGAGAAATGGAAGACGGCTGGGATTTGTTCAGCGCCACTCTCCTGTTTGCCTATTGATTTATTACAGTGCCACACATCGATACGTGTCGTAAAACACTGGTGCACACGGAGCTTGCTTTATAGAGTGCCTTTTTTTATACAATTTCTTAAGTAAAAAATGCTATTTTTTTGAGATATTCTTTTTTGCGGCGATACTCTCCATTGCTAGGCCCTGCTCAATCTATCATACTGTTCTACCAGAATCCTGAGGCCTTACAAATGTATTGACGAGCCCACACGATGTCCGGCCGTAAACAAGGTGTATTGCCCCACTTGCGCATAAAGTGTGCAATACGTGAGGCACGTAGGTAGTCTGTGGATCGTTGGTAGTTCGCCCTGCATGCGGACCGCATACAGCTTGTACGGCCGCAAAGCTATTGCGGTTGTCATCCGCATTCATGATACTATTCACCGCTGAATACCCTCAAATTGCAATTAGGTACTACGACTTTTCAAAGTGCACTAACCCTGTTATGCGCAGTTATATTTAAGCGGCTGATGCAAATTCCTGTGTATACGAGGTTCAACGGGGAAGTTGGGACAGGGTATTTGTCTAACGAGTATAAGACTGATGGGCTTGCTAGTTTTGATTTATTAACTTTCTTTATAAACGATACATTAGTCGTGATGTCAGATATAATGGCGGACATTATGATTACTGTCAGAGTGTACTCGAAATGAGACATAAACAGTTTAAAAATATACTTAATTTTTTAAGCTTTATGCATTTTGAATACAGAAATTAGTAAAGTTTCAGGGAACTGCTCGTTTAAAGAAACAGCTGACGTACCTATTATATTTATTACTTTTACACCCACATGGGCGAGGAGGATGCATCGTCAACAGTTATGAAAGTAACTCGTTAAGTTTATTACATATGTGGGTACCTAAGTTAGCCTTATAGGGTAGTATATCCTACTTATGAGAAATTTTGTTATACCTACCTTTAATTATGATGCGTTAGAAGCTTATGTGGAAGATGTTAGGTATTGGCAACATACCTAACTATCTATCCCTATTAAAGGTATTAGCTTCAAGCATAATGTTAGTTAAACTTGTACTTGTAATAATAATGTTTACAATGCATGCACCTAAAGCTAACCTGAATATACCAAAATGGGATTTTTGATTTTAACCTTTTTGATTATTTCTTATGTTAATTCTGTAAAGCACGAATGTTTATTCATTATGCAGACTTCAATAAACTAGTTTCAAGTTTCAATACCTTCCAGAATCAAACAATTTTGAACTCTATCAATCTAATTAGATACAAAAATATGTTTTATTTTACACCAATAATATACCAATCCAAAGCGCCGTTATACGATTTCCACAGTAAAGCATCGAATAAACGAGACAAATCGGTAACAATGTCAATGTGTTAGAACGACAAACATTATCTATCTACCTCTAAATAGGTTTTAATGCGCGTTGTGCGTGTTTCGTTACTTGGTCACGCTCTATATGTTATGTGTGTCACAAAGGGGTGTTACATGGAGTAGTGAGCACATGGAGAACTCAAACGTTTCTCATAGACGCAATATTTTGTTTGTAAGTTATACCTACGGCGACACGTGTGTTTTGGACAGATGTTACCGTAATGAGATGTCGTCGACGTGACTCATAACGGAGTGTGAGTGACCTGAAAATGGTTAAACTTGATGGTTAGACCCTACTTTTTCACTTACATACACGTACCTACGTATGAATAGGTACAGGTAATGAACTTTTTTACATGAATTTTCGATACAAAGCGATGTAGATCGGACTGTTAAGCATAGAATTAACACTGGATGGAAGAAATGGCGGCAAGTCACGGGAATAATCTGCAACTCCCGCAATCCTCTTAAACTTAAGGGGAAGATTTATAAAACAATGGTTGGACCTGCTGTCTTGTATGGATCAGAATGTTGGGCCACAAAGGGATGATTGAAAGGCATGGATAGAATAAGAAATGAGTATGTAAGAGGAAGTCCAAAAGTGACACCGGTGACTGAAAAGTTTACACACGACATCGGTTGTCATGTGATGCAGAGGTATGAGGGAAATGTCGTCAGGAAAGTATTGAGTATGAATGTGGATGGCTATACGACTAGGGCAAGACCAAAGAAACGATGGATGAATTGTGTAAAAAATGATATGGATAGAAAGGGAGTGAGTACAGAGATGACGACTAACAGAGAAGTATGAAAGAAAAAGAAATATTACGCCGACCCCAAATAAATAAGGGCAGAAGAATAATGACATGAATTTTCGACGCAATCAAATCAATAGTCCTATATATTGCACGTTATTCTTCAATACCTACTAAGCCATTGGGATATAGGTATTGGGTATTCTTCATTTATAAGTAGAGTTGCCATATTTTCCCGAGACACCGTCGGGACATTTTTAGTGACAGGAAATTTTTGTAGGTGAAATAAACCAAAAAACTGTTAAGGAAATATTTAATTTTAATTACTTACTGAAAATACAATCGTTCTTTTTTACATTTAGCAGATGATCTCACCTGGGTCAGTTACCTTTTACGAATTTATAAAATTCTTCACAACTCATGTTAATATAAATTTTACATTGAAAAGTGTCGGCGAAATGTATTTGTCGGAACATTTTATAGATTGTCAGGACGTCGGATCGGATTGTCGGCGTCTGTTAATAACGGTGACATGTCCCGACGTATCGGGACGAACGGCAACACTATTTATAAGTGAATCTACTAAGACGTTCACCCTCATATGATTGCTCCTTTTTCTCACTACTCAGTGGTCATTTTCACTTCACTATACGAACTTGTGTATCAAGCAATTACATTGATGACATCAGACTAAACTGTGGAATTGAATAAGCTTGTAGGTATGCCATGTTTTGTTAAGCTACTATTCAATTGAATTTTATGGGAGCAGAGAAAAATGCAGAGCATTAAAAAAAGCGATGACAAGTGAAAAAAAAATGTACTAATTAGGCAATACTTATACGAGAGGAGGTTTTTTGTTTTTATCTACACCCATGCTATAAATCCTCTATAAAAGTTTCTGAAACAGTTAGCTTATTGCCAAAATTAAAACAACCAGTGCCATAGTAACCATAATATCATCCAAACGTGTTATAATGTTGTACTAAATTTCTTATTGTGCAACTCCTTTGCTTTTTCGATCCCTTCCTTACTCATCAGTCATCAAACAGCCACATTCTCACTACTAAACTCGTGGTACCTTTATGAACTTCAAAAAAAGAAAATTGTCATGCACGCGCGTTTCACTACCACAGCGCCGTAATTTAAAAAAGAATTATAGGTTTGGACGTATCCCGCCATTTATGTTCGATAAAAGTATTGCAAAAAATTATTACTTTGTTGTTTACAAAAATGAGTGATACAAACTTTGATAACACACCACCAGATATTTATAATGCAGCAAAAGACATTTCTAACCAATTATTACCAGAAAAGTCGAGAAAACAATATGAAAAGGCGTAGGTACCAAGATTTCCGAAGAAATCGAAAACGCTTTTACCGAATTAACTAAATAAGTTTTTAAGCAAAGCGCCTGATCAACTATGTATATCTATCAGTAAAGTTGTGTTAGGTATTTACTTCATTTAGTATGTGCTAATGTTATTTTCTTTGTAATACGATGAATAAATTACGATATCTTATATTGTTCTTGTTCTTGTTACAGACTGTGCTAATATTCGGAACTATGGGCGCATGCCACCGTCAAGAATTATACGCTTTGTTATATACCGACGTACAGATAAATGAAGCTAAAATTGTGGTCAATATAAATAATACAAAAACCGCACATTTACTATTACAGGCAAATATTTAGAGCTTTGCAAAAAATATAAAGCACTGCGGCCGGATCCCTGCAGCAATCCGTGTTTTTTTTTACAATACAGATCTGGAAAATTTACATAAAAGAGGGTCGGCATAAACAAATTTAGCAATTTAGCCAAAACAATTGCAAACTATTTACAACTTACCAATCCTGAGTTGTATACAGGGCAATGCATTCGCAGAACATCTGCCACAATATTAGTTGATGCCGGAGGAGACATACCAAGTTTAAAACGGTACGGCAGATGGAAGTCCACTTCTGTTGCTGAATGAAGGCTACATAAATGAATAGCCAACAAAATCCACGTGTCGAATCAAAATTCAAATACGATAGAAAATAAAAATAATAAAGTAGTGAATATTAATATTCCGAGTAGATCAGGATCTGCCAACATTCAACAACGTCCAAATATTCAAGTGCATTTTCAATAATTGTACAATCCAAAATGTAAATAATTATTACAATAAATAGTTATATAATTACCGATACATAGTTTATTTGTGTCAGATACTCAGCAATTAAACTTTCTATGAATTTACATAGAGTTCTTACAACACTGTACAACACCCTATGGTTTTAGAATCTTTTATAGAGGATTCGTAACATGGGTGAAGATAAAGTCTTGTATGCAACTGTACATAATTAGGTATTAAAACACTCATGTGATACTATTATCACCCACATTCGTGTTTTAATACTTCTTATTATACAACAGTTGCATAAATAAATAGCTATTATGGTGTAATGGCTATTAAAGTAGTGCTTCTGCTTCTCTCGTATCGACACGGATTATACGAGTAGTGAGATTAGCTCATACCGTACTTTTGAAATAAAATAAAACGTGTACTTTTCAGATTTTTAATTATATTATATCTAATAGTGTAATCCTCAAATTAATAGAACATCTTTATCTTTAGCAAAAGATGCATGCAATCAGTAATTAGTCATTTTTATTGCTTGCATATTCTGTATCTTTTTTTACAACGAGAATTTTAATGTGTTTATAACACAAAAACAAATAAGAACGTACAATGTGATAAGAGTTAAAATTTATCTTATGAGTTAATAGCCTCGGAATACCGAAGAAAAACGCACAATCGCAAAGTTTTGCTCGGGATAGCGCCTTAACTTCATGGTGTTCTTTTTAGTTTATTTGTTTGTGTTCCTTTTAACTATCATTATAGGTTTCATGACCTAATGAAATAGTACGGTCTCTAATAATGTACATAAATATTATCATTATTGACAATTTAAAATTATTAGGAGCTTTAAGTTAGTTCAACTCATGACTCACATAAAGAATGGACGGTGCGCGCGATCGAAGTGCCCCCTATACGTTCACCGCTGGCTCTGTTTCCCTGGGTGCATCCCGCAAGTAGCTCCCCTTCGTGTTTTGAGCCACCGCGCCGCTTACCGCCATCCGCGTGTGAATATCATGTATCACTGCTGCTCTTAGAAAAAGCGGCGATGTACTATATAACTGCTAAATTTGTACTCTAACCACTTTGGGTAAACGCGCTGTTTCCCAATCACTCTATCTCTCTGTTTCAGGTGCTTGAACCAGCTGTCAACGTGTCGGCACAATGACTGTCGGATCAGGTGCTGGTCATCTAGCGTAATCATACGCTGGGTGACGCCGTACTTGATCGACTACGCCTCGAATCACGGAATAACCATGTTACGCCTGCTTCGTCACTGGTCGCGGTGCAATTACAAAATTCACCCAGTGCTTCACCGCGACCCGACCACGTTGGTGAAGAGGATGATGACGGGGTTATATCCGTGATTTCCCAATGCAATGCATGATCGAGGAGCGCTTTAGAGGATGCTTTCCGGGAGTACCACTCCACTCCGCCTGGACTTCGACCACGTTTACTTCTTGTTTTTTTTTGTGCATGGGTAGCACAAGAAAAACAAGGCGCTGGTGTGTACTCTAGACTCGCTGCTGTCAAATTGTTTTGACGGCAGCGGAGGACGGTTCTTCACTATCCAGGATTTCGACATACCCAGAGGAATAGCGAGCCGATAAGATATAGAGCGAGGAGTATACAGGATATAGGAGAATAGAGCGAGGTATATTTCAGGGCGACAGTTTGACAATTTGGTTTATATTCATATCTTTTTTTGGATTCCATAATGTAGGTTTAAAGGTGTTACAAGCCTTGAATCCTCTAAGCAGTGTGCTTAGAGGATTCAAGGCTTGTAACATTTGGCTGGAGGATTCAAGGTTAGGCTATCGATTAAGGAGAGGTGGTCAGGTTATATCTCACTTCCTTTACATGGATGACTTAAACTGTTTGCCTCCAACAATTTGCAACTGATGGAGCTACTGAAGGTAACCGAAACATTCAGTGGCGCCATCAGGATGGAATTTGGTGTGGACAAATGTGCGGTCATGCATGTAAAGCGAGGGGAGATTGTGGAATCCGTGGGAATCCAACTCTTGGATTTCATACACCTAAGATCCCTCTCCTCAATCGAAACCTACAAGTATTTGGGTTTGTCGGAAGCGTGAGGCATCAACGCAGCTGACATGAAGCAATCGCTGAGGGAGAGCTTCTTTGGCCCCCTGAATAAAGTATTAAATAGTCTTTTATCAGGCGGAAACAAGGTGTGCGCCTTCAACGGTTGGGTCATGCCGGTTTTGATGTACTCTTTCGGCATACTCAAATAGACTCAGACGGAACTTGACGCCAAGGATAGGAGGATCCGCACACTGCTGGCGGCAAATCGGATGCATCACCCACGTTCATCGATGATGAGACTGTGTATCCCGCGGAAGTGAGGAGGTCGAGGCTTCTTAAATGCTAAGACCCTGCATAACCGTGAGGTATGACAGTTTAACCTATCCGAGTCAGGTTTCTCCAAATTTCTAGCTAGTTTTGCTTGCTCAGTCGCTCTTGGATTGTCTTGGTAAATCCCAATGAAATTTTCACCAATCCCGGTTCAGAAAGCTTCTATTTTCGAGCTCGCTTCAACAGTTTCAGGGAACACTTCCTACCAGCCGACGTGGGGATGCACCGAGATGTGGTCTCAGAAGACAAGGGCCTGACCCCGCTATCCTTGGCCAACGAGAACTGGCGCAAACCTATAGTATTAGATACTAATGACCGCAGGAAGGTATGGCAGAGCATGGAGCTTTACGGGCGCTTTTACCGGGCCTTACATGGGCTAGATGTCTCTTTGGCGAAACCGAAGGTTTTGTCTTTGCGATTATGGACGAAGTTATGATGACGAACAACTACCGGAAATATTCGCGGCGCGGTTATCATCTGTCGGGCATTTCACCGTCCGGGGGAATCAATCTGACACATTATTTCTGGCTTTTCTCGTCTGGCTAACGGAGACTACTTGCATAGGCACAACCTTGTAGCCAGGATTATCCACCAGCAATTTGCTCTGAAATACAGTCTTGTGGAATCGGAAGTACCGTAGATACTATAGGTATGCGTCCGACCCAGTTGGCGAAAATGGCAATATCACGTTGTATTGGGATCGATTTATCATCACCGGTAGGACTATTGTTGCCAATAAGCCTGACATAGTTTTGATAGATCGATAGAACGTCGCACAATGATTATTGATATAGCGGTCCCGCATGATGAGAACCTCGTGAAAGCTGAAAAAGATAAACAGATTAAGTATCTTGACGGCGCGACGGCGTTTGCTAGATCGACTCTGGCTTCACGCTAGAATATAACACTTCAACAAGCTAAACGTCTAAAAGTCTTAACGCACACAGTGGACCCAGTACGGGATAGCGATATAGTTTTATAGTCTTAAACGCGCGTCGGGTGAATTCGGGCGGCAGTCGGCCCGCGTCGTCTGTTATTACGTAACGCGTATGATGTAAATAGTATTTTTTTTGTAAATAGTATTTTTTTTTTGCAAATTAAATCAATGAACGTTTCAATACGAATATAATTATTTATCATGAACTAAAATTCACATCAATACCTCGACTTCAGGTGCAAAAACAGTACTGTATTTTTTTTCTTTTTCTTGTGCTTAAATCTCGAAAATGGTGTGTCCTATCGCAAAAATAATGAAAATTTCGACCCCCTAAATAGATTCCATAAACCCCTAAAACTCAACAATTAAGTAATAATTTTTAATATTTTCCATACAAAAAGTGAAAAATTCCATAAAAATCACGTCGAGGCTGCCCGCCGAGCGCGCCTTCGACTCTAAAAAAATTCACGGGGTAGAGCAAACAAGTACCGCATGGAGTCGCGATTGTCAAATTCGATTTTAGTTTTTTCAAAATTATTTTTAAATTTAGAGTTTTTTTTACAGAATTCTCATAGCCAAAACTAAGGAATTTTTGAGATAGTTTAGTTCGGTATACAAGAGAATCGGCACAAATCTCTCACAAAACTTTTATAATAACATTTAATCAATTTTATTATAGACAGTCCTAAGCCCGGAAAGTATGAAGGAAAGTTCATTGATTTCTAACGCTTCAAGAGATATTATTATATTCTTTCGTGTACAGCGCGTGTTGTGAGATAACATTTACCGCGCATCATTAAGTCCGTCTAACGTGTTGCCAAATAAAATGATAACGTTTCCGTGTTTAGACTGCGGCCGAGTTTTGTAACAACGTGTTATAATGATAGCGTATAAAACAACGCGCTAGAAAAATCTATTTTATAGTCTATAACACGTCTATGGTTTCTAGCGGATTTGAACATCACTAGTTGTGACGGCCATTGGTAAAAGTGGTACTTCTGGACACGGCGCGTATTGCTAGGAGGTTCCCCTCTCAGGAGCCCTGACCACCGGTAGCTTGGACCTTGTTCCCGATACCGGTGGGCTACTATTTTTTATTTATTTAAATGTTTTTAATTCTAATATTTAAAAATATAACTTATATGTAAATAGTGAAATAAAGGAAATAATAATTCCTTTATTGTCAGGCATCTAAGGCCCATAGATAAAATACACAAAATATTCTTACAAAATATTAAACGAATACATATTTATTAAAAACATCAATTTATTAATAACTAAGTAGTACGTTGGGTCAGCGACTGAGCCGAGGTGTCATGTAGCCTTGGCTTGTTGTTTTGTGCTTCTTCATCATCATACAGTTGGTGCTAAAGGATGCTGCTGATCTAAGAGGGAATTAGGAAGGAAGAGGTCTTGATTATTCTACTCACATACACAAACGGCCAGACCCGGAACAACTAATTATAGGTCATACAAATATTTGTTCCGTGCGGGAATCGAACCCGTGACACGCAGCGCAGCAGTCAATCGCTAACCACTGCGCCAACCGTGCCGTCAGTACGTAGTACAAATGAATGTTAAACAGTCGCTAATTATTACTTAACTTTAAGCAACGTCAGTGGCGTAGCTAGTAGAAAAGGGGTCCTGTATCAAAATATGTTGCCCTTTTTATCTGACAGTAGCGAAGCTCAAAAGAGGGGTATTATTTTTTTACAAAGTTAAGACTTACTAAGAAAATCCAAGAGCGAGTGAGGCGAGCTAGAAAACTGACTCAGAATACTCAAGTTTTCATTGAAGGGCGAGCGAAGCGAGATCAAAAATAGAAACTTTCTGAACCGGGATTGGTGAAGATTTCATTGGGATTTACTAAGACAATGCAAGAGCGACTGAGCAAGCGAAACTAGCTAGAAATTTGGAGAAACCTTACTCGAATAGGATAAACTGTCATTGTCATTTAACTAAGAGAATGTAAGAGCGAGCGGAGCGAGCTCGAAAATTGGAGCACCCTGACTCGTAGGTTTGATTTTCTGTGTGATTTTACTTAATTAATGTAAGAACTTGAGAGTTGGGACCGTGCCTTTAACTTGAAGCCTTAATAAGCCATAAAGAAATTACATTCATTTTCATATTTTCATTAGGTATTCACTCAGTACATCAATAAGAATTTGAGGTTTTGGATAATATTGTACGAATTTTTGCTTACACACCTAGGGGCCCCTGTAGCTTGGAGGCCCCGTATCATTGATACGGATGATTCGGCGGATAAGCTGAGCAACGCTTATAAATAAAGGGGTTAATAACTAACCCTTCCACAATATTGTGTGTGTGTGTAACCGTGTAGGTACCTACAGTGAATCTGGATTTAATAAATCACCGTGAGTCGAATATCATCTACTCCTCAAGACTTTTACACATATTTGTTTTGTCCGGATTGTTAAAAAAAGTTCTACATTTGCCTATTGAATAACTACATTGGCTAGCTGGTTACTACACCACAGTGCAAAAATATGAATAGGTACACGGATCGTAAATCAAACACTTGTTTGTGATATAACTTGAATAATTATTTAGAATATAAAGATATTTTTTACATTTTCTTTTTTTATTTATATAACAATGTATACACTATTACTTTACATTTTGTACGTTGCAAACTTAAATCTAAGCGCCTCATTAGTTAAAGAAAAGCACAGCATGCACTACATTATGCGCAGATAATAACACAATTAAATAATTAAAACAAGTTAATTTTTTCTTGACATGTGCTCGTCAGCTCGGTGAGCTGACTGTCCAATCTTTTCTTATTCTATCTAAATCAATGTTCGCCTCCAAATTGCCATTTACTTATAATAAACTCGCGGTGGTTTCATTCTAAAACCGTGTTAAGTTAAAGCCTCTACAGTACCTAAGCGAAATTCAAAAGATTTTTTTATATGTTGGTCATATTATAAATATCATGTTCTCCATGATAGTATTGGTAGCAATTACTGTCAGATTAAAATATCCTATTTTCAATATATAGTTTAGCGAGGAAAGCTTTTTGAAATCCGCATATTTTAAAATGTGACTGTAAAGACCTTTATCCTGTTCCGGTTTTATTACCTAACTATAGTGCAGGAAGGAAATTCTAAATGTAGACGATAAAACAAATTCGACGGTGGACAATTTCAAATGTCATAAGGGACAGGGATTTGAATGTCCCTTACGACATTTGAAATTCCCACCGTCGAATGCGATAAATGTTCAATATTTTCAATAAGAATATATTTCACGAGAACAGTTTTTGTTACCATCTTTTATGAATACCTATACAAACATATTTTTTTTATCACGTTGGTATTTGTATTGAATACTGCGAAATCTTCGATCAAACAGGCGTCGGCTGTGGCTTCTTTGCCATTTATAAAATATTAGCTTTATTATTCCTAGAACTAATACTTATGCTCTTTGTATTACCTACAGAGTTTTTAGAAATAGTCTATGAATATTTCATATTTTACGCGTACCTAATGACAAATTCATAGGAAATAACATATTAGTTCTTATATTTTATTCTTATTATTGGTTTTTATTTCCAATAAAATCTATTTTATCTCAGCATTTCATTCATACGTGTTCTTCAAGCAATGCATTTAACAAATAGTGAATAGTCTCAGGTGCAGTCGTCTAGCTCTTTGTTAGCAGATATCTAATAATACGTATTTCTCAGCCTCAAAACAAAAGCCGAGAGCTGTTGGAACTTAACGTACGTCGTGTATTATTTTTCTTTTGTTCTTATAAACACCTATAAATTCTTTGTTTAGGGGCTAGTGCTAAAAGACCGCTAGTAAAACACTGACTACCGTTAGCAAATTACCGTGCCCGCTTTCAGATAATATTATTCAAACAACTAAATCCTTCACTATTAAACTACTGAGGATTACTATTAATCACGTCAAGATGTTTACCCTCATCCCACGTCAGTTCGGCGGGAATTATCTAAGTCGAGATAAATAGGAGCGTCGCTTTCTCGCGCCATTCACTCCCACTTGGGCGCTATTTGAAAATCTCTTCGGTTCGTAACAGGGTTAGTTAGAATAGACCTGAGTAATCTCGTTTATAAATGAATCAATTCACCAACGATCGGTGGCAATAAACATAACGAAGGAGTTCGCTTTCACTTTTGTAATTTGTTGTCATCCCAAAATGTCGATTGGGGGAGTGGGATTTGTAGTTACTAAGTATTCTGTGATAGTGGTTTGTAGGTATACGATTTCATTTTCTCTAATTTATGATATTTACTATCAAAATATAATTTAAAAAACCGAAATAAAAACAAAATGTAAGTGCACACGTTAAGGTGAAATAGTTACTTTTATTATGCCATCACAACAAACTAAAAGAAACGGGTTTTTACCACTTGTTAGAGGACAAAGAAAATTACTTATTGCGAGGAAAAATAGTCAAGTTCTGTGTACTCATAATGTTAGACTCAATAGTTATTTATATAGGAATGCCAACTGGAGTTTCCTTTGCCTATCTGCGAGTCTATCTTAAAGATGAGCTTTTGCGCTTCTTGCACTGAGCGAAGCGCGACGATTGGCAAAAGTTTCCCAAGTCAAAAGAGCAACTTTAACCGAAACGATGCAATTGAACAGTTATGGAACAGATCATTGTTCAAGCAAAAGCGATTTAAAAGAATTGTTGTGTGTGAAATCCTATAAGTATTTATAATATTCCTAATATAAGTGTTTAACATTTTTAACTAGGTCTTGTGCGCGTGTCGAAAGTAAAAATTAAAAATGCCCGACTTGTGTTAATTATCTAAAAGTAAACTAAGCACTAGCAAGTTGTCAAACTAGAGCAATCGAGAAAGACTGCCAGACTTAAGTACTAGACAGCCAATACTGTTTAATAAAAGTACTAATAAAACTATCTGGTGCTTTTTTGTTTAGGTTTTGTTCGTAAACTAACGTAAATCAGAATGAATGAATAGCGCTCTCTTTAAATAATCTTTTTAATCCGGCAACACGTAAAACTGTTTTATTTTATGTCGGTTTTAAGATGTCAATTTGTAACAAAAGTGCGAGAAAGTTGTATTAGGATATAAAAACGGCTATAAATCCTTCCCATTTATACTTTTTCGTTTATTTGCGATCGACTTTGGAAGTTATTTTCAAGGTACTGTTTGTGGGGTGGGTGGAATAGGTCACGCTGAATTTATAACGGCTTTATTTTATTTGTTGGATACTATATTTTATTCTTTTAATTTTTCATATATGTCTGCTTATTGATCGCCAATTTATTGCTGAATTTGTCACTTTTACCTTCTAATGTCAGCTTATGTGAAAATACTTTTCTTTAAATTAGACTATGTACTTAGTAGCACACAGATTGCGACAGATGACGTATACGTCAAGTTTATGTTAGCTAAGTTTGTTTATTTTTGCATTTTAAATATTATAATTTCAATATTTTTTTGTTTTAAAGTCTAACAAATATAGAAATAAAAAATTAAGTCAATTATACAGTGAAACAGTTGTTTTTAGGGGCAGAAAAAGTTTAAAACAATACTTAATTAAAAAGTAAAGTGCAAAAAGTAAGTACCTACCTACTACTACAAAAAGTGAAAATTATAATCGAGTATTTACAAATATTGAAAGAGCCCGGGCATCGGAGTACAATTAGCGCTGTGCTGTTGTGGGTACCCCATAGCACAGCATCATGCTGCGTGAAATCCTTCTTGCCACAGTCACGACAAGCAGCTGCCGACTATTTCATTCTGTGCTCGTGATTAAAGATCTTTTTAACCGACTTCTTAAAAAAGGAGGAGGTTCTCGATTCGACTGTATATATCAAATGGCGATCACCTAGATGACATAACGGCTTTGACGAGGCCCTGTCCCTTTTCGGACCACTTGCGTTTTAACCCCGAGTTCACGTTATTTTACTATGACACCCATCCGCTCAAATGTCGATTGGCCTATAGAAGGCGATAGCAATTAAACATTATATTGTGTCGCATTAGTGACAGTTGAACTCTACAACTGTGACTTTTTTGTAATCTATACAACATTTCCTATTCGTTCTTATGATTTTCCTGTTATTTGGTTTACAATAAAACGAACATGCTTCCAACTAAAACCAAGTTTTGTTATTTTCATCCATTCTTTTCATTCAAGACAAGAAAAAATTTTGCATATTTTTACATTATGTAATCATTTTTCTGCTAAGTTTATTAACCTGACTTTTATTATTTATAAAAGTTTATTAATATATAAATAAATAAACCTATCAATAAGATAAAACAATAATATAACTTAAAACCATTTAAAAAGAAGTCCAATTAAGGAATTGAAACACGTCATAGAATTTCGCGGCGCCAACCCGACTCGCTCAACGCTCTGTAATTATTATAGACATGTCAAAGTTGTTTATGTTGAGAGTTATGTTGCTAGTTTATGGATTTAGCTAACCATATACAAACACTTTAATGTTCAACAAGATTTAAAAAATTGATACCAAATACAAAAAATATAAATAAATGTTTGTACGCCGTTAACGCAAAACATGACTGTGATATAATGTAAAGTAACATCTTGCATGCCATGTGTGTATATACTTATGTTTTGGACAAATAAATGATCTTTATCTTTTATCTTTAAACTGCCAACCCCGAAGGACGCGACTCACATTTTTTTTACAAAAAAATCGATGAATTACAAAACCAACGTGCAAAATTAAAGTTATTTTTCAATTTGCATTGCTTTTTTTAAAGTTTTTTTTATTTAAGTTATCTATTTAGGGTTCCGTACCCGAATGATTTTAAAACCTGAACACTTTTAATAAAAAAATTATTAGAAAATAACTCGAATGCTGTCAGATTATTAAGTCTTTTTAGGTCATTTGATTTATCAAATGTTTTTATTGAACCAACCCGAGTGACAGCTTCTACTGCCACTTGTATAGATAATATTTTTTACAATTGTGATTACTTACACAAACAAATTGTAAATAAGTTACCATTTGATCACAGTGGAGAAACAATAACATTTTGCTCCTACATACCTTCAAATAAGGTTTAGGCTAATTACATGTAAAATTTTCGATAAATTAAATAATTCTTTGGCCATTAAACTATGTGTTCAGAGTTTGAATAATATATGTGACCCAAATGAGTTCTACGCCGTACGTTATTTTCGTTCGTCGTTCTTTTCAATATTAAACAAGCAATTTAATGACACTTTTCCACTAAAGACTACGTACTTACACAAAGTTCTTATTTAGTTATTCGGTAACTCCAGGAATTCTTAAAAGCAGGGACAATCTTTTTGAACTTTATGGCCTAAAGCAACACGCAATAATACAAACTTTCATCAGTATGTTGCAAAATAATCGATTTTTTTTTAAAGTTTGTGCAAAATAGCTAAAGCTCTTTTTGTTAGCAATAAAATAAAATCAGCTGATGATAAAATGAATACTACCTGGCAAATAATAAATAATGAAACAGCGTAATACTGAATTTAATTTAGAGCCGGCGGCACATGGCCTTATCAACTAGAAAACATTTTTTGCTAATATTCCCCTTAAAACGAATGAAGCTTTAAATTCCTCATCCACGCTTTCTTCGGCCTTACTTAGAAATAATGAGAAGGTATGTCCTTTGGAGTTTAGGTTTCAGCACGCAAACCCCCAGGTTGTTATTAAAGCTTCTAAAGATCTTAAAATTAAATCAACAGAAGAAGATCTATGGTGAATGTCTGTAAAAGTCTGTAGATCTATCATCGAAACCATTGCGGCCTATTTAGCTTTCATATTTAACACCAGTGTAGACCAAGGAGTCTTTTCGGATCTCATTACCCATGCGCAGACAATTGAGGGCTCTGTCTATGTTGTATTCTATACTCGACAAACCCACTTCTCCTTCTTACTTGACTTCCCTTGTTCAATACCTATGCTCTGCCCATAGTAAAAATCTTCGTTCTACCAACAATCGTCTTCTACGATGTCCTTCTCACCGTTCTGGTTTTATTCACTCTTCTTTCTTTGTCCAGGCGGTATTTCTTTGGAATGCGCTTCCTCTGAACATCAGGATGGCAACCAGTGAGTTATCTTTCAAACTGAAGGCACGTGAACATATTCGTGAAAAGTTGGCAGAATCTTTGCAGCGCTGATTTGCTGGATTTGTTTTCTCCTCTACCTATCGTTATTTCTCCTGACAAAGTTTATTCGGTTTATATGTATGTATGTATGCATCTATGTATGTATCTATGTGTTTATGTATGTATGTAAGAAAGAATCTACATTTGTTTAATAAAATAAGTGATAGACATCATTTTAATACTAGAAATGAAGACAAAATAGACCAACCATTTTTCAGATTATCTAAAGTACATATACTTCTTTTATGGGGTACTGTGTTAAATGTTGCAACAAAATACCTTGTGCTTTATTGCAATTAAATGAAACAAAATTTAAAACTCATATTTAAAGTTCACTTTGTTAACAGGCATATTATAAATTAGAGGATTATATATCCAATATAAGAATGGTTGGAAACATGCTGGTCCTGCTCCATAGGACAATCTAGAGTCTAGACAAAAACAAAATGTTTGCTAATTTAATTGTATATTTTATTTTTTTATTTGTGATGCTGATTTTGCATTCTGTGATTAATTTAGCTCACACACTGACTTATTAGTATTATTTGTTAAAATTTTAGTAATCGTATACTTCTACAATTTTTGTAAATATGTGAGCACCATGTATCACAAAATTAGTTTATCTGTCGTTGCTTCATTTTTAATCCTTTTTACCTATTGTGGTATAGTAATTTTATTCTAGGTGCATCGTCTTCACATATAATTATATAATTAATGTCTACAAAATATTTTAAAAGAGTAACGGTGCAATTTCTTGCCCATTCTTTTCCATACGAAAACTATCTTCTGGAAGGGGCGACTAGAATCAATTATATATTTTTTGTAAATTTTGACGTTCAAAAGTGCTTTTCATGTGTCTAATTGAAATAAATTATTTGTATCTCATGAACCGTAATAGGTAGACAGTTATTATTTTCACAGATTGTGTATTTCTATTGCCTCTATAAATAATACTAAAACCGGCTACGTGTCAGTCGGACTCGCACACGAAGGGTACCGTACCACCGTACATTATTTAGCAAATAAATGAAAATACTAAACGAAGAATATTTTTATATTTCATCTTAAATTTTCAAAATCGCTAAGATAAATTTCATAATGATACTATGAATTACAAAGTTATTTTTGTAGTTGATTATATAAAGTACATAATATACAGAAGTTTCAGATTCCCAACTTCTTTAGTTGTTGCTCGTACAAAAATGGTCTAAAACTGAAAACTTCTATTACATAATTTGAAGACAAAAAAAAATAAAAAAAATATTTGTTCTCTACTCAATAAGCCCTAGACAATGTCACCCCACCTGCCTGGGTTAGATTTTTTTTCAAAATTAGTTGAGGAGTGGAGAGAGGGTTGCGTGGAGACGCCCCTTGAATTTTTAATTTTTATTATTTGATGCAATAGATTTCTATTGCATAATGTGTGAAATCTTTCAACTGTCTACCTGTTACGGTTCATGAGATACAGCTCGCTGACAGACAGACAGACGGACAGTGGAGGCTTAGCAATAGGGTTCCGTTAACCAAAGAATAAAATAAAGTAAAAAATAAAAGGGATCCCCATAAAAAAAAAATACCATGCATTATGGGGTGTCATTGTCTAGACCTCATTGAGTAGAGTAGGTACAAATATGTAATTTGTTTTTTATCTTTAAAAATGAAGAAATAGAGGGTCATAAAAGTTGTCAGTGTAAGACCATTTTTGTAAGAGCTCTATCGCAACAACTAAACAAGTTAGGAATTTGAAACTTCTGTATATCATGTACCATATTATACTGTATTTAATCAACAAATATTAAAAACGCCGATTCATAAGGTATTTTATTTAAATAAGGGAGATTTTCTGCAACTACAAAAAATAACATTGTAATTCACAGTATCATTATGAAATATAAATTTACATTTACATTTGCGATTTTTAAAATTTAAGATGAAAAATATTCTTCGTTTTGTATTTTCGTTTATCGGAACTAAAAAAAAAGCCATATGGTACGGAACCCTTCGTGTGCGAGTCCAACTCGCACTTGGCCGGTTTTTATATGCACGTGTTTTTGTGACTATTAGTCACAGAAACACGTGCCAATATTTTGTTTCTTTCACAATACATTCCTAATGGCTATTCCAGAAATGGCTTTAAATCTAATACGCGAACCATGATGCCAGCAAAGATTGTGGGTTTGGTACATTTTTTATAGTTCTTAGTAGCATTTAAAATAACAAAACAGAACTTTTAAAAAAAAAAGAAAAAGAATAAAATGTAAAATCAATACAAATTAAAATATACACGTTTTTTATTAATATGCTATGCTATTTAGTATGTAATCAACTACCGCAGTAGAAATGATCGTATAATTATGTAGGAAAATTATAGTGACGAAAGTAAATTTAATTTAAACGAAAATAATAACAGTGGAATTATTTTCGAGGTGAAATGTGCAGCGTTCTACCTCAACCAGATATTGCAGAGGCAAGCTGGTACTGACGTGTATTGTGCTGTGGCGAACTCTGTAAATTGCTTTTCGTGACGATAAATATTTTAATCTGATTGGTGGTCTGTAACCAATTAATTGTGGTTTTAATTTCATCTGAAAAAGTAATATGCGCTTTTATTGTGACTTCAAAAACGCGAGTATAATTGTTATAATTTTTTTTATTTTATATTATAGTATTTTTTAAACACACACACACACAACAGAAAATATTCCTACCTGAAAATATGATAGTCACACGTTTTAAATGATTCTTTTAAAATTAATGATTCCAAAAATCATCGCATAGCTCTTTGTTCACTCAATTGCCAATCACTGGCAGAATCGACGACATCGAATTTTGGGATACTTGAAAGTAATCTGCTCTTCTAACTAGAGAGGCTAGCACGTAATTGGCTATTCATAAGGTGTCAAAAGACTCTTTTTTTTCACAACCTCAATTGCGTGGCTCTGATGAATTTTAATAAGCTCGTCTATTATGATTTCGTATTCGTCCAGAATATCTTACCTTGGTCAAGAATTGATTTATGCTATTACTTTTATAAATGAGTTTTCTCTCCGAATACTACTTATAAAGTCATGGCGCATCCTCAGCTGCACTTTCCATAAAAAGGTCTCCCGTCTTACCTTTAGAATTCAGAATATTTTAACTTAATAAAACTAGCATCTATAAACCATCGGTAAGTAAATAGTGAGTCGAAGTAGAGTGTTGCAACTCCAACAAGACGCTGTTCATTTAAAGAGTTGTGTAACTCTCTGGGCCTGGTGAAGTTTGTCTTTGCGCGCGGCGGCAGGCGGTGTAACGTTTTAACTTAGAATACTTTACCGATGGCGTTTATTTTCTTCAAAATATCTTTCGGCTCCGTCTCTGTTAAAAGTACTTCCGAAAGCACGTAATAATATTTCACCGCAAAAGGTATCATCCGCTTTTATTATGCCTTGGTTCAACGTTCTGTCCCATTCTCTTAAATCCTCTGCAGCCGTCCTGCGAAATGAAGTCGAAGACGTGTTGTTCTGAGACGCTGTGATAGAGATAAGACACAGAACTTGTTTTTCAAGATCGAGTTTTAATTTACCGAGAGTAATTGTTGTTAGTAGCTGCACTTCGCGCAGAAAGATAGAGAAAATAAACAAAGGTTTTATTTTCCCGTGAAAGCCTTCTTGACGAGGGTCGCTCGGTGTTATTCAGCATCGAAATGAAATGAGGGATAAAAACTAAATTAAATGCTAATTGGGAGATTCAGCGAAGGCAGGGGGAACGGATTCGATCGCCTCGTTGGCTTGCGCAACGATATTGAGCAATAAGGTGTAATGATGCGCAAGACAAATCCAATTATACTGTGTAACTTAACGTCCGCCGACTATCCATAAATTAATTGGCAAAACGCGCAGATCTGTGTTCCGGGTACTGCTCATTTTATAACAAGCCCACAAAGATGTAGGTAACTAGTTTAGGCACCTAATAACATAAATACGTATATATCTGTCGGGCAAATACGGAGCTGAACCTTTCCGTTCATGTAATAACGGGTGGCTGAGAGGAGTTTTTCCCGTTTATTGGGTCGTTAGGATATAATTTCATCTCGTGTTTATGACGTCATAAAAAGTTTGCAGCGCTGATACAACCACTGTCAATTACCGGCCCCCGCTTCCTTTGCGACTTTTTGATTTGGAAATTTGTTTCTTTAGAGATCATTCATTCATCAGCCCGCCTTACTTCTTATGAAGCAACCATTTGGCCAGGAGTTACAACGTTTTGAATTACGTGCATACAGTTGAGCGACTATTCTCTGCGTCGTACTTTAATCATTTAAGTTTATGATTACACGAAAAAGGTGGGTAATGTACAGAATTGATTGGCACTCAACTAATGACAGATACTTTTTCAAACTTGGTTTTGATTTCATTAAAAAAAGCTGAGCGAAAGCAGGTAGGAATTATATAAAACTTATGCTAACGCTAGCCGGAGAAGCCATTAGTGTCGACTCTAACCAGGTAGACTCGACATTACCTAGTAATTTACTTGTTAGGGAGAAATTAAATAAGACGTGGCGGTTAAGTAGGATTGCATTTCGTTTATTATCCAAGAACCTGGAAATGAGTCATTCACGATCAGCGTAAAACCATTTACACAGTAGCTATTTATATATCTTTAAAGCAGCACGCGATCAAGAGGTACATTGCAATAACTTACTAAGTAATGGTTTTACGTCATTCATATTTGATCGTGAATGTGCTGCTTTAAATATATATAAATACCTATTGTTAAATCTGTAACTATAGATTTCACAGTAGGTATTTATATATATTTCTTCTTATCTTTAATATAACCATTAACATAGTTATGTTAATACCTGAAAAAACTGGGTGTAAGACCGATTTAGTGTTTCGCATCAGATATTGTAAAAGAAGTGATCCAATATACAGGACAACACCACCAAGGTAAACCGGCACAAAAAGCTCTGTATAATAAAGGCAAGAGGTCTTTCTAATATTAATAACCAAAAAAAATGCCAGCCAAGCATATGATCCACGATCTCAAAGGTGTGAGATGACATAATGGCGTATGAGGCCGACGCGTCTCGCCTTCAGACAATCCACGAACATGAGCCGTTGTGTGATTGATGATCGACTAATACGTATTCTCATTACCTAAGCCCCGTGTTACATAAAAGATACCAGGTACTTCGTACGCCTCCCAATAAATCCCAGTACGTATTAACCAGCTATTTCAAATTTCGCTCAGATGTTTATAAGCTGTGTTTATATATATATGTTATATTTAAAGCGTTCTTTTGATCTTATAGGGTTTCCTGTAAAATTAAAGAGAGGTAGGTAAGTGAATGAATTTCAAAAGATATAAAATATGTGTTTTATTCGTGTAACGGTAAAGGCTTATTATATTTTACAGAGTTCTTTAAGCCGATATCAGAATAACTGAATACATTGTTTGTTTTTAAATCAAATGTTGTTAATAGTAGCGGTAATGACTCTCTCATTACCGCTACTATTATCGCTTTATGATTATTTTCACTTTTTATTTATGTATTATGTGTTTCACGAACTGTGTCCAAATAAATATTATTCTTTCTTTCTTTCTATGAATTTTTTTTTGTCGGGTGTCTTTAGTAATAATAAGTGCTTCATAGGTAATTATTGCTAAAGAATCGTTGGTCGTATGTATATTACCATATTTCCTTAAAAACGTATGTATTTATTTAACCGCAGACTTTTGGGCTTCTGACTACACGCAGCGACTGTCAAAGATCTATGAATGACAGCGGCTTAACGTGCATTCCGAGGGACGGAGGGGTTTTAATATGTAACTGATGGTCACCCATCCACGAACCAACCGTGGTAAGCGTAGCTTAACCTTCGATCGACCCGTGCGGCTGTTATCATTTAGCCGCGAGCCCCTCAAATCCTCGAATTATATCTCCCATAATTATTGATAAATACCTACATTGTTCATCATAGCCAACATAAAATAGAATAGACACAGGTACAAAATTAATAGGGAGTAATATTCTATTACAAATTGCGGTTTCCCCTAGCGTTTTCTCGGAATCCTAAATAAAACTATGTTCCTTGATAAAAAAATACACTACATTCTCTTCGCAACAAAATAAAGGGGTAGCTGTCTGTTTGCAAATACTGTACCAACAAAAACCTGTAACATATAAGAAAATGTGGAATGAAGGTATTACTTCAGCCACAATATAGAAAGTGGAGCTGAGCTCCATATAATATGAAGTTAATGTTACTGAATTCCGCAGATTAGAACAGGGGTTTGCAATTATTGTATTCGAGTAGACAGGCAAAAGTAATACTACATTTTTACTTGTTTCTATTTTCATTATTTCCAGTGTTGTTGTTGTTGTTCTGTGCTTAAAGTTATAGACTTATTAGAAATATAACTATTTAGTTGTAAATCTTCATCGATGATATTTCGAGTTTTAAGACTGATTTGTTTTAATGATGTGTTACAATATTTCAGCTATAGAATATTATCAGTTGAGGGATGTTACTGATACCACCCTATAAGATCCTAACATTATCTTCTATTAAATTAGAAGTCTATTCTAAACCAGGAGGAATTTAAATCAACTTAAACTGTCGTATACAATAGAACATTACATTTCTGATACAGTGTGGTATCTTTTGCTTTGCGTGCGACAAAACAGTTTGGTGGTTTCTTCACTAAGCAAATTGTGTGAGTTTGGAACAGTAACTGCCTTGGGAATGAATGTACGAATTTAGATGCCATCAAATTATATGGCTATTTGAATTCAAGGTAGATTGAGCGTAATGTAAAATTTGCTCAGACCTAAACATTGATGACACTAGAAAGCTTGTTTGAATCGGATTCAGTCTTGAACTGGCTAAGTGACTTGAACGGTATAAACAGTCAGTTTCATCACAATATTTTGGCAACATTTGCGCCATGCTCGACCTAGAACAGGAAACGCGTAAATCAGGCCACTAAGCTGTAACCCTTCCTCAATTTTTAATTAAAAATAGATTTCATAATACAGTAGGCGCTCGGTAATCCGGCACCCATTTTTTTCGCCAATGGCGGATTATTGGGAACGGCCGGATTATTGGATTTCTATAGCAAATGTCAGCTGGTCAGTAAGAAATAATTTTAACTCAGTTTTGCAAAGTAAAATATGTTTATTAGTTAACATGTTTTTTAGTGTAATACTTACTCGTAGAATCGGACCGGACTGCAGAACAACATAGATCAATGCGCGCGCTCTGTAATCCGGCACTTTTGTATTAAACCTTTGATTACAGAGTTGGAGACGGATATCTATGCTAGGGGAACTAAGTTAGAAAATGCCGAACTCATAGACATGTCGGATTAGTGAACGTAGGATGGATTACCGAGCTCCTACTGTATATGAATATGTTAAAGTAAAAGTTCGTTTTTAATAACAAGTAATTTCGTGTACCGGTAACCGTGGTTAAAAATAGGTCAACCAATCTCTCCCGTGGGTGTCGTTGTGGGTGAGGCGGGGATTAACTCAGGTTGATGGGTAGCAGAATGTAAGTGCGACATGCATTTACGGAAATGGAGGTCAACCGGTCACAAACCTGACAGTTTCAAACTTAAGTATTATGTAACGATTTCGTTTTATCCGCCATTAGGCCTGAAATATTTACACATTTGCTTAACTCTATTTGTTCTCTAAAGGAACTATGGTTTGCCTAAAGGTTTTATAAATTAAAGGTAGTTCACTAGTCGTGCGCTACGTTGAAATTGAAATACCAATAAAATATAAGCTTATCAGAATTGAAAACGTTAGTGCGATATTCCTGGTGATGAATTAAAAAGTTCGAATGATCGTGATTTCAGAATCGAACGAGAACGGAATTTTGAAATAGAAAATTCCAGTAAAACAGAGGTTGGTTGGTTCGTATAAATTAATTTCGACCTGACCCGCGTATTAATATTCAGAGCACTCTCAAAGTTCGCTTTAACTGCGAGCGGAAATACTCCAATTTATTAATTTTACCGGCATTTCTTCCCGCGAGGGCTCAATGGATTACCAACGTATCATTACCCACATTTGCTTTCAGATTTTATAAATAAATAAACACTCCATAATTGACTATTTACATCGTTATTTTAAATTAGAATTGATAACTTCGATTATTTAGGACGTTACGTCCCAAAAATTATTCATTAGTAGATATGGAGTTAATTATGATTGTGTCACTGACACATTTCAATATACCGAATCATTTTAAATGTACTTTGTGTAACGGTGTTCTTACAGTAATGCGATTGAAATAGCCTAATTTATTCTTTTCGAATCGAGCCTACAATTGAAAGAAACGAAAACTAAATCTACATAAATACAAAATAAAAATGCTTTTAAAATGGTGCTCTTTTCAACAGAATGGCCAATTAATACGTTTTGCTAAAAGGTACGTACGTACGCAACTTTATTATTCGTAAGCTTTGTGTTCAGTGGGGGCTGAACACACATTGCATGTTATGTTGAATGAAAAATTGGGGTTGTCCTGCAGTGGTACAGCCTCCACTTTTAATAATAATAAGAAAACACGGTGCAGCTTGCACATTCGTTGACTAGTTTAGTAAAAGCCTCAAAAATAATTTCATTTAAAAATATCTATGGGCTTGAATTTATGATACGAAGAATGGTCGCAAATCGGGCGATCGTAGCACATAGCTACGGCGTTACCTACGCCGTAGCTCTGCGCGTAGTCTAGTAGGACGATGATTTCAAGTTTCTAGTGAACTTTAGTAAGATTGTTTATGTTAGTTGGTAAATGTTAAAAAGAAACCACGTGTCATAATAAAAATCAATTGCAGGATAAAGTTTTCCAATATTGTTTTGTCTTCTTTCGCATTTTTATTTCGACGCTTCAACTACTACAAGTTTAAGAAATAATTTGTTTTCATATCGCCGGAATTTCCACACCTGGTTCTAAACCGTATCGTACGTGTTTCAGCCACGCGATGCAAACTTGTAGTGGCGCAATAAAATGAACAGCAAGTTCCTTCAGACGTGTGTATACCGAGCTTAGTTCGAGTCACAAAAAATACTTCGAAAACAGTTTCCATTTGGTGAGCAGCAGGTGTCCTTCGCAATCCCATCGTCAGCGGATTAGTCCATTGTACGGATATAAATCTTTGTTGGCCGAGAGGGCCAATGCTTACCTCATTCTTTTAGAGAAGACTGGATCCGACGAGCGGAGCGCCATTTTACCTGTCTCTTGTAATAATCGACTAAAACAATCCCTTTCCTGCGTGCCTCCCGTGATTGCTTGTACACGACAACTAAATCCACCGCGATAGCATTATGTAGGTAGGCGTAATTTGTAACATTATTAAGTTAGTGTTGGCAGATGTCGTTAGTAAATTATGTTTATCCGACAGGACGCAGCTGTAGACGGGCGGCACTTAATCCCCCTCACACGGCGTTGCGAACTTACGAGAACAGTGCGTCAAAGGGAAATGTGAATAATGACAGCGGCTTTCTGTGTTTACACAGGTTCACCTAGTCACACATGAATGAATAGGCCTAATTGGGAATATCGGCCCGCAATTAGTTTGGACATGTTCCGATATGGTTCTGGTTCCGTCTGCAAGTACATGCGATCACGGAGGCAGAATGTGTCGCAGGTGTGATAATTTACTTTAACAACGCAATAACTAGAGAACTGTCGGTGTAGATCCACAGAATATGACGACATTATCACATTGTAGGTGCGTCAAGTTACCGCGCAACAAATATTGACACGGTATATTTATTGGCGTGTTGAGACATACAATGTTTTTAATTAGAAGGAAAGGGTAGCGTACTGGGACGTTTTATTTATCTTGTAATAACATTGTTTGATAGTCGGTATATCATGTTTGACAGATAAATATTTTGGAGGAAATGGGATTTACTTTGTTCATGTCGAAATAGAAATATGAAAGGAAGTTTGTGGAATTTTCGCAATGAATTTTTTTGGCGAAGATTGTGGAACAAGCTTAGTTTTGCATTTCCTTCCTTTGTTTGCTATTACAGGTAGCCGGATCACCAGTTATTTAACTTTGTTTTGAGCATGAATAAATAAATAACTCACGTAGAGTTATATTTTTTTGCAGTTTTAGTCCACGGTAGGAAAATAAATAAGCGTATTGGTTGTGTGGGAATGTTAGTTGTAATAAATAATTATAGTTTTTATAAACCTTTAATTTTTGTAAAAACAAAAATAATTTTGGAATAAAATAATTGAATCGTGTTTAACCAAAATGTGCTAATATATTATTGCCTTTTAATTTTCCAGAGAAAAACCGGATTTTGATTAGGGTTTTACGTTTGAATAATAGAAAAAATACACAAAGGAAATAAAAGGGTTAATATGCTTTACCTGCATTCTTTTATTTTATAATATTTCACTGTTCTTTTGTACGTCTACGGGGTTCTTTTGTGTTGCCCAATCCTTCGCTCAAGGATCCCCTCGCCAGGTTCGTTTGTAGTAATTATTTCTCAGATGTTTGGAATGCAAATACTGTGAAATGATCAAAGTATTCTGTAAACGAAAAACCTTTCCGATCATCAATAAAATTAACTGAGCGCACATGAGAGAATTTCTCTTCGCAAAAAGCAATCTTAGAAGGAATAAATGACATATTAAATTTAATTGCCGCTTGTAAAAAAAGGGTGGAATGTCCTTTCCATGTAGCTTCCGAACATCGATTATATGTCTTGTTTGAATTACGAGCCTTTAAATCATACTTAATGGTGAGTACGCATATTCTCGTTCACAATTTATTGAATGATAGTGGAATATATATCAAAAATCCACCATTGCAGGTAATGGTTTCTTCACGATAGCTTTTAAGTAATATTTTATGATAGACCCGTGAGATTAGTTTGAAGTTAAGTAGGTAACTTATAGCATGATAATGGACCTTGTATGGCTTTGTGGATTACGTGTATATTGCCGAAGAGGTTGTTAACTGCCTATTCTCAGTTTAGGCGTAGAATGTACCTGACCGTTAGCTGGGGTCGTCTTAGATTTAAGGAACATCAACAGCTAGAACGATGTTTTGGAAGGGCTGTCTTTATTGTAGAGTCGTAAGTTATTTAGACAGAAATTAAATAAACGCAATTCAAAATCATTGAAATACTGCTGTTGACAGACCGAAACAAAAACACATCGTTAGCCTAAACAGAATGGCCGTATGTAATCTGTTTAAGTTCTGACTGTTGATATTTAATTACGACCAAATTGGCCGGTAGATGATCGATCGGTTTCATTATCGTGACTTCCGTCGGCTCTCAGCCGCAGAATTACGTCAATCTAACGTCAGTTCATACTAACACAAATATACATCTATTGTATACTAGAAAATTGTATAATATGGTTTACATTTATGCAGCATGTTGCTTTTGATGTACAATAATTCTAAGGTTATTTGCTATATAAGTAAAAATAGTAGTTCTAGAACACGTGTTTGAAAAATACATTACAAAGATAACATAACATAATACTAGACTCTTGTATTGTGTAAGTTTCATTGATAAGTACGAGTAAATCATTTTCATTCACACTAATCTACATATACTTAATATTATAAAGAGGTAACATTTTGTATGTTTGTTTGTTTGTAAGTATGTATGTAGGGGGTAATCTCTGGAAATACTAGTCGGATTTGAAAACATCTTTTTGCATTTCATAGCCCTATTCTCGAGGAAGGTTATAGGCTATTTAATATCCCGTTACGACCCTAAGGAGCCGAGCAAAAAAAGTCAGAAATAAAGCTAAGTGAAAACAAAGTTATATCGCGGACGGGCGATAGGATGCGACGCGGTGGGTCGGGGGCCAAATAATCACACGTACGAAGTCGCGGGCAGAAGCTAGTAATGAACTCAAACTCAAATATCAAAGCATTTATTTCAATTAAACTATTTACAGGCACTTTTGAATTGTCAACGGGTCAGTCAGTCAGAAATATGAAGCAAGTTGCCCATTCCAAAGCGTAGGTTCCTATGGAGAAAAACGGGCAAGAAACTCCACGGACACTCTTTTAAATCATAATATTGTTACAAAATATTGGTAACATCATTCATATTGAAATTATACACGTGAGAACAATGTAGAAAGACGTGCACGTAAAAAGCGTTAGTGATAAAAGGATAAAAACAATTCAAAAATTAAAAGAAGCCGTGTCAGCTAAGAAATGACCATTCCCTACTGACGGCGCCCGTTCATACATATAAACATAAGAACTACTGGACCGATTTTAAAAATTCTTTCATCAGTTGCTATGTTATCACTGAGTAACATCCTAACTATCCTAGCTAATATTATAAATACGAAAGTGAGTTTGTTTGTTTGTTCCGCTTTCACGCTAAAACGGCTGGAAAGATTTGGTTGAATTTTGGCACATGGGTAGACCATGACCTGGATTAGGACATACGATTATTTATTACGATATTCCCACGGGATCGAGACTTAGGCGGGTGAAACCGTGGGGCACAACTAGTAGGCTATAATTTATAACGATATCGCGCGAGCGAGGCCGCTGGCGGAAGCTAGTCATTCTTATTGAAAGCTGAGAAAACGCGACGTTGTAATTTTTTTTATGGACATAATAATATAGTCACAAATAAATATTATTTTTTTATTTTTTATATCGTTGTTGGTGTTTTACCTAAATTTGTCGAATTATTTTGAATGAAAAATTAAAACGACGAATAAAAATTAATTGTAAAATAATTCATATGCCAATTGATTTTTTTACCTCATTATGGGATTAAAGGAACGCGTTGTACTGACTAAAATAAGTAGATTTATAACAGAAATCTATTTTTATGAATGGTATTGCTTTTACCAGGAAAAAATATTTGGAACAAAAATTGTGTGGAATTTTTGCGAGCATCATATACATATGATGCTCGTAAAAATATCATATTCATTTTAAAATAGAAGAGCAATTTGTTGATATGTTCCAACTACAAAGTTCTTTGGTTAAGGATTTTATCGTTAGTAGCATTTCTGATACTGTCTATACGCCTCTTTTTTAGCCCACCGAAATCGTATCGAACACAACCAATTAAAGGCATTTAAAACTTTCCTGACAAACTAGAAAGTAATCTCGTCAAGACAGTTTGATTGAATTTTCTTTTTCGTTAATTGGAAGTTAGAATGAAGAGATGCAATCACTTCGTACAAGCGTGTTGCTGCCAGAGGAACCTAACAAAACAATGAAGTTTAAAGTGGTTCTCTAAAATTAAGCAGATAGCTACGCATTATTGTGGTATCCCTATTGAACTCCCTTATCGAAACTTGTTATCTATTGTATCGGCAATAGAGAGTTTCCTTGTTCATAGTAATACCGCATAAACATCGGGCGAGGTTAACTTAACCCTAGTTAGATACGTTATTATCTGTATATCGTTGTGTACGTGCGGGGGTGTAAAAGTTTATAGCTCTTTGTAGGTTCATATTGCGTTATAATGGCTTGTCTACACGTCGGTACAAGTCCCGTTGTCGGTCGTCTTTCGATGTGTGTCGGACGCGAATGCACCTGTATTAAGTTTTCCTTGAGCTTGCAGCTGCGATCGCTGTGAGAGTGAAAACAATATTCCTAGAGTAGATAAAACGATAAAAACGGAAATTGAAGTGGTCCATTACGGGCTTGGCACCGGAACGGATTAATAAATAAATTGGAAATAAAATATTAAAGCTTATATTAAAGTCAGCTTAGTGGGTCAGCTTTAACGGATATGAATAAATATGAGTAGGTATGTGTAAAGTAAAAATAAAAAGTGTGTTTTAAAAATATTCATTAAATATACCAAAGATTTATTTATAATCACAAGGATCGATAAACGGATTGATAAATGCTTAGCTGAAATCGTCTTTAATCATACACAAAACACAGAAAAATACAAATACTTTAACGCCTTCGGCACACGTCTTATCCATAGTACCTATAAACTAACTATACTAATATAGGTATATATATATTTTTTTCACTTTTTTATTTTGTTCAAACTCAACTCAAACTCAAACTCAAAGCATTTATTTCAATTAAACCATTTACAGGCATTTTTGAATAGTCAAGGGGTCAGTCAGTCAGAAATATGAAGCTAGTTGCCATTCCAAAGCGTAGGTTCCTATGGAGAAGAACGGGCAAGAAACTCCACGGAGACTCTTTTAAATCATAATATTGTTACAAAATACTGGTTACATCATGCATGTTGAAATTAAACAAGTGAGAACAATCTAGAAAGACGTGCACGTAAAAAGCGTCCGTAATAAAAAGATAAAAACAATTCAAAAATTAAAATAAGCCGTGGCAGATAAGAGATGACCAGTCCCTACTGACGGCACCCGTTCACGAACATGACGCATGGATTTTAGCTCAACCATTTTGAAGGGAACTTAACGATCCAACACACACGCCACCACCAGCGAGACATTTGAGTGAGCATGACATACTCTCAGCCGCCAGGGCACATTCAAGTCAACGAAAGACGTACCCAGTAAATAGTAGCTTTATAGAAGGTACATGGTCACATGTGCTATGCAATTATACAATACTACGAGACTGAAGTTATACAATTCAAAGATAATTTATGCAATCTTCAGCAGCTCCAACAATATTATCGAATGCTAAAATTAAATTAGTTTATGCGCCCTTGTGGAGCTGGACCAGCGTTGAGCCAAGCATTTTTGTCACCGATATAATCCCCCAGCTTATAATATGCTTGGCAGCATAGTGTGCGTTTTATACAAGATTTAAATTTAGTTTCATTTAGTTGTAGTATGTGGGGAGGTATTTTATTATAACATTTTAAACAGTACCCCATGAAAGATGAGTCTACTTTAGCCAGTCTGAAACCCGGTTGAACTAATTGATCCCTATTTCTAGTACTATAATTGTGTCTTTTACCTCTTTTACTGAAAAGATTAAGATTTTTCCTAACGTACATGATGTTTTCATATATTTATTGACAAGGTACCGTCATGATGTTAATGTTTTTAAACAGTTCCCTTAGAGAATCGCGCCTGCGGAGGCCATATATTGCTCTAATGGCTCTTTTCTGCAGAATAAAAATAGAATCGATATCTGCAGCCCGTCCCCATAGTAAAATACCGTAAGACATGATACTATGAAAGTAACTGAAATAGACTAGCCTTGCGGTATCTATATCAGTAAATTGACGGATTTTTCTTACAGCATATGCTGCTGAACTTAGCCGTCTTGCAAGAGATGTTAAATGCGGACCCCATTGCAGCCTTGAGTCGAGCGTGATCCCCAGGAAAACAGTTTTATCAACGAATTCTAGTTTCTCCCTATTCAATAATATATCACAATCACTACTTTTAACATTCGGTAAAGCAAATCTTATGCATTTCGTTTTTTTCTCATTTAACACTAAACATTCGGTAAAGCAAATCTTATGCATTTCGTTTTTTTCTCATTTAACACTAAATTATTTGCAGTAAACCAATTTTGGACCTGCAGTAGGGCGTTATTTACGTCGTCACAATTTGATGTACGTCTATTTATCTTAAAAATTAGGGAAGTATGGTCAGCTAATATTATAATTAATAATATATATTAATATTGCTAATATACCATTTGTGGTTGGTTTTTTAATAAATGGGGTAGATCATTAATATAAACTAAAAAGAGGAAAGGACCCAAAATCGAGCCTTGTGGAACACCCATTTTCTCTTTAGACCCAGTGAATTAACACCATTAATTTGGACTTGCTGTTGTCTATCATTTAAATAAGATTTTACTAAACTGAGCGCAAGTTTACCTAGTCCGTAATGCTCAAGTTTCAAGAGTAAGGTTTCATGATTTACGCAGTCAAATGCCTTGGAGAGGTCGCAAAAGATTCCTATGGCATCTTGAGCCTCCTCCCACGCTGTAAATATGTGTTTTAATAAGGTGACACCGGCGTCAGTCGTACAACGTCCTTTGGTGAAACCAAAAGCTGATCGTCTAAGATTTGGTTGGTGTTAAAATGATTAAGCATTTGATTGAGCATTACCTTTTCGAATATTTTGCTGAATACCGGCAGCACGGATACTGGTCTATAATTGTTGGTGTCTTTACTGTCCCCAGATTTAAAAAGTGGTAAAACCTTACTGTATTACATTAAATCCGGGAAGACTCTTTGATCCACACACAAATTAAATATTAAAGCTAAGTATGGTGCTCTAGTCTCCATTATGGGTGTACAAACATTGATAAATAATCCCCATAGATCTTCAGTCAGTTTGATTTCAATTTGCCGAAAAGCTTTAATAACTATCATAGGGCTTATATGTTTCAATTGAAATTCAGCCGGGGTCGTTTGCTCTTAATAAATGAATTGAGACATCGGGTGAAGAATTTATAGTTTCCGTCGTTTTAGATGGTATATTAGTAAAGAAATGTACAAATTCTTGAACTACTTCTAAGTTAGAGCTTATTGCACCACATAAAGTCTCCAATGTGTAATCAGTGTTTCGTACTTTTTTCCTATTCGTTTCATTATATTTTATAACTTTCCAAACTGTTTTTATTTTATTTTCTGCTGATTTGATCTTATTGCTAATGTACAAGGCTTTAGCTATCTTGCAGGTATTTCAAAAATTTTGGAATATGTAGCAACATACTTGTTGAAAGTTTCAGTGTTAATGTAAGGCTTAAGGCCATACAGCTCGAAAAGCCTTTCCCTACTTATCCTAATACATCTAGTTGCCCAGTTACTAAATATAAAATTAGGGCAAATATACTTTGTTTTCTTTTCAAAAGTTTTATTTAATTCAGTGTGCATGAAATGAAATCCTCATACAATTTATTTGCATCGTCCATATTATGGCCCAGAACATTTAACTCATTATTTAGGATACTATTGAATCTATTTAATTTGCCATTTGTTATTGGTCTAAATAAAATTGTATTTGCACTTTTTGCAAGGTGTTTTAAACTTAAAAGTTACAGTTTTTCCATTATGATCTGACGGCAAATAATTTACGATGGCTTTAGCTAAATAATTACAATCGCAGAAGACATTATCGATACAAGTAGCAGAAGTTGAAGTTACTCTAGTTGGTTCTGTAAAAATATTAGATAAATTGAACGATTTAAAAAAGCTTAGTAATCGACTACTATTTAAAGTGTTTTCCAGAATATTAGTATTAAAATCACCACAAATAATTGCGGTTTTGTTACTGGATTCAAGTTTCGCTAGGACATCGTCCATTATTGACTAAAATAAAAAAAAAGTTCTGATAATTAGGGGGTCTGTACACGCACCCTACAACATGCTTATCCAGTTCAACACAGGACAGTTCGATGCAATGTTCAACAGATAAACCAACTATGTCATTACGTTCCTTCGTTTTTAAACAATTTTTAATCAAGATTAGAGTACCTCCACGCAGCATAGATTTACGGTTAAAACAACTGCCCATACTATAGTTTTCATAATTAATTAGCATTTGATAATCCTTTAACCAATGTTCAGTGAAACAAACAATGTCAAACTTTGTTTTTTCTAAAAACATTTCAATTTCTAATAATTTGGAAGAAATACCTTGAATATTTTGATGAAATAATTTCAAGGCATTCTGCTGATCTCCTTTTTGGTAAATATTTATTTTAGAGCCAGAAGATACCTTGTTGTTGTTAGTTATTAGAATATTCTTACTTGTACCTTCTGTTCTCTTACAAACTAGTTTAAATGACTATCCGGAGTTGACCCTATGACCTCAATGTCACCACCAGGCAGTGAGTGAGGGACATGGAACCTCCTTCGTACAATCTGTATAAATATTTATAGCATTTGAGCTACATTTTTTCAGGCTCACCACCATATTATTAGTACTATTACTAATCATTGCGGTGTTAATAACACAAGACTTCGAACCTATATCTGAGTTTATATAAAAAGCTAATAGCCTTGCTATTATGTGTCTAAAACTGACAGGCAAATACACAGTATTCCTAGTCGATTTCAAAGTTTCCACAAAAATGTTGGTGTCAAGAAATACAAGCTTGTCACTATAATGACTAACCAAGAAGTGCATATGCTTATTAAGCATATGCATATAATTGTTTTGTCTATTTGTCAATTTTTCAAAATATGGGAAAGCACACAATATTATTTTACTGCAATTTAACTTTAACAACTCAGTTACACAGTCAGTGATTTCTTCTTTTTTTACCTTAGAACTAATAGGTTGGGGAAAAAGTCTTTTCGCATTATAGTATGTATGAACTTGTAATAAAATCTCTTTGGCTATACTATGTGTATCTGGCTGGTTTTGGTATCATTGAAAGTTTAAATTTTAAAGAACATAATTCCAAATTCAAATTAGGAAAATGTGTGATTTTTATTTGTTTTTCGTACTGTCAAGATGAGTGAATCTAATGAAGAAATTCGATACATTTTAAAATTTTACTACAAAAAAGGTAAAAATGCAACGCAAGCCGCGAAAAAAATTTGCGATGTTTATGGACCTAGTGCAGTGTCTGTGAGAGTAGCACAAATTTGGTTTAAGCGTTTTCAATCCGGAAATTTTGATGTCAAAGATGCACGTCGCTCTGGTCGCCCTATTACGGATAAAATGGATGCCATTTTTGAAAAAGTGGAGCAAGATCGGCATATTAGTAGTTACGACGTAGCTGAAGAACTGGGAATTGACCACAAAACAGTTTTGGCGCATTTGAAAAAAACTGGGTACACAAAAAAGCTCGATATTTGGGTACCTCACGAGCTCACTGAAAGAAACCTAATGAACCGTGTACTCTTTTGTGATTCTTTATTACGACGTAATGAAACCGAACCATTTTTGAAGAAGCTGATAACTGGTGATGAAAAGTGGATCACGTACGACAAGAACGTGCGAAAAAGGTCGTGGTCAAAGGCCGGTCAGGCTTCACAGACTGTGGCAAAACCCGGGTTAACTCGCAACAAGGTGATGCTGTGTGTGTGGTGGGATTGGAAGGGCATTATTCATTATGAGCTGTTACCACCAGGCAGGACCATCGATTCTGAACTCTACTGCGAACAAATGATGAGATTAAAGCAAGAAGTTGAGAGAAAGCGGCCGGAATTAATCAACAGAAGGGGTGTGGTTTTTCATCATGATAACGCTAGACCTCACACATCTTTAGCCACTCAGCAAAAATTAAGAGAGTTTGGCTGGGAGGTGTTAATGCATCCGCCGTATAGTCCTGACCTTGCACCTTCAGATTTCCACCTGTTTCGGTCTCTTCAGAATTCTTTAGGCAGTGTCAGGTTAACATCACGGGAGGACTGCCAAAACCACTTGTCGCGGTATTTTGATCAGAAGTCCCAAAATTTCTATAGCAATGGGATCACGTCCCTACCTACAAGATGGCAAAAAGTTATCGAACAAAATGGTACCTACATACTTTAGTTAAATGTAAACATACTATGTTAAAAAATGTTTTGAATTTTCTTAAAAAATGCGAAGAAACTTTTTCCCCAACCTAATATTACCTACAAATACAGTAATGTTGGTTTTAGGGTTATATACATTTCCTGTTACTGATGCCATTATTCGTTTGTAGGTTGACCCTGGCATACAATAATTTTGAGTAGAATAACACAGGTTTTTACTAATTAATTTACTTATACCTCTTTCTATACTATCTGAGAACATAACTGAATGATAACAATCATGACTGCTGAAAGTTGGACAACTATCAATCTCAGGCTGTACCACTTGAGATAGATCTTGTACTAAACCAGATACATCTTGGTGGAGGATACAGTCTTGAGACTCAGTCTGAGACGGGTCCTCCGTTGCCTCAGGCTGGACAGCGTCAGGGTTTGAAGCCTTCTCACAAGTACACAAGTGTTATTTTGTGTTTCACGAAATGTGTCCAAAGTCAAAGTCAAAGTCAAATAATTTATTTCAATTAGGCACAAAAAGGCACTTTTGAACGTCAACATTTAAATAATAATTGATTCTAGTTGCCCCTTCTAAAAGGTAGTTTTCGTATGGAGAAGAATGGGCAAGAAACTCCACCGTTACTCTTTTAAAATGTTTTCACAATATCTTGTATACATCAATTATATCATTATATGTGAAGACGATGCACCTAGAATAAGATTACTATACCACGTTAGGTAAAAATAATGAAAAATTAAGGAATGACAGATAAATTAATCATGTGATAGATGCATGGTGCTCACATATTTACAAACATTGTAAAATTATACGATATTCCTAGCATTTTTACAAGTAATATAACTCAGTGTGTGAGTTCGAGTAATCACAGAATGTAAAACCAATATAAAAATAAATATATATATATTATACAATTAAATTAGCAACCAGTTAGATTTTGTCTAGATTCTAAATTGTCCTATGGAGCAGGACCAGCATGTTTCCAAGCATTTTTATCTTGGATATAATCCTCTAATTTGTAATATGCTTGTTTGCAAAGTGTATTTTTTATATGAGTTTTAAATAAACGTTACTTTATTTAAAAAACCAAACGTCGTACTTTCAATATAATTACACCATATAGAAACAGCTTCAACAAAATTGCGCTTAGAATCTGCCTACGTCTAGACTTTACACACGTATTATTAAACACATAATATTAAATTACAATGTACTCGGGCCCTTAGTCTATCAAATTGCTGAGTGAAACTTTTTCAAAGTGTGTATGAGCATCATAATGATGACATTTGATACGCAATCGCTACGTGCGTTTGCGTATCAAATGTCATCATTATGGAGATTGAAGAAGCAATATTTTGTTAACAATGTGAATCTCTTTTGTTTTCTAAGAAAGTTTTACTTGTGTTGTGTGTGTTTTACTTTAATCAATTAACGTGTCTCGGCTTTAATAGGAGGGAGTTTCAGTTCTATGAATTTGGTGATAATTGGATTCAAAAATCAAAATCACATAACATCACGACCATAAATTCGTAAACGGTGAGAAGTAGTAGGAGTAACCGTCATATCAAGTATTATATAGTCTCTTACTATATAATACTTAGCACATAAATACTAACAAAATATGGACTGTATAGGTCTGAAATAAACGTTTTTTTTTTTTTTTTTTTTTTTTTTTTATAAAACGGTATATTTACCATGTTTTTTATTTCTTTGAGCTTCCATTACCAGTTTTATGCTTAGCCCGTACCATAGCTTATAATAGTGTTAGGTCCTGTCCATTACAGTTTAAAACTAACTCATATCTTTGGTGAAAAGGGAATGACAGAAGTGCTCACAACATTGCAGCGTCGGTTTAAGAACGTTCGATTCACGCTGTAATAAGTAGTTTGGAGCGGCGAAAGCTATCAAACGCAGTGTAATCTAAGAACTTCGGTAAGTAAGTACCTCTAGATAGAAGAATAGCAAGGAAATGGCAATTTTCTTCGCTAGTAATTCGTTTCTGACACGCTATTTTTCCATTATCCAATATCAATATTGTTTTGTCTTCATCGCTCAGAAATGGAACTCTGAGACTACCTTAATGATAGCATTGCATGACGTATGAAGGAAGTTCTACTTTCAGCACTCGTTTGTGCCATCTCGTCGTAGCGAGGTTCAGGTGGGTCAGTTTCGTTAATGTATTTATTAATGTGTTTTTCAGTAATAAGAAACCGGAGAAAAGTTTCCTTGTTTGAGGTAAATCGGAAAGTATTCAATTTGGGTGATTGTTTTACGGTTCGTGAAAACATTGTTTTCGTCGTGGATGTAAGTTTAGTTTCTTTATTAGATAATGGAACTTTTAATTGACTGATTACCTCGTTTAGTATAGTGTTCTCGTTACTTAGTCTCTATAGCCATATTACTTTGGGCATTTAAAGTTGAACGTAATAAACAGACATAATATAATTATGAAGTTATATTCAAGAATACCTGTTTCCCTTTTGACCATCAGAAATTAAAAGATAAATTATATCAACCTAAACAATCCTGTACATCAAAAAGGTTATATTTTTCTAAAATATAAATTATCTCTAAAGAAACCTACGGCTGGGTTCAGTGCTACGAATTAGCTACGCTGCTACGAAGTCTCGTAGACGCTGTAGAGGGAGGCTAAACAAAGTAAAGCTTTATCATGTAACCGCGTTCTAAGATTAATGTTCGTCTAATGAATCAGCGGCGTGACAAATCAGTACCTATGCGGTAATGGATGCTTTTGTATGTCGCCAGCTATTCTGCAACTATCTTGTACGGATATACTGCCTCCTCCTTTTGTATATGAGACCTCGTCGATTTGATGGGCTAATGTTACCAATTCTGTGACTATTCGAGGATATTTAATACCATTGTGGATTGAAATGTATTTATGTCTAGTGTTGTAGGATAATTAGCCATGTTAGTTTGCACTAGCACATCTCAGTTATTATTTATTTTTACATTACTTTCGCAATTCAAATGTTATTAGGCTGTTGTAAACCACTCTGTTTCGAATGCGGTGCCTGTGTTTGGCACCCATATACCGCGACCCAAACACTGATGCTAGAAAAGGTACAGAAAACCTTCCTAAGATGCCTCTTGTAAAGGTTATATTCACCATTTCTTTCCCTACATGTACCCTACCCTGCAAGACTTTACGGGGACGTATCGATTGCCTTTACTGCCGATTATAATACATTGGACACCGTCAGAGTCGCCGACACAATCTGTTTGCGCAACTGTCATGCAAAGCTGTATCCCGAGCCGAATCCCCAGTCTGTTGTTACCTTGTTTTTTTTGGGTGGGAAATTATCAAAGAACTTCTCCCGCTCTGGGCGGAGCGGGATGGCGTGTCAGACTCTTACTGACTGAAACCCACCCGTGTTCCTTCAATTGCTTGTGCGTTGCCAGGGGCCACGGTATCCCTTACGGACTTTCCCAAGACCCTGGCAGGCATCGGACCCCGTCAGTTGTGCTGATATCTCTTTGAAGCGCGCGTGGAACGCAACGCGCCTTCGCGACCCAAGCCTGGTCCTTATCAGCGAGCTACCCATTGCTCACCGTCCGCAAGCCCGCGGCTACGGTGGCTGGGAATCGGCCTGGGATTCCCGACGCCCAGGGCGTCTCCTGCGGTGACTAGGGGCGTGAGGGCGCGAAGTTTGCCTATCCCTCATGTGTTCCGCCTCCTCCTTCGGGAGCATTACTGCTTCGCAGAAGGAGGTAACGGCTTACTATGCCCTCTCGCTCCGTACCTTGGCGTGGACCAGGGCCGGACGCGGGAGATCACCGCCACCGATCGCCTCCATGAGGACACGGCTGTGCTCCGCCCAAGCCGGGCAGATCTCCACCATATGCTCCACCGTGTCCTCCGGGCGATCCACACAATGGTGACACCCAGGCGTTTCCTCCCGCCTTATCCGGAACAGGAGCCTCCAGAAGCAGCCGTGTCCGGTGAGGACCTGCGTCGGGCGGAAGGCGAAGACGCCGTGGCGCCTCTCTAGCCACTACTCAAAGAGGGGATTATCGCCACAATTGTGGCGTGCCCAAGACTGTCGTACCTTAAAGATGCTACATGCTCTTTTGACTGCCAACCCTGAATGTGATGTGTTTGTGGATGACTGGAGTAAAATTATGCGTATATGTCTGGTGTTCTGTGAGATAAAGTATGCTAGGGAGTCCGCTGTTTCATGTTAGTTTTAAATTATATGCAACATAATTATTGTCAATTTAATAATTGTTTCTATGTTACTTAATGTAATTGGTGATGTACCGTTTTAATTAAGAATAAATAAATATATAAATATACTCGTAAAAATGTGCATATTCTCTCAACGGTAAATATTTGGTTTAGAATACATACATGTAAATGTATGTTTACTTCACCAGAAACAAACGTAAGCGGTTTTCTGGACGGAAATAGGAAAATATTCTGGGAACGATGGTTTCCATAAGTTTTGTGAAAGTAGTCCTCGAAACTTTTATTTGTCGAACAACATTTCACTCAAGAACTCAAAAGTAGTAAGTGTAAACGGCAATGAAACAGTTTAGAGCGTGTTTACAACATAGTCCCGAACTATATTCTGTGTGATAATGTTTCGTTCGCTCGCGTCAAACAGCCCATTCAATGTCCGCAGCTCGGCTGAACTTGTAAAGCGACTTATAATTACCTCATGCGTCAGATAACGGCTATACCTGTGTTTGACAGGCAATCACAGGCCATGCCCTCCCTGTGTTAATACTGTCATTTAATTTTCATACAGTCCAACGATTTCAGAAGGTAAATACGCCGAGAATGGCCTAATTTTATCTTTGACAATCTTTTGTCTTTTGAGCAAAGGAGGTTACGGCCTTATCTATATTAAACCTTGATAATCCCGAGCAGATTAACGAAATAACTGGCCAAGTGATGGCAGCCGGGATTTGTTCGTTGGTGTTTGTGTCACTTGTTAAATTCTGTTGTGAAAACAAACATTTTTGCTAAGATGTTCTATAATAATATTCACGTAAGGTGGTTCGAGGTAAGTCGATTTTGTAAAGATCGGACCGCATGAAATCTTATACCGTAGCGTTTCTTGGGCTTAAATAGACACCCTCCATTAAGGTGTCTACGTTATTGTATTTATTCATGCTCCAATTATTCTTTGTAAAACGCTTTTAAAACGCGTTGTTACTTGTAGGAGTTGGTGTCACCCTTAGGTCACGAGCACTTATGCACTTTAAAAGATCGTTAATAAAATAATGGATTATTCTGAATCTACTTTTTATTTACTGAAAGAGAACTATCTTAAAGGTTTCTAAATTATAAAATCAATTAAGTAAGCATATTTAGATTTCTGTCGCAATATCAACTACGAGTAGGTTCGAACCCTGACAGGCGCTTTACTTTGTGTAAATTATTTCATCAGCACTGCTCTCAAAACGGTGATGGAAAAGATCGTGAAGAAACCAGCACGTACTAAAACCAAAAACTGGCCAAGTGCGTGTCGGACCACGCACAATAAATGGGTTCCGTAGGAGGGATGAATTTATCCTAAGGACAAACTTATCATTGTAGTTGAAAAACATATTCTCTCATAAGTTCCGACTGCAAATGTAAGTTTGTACGCACAATATTGAGAGACTTACCATGTTATTTTGGGACCATAGACTTCTTATAGGTTTTCCTGTAATCTATAAGTATAGAACTATTTTCTGTATGTTTTCAAAATGTTAAGATCAATCGTTTTGGAGATAAGGGGGGGCTTATCTCCAAAACGATTGACCCTAAAATTTGGTATGGAATGGTAAATTTTCATCTATTTTTACCCTTCTACGGCGAAGCCAATAAAGGAGGGTTATGTGTTTGACCTGTATGTATATCCGTCTCTATGTTCCCTCGTAACTACTAATAGGCGGAACCAATTTCGATGACTGATATGTCGTTAGATTTTTCTTTATTGCGCAACTGTCTATCAAATCAAATCAAAACGGCGTTAAAAAAAAACTCCCAAACCTATTGAGTGAGGTATCAAAATGAAGGGTTTTAAAAGGTGATCACAAAAATGTATACAATTTATATGTTTCAATGTAATTTGGATTAAGAAATGATACCAAGTAAAAAGTGTAAAATAAAAGAAGTAAAAAAAAACAAAAACCCGACAGCGTAAAAAGTGAACTTCAAATTTAACAATAAAAACCTATTGCCTCCGACTGACCGACTTAAAGTCCTTAAAGTAAAAGTTATTAAAGTCGGTCTTTACTTTTTTTAGGGTTAAAAGGAAAAAACGGAACCCTTATAGGAACACTCGTGTGCCTGTCTGTTTGTCTGGCTATCTGTCTGGCTGGCTGTCCGTCCGTCTGTCACAGCCAATTTGCTCCGAATCCAACAGACCGATCACGTTGAAATTTGGTACACATGAATTTCTGTGAACCAAATACGGACGTGTAACGTAAATAAATGAATTTTATTTTTAAAAAATTCCTATAAATTGCACTCGAAAAATTATCATCATATTCAAAATTGATCCTATAAGAGCTCCGTTTTTTCTTTCGGTCGTGCGGTACCCTATACATTCGAAGACATGTTACATCTACCAACCCGCACTGGGCCCGTGTGGTGGATTACGGCCCACTCCCTCCCCTGTCCCCAGTGGGAATATTACATAGGCTGATTATGCTTATGAATTAATAGTTTTACTTTATTTTGCAATTAGGATCAGTTAAATTATATTCTGAAACATGCAAATCCAGGTAGTAGCAGGTAGAGTGCATATGTTTCTCGTAAAGTTTCCGAACGTGATCACCCTATTATTAGTATGAGGCATTTATGGTGAAATTGTCGCGTCACTAATAACGACAATTCGCCTGGGACTGGTGGATTCAATCAATAATCCGGGCTCGTTACCAGTTCGATTGTGACGGGTCCCGGCGCGGGCCCGCAGTCCTCGCGGGAGGCTCCGCAGCGGGACCCGGCCGCCTCATTAATGAATCCCTATGTTTGTACTGCTAAACTAGGCGCTGCCTGTTGGAACTATAATTAACTGTTGCTTTTTGGGACGGTGGTTTCAATTTATTTTTGGACGGTTTTTGTGTTGATCCGTATCGGGTAGCAGTTTAACCTTAAATTTTTATGCTAAAACGTACAACCGTATGGAATTATAGTTCTATACAAATAGTTATCTAAATATGGTTACAGTAATAAGCTAATGAATTCACAAAAATATACGGACATCAAAAAGCAAGAACGATTGCTAAAAAAGTAATTACATTATGGGTCTACTTAAAAAATCCTACTTCAGCAAAAGATCGCAGAATTTACTTAGTTACTAAATCGTAATAACGCAAAGTGAACAGACTTACTCATCAAGCCTGAACCCGTGAACCTAAAAATGAAATTTGGAAAATGTATTTCACCCATAACGCAAATGTCGGCTAAAAAGGAAACTTTTAAAATTCGACCTCGAAACGGGAAATAGGGGTGAAATGTATTTTCACAGGTAATCCCGGGGGCCACTCGGCTAGTATTACATATTTAGAATCGTCTCGTTCAATATTATATTGTGATATATTCGGTTCGTGAACCGATTCTGTAGTCTGCGTTGTCGATCTCTATTTATAAACCTGACTGGAATAACGGGCTTAACAATCATCCAGTTTATTCTGCACACAATTGTTTCTGTATTTCAATGTGTGACTACATTTCAAAATATTTTATCTTGATGTCTGCTGTATAATCGCTTGCAATTGTGGAATGGTGTAATGAGCTATGTACATGATTTTAAACAGATTGTTCGCATTGACGATTTTTTCGTAATTTTAAATGTGGCTCTGTTTGTCGTGTAAAACTTTTATATACGAGTATTCAAATAAAGAAAATTAACAATGTATTTACAAACAAGAAGAAATAAACATGTTGTTAACTAAAATGCAAATGTTATATTGATTGAATAATGACTTTGTAACTATAAAGCCAAAAATATTTTTAACGTATCCAGCCATAGCAGCAAAAATATACACGAAACCATTCACATTGTTAATTCATTTTCCGAACGGCATTTCATATTTATAAGCCACACTCCGAACGTTCATAGGTAACAGGATTTTTACGGCGAGCGATTCAAAAATAAGTTTTCATAGTTTTACATTTTCCCCGTCTATTTGCAAAAATAGAATCGTTTGATACAAAAAGCTGTATCGTGCGTTCGCACCTGGCCCTAGCAACCGCTGCAGCGCTGCATCACTGCCTCCGCAGCGCTCGCTGTATCGCGCAGACACATGCTGCAAAGAAAAAAAATAAAACTACTCGTCGTTCTCGTAATGGATGCTTAATGTGCAAAATCGTTTTTTAAAGAAACAGCTAACGCTTTAATATACAGACATCACGTTATGTGGATATGTTTTCGACGAAAGAGCTTTTAATTTGTAGTAGGGAGGTATATTATTACTTTAATTAGGTTCTACATAGATTTAGGTATTCCTTTTATGAGACTACTTTTACGCCCATTTGTTTATCTCCCCGCGCAAGTCGTAAAAGTAGAGCCAGGGAAAATTGTTTCGCTGTAGTATTTATGCGATAGGCTGGCGAACATTCACTACGTAGCACAGTTTTATCAACTTTTAACTTGACGAAGTTATGCGGAATTAGTGCAAAAGAAGGAAAAAAAAGAAGGACAAAAAAAGAAAGAAAATAAATGTATTCGACCCAGGTTAAGGCACACAATATTCACACCAAAACAAAGAACAGAAAAAACTTAAAATAGTAAGTATTGTGCGCCTCACAGCTGCGCCAAATGCGAGAATACTACTTCAACTACATACATCAAAAGTGTCTAGGGATCAAGTACATTATTAACTATACAAAAATATACAATTAATATTTACCAAATCTAGTCGTCTAGACTGGCTTCTTACTTTAATTCCTATGTTTAAGTTAGCAACTTATCCCTATATTTTGTAAATAAATAAGAAAAATAGCAATTTTTGCTAATTGTGGGAAATTAACCTAAGTTAATGTCGTCAATTAAATGGCATTAAAGGCAAATTGAGGTTTTTTTTTTATTGTAAATATTAAAAAAAACATAATCTGTGTTTGACACGATCACAATCACAGCGATTTGGCATGCTTAAAATCAGTTCATCAAAATCACTAAGCGGAATGGCCACCCACGTTCTTTCTAACAAGACAAAAAGTTGTGGGGTATGTACGGCATTCATACTCGGCAGAGCTCTTCTTTGGAGGCAGATCAGCAGCCACACAGCATGTTGAGCAGGCCACGGTAGAACGTTGATGCGAGCATAGGCAAGAGTGTGTGTTACGACTCTAGCTGTGTGTGGACGTACATCGTCGTGCATTAGTCGAAACGAATCACCCAACCGGCTTCGCAAAGGGATGATCACGTCTGAAAAAATCCTCTCTGCATAAATCTGAGCATTGATGTTGCTCCAAATGAGATCGGTTCTTCCACCGATCCAAACATCCCAAACCATTATTGTCAAACGTTCATGATGTCCAGAGATCCTCCAAATTCGAGTACGACTTGTATCCAGCCTCATACCGAAACGAGATTCATCGGAAAAGGAAACACAACGCCAGTCTTCTTCCGCCCAATTTCTGTGTTTGCGAGCCCATTGTAAACGGGCCCTACGATTGCGGGGTGCTATAGGTGGAACTCTCAACGGCCTTCGGGAACGCAGACCCACTTCACGTTAACGATTTTGAATGGTTTGGTCGTTTATCAGGAAGCCTGAAGAGATGTGGAGCTTCGTAGCCAACACCATGGCGATCATGGTACGATTCCGTCGAGTATTTTGGATGTACCGGTCCTGTCAGTGAGTGGTGATGCGAGATCGTCCTCCATATCGCTCGGCCACGCTGCCTGTGAAACGATAGCGTGTCCGGTTGCGGTTTTTGACACTCTTTGTAGTGCCAAGAGTGACAGACACAGTACGTTGCCTGGAACCAGCTTGCAACATTCCGACGGTTCTCATCATCTCTTCTCGTGTCAAACGATGTCGTCGCTCCATATCGATGCATTTTTTTTAGTTCCGATGCAGAAATTATAATGGTTTTGTAAAAACACTTTTATAGGAATCTTGATTGACAGTTGATTTTCTATTTTTAATCAACATTAAAAAAAAAAACTTTATTCGCTAAAAAGAATCGATAACGATCCAAAAAAGTTAAAATAATAATCCTCAATTGCGGCGATACTCTAAAACAGACTTAATCCCTAGACACTTTTGATGTGTGTATTTGAGAAGTAGTTTAGTAAATAACAGTAAGTCCGATTAATAGAGACGCCAAAAGAACGCGTTTTAGTCAGATTCAATTAAATACCGATAAAGTTGATTCATGAAGCTCCGGGATGGGTCCACAAACTGAAAAGTGCTGTTCCTGTCACTCCGCCGCGTTTGTCGCTCCGGTCAAACAGACCGACGGCCTTTTGTACTTCCCAGTCAGTCACTGGTTGTCCTGAACGAGAAATGCCGATCCACAATCAAGTCTTAACTGCGGCTATTTCCCTGATTTCATTAATGAACAGCTTTACCGGCGTTTCAGTTAAGAATGTTATAATTAAGATGTAAGAGATTGTAATCGGCAAAAGGCCGCCGTATCGTATACATTCATTTTGAAGGCACAATTTGCTGGTAGGGCATTGTTAACGAGGGGTAAAGCGCACTACGACCACGTTAATGAGAACGTAATAGGTGTTCCGCGGAACGGCGCGATCTGGCACACTGTTCCCTTCCCGGCCTCTATTAGCACGCGTTTAATGTTAGCTGGAGAATCCACGCCGGATTACATTAGAATACCGTGTAATTCTAAAGTTTTGCCATTGTGTCCTAAATCCTCGTTAACGCGGTATTCCGAATGGTAATTGTTATTGTTACCTGCAACGCTGATTAAGATACTTGACTATGGGGGATCAATTGAGATTAATTATTACCAAATGGATCAAATTGAACTTAAGTAAGCTATATTGTATTGTTTACGTCTATACCGACCCTAAATAAAGTACATTCGCGTGTGAAATTACCGAGGTTAATGATATATATCTTTTACATACGTTTTTTGTAACTCGGATTTCACAATAAAACGTGGATTTTAACGTCAATCTAATTTAAATTCTTATAATTTGTAATTTGATATCGATTGTGGCGAAATTCAGTGCGATTATTCGTTTTATCGGAGGTGTTCCTGGGTACGAGAGCATACATTAATGACGTTGTTTGGTGGGAACACCCAAATATAAACTGTGAAGTGTTATGTGGAAACTCGTCATAAGTTATGTACCTTGTTATTGCCAGTGATATGTGTAGTGTAGTGAATATTATGTGCTTAAATTAATGGATACCTCAATTTCCGTTATGCTTGAAGGTTTTCGTTTCATAATAGCAAATGGCATAATGTTCAGTAAATGAATGAGTTTGGTACATAAACAAATTGTTATTAATTGCCTTCTGGGTATGACTCGTCGTTTTTCATCCAGCCTAGCTTTTCTAGTTATTTACCGAGTCATTATCTAAAGCCCTAAAAGGAACTGACTAAGCGTTCGGGACGGCCTTAAGTCTTTTACGACAATGTCATAAATCACGTCGATACCTATTTGTATTTAATCTTATAAACACGTAATGTTTTTAATTTACGTCGGAAGGGCAGATAGCTAGCGGCTAACTTTCACAGATAAAAATATACTAGGTCTTATAACAATCTTATTTAGGTCTTATATAAATCTTCTAAAAATAAAGACCTATTGCCTCCGACTGTATGAGATTGTTTGCGGGATTAAGACAGAAAAAGGTCCAAATTGTTTCCATCTTTTTTAAATTTCACTTTTTACGCAGTGGGGTTTTAGATCTTTTTAATTAACTATTTTTATTTTATTCTTTTAAGTTAGGACTTTTTTTTTAATCATTTTGCATATATTTTTGTAAAGGTGATTACAAAAATATATGCAAAATTATTTTAAATGCTTATTTTTTTTTTGATTTTCGATTTTTTATAATTTTGATGTGACAATGACACTCGCGCAAGTCATAGTAAATTACACTACGAGGGCCATCCATTGCAAAGAGCTGCCCGCAAGGCGGCGTCCTCTCGCTGTTTCTATGGAACCTGGTAGTAGACAGCCACACCAAACCACCCAATGCCAAAGGTTATTTCACCGTAGGCTACACCGATGACATAACCATAATAAAAAACGGGACCGACGAAAACACCCTATGCAACCTCATGCGTCAAGCCCTGAAAATAGTAGAGGAATAGTGCAATAAGCACCAACTCTCAGTGAAACCTACAAAAAACCGAACTGATTCTCTTCACAAAAAGAGAAAACTGACGAAATTACAACTACCACGATTCTTTGGAACAACCCTAAGCTTCTCAATTGAAACCAAACCAAACCCAAAGCCTCTCAACTGAAAAAAAAACGAAGCTCTTGAAGCTAACTCTAGAATGTCACAATGCACTAGAACAATTTACAGTATCTAGCCGCAACACGGTGACACTGCAATGGATAAAAGGACACAGCGGATCGCTAGGTAACGACGCGGCTGACGAACTTGCTAGACGAGGATCCAGCACGGCAGACTGTGGACCCGAGCCAATCGTAACCATTCCCTTTAACCAATTACGAAGGTGGCTACAGGAGTTCACCCACACACAAGCGGAGAACTGGTGGACCTTGACACCGGGCTGCAGGCAGTCCAAGAAAGCTATGCCATCCTTGGATTACAGGCTAACCAGGCGCTTATTACGCCTGGACAGGAACGGCCTGCGTCTGGTGACGGGGACCATCACGGGTCACTGCTCGCTAAACAAACAATTCCCCACAATAGGCATAACGGACTGTCGTCTGTGCAGGGCGTACATGGAAGCTGAGGAAACCGTCGCGCACTTGCTCTTTGAATACATAAGCGTCACCCAGATTAGAACAGAAACCCTCGGTTCACCCAGATCTTTTACAGATGTTCTGAACAGACCAGGAGATTTAATTAACTTATGGAAGGAGATGGGCTGGTTGAAATAACCACCAAACGGCCGCTATGGCCCACGCACAATGGTCCACCTGACGGACTGAGTGCGGAAACGAAAAACATAGAACATAGACACTCGCTCAATAAAGATGAATATAACGACATATCATTCGTCAAAATAGGTTCAGCCATGTAATAGTTACGAGGGAATATAAAGACGGACATACATATACATACATTGTATACATACAAATCAAACACATATCTCTCCTTTTTTGGCTTCGCCGCAGTCAGGTAAATATACTAGGCTCGCCAAGTGGATTGTTCAACTTGATGATTGTGGTTTTTGAACGACTTTTACTTGCACCTATTGTTACTGAGTAGAGAGATATGTGTATCACAAACATAACTTCAGCCGTTGCTGAAGTTATGTTTGTGATAACATTATTATACAGGGTGGTTAGCTCGGATGTACACAACTATTTTTAATTACCATTCTAATTTGGCACAAAATTATCCTGTTGTTTGATATCTATTATTTAGTTAAAATGCAGCAACAATCGTTATGCACAATCTATAAGACCATGACTACCGCAATACCTTCGTAGAGTGAAGTATCGTGAAGTTCTAAAATGGAATGAAAACTGACCCAATTTTTCTAAAAGATCATCACGAATACCATTTTGATCACTATGTACGTGACACGTTCTGACTTTTTTCTGTGGGGTTAAGTATTTTTGTGGGGTGAGGACGTGTCGTGGTGGTAAAAGAAAAATATGTTGCGAAAATTTTATGAAAAGCGATTGAATTTTTAAGTATCAATAGTTGCTACACCTAGGTGACATGTTTTCGTGGCACGCGGAACCTAATTATTTTTCTAAAATAAAGGTAGCCTAAGTTACTCTATATAACATCCGCTATCAGATAGCGTCAGTAGGGACTGGTCATCTCTTATCTGCCATGGCTTATTTTATTTATGAATTTATGAATTATTTTTATCTTTTTGTTACGGACGCTTTTTACGTGCACGTCTTTCTACATTGTTCTCACATGTACTCGTATCATTTCAACAAGAATGATGTAACCAATATTTTGTAACAATATTATGATTTAAAAGAGTGTCCGTGGAGTTTCTTGCCCGCTCTTCTCCATAGGAACCTACGCTTTGGAATGGGCAACTAAAGGGCATATGTGAGCACCATGCATCTATGACATAATTCATTTATCTGACATTGCTTCATTTTTCATTCTTTTTACCTATCGTGGTATAGTAATCTTATTCTAGGTGCATCGTCTTCACATATAATTATATAATTAATGTGTACAAGATATTCTGAAAATATTTAAAAAGAGTAACGGTGGAGTTTCTTGCCCATTCTTCTCCATACGAAAACTACCTTTTGGAAGGGGCGACTAGAATCAATTCTTTTTTTTTGTAAATTTTGACGTTCAAAAATACCTTTTATGTGCCTAATTGAAATAAATTATTTGACTTTGACTTTGATTAGCCGGAACAAAGAGACAGACAGACAAGCAATTTTTTTAAAAATTGTTTGTTTTTTATGAGTACCCTATATACTCGTACTTTCATATGCATTTAGTAAAAACATGTTATATGTTGACATTACTAACAGATACTTCAATTTTATTTATTTGTATAGATATAGATGTATGATATTTTATAATAGTGTTTTGTATTGTTTATTAGAGTATAAGTTATGTTTTATACCTATGTGTGATATTCAATTCCTTTGCCGCTTTTAGCGGCGGATGTGTCCTGAACGTAACTGTACTTACCAACTTTGTATATCCTACGAATAAATATCTTTGGATTTATCTGTTTTTTTTGTCATAAATGTTTTTGTCTTCCGAGTTGGCCACCCTGTATTTACTGTAATATATTACTCATGTTTCTCATGTAGGGGCTGCTAAATTAAACAGTTCCATAGTTGGGATAGAATTCCTAATAGTTAAAGAGATAACCATTGCAGACTACGGCGATATTACATGAAACAGTGATCAACACAATTGCAGTTAGCGCTCCGATGTAATTAGTGACCGCATCGGTGGCCCGGCCGAACAAACGTCCGTGGGTTTAGCAAATAGATTGTGTTATGGAAGTAAGAATTTCATTTTCATGGACCTGTATGGTACACACTGTGTACTCGAGGGATACAATACAGTTCTTTCAGAGGCTTGACTCCTATTGACGCGGGTATACAAATAGAGGTGCGCGGCTACGTGTCTACTGGTTCGGAAATATTTCAATCGAGAATTTGTAACGAGATCCCACGTGGATCGCCGCGGGCACTAAGCCCCTCGCCGGTTGAAGAGTTAACACTACCTAACTCGACTCTTCTATCAAATGTTTATCCTCACTGCAAAAGTTACCATTCCAGTTCTCTGTTTCAGGTTTTGATTTTATTGACACTGATATTTAGCGAATGTTGCCTGTACAATTTGAATTATTTAAACCTTTATTATAAAATTCGGTTGTGATTTCGCGGACCAAAATTTGTTTTGGTACACCTACAAAAGTAAGGTAACAACATTCTAAGTCTTGTTACGAAAACTTTGACTTCGTTATAAGATATCTTTAAACTTTAGGGACCTATTATAAATATTTGACATTCTTGTCTGACCCAATTAGAGACCCCAACATTGTGTACCTACCCACATGTTTTATTAGAAACAATTTTGTTTCATCTCTCTTACTCACTGTGTTCGAGAAATTATAGATAGGTACTTTGTTGTTTCGGTGTTGATAACAATAATTAATTCAACAGCGTGGCTTTTTACGCACTTTTTTCCTTTAAAAAGATGGCGGGAATTCAAGAATAATGCTTCTGGTTTAAAGAGTCATCAAGGTAGCGTTACCTGAGGGCATTGTCAGTTAAAAATACCTTTTCAGGCCTTCAACCGCTCCCATGACTTTTCCCACATTTTCTTTTGAAAAGTGGTCTATAACTGAAAACTGTTTATTACTCTTTGGTGCTGAAGCTTCTAAATCTATTCAATACTAATATGATAGAATTATAATCAAAGCCGCATTTAGTATACCAATATAAATTATTCTGTTTTCGACATCCGGTCTGATGGTGTTATATAATATCCTTGGAATCCGCGATGCAATACGCCGGTGAATGGTCCAAAGCTAAGTCCTAATAGATGCTCCGATTCAAATCATTAAAATATGCTTCAATTAGCTTGATCTTCTTACAATAGCTTAAGTTAGTTTCGTATTGCCCTTTGCCTACCTCGATTTCACACGAGATTTAGGAAATCCATTGGTTGTACGTGCGGCTATAAATAAAGTAACGTTTTGCAAGCAAGAATTGTTGGCTGGATTTGAAGCACATATTTTTATGTCAGTACGCGTTTCTCTCTGCATCATTTATACAACACGAATACTAAAGGCGTACTTACTGGTCGAGTTGTTAAAGTACAACATCCAGGTTTTTTTTTTGGTTACGGATCAGACGAGAAGCTCAGATCAAGGACTTCACACAAAGTTATTGTAGGTACCAATCAACTTTTCAATTTTTACACATTACCGTAATCCGTTTTGCATTAATGTAGATTAACTCATTTTCACAATGTCCCTGCCGCTTCAACTATGCACAATGTTCCTTAGTCGGGACCAGGTTGTCCACAATACTGCTGCCCCGTTAGGGCTTCCTTGGGATTCCCTTCCTAGGCATTCTGGCGCGCTCGGTCGAGTGGTCGGTGGTCGGTCGGGCTGTTGTCGCTACATTGATCTCATTGTGCTCCACTACCTTATGACTGCGTCAATGGATGGAGATACTATTCAGAATAGTTAATTGTTGGATTGCTAAGAGTGATTGCGTACTTGTTACAGGATATATTAGGACGCACATATAGTAGCGAAATAAAAATGCAAATTTTCCACTTTAACACGTATAATAATTTATTAATATTTAAAAAGGAATCACATGAAAAAATATAATAAGTAAAAATTAAATATCATTAAAACAGTTGCAGAACAGGTTATTGGGCCAAAATGAAAAGAGATTACGAGAAAGCTACATCGGATGGTAAATCTTTGTTACGCATTTGGTTTCCGAACTAGGAAATCGATTGCAATTGGTTCTAGGTCCGTGACCACTAAATTACGTAAACTTTCAAATGAATAATATCTTGTAAATATGAACCTAAGTTATTCCGTTCTATTGGGATAGTTACTAATAAAGATAAACTAGTATTCAAATGTTAACCCTGAAAGTACTAATAACTATAATAAAAAGTTAAGTGTAATGGTTTAATAATAAGTCGATGCTGACGAACTGCAACCTCAAAGCGTAGCACGCATCGACAAAATCGCAGGTGATACGACGATCATGAGTGGCGGACCAAAACGGATTTGCCGACTGGTGAATAGTCTGGTACCTGGAGAAAAAAAAAAGAGGGCCGGAAGCAGCCCTTTTTAACTGGTTCTGCACCAAATTCGGAGAATATCTAAGAACTCAACATTATAACTTGGTTGACTGCAGAAAACAGAACATAATAACTTGAAACTTGATTAGGAATTAAGATAAAGTGTAATTAATTTGGCTTATCAACTTGTGACTGTACCTAAATTACCCTAGGCTGATAAAATTTTCGTTTTTCCTAATTACATTAATATTAGTGTTTGAGTCGGTTCCCCCTTAGGGGGAAGTGCCGCACCCCACCCCGTGCAGCACTGTAGAGCTCGTCTCCAGACTGGACACTCTCCCACCGTTATAAGAAAGAGAAGAATTCCCATAAACTAAACTGCCCTGTCCCGACTTAGAAAAGCTAGGGGACAGGGGGGGATACAAGGTGAAGTTAATATTGGGAATTCACAGTTAGTAAACATAAGTATTATAATACTAATACAATATGAAGCTAAGAAGATTAGAGGGTATGCAAAATATATGATATATATAATTTAGTATAATAAATGTTGGAGCGCCGACGTCTCCTCCTCTCGCAGTTGAGCACCTATATCTGCAATACAGTCTGATCAAGTGAAGGAGTAAAGGGATCGTTACGCTTGCGCTTTATATAATTATTTATAGCTACGTTAATTTATCTGTTTACAATGTACCCACTTTAGCGAGACCGGGAACCGTTTAACAACGTTTGCCTCATTATACATGATCCATTAGACCTAACGCATAGAACCTCTGAGGAACTAATACGATTCTAACGGAACACATTCCCTAATCACAATATAAATATCTTACCCAATCCTAAGACAGAGTACTGCGAAGTCCAACTGTTATTGAGTAAGATAAGTTTAGTTTTGAGTAGTTCTAAACGCGTAGTAATGTACAAGACTCCCTTACGGCGGCCTAGCCCTTTTACTGATATAACAGAAAACTAGCACAAGCGCATCGTAGACTCAGTCTCTAGCAGAATACAATACGATCGTATCTGGTGAACGCCGAAGTGGTAGTTCGTCACTTCATATTTCCTTAATCTGCCCCATTAAGAGGGTGCGATGCGGCTATTAGCGGCTTTGCGTCCCAATAGCGTGTCTCAATAAATAGTGTCGATTCAGTAATAGGCCTACAAACAGCCGGGTTGGGGTTTTAATGAGACACGGTCCCTAGCGTTCTTTGAACGACTACCAATTCAGTTTGGGGTACTTGGTGAAGCCTACCCCCACTCCCTGGAAATATGCGTCAACAAACCTCACGCAAAGTATTCTGTGGCAAGACCTTTTTGGATACAGAAATCATCATTAACATTTGGTTGTTTTATAATCCAATTACAGATTGACTTTATAGCCTAGTTCAATTTTAAATGAACTGTGAGTATTTATGGTTCTGCCTTCCAAATGTGGTGCGTCAGCTCAATGTCAACAATCGTCTAAAGTCTGGAGCGTTAGTGCTCAGTGTCAAGTATAGCGGAAGGCCTTCGCCATTTCCCTATAGCCAAATGTAAGTGACAATAATCTGCCAAGGTACGGATTAGGACATAGACACGTAATACACGAGAATGTACATTAGTTATAAAACACGATACTAGATAAGAGTTATTTCGCCTTTCTGGTATAAACGATCAATAATAACTCGACAGCGATATCACCTAGCTGTTACCTATAAATACAATGCAAATCTAAAGGTAAAAGTTTATTAAAGTTGACACTTACCAATTAATTCCTTAGATTACAACTCACTTACAAAATACTGCACACATTACCAGCATAGCCTCGGGCACCGCTCCTACAAACTAACTTATCTAGCTTAGACTACGTAGTGGCTACCTAACATGGTCTTAAACCCACTATCAACTTGATAAATACTGCTCGGTCCCTTACGACAGCCCACGGACATCACCTCTGATATTCATCAAGCCTCCTAACTTAACTCGCCTGAACTCTCACGTCCTTCGTCTTTCGCGATTCAAAATCCACTGCCTCGACCTCATCCCTCAGCTTTCTCCATCCCTCAAACAACACGGCCCGGCTTCCCACAGTTTTGCAGAATAGATTTATTGCTGTTTTTTGTGTACAACTCTTAATTGTTGCCCGAGTAGGTTGGGAACATTTATTGCATCCAGATGTGAAATTGTGCAGGGAATATAAACCTTTTCTGACGGAAGATTCAAAAGTTACAATTTATATTATATTTTATTATAAAACCATACTATTATGTTATTAGCACAAAACCTAATTAAAGTATTTTAGCTATCTGTTAGAATAATCAATCAATCAATACTGTTAGAATAATCAATCAATCAATACAATAGCATAACTACAGTTATAAGATAATAAATAGTTATATCAGTTATAATAGTTAATCAGACTCATAACTTATTGTTTCAAGCATGACTCTAAATCTATATTTGTTATTTATCTTACTTTCATTATATTCATGTAAGAGCATGCATGTTGACGATCCCTGCTTTGGCCCTTAACTTACAATCTGCAAGTCATAAAGTATAAATGGGATGGGATTCTAAGAGGTTCAACATTGTTTTACAATTTTAAAGAAATGGGAACTATTGTTATTCATTAGGGTAATTTATTAGGATGGTCGAGCTGACCATGTGTTTCTTAGTGGCCCCGATCATGTGCCGATTTTAAAATAAATATAATATTTCGTTATTCATTTAGTGTAAATGACACATAGTCACATTCCCCCCTCTGAAAATCAGACGCGTGTCGCAGTACAGCGTATGAGCTTTCACAATATGATGAGCTCTGCCTTTCCTTGATAGTATTATAGATTATTTATGGGTCTCATATGTTTACTTAATCAAATAGGTAATTAACTATAATGATTCTAATTGGAACCTGAACCCAATAAGATCATGAGATGTAATGTGTGCTATAATTTAGCATTGTCTTGCAGACGCATCTTCATCCGATAAACATAATTATAATATCTCTATAATATTTGAACTATAATTCTTTTTGCAAATACTCTTCTCATGATAATTTAAATAGTATAACCGCGCCTCAGTTAAGTTCAGAAAACCTGTGCATGCTTATAATGTAGTTTTACATACCAGGGTCTCTTTTAAGAGTATTTGTGTTATCGTGGCACTCTACCTACAGTGCTCCCTCGTTCTAATCTCAGCCTATCGCAGTTGCCGATGGACAGAGGCCTCTCCTTATGGACCTCAATGCTGAGTCAGCTTAGTCAGCGAGCAGCAGCAGAGTAGCTGAAATAGTCCGCACATGAACATATTAGATTGTATTCCAATTGGACGCCCGCCTCTGATTATGAGAGGTTGGAGCAGTTTTGAAATCCATCAAGAGTTAGGAAGTTATACTAATTAGAAAATATAGGCATCCTAGATTGTCCAAACAATTGTTGGCCCGTTAGCACAAAATGCTGTTAACTATCTCCTCAGATTCTCAACATGTTGACGAGAACATTCTCATGAACATATCTGATTGTATTCCATCTGCACGCCCCCCTCTGATTCTAAGAGGTTAAAATAGTTTCCAAATCCAATAAGAGTTGGGAAGTTATACCTACTGATTAGAAATTATAGGTATCCTAGACTGTACAAACAATTATGGGTTTAGTATTACAAAAGATTGTCAATTCCTCCCGTCGTTTTTAAAATAATATTGACAATAAAATGCTTTTGCATATCTGAAGTGATAACTATAGTGTCTTCTGCTCGAGACATATTAATTATATTAAGTGAGATAACAAAAATCATACCGCGTAGTAACAGGTAACCCTAATGTACAAATAGAATTGAAACTTAGCTTCGTCACAGGAACCACGCTACTGTTGCTGCTGTTGCAGGCAGCCGATCACAGCCGATTTTGATGAAACTTTAAACCAAGCGCTCTCACAAACCAATAGTTTTGACAGAGCGTAGTCGCAGCTAAGCGAAGACTTAAAGATCCTGGAATTTGAAATAAGTCCACAAAAGTATCCGTGCAAGAATATGGCTTATGCTGCTGATTGCAGACTTAGAAAGATTTATGTTTATTTCCTATGATGATAGTTAATGAACCTTGTCGTTAATTTTTTTTCTTTTATAAAATATCCCAGTTGGTGATACTTTATTCACATTACTATCTAGCCCATTAGCTAATAAGTAATTTAATTATAACTTAAACTACTAGGTTACTATAAAATTAAGAACTCCTCCAATAACGTCTTTCATATTTACTTTACGTAAACGGAAGACACGTGATGCACGTGTTCTTTATAATTGTCAGCACTTACACCGCAGTCCTCATAAATTAATTGTTATCTTTATAAGCTTTACGCTTCGTAGGTCTAAATAACAAATAAAAGTTTACCTTTAGGTTTACCCATATTAAAGGTGTGTTATATAACTAAGCTCACGCACACATATAAATATAAAACGCACAAACACTTTTCACATTTACAAACTGCCAATACAAAACTCACGTTTTCAGGGAGTCGAACCCATTATTACAGTCGCACAACCCAAACAACAATCATACCATAACCTACTTAAAATTACATTCGTGCATGTGGGAATCGAACCCACTATCAGTAGCGTCGGAACCAAGGCAAACTATTCGTGCGGGGATTGAACCCACAAGCCGTGACACGGGAATGCAAGCACTTATAAACCAACACATGTGCCGGGAATCGAACCCAACATTCATTTACAATGAAATCTAAACACATCAACTAACAAATTATGCGGGAATTGAACCCACTACAGTACTCCTGAAATTCAACTTCCATAGTCAAACCGTTACCTAATTTAAACATAAGTTATTATAGCCGTTGTAACCTTTGCCGTCTCTAACAAATATAGAACCATAAAATTACGTTGTGTTATTTTTGTAGTAACCCTTAAGTTGTTCTTTCTCGTTGCACTGACGTGAATCAGTACATTTAATGACGAGAATCCTGGTCACGGCACCACATGTGACTGTACCTAAATTACCCTAGGCTGATAAAATTTTCGTTTTTCCTAATTACATTAATATTAGTGTTTGAGTCGGTTCCCCCTTAGGGGGAAGTGCCGCACCCCACCCCGTGCAGCACTGTAGAGCTCGTCTCCAGACTGGACACTCTCCCACCGTTATAAGAAAGAGAAGAATTCCCATAAACTAAACTGCCCTGTCCCGACTTAGAAAAGCTAGGGGACAGGGGGGGATACAAGGTGAAGTTAATATTGGGAATTCACAGTTAGTAAACATAAGTATTATAATACTAATACAATATGAAGCTAAGAAGATTAGAGGGTATGCAAAATATATGATATATATAATTTAGTATAATAAATGTTGGAGCGCCGACGTCTCCTCCTCTCGCAGTTGAGCACCTATATCTGCAATACAGTCTGATCAAGTGAAGGAGTAAAGGGATCGTTACGCTTGCGCTTTATATAATTATTTATAGCTACGTTAATTTATCTGTTTACAATGTACCCACTTTAGCGAGACCGGGAACCGTTTAACAACGTTTGCCTCATTATACATGATCCATTAGACCTAACGCATAGAACCTCTGAGGAACTAATACGATTCTAACGGAACACATTCCCTAATCACAATATAAATATCTTACCCAATCCTAAGACAGAGTACTGCGAAGTCCAACTGTTATTGAGTAAGATAAGTTTAGTTTTGAGTAGTTCTAAACGCGTAGTAATGTACAAGACTCCCTTACGGCGGCCTAGCCCTTTTACTGATATAACAGAAAACTAGCACAAGCGCATCGTAGACTCAGTCTCTAGCAGAATACAATACGATCGTATCTGGTGAACGCCGAAGTGGTAGTTCGTCACTTCATATTTCCTTAATCTGCCCCATTAAGAGGGTGCGATGCGGCTATTAGCGGCTTTGCGTCCCAATAGCGTGTCTCAATAAATAGTGTCGATTCAGTAATAGGCCTACAAACAGCCGGGTTGGGGTTTTAATGAGACACGGTCCCTAGCGTTCTTTGAACGACTACCAATTCAGTTTGGGGTACTTGGTGAAGCCTACCCCCACTCCCTGGAAATATGCGTCAACAAACCTCACGCAAAGTATTCTGTGGCAAGACCTTTTTGGATACAGAAATCATCATTAACATTTGGTTGTTTTATAATCCAATTACAGATTGACTTTATAGCCTAGTTCAATTTTAAATGAACTGTGAGTATTTATGGTTCTGCCTTCCAAATGTGGTGCGTCAGCTCATTGTCAACAATCGTCTAAAGTCTGGAGCGTTAGTGCTCAGTGTCAAGTATAGCGGAAGGCCTTCGCCATTTCCCTATAGCCAAATGTAAGTGACAATAATCTGCCAAGGTACGGATTAGGACATAGACACGTAATACACGAGAATGTACATTAGTTATAAAACACGATACTAGATAAGAGTTATTTCGCCTTTCTGGTATAAACGATCAATAATAACTCGACAGCGATATCACCTAGCTGTTACCTATAAATACAATGCAAATCTAAAGGTAAAAGTTTATTAAAGTTGACACTTACCAATTAATTCCTTAGATTACAACTCACTTACAAAATACTGCACACATTACCAGCATAGCCTCGGGCACCGCTCCTACAAACTAACTTATCTAGCTTAGACTACGTAGTGGCTACCTAACATGGTCTTAAACCCACTATCAACTTGATAAATACTGCTCGGTCCCTTACGACAGCCCACGGACATCACCTCTGATATTCATCAAGCCTCCTAACTTAACTCGCCTGAACTCTCACGTCCTTCGTCTTTCGTGATTCAAAATCCACTGCCTCGACCTCATCCCTCAGCTTTCTCCATCCCTCAAACAACACGGCCCGGCTTCCCACAGTTTTGCAGAATAGATTTATTGCTGTTTTTTGTGTACAACTCTTAATTGTTGCCCGAGTAGGTTGGGAACATTTATTGCATCCAGATGTGAAATTGTGCAGGGAATATAAACCTTTTCTGACGGAAGATTCAAAAGTTACAATTTATATTATATTTTATTATAAAACCATACTATTATGTTATTAGCACAAAACCTAATTAAAGTATTTTAGCTATCTGTTAGAATAATCAATCAATCAATACTGTTAGAATAATCAATCAATCAATACAATAGCATAACTACAGTTATAAGATAATAAATAGTTATATCAGTTATAATAGTTAATCAGACTCATAACTTATTGTTTCAAGCATGACTCTAAATCTATATTTGTTATTTATCTTACTTTCATTATATTCATGTAAGAGCATGCATGTTGACGATCCCTGCTTTGGCCCTTAACTTACAATCTGCAAGTCATAAAGTATAAATGGGATGGGATTCTAAGAGGTTCAACATTGTTTTACAATTTTAAAGAAATGGGAACTATTGTTATTCATTAGGGTAATTTATTAGGATGGTCGAGCTGACCATGTGTTTCTTAGTGGCCCCGATCATGTGCCGATTTTAAAATAAATATAATATTTCGTTATTCATTTAGTGTAAATGACACATAGTCACAAACTGTATTCAATTCATATTTTTCAACGTCTAAAGATTTTTTATAAAAAATTTACACTCTTGTTTACATCTTTAAACAAAGGACCAACTCCCATACATTTTTGGGCATTGTCCTTTGAAAATTAGAAATATTAAGATAAAAAAAAATATGGCCGGTTATATGAACTAAAAACTGATATATGCCAGTGACCTTGAGTGGTCAGCTTGCGTGTTCTGTACTGAGCTCACGCAACGCGTCGTACATACGTCCAGCCAGTAATAGGACTCGCCCATCAAGGAGCGCTGTCCCAAATTAGACACATTCTTAATTTATTATAAATAAAACAGAAGGTATTTTAATAAAACACATATACTAAAAGTTTAATAATTAAATTATTTTTTAAATGTTGAAGGTTTCAGAAGGTTTTAGAAATTTATTTCACTATGTAATATAAAAATTATCTAAAATATTCATAAATATTAAGTTATTAAGAAAATGCTCTTATTTAACATATATTTATTCCAAATCATTAACGCTACTCGTTTAGACGTTATCTTCAGTATAAAATTATTAAAACTCAGTTATCGTGGCCTTAATAGGTTGAAACCGCAGTGTTCACGCTACAAATTCAAATTCAAATTCAAAAGTCATTTATTCAAACTAGGCTGAGAATCAGCACTTTTCGAACGTCAAAATTACATAAGACAGTCCCCCAAAACGCCCACCCTTCACCACTTCCTAGTGCTTTGGCTGGGAAGAAGAAGTGGCGCAACAAACTCCCCAGCAGCACAGCTGTCTGTTCAGTTAAAAAAAAATGATTCTATATAATAGTATGCAAAATGATATTTACATTACGCAACACAAAACATAATTTAAATTATAAAAATTAATAGCCTTATGACAGCTAGTACACGCCAATATACCAACCAAAAACATCGAGAACTATACTCAAGCAGAAATAAAAATTACTTAGTGAAATCAATATCTAAATAAAAGCCTCCAGGCATAAAGGGCGTGCCCGCTTACATATAGCTGTAACTAGAAGTTATAATTGATAAACTAGGACCATTGAGGTAAATTAAAAAATTATCGAGGTCGCTAGCTAACCACATATTGCAATACAACTCATAAAAAAAAACATTGTAATGAGTAGATTATGTCAACAATAAATAAAGTAAAATTAGTAAAATTATAAACATTTATATAAACTCATATAACCTGTCAGTAAGTAAGCTAATTCTGGAGAAAGAACATTTAAACATTGTCTTGAGTTAATCACAGCGACCAACTATTCTTATCATTTAAGTAGTCGTTAATAGAATAGTATGCCTTTGAACAGAGGTTGGATTTTACTTTAGTTTTGAACGCATTAAAAGGCAAATCTAGCAAAGAAGAAGGTTGCTTGTTATAAAAGGTTATACCAAGCCCAACAAATGAGTTATGAACCTTATGAAGCCGGTGAAAGGGAGTACGTAGTTTATCCTTATTTCTAGTGTTAACATTGTTGTACACTATGTCACAAACTAAAAAGTTGCTTTGTTTTGTCTATATTTTCCTACCCTATACTAAAGTGCGTTTCATCAAATCGTTCCTTTGCCGTAATGTTGGCTCCACTGTTAAACTTTAACAACTGACCCATTAGGTAGCACCGCAGGGTACTCCCGTCCGTCCTACAACAGTGGAGCCAACATTACAGCATATGAACTATTTGATGAAATGCACTGTATTAAATGAGCAATACTTGTGTTTATACATATATATTTGTAATCACGTTCTCGAAAACGGCTCTAACGATTTCGATAAAAGTTACAATATAAGGGTTTACGGGGGCGAAAAATCGATCTAGCTTGGTCTCATATCTAGGAAAATTCGTTTTCTCTATTTTCACCCGAGCAGAGCTCGGTCGCCCAGGTACTTAATATTTACGGACGTTTGACGATACTCGGATTTAGGAACGCTACTTTTTCTACTATGGTTTAAAAAAATGCAATACTTTACACATTTGCTAAAATAAAAATACTGTTCTTATACTTTGATTATTAGTAGGTATTATTCTCAATAATACTTACAAACGAATATAATATTGCTAGAGGAATAATAATAATGTTAGAGGAAAAACACATACACGCAAATATTATGCTAAATGATTATGTCTGTGTAAAGATTTTCCTCATTCTTTACGCTATTTTGCCTTGTTTTATTCGCAAGAAAATGTCAGGTATTTCTCCTCACGCGTTTACACAATACGAAGCGTGTGCCGACTCTAAGGGCACATTTGACGAACATGAATTTAAAGAATGGCAATAATAAGCAATGACATGATTAAAACTCGGTCGGCCTAGGAGCTTCTCCGTCAATTGTCTTTCAGCTGTGAAATATGCGCAACAATAGCTAAAGTACACAGAACCGTACTAACATTTTACGTTTTTCTTTCATCCCAAAATCAGCATGGAAATAATATTTTTATTCTCTTTTTTATAAAAACGACATAAAAGCGGATACGTCGCAAATATAAGGAAGTTATACGACCTTCTCGCGGCTCGAAGTGAAGCAATCCATCTCACGTAATTGCATTATATTCGGAGTGCGTACCTCGAGTGCCCGGAAGGAACTGTTACTTATGATTTCTTTCCAATATCTACACTTTTTGTACCGCCGAGATCTCACTTTATTCAGGTTATAAAACAAGAGTTAAGGAACACTTTCTTCCAACTATTTGTTCCTTTTCTTTTCCGTTGTTAAACGAATGCGAATCTCTGTTCTATGACAGATTCGTACTAAGAACTGGTATTTTTCAAGACTTGTTCTTCGGACTTTAAAGCGTTTTCTTATCAGTTGTGATATTCGTGCTATATTTGTTCTGTGAATGTATTTTTGTGTTTAATTTATAACTTGATCATCAACGAGTTTTTTTTCTACTACTCTTATGAGATTATTTTTGTTTTGGAAGAAACAATTAGCTGTGTCGAGTTGAACATCTGGTAATAACCGTTTTATTTCATGTTTGATGTATTGCTAAGATTTGTTATAAAGAAACTCTCCTTGGCTTTGCTTCGAAGAATATGTTTCAGACAGGAAACAAGAAATACCGATTCTAGTAAATTAAATGTATTAAAAAATTCTCTAGTCTTGACTGGAATTCTACAGCATAAAAAATACCTAATATTTTTCATACACGTTGTAGTATAAATGAATGACTTAACGAATATAATTGATTAAATTAACTTATTAATTGAAAGTAATAAGCCTGTTCCTATAACATGTACATTCTTATAAACAACACATATTATATACCCAGGATAAAAAATCAAAGAATAAAAATATATTTCTCAAGCTTTGTATCGTAATGAAACCACTCATGTCTAAAAAAACTTTCGGTGTCCGTTGGTTGGGCAACTTTTTCAAGCGGTGGCCATCAGTTGCTAGTTGATTTTTCGCTCTGTGTATACGCTATTCTATTTCCGGAATTTCTCTTTCATACGCCGCTCTCACATTTTGACGTGCCTCCAGTGCCTGTCTGAAACACATTTGCGCATTTAGAGTGTATATGAGTACACTGCAATGGTTGTGATTTAGTTTCTATCTACGTTAAAATGAAAATATGTGGAGAATGTGACCGGGATGTTGGATGGTATTCAGCAGATAATTCTCTTTTTGGAAAACCAACATTTCTTCTTGTATTGTGTCGTACGTCGTGTCTAAATTGGAAATGGGAACTATTTGTCAAGCTTTTCTGTATTACAATATAAAGTGAAAAGAAATTTTGAGAAAAAGCATATTTTATTTTGGGGGAAATAACCAAGTAAATACAGCTTAGTATTATAGAATGTTACAGCAAATTGAACTCAAGCTTGATGGTTTTAAATGTGTTTTTAATGGCCCAATAAAAAAGAATCCAAATGGGGGTTGTCTAGTTTAAATTAGCCCATTATAATGGTTGACTGGGATCTCTCGTCACTGAATTGTACGAAGCAGAACTCGCATCGCACTTACATGTACCCTGCTCTAACTTGTAATACTGTAAACCACATATTGACAGACACTTTGGGGGGCTTGCGCCGATACAACTGAGACAAAAGGACAAATTTGGGTTAATTAAATTCCAGTGTCGGCTTTCGGGCCCAATGTTTGGGGTTCGTCACGGCGTCTTGGACAAAGTACGGCCTTATCACCGCGCTAGTTGGCTGACGCCCCCCCTCGCACCTCCGTAGAAGATTAATGCCTCTCTAATGAATCAGCTACCGTGACAAATCAGGCGCCGGTAATGGATAAGGCCTTCCTGGTGTTGCGGCCACAATAAATTAGTTAACTGATAAATGTTGGATTTTATAATTAGCTTGCAGACAGGTTGATTTCTCTGTTTATTGTGTACAAAATGATTCTAATAAGTTAGTAGGTGGGTGCTCTGCAAAATTGCTATTAATAATTATTATCTGCTAAATAAGGACCTTATAATTACATGGACCGTAACGTAGTGTAAAATATTGTAACAAAAAGACTAATATTACGCATGTATAACAACATAAACACCAGAAAGTCCTTCTATACCAGGATACCATTACCCGCTGTTCAATCGAATTCGTAGGAAAATCCGTGATAATCTAAATTCAAAACATAATCTCATGTGTCCATACAGGATCTAATAACAATATCATCTACCGATTTTGTGGGAATCGACTGGTGTTACCAGCAGTAATAATGTTAGAGGCGATCTAACCTAAGTACGTTAAGCCCGACATTTACTGCTAATTGGTAAACGTAGTTTTCAATGGTTTTCAATTGCAAAGTATTAGCAATTATTGCCGTTTATTATTCTGTTTGTACTTACATGTCTGCAAAAGTGTTTAAAAGGAGGACTGGTCCTAATCATTATCTGTTTCAAAAACTTTTAATGTTTAATTCAGTTTTTACTTCAAACTATTGTTCAATTAATGTAAGATTAAGTTTGTATTTAATTAATAAGAAGATGAAGAGATGATATGAATCTGTTTGTAGTTAACATTAATTCCATTTTATAGTTATTAAGGTATTTTATTCTTCATCTTATTTCTTCAAATCATAATGTAAGTAGACCTGTTATAGAAATACTCAAAGCCGATACAATTTATTTATTCTGTCGCAAATAAAAGGTAAGATTTGATATTACTCAAGTTGTTTGTACTGTAATATAAAAGTATAACTATGCAGCAAAATAATATATTATTACAATTCTAGTAACATACCCCTTTGTGTGATCCGATGAAACAGCGCTAACAATAAAACCTTTAGAAAATTGGACTGGCCTGAGACTTTCAATTGTAATCAAGGTATTATATGAAAAAGAAAGGTCATTTTATTTCTATAGTCTGGCTATAAACGCTAAATTTTAATAGAATATGTTAGCCACTTTACAATATGTTTAGGGATAACCCGAACTTTAGTTAAAAGGGTCATTCTGAGTAAAGGTCGAAGCTCTATGAATGGAATAGAGATTTATTTTGTTGCTATTAAACTTTAACAATCACATAAAATATAAATTCTTAAGAACGTTAACAGACCTTGAACAGTCTTCTTCACTATTTTGTTGACTGCCGAATCTTTTCATTCGGATAATATATGTAGCAATTCCAAATCAGAGCAGAAGAAGAAGCAAAATGTTTTTTTTTTACCGTCGGGTTCGTAGTCTGACCATTTGTGTTTTTGTATTGTAAACTAGCTGCGCCCTGCGGTTTCACCCGCGTAAGTCTCTAGATCTCGTTAGTAGATCTCGTGGGAATATCGGGATAAAGTATCCTTTGTCCTAACTTAGGTCATGTTCTATCCATGTGCCAAATTTCATCCAAATCCGTTCAACCGTTTTAGCTTGAAATCGTAACAAACTCACTTTCCCATTTATAATATTAGTTAGGATAGATGATATAATAACTGGATAGTTGGTAGACTAGTAGCAGCTAGACCACCGACTCTCCATGGTGTAGTCGCTTCGTGTCGGTGACAGATAATAACAAACATAGAGATAATGCCGTGATATCACCAAGTTGGAGCAAAACTTGATGCAGTAGCATTCGATTTGTGTTAGCCTTTTAAACTCTAGGCTTTCACACAAACTCCAGCTATATTTATTATGATAAATGTGCATTAAATAATGCTTCACTGCCTGAGTATGACGCGTCCATTATTTATAGCTACTGATAGCGCCGCCTCATTTGTCAAAATTAATAACGTTGTTAAATATGTATGCAATCGAAATATTCATCTTAACTGTTTTTAAAGTTACATCATTATTTAATTACAATCTCTTGTAGCCAGTTCCTGGTACCCATTTAAATATAATATAATTATGTGAGTTCTTTAGTTTGATATGAATAGCCAAGTTTGTTACGAAATTCATGCCTCGGTAACGCAAGCCAGAGCTGACGTCACATACCTATTGGTTCTTTAAACCATGCATACTTTGGTAATGCTACGTAAACGCTGCTAGATCCTGTGCCACGCTTTCTCGTTTTCTTGCAGGCGAATCACGAGTGTAAACGTCATCCAATAACCGTATAATTAAGCTGTTGTAAACTAACTTAACATAACATAACTTAATTGCCCATAATATTCCCATTGCCGGGACACAGGCCTCCTGTAGGTTAGAGGGAGTGGGCCGTAATCCACCACGCGGGCCCAGTGCTGGTTGGTAGATGTCACATATCTTCGATTTTTTGGTTGTAGGACATGCCGGTTTCCTTACGATGTTTTACTTCACCGTTTTGAGAGTAGTGATGATGAAATTATTTACACAAGCGCCTGCTAGGGTTTGAACTTACGACCTACAACTCGCCGTGGCCGTTACCACTGGGCCACCACTGCTCTATTCAAACTAACTTATCTACTACCTAACACATTGTTGCCGACGTCTACTTAAAAAACATAAAAGACTTTCGTGTGTTAGCATTATATATAACGTTTTAAAACAACACATCGTTAGCAAGTTTATACATGGCGCTCAACAAAAATAATTTCTTTTTCATAAAATATTAAGTGTAGCCATGAATACACGCCAGTCCGTTGAATACAGCCTTTATACGACGGTAATGGCGCGGATAACATATATCCCGGCATTTCTGGAGTGATGCCGCCTGATAGTCATCTTATTATGTAACTTTGCCTATTGTAGATGAAAGGCAACTTTACATAATGTACTTTTGGTTATACTAGGTCCCAATTTGTCCCAACGATGACCACCTGGGGTTGAACAGTTAGTTATGAGAGCCAGGTGTGTTTTTGTTGAGGTGCTGGTTTTAGTTTTCACTTTTCAGGAGTAATGTTGGTCAAATGCAAGTGTAGGTATGGTATTTGTACTAAAACGTAGGTTTATTCTATAAATTAATGGGATGTATGGCACAAAGTACTTGTACTGTTGAACCTAAAAGAATTTAGTGTCGGAAAAGTACTAACAAAATACTATTAGAGAAATTTTAATTCTTCCATAATTATACGTAATTTAAACAGTGAAATTAGATGGTAGTTCGTTTATTAAAGTTGCTAAAATAGTAAATTTACATTTGAATAAATTGTGGTAGGTATTAGAGTGTTGGCGTGGAGTATCCCAGTTAAAACTAGGTTTAACATTATTTCTAAAACAGAATGTTAAATTAACCGTGGTTACCAATTTAAGCCTGTAATACATATTTACGAAAGCCGTTAAGCTTATACCTTTTACATTATGCGCATGCCTGAATAAGTTTAGTATAAATAGGTGCTTGTTTTATGCCGGAATAGGTAAAAAGATACAATAATTATGATTCTTGGAAGTGAATCAAAAATGTAAATAATAATAGTTGAACTAGAAACTGAATACTGAATAACGTTAAAGTACCATTTTCACTATGAACATAAAGTAGAAACAATAAAGGAAATGGCCACCAAAAACGATAACCGAAGTGCACAGCCAGGTCCATTCGAAATGTTTACATTTCAGCGTTTCAGTTTAACATTGTTCCTTAATACCTTAATGTTTGTGTGGACAGCGTTACTGAGGGACGGTGGGCAAAGGGGCCCCGGTCAGTCGGCTCCTTTACATCCCGACACTGAGGCCTTTGTAATGTTATCCCCGGGGCGAGTCTGCCTTGCAAGACGACTCGGATTCCTGTATAGTGCTCTAAACGAGTTTAAATGTACTGGGTGTCCGATGTTATTACGTTACAATAGTAAGTTGAGAACTTAATGCTTTTGTATTAATTGTTTATTGTATTAAAATTGGTTACCTGATAAATATCATATTGTATACCCTTTAAAGTCATTAAACCCGGCGTTAAGATCGTTAAAGGCTGGTAGGCAGTTTTGTATTTTAGAACGTCGAATTTATCAATCCATTCGTAAATACTTTCTTAGCTAAACGAGCATAATTATCTTCTTAAAATTAAAGCTCTCGTTACATATACGCTCACATTTTATTATTTTTGGTATTTCATTACGCCTCTGTCTGTGCGACATTACAGTAATAGTCTCTTTGACAAAATATTAAAATGGGGAGAAATTTTCTTTGCACCCAAAGTTTATCTTGAGAAAATAGACGTCTAAAAATTCTCATAAGTATGAATAATAAGAACAAGATTACATTATAAACGCAGTACCTAAAAATATAAAATGACTTATTTCAAGTTGTTTCTTCTATCTAATTTATTAGCTAAAAAAGAGAGAAAATTGTATTTATTCGTCTAATATTGTCATGATCGAAGAAGTAGGATTCTGCTATGTGTATTATTGGTAGTTAAGTTAACCTTTTTCCTGAATAACTCGTTCTTGGTTACAAACATAAATCATGCTATTTTATTTAGCATCAGCGAATATCTCGGTTCTAGCGTCAGAACCACATGTTCGTATTTTGCTTGTAAAATATTAAAGGCAAGGCAACATAGTTCACAGAAACGCTAACAAAGTTACTACCTTGTGAAGTTGAGGTACACATTTTGAATGTTATGAGCACCACCACGGGGCACTATTATCTGACCCTACATATTTACAATAACATTTTGATTCAAGAATGTAAATTAAGTTCCGCAGCTCCCGACGTGGCAACGTTGTTTGGTTATTAATTTTATTCAGTGGCCTTTTTGGAGGCGTCAAACTTGGCCCCGAAATATTAACTTAATACTTTATATTTGAGAAAAGAAAAATACGGTTTTAATATATTTTGTAAATGATGACATCCAATTTTTTATAGAATGTTTAGATTATAAAAGTCGCTTTTTCTCGGAACATTGTATTAAGATAAGCCTTAACGTAATTATAGTTCGAAGTATATTGGAGCAATTAAGGATTTTGGGTTAGAATTATAATGATACAAATAAGTCGAATCACCTGTATCAATCCATTATTAAGATTGTATGCTTTGACGAGTGACGAGTGATTTTTCGGGATATTCTTGTATAATTTGTGCTGATCTCTGAACACAAAGTATAATTTAATTTTTTTATGGATACACTACAATTTATACTTGATTGTGACACTGTGACAAATTTAATTTTAACATTAACCGTGATGATCAATCCCATTTATCGTTCAGACCTACCACCAAATTTCCGATGATTGGAAAATAGATAAACTACGCTGTTTATGCGTCTAATAATACCACGATTTATATTCACGATTTGTATAATTTGTAGGTAAATGCATTTTCTACAGTGTGGGAAGTGATCCAATGGATCTGAAACACGTACAAATCGTTTCATTGACGTCCTTTAGATATTACTAAAACGTAACGTTGCCGTAAATTAAAGTTAGTACCTACAAGCAGAATTTGTGACAGTTGATGTGAACGTTATCAATGGCTAAAGGTACCATTCCGTACCCGACCGCAGGCGGCAACTGCAGGCGACGTGTCGCCGCGACACGACTGGTTTCTATGAAATGGGTTGGTCTACACGTGTCGTCTGTCGCTCGCAGCTGCAAATGACTTATCGCTAGCTACGGAAGGTATTTCATAGAGATTCATAGAAACCAGTCGTGTCGCGGCGATACGTCGCCTGCAGGTGCCGCCTGCGGTCGGCTACGGAATGGTACCTCTGAGCATCATAGTATCAATTAATTAATTTAAGTATATTTAAATAAAGGCATGTATTTAATAGATCCCCAAATAATTTTGATTTCCTATAAATATAAATGGTCACTCTAATATGATAAATGTGCCCCTTCCTGTTAGGCTCTTCTTTGAATAATTTTTGTTAAATTAAGATTATTCAAAGAGATGAGGATCTCTTTGAATAAACTGGCAAAGATAAAAATAATCATAGGTAGGCACACTGTCCAAACTCTTCTGTCTTATAATAAACCTTTTGATTGCCAAATAGTTTCGAGACCTTTCAAATTTACGTTACATTTGGTAAGCGTTCTGTAATTAAATAAGATCTTTCAAGAGATTGTCAATTAAAACTTTGAAGATCAAGCGGCATACCTTTTATTTTATTATACAGTTAATATCATACTGTTGAAATTAGGTAGTACATGTATATAGTTCTATGTATAACCGGTATAATACAGTCTATATTCTGTATTAATTCTCAGATCAGCGGTGAATTAAATTCAATTTGTATTCATAATACTGAGATTGAACGCATCGGGCTCCAACCTCACGCTTCCTATTAGAAGGGGCAAATTAATTCAGTGTGCAAAGATACACTGCAGCACTTTGACGCAATCAAGTATACCAACAGGATCCAATATTTTACTGCAAAATTATTATAAACCACCTTTCGATGGTCTTAAATGTCGAGTTCGAGTCGGCGTGGTAAATTTAGCTAACCTAAGTAGCTCGGGTTGGTGGAACCAATAGTAATTAGCGATAGGGTTGAAATTATCTTAAGTAACTCTGACCTTTAGGAGCTTCTTACACGAATTAAAAGGATAAATAAAGTATTGTCTTCAACATGAAATTACTATTATCACTGACGTTCAACAGTCTCAGATAAAACACGGCTGTATGCATGTGTCGATGCATAACAAAGATTAATTAAACTCGATTCGTAACGCGTAGACGATCAGTTTTTCTGCTACGACGGCGTAGCTGGTGTAAACTGGAAACAATGGCGTCAGCTACGTCGTAGCACTCGTAGCATTGCTACGAGTCATAGCAATAGAGCATTCTTGATATCAGGGGTTTCTAAACTTTTAACATAACGGAACACTCACCAAATATCTTTTGTTTTATGGAACCCCATATCAAATTATTACAAATCAAAGATTTAAATTAGTCCAAAAACTTTTATTAGAAATATTTTAAAAGTGAAACACTTTCATTCTTTATTTTACTTTTAATATGAAGACTGAAATTGTTTCACTGTATATCGAGGTAGCATCCAATCTCGACCTGAATTTGTTTTTGGTATAAATGTAAGCTGCAAAACCTGTTTCACAACGATACGTTGTGACAAATGGGAGCAAAGTTAAGATAGCCTTTTTGGCTACTTCAGGGTATTCACTCCTAGCACCAACCCAAAACTCATTCAGAGATACAGACCCAAATGTGTGTTTTAATGTGGTTTAACTTTGATGATCTATGAATTCTTCATATTCCAGGACGGTTAGCATCGCAGGTTGACTTCTGACGAAAAATGGATTTTGTACCCATTAAATATCAATCAATATCACTATGCCGAAATACATATTTTGCCTTAATTCAAAATAATATTTGTACCTAACTATGGTATTATTTAACAGCCAAAAGTGAATAATTTCACGGAGCCCTGGTGACTTTTATACAGAATCCCTAAGTTCAAATTTTTTGTAGGAAGTACATAGACTGACTCTAAGGCATTTTCTATCAGACTACTATAAGGTAACGAAGAGATTTATATGGTACGTGCTATATTATATTGGAAAGAATAACATTTGATAATTCGTAACGACGTTCCAGGCGTGTCTCTAGGTCACTGTTACCTTTTGAAGATGAGTTTTTACCAAGTTTTTAGTTTACAGCAGTTCCTTGCTAGTGCTATTTTTCACTACGCTTAACCGTTTGTTAAGCATGGTGATTACAAAAAATATCTCTGGGCTATTCAGCTGTCGACGTTCATATCATCAATAACTACGTAAATAGCTAAGCTATATTTTACAAAGTACGTTCTTCAGGTTATATTCTCGTTATCCACCAACGTTATGTATTTGTTCGGCCTTTAGAAAGAATTGTGGCGGCTGTTCAATTTCCCAGACCTGGAATGGGAAGATTAATTAACCATTTACCCGATTGGATAAATATTTTTGTGAACTAAACGCTTTATAAAAACCTTGGTGAAAGAATCAATTTTGTGTAGGCGTTAGATATTTTAGGTTTTTTAAATTATTGCTTGTTCATGAAATTCGTTTAGTTCTAGCCATCCGTGTTCACAAGGTAAATCAAAATTCACCGTTTATTATAGCTGACTACGTGAGTAGCGACTAGTTGAAAGTCCGCCGCCTACGTCCCCGTTTGACCCGTGTCCCTTAGTTGACCTTTATAACTTCCGTGAAAAAGGCCAACTGATCTATTTTCTTTAATTTCCGTATTTCCGTATTTCGAGTTCTTCAGTAATTGTCAAGATCTCGTAAAATATTAGCATATCAAATACAAACATCCATTTTTTTGTAAATAATGTTTTTATGGAGAAAAAGAGCAGAAGTAAAGTTTTCCTGAGTCGGTTTTTAATCTCAAAGAAAATGCTTGAAGCATGGGGTAAAACACGACGAGTCATTGAACAGTAATTTCAGAATGGTTTCGCCCTGTCGATTTCAACGAGATCTGAATTAATGAGTTAGGGAATGGTTACACTATGTTTATATAGTCACTATACTGCTAAAACTAGCATCCGAGTTGTATTGTCACTGCGGTGTTTCATTAAACATGTTCCTTGAAATATGATATATTTTGTCGGAATCAAAAACTTTTCAATATTTGTTTTTGTCGAATTTATGTGTTAGTGCAGTTAATTACAAATCACAATATGATGCAGGAAATGACATTAATAATGATTGTTATAATAATTAAAAGAAAATCCCTGACGCTACTAATTACATATATGTAATAATTATCCTATATTTGCGGAAATCCAATCAATATTTGAGTAATTATATTTGATTGCCCGCGTTTATAACATGCTTATAATACATTAATAATATTTCATTAAAGGTGTACTGATGGTAATTTATTAATCACAACAACTTGTAATAACATATTTGTTGAATCGCGAAAGTTATCGAAGTCGAGAGCGAAAGCTGGTTTCGTAATAATAATTTATGAGCTCGAACCAAACCAAACAAACACCATGCACATGTCGTAACCAAATGAAGGAACAAGAAGGGAGGCCATTTGGAAACTGATAAACAATACAAGTGGCGCGCAGACATCACTCCTGAAGTCGCTTGTTTCCGGCTGCTAAATAATGTGCTCGAAGTTAATATTAAATCAGCTGTTCAATAACATTGTATGTTCTGTGATGCAGAGGTGATTTTATTAGTCTCAACAGAGCTTAAGCCGAGCAAGGAACGTAAAGAAACTTCAGCCGACCCAAAAGTTTTGTCATGTAACAATGTAATTAGCCCCTAGGAGTTTGCCGGCCTCTAACTTGTAACAAATTCTTTATCTTGCCTCGCCGCCATTTTCACTCCCTAAAATTTAAATTGTGGTTACATGATTATTTTAATTGCTTTTTCGGAATGCATTCCTAACACTCCGGTCTTAATTTTGTAGGTTCCTATCAAAAAGTCAAAGTTTTTTAATAGTTTTCATACTTATGTTGAACTACGTTTTTTAGATCAAACTTCTTCTTTGTTTGTTTATAGTTAAACGATCAATTTCTATCTCGTTAATTTGCTTCGTATTTTTTTTCAAGGAAACGGCTTTAGTTTAGACATTTCTCCTGTAAGTATCTTGGTTAAATATACATCACACATACAAATATTTTTATCCGTCGGGGAATCCAACCCTCGACACGTGAATCAGAAATCGCTTGCTCACTGTGTCAACAGAACGGTCAAATGAATACAATTTTCTTTGAATTGCATTAATACGGCGGCACAGTTGGCTGGTATAACAACACCGTTGCATTACAGTTCTTGCTTAATTACACAAATATTACACACGAGTATGCACATGCGGTTGGTTAACTGAAAACAATTTCGCCGCTGGATCTTTCTGAGAATTAATTCACAAAGCGACAATGATGTATTATTCGGGAGAACACTTCACATTAATATTTGATCGTAATTTAAGTTTGTTATACACATGAGCGGAATCTTGCTTAAGATTAATCCTCTGGCTGGAGTTAGTAAAGCTCTCGCGGCCTGAGTTGCTAAGGTTGTTAGCAGTAGTGGCCTCGTCGCATGTTTATTTCAGAGATTGCGAGGGTGTAACTTGAGACTGTTTGCTGGTTTTGAGGGCGGCGCGCAAACACCGCCTCCCGCGTACATACAACAACTTAACGAGCCAACTCCGGCTCATCGGGGACTTTCGTGGCGCGGGGGACGCTCAGTGTCGTCAATAAAACTTCATGGTAAAAACAAAATAATATTTACTTTGAATAACTTAAGAGTATACAATGGCTCGGAGAACAGTGCGCGCGACAATAAGCTTGGCGGGTTGCAGTTTGTTATCGGCGGCGCGCGTCGAGTCGGCCCCGCGACACAATCGCGCCGCGCCTCGCCGCGCCTGAATACACACGCGACGCGATGTTCACTCGTAACGGATATTGGGTAGGCAAGCGCATGGTTTAAACTGAACACTTTCCTTACAAAGCGAAAAGTTTCTACTAAATGCATACGGCCGTCCCGTTTGTGCGCTCAACTTTACATTTGTCAAGTTACAAACTTTCTGTCGCGCGAACTAGACCACAGCCAGATGTACGAGTGTGTAATTTAAAATATGCGCTTCTGTTATATTCCAAGTTACCTCACCGCATCGTCGTGAATTCAATACATCGACGCGCTATCGTGTTCAGAATAATTGTAATATCGTTAGCATAATGATCTGCGCACTGCATTAGTATTTGTGCATTTATCGTAAGAGCTCGTAGAAACTGTAATAACGTACGAAATACAATACATTACGTTTAAAAAAATGAAATATCGTATTCGCAGTAAAAGACAAAACAAATAAAAATTCGTGTCTTTACTGTTTAATTACTTTTTACGATACAATACACACTGCAAGCAATACCTATACTATCATGTTGAAAAACATCCATGAGCGCAAAAAACACTTCCGAAGCGTTCTTTTAATCTACGGAAGATTAAAAGATAAATGAAATTCCTTGAAACAGACACGCTGTACTTAAAATGGAAAATTACATCAATCCTTTCCAAGACTTGCAGTAGGTAGAAATTTATTTTTCAATTAAATATAAATGTGTAGTTAGAGAGCGCAGCGGTGGCGGATGAATGGTTTTCTAATGAATCTGGCGCGAACTTCGTTACCGTAATGGATAACATGAGCGTCCACGTCCACAATGCCTCACGTACGAAACAATGTACTGCGTCGGCATGTATTGTCAACGGGATTTTTTCGCTTATTTTTTCCATCATGTAGGTACGTATGGATGATATTTACCTAACAATTTACATTTATGAATGTGATTACATCCAACTAAACATTAGGTTAAATTGCTGTTAATAATAATTCAAGTTATCAACTTGACTTGACTTAAGTAGATCAACAAAATTGAGAAAGAAACATGAAAACACGTGAGTTATCAAACAGGGCCACTTTGAGCAGATTTGCCAATAGACCGTGGCTTAACAAGGTTGAAGAAGAAGTAAAAGAGCCACAAGTCTTATCTTGGTATATTGCTCGTTTAGCGGATTACAGGGGAATTTGGAGGGTGAGCCGCATAACATATTGAACTACTTGTAAGAATATTAGTTTCGTAGTTACATAGTTAAAGACACATCATGTTACCAAGCCACAACTTGTACATATTTGAAAGTTATACCTTGTTAACTCTTCGTCAACAGAATCATAAGTAGCTACCTACCTACTACTATAATAATTTTGTTACCAGAGATATGTATCCTTTATACTTACTCCTACACATTAAAAACACAACATTAAGTTCTAAAACCTTTATGTAGATTGATGACGACACTCCACAAGCACGGGCACACATAAACTGTAACGCCACATAAAGACGTACAAATTACATGAAACGTCGCCATACATAACAACGACAACATGAAGTTGAGAAAAAGTTAACGAATACCAGAAATTGTGGGAGTGCGAGTCCCTTACAGCAACATATCGCGTCACTGTGATGTAGATATCATGTCTTATGACAACGCAGGTATTTCGCTAGATAATCCTCCGCGAAGAATTTCATATTTCACCGGCGAATAAGTAGCGTATTATTTCGCATGAGACAGGTGTCGCTCTCGTCAGCCGCCTAAATTCATCTCTGTATAGCAGGTGCACACAAAACGACGCTTCTAATCCGGCCCTGACGGCGGCTCTCGCTTTATGTAGTGCCGCCTTAAGATAAGGATGAACCTACGTTCTACAACGTAACGTACTGTTTCCGGTAATTACACATGATTATGCAAGTTTTGATATTTATTTATGTATCTTGGGAATTCGTAATTATTTAGTATTTGCATAAAATTTCTGTACTCTCTAGATATTTCGTTGCAAGTGACTGAAATTGTGCACGGACCGGAATTTAAATCCCATGTGCAATTATGTTGAACTATCTGATATTGATGTCCGTAAAATGTATTTGAGTCCCACTATAATGTTTTTGCATTCTCCACTAGGTTATATGTCAAACGATGAATATGTAATACGTCCATTCCGGTCGTGCTGTCATCCATCTAGAAATTCCATTACCTAACGCTTAGAATTTTTAAAGCAACGAAAAGATAGTTTGTTTACAGTTTGCTAATGGATTTTCAACGTTATGTTTTTGTGAGCGAGCGTCGGTCTGTTTTTGATGCTACCAAACAATCACTGTGTCAGAGATATTAAAGATAGTCCCAAGTTTTGATATTAGTTTTATCGATCAGCCTGTTATGTTCGACATTCGAGTCGAACGGCATTCCGTTTGTGATTTTCTTTGAAGATAAAATTGCTACTTTCAAAGGAACTGCAAAAATGGAACTGCTGCTTGGTATATTTCGTGTAACTTCCTCCCTCAGTAGCAACATATAGCTACATCGTAAAGGAATTTCATACCGAGTAAACGAGTAAGTTACCTCACCTTTTATATTTAACATAAACCTTTTCATAATATTGCGCGCTTATAACACACACTCACATTACACAGAATGTTTGTGAAGTGAGGTAAAAACAAAGGGCAATAAAATAAATTGTTCCTTTTGAATTACCCCATCAAATACCACTCGGCAACAATGGAGCCTTCTGATGAATTATCAATTTTCTCTTTGTCACACGCCAAACAAAAACTCGCGATCATCGTACCTGGGGAGCGCGTTATCTTGGCAGAGACATATGACCATTATTTGTACGTGTGCGTCTGACGGCCGCGTGTGTACGCGGATATCAATCAATCGGTGACGACAGTCGGATTGAAAGTATGCCCCGTTGATCGAATCAGGAATATGTATATGACATTACTAAAGATTTTCTGCAGCCAGTTGATTTGATTACACGAATTCTTTTCCGTCCGCTTCGTTTAAAGCCTTCCTCAAACCACGTCTTTTCTCGCAGCGTCGAAAGAATGTCACATATGTAGGTCATAAGCCACTCCAGTTATAAGCAGAACTAGATTTTGTAGAAGTGCTTACAGTGCGGTCGTATTTATTTTATGGACTTTTATATATTACACAACAGAAACTTTATTGCAAAAATATATGGTAATAAAAAAGTAAATATATTTCAGGCATGAAATTTTAATATTTTCAATAAAACGTAGCGTCATTAACAGGAGACAGAAGTATTTCTGATTAAAATTTTTAATGACGCAATGGTATTATTGAATAATGCGGCACAAATATTAACGAAACAACCATACAGTTTATTCATATGAATTCGGGTTTATACCTATAGCAGCTATATTCTGAGTAGAGCAAAAGGTTATTAATTACAAAGTATTAGTGTAAGTGGAAGTACCTGCCGCGGGGATGAAGGGAGGTCCAACCATTTATCATTGTTATAAATTGTAGTTATCAACGTCTGAGATGATAGCATGATACCTGATAGGGTTCTAACGTTTCAGGCATTGTGTCGGAGTAGCACATGTATTATTTCACACGAGTCAATAAATAGCGAACAATGCTGGTGATACATGGACGTAACTAACATACGTAACTATGAGGAAGATAAAATGCTTCGCCAGCTTTCTTATTTATTTTTGTCTTTCGTTTTGTTTCATGTTTGGCAAAAATATTGAGAATTGTTGAAAAACTATAAAGCGTCACATAAATAGCCCCCCGCCCCCGCTAAGGATCTGATGAAAACTAATTTACGCTTTCTGCAAATATAATAAATTAGAGTTGACGAAATATGCATTTCACTCGAATTTTGACTAAAGAACGAACTTATCCGAAGGTGTACCAATATGAGGGAGACATCTCCGAGTAAGTTAATAAATTAATTCTGTGTTTCAAAGCTTTATACAAACTTTCAACACCATGATTTTATTCTCAATTTGATTGTAATGGTTCATTAAGTAAGTAACGTGTAAGCCAGCTTTAACAATTCATTTTGTAATTATCTTACTTGATATGAAACTCACGCGTACGAGAGTTCCTCGCCCTTTTTAATCATCCAAAGTTACGAATTTGAGTAAACTCCTTACACATGTAAATCTACAAGTGAGTACGGGAGAATTGAGTAATTTTATTATTTTTCCTTCGTTGTCGGCTCTCTCGTAATTGGATTAGAGTAATTTCGATGAACAGATTGCGACAAACGGGGCTCCTGACAAAAGGGAGGTACAAAGATATTTTTACTCGCTTATTGATTTCACTTTGCTTCGAATTTTAGTCTAAAACTCCTTTAGTGAATTGTTAGATTGATAGATATTTAGGTATTCTACACATGTGTTTTATTGTCAAATGTATTACGAGTATTTGTGTCGACAGTGAAGCGCCATTATTGTTATGACGTGTTATACTCGTATTTAAACAATAATCATGATGGATGACTTTGCAATTTTACGCGATGGCGCCCAACGACCAAACTTCAGCGTTCATTGATGAATTACTTCGATGGGCGACGAGCCCTTTTATTGAATGAACAGTGAAGCGTTATGTGAGTGTTTGTGTGCGGAGCCCATGGGACATCGACAGTTTTGGTAATTAAATATGACACAACTACATCGTAACAGTCAAGCCTATGATCCCCGAAGGGATAGGCAGAGGCGTGCTGTGTCCTTAACCTAAAATAATAATGAGGTCCCAGGTGATAGACGGCACATAATAATAATATTAAGTATGTATATCTGCTTCTGTATAAACTATTCAGTGTTTTGTCTGCAAAGAGAATAAACAACAGATTAATGAAAAATTAATGTTGCTTTCAAACTAAATATTTTATTAAAGTTGCAGTCGAATTAACTAAATACAAATACCAACTAAATATTTAATCTCATTAAAGCTTTTCCGATTAAAGTCATCACAATGTTAAAAATAAAATAGCTTTAATTATGTGTGGAACTGTACTCAAACGGAACGCGACAGTGAAAAACTCAAAGAGTTTGATATTATGCAAATGATCGTACATAGAATAAACAACAGATCCAAATTAAAAGCTTTATTTTGAAAGTTTAATATTGCTTTAAATATAAATATTTAAAACTGTACTCGAAGGAACTGCATACAAATATCTGCAACTAAATATTTAATCTCATTAAAGCTGTTCCGATCAAATACATCACAAGGGTAAAAATAAAATAGGTTTATAGCTGTGTGCAACAGTACACAAACGGAACAGTACAATGAAAAACTCAAAGGGTTTGATATTTTGCAAATGATCGTTTATTGGTGCTGAGTGGCGACTACTGGTGCGAGCGCGGGCGTGTAGGCAGCTGTGTATCTATACCCGTCCATTGGGTCGGGCGATGTTGTTTGTTCGAGAGCTTCCGCCTGTCAGCCCTAAACCAATACGGTAATGACATCGACCACTCACCGCGAAAGCCTTCAATGTTATATCCATTGTCTTTATTCAGTACCGCCGTGGGTCAGTGCGAATGAACGGTCCACTTAATCAGTTATCTTGATAACAGCCGTACTACTGAATATTAATATTATTCATCCGAAGGGTTTGTCCGTTTTCTGGAATTTGCATAGCTATCATAAAGAGCTTTATTGTACTGTGTAATTACAGGAGCTGTCTGAAGAGGCTGGATTTATATTTCTGTACTTAAAATTGCGAACGTTAGTGTATGCACGGCTAGACATCAAGCTATACATTTCCAGTATAAGCTGACCTCGCATTGTACGGAAATCCTACACAATGCGAGATCAGCATGAACTGGTAATGAATACCTTGATGTGTAGCCGTGTGTACTTTGTGGGGTTGTTACGAATAAGTTATTTGTATTGATATTTGCGCATTCATTACTAATTTCGCAGTGAAATACATTGACGTGCTTGTGATAATGAGAACCGTGCTTCACGCTAAAAGTCACTAAAACGTTTTAACATAATCGATAACAGCTATTAATTAAATAGTACCGAAATTAAATCGTTTTGAGTTGTCTGATAGTTCACATTAGAATTCTTTGAACGTTTTCACGTTTTTGTGGTTACAGTAAGTACACGTTTTTTCTGTTACGTAGACTTTCTCTTAGTTTTTCTTTGACACTACAACTCTTTTTCTATACAAAGAATTCTCAGAAAATTCCAGGGTGATAAATTTCTAGGTACATGTACTACAATCTAATCCATTTTCTTACGAAGTTACCTCGATCCCACGGCATTCTAATAAAATGTTATCAATGGAAGTCCCATTTTAAATCACAGTCGCCGCTTCCGTCTCCCTTTCGCTTACTGTCGCTTTTGTGTTATATCAACTTCTATATTTCCTAATACAATGAAAGACATAGGAGGGGCTGTCGTTAGATCAGGTAGCAAGTCAAGTGGCTCGGTATTTTCCGGAACAATACAAAGAATTATAAGAAAACGAAAGTCATCGGTCGTTCATTTCGTTTCGTTCTGCGCCATCAGGCTTTAGTGGGGGCTGAAAGAGCGGGTCTTACGGGCCCGATAGCTCGGACATCTCCCTAATAGTCTGTTCCGATAGTTTTGCTATACTCGTAATATCGTATTCGATGCACGACTCTTGTTGTTCGCTAACTTTTATAATTTGTTTTCTTAATATCTTGTTACACTGATGACTAAGTGAAACAATCTTTGTTTTTATAGGCGGACTTCTTAAGAGATTACATGTTGTATGAGATTATTATTGAATTGCTCTTACTTTGTTGGTCCTTTCTTGTCTTTGTTTTCTACTTAGGGTCGATGTGTAGGCGGATAGGTACTGACTTATGAGAGATTGGTTATAAGATTTATTCTGAGTGACCAATATCGTATATTTAGGTCAGTAACATTGTAAGTCAAATGTATTATTATCAATTTATTATTTGCATGTTTTTTAGTGTAATATTATCAAATAGTTGGGAATGTTGCATTTTGTTTTACTGTGACAGTTGGTAATTGTTGGTTATTTTACATAGTACCTACCTATAGTAATTAGACTTTATTTTACTTAAATCAAATTCAATCAACACTTTGTACAACATTCAATACTCAAACACAATCAATGGTTCCTTTACCAGCTTCTCGGTAAAACGTTTTCGTACTGAATCTGCTTCTCATTCTTGGAAGCATGATTAGCGGGAAAAAATGTTTCTGAACTTGACATCAAAATACTGTGAATAATTAAGTAGGTACTTCAATGGAAAAGTCAAATAAGCTGTTCCCGTTTTCGTGAAAAGCTCATAATTTTCGCGACGGAAAGTAGGTAAGTACTATGAAAGAAGTTGTTCAATAAATAAAAGACTATATACTTGTATAGCCTATTTATTGAAATCAACAAATTATATTTTATTTAAATAATATCATTTCAACTCTTCGAGCTCTGCCTTCTAAATTCGTAATAGCGTTTATCTCATAATCATATGCCATTATTTTATATTACTCGAATACGTTGCAAGGTAAAACCAAACAGGTTAACATCTTTACAGTACTTATAGGTAGGTATATCAGCTAAGCTACGCTTCTGGCAAAACTAAACAAGTCGTAAAAAAATATTAGTGTAGGTAACACTTTTTTTTTTAGTTTGACGGATTCTGAATTACCTATGTTCGCCTGATATTGGGCTACTTTCCACGTGGCATGGAACAAGCCGCGTCAGCGTAGTCGACCGCTCACTACAGCGTATGAAGATTATAGCCATTATAAAAAATAAAAAAAATGCTGAAATACGCAAAGCAGTGACGTAGCGCGCATATATGTATTGTTAGTAGCAATATATCTCATGTGTCATAATATAATCAAGGATCCACTAAGCTAAAAAATTGTATGGTGCGCATCGGATACTATTTAAAGGATATGAGTAACAGTAACATCAAATGCTTTTGTTTACTTTCAAGCTTTCATCAAGGATACCAAGAAGTCCGAGCTGAATTTTGTATAAATAACTCAGGATAAGCATATTACTTAGTAAGAATTTTAATATTATTTAAATAAATTACTGAATCCATATATATAGACACTATACAGAAAACTTTAGCAACTCGTCTAAGATATCCACTTTGTCCCTTTCTTACGTTTATAATTCTGAAATGCAATCCTCCCGACTCAAATGAATATTCTGTTATTCGAGACTTTGAGCGAAAACAGATTTTAAAGACATTTGCTTAATATAACTGAAGTAGAAAGTTTAGCGAACGTACAATTATACTTCTCTTAATTATATTAATTACACAAATAAATAGACATCGCTGGGCCAGAACTCTCGGCGTCCAACTTTAACTAACTTATACCATTAATTTATTTAAAGCACGCAAAATGATTCCGTGCCTCGTTCGAGTTTGTTTGCCGCAGATATTTCCAACCGGAATCGACTTATTTTCATTGAAACGGTAGAGATTCGTGTTTTTTTAAAGTCAATATAAAAAGCTTTTGTATTATTTTTATTGTTGACTTTATTTATTTTTACAGTATTTAACATTTGATTATCATTTTGGATTTGGCTAGATGGCGCTGTATCTAGTCTAACGCGAGAAAAATCGCTCCGTGTAAAATATCTATTTAAAATATTATTTGTCTCCAAAAGTGAATAAAAATAAGTAAAAACGATAAAACAGTGACTAATGACGTAGTGACAGTGATATCTACAATTTTCATACACAAACTGTGAAGATAAGAACAAAATACACAAAACAATAATAACATGAAAAATATAAGCAAAAAACAATAAAATAATAAATTGAAATCAAGTGCAATGACATCTAAAACAGTGAAATATAATAACAAGTGCAAATGACATGTTTTAACAAAATAATAAACCCATAAAAAATCTAAGTCATCTTCAAAAGGCGAGCTAAAATAAACAACCCAGAAACATTATACTTGTAAACCGATGCTTAAGCAGTTAACAATACACAAACAAACAAATAAAGTGCATAAATAGTATAAAAAACATGATATTATAAAACAAAAAGTGATAAAAGTGTTCGACAGTGGAAAAAAATTCCAATTGCATGAGTCACTTCAACCGTTTTTGTTTCATTCAAATATTAGAACTTATTGATGGGAAGCACAATTTCAACACATAAACTTAAGTTCAATTGGATCGACGGCATAGAATTCTACACTACGCCACTAACCGAATGATCGTCGGTTCAAACCTCAACGAAGCATCTCGTCTCTTTTTGTGAATTCTAAATTTCCATAATTATTTCACAATATAACGCTCAGACCACAGACCACATCTTCAAATTATCGACCAATTTGAAAAATTATCCCTCAATAATTTCTCACCAGAGGGCGCCACGTTAAGCTTGCTATAGAAATGGACTCCAGCAGTGACAACATTACTTACCGTAGTAAACTTTGTAGATCAAGCTCGTTAACAGACTTAACTAAAAATATGACTAGCAACAGCGATAAAACGATACTTGATACAACAATGATGAGCATTCCCGATAGTTTCCATGACACAATTGACGACGTTCGTGAGTTAACAGAAGAAAATAAAATACTTAAAAACCAACTACTAAGCGCACATAAAGAAATAGAAGATCTAAATACGGAGAACTTTCGCCTCAAATCTGATTTGCAAAATATGATCAAGACCGCCAACACTTTGAAGAAAATATGCTCGACTCCTGAGAAAAAAAGTGCGACTCCAACACGCAAAAACAAAACTATGCATGGAATAAGCTCGCCGAAAAATACAATCAAGGAACATGAACAACAATCACATCGTACAGAGTGCGCGGCTACCAAACAAAATAAAGAGACACAAACCATGAATACTTTTACACCAAACGAAGTGAAAGATATTATGCCTACACCTATATCACCATCAAATGTAATTTCGAAGCCTACGCAAAAGAAGAATACTAGAGAGTATATCAAAAACAGAAAACTCTGCGTACTCAGTAACTTCAAACAACAAGGCATGCTGCAAGCTATTGAAGAAAATTTTGCAAGGGACTTTAATTATTGTAGTTACACTTCACCAAATTCAAACATGAAAATATTATTAGCGAGTATAAAATCAAAATTAGAACACTATACAATGAATGATTACTGTATAATTATATTAGGGGAGGCTGACATTCAAGCCAACGATAATCTTACTGATCTAGTAACATTAGTAAGAGAATACTTAATGAATGTAACACACACTAACATAATAATATGCGCACCCACATATATCTGTGGGGCACTCATTTATAATTTTAAGGTTGAAATGCTTAATAACCTACTCTGTATGGACATCCAAAATAATAAGTATGCATATTTTGTTGACTCCAACTATGGGTTAACATTTGACATGTTTTCCGATCTATCAGGCAAATTAAATAAAAATGGAATACAATGCATTTTTAGGGATATTATGAATAGAATTAAAATTGACATGGAATTATTTCCCGATGTCTTGACCAGTGACGCCAATGGACAAAATTCACAGTTTTTTCTTTTATAATAATATACGTATTCTCCACCAAAACATAGCAGGTCTCATAAACAAATCTGATATCTTAACGGTCCATTTAGAGGAATTAGCACTAAATAATAAACCCATAGACGTTATCTGTATAACCGAACACTTTATGACGACCGACCAGGAAAACACACTCGACATACCCAACTTCCGCCTAGCAACAAGTTATTCTAGAGACGTAAAGAGGGGAGGGGCGTGTATACTAACTAGAATTGGACATAGTTATACAACACTTAAAACTAACTGTTCTATTAAAGGTGTTATAGAATGTAGTGCCATAGAGCTAAATGAACATGGACTCATAATAGTTTGTATATACAGAGTGCCAAATTCATGTATAAATCTTTTTTATGATAATTTTGGGAAATTATTACGCCAGATATGTGACAATACGAACAAGAAAATTGTTCTATGCGGTGATTTTAACATAAATATACTCAAACGAAACCGCCATACTCTAGACTTTGAATACTTTTTGGAAAGCCACAATTTAAAGTTGGAAATTAGACATCCTACCAGGCTCAGCAGTAATTCTTGTATTGACAACTTTGCACACAATATTCGAAGATGCAAAAGTGAAATAATTGAATTTGGTATGTCCGACCACACAGCTCAACTGTTACACTGCCCCGTCAAAAAAACCTGTGTGATAAAATCTTGGCGTATTAGGAGACGGGACTTTAGTACTGAAAATATGAGTAAATTTAAAAAATGCATAAACAGCCTTTCGTTTACTGACATATACAATACAAATGACCCGAACGAAGCTTATAATTATTTTCTAGACCTTTTCTTATGTTTTTACAATTTATGTTTCCCTTTTAAAATAATAACAAAAACTCTAGATAAAAAATCTAAATGGATGTCCAAAGGTCTTAGAAACTGTAGTAAAATTAAAAGAAAAATGTTATGGCAGTATAGAACACATCCAACAAAAATAAATAAAAACATGTTTAAGCAATATGCAGCCAGATTTAAAAAAGTAATATCACTTACTCAGAGATCACAAAACAATTATTACATTAATACATCACAAAACAAATCAAAAGCGACATGGTCAATTATAAACAAATCTAAATTAAACTTTCCCAAAGAGCCTATTACAGTAATACTTAAAGATGACACCAAGATTACAGATCCTAAATCTATAGCGAATAATTTTAACGACTTCTTTATTGACCAAAGTTCAGAACCAGACCAAACCAATTATTTAAGGAATGACTCGCAAAACAAAACTCGACCCTCAAATCATAAAATAAATACAATAATTAATTCGATTTTTCTTACTCCCACAACACCTATAGAGGTAGACAAAGAAATAAAGCAGCTGAAAAATACCCATAGCGTGGGCAATGATGGTATCTGTACCAAAGTCATAAAATATGTATCCCCGGATATTTCAACTCAACTATGCTACATAATTAACTTATGCATTTCTAACGGAATATACCCAGAAAAACTTAAAACGTCTATTGTCATTCCTTTACACAAAAAGGAAGACAAACGAAAGATGGGGAACTACAGACCCATAGCTTTAATCCCCATTTTTTCCAAATTATTTGAAAAAATCATATATAACCGGATATACAGTTATTTAGAAAAATATAATATTTTGGTAGACGAACAGAAAGGTTTTCGGAAGGGGAAATCAATAAACATGGCTATTTATGACCTACTCAAAACTGTTTTGGTCGCCATGGACAAAACTATACCAACATGTGCCATCTTTATGGATATGAGTAAAGCCTTTGACCGAGTTGACCATAGGATACTAATGCAAAAATTAAGCATGTATGGCATAAGAGGCAAAGCGCTAGATCTCATCTCTTCATACCTGCATAATAGAAAACAAATAGTGGAGATAACACAAATATGTCAGAAATCACGAAATGAGATTAAACATAAGTCGAACGCGAAAATTATAAAATTTGGCGTTCCACAAGGAAGTGTCCTAGGCCCGTTATTGTTCTTGATATATATCAATGATCTTCCTAACCATATCAATCACCCAATGGTACTATTTGCGGATGATAGCACAGTCATAATTAAAAGCGACAAAGAAAATGATTACGAGCACGTTATCAATCAAACATTAAACACTATAATACAATGGCTAACTGAAAATAATCTTAAAATAAATATGGACAAAACTAAAATTATACACTTTCACCAGAGAAATAAACTGACAAATATACACGTTAGCTACCAAGGTGAAATAGTACACCCGGTGACGGATACAAAGTTTCTAGGCATTTATATAGACAATAGATTGACATGGAAAACACATTTAGAATATGTCTGCAAGAGAATCAATAAATCCTCTTTCGCTCTGTACAAACTATCAAAAATTGTTAATAAAGAAGCTGTATTAGCTGCTTATCATGGACTTGTTGCACCTGTCCTAAGATATGGTGTTATATCTTGGGGCAACTCAGTCGATAAAGAATCCATATTTAAATCTCAAAAGAAATGCATTAGAGCAATGTGTAATGTAGACAGCACCACCAGCTGTCAACCCTACTTTAAAAACTTAAAAATTTTGACTCTGCCTTCGTTATATATATATGAACTTAATGTTTTTGTCAAATTAAATCCTAATTATTGTAAGACTGCTTTTAAAAGCCACTACAGACAATTACGTGATAAAAAAAGGCTAGAAATTGATATACCATATGGGAAAACAGCACTAATCAATAAAAGTATTCTTTGTATGTCATCATTGATTTATAACAAGCTGCCTGACGATGTCAAAAAGTTACCCATTCATCAATTTAAGTCGAAGCTGCATAAATTCTTAGTTAATAAATGTTATTATAATGTCAAAGAGTACTTAGAGGATAAAAATATAGATATTGACTTACAGTAATGGTAATTTAGTGACATTGAATACTGCAATAATAATTTAATTTGACATCTCTATCTGGACCAATATTTCAATTTAATTTATTTGACATATGGCTCATCTGACAATATTTTTGAACTTTAATTTTAAACCTTTGACATTTGTAGTACTTATTGTGAATTATTATTTTTTTTCTTTTTAATTTAATATTTGTTGATTAAGTATAAGAATTTTGGAATGTAATATTATATAACTAGATTAATAATAACACTATATTTGCACACCTTATTAGGTAATGATGCAGTGTTCTATATATATATTATAACATCTGTTTGTCTACCTGCATTAAGCAAATAAATGATTTGATTGATTGATTGATTGATTGAACACAATTAACTATTCACACTAGGTACTAAATACAATTAACTATACAAATAAATACAAAAAAACAAACGGACACTTATGCCTCAAAGTATTTCTCCGCATCGCTGTCATCCGGAAACGTGCCCAGAAGACTGGCAGCATTGCCTCGTTGAATGGCAATGCTAATTCTTTGGCCGAAGAACGAGCCAGCCCTCCAGTCACGTGAAGTGTCGACCAGTCGGCGAGAAATTTCCTTAAAAAGCAGACGCGCACTCGGGCCCCATGGCCCGAGCGTTTCGTCTCCAATCGGCTAAAACTGTAGTAACCCATAAGTTTACACTATTTGCGCCGCTTGAGGGTCTCAGCAGCTGCAGCAGTGGTGCCAGCACAACCCGCCGTGCTAGGAACATGAGTTGGCGCAAGGGTGTCGACACAGGCTACGTCCCACACCAGAGGCCTTACTACCTTTCAAGGCAACAACGTCATGACGTCTGGTCCCATCGTCACGTACCAAGCCGTTTGGTTCTAACACCGCTGGTGACAAGGGCTCGACGAATAATATCGTTGATGCTGACGTGCCGTGCAATGTGACCTCCGCTCCTGTAACAAGACACGCAGCGAGCCGAAACGATGAGTCATCCATCATAATGCCTATGGTAGATGACGGGAGCGCCTGAAGCCACAAGCCTGACTCCCATCCTCCCACAGATAGCAGACGGGCAACAATATTTACCAGGGCATTCCGTATAATACCGTAGAGCGGCACATCCCACCGTCTCTGGAAGGACGGGTTGTCAGGCAAAACCGTATTGGGACAAGCCATTTTCCAAACGTTCAACGCATCGGTCAAGCAAGGTACCTCAAAATCTACCAGTGAGGAAGATAAAATCCTCCTGATACCAGTTCCTGGTTAATTTATCAGTACTGTGGACCGAGGAAAGGAAAGCCCGTAAACTTAAAGCTATTTATTTATTCACTGCGATTTATCTTTGAAATTACTTTGCCAATCATGTTTAAAATATTGCAACCGACTACGAAATTATATAAACTGCATAAATTATACATGAACCGATTTGTAGCCTTAAACGTTTTTTTTTCAAATTTTAGAATACCTACACTATATTTCGGAAGTTTGCCCTGTTTTACTTAGCATTATTTTTAAACTAGCTTTCACTCCGTCGCATTGCATCGCCTGTCCGCGCTATTACTTCGTTTTCGCTTAGCATACTTTTTGACTTTTATTTCCTTTTGCTCGGCTCCTAAGGGTCCTAGCGTGATATTAAATAGCCAGAAATGGGCTATCGAATGCAAAAATATTTTTTCAAATCCGACTGGTAGTTCCAGAGATTAGCGCGTTCAAACAAACAAACAAACAAACTCTTTAGCTTTATTATGAGTATAGTTATAGATGTTTTATTTCATTTTCATTTGTGAACGTTATTCACTACAGATTTTCAATTCTTTTTCAGAATTGAAAATGTCCGTTACGATGACGAAATGTATAAAGGAAGTGTATTGAGTGCCGCAGTTTGCGGCATAATAGTGGCGCTAACTAGATCCGTTTAAAGTGCCGTAAGCATTGCATTGTCATTTGTTATTTTGATTGAGTGTTGAGGTAAAAAATTGTCATTTCATGAACAATAGGCAATATTACTACTACTGTTACTAGGAGAACTTAGGATGCAAGAGCGAGTGAAGCGAGCCCGGGATTTGGACTCAGACAGACCTCCATCCCCTTTTTCTTAATCATTCAGAAATAGGAGCCACTACGCCGTATTATTGCTTCGAAACAAATTTAGATGGGTACGTGATCTTCCCTAACCTTAATACTCCCACTTTCCCACAAATCCCGAAATAAACTTTGGGGACTTTTTTCTCGGCACCTATAGTTTTGCGAACTTTGGAGTTTTTCGTACCGTACCATGTTACCCTTGCGGCTTTTTAAAATGATGTAAGTACTAGAATGCCATTTGCGGCACTCTATACACTAGTGTATAGATTGCCGCTAGCGGCACTCAATATAAATAATTTGTGACAATTATATCAAAACGCGCTTACTTACTTCGACTCATAATGATTTCTGTAAATCTTTTGAAGGTACTCCTACTAACGGCATAATATTTCAAACAAATACCAAAGCCCTATGTGCAAACTAATCAATAGTAGCAAATACCAAGTCTCGTATATATTCTCATTTGTGTTGAGTGTTTTTCGATACTCAACACACAGTTGAATATAACTATTTGTTGCTGTGCAGCTCGGATAGCTACATACATTATAACTGCTATGTAAATGTGGAGCCAGTGTATTCTCATGATTGAAACTATATTTCAGTTTATAATAAATAGCTTATAAAGTATCTTCCTCAAGAATAAATAACATTTTCTCAATTCATTCAATACCTTTCCCTTGTTCTACTGTCATAAAATTCAGTTGTCAGAGAATAACATTAAGAGAATTGCAAGAAGCCCTCCGAGGCAATAAGCAAAAGAAATCGTTTGCTTCGAGCACGGACAATTACATTCGAGCCCAGAGACTATCCTTCTTTCAAGTTTCAATTCGCATTTCTTTATTGGAATCGAAACGATTAGGTTCTGAGTATTTAACTAGTGCGCCCCTCGATATTGCCGTTTATAACATAATTCGCTTTAACTATAAACATTACTGAACGACTTGCGATCCCTTCCAATTTGTCCATTATGATTTTTGAGAAGAAAAAGTAATTTAGGACGACTTTAGAATAAGCTATGCAAATAATTAAAGGATTTCTTGAGAGTAGAATTAGCTCTGGATTTCGCTCAAGTTAAATTTTAAGTGAAAAGTGTGCTCATTGTTAGAGAAGGGTGAACATTGTACTTAATAAATTCTCTCTATGTACCTATGTAAATTGTAAAGTAACATCAAATACTGGTGATGATTGATTAAAATTCGTCAGCATTGAAATGAATTCATTCAAAACGGATTTTGATTTTGTAGCCTATGATTTGTACCATTTTCATGTTTGCTATTCATAGCAGAATTTTTAATTTTTTCGTTTGCCGGTGTGTGTGTGAGCTTTAGTCACATACAAATTGTTATAAAAATGTCGAGTCATTAAAATAAATAAAGTAAACATGGTTAGTGTGCTATAAGGGTATTAAATTGAATAACAGTCGTTCCTCACTAGGAGTTACCTTTGTTGCTGATTCTAGGAGCGTATGTGGAATGTAATTGTAGCGTGCCAGCCGAGTTCCATCTCCTGCGGGACTCCATTGCCTTCGCACGCACGCGCAAAATGCCTTTACTCACCTACATTATAACATACTATAACTATAAATTCTCAACAATTTCCATACATTAGAGTAGCCACAGTGAGTGACCTAGAGCTTGATTACTGAAGTCTTTGAATGGCAGTAGCACAATATGAAAATTGATGGAGTACCAACCGCAGTGACCCGTTCAACAATAAATAATACGCAAAGCACCGGTACTAATTTCCCGTTCCATGCTGGACGCACTGGCTTGTAAATGTTGGGTAAAATTTTACGTCGAACGGATTTAAATGCTGTGCTACGTTATGATTGTAATATTTGGAGGATAAAATGAATTACATCGGATTAGCAAAACATAATCTGACTGACTGCTAGCAGCTGTGCTAGTTTCTATTTTGTCGTATTTTGACTTGTTAAAACTCACCACAAAAGGTACCTATATAATTACTTTACATATATATATATATATATATAATATACATAGTTTGTTGTGTAGACTCCAATTTTTTATGGTTTAGAATACTAAACCAAAAATACGTTGTTTTGTACGCCATAAATGGCAAAACATGCAGATCTACCTGTTATTTTAAGATCTCGCACATATTATTTGATGTATAGGTACTATGTATGTTTTACAAAATATATTCTATTCTATACATCCCGTTATTTTACTCAACATGTGTCACCTAAAAGAGTTACATAAGAGTTCTTTGAAATATGTGGGTAAATTAAATATACAAAATTGAGTACGCTACATTAGAGGTACCTAAGTAAATAAACAAATACCGAAGACATTTGAGAGTGGTGTTTGTATGAGGTGCGAGCGAATTTTCGGGTCACCGCCCGCGTCTCCACTGAAACGTTTTGTCGAAAGGAGAATTTACTTTGATTTGGCTTCTTGAATGTTTAACAAATTCTTGTGTATTCCGCAAAGTTTGAGTACTTTTCAATACATTTTGTGCAAAATCCTTCTTTTGTTATAGTATTAATAGCATTTCAGAGGCTGGAAAGTTATCTTCGCGTTCCTATTATATTTCTGCGGTGAAGTAATTTTTGCATTTTTCCGAAGCTGTTCCGTTGAGAGGGGTCATAAATTGAGTGTAAGGCATTTCGATGTGGCGGTGAGGCGCGGGCCGAGTGAGGCGAAGCAGTGCGTATCGGCTCGCCGAATCTCTGTAGGAATGTGCGCCGATTTAGTCCTTGCGTATTAGAGGCCGGCTCCTGAGCTGCTGTCACCGGCGAGATATATCAGACCTTCTAATTGCGAATATTACATATGTACTTATCTGAGTAGCTAATGAATGCCAATTGCGAGCAGCTAATTTCGTTACTATAAATATATATAACACGCTGGAGGACTTTTGATAAATTAAATTCTGTGTTTTGACACTTCAAATTTTCTTGTTTGGTCCCTTGAGAGACACTGCCCCTTTGTAAAAGTGAGCAAATTAAAGACCATTGAGCTGAGTTTACAAACATATTATACTTTTGCTATGTTAACACTTTGTTTATTTTGTTGAGATTTGCACCCGCAACTTTAATATCTAAGTAGGTATATTAGTAAAATACTTTATAACAGTAGCTTTAGACCTATTATTATAAATTTATTTAAGTAGGTACCTACTAAGATTGAGATAGTTATCTTTTACTGTACAATTTAAGCAGAAAAGAGTATGTTGATCACAATATCAGTTACCGCCAATTATTAATAGTAAAAAAAAATATTTGTAAAAACAACAGAGCAGAAAGCCTGATACACAATCGAGTGTTGTATCCTCACTTTCAATAGACAAGTAGAGCCGTACAACGAGCGAACGGGCTTTCAATATGATTATTTTTCCATGTCTATCCTACGTACATTTTATGCTTCGTTTATACTAAAATTTGTCCCAACAGTCTAATTACGTTCTTCTATAGCACCCCCAATAGGTATAGATAATGTTAAAAGCATGTTCCCGTGTCGTTAACCGATGGTACTTATGTGGTTTTAATTAAGTAAATGATACAAGCTATAGAAAATTACCTTTTCATGTTATTTTGGCGGTTTCTTGTCTTTGAAGGTACTTGGAAGGTAAGTGTGCACATGTATGTACCAAGACGTAGTATTAGAATTTGTGTAGACGTCTTTAAAAGTTTTATTTCTGCGTTTAATATTTCAAAGAGGCCTTTAGGGACCAATATAAAGTTTTATGTATTTATAGCCGCAGGATTAGTTCAAAGCTGTTGTTATTTTAGTGTCCCGAATGTTCAGACAGAATATTCTTGAAAGAATGTTCTGAGGTCAGTAGGAGAATTTGCGACTAACATAGGTATGGCCGTCAATTTTGCCTAGCCTAACTTTTTGAAAAATGTTAATAAATACATTTGACGTTATTACATTTAAATAGGTTTTGAGGATTTTATTGTAAAACTAACAGTGGAATCAACATTAACAAAAGCTCGTTCACCCATTTCAGATGGTCATCAATATTCATCAACGTTTTCAATATTGATAAGTTTTATTTGATTTTTCCCTTTCAGTAACGGCTGTGTTATTGCGTTTCAGTTCTTCCTGTGCTTTATGTACTAGAAATTTTACCAAGAGTTGAATTATAAATCAAAGTGATTGATTCTTACCTTGTTTGCAGTTGAAAGATTGGAAAAAATCTGAGTAAGAAAAGGTACTTATGGTATGACTACTTATATATACTTACGTACCTTTGTAAAGATATTTAGAAGTCTGATTAGTTTGTATCGATTTTTTCGTTTTTATTTTATTACTCGTAGAACAAAATTGAAGTTTGTAATACATTCAAGTCTTCCTTATTGCCTCATTGGATAATTTGTATTCTTAACCAGTGTAACGATTAGCTTCCTCACACACACGCATATCCAAATGTGCTGCTAGCTTGTACCGATCCGTCTGGTTAGCAAGTAACACGTGTAGAGTGTGTCTACTAGCCTCCAGTCAAGAGCGACAGCGGGCGAGCACAGTAGCGAGTTAATTGCAAACATCGCAACAATGATTTACTACATCTATCTTCACGTTGTACTGGTTCTGAGCTCTCTTGCTCCACTATTCACTATTATCTACGTAAGAGTCGAGTGGGCAGATTTATGTTCGCTGCGAGACGCTTTTCTGCAGAATAATATGTGTCTTTAGATACGAATTTATTCTTTGTAACTTCCACAGAGGTTTCTATTGAATTATGCTGTTCTCTGCAATGCTGGGACAGTTGTAATTGACACTAGAATGTATTATTTTGGTTAACTCCTGAAATAGCCTTTTTCGCTCGCTGCGGTACGTAATGTTGTGTCAAATGTGTGTTGTTTTAGTTCTATTTAGTTTGCTACCCGAGTTGATTGGTCTACTTACCTTACTGTTGTATCATGGCGTAGGTATTTACTTACGTATTTTTTCTAAAATATTTATTTTATAACGGCAAGCAAAAGCCAAACAGCAGTATAGCTTTATTCGTATCGATTTCGGCCTTCCACGTTCATACGCAAATTTTTCTCAAAAATAGGCTCTTACACTCCTTATTGACTTGACTACTTTATGAAAATGATAGGTAAGTTGCTTACCAACTTATCTTGAATGCAAAAAAATAACTAACCGTAGCAATCCAGACCAATTAAATTAATTCCAGCGCATTAGCAACAACCGAAATAACCGCGAATCAATACCGAATCAAAGCCAGCTCGGAAATTAAATTCATTGGCAACGTTTTGATTTATTCCCATCGCACCGCTAATCCTTCGCCATTTTATTTACATGTACAACAGTTGACCCGCATTGTTTCATTATTCATATTAGACCACTTTCAACAGTTTATCGATAAAACAATGTATTTCTAATTTGAAACTGCTTCGTGTATAATATCATTTGGATTCAGTATCTACAACAATAAACTCGTACAAAGTAAGCAATTTGCTTTTAGTTTGGAGGGGATTAGTAAAATGTTCCGGTTACTGGTGGTGAAATCACAATGGAAATTATAATGTAAGTGGGTTAGATGCCCACAGCTGAAATCACAAAGCTACGCTTGTGATCAACGAGACATTGCGGAATTATTGAAAATCGATGAAACATTTTACTGGATTCCTACGATTGCAGTTACATTAAAAAAATTAGGGCGCCTTCGGGTAATAGAATAAAACAATGTTATTATGTAAAAATATTTACTTTTGTACATATTTACATGAGTATAAAGGAAATTAACAAAAGAATAACAATTTGTGGCCGCAGTAGGGTCGATACGTTTGACGTAGATATTACGTATATACTTCGATTTTTTATAATAATGACAAAAAACATGACAGAACATTACGTTTATTATGTTTCAAAATGGTCGTATTTAGTGAGCAATCTATTGTGTCAATACAATATTCATTACTATTATCTATAAAACCTAATCGATCTTAGAATTATCTAACTTAGACATCGAATTATTATAAATAGGCATTCAAATTACTCTCGCCTCCTATGTATACACGTTCATGTACCTACAAAAATCATTAATTGTACCGTGTATAAAATGTATGTATTCTGTTTGCAAACATTAGATTTGGTAGTGATTAAACATATTTACATTTATTAACTAGCACAGTTAGAGGTGTAATAGACATCATCTAAGCAGCATTGTGGACATGGCGAGCGCGAGCGTGTACACAGTGGTGCAGTGTGGCTGTGCGTCGCTGGAGAGCGCGCTGGCGTGGCACTCGGCCTCGTCGGCGCGCAGCGTTAGTAGCGGCACGCGTCGCGCCGCCGTGTCTTTGCACGTGCCGCTGCGCACGGCGCGTCGCAGCTCGGCGCCCGCGTCGTTCTCCTGCAGCCAGCGGCGAAGCCACGCACCCACCCACGCCAGCTCGCACTCGCACCGCAGCGGGTTTCCCGTCAGTATCAGCCCTCCTAACAAATAATTCACGCAACATATTAATGTATCCCACCAGACGATTTAACTCGCCTAGAAAAGTTTCGAGTGGTGTATTAAGAATTAAAACTCATTAAGAAGAGTTGCCTGCCTCATTCTACGTGGTGAGAGGCTCAGTAAATTTTAATAAAATAGGTACTAGCATTTGCTAGGGGTTCACTCGCGCCACTGTAAATTTTTAACGAACCACCTAACTCGTTTTAGAGATATTGCAGCGTTAATTATAAGCTTATTAAATATTTAAATTGTTTTCAAAAGAGATTTTGTGGTTTAACTACAGGTGGATTGTGTAATTTGAGGGTTTAATTATGAGGTTTGAAGCCAGAATGACTCAAATTTGACGTTACATGCTAGGTTTTTACTAGGCAAGTATAACGCTGAACTAAGTTTGACTTAAAAAAATGTAAACGACCGTAAAAAATGCAGGTTTTCAACTTCGTTAAGCTGAGCTCCAGATAGGTAGGGTGAAATAAAATCATCTACCGTGAAATTTAAACTTTATCTTGTTTATACGTTGCAGCCGGCTCGGCCACCCAACTATTTTGTGGGTTTTGATATCGGTCATCATAAAATATACACCACACAAGTGAATACATACCTGACAACAACTTGGTCGCGACGTGGCTCCAACTAGTGAAGTTTGGATAGAAAATTGCTGGATTTAGTGTCGTAAGTTGATTGTAGCTCAAATCGATCCCGAGTTGCGGAACTTGTCCCAAATGTCTCATAAACGCTGTCGGCAATTTTGTTAAGGAAGTCATTGTGATCCTTATAAATATCTCTTGACTGTTCGCGAACGGCTTAAAAGCATCGTCAGATATTCTTTTCAGATTTGATCCTCGGATTTCTAAGTACCGAATGTTCCTCGCATCGATCCCGTGTAATTGATTATCCATGATTTCGTCAGTCCAATGTATTACTAATTTGTACAGAGAGGACAGGGAAGAGGTGATGTTGGAAATTCGGAACGTAGAATGATTAACAGTAGACCACGACTGAATATGCAGGGACCGAAGTGATATCAAGGGACGGAAGGAATCCTGGTCAACTATGTCTAAGTATTTAAGTCCATTTAAATTCAAATGAGACAAACTGCTCAACCATTTGAAACTATTTGGCGTGATTCTTACAATAGGGTTGTACGACAGGTCGAGGATATTTAAATTATTTAAATGGAACCACATCTTTGGCACTAAAGAGGTCAGACGATTATTACTAAGATCTAAATGACGAAGACTCGCTAGTCGTTTCACATCAGTCTCCTTAAAACTGTTAATGTAATTTGAAGTCAAATTGAGGCTAGTTAAGTTTGTCAAAGGTAGATAAGGCACTGACTTTAAGCTTACATTTGCAAGATTCAAATGCCTCAAGTTGGGAAGGTTATGAAACAGCTCCTTGAAGTTTGCCTTTATGAAATTAAAGCTCAGGTCCAGTTGGCGCAGCCCGCCGAGGCTCGAAAACGTGTTATCTGATAGCACTGTTAATAGATTGTGCCCCAAATTGAGACTCAAAAGAAACTGTGTGCTGCGGAATATATTACTGTCTAAGTACTCGATGCGATTGTGCGACATGTCGAGGTAGCGCAGAGTGAACCCAATCTGCGCCAACGCCGTGCCCGGGAACAGTGACATGTCGTTGTAACTCAGGTCTAAATGCTCCACGATGGTGTTCTTAAACACGTCTCTTGGCAACAGCCTTAAATTATTATGGTCCAGTTTCAAATATCTAAGTTTGTTCAAATTATAGAATTGTTCCACAGATAATTGAGAAATAATATTGAATGATAGATCCAATATTTGTAGAGATATCAGATCAGTAAATGACTTTCTCTTAACATTATTGATATTATTTTTATGCAGATCTAGTATTTCTAAGTATTTTGCATCGCCAAAAGCTTCATTTGATATATGAATAATTTTATTATGTGCTAAAATAATCTGTCGTATAGAGGACTCGACCGCAACAAAAAAGTTATTTGGCACTTCGTAGAGATCATTATATGAACCGTCGAATATGTTAACCGATATTGCGGATTCGCCATCCACGAACTTGATGCGGTTTCTGCTAACGTTCAACGTGAACGTTACGTCTATATTAGATACGTTATGAAACGAGTTCAGTGATAAATACGTAAAGTTGTTTCCCTGGAGTTCCAATATTTGCAGTTTTGGTAAATTAGCAAACGTCTCGGCTTCCATCGAATCGATTATGTTACCCGCAAGAGATAAATATCTCAAGTTCGGTAAGTTTGTGAAAGTGTGCTTAGTTAAGTTGTTGATTCTGTTATAAGATAAATCCAAGTTTCTTAACTCTGGCATGTAAATGAAACTTCTGCTGTGCAGCGAATGCAAAAAATTATAGGCGAGCCTCAAGTTGCTCAGGTATAGAGATTCATTACGATAGTCTTCACTTATGACGATATCTACAATTCTATTGTAATCCAAATTTAAATATTTTAGAAATGGAAACACAATAACATCGGACAGCTTGAGGATGTGAAAATCGTTGTTATCGAACGATAGCCAACTGATATTCTCTAAGCCTTCTTCGATTTCAAATGGAAAATAGCCACTAAAGAGTGTAGAAGACGATTCTAGGATACGAAGCGACCTAGTCACGTTCGCAAAAGATTGTGGATGCACGTAGTACAAGTCGTTAAAACTTAGATGTATCTCTTTCAATGACATGCTTGCCGGAAAAACGTTCTTATAAATCTGCGCAATCCTGTTACCTCTCAAGTTGATATTCCCCAGAGAAGTGGACCAGTCTAAGAATTCGTTTGGTAATAAATTAGATATCTTGTTGTAGCTTAAGTCGAGATAACGAATAGAACCGGGTTCGAGCGTTTGAAGTGCAGAGGGTATTGAAGTTAAGAAGTTGCCGGCGAGCGAGAGCGTCTGGATCCGGCCGGGGAGCGCCGGCGACTCCTCCAGCTGGTTGTAAGCTAATGATAAATGACGCAGCCGCACGAGCTGCGCGAGGCTGTCCGGCAAGTGGAACAATCTGTTGTGCTCCACTTCCAGATGCTCCAGCGAGTTTTTCAAAGACAAAAATAGATCTCGGCTAATGGAACGCAACATGTTGTACGACACCGACAATCTTTCTATCCTATTATTGACGAAAACCAACTTTGGGATCGTCGTTAATTCATTAAGGTCTAATATAATTTGCCTAATTTGAACTTCCCGAAAGAGAAGTATTTGGGAAGTATCGTTAATTTTGTTATTACTCAAATCTAATTTTTCTATTTTTTTACTCTTATTAGTTGGACAAACGTAATTGTCCGTGAAGGAAATAAAATTATGTCGTAAATGCACAGATTGTAACCTAGGTAGACTATAAAGTAAATCACAGGATAGTTCATGGATGAAGTTGTTGGATAGCTTCAGGAGTGTCACGGAAGCGGGCAGGGAGTCGGCGCTGACGGTGCGGAGGTGGTTGCCCTCCAGGTCCAGCTGCAGTAGGTGATACAGTGACGTCAGAGCTTGCGACTTCAGGTGCGTTACTTGGTTGTTGCTCAGAGACAAACTCGTCAGGGTTTCTTCCAAGTGATGCCATTTAATTTCAGGTCCAATGTACACTATATTGTTGCTAAAATAAAAGCGAAAATATATTAATAAAATTAATCAACTCTCCGGGTAAAAGTTTAATAGAATTTAGTTTCAAAACTTGTGCTTACTTCTGCAGATTCAACCAGTTTAAAACTTTTAAATCTTTTAAGCCCTGCTGCGGTATTTCAGTGAATTCGTTGTAACCGAGGTCTAAAGATGCTAGTGTACCCGCCATGGAACTGAAAACGAATGAGTTTTATTAAATGTTCCTTTTCACTTGACTTTTAATTAAACTTCTCCAAATAGTTGTTATAAAGTTTTATTAAAATACGAGTTACCTAAATGCGTGCATCTCGATGTAATGTAATTTGTTCGCGACTAAAACTAATGTTTGCAATCTCAACCCGTCCAGCGCGCTCTCTGTCAGCACTTCTAGGTTAGACATGCTTATATCTAGATGTTGCAGCTCTATTCGTGGCCATTCTGTAAGAGAAGTTTAAATAGGTACATAGTTTTGAGCCGGACTTAAGAACTTACGATGGCGTACTATTTCAATTAAGGCACCCACTTGAAATTTATAAGCTCCCTTACGTTGAACGTTTGATATTAAATAAACTTTGTAAAGAAAGGAAATGTGTACTAAGTGGCTGCTTCAATTGTCCCGCCAGCTACGTATTAACATTTATGTGGTAATGCTAATAATATGAATTAAGAATATTAATACACTGACGAGCAATATAAAAAACCACTAACGTATCATGAAATATTTCCGAAACCACGCATGATAGCTTCTTGAAGTAAAAAGCAACATTCAAGTGTATTTAATAGCGTGTAAGCGAATAAAAAGCACCTATAAAACTGTTTCAAGATTTTTCTTACTTCAACTAGCTAGCTTGTGTAGTTTAGGAGATATTTAGATTTTTTGGCACTTTGCAAGTAGCTGTTTTATATTGATCGTCCGTGTATTTATAAACACATATAATAACAGTCTATCAGTCACCACATATAAATTGAAATGTATATTAATTTGAAACAACATTAATCAGTCACGTGTAAGCCGCAATTTGTATGTTTTCGTTTAAATATTGCGGTTTATAATTACTGGAAAATGAAAAATTCTTTAATATTGTCAATGCAGGTAATCGTTTCATGCGTGCTTATTGGAACTAGCTATTACGGCTACTAGACTACTTGGTTATTTTGTGGCTTTCTAGCTTAAGGTTTGACTCTTCTTGACTGCGGCTGTGCCATGCCGCGGGCTTTCTTCTTGCCAAAGGAGACGCTAGACGCATTCATCAGAAGGTGTAATAACCTAAGCGCAGCTCAGCAGGCAGCCGTTCGACTGTTTCCGCCCATCTCGACCTCCACGCTTTGTTTTTGTAGTTTAAGCCGATATTAGATGCTTTACTAATTGAAGGTTCATTTTTGTTTAATTCCACGTTAGTCGGGTCGCCGAGCCATGTAACCTTGAATGATCAAACAATACTAGAATGATTCAAAAAAATATAAGTTTTACACTTATATTTTTTTGAATGATTCTAGTATTGTTTGATATACTGAACCATAATCCGTCAGGTGCCACGCTGGCACCTATGGATAATTTAAAGAATCGAAGGTCAAAAAAGGTCAACCACTCATTTTATTGAGGACTAGCTTCCGTCATCGGCTTCGCCCGCATTATATTATAGCTTATGTTACTCTGTGATAATATAGCATTCTACTGGTGAAAGAATTTTTAAATCGGTCCTGTAGTTTTTAAGTTTATTTATTTATTATTTATTAAAACTTCTCGCACTCAAAGAGGTACAATGGCGGACTTAATGCCTTAGGCATTCTCTACCAGTCAACCAAGGGTGGTGAAGAGATTAGATGGCAGGTGCTCTATTTGAGAGGAACAAAGAGAAAACTATTATTAAAAATATATGATAATACATACGAACTAAAATAGTACTAATTACACATACATACATATTTACAATAATATAATATATCTATATTATATATATATATATATACATATTATATACGAATTCAAGAGAGGGAGGTGCTGAGATGACTCTACTCTATTTATTTTGAAAATAAATCTGCAATTTCCGCTTAAATGCATACCGACTGGTGGCCGTTCTGATATCAAGAGGAAGCGCATTCCAAAGAAGAATGGACTGAATATGAAAGGAAGAATGAACAAAGTCAGAAGTATGAGAAGGACAGAGTAGGAGAAGATTATTAGAAGAACGCAGATTCCTAGAGTGTGAAGAACATAGATATTGGAAGTGAGACAAAAGATAAGAAGGAGGAGAGGGAGAGTTGAGAAGGGAGAAAAGCGTGGTCAAAGCACGCAAACTTCTTCTTTGGCGAATGGACATCCATTTGAGCTCAGACCGAGTTTATTTGAGTTTATTCATTACAAACAAAGATACAAACACAAATTTACAAATCTTTTCTATTTATAATATTAGTGTTGATTAAGGGAAATCGGTTCTCCCAAATCAAATATTTGTACTTAGTATATTATTATATTGTATTATTACACATTTAATACAATTTTTATAAAGAAGATATGTTACCAACAACATGTTATTTCAGGCAGAAGCAAATGTGAAATGGCTTTTTTGCAGTTCACTCTCACTATCATTAAATTGAGCTTCCTGAGTCTTCACATTGCCACAAAAATCACCATCTTTCGCAAAATTCTTTACAAGAAAGACCTGCATGGGCACAACCCGCAGAACTGCACCTTGCAGTTGAACATTGCTTCTCACTGAACAGCTACATTTTAAACTCTTCAGCAATTCAGGTGGCGCCAATCCTTTGTTACTTGGAAGTAGAATGGGTAGCAAAGAGTGTGTTCTTTCATCATTTTTCCATTCATAATCAGTTGGATTCGAAGACGGGGGGAACGAACATGCTGCTTCGTTCCATGTGCATGCTTGCAAATGGCATCGTTTTATATGAAGTTCAAATGCCACTGTTGTTCTTAATTTTAGGAGGGTTACCGACGTTTTTGTTCGGCTTGTACACTTTTACAGAAAGCTGAAATTTAAATGCGCTATGTGGAGGAGTCTGTTGACAATGAAAGGCTCTCAGATATAGCGGCATCAGTTCATCACCTAGGAACCCAAGCAGACACATTGGCAGTACGTTGTCTCGCTGGCTGTGATACCACTTCACAACTTTTTGCCATTGGAAAATATAAAGCCAGAAATGTTCTGAGATCTGGTGTTCATCCATCTATCGTCAACGCGAGCATGGCCGAAAAGCTTGTTGTTTCATCCAGCGCAACTGAGAACTGCTAATAAGCAAGTGAGAATGCGATAACATTGTACGAAAAATTGTGTGCGGAAATTTCATAAAAGTTCGTTTTTCCTGAAATAAGTTCAGGAAAAACGTGTTTTTGAGTAAACCTTACAAATTTGTGAAATAAATGTTTGTCATTTAAAATCTCCATTACATATGTAAGGTTTTTATCAAGATGTTTTCTTTACTTTTACAATTTATGAGTATATTATGAACCATTATGCAAAAAAGCAGATTTTTGGAGGCTTATACTGAATTTGTTTCATTTTTACTTTTGCTATCATAGAAACCTAGATATAGAGCACAAGATACCTATTAGTTTAAACATTTCAAAGAAAGATGTGTTACAACGCCATAATCGCGTACGAGCGTTTGTATGAAAAGTATGACGGGTTGGCCGCTCTTAAGGTTGTGTAGAATCTTCATTGCAACAATGTATAACAGAGTGCACAAAATTCATTGCATATTGCCACGGCAACAAGAAGGAAGTTCACAACATGACAGATGTTCGATACAAAGTGTGGTTGTCTAAGAAAATGCCTCCTAAAATTAAGAACCTCCCTCCAACAACACAGGTATTTGAAAACACACTCTTTGGTACCTACATATTCTACTTCCAAGTAATCAAGGATTAGCACCACCTGAATTGCTGAAGAGTTTAAGACCTAGCTGTTCAAGTGAGAAGCCATGTTCAACAGCAAGGTGCAGTTAGTTACGCAGGTCTTCCTTGTAAAGAATTTTGCGCGGGTGAAGGTAGCGATTTGTGAGGCAATGTGAAGACTCAGGACTTCTGACTAAGAATAACGTTACAAAGATCTGCACATAAACATTTATCTAACTATTGTAGTTTTAGTTAATATAAGATTCGACCGATTTCCCTTAATTCGAGATAAAATGTGGGTGGTTCAGCTTTTCGACTTTCATGACCTTTGACCTTTGACCTTTGATATTTTAAATTGCCCAAGGGTGTCATTATGGCACCCCACCTTATGGTTTAAACAATACTAGAATCAATCATAAAATAAAAGTTGTACCCTCATTCAAGGATTACCTAAGTATATTTTCTTATTTGGCGACCCGACTAGGTTGACACAACACCAACAAAGTTACATAGGAATGAACGTTCATCATCTCATTTAATTTCATTTTTCGATCAATCGGTAGGCGAGTGCCGAAATCCAACATGATTAGATCGATTCACTGATAAATTATTTTTTGTTTTTGATTCATTTTGTGTTCAGACGTTTCATTTCGAATGAAAAGTGTCGTCACAAAGTGAAGCGTCTGATATCTGCTTTAACACCTCCGAATCCATGCAGTGGCGTATTTGAAGCACAGCTGATGGACTACGATCTCCGTACCAACTCAACGAAATGTCTTAATAGGGTAGCCAAGTTAGATTGGGATATACCTGGAAACCTGTGCAACGGCACGGCGATGCAGGACATGTGCGCCACGCGGCAGGAGCAAAGGGGGCTGCTGGCGCAAGGTTCCACCTTCTCCGGCGCCAGAGCTCCCGCCAGTGCACATGCCACCAGCGCCAGCCACTGCAGCGCCCATCGCGCGCAACCATGCCCCAACACCATCACTGCAGGCAAGGTAATATTTGATTGTAATCATTAAAAGCTATATGTAAATTAATATATCAGAGTACGGCGGCGGCCAGCAACGAAAGTCGATTAACGCTTCAAATATTAAAAAATTAGCCATCGAGCAAAAAGAAAATATTTACAAATTCAAAATTCATATAATATAAACTCTGATGGTGACTGTATACTCTCGCCGAGGTACACAGAGACAGGTCGAGTGCGAGAATGTAGGTGGGAGCGCTCGTCCCGCCTCGGTGTGTCTCAGCGTGCTTCGCTCGCTCTCCATCCCGTGTCCTTTTTTTTGTGCCCGAGTCAAAGGATCTCGCAGCAATTGCGAGTGCGTCGCTGTACACTCTCGTGTCTCCAGTGTTGCTTGCGCCGATTGGCAGAGAAGTCGTTCAATGTCTGCGTCCATCCTCTCGGGGTGGACAACTTCAATTGAACTAGGCGATAGTGTACATAGATGGCCCCTCGCTCGAGACTTTTTCGCGAGAGCACTTGGACAGGAGTGTACAGCCGCCATTAGCTATTACGTGAAATGCTGAAAGCAATGTACGGAATTATTTTGTATTTCTTTAGATGATGTTTATGTAAAACTGGTTTTAGGTGCTGACCGTACATGTTGCTTATAGTCAGAAAAAAATTAACCACTCTGCTCGAAAAGATTTTGTCATTGTGTATTACGTTATGAAATTCAAGAATTTACATTAACTTACAGCATTCGAATTTATTAAGAAATATGTTACCGCAGCAATTTTATACAATAAAGTGGCAAATATCTTTAATTATACATATAGTTGAGCTTGGTCAAACCACGTCAGTCTACTGCGACAGATCGAAAGGGTAGGCAACTTAGATTTGCTGAAAATATGTACATAAATGACCGAATGAATTGACTCGATGAATGTACTTGCTGAAAATATGTAAAAGGGCATAATATTGATATTACCGTTCTATCTGAATTCTTACTTTTACCATTATTCATAATAAACTACATAACAAAACGCGATCAAATCTTAACAAAATTACTAAAACTTTGTTTGCAAACTTGCGATGTGACACTTCTTAAGCTCTAGGAAACCGTCTAGATCCGTCCACAATTTACCGTCGAATGACGTCACTGAAACATTATTTATGAAAGTAAATATGTGTGTTTTCGTAGAGATCGTTTTTGTCACCGTAAATTCAAACCCGCTGCCACTATTTTCATGACAGCCGTCACTGCGACCATTGTGTGGCGGCCACCGCTCTTCTAAGAAACTAGTGCTGACCGTCCACTCAATTTTCTTATTTCAATTCAAAAGTTGCATTCGGCACTTGTTCGGTTTCTATATCTTGTTGGGAACCTACCACAAATTGAAAACAATTTCTAATACTTAATTCAAACAATAACTACCAAGATCATAAACTAACAAAAAATATTGACATAGAATATTGTATATAGACCCAATTTATAGAATTAATTTATCATAATCCTCGAACAAATTTTTGCTAAGCCTACCTACAAAATGTATACTGGGCATTCTGTACTAAACTTTCAGAAAGTACCAAAAATTAATATAATTAAAATTAATACCAAAAATCACAATAAAGTATCCAATATATACAAAGTAATTTTGAATAGCAAGTGCATTCCGGATTGAAATTTTCAATATAGCAACAATTCGGCGCAAAATTCAATGAATGAGGTGGTTGATCACTTTTCGACCTTACTGCCTAATCAATAAGGTTGAAAAGTGGTCAACCACCAGTGTCCGCAATGGTACCTATGGCCATAGGTCTTGTCTGTTGATTCAGTATAAGAATACTGTCCGATAAAATAAAAAAAAAATGCTTGTTGTATTTATTGCTTAAAACTATTTTATTTAAATTCCCAAGATTTCTGATATTCTATATATTTTTGATAAGAAGAAGATTTCTGATATTCTTCATGTTAATTACTCGAGTCAAACGTAATTTAAAAAAAAAATTGTGAATACCTAATCGCTTTCGCACATCATTACAATTTTTTTTTAAAACAATAATACTTCATCATAGGTCGATTTTGAAAATCTGTTATTGGGCCTGTAGGTATATGTAAATTCCGTTAACATCTGGGCATTTTCTAGTAGTTTATAATATTATGAATAATATTTGTAGCATTTTAAATCTTATCTACATTTATATTTGTGAAAAATAAAAATGTCAACACGCACTATTGGCGCCAAACTTCGACATATATCAAAAACTTTATTACCACTACTAATTTCACTTGAACAATGAATGAATTCGTCAAATAATAAAATAATGTTTTAATCACTGCCCCAGGAGTGGGGGTTTGGATGTTCGACATCCTCAATTTTCAGGTTAATGACAATGATGCGTCATCAAAATGACGCTTATCCCATTTACACACTTAGATACACTTGGATTTTATAAAGGTAAATTATTAAACTTGCGCGCTAAATATGAAAAAAATATTGGCGTTGACATATATGAGCTTTTTATCCAACTTTTTAAATTAACGCACACTCGTCAGATTTGATGGGTAGTATAATAAATATTTGCATATTCAATTTAGGGTGTCGCAGGTATGTCGTCATTCTGGGGTCCAATGGATCCACTACCGACTCGGCGCAAGTTCGTGGTTCATTTTTTCTAATCGAGGGCGCCAGCTACCTAATGGATCAATTAACAAAAAAACGAACGTGAATTAAATAAAAAAATAAAAAAGCAAGAAAAGAAGAATTCGTTGTAAAACAACTTTTTACTCTAGGTACTCGTATTAATTTGTAGCAAATGAAATTTAAAGTCATTATTCAAACTAGGCTGAGAATTAGCACTTTTCTAACGTCAAAATTACGTAAGGCCGCAAAACGCCGCCCTTTACCACTTCCTAGTGCTTTAGCTGGGAAGAAGAAATGGCACTACAAACTTCCCGCAGCACTATTGCTGTCTGTTCCGTTAGAAAAACTTAATTCTATACAATAGTATGCAAAATAATTTACGCAACAAAAACATTAAATTTAATTATTTGGCATATGTCAATTAATATACCCCAATATACCAAAGAAAAACATCGAAAACTGTAACTATGTAGAAAAAAAAAACGTAAACAGAATTTAATAAATAAATGAACGTCTCCAGGCATAAAGGGCGTGCCAGTCACAAATGAGATACTAGGACCATCGAAGTAAAATAAATAAACCGTTAATTACTAATAACAATTACAAAACCATGGTCATTAAGACGACCAGTCACCAGAACGGGTGCTGCCCGTTTACGAGCATAACGCAAATATCAGCTACTACCCCTGTCACCATATTTGAGCAAAGGAGGCAACCCGACCCCCGACGCTACCGCAAGCAGTGACATCTAAGGGAGCATGACGAACTTGCTGCCGGTTGTTCAGGCAAAAAATAATATGATCAATTGTCGAGGTCGCTAGCTAACCACATATAGCAATACAATTCATAAAAAAAACATTGTAATGAGTAGATTATGTCAACAATAAATTAAAATAAATTGACTTGTCAACAATAAATTAAAATAAATTGACTTATAAAGTCAAATAAAATAAACAATTATACACGGTGACATTTGAATCACAGTTTTGCTAGAACAAACGTTGTTCAGACCATGGTCTACTACCATTCTATAGTATGAAATATGTTATTAAAACAAACTAAACTAGGCGTTCTCAAATTAGTCGTATGTTGCTCAAACGTGTTCAAACATTAACCGTAACATCAAAGTACTCATCGCGGTAGCGATATGGCATTCAAAACACTTATGAAAAGCCCACGTGGACTACAAATTTGTCCGGCCAATGCGGGCCGAAATAAAAATAAATCATTAGAAAATGACATGCAATCGCGCGAAGTACCGCTCCGCTCATTTATTTTGTTGAATGCCGCCCGAGCCGCCCGGGCGGTAGCCAGTCTACCGAAATCTCTCGAGCGAGCGACGCGTATGCATCCGATGTACTTACGTCACAGGCACACATCGCGCGTTTTTTGTGAAAATGAGTTCTATCTATTCGGAGCGGAGTGGTTGGATATGGTGCGTTTATACACAGTTGCTGGAGTTAATGTTGTTTTGGTACACACGGAGCAAACCCAAAATCCGCCTCTAAGGGACCCACCACTGACCCGGTTGTGTGGTAAGTTTTGTTTTTGTCTCGTTCCTGTAATATCCCAATAAATAAATAATATCTTATAATGTTACGTTAAATACAATGGGTAACCGTACCTCGTACCTACAGGAAAGAATTAAAACCATGTCTGATAGTACCTACCTACCGTTCGTGCATAGCCAGAAAATACCTACCAAATTTTGTCATACCAAACCATAAAAATCTGTTTAAAAGTAGCCACTTATCAGTGATAAATTACCTACCGAAGTTAACTTTTAACTTTGGTATTTTCTAGTAAGACGTACAATAATAAGTGCTTACTAAATTTCGTTTATGGAGGCACATTTCCCTGTAGACAATGCTGTGTTCCGTGCGTGAGCCGCGCGCCACTTTGAGACGCGAGCGCCGCAGTGTCTGTGTTGTAGGGAGTAACGATCATTCCGACGTTTGTAACTTTGTCTTTTTTGTGGTTCTTCAAAAACTTATGAGGTTTTTTTTATTGGATGTTATAGAATGGTAGTAGACCATAGTCTGAACAACGTTTGTTCTAGCAAAACTGTGATTTAAATGTCAACGTGTATAAACTCATATAACCTGTCAATAGGTAAGCAAATTCTGGAGAAAGAACATAAACATTGTCTTGAGTTAATCACAGCGACCAACTATTCTTATCATTTAAGTAGTCGTTGATAGAATAGTATGCTTTTGAACAAAGGTTTGATTTTACTTTCGTTTTAAACGCATTAAAAGGCAAATCTAGCAAAAAAGAGGGTAGCTTGTTATAAAAGGTTATACTAAGCCCAACAAATGAGTTATGAACCTTATAAAGCCGGTGAAAGGGAGCTCGTAGTTTGTCCTTATTTCTAGTGTTAACATTGTGAATATCACTGTTTAGTGTATAAGTGTATATTTTGCCTAATATACTCGTATAAGATGCTAGCGAAGATGAAATGTGATGCCACTGTGAGGATACCAATATCTTTGAAAAAATCTCTCAGAGAAACTCTAGCACCTAGCTGGTAAATTGCTCGAACAGTTCGTTTTTGAAGGACAAATATATTTTGAATATCAGCAGCTTTGCCCCACAGCAGAATACCGTAGGACATAACGCTATGAAAATAACTAAAATAGACTAATCGAGCTGTATTAACGTCAGTGTATTGTCTTACTTTCCTGACGGCGTAGGCGGCCGAACTGAGCCTTCCCGCTAGGCTCGATATATGTTGGCCCCACTGAAGTTTGGCATCTACTGTTATGCCCAGAAAAACTGCCGAGTTTACAGTATCAAGCACCTCTTTATCTAAATCAATCATAATTTCATCCCAAAAGGACACCGATTTCCCGCCTCGCTGAACGGTTCCAGTGGCAGTTTTTTGCCTTTCAGAGTCTCCAGGTACTCTCCAAACACGGACACGTCAGTTATCTGGATGAGTACTGATTCGCGATTCGTCAACGAAGAGACAGTTTTGCCAAATGTTTTCTTCCTCATCCTTTTCATTTTGCCGGAGCCTAGCCCACTGCAATCTCCGTCGCTGATGTTGCCGTGGATTCAGAGGTGCTCGACAAGACCACCGTGCTCGTAGTCCAGCCTGATGTAAGCAATTCCGAATGGTCTGAGCGCTAACTTCAAGTCCAGAGGCGGCCCGCACTTCTGCTTTTATTGTAGTGGCGTTGATTGTTGGGTCACGGGCTGCCAGCAATCTGATATAGAGCTTCTGAGCAGCAGTCAGAACAGTTGGGCGACCACTGGGGGGTCGGTCAGCTAAATTATCCATGCCATGGTTCCTCTGCAATGTGGCCACGACACAGGATTGGGATACAGTAACTCTGTGTGCTATTTCTCTCGTGGAATATCCATCTTCCCTCAAAGTTACAATAAAATTCTTGCTCGTAAAACTTCTGATAATCCTCTTGGCATTTTATTAATAACAACTTTCCTCGAAAAAATATTATCTATCCGTTAAAATTAACTAAGTCACATTTCTGAATAAGCGTAGGTATGCTTGGATTGAATATCTTTTTATATTGAAAAAATATATCTTATTTTGTTTTTGTGTTTTATATTCTAATTCTATATTTTTACGTAAAGAATCTAATAAGAAGTAGAGATTATAATAAAGACTACCGTAACAAAAAAGGTTTCGATTTTTCAAACTGATTGCAAACTTTTGTGTGTGCATACCCGTCAAACTCATAACCCTCCTTTTTGCTTCGCCGTAGTCGGGTAAATAGACTAACCGAGCTGTATTAACGTCAGTGTATTATCTTACTTTCCTGACCGCGTAGGCAGCCGAACTGAGCCTTCCCGCTAGGCATGATATATCTGGGCTCCGCTGACGTTTGGCATCATTCACTGGTTCAAAGTTAACAATTTATTTCTTAATTTAAAAAAAAACCAAATGCATTAACCACATGTTAGGCAGGTGAAAACTAAGGTGTTAATGAAGGGCGAAGAATTGAATCCTGAAGATTAACGTTGGATGCTAAGCTTCAGGGCCCACATTAGATAAATCGTTAAAAAAGCTAAGCTCCGCAACATTGCTGTTAGAAAAATTCGTTATTTAATTGACAAAGATACAGCTCGTTTAGTGTACTTTAACAATTTTCATAGTGTAATGTCGTTCGGTATTCTGTTGTGGGGAAATTCCACCGACACTCAGACTATCTTTGTTTTGCAGAAAAGGAACTCTCTCAGACAGAAATTTAAGACTTTGTTTTGTAATATTTAGAGATTAGGGATAGAAGTAGAGAAGAGATGCGCCTATTTACGTTCCTTGTGTCTCGATACGATTCCGGGAAACAGTTATAGCATTGCGAGAAGACTCTGTAGTACGTAGGTACTATACTTTACATAGACATACCTTGACTGTTGAAACAACCCATTTTCGGGCGTAAGCGTTGCTAGTTGAATCATGCCTACAACTAAATAAGTTTGAAGCATAAAAGTAGTAAATAGATTAAGTGGTTCGAAAATTAAACTTGGCGTATTACTACAAAACGCATTTGTTGTCACTGATTGAGCTTCCTAATAGGCTGGCAACGTTTATCTTATCTCATCACCTAAATCGCTAACTGACTTTAAAATATTAACTATATGGCGTCAACTATTCTTATAAAGTAGAAAAGTAGAACTTGCAATTAAAAACACTTTCTCATTGTAAAAACCTCATTCATAAAATTTCGCTCCGAACAATTACGCAAAAACTCTTGACTAAAAGTCACACTATTTCAATATTAAACTGGGTAAGTCCATTTGTCACCATTCGACCGAAATGCCCTTGACCTCAGTTTAAAAAATAAAACGCGCCTTACCTACCAACGCATTTTTTAAGACACTGTAATCTTATACGTACAAGTCCTTTGTTCTTTCTACTCACTTGCATTTTGCACGACAAGATGAGAATTCTAGATACTTTCTTTGTCATTATTCAGTAGGTACTAAGAATACTCACATCTTTGTAGTCGCAATAGAGAAATGCTTGTATAAAAGGATTGTTAAGCTATGATTCCTAGTAGTTTGTTAAGGCATCCCAATTCAGTATTAGTATTTTATTATTAAATTTTAGTTATGTCAGACTTTTGATTAATTCGGGCAGGCAAGAGATCTTGTAAGAAGTAAGTTTGTGTTAATAAGGTTAAGTTATTAGTAAAATTTAGTTAGAATTAACTTTGAACTTTTGATTTCAGAATATAGACTTTTTGAAGGAGTAACCGAAATTTACGTCAAGTAGAAAACTTCGACCTCTCATGGTCTTAGACAATAAATAATCAATCATATAACATTAATCTGTATTTAGAGCATCTAGATTTCAATTATGAAAGTTATAAATAGAAATTTAAAATCACACATAATTCTAGAATACCGTATGTAAAGGTAAACAGCGTTGTCACTCAAACTATGGGCAGTTGACTTAAATATAAAAATAAATGACTGAGTAAAAAAAAAAACGTTGTTTTCTTTAATAAGTATTAAAAAGGTTTTTATCAGACACCGACCGCAAAATCATGGATATGTGCCCGCCCGAGTGACGTAATACAATCGTCGCCCGTCCTACCCACCTACACAACAAATGAATAAATATAAAATACAACCTGTGATGCAACTTTCCCTTCATACTTATCCTGGCTTAGGACAGGCAAAAATTGGCAACCTTAGGTGTTGCGTGACTAGTCTAAATGTAAAATTGATTCGACAACCAAGGAAATGAAAAAAATAAACCAAATCATTGAGTAGGTATTTATGGCGTATTTAAAAAGTTAATCACAATTATATGTACAGTTCAATTAAAAAATACCGGTTTAATTTACGCTGATTGAATATCTACACTTACCTACATTAATTAATCTCAACATACGAGTATGTTCAAAATGGGATCCATTTACGGCCACGCATGCCTCCGCACGTTTTCGTACGTTGTTTCACACTCAAGAAAGCACAACAGTGTCATTTCTTATGTCTCTAAAAGGACTACGAATCCACATTTTGAGTTCCGACGTGTTACGAACTCTGTGGCATACACCCGGCGTTTCATACACTAACTCAATTTTCGTACTAGAAATGAGAGGCCCTACGATGCGGCGTACGTGCATTCGCTAGCAAGACAGTTGACTGACTCGGGTGAGGGGTCGCGCGGACGCGCTCGCGACCGGTCGGGCCACGTGAGGTGTTCCCCGTGCCCCGCTCCCATGTTAAGACGCAAGGTGAAATACTCTTGTGGTAAAATGAAGACTCTATTTAAAAAAAAAAAGATGTAGTTTTCCGTTGATTTTACGTTCTATAAATGAAACCAAACCACTGGTTTCAAGGATAAAGGTTAAGTATACAGGGTGTAAGGGTACACCCTGTATACTTAACCTTTAGGTCTATGAATTTAGAGAAAAAAACGAAAAAATACACAAGCAAACACAAGACTTTTTGAAGTTTGTTAGAAATAAGAAAAAGAAGTTTATAATCGAGTTCATCAGTCACCCCATTCATGCAACAAATAGTCGTGAAGCTAATGTGAAAATAAGATTAATTTACATTCGCAATATTGCTCGTACTGACAGCAGCTAAAAATTGTAATCTCTTCTTGTTATTAAATTCAAAATATTGGTGAGGTGATGCCAGTGCAATTGGATGAATATTTTTAAAATTTACAGCCAACGACGAACTTGTATAATTATTTTCATGCCAATAATGGAATTTATTTATTTATTTATGAATGTGTGAATTACTTCAATTTACCAGATTTAGTAGGTATTTTAATGTATGTTCTTTGAGTCATAAATCAGAGGGCACTATTTATGATCACGAACCACTTTGAAATGCATTCTTTTAAAAACTTTTCTTCGCATAGTGTGTATTGATAAACTGGATATTATTACATGCAACTACAATAAATTATTTTATGAATGTATCCACATTCATAAAACAATTTATTGTAGTTGCATATAAGATGAGGGAAATACCAAAGAAACGATAGATGGAATAATTAAATTGTTTGATGAAAGAATTTCCTTTATACACGTATATCATTAATTAAAACATGACGTCTTAGTTAAAAGAAACGAATGAATGGTTCTGATAATATTAAATCTACATGTAGGCAGCAGTAGGCGACAGTATCTAATAATAATACGTAGATAACAATCTACCTATAGATACTATAAGGTAGTACCTATTTAGAGCTTTCTCTTATAAGGAAAAAGCGAGAGCTCTTGTGCAATGTGTACGAAAAAGAAACTAAAAGGAATATAAATCCAATTTCCGTCATTTCATATTGTCTGTCTTATTTTCCCGTTCATCGAGGTTGCTCGTGAATACTTAGGGTCGTTCGGTGCTACTTTCGTGCTGAGTTTAGAAAAACGTTGGTTTATTTATGGAGTATGCTTGCATTTAATCAATTTTATCAGGCAGGCCACGCGAAAGCTTTGTTCCTTGCAGTGTACAAGCTCAATCCATCGATTGCCTTGATGAATAAGTGTAGGTACTAAACATTGTTTCATTAATTTAATAAGGGGCTAAGAGAGAGAGCGTGGGTGGTGTTATTAGTGTTTTGTTTTGTATTGTTACCTTCAAAAGTTCAATCAAGTCTGCCTATCGTACATTAGAGCTTGGCAAAGGCCCTTGAGCAGCTCGTTAAAGGACCCGGAATAACTAGTTCTACCGTTTTGCATTCAATATATGCGCTTTTCATATTTATTCAATTCTGGATTTTCAACATAGAATAAACGAAGAAATCAACGAACTAAACGATTTTAAGTTTACACTGTAGTAAATGCTTATTTGTTGTATGGCAGTAAAGCAACGATCTCATTTCCTGGAGTAACACGAGCCGAGTGATAAAAAAGAAAGTTCATGTTACTAATTGGGGCACTACTTCCCGCAGCTAAAACTGTCTGCTTCAAAAGGTCACCGAAATGTAAGAGTGAGACAGACGGATAGACAGACAGACACTACACTGCTTTTGTAGATGTGGAATTTTAGCAACTTGGACATGGAACACCATGAATTACTAAGTAGGTATTAATCATTTTGTTTTTACACACGAACTCTCAAAGGGAATTTCTTCGATACCAAAAGATGGTTATTTATGCTTTACGAAGGTGCTTCGTGGTATTAGAGAAAATAAAGATTGGAGTGGCGCCAAGGGTTGGCGGTAGGGAAAATTCTGGCTGCATTCGAGTAGTGTTTCAAATTAGATTGCAGCTGTGGACTGTTGCGGTTCCCTCTGTTCCACTGTTATCAAATGAATGTAGACGAATAGCTGGCATAAGTTGGGATTAATGTGAAACCTCTTTGGGATAGTAATCCGCTCTACGGATCTGGGGCATTATTCACTATTTATACTAACATACGGTTTATGTACCTACATGTTGTTTTGTTTAACAGATAAGGGATTACTACTTTATGCAAGAAATAGATCATTGTGAAAGCAATAAGACATAATATTTAAACAAACAGGTGATATTTATAAATGCCTCCTAGAAAAGTTCTGGTTCAGCATGCACCTGTCACTGATTTTCAACATCAAGCACCTTTATGATTCGCGATATTAGATATCTGTTTTACTATCAGATAAGAGAATATTGCTTTAAACAAATGCAAAGGGAAATTAATACATGAAATCCGATTTCACAATAACGATTCTCCACAACACGAAAGCAAAGATTCGTGTTTTACTAAACATAAAAAATATGCCTTCAGTTACAAGTTGAATTTCCTCAGTTATTATCCGCATCGGAACGAACGATTCCGATTTTGTCTACTGCATTTACATTTTGAGCAGTAATTGAAGTATTAGGCACTGGGGTACTGAATGTGAAAAGGATAAAATATAAACGAAGTAAAAAAAGAAATTAAAAGATGAAAGAGACCGTAACGAAGTGCCCACGACGAAAAAAGTGAGAAATTATTTTAAGGCACTTGAAGCGGTAATAAGTGGCACAAAAGTTTTCGCAGAGATTTTCACGTTAAATGGTAATCTGAGAAATTTTGGAGTACGGTAATCAGATTAGGCGCTACCTCGAATGTATTTGTGAGATCTTTCAAATTATTCACTCATAAAATACGTACGTCTTATCAAAAGTCGTTTTGTCACTTTTATCTTGCGGTAACGTTTTATATGAGAATTTCTTAAAGAGCTTTCACGTCCATATATTAGGTGCGACGTATCTACGCTCCAACCAGTGTTAGCGCTTTATGTTCCATTATCTACGTCTGTATGTACTTAAGAAATTGAATCTACAATTCGATGTAGCGAAAGAAAATAAACTTGACTTTTTTTATTTCTGTAGCACGCTTGAGTATTTTTTCAAGTTTAAAGAGCTTGTACACGTTGGGAAAACGGAATTGCTGAATGATTTTAGGAGTCGAAACTAAAATCTTTTTGTTTTTAAAGTTTATCGAAATCAGGAAAGCGCGAGTCGAGCTCGCACAATTAGGGTTCTGTAACAGACTACAGTTAAGAGTGAATAGAACCTGTGCTAGTTTCTAGAGAGATCATTGATTGATTTTTTATTATTCTATTAGGTATACTAAAATACACACTAACTATGAGCACTCTATATATAAGCTACAATGGAACAAACAAAATCGGCCAAGTCTGTGTTGGACCACGCACAGTGAGGTTTCGTAGTTGGGATGAATATTGACGCATGTATAGTTTAGTACACAGTATTGATTATATCGACCGCAAAAATAAGTTTGTTCCTCGAAAACACTATGGACAACAAAGTTGTCACCGCGGTTGTAACCGAAAACTATTAACTTAAATAAAAAGTTCAAATAGACATCGTAATCTTTTTAGTTATGGGATCAAACGATACCTCCATTTTCCACCTCCGATTTTTCGGTTACATGTAATGGGGAGAACCACGCCCATCTTTTTTTCGAAGTCTTCCTACACCTTCGTTTACAGTTCACTTTTGTTTACATCTCATTTCCAATTTTTATCGATATAGTGCAAATAGTCTCCTAGTAAAATGTTTGTGTAACATCTCAGGAACACAAAAACTTCTCAGGTTTATTCGTGATGGATTAAGGACATCGCCCATTATAACAGCACCGCTCCAGCGCAGTAACGTTCCGGCACCGCCTCGAAAGATTCAGTCGCCAACGCACTGTAAGTAAGGCGACCACTAGCCATCGAAAAATAGACCTTAACGCATTTGATTTAAAATCCTAACTGGAATGATTTTATTTGCCGTGTCGGAGCGGTGCTGCTATAATAAGCGATGTCCTTTTATTACCATTTATATAATGAATTAATAGTTTTGTGAGAATATAATACCGTGGAGGGTGGAAAACAAGCTCCAAGAAAAGAAAACAGTCATGGCGACTGCCGACCGAAGTGAAAACTTGAAACTGGTATTAGCGTCATCTATATTCTATGGAAGAAAATAAAAAACAATTTACGACATACATCAAAATCCTCCTCGAAAATAAAAAATAATTATACAGAGAAATACGAGCAAAATTAGTGAAATTAAAAATTACAGAAATAATTAAAGAAAAAGATAGGAGCATATCAAAGGAAAGGAAAATGCGGTGACAAGAGGTTCTAGAAACACATTTAGGAAAGTCAGGTGCTATTAGGAAAGCGTACAAAGAACTCAGAAATAAAAAAGAGTGGACAGAGAGCCTAAATAACAAAGCAGGAAACATTATTAGTGAAAGACCAGAGACAATAAAGGAAGCCACAAGCTATTACAGAGACTTCTATGCATCTGGGGCAAGCGAACGTCAGGAATTACAAGTGCTTACGGTTAAGCTTCCCAGGTATACTAAAAAGTGAAATCGAACAAGTAATAAATTCTCAAAACCCAGACAAAACACCCGGCGAGGAAAACATAACCAACGAGTTGTTTAAATACCTTTCCGAATAATTACAAGCTCCACTTCAAGTACTGTTCAATAATATACTCAACACAGGAGCAACCTCGCAGCAGTGGTCTAAATCAACCATTATACTACAACATAGAAAGGGTGACAGATAGGATTTAGGCAACTACTGGCCTATTAGTTTAATGTCGAACATGTACAAAATATTTTCAAAAATAATACTAAACAGACTCTCAGTAGCACTAGATGAGCAACAACCGTGCGAATAGGCGGGTCTTAGGAGAGATTATTCGACTTTAGATCACATTCATGTTGTTACACAGGTAATAGAGAAGATCAAAGAATACAGGAAAACCCTATTTATGATTCATTGGTTACAAAAAGCCTTCGATTCTTTAAAACGTGGCGCGATCTGGAATTTTCTTTTGCAACAAGGTGTGGAAAGGAAGTACATCACTCTTCTCCACAGCAAATACTCAAACAGCTGTGCGAAGGTGAGGCTAGAAAGAGAAGGAAATGTTTTTACCATCGAGAAGGGCAGGGCGACCCACTTTCGCCAAAAGTTTTTTCTGCAGTCCTAGAGTCAATCTTTAGAAACATAGATTGGAAGGGAAGAGGCCTTAAAATTGATGGAGACTATCTCAGCCACCTACGTTTTACAGACGACGTTGTAGTTTTTGCAGAAAATTCTACCAACCTGGAAAAAATCTTAAATAAACACACGTGAAAGTAAAAATGTGGGCCTGACACTTAACACCGGAAAAATCAAGATATAACAAACGGAGAAAGGAAGAGTATTTCAGTGAAGGGTAACGTCATAGAGTACGTGGAAGAGTATATTTACTTAGTACAAATGGTTTCCTTTAACAATTATGCAAGTAAACAAATTCGAAGACGCATATCTTTGGCATGGAAGAGATATTGGAGCTATAAAGAGATTATGAAAAATAAACAAATAAAAATACATCTAAAGAGAAAACTCTACGAAGTAGCGATTCTTCCATACTTAACGTATGGTTGCCAGACCTGTTCTTTAAAGAAAGAAGACGAAAACAAACTAGAAATTTTCCAAAGAAGAATGGAACGAAGCATGGTGGGAATAAAGGAGAAAGAAATAATTTATCACAAAACTATTCGACAAAGGAAAAAATTAGTTGAAGTCGTCAATATAATCAGGTTACTCAAGTGTAACTGGGTTGGCCATGTCTACAGGTTGGAAAAAAAACCAATGGACTAAAAAAGGAACTGAATGAATACTAACATACCAAAGCAGAAGTAGAGGTCAGCCAAGGAAAAGGTGGGAAGATATATTTTGGGAGAAGGGAGGGCCAGGATGGATGACTAAAGCTAGGGACAGGAATCAGTGGAAAGAAATAGCGGAGGCCTACGTCAAAGAGGCGACTACTGCTTAGAGGCGGGACCCACATACTATTTCTTATACATATATTATCATTTATGTTGAAATTATAAAGTAGTAGAATAAAGGGTTTTTTTTAATTTATTTTGTTTTATTTTTATATTCTATAGTACAACACTACGGCGCAAGCATGTCGGTGATGCCAATCTATAAGTTTATCCCCTACCAATAATCGCTCTACGCGCCTAAAGAAGTTTCCACTTAAAAAAATCTAAGATGGCAGAGATTTCTAGGAATTGCTCTAAGTATAAGATAGGTCTTATACTACGCAGCGTGTTTTGACTTTATTAACTAGAAATGAGAGGTGCACAAAGTCGTGTCGATTCTATGTAAAGCTAGTAAAAACTGTTTTTGACAACTACAAACTCATTTTTGGACTGGCTATGTCTGCAAAGGTATCAAATAATTAATCAAACATAAGACTAAATAAAAAAAAAACTTTAAAAATACAAAGTTTTTGCTGCAACTGTGTACATCGGCTTTTTTTTTTTTGTACTTCGGCTTGAGAATGAAAAATATATCAGCTGTTAATCTTCCCGCGAAAGTCGTAAAACTAGATTGAGAGAAATGGCTTGCAATGGTGCTCGTAACCTCGACCGAAAGTAGAAAGGTTATATATTGCACCTACACACTTCAAATAGGTACCTACTACTACTCGAATAAGTTGCTATTAAGATTACAGCTAATAGCTACTCAAAGTCTGCAAAATTATTCCATTGAAGTAACGTGTAGATTCGTCAAGATAAGTGAACCATTAATATTATCAACATTTTTGCATAGAGATCTGCCGTTAGTCCATAAGAGTTGTTTTTAAACAAATATTACAGGAGCTCAAAGATCAGCAAAACAAAAATAATGGCCAAAGCTGAGTGAAAAATATGACTGAATATTAAGTGTAAATACAGGTTGGTCAGCTCCTTAAAAATCCTATCTTCAAATCTTCTAAGTTGATGTTTTTGCAAGGTATTTGTAATCTTGCAACCTACCAGCCCGAACTTAATTGATTGTCAGTCACCACGATGAAAGCTGTTAAAAATTTGCTTCGATTATAGTTTGCCCGGGAGGAATCGAAACCTTATTTACCCTGAAGAAAATAAAATCGAACCATAAAGAAAGTATAATGAATCGTTTAGTGCTTTCAACATTCTGTTAGTGCTTCTGAGAATCAAAACTCATTACAGGCTTAATAGCGGTTACAGTTAGTGGTTTAATCCGTTTCCCCGAAACTATTAATGAGCCACTTATCTACTACAATGAAACAATGCTCATTCAGTATGATGAACATATTAATAAGTCTTTAAAACGTATTTAAAAAAAAACACGTTTTGTGGTTGGATTTGAACACAAAATACATTTACTGTCCACGTTCACTTCAAATTAGCATTTCGCAAACAAGTTGTGACCTATGTTTTTGTATCCAATTAGTTGAACTAGATTTTGTAATTTAACTACACTTGGTTTATGTACGCTTTTGTGGATTGCAAATGAACTGAATTTGGCATGTGTTTCAGCAGCAAAGTTCAGCTCATTTGTAATGTTTGTTACATTTAGGTAACATTTATTAACCGACTTCTTGTATTTATAAAGTATGTATAAACGCATGTGATCCAGCTTTGTGCCTTTTTCTCAGTCGACTTTTAGATGCAGGTTTATCAAGATTAATGGATGGCGTTATTTTAAGCGTCTTTCTTTATTCTGAGTGAAAGAGTTATAGAAAAAAATAAGGTGTGCGGGCCCGTTCCATCTTACATTTTATAAAACAAAGTCCGGTGTCGCGTCTGTCTATCTGTCTGAACGCGACAAACTCATAAGCTACTGAACGGATTTTCATACGGTTTTTACTTATAGACGGAGTGATTCCTGAGGAAGTGTATAATTCATTAAATTTTTGTGTAAATTAGCTGAAATATGTCGACGAAAAAATCATGCCGACTGGGAGCTTTACTGCCGTGCGCCGCACAAAAAATGTATCACGAAATTATTCTTAAAAAGATCTATTAAACTCAACGCTCTCTCTCAAGAGATAAATGAAAATGCAGATAGACATATAGTCTATCTACATTTTCATTTATCTCTGGACCCAATTCTGAAGACCACGCAGGCGAAGTCATGGGCAGAAGCTGTTTATAACATTAGTAGAGCTCCTTGTGAAACATGACCAACGATTTGATACTCTTTGTGTCGTGTAGGAAAATAGTTGTAATGCAATGCGTAAAAAAATCTGTTGGTCTACCAATAGACATTCTATCTAACACATCAAACATTTAAAACATCCATACTATCATAATATAAGCCTTTATTCAGATAGGTTTAAGAAGTACATTAGTTGGTTATATTTTTGCTTAGTTGATACAATATTAGAGTGTTGATAGATATTACTTAGGATTAATTTACTGCCCCGACATCCCCATCTGTATATCCCCCGTTGACAAAGGCCTCCTCCAAATGCCTCCATTTCTCCCTATCCCTAGTGACTCTTGTCCATGCAGCGCCTGCTACAGCCCTAATATCATCTGGTTCTCTAAAATTAGATGTGCGTGTGCCATCTAAACTAGTGCAGGCTAAATATTAATAAAGAAAAAGGGACAACAGATTATTTGTTAAGTTAGCCGCAAATGGTTAAGATGGGTTTAAGCCAATCAGACCAATCTAAAAAAGTCGAGCCCGTCTCCTGCAAAATACATTGTAGTTGAACAGTAGAATATCTTTGAGGTACCTCACAATACAGTACATACCTATGTACTGAATTTAGCTACAAGAGCCTAAGATTAGTTATTGTCTTGATGTTTACTAGCAAATGCTAAAAAAAGATATTTTTTAGAAGTATTATTTTCCTGTAAAATCCAGACGATCGTTTCTTTTTGGCGCTTCTTGGAAGCGAGATTGTTTATATTCCTAATGATACGTTGACTATACGAAAATCCTCAGTAATAGGCAATTTACAAAAAAAATACAAAACTGTTGTGTATACCGTAAACCGGTCTTTTTCTTTATGCATATTATGTACACATACGTATAATAACTAGTAATAATATGACCATAAATGTAGTTTTTTCGGAAAGTAATAACTTACTTTGGGCACACTTTCAACGATTTTAATAAACGAAAGGAATTTCAATAAATTTCGTAGCAGTCTACGAGCTATGCTACGGCGTAGCCCACGCAAAATAGAGTGTAGCAAATTAAATATGTCGGTGTCGGTATGAGTAATTCAACAGATTGTCACAAAGTGTTCATTAATGTGTTTTAAATTAAGTATTTTGTGTTTGTAAGTTCTTTTGCTATACTTTATGGAATAATAGAGTAACAATTCGTAGTCACTAATAATAAACTGAACATAACAATAAACTGAAGCAAAGATAAAGTCAGAATTACGCAAATAATTACAACTTTAGACTAGAGATAATTAAAAAATAGGCTAACCAGGGCGGCATAATCGCATGTGCGACAAAGCCCTTTCATTATGAATTTATATATATATATGGTATATATGGTAGGTACAAGCTTATCTTATAGATAAAACTCAAACTTAAAACACTTATTTCAATGAAACCATTTACAGGCAAGAATTTTAAATTGCCTAGGAATCGGTCAGTCAGAAAGATGAAGTTAGGTTGCCCATTCCAAAGCGTAGTAGCTTCCTGAGGAAGGCAGGGACTTTTTACTGGTATATATGCCTGTCATGTGGTCTCTTCTGCCGAGGATACGGCAGCCAATCAGCTCCTACATCGTCTTTGTGCAATGATGGTCCAACACCAACAGCGAATACCTTGGATTAAAACCTTGGGTTAAAACCTCTACCGTTTCACCATTAACGTGGACTAACTATCCGCTACTTCTGTCGTGTCGCCGCAAGCTGTATGAGAAAGCTCATACTGTGACAAGTTGTGAAAATATGAGCCAATCAACCAGTTTAAAATCAAGGTTGACTGCCAAATGTGCGCTGGAAGACCTTGGAGGCTATCATATATATAGCCCTTACGAGTATATTTAGCTATAGTGTACAAATTTTCAGGGATAAGTACCTACTAGTAGGGAGCAACCCAGAATGATGGCGTATTTAAATAAAAAGACGATTGTTAGAGTTTCGCATCCTGAGGGTTGCGTTCATGACATATAGCCGTCGTTAGAACTACTCCTACGCCCGGAAGCTAGAATATATACCAGCGAAAAAGCTAAAGGGAAACCGAGAGGTTTTTTATTACTAGTATGAAAAAGCACACCTAATAGAACGAGTTTACCGTCGGCTATAGACATGTCAAACACCGAAGGCCGTACCTACGGGTGGAAACGATTTCGTGGGGCATAATTTTAAGTACAAAACTACTGTACACTCTTCATAAATAAATAATAATATACGTTTCCGAACCTAGTGACAAAATCGGAAACTCATGTGCAATGTCGCTGGCAAGCCAATTCTTCAGTCTGAAACACACCATTTGGCTCGGCGGCAAAGTAGGCAAGGTGATCTCTGCTTTCACAAATGAGCTATTTTACAAGGAGCTGTTATACTATTTAAGAGAGGTTACGAAGAAAATACATTGAGCTAAAATTGCTATCTTATGAATGACTCTGAATTCTCTTGAAAGCATAGTTTTTAAGTATTTAGTCCATTTAGGAATAGTCATGACTTGTCTGTTCTTATTCACGTAAATGCTTTGTTTCGCTCTGCGTAAAAGTTAAGAATCATTTATTTTTTTGTTGAACAAGGATCAGCAGTCAATAATCTACTTAAGAATGTAGGCAATATAGGTATTAAAGCTATAAGCGATTATACGACTATATGAAAATATTTGAATAATTTCGGCACGAATTTCCATGACAAAAATAGCTTAAAAATGTGGGTATTAAATATTCAAAAGGCCGCCCTGTGCGTAAATAATACATTTCAATCATATCATTATTGAAACATAATCAAAACGTGAGATACTTACGAATAGCTACTTATTAATTAATCACATCTCAAAAACCACTACAATTCAATCGAAATCCAAAGTTTGGTACCCGTTTGATCGTTTAAATGTAACAGTAATTTTTGTTCAACTTCATCAGTCACTTTCAAGCTTGCGGTTCACTGGTAACAACATTCGGGAGTTGAGGGACATTTTAAAGTTAGCGCACTTCGCAATCGCTACAGAGGGGGTGGGAGAGGATCGCAGAGGAACAGCGACGCTACCGCGCACCTCGCCAGCCGACGTCGGACTGAGCGCCGGTCCTCGTAGGCCGAGCAGCCGCGCCATCGACGCTTCAAATTGTACCTTTCAGGTATCCACCTTATCTCCCCTTCAAGGTCTTATCTCATCAACTAATTAATGTGCGTGCCTCACTCATTTATTAGTTCTATCTTCACATCAAATGTTACTCGTGTTCCAGTGATTTCTCCCCTTACATTGTAATTTTATTCAAGTGACTTCATTCTCAATTTATATTTGAACAACTTAAAACGTGCATCTAATTTGTGCAGGTAAGACACCATTAAGACTCTTGACTTGGCTTAATTTCAGTTAGACAGTTCCGTAATTCGAGATTAATAGAATTTCCTTTGACGAAGGTAGGCGAATGAAATTGAAACTCAGTTTTGAAGTAAACGAGCAGTCACCATTACTTAGTTTCTGTGGTCATCTTCAAGGGAACTTGTTTTATTAATAACTTAGTTTAGATGATAACGAAGTTAGAATTCAGTACATTGTTGGAAATACTTCTTTAGCAGATCTGAACCGCTTTTCTCCGTAATCTGAAAATAGGAATATATTTCTGGCTTAGGATACTTTATCATTGAATTATTGATAATACAGAATATCGAATAAGGTTTAATTATTTTTAAATAGTAAAGCTATTTTTTATCAAAGTATTTCAATGATGTTTCTGAAACTTGATTTTGATAGACAATGACTTGATAGAAAATGGGCTTTAAAATATGTATTGGCTGGCTTACTGTTTACTAAACTAAACGGATCTACCGTTTAGTTATACCAAACTATGTAAGTAGTGAATAGTAGCAGTTAAAAGCCGACCATTAAGAATTCGTTAATTAAAAGCTCAAGCTTTAGTACAAAAATGTTAAATTATGACTTGCTTTTTAAAGCTAAGCTGTATAAGTTTGCCTATTGAATAAATTAGTATTTAAAAGCAGTTTGTTTCACATTCCCCAGTCAAAAAAATTTAAAAACCATGCAAGCCAGAGGGCTTGCATGGTTTTTAAATTTTTTTTATTACAATTTTATGCCGCCGGCAGAGGCCGGCGGCATAAAATTGTAATAAAAAAATATTATCAACAATTTTGTAACATGACTAATTATAATTATTATAATTTACTTTTCGCTAAATTATTATTTAATTTACATATATTTGAGCTAAATATTTACCATCACTCTTGATAAAAAATGCTGGCTGGTAGAATGCCACAGAAAAAGAAACTTAAAAAACCGGCCAAATGCGTGTCGGATCACGCACAATGAAGGATTCCGTAGATGGCATGAATTTAGTTGAAAAATTCATCCCATCTACGGAAAAAGTTTTTACAACTGCAAATTATTACTCGTTAACTTGTAGAGCCTACTTAGCTGTGATAGTTGCCCTTTTAATTTCGTTGTATATACTACTGCTGTGAATTTTTCCACATATCCAGAACCAACCATTTAGCTGGCAGGGACACACACACTTGATTCTTACAAATATTTAGCAAATGGATCCCTGAATCCAAAAATGGTTTTCCTAAACTCGCAATATTTTTAAACGACCTTTCCAACGACGCTGCACACCATGCGATAGACGAGAAAAAAAACATATTCCCACTTTACGTGTAGGGGGGGTAACCTAAAAAAACTTTTGTTTTCATGATTTTATTTTACCAGTTTATCGGCGTGATTAATGTGTATATCCATGCCAAATTTCAGCTTTTTAGTACTAACTGTCACTGAACTAAGCTGCGGACAGACAGACGGACATGGCGAAACTTTAAGGGTTCCTTGTTGGCTACGAGACCCTAAAAAGCCTCCAGCAATTCGATCTTCAGTCGTTTTGACGAGTGCTTTGTTTAAAATCAGTTCATCGGATTCAGATATTGATTTAATCAGGTTTTTATTTACTTTCCTCATATTCGAAATGAAAAGCAGAGTTAAACACTCTGCTTCGGGTGAGACCTATTTAGGCACTCGAACTATTGGGACCTAAATAGGTCCCTTTCATCCCTTGTATAGCAATATATTACTACATTGTTTGAAGACCTGCAAACAAAATGTATTTATATTAAAACAATAAACTGACACACAGCTTCATAAATCACACCCCGTCTAAACGTTAACACTTCAAATGGTCAACAGTTAGTAAATGCACAACCGTTAGCACTATTCATCATAACTTCGCACTATACAATATACCTGGGTACCCACGCTACTACACGTTCAATAAATACATAGTGATTCGATTTCTAGCCGTATCGAAATCTGTATCGATTAACGCTCGAACCTAGGCGTAGTTTACAGATTATGTTAGTACGAGATACAATTAATTATCTTTTTTACGTTAGCCCCGGGGCATAAAGGAAGCTGTACATAAACTACGCGCCTATCTTTTTCTTTTCATGTGGTAAATGACCAACCTGGTGAGTTTTAAAGCCGCCCATGGGCTTTTAACTTGGCTTCACATGCCGTCGACAAATATCTCTTAGACATGCCCGGTTTCCTGACAATATTTTCCTTCACCGTTCTTTAAACAAGTGATAATTATACAATACCGTCAGACTGCCTTTTTGGATTCATGTGCGATGAATCCAAAAAGGCAGTCTGACGGTCACACCACTAGGCTATCACTGCTCGCGCCTGTAATCCAACAGAAGAGGTGTTAGATTTGGTGACCATAAAAGCTAATTCATAGTACTATTGACGTGAATTCACTCCTAAAACAAGCAAAAACTTAGTGGTGGAATGCTAGTGAAACACTCACAAAACTTTCTTGAAAATGCTCTGAAAATTATGACGAATCCATTTAGAGCCACAAGATACAAGCGACGCTTAGTTTGTGGCTCACCATATACGAGTATGTCACATTGTATTGTTACTTTTTAATGACTAACCTTTATTATTATTATATTATACTCCACAGATACAAATATTATAAATGTAAAAGTAACTTTGTCTGACTGTCTGTCTGTCGAGACCTGGAGAAGGACATAGGCTACTGTAAGCGCTGCGCGCGCTCACAGAGTCAAAACCTATACGGGGTAGGCGCGGTAGGCACGGCGGGGTAGGCACATACGAAAATAAGATGCAATATTGAATGTTAGCTATTTATTTCCAGAAGACGTGCTCACTTTTACGCGCCTATCACTTAACAGTTGTTTTATAAAAACTATTAAATTTTAGAACAGTTTCTAAATTCGCTTCATTGATCGAATGCAACCAGAGTCATTTCTGTCAGCATGCATGATGTAAGGTTCCATTTTGCAGACGACATATTAAAAAAAAATGCATACAAATGAAGTCAGCGGCAACCGCTAGTTATAAATAAACCTAGCTGTAAATAATAATAATCTGAAACCAATTAATAAAAGGGTATATTGAATATGCAGACAGGCACTTGCGTAGCCTCCGCTTCGAGCTGTTTACATTGGTCTGGTTAAAGTACAAACAGGAGGTAATAGTTTCCAGGAACGCATGTAACGTAACGGAGAATGAATGCGTCTAGACGTTATTGTGTCGTGAGAGGGGGTCTTCAAAGCATGTGTGATTGTATCTCCGCCGTAATGAAGCGTGCTAAAAGAAATATCACAACTTGGCTTATACATTGAAAGAGGTAGTCGACTGTGATGTTTCTTGTGTACACACGATCAATGATAACTAATAGTTTTTCTTTTATGTCAGTAGTTAGATTAGTTCTGTTTGTTGTATTGTTTTGATTTGTGTAAGAATACTGTGGATATTTCAGGATAATTTGATTGTTTTGATAGATCATAAGTAATAAACACTAAAAACTTACTATTATTTTGTATAAACCTATCAAGTTGTCCTAAAATAGGTGTAACAACGTTTCACATCGTCTGTCTATGTCAATTTGTTATTGAACATGCGACTGTATTTCATTCTTCCATTAAAAAAACTACATCACCTAAGTGTCCATGGGACCAACATTGTAATCGCGAAAAAATTATCAGTCGTCGCATACAAAACTTCAATACCTACTCGATCCGAATGTATGGGATGACTGTTATGTTTTCTCGATTAGGTACGATGTTACTGTTGATGTTACTTTCTCCATGGGACTATGGAGAAAGTTTTTCAGTTTGATGGTCTGTACCACACCCTTAATTTTGACCACCCCTTTCTCATACACCCTGTATAGCGATACACCTGCCAGTGAAAAACAGTCGATGGAAATTCCGCGCATTCTCTGCTTATGTTTTCTATTTATAATACGTGACGTAATTTCGGCCTGATGAGTCCATGGATAATTTTAAAAGCATTGCAGATGTAAACGCCGAACATCCCATCCCGTAATTTCGGCAGATATGTATGTTGCCACACTAAATGTCCTAGGATACTTTTACATTTAATCAAAACAACCTTAAAAGTTAATCAATCGTCATTTAACTGTCGTAGGTTAAACAGGACCCAGTTGGGCAATTTGATGAAGTTGAATATAAACAGTTGAGCCCACCCTTTCATTTGTATTCCGCGGAGGTAGGTTACGTGATGACGTGCACGTTGGCCCGAGTCCCTTGGCATCGTCTGCAGCCACGGTTACCTGCATGTGCCTATGTAATTGTTTGGAAAACTGCTCGCATTAGGCTCTGCCGAAAGATAATATTTTATATGTTTTCAGAGCAACTTTTACGGAGCAAATGAAACAGTTTTGCGAACAATTTTGCATTTTGTCGTCTACGTAAGTAAGATAGGAATTTTGAACTTTGGATGTAGCTAGGTGCCTACTGCCTTGTCATTACGAGTACATTTACTTTATTATAGGAATAAAAACAAATAATACATACTAGGTTATACATAAATCCTACTGTAATATTAATATTATAAATGTGAAAGTTGTATGTTTGTTACTCAATCACGCAAAAACGGCTAAATGCTAATTTAGATGAAATTTTGCACACAGACAGTTTATAACCTGGATACTTTTTAACTCAGTAGTACGTTCCCGTGGATAATTTCCAACCTCCTCGCTGGCGAAGCCGCGGGCGAAAGCTATTAGGCAATAAATTGCGGCATTCATGAAATTATTTTAAAAGAAACAAAACGATTAAAACATAAGCAAGCAGTGACAGGTTAGTAGAGCATTGCCTTCAAGCGCCGTGCTGACCCATTTATCTGAGCTGTCTTGTACAACGAGACCTAAACATTGTGGCAAACAATACACTCATGTTCACATTTATTTTATTTTGTTTCACGGGCCTCGAAACGAAAGGGGAATTCGCTCTTATTCCGCAAAAATCATGTAGTGATGCTTTAAAAGTCAAGTATCCACTAATAGTACACATTCCTATAGTACTCACTTTACTGGGAACACCATCTATTTTTAATGGTGGTAATATTAACATTTAACCAATCAGTTTCACACGCACGGTTGGTTACAAGTGGTCGTTTACGGACTACTATCATGATGATGATTTCATTTCACACAGTTCGGTTTTTGTCCGCAAGTGTTTTATAATACGCCTCATACAAAGGGTGAGGCAGGTCGGAGCACCGTCAAATAAAGTGCACATAATTGTCAAGGTGAGTGGTGTGCGGTACAGTCGCAATTATTTACCGGCGAGACATAGGGGAATGAAGAGGTCTTGAGCCCACGCCAAGTGCGCTCGCCTCCATCCACGCCGTCGTGTTAAGAACTACCTACTCGCACGTATTCATAAGCTTTTATATTATATACTCCTGGTTTTCTCGCACGCGAATTTTTATTCCAACTTCGCCTTTAATTTGTTTTCAAATTATTTACACGCTAGGCAATTTGTGTAGAACGTTTTCTGGTTAATAGAAATAAATGATGTTGCATGATATGCTTACAGTTGTGTGCAATTTTAAAGCAGTTAGGTTTGTGGAATACTAAAGATTTTCCGACGCTTAAAGAAAACATCTTCGAGGTATGCTCGGCGTCTTATTTTGCGGACAACAATGATCCATTTTCTCGCTAGATCGGGATTGAAAGGAAAATATAGTGCAGGTCGGTATAAGCTACTTATCTAGCTCAACATTCTAGTACCAACAAAAACAGGTTCTGACTTCGAGGTATTAAGTTCAGCACTTAAACCGAGTAAAATGTAGGAAGAACGGATATTTTGTTGTATAAATATTTTTGTTACACTTCGAGTTTGAAGTTTTGACTGATAAATGGTGATGGGCACGCCCCCTGTCAGAACCTAATACCGTTATACAGGACTGGATATATGCGAAGGGTGTGTATGACATAGGTACACCACTATCTAACCTTTCGGGATCATGGCCGCAACCGTTATGATGACTTATATCGTCCACGTTTTGAAACGAAAAGGCTTTTATGTGGTTCTTGAAAGTGAAGTTGTCATATCTGCTCCTTTACATTAGATTGCATATAGATATATTTCGTGGAATGATCACTTAAGTCGAACCAACAAAAAGAAATGTCCTTAGTCAACGAATAGGTAACAAGAATTGCTTAAAATAACTTTTTATTTTTTCAGCTTTTCAAACCTTAGCAGTTTTCCCAACGACAGTGTTTCAGTTAGTAACATAACAATCAATAAATAAGCAATAACTTAAAACTGAAAGAAAACTGTTAGTGTGCTATGAAAACCTGCCCGTCGGTTTCATAAAACTCCTAAAATTCTATTGTAGTTTTGTGCAGTTACCGAACAATCCATTGTTATAGTTCGGTGTGCAGTAACACCGCATATTCTATTCAAAAGTTTCATGTATAAACCATTCCTGGGAAAATGGGAATGATCTGCTAGTTTAATTACCATATGTGTGGCTTCTTTAAATGATAATAGGCCATTATATCTTTGGCCACGCATTTTTCAGGAACGAATGGATTATGTCAAATGCACCTGCTGCAGAATGTACAAGGATAGACTTCAGGTTAAAAATGTAATTCCGAGAAAATCTGTTTACTCGGCTAATGAAGTAATTTAATTTGTCATTTTGTTGCCGAAGTAAAAATGCGAGTCAGCCAAAAGCTAGTGCAACATTAGAAAAAGGAAAAATTTTATATGGCAGTTGCTTCATATTTTTTCCAAAAAAAATGTATCTTTGGGGAAAAATCCTTGGTAGTTAGTTTAACTAACTAATACTTGTAAATTGTATTGTGTCACTAATAAATAGGCTCATCATTTATAAAATATCAGACAGTGTCATCAAAACACAATTCGCTGAGAAAAATTGCCTATAAAGTATTCGTCGCTACATAAAAATATTGTTATTGCTTATTTTCAATTTGCTCGTATTGCAAATGTGGGCCGGATAATTTGTTTGTATCGAAACTTCACTGGGTTTTGACATTTTATAGGTCGTAAATGGACTCGTAAGTGACGAAGTTCAAACCTTTTAAAAATAAATTACAGTGCTCTGCATACACCCCGAAGTTCATGCCCAAGTGATCTATCTGTCATATACTTCGTAGTACACAATAGACTTTATTATCACAATACAAAGATGACAGTCGAGTGCAGAATTACGAGTCTCGGCTTTAACAAAAGTTGAGCGTCTTCGACGACCCTCGCGGAAGTACTAAGCAGAAAACTTTTACGATGGTATACATCTTTGTAACTTCATTTAATATTTCACAAACAGTGTCATAGAAAAGCTTTACTTCAAGTTCATTTCTAGCAAGATATTTTAATTTAGCCTGGGGGCGTGAAAGCTGTGCAGTGGGAAGATAATAGCGGTTCTTAAAATAAAGCCTTTGTGTCATTATTCTGTGATGTGACGCGCTACTGTTCCGCACTTGGCGGTGTTTGGCCACGCGATGATTCGGCCTCGTTTCCCGAATATGCCCCAATATTGTGCAGTTTAAGCGCTGTAACATGAATATAAGCGACTAGGAAGTTAACATTACTATTGCAATATCAGCGTATAATACCTGGTCGTATAAATTTAAAAGATATATGTTTTGTGGTGAATATCTTAATGTTGCAATGTTATCTGCAATGTTGCCCACGTTGAATTTATTTCGATAAATACTGATTTGACTTTGGTATCACATTAGAGTAGTTTCGAAGTATTCATTGGTTGTCGTCTATAGGCAGTCACACATAAAATATACGTTTTAAAGTTATGCGCTATTTAAAAGTCTATAAAACGAAAATGGCTGCTTTCCACACAAAATATAAATTAAATATCGCCTTATGATGCGCTGTCAGCCAGTGGCAGGGTGTCACACACCGTTTTACTGTTTCAATTACAACTTTTATAACTAACATACATACTCCTATACTGCTGGATTTATGAAATGAATTAAAATTATAATAGGCGTCAAATTTTCATACAAAAACATAAAATAATAGTAACTGAATAAAAGCCAGGCTCTATGGACGGGACGCAAACATTTATAGCACTGTAAGTGACTGACCTACCCAAGGTATTGTATCTGCTCTCCAATATAATTTATGAAATGGCGTCCTCTATTTTTAACGATGGAATCGCACTCACGTCTGGCAAATTTAAAACAGTCGTAAAATTCAATAAAGCGTATTATTGCAGACATTTGTAAATTATGTTAGTGTTTAAATTGTTCGTTTTACGTGTTTAAAATAGATACGATGTTATATGTTACGATAGAATAATAAAACGCATTTAATATTGAATAGTTTTGTTGAATGTCAAACTGCTGTCTGACGTGCGTATTAACTTTGTAGGGCATCTATATATGCTTTAGATTTGTGTAAAATGGATTATATTGTCTTTTGATAACAATTTATACGTTAAAATATATTTCATTTGTGAAATGAATTCTCGAACCTTCACGTTATTATTGCTTGCTTAGTTTTTGCAGTCGTAGAATTAAGCTGGAAAAACAGAGATTCTTTTGGCTTTGTAGATGGACCAACATACAATTTTAAGGCACTATATTTATGTCAGGCGGTACTCCAGTGTTTAGGAACCATCCAAATACATGCACGTGCATGAGGTTTCATGCGAGACTCAGGCATTACTTAAAACGAGTTTAATGCCATTTGGTTGGTTGAAAATAGTTTTCAGTAATGCTTGAGTCTTGAGTGAGTTTCTTATATCTATTAGAAATATTGAGAAAAGATCGATACTTAAATACGGATTACGAATACGGGCGTAATATAATTATTAGAAATCAAGTATTTATGAAAATGAAAATCAGGATCGCAATAAATATTTTATTTGGCAATACTTTCGAAAATTAAAATGTTATTTATTTAATTTCGAAGGACGTGGCATCAAAAAGAAAATTCTTTGCATAGGTGTCGCAATGAAAGCCTTTCTGGCTTAGAAATATTGAGTTGTATCCGTAGCTACAAACGTTATTCAAATAGAGGGTTCCAGCCCGCGGCGTCATCCTATGGCCCCCTTGTTGTATACGCCGCTCTCATCGGCCTTTCAAGCTTTTTATACACAACATATGGGTATTGAAATGTTATCTATATGATGCGGAAGATGTATAGAAGTATGATAAAAGTTAGTACGCATGTAAAAAATAATTAAACAGATTTAGTGTACGTTTCTTTGAAGATCAAAATGAGCATTGCCTGTATTATTGCAGGACTTACATGTTTATAAAAATTTAACGCAATGTTTTAATATTGAAGTCTAAACAAAGGTGAAAAAAAAGCCACCACAATATCAACATCTATCGCTGTTTAGTTACGTGAAGATACTCTTATAATCAAAATATGATTGCGCGGCTCTCATAGGGAACTAATGTGATCAAAAAATTCATACGTGACCCCTTTGGAGAGCTTTGAACGTGTAGAAAGTAATTACCATAAAGCAACGTCTTTGCTCAGCTATAAACTGGTATATGGGGTAATAAATTACAAAAGTAAGATCATATATAAATTCTCTTGCATTATTTTACTTCCTGACAAAAGTCATCCTTTGAGATATTATAAAGGAAAAGGGTCCGGTAAATACCAATGTAAGTTGAACAGTCAGCTGATCTAAAACAACTTCAGGAAGGGAACAATGAGGAGCGAACTGAGTGACAGCCCTTTTGAATAAATAGTTTGAATAGTAATCGAAGTCGGAGTGAATGTTGGGTACATTGAAACGAAGCATTGTCACAATCTAAGGTCAGAAGGAGGTCAAGCGGCCGCGTCGAACGCCACGTCGGCAGAGCAGTCGTTGTTCTCAAAATAACGCGCAGCGGCTGTGCTATATTTGAAGTGTCTCACTACTTGAATAATTTATAAGTCGAGCTTCTCTCGAAGTGCACTGCATTTCCGTAGCAAAGCTCGTTGTATGAAACAGAATAAGTTCGCACTCAACTCAACTATGGAAGTGAATGAACAAAATCAATTTAAGAAATAACGAGTTGTGAAAGTATTGACTTTACTTATGCAGATAGAGCATTTGTAAGTCATTTTATCAAACGGCCACTCTACATAGAACGGTTAAATTATAAATTGCCATAATCTCCACAAATAGTACTCGTGATAGCGAGGGATACCTACTGCTTATCATCATCATGACACAATTCTCCAACAAAACGCGTTGTTCGCAACCCTAAGCAGCTTTTTGAGAAGAAAGGCTAACAAAGATTTTTATCAATCCACGCTTGTCGTAAAAGTTTACCGATGAGAATGGTTATTGTTATACAAGTGGAGATGTTATCTGTGCATGTACTACGTAATACATTTTTATCGTCTTTCAACCTTTTACTACAGTTACATCTCAAACGCGATGGTTCTAGGTAGGTAGCTTAGGTATACCTAGGTACTTCTTATTAGTTTTACGCCTTCAGACCCCATTATTTTATATATTTCAAATGTTAAAATACTATATTTTATAAAATTAATTTAATAATTATATATTATTTCCAAGCAAAATCTTAAAATTTATTTCACTCAAAAGTATTCATGCTGAAATGAGTTCCATATCGAAAAGCTATTAAGCTTTTCTAGTTACTGATCTAAAAAGCTCCACTGCGACCTATTTCCCTTACTTTAATCTCAAAGCTTATGCGGGATATAATACTGAACAAAATAAAAACTAAAATAGCAATGTTGGAAGACAATCCTTAGCTTAATTCCAGTGAGCAAGGAGTTCCTAACAGCTATCTCCGTTGGCTACCTCTCTCATTTTTTCACAGCAAAATAAATATTTTTGTGTTCGAAAATTCCTTTCCGGAATCTTGAATTCCTTTCTAGAAATAAAAGATGCCCGGACGCTTACATCGTCTTAATAATTTTAAAACGAGCTCTTGTATCCATATGGTTTATATTCGTTTATTTTATGCCGAAAGAGGTATTACTGGTTTGAAGAATGAGAAGAAATAGGTTCCAAATAACTTATTGATGTACTATGGTTTCGTTTCATCTGTAACTGCGTCCGTGGTGTGTCCAGTTCCGTGTGTCCAGTTCCGAGTTGAGTGAAAATGAAATAGTAAGTCCTTTTCGGGTTTCAAGATAACTTTCCATCTGAACCAACTTTCAACAGTACCTATGTAAATCGCTGTCAAGCCCGATAGGGATCGCAGTCATTAGGTCTTCGCCCTGCAGCGAGACACCACGGGCTTATAATAATAATAAATAATATTATCTGTCAAATGTATAATAATGGTGGTTTAATTTACGGTTGATACCTATAGCTTGTTTTAATCTTAACATACTTCACCCTACAGTAGTCTACCGACTACACTAATACCATGAACGTGCTAGGAACGTGTCAGGCAAAAAAATATCTTTGTATTGAAAATTATGAGACTATGCCCACTAGACCAGTGATCGGCAGACCGCGACTCGCGAGCCGCATGCGGCTCTTTGGCCTATAGAGTTTGGCTCTGTACAAATGTAAATGAGTGCTAGCCTAGGTACGCGTGGGGGTCGGGATTTCGGTCATTAAGCAAGATATCAAGTTTTATCCAAAATTTAAACTATCTTTCAAAGATTTATTACCGAACTATTTTCACCAAACATTAACAGGACATCGAAAATGATTTAATGCCTTTCAAATTTTTCCAAGGTTATCTTGTTAATAAGTAAGATGCCTTCATCATATTATTATCAGCCGATATGACGATGATGATGAAGGCATCCTACTTCTTAACCAGTTAATTTTACGAAGCGTTGTGGAGTAAAAGAGGATGGGAGTTTTAAGTCGACGATAACCGACTTTTAATGATTTTATACTGAAGATCACGTCTAAACGAGTAGTGTTAATGATTTGGAAAAAATATATGTTAAATTAGAGCATTTTAATAACTTAATATAGGAATATTTTAGATTATGTTTATATTACATAGTGAAATTAATTAGGAAAAAAACTGAGTATCACGCAAAGTCTATCCAAAAGGTGAAGGTTTAAAGACAATTTAACTATTGATCTTTTAGTATACGTGATTTATTAAAATACCTTTTGTTTTATGTATAAGTAATAAATTAATAATGCGTCTATTTGGGACAGCGTTCCTTGATGGGCGATTACTGGCTGGACGTACGACGCGTTGCGTGAGTTCAGTACAGAACACGCGAGCTAAACACTCAAGGTCACTGTCATATATGTGCGTCTTAATGATTAAGAAAGTGTATTGAGACAGTTTGGACACACAGAAAGTATTGGCTCTCATAAGAAATCTTAGACATTATAGTATTGACATTTGGCTCTATTGACTAATGAGTTTGCCAATCACTGCGCTAGACCATTCCGTCAACAACCAAGACCTTCGCGTGCACGGAGCGTCAACAATTGTCGGCGAGAATATGTTGCCGGTGCTGATACGCTCCGTGCATGGCAAGCGAGTTGCGACGTTGACAAACCGGCGCGCGCAGGCGGCGAAACGGTGAGCAGACGAGAGAACCGCGTATGATGACCGTTCTAAACCCGTTATAAACGGACAAATTTCTTAATAGCCATCGTATAGGTATAGGAAATAATTTTCTGACGCGTCTGCCTCACGCGAAAACACGGTGAACTACAACCGAAAGAATGGGATCTGTACGGATATGACACGCGGATGATACGTGGATGCTACGGTCACTAAAACCGATAAGCACAGGTACGATACGCTGTTGATACATTCTAGTGGGCATAGTAGTCCTTGTCATGTATCTTTCCGTGCCTGATGCGTTCACAGCACGGCCTATGGTACGTGGTACGGTTTAGTGGGCCGAGAGCTTAACTAGAAACTGGTTTAACTATCTGAAAATAAACTATTAACGAACTGAAGTATTAACATCAAAGATTTAATTTGTCTTTGTTTGTGCTTCGTCCAGTAATAGAACAAAGTACAAACTGTGTCTCCAGCGGTTTCCAGGATCCTTTTTACTTAGAGAAAGTTGTCACGCTCATTAGCACGGGTACAATGGATGGAACTTTTGCTTTTTATTCTATAAGCCCCGATAATCAATGAGCTTAAAAACCACAACAGCCATTTAGTGACAACGTTAAGAGAAAAAACAACAATAAACATTTTTGTTCAATCCCAGAGGCTACATAACTAAAGTTGGACAACGGCTAATTTAAAATGTTTCTATTACACTTGGCGGCATAAAATATGAGTAGGAATCAAGATGGCGCGCAAATGACAGTGGTTTTGCTAACGTTGTGCGTGTACATATAATAATTAGTCGTTTGCGTGACTACGATAATTACCACATTTGGTATAAATGTAGTGGTACACATGCCACCGCGAGCTTACAGTAATTGTCCAATTACAGCGCTTGTGTGTCACACATTAATGTTGAATAGAATCGAGTGTCTGACCTTGTTTAGGTCCACATATAATTGTTCAATTTGATTTTGAAGTTAACATGTTAGTTATTGAACGGCAACGCACCTGACATGCGACAAAGAAAAAATATCTACTGTTTTCACTAAATTCAGATAAGCCCACTAAACCATGCTTTATGTCTTTTGTTGAGTTTTTTTCCAATACGAACAATAGGGATGTTGACTGGGGGAAAAAAACTATTTAGTCCGGCAGTTTGCTTTATCATATTAATAAAAATAACGGTTTTTTTTTGTCAACATCCCTATTGTTAATATTATTGTTATCACCATACTTAGCGAATGGATTAGCGATACTAATAAGTTTCTACTAGAATACTTTAAGATTCTTCTGCCCATCTTATTGACATAATCCCCTAGTTGCCTTTTACGACATCCACCGAAAGAGTCAGGTGACATACTCTTAACCGGGAACCACGCGACGTTATTTATACAAAAAATAAACCACTCGGTTGTATTGGTGTAACTTTAAATGAGTCGTAGTATATTTCGTAGCACGGTTAGCTACGACGTAGACGTCCTACGTGTTTCGTGTGCAGTGACTACGCTAGCTTCGTAGTTAGATCGATCACTTTAAAACTGATAAATCTTGTGAAATGAAGTTTCTCTTACAGTAGAAATTAGATTTCTTGAAGAGTTTTTGCTTTGTATAATGTATAGAAGCATGTTTTTTATGTAAAAAATGTATGCAAATCTTCAAATTGTTGTCTAACACTATTGAAGAAAGTAAATAATAGGATCATTGTTTTACATGAATCTCAATACTACAAGTTATCCCGAGTCCTGCGTGCGTAGGTATACTAATCTAACAAACAACTATCTGTACCGTACAAATATTAGTTTTGTATTCGAACCAGCGACCCGTAACGTGGAAGTCGATAATAATTTTCTATCAAAGTCTGTTATGTTGTCAAATATTTACAATGTCTATTCACTTAATCATTCAAGAACCACAAGAACCCATTATTTTGTTAAGATTGATTAAATAAACAATTATTTTAATGATCAAAAAGGCCGCTCATTACGTATTCAAGGCCAGAAGGTCGTGGTAGTCTCTAAAGCATGGCCGGCGTTTTATTTACTTAAAAGCCGGATTATGGCCGCCCGCGACACTTCCTGCCACACTATTTAATTCGGTCTACGCTATTTGAATGGTCTATTTTGTATCTGAAATGTAGATTTCATAAAGCCTAACGGTTAAATAAATTCACAATGCTACTTTGCATACTCATTTTTGAAGTGCCATTTAAAGGTTCATTTAGCGCGAAGTTCAGGTTTGAGAGTCGCTCAGTGGTGTCTAAGAATAGCGTAATTATATACCTGGAGTATTTGAAGTATAACAGGCTTGAAAGAGGCGATTTTGTACGAGATTTTAAATCAAAAGGGATGAATTAAATATTAATTGGTACTAGAAATTAATGAAGATTAATTAATGAATTAAATCTTCCCTGAGCTTTTTGACTGGAAGCCTCGTCAAGCATGTTGCTCAAAGGAGACTCATACTATAATACCGCTTTACATCTGTAGGTACGAGAAGCGACATTTACCTCAAAGATTTTACCTTGTCTTTCTGATCAATAAAATACGTGTTGCTGTAAATAAAGGTCGTTATAAGTAAATTGGAATCACCTTTTTGATGTAGGTATTTATATAGACACTAGTATTTAAGACTTATTACAAGATTTTTTTTACTATTATCTGACTTTAACAAACACATTTTCGAAGGCTTTTTTAAGTATGGATATACCTGTAACAGAAGACCTCCCTCTTCCATGTCTATGCGTACACATTCAAAGTCTGTTAATGACAGAATCAATAAAAAAACAGAGACAAAACGAAAGTTTTCAAACCTTTAATAAAATAAGTAGTTACGAGTTTACATAATAAGAAAGCAACCGAGTCGTCTGCTTTCCTTCTAAGTTTGCAAGGCGTAATCATAGAATGAAAGAGTCTAATTATTCCTTAAATAATATCGTTTAATAAAACAGACGCTAGACGGATGCTGCGCAACATTTAAACTAACTTTAACGCAAGGAAACTTATGAGAGGAATTAGTCAGTTTATTTAGTTTTATTCCTGAAATGAAACTAAATAAACTGCATAAAGTTGGAGCGGGTATTAAAATGAAGCTTTTGTGTTTTCTAAATATGTTATTTTTAGGAAGGTTTCGTGTTTATCTCCAGTAAGGTGTAAACCACTCCATCTCTGTTCCCGTGGGTGTCATATATTGGAGGATAGGGTCAATGGTGTTATTACCTTTGCCGAAAAGAGGGTAGACAGTAACATCACAGTACGAACAACATAATGTGATTTCAGTGTATTGTTTGCAGTTCCATGTATGTATAAATTTACTGTGTAAACGTAGCCTATGTATTTCGTGTAATTATCTTTCGGTATTTATTTGGTATCCCTAACATTACTAAATCCACATTGTCTGTAACATTGTCTTCGAAAACATGAGATGGCTAAGTCACACTGTCTTTTTAGTATACTCTACATAATAGAACATAAATTGAGAAGTTGAATCTAACTTTGTGTTATTAACTATCTTAGTAGACATAAAGTTCAAATGTATTTTACATTGTTTCTTTACCAGAAACATAGTTGATAATATAATGGGAAGCAACCTGATGACCAGTTCTGGAATATTACGAAAATACTATTGTCATTTCAGATCATTGCTTTATCTCTCTCAATATTATTGAATTTTTCCTATTACAACCATGCTTAGTTTAAAAAAAGTTATTATATCAATGTAACAGCCCAAAGCAATTATCAATCAAGAAAAAAGAGAATCTTTTACCGATAAGACCGCCCATTGTGTCACCGTATGTAAAATTTCTAAATTTATGTATGAATTTTTATGGTGTACATAATAAAGAGTATTAATCCTATCTATCTATGAAGAAGTAAATTATCACAAAATCCAATTAAGAAGTAAATTACGTCAATTCAAATGATATTAAATTTAAAACACGTTCATCAACAAATTAAAGGAGGAGCAAATTACTTGAAAACGGGTTCAATCTCAGATGAATTAGCGGAAACGACGTAATCTCCAACTAAACCTTAACTTGACCGAGATAACTCGGAAGTTTCAAGAAAAAGGAGGTTCGCACTTATCAGATAATGCGACTTTCCAGTTTGTAACAATGATAGTGACTCCGTTGTCGTTTAAGGCGAAAACTTTCTGTTGGGGTTTTAAACTTTTTTCGTAAACTGGAGTTGTGTGTATCGGGCCACTAAATCTTTAATGTTTTTGTAGTTTTATTGTAACAGAGTTTTGGGGCATTTTTTAGGAGTTTAAAGCAAAAGTTTTTAGTGGGGAGATTATCGCAGAGTAACTTTTTTATCTACGAGTCGTTGCTTTAGATTGCTTAAATATTTATACATGGATTATCTCTTCGTTTAGTCTGAGAGAAATTTAATGCGAAACGAGATATGAAAATGTACCGTGGGATATACATATTTTTTTGAATACGCAATCAGTTATTAGATTAATAGTTAAGAATACAAAAACACTAATGCCACGATTCCAACAAAGAATAAACGGATATTCACGAATAATGCCTTGTCATATTATAATTGAAAGAATTATTAACCTCCGAGCTCCCGCATCGCAAATATCAACGTGATTTCAAAGACAGCGTAGATGCCATACGGGGCTGTCTATCGAGCAGGGGATAAGGAACGAATCTAAACGTTCTTCTTCCATTCCTACAGGAGCATCACATTCGCTCTTAATCCAAGATTACGCAGCCTTACACATACGCATTTGTTTTTAAATCCTTCTCTTAAAACTGGGCCCAAACGTTATGATGAAATGTGGTGGATTACGACGTTAAACGTTTAGCGAAACCTCGTCTTGTGAGAACTCATTTTAGGGTTAAATAAGCGAACCAAGTGTTCTAGGTTTTAACTTTGAGAACGGGTTTACTGAAATAAATGTTACAGACAAATGAAAATGAATTTTGGAATAAAAATCACAGCGTTTTTATAAAAATACTAGTAGCCGGAAGGTATTAATAACGCATTGAAATTATCAGTTATTGACATCTATGAAAGCATTATTGTATTAAATTGACTACTAAAATATTTATAAACGTTGTTATCAGAATTGAGTCCAAATCGAATAATTACGTATATTTTTTGTACAAGTGTTCTGTCTCGTGCGTGTTTTATTAAATGGTTGAATACAAGTAAAAAAAACATTTTCTATACGGTCGATTCCATTATTGCGGTCTATTAATATGGTTTTCCATGGTGGCTTTTCCGTGTTTGTTTTTTTTTTTTTTTTTTTTTTTTTTTCACTTTCATTGAAGTGCAAGAGCCACCAACATAAAAAATAGTGACATTATGTACTTATAAATCGTTGGTTAAAAGGTAAAACTTACTAAGTGACATTTTTGGTAAAAAACACTTTTTTCATTTTCATCACTAATTCGGCATAATCTTTCATAGGAAAAACTCATCGACTGTACTGATTACTAAAGTTTTCGAGTTACGCATTTAGAAAAATCCGTAAGTAAAGTTTTTAAGAAGATTATCAAGAGGAAAAAATCATTATAGATTTCACAAAACTGATATTATTGAAAGGTTGCCTGAACCTGACGTAAATTAAACTGAAATTGCGGATAAGGGTAAGCCTAATCGTTAATTTCAGATTCATTTAGTATTAATTTCATAATATTAATAAAGTTTTGAATGTTATGCACTTATTTTGTTTTAATTTCTTTCAATACGTACGTTTTTTTTTAAATTCATTAAATACGTACGAAACGTTAAAAGCCGAGTAGTTTAAGAAAAGCCCTAACAAAAAGTCATTAAGTACATTTATTTCACTACCATCTAAACTAGTAATTTATTGTTCCTTATTAAAACGATTTTTAGATGGACTCATAATAACTAGCTTTTATGTAAATGTCAAAACATTCAGTTAAGGACTTTTTTTTTCAGGCTGAAAAGTTATTAAAATGTCAGTATCTTCTAATTATTTAAAACACTGATTGACTTTTACCTTTAAACCAACCAAATAGTAAAACTGCGTTGCAGCTGTTGCAGCTATTTAATAAGTATGTGTGAAACTGCTACCTTACTCCTGCCAGCCTATTTTTACGGCGGAAACTCCGATACTTTAACGTAGACCGGCAAGACCGATTATCAGATTTTAGGATGTTTGACTACTCTTGACTTCTGTGAACAAAAAAGGCTTCAAAGTATTTTACAGAAAATATTTAGTTTTCTACCTATTTAGACAGTATAAAAAGTATGTGTTGGTTTTAAACAATTTAATTTGACCATTATGTAAATTCAAGTGATCAAAATAGCTGTCTATGCACATACATGGGTACGTTTGTTGTGATAAAACCCCTTCGTATTCAACGGATTTAATTACAAAACATAAACAAAAATCACTCATCCGCAATCTTAATGAAATGCTTCAATTATTCCTCACATTGTTAATTCAAAACGTGCGATTATCTGAGGGCGGTCCGCAATTTGTGCTTGAATCATTGACGTGGCGGCGCATCATGTATCAGAGAGGAAGCATGGGTGGAGGGTACATACATTTGTTACGGGATGCCGAGGCTGCGATGCTGCACGCCTGTAATACATCTTGCTTCTGAGGCGCTCGCCGCCTCGCCGCCTCGCCGCCGCGCCGCTTCGCTACGTCATGAATATACATTAGTCATTACACAATTTACACTCATATTTTGTAAAGAACACAATAACGTACAAGAAATTACCTTCCTAGGTGTAGAAAGTATGTAGTGCCCAGCGCTATGGTGGTAACACACCTTTCTCGTATTGATAGAATATGGTCTATATGGTAAAAGTTTAAGTCTCGAATTAAAGGGAAGGGCTATATTGAAGCTATTTATTGAATCACTGTAGCACTTAGTAACAAGAAATAGTAAATATATTACAAAAGATGTTTCTTATTCATTCACTTAATTGATTTGCAAAGTAGGCAAGATAAATAAATGTTGCTTGTCCAAATTCAAAAGCTGAAGTTTCCTTTACGTCGGCGCCCGCGCGGAAGCTTTTTTACACCGAAAAGTTATAAAAACTTTTAACTAATTAAATTAATATTTGTAGATCGTTGATTAAGAAGCTCTGGAATGCTTTTAGCGTGAATGTAAGGCAAATTTTGAGGGAAGAAATAATTTCACCAAATATTTCGCGAAAATATGACTTTCAGTTTGATCATTGCGGATATTTGAATAAGTAAAGAGAGTAGGTTAGAAATTGCTAAAACATTCTCAAAGGCCTGAGTTTTCCGAAGCATTTTAGCTATATCCTTTCCAGGTAATTGTGTTATTGTACTACATAATTATATTATATTATATTGAGGTGATTCGTTTGTTTTCACCAAATTGGTAAGCAAAAAATTACCCAGAAATGCGATCGTTTTGCAAATGCTGTATCAACAATATGATAGCACAAAAAAATGCTATCCCACGCTACACTTAACTTGGAGTCTCAGCTCGGCAAAGTTAAGACAAGTAGTGATTCAGCGAGGAGAATGTTAAGTTGGCGACAGAAACAAAACAGTGCTAGTTATTGCACATTAGGGGGCGCGCTGGCGCCTCGTCGCCTTGCGCGCATTAACGCGACCATTGCAAACTTCCTCCGCGACTCCAGCCTCGCGCCTTGCGCCACAGGCCTCTGTACTTAAGAGTCTAATTAGCCGTAAATTGCATTCAAAATTGGACTCTTGGCCGAGAATTGAGTTTTGAATGCCTAATTTCCCAGAATAAAGGGAAATTGTACCACAATTTATGTGTCAATCTGTATTGTCGTGGAACACGAAATGGCCATCTTAACGGGCTGTCGATGGGCAATTGTTTTATAAACTTAACGCCGGTGTTAATTTGGAAAGTTTGCTGAAAGAACATTGTTTAACTAAATATATAGCCCTATAATATCGTTACATTTTCTTTCAAGTTTTTTAATGTTCATCTAAAATTATGTATGTGGGTAACTAGTTTCTATTCAATGAAGGCAATAATATATGAACAGGTGCTTAAATTTTTTAGTTAACCTCTGTCCGTTGCAGGTACTCATAAATATAACCACAGGTATTTTAAGTTTCTAAATTATTCTCAATTATTAAACAAAAATTTATAGCCCAAATAAATCTCACAATTTGAGAGACCTATGTAAGTTAAATATGTAGTGATACTCTCGTTTTATATCGTCGTACCCATCCACAACACTTTATGATCAAGAAATACGTAATTTTGTTTTACATGTAAGCATGATACGAGCTTGTTAACTTCTATTAAACTTTATGTAGACGTCTTGCCGGGGCTAATAAGCAGCCCAAAATTAATTTGCTCCATAAAATCAAAGGCAGAATCTAATTTACTGTATCTTTACCATATTGTTTGACAACAAAATGTTACGAAATGAGTCGAAATTGAATAAACAAATTGAAATTTTCTTGTGAAAACAACAATATCAGGCTCAAGTTTACTGTAAATATAAATAAGTGGGTCTGTTTACCAGTCGGCGGCACAGACGAATGATTACACGGAGGGCCTTGAATATTAACGTTCCGGACTCATTACCGTGGAATCATGTATTATGGACAAAGCGGGAAATTAAAAGCAATTTATGCGGAACCTTGCTCGCACTCGACGTCCCCGCAACCATACACATTTGGCTTTTTGACGATGACGTAAGGAACTTATCTGGGCAACCCTTTCATGAGCATATGGTTTCGTAGCCAGTGGGCTTCCCTATAATTTCATGTCCATCCGTCTCTCTGTCCGACCCTTTGTTCGTTTGTATCTGGCAGGCTCGTGAGCGTGAGTTTGTAGTGAGATGTATTTTCAGATAAAATTTCGCAGAATTCAAACTGACCTTTATAATTTTTTACACCAATTAAGAGACTTTTTTATAAGTATTTGCTGTTTTTAAGACGAACTAAATAGAAAACATAGAAATTGAAATTTCAGACACTTGTGTTTTTATTAGGTAGATAATTCAAAGGATCAAAAACATTTTTTGATCCTTAGGTAGATAAAAATAGCTGCAAAAATGTTTCTTTGTCCGCTTGTTGGAGCACCCGTAGGTATAATAAGATAAATCTGATATCGAATATTTTTTACACATAGACCAGTAAGTGGGTTGAATAAAAATATTTTTGGATCCTTTAATATCAGCTACCGATACATAAAAATATGTTTATTTTTACCGAACGGTTTCCACGCCAAAGAACGTTACAACGTAAACAAAACACAAAGGAAATTGTTTTTCGTCTAACAAAAAGAAAGTAAAACGCTTGAAAGTTGAGAGTTAATTTATTTCGAAGTTGTTTGCCAGTAATTTGTTGTGGCTGCGTCCTCGGGGAAGACCGCCGGCGCACACTGTTGTTACACAAACTTTTTCGTGTTACGAAATTCGAGTCGGCTACTTGTGAACTTGGGTCAGACCTTCAGTGTTCTTCTGGGAACTAGGTATCTTACCTTTGTTAAAGGAGACCTCATAAACGTATTAAGGAAATTTGAATAGAGCGACTTACATAGTACAGTCAAGTCTGTCTTCTATTTTGCAAATATGTGTAGAATTAGGTGGGATGTACAGTCACCAAAAGAGCTCGGTATGCAGTCCAAAAATGTAAATCTTTGCACTAAGAAGGTGCTAATCATACGATTCCGTGAAATACAAAAATCAGACGAACGAATTCAAATAACAACTGCGTACACGCACATAATGGGTTAAAAGGTAGTTAAAATAAATTTATATTTATCTCTTTTGTAAAATCCAAATATCTAAAAATCACAACAATGTAGTCCAGATATATTGTAATCTAAATTGTGAGGGTTTACCTAGATTCTAATTTTAGCTATTAAAGTAGGACGATACGTAACATCAAACTTTGTTCTAGGGTGTAAAAAATAGTTGCGATAGAATCGTTTAAAGGCACGTAAAAACCACAATAGTACTTAAGTAAAGCTGGCTCGCTGGCTCACTGCCAAGGAGCATATACTAACCCGTTTCGCTTGATTCCTACAACTTGTGAAAGATAAGCGTCTGATACAATTTATGTCTTTCTTTTATTCTTATAATTTTTGTTGGAATCTTTATGTATAAAGTTTGAAACTGTTAAATTAGGTTACAATGTGCTGTGCCAAAGGAATACACGTCGTATGATACAGTGTGGTAAAAATATTGGTATAGCTTGTTCACTCTGAAATAACGCGCCCCTCAATTTTATTTTTACGTCCACGCCGCGGCCCTGTGTACGTAAAATGCGGTAATGGGGCGCGTCATTTCAGAGTGACAAGCTATACCTAAGTGTTAAATATTGCTAAGACTGTCTGAGTGAATACTGTCATCGTAGGTATTAGTAATGGAACATGTCATGTAGTTATTAACTTCACATAATTATTTCTATCTATCGACTATCATATTGAAACCTGTGCAGCGGTGGTTGTGTAAATGATATTTATATACTCGTAATAAGATAAGATAATATATATGTATTTGCTCAAGCATGTGTATCTCTACACGTACAAGAATAAAAACGTACATGCAGGATGACATAAAAAATACTGATTCAGACATGTTTGACACATACTATGGCGTGCAAATATGAATAATAATTATTCAAATCAAATGTAAATAATTTCTGAGACAAGGAGCTTAAGCGTAATGACGACGAAAACACCAAAATTATTCGTACAAAATAACCAAACAGCTACCAATATAGCTACGTATGTTGTATCATACGACAACAACATTGCAGCTTCCGTAATCAATTACAAGCTTATATTGTCTGCCTACGTATGCGGGGAGTACAAATCATGAAATTAATTATGAATGAATCTAGTCATGATGTCGAGGGAATTCCCTCAGTTGGTAATCGTTGTTAGCAATAGCACTCTATTCTGTAAATGTTACTTCGAACCTCACTCAAATTATCGAATATAAATCAAACTCAAACCATTTATTTCAAATAAACCTCACAGGCACTTTTGACTTGTCAAGGGGTCGGTCAGTCAGAAAGATGAAGCTAGATGCCCATTTCAAAGCGTAGTAAGTACCTATGTAGAAGAACGGGCAAGAAACCCCACGGACACTGTTTTAAATCAATATATGGTAATAAAATATTGGTTACATCATTCCTGTTGAAGTTAAACATGTGAGAAAGATGCAAAACGTTAAAAGCGTCCGTAATAGAAATAAAACAAAACAATTCAAAAATTAAAAAAGAAAAATTAAATCGAAAGCGAACTCAGTTCATTCATCATTCAAATCATTGCGTAATCACATCTCGCCATCGTTCGAATTTCGAAGCGGTAAGTATCTGCAGAATAAACCTTTTTAGACTTGGAAAACGTTGAAGAATAAAAATGGCCGTTTGACATATGTTCTGTACAAAAACTGTCATAATTATTCCTCTCATAAAAGTTATCTCACGATTGAAAATTCGGCCCTTAGTGTTTTTTCTTTGTGCTCAAATCACTGGTTTAAATATACCATCTTGACGTCAGAGAAATACTTCTGTCAGTTAACGAATTGTGTTCTAACATTGTTAAGCTAATAAGCAGAAAGAAAATTTTGTTTTTAACAGGCATTTCCATTAAAAAGCAAGTTCTCGACATTGTCTGACGTCTGTGAAAAAGTTTCTTTGATTCTCTAATTAGTTTCATAGTTATTTTACTTATTAGTGCTAGCTCGCGGCTGTAGGTAATGTTAGGTTTTGCTGTTTTAGAAATCCTGACAAGTAGATGTTTGTAGCAGGCCATAATGTTATAATATGCTCATTATACGAGTACGTCACCCTTTGTCTAAAGATGAAAGGCTTACGAATACAGATTACATTCTTCAAACTACAAATAATAATACCGACTAACGATGCCAACAGAAAGAAAAGAATCACTTGGTTTTATCGTGAATTGTTTATTGTTTTTTTTTTCTGAAATCTTCAGAAGGGCAGATTTCGTAGACTCTACCCCAGTAGCCCATGCAGCATCGTTTTATATTGATGTTGATAATGACGACAATACTGTTATCAAAACGTTTAATTAGGTATTTCCGATCCATCATATTTCAGACAAATTAATTACACATCAAAAATAAACAAAGAACTGTTGTAGCGTTTGTAATTTCGCCGAGAACGTATCACCGTCATCAGGAATAGAATTTGTTTAAGACAAATTTATATTCCCCATTTACCGGCGGAGCAGCGTTCATCGCGCCGCGATTTAACTCATAATTCGATCTCGGATCGAACGAGATTGTAGTCTTGAGAATTTTATTAGGAATTGTAAAGAACGATGGTAGTACTAGAATATAAGTTTTGATCTAGGCACTTTTTGGAGTACCTACCTAGTTTGAAGATAAATATGAAGTCTGTAATAGACGTATTAAAACATATCGTAAAAGTGAAAATGAATTTTCCGAAATTTTTGCTAAAAGGCTTAACGTAAGATGTATATTCATACTTTTGTTACTAATATTGCAATATTGTTAGTAAAAAGTACTTATGAAGTCACTAGGATAATCGTAATAGCATCGAGATTCTCGAGATACATGGCTATTGGAGTTCGAAACAATCATCTAGGGTTTTATATTCCTAGTGTAAAATTGAAGACCTCGGTAAGTAAACCTATAAGCTGGCTCGATTTATGTAGGTGTATAAGTACTCGTGGAGACTTGGGGTGTTTCGTGTGGGCACGACGTGGGTGAGTACCTACATTGCAAAATTTGCTTAGTTCAGACATGTACCTAGGTGCTCTAGATAATGTTCACAAACCCTACGTTTTTTTCGACAATCATCACTTAACAAATCCAGAAATTCTAGTTATTTTTGTCTCAAGTAACGGAAAAAATCACTATTTCTTTATTTTCTATATTTGTACTTTACTTTGAACGGTATTAATGCTACTTTTTCTCATATTGAAGGTATTGCGTAGGCGGTCTGTGGGCAGAATGGCAAAATGAAAGATTCTTTCATCGTGATTTAAATAAGCGAAAAGATTCTACGCAATTCTTTTAAGATCAGGGTCAAATTGCTGGCACGCGTCATAAGAAAAAGGTTATGGTTACTATAATGGAATATTCTACGTTAAGGGGGATGCGCTTTTATTAAATATGCAAGTCCGTGTCAGGTTGTATGTTGATCAAAATATGATTCGCAACTCTCTAAGACAGAATATGCTCCAAATGTCATGATACATGAAATAGTCATTCAATAAGGTAATATGTGCTTAGAGAGCGGTATTGATAATTTTAATTAATATAATTCTGTAAATACGTATTTGTTACTGTCACGAATCAAATTTTGATCAACAGACAACCTGATACAGACCTGAAAATTGCATGAATCGTACGTAAATTTGAATTGCCTGGGCTTGTCGCTTTCGCCTGAAAACAGCGCAGTGAGCAACCGCCTGTTTGGTTTGTGAGTGATCAAGCGTGCGGCTGTTCCTAGCTTTCATGCCACTATGAGGGCAAGCAGCGGTCAGGGAATTACTCTGTCAGCCTGAACAACGTATGAGTCCGACTCACATGCAAACACTGGACAGCTAAACAGCGTCATCCGTGGTCATGTATAAATAAATATGTTCAGAATCGAATTTACTCGTCGTATAACGGATTCACGAGCCTTTATCGGTCTTTTAAATACCGGTCAGTAAGTTATAAGAACCCGGCACTAAGTTTAGTTAACTTTTACTATTATATACTTTAAAATTCTACGTTTAAAGGCACATACACACGAGAGCCATTACTATTAAATTCTCCTCTAAGCGTTTAAATAGGACAAAGCTAGTCGTGCAAGTATCTAGATTCATGAGTCATTAAGAAGCTAGATGCGGCAGCTTCGAACAAAGTTGATTCTTCTCTTCGTGTACGGGTTGCCAATTAAGTTTACGTAGCGGACATCGCACCGGAAAACTGCCAGTAGGTGCATAAAAATGCTAGGAAGATAAAATTGTTATTTATATAGTTAATATTTCATGTTCTTATGTCGGCGCATGTGTCAACTGTCCATTGTTTGTGGTCGCTGTTTTTATTGGAGTACCTACGCGAGTCCAGTTTACATGAAAAATATTAGATAGTGGCGAGTTTTATAAACATTCCGTGTTGTAGTTACAGGACTTTTTTGAAACATTTTGTGGGTCCAATTCGTCCTGTTTCCCCTTAACTTTTTATTTATTGCCATCCGGGTAAATAGTCATCGCAGCTAAATACCGGATAGAAGGTGGATGTCGGACATCCGCCAACCTTTGCTCAGCGTGCGAAGAATACATAAAAATCGTGAGGAACGTTTAATCGTCCCCAACCTCGTTCAGTGCGCCCGTCTAAGAAATAAGAGGTTCACTTGAAATGAGCAAGCGATTTATTTGCCACTGCGGGCGTTCGCACTGATAAATATGACCAATAAAGGAAAACAAAATGTCCACAAGAGAAATTATTGCGGTGCCCGTAATTTACCTCTTCGTTTATTTCTCTACATTTTTCGTTTCTTTGAATAAAAATATAATTTAATACGACGAAACGGTCAATTACTTTTCCTGAATGTTTTTGTTTGAACTAGTTAATTTTAGGCTCATTATTATAGAGACGCACTCCACGATACGACCGTTGTTCACTGTTCATTTATGTTTTAGAACACTACTATCTGAGTCCCGTGGTTTCACTCGCAGAAGTCTCGATCCCGTGGGAATATTGGGATAAAAAGTATATTAGTAGTATTCTATGTCCTAATCCAGGTCATGGTCTACCCATGTGCCAAATTTCATCCAAAACCGTTCAGCTGTTTTAGCATGAAAGCGTAACAGACAAACTCACTTTCGCATTTATAATATTAGTTAGGATTTATCTTTTGTAATAATGACTCCCAGGTGTTCGGTTATTTCAACCAAAATAATTGAATTTTAGGTTTAAATCGCGACTCTGCAAAAAATTTGCAAATATAAATATTGAATACAGCTGGAGGCAATTTGCGTAAAAAATTAGGTTGGTTGCCGAATGCCTGTAATAACGGTGAGTTACACCTAATTCTGGTATTGTTCCGTTATTCTTTACGCACGTTCGAATTCAAAATAAAGATATTTATTGCCCAAATAACTGTTGACTGTTGTTTTCGGTTGCCATTCGTAAACAAAGCGTTTACAATAAAATAGCTCTTTGCTTCGTTAACTGGAATGAAATGTTCAGTCAGGAAGTCAATAATCAACGATAAATAAAATATATTGTAAGGTAATTTGGGACGCTTTCACGTGGTTGAACATTAAAAAAAATGCTAGAACAAACAATGTAACAAAAGATCTTTAAATTGAAGATGTTATAAAATATTTTGGCTAGCATGGCTTCATTCTGTATAATAAAATATTCCGAAGAGATTTTATTTTTATTTTTTAACTTTGCCCGCACAAGGAATTCCCCCTGTATTGTGGGTGCATTTACAGGTACTCACATACACAAACAGCCAGACCTGGAACAACTACTAATAATAGGTCATACCAATATATGTTCCGTGCGGGAATCGAACCCGCGACACGCAGTGCAGCAGTCATTCACTTAACCACTGCGCCAACCGTACCGTCAAAATTATTTTATTTATTAATTAATTGTCTTAGGAATATATTTACGAATTTTACGTATGGATTTAGCTGAAAATCGAAAATATTTTTTTATGACCAATTTGGGTTAATGAGATGTCTGGCGATGCGTGGCGGCGACACGTATGATTTTTTACACATAGGCTTGTGTTGGCGGCTATTTTAAAGATTGATCAACCAACTAAAAATACCTTAAAATACCTGTCGTGGTATATGTATACCCACCTAGAAATTAGTTTTGATTTCGATGTTATCGCCACAAAAAGGCAATTGTCATTATCTAATCCATGTTGTGCGTGTTCATAGTGGCTAGAACTACTATAAATCTTTAAAGAGGCTATTTCAGCATGGCCCTTGTCGACACAAACGGAAATAAGAAGGCTACAAATAAAAATATATTCTACATTACAAAAATGTTTAGCACGTATTCAACAAAATGAAAATATTGTACCAATATCTAGCAAGCTAAAGGTGCTGAAGCATTCATCTTATGCGACGCTCGATGAGTGTATTTTGGCAGATGTAACATAAAATATAGTTCATGAATAATGTGACACGGTTCCCGGCGCGCGAGGCGACGGGAGCCTGGGCCTTCGCCTCTCGTAAATATTCAGGGTCCGACTGGCGACGCTCTACGATACATCAAAGTCGCGTTGTCTCATACAGAACCCACCTAACATAACGCTATGTTTAACTTTGTGACGGCCGCCACTACAAAACAAATGAAAAACGTAGAACAAACAGAAAGCGGAAATTAAATAAGAACAGGCCAACAATTGTGTGAGATTTCACTACATTTATAAGTTAAGTATGTCTCGGTTGGGTCATGAGTGGTGGTTTAACGAAAACGAATCATATTTCAGACGCGGGAGTCTGGGGTTTTAGTCACGAATGGCAGAGATTCATATCTGTTTAAAGTTATTCATACCCACCTTATTCACACACGAGTGTTAGGTATGTTTGTTTGAATAAAGTAACTAATATAGTAGTAGATAGTATGTATGTCCAAATTCACCACAGTATGTTGATATTCATAATGGCTCCGAAAAACACTCATAATTGCAGAACCTCTTGTCAGGTTTTATTGTTACAATAAACACGGGGTGAAACTATAGTCAATTCTGTAGAGGGATTTACAATATACTGTTTTGTTTATCTTAGCAAGTCAATATAAAATTCCTAAAGTATCTTATAAACTTTTCGCGGCACGAAGCAATATTCGTTGAGGAAGGTTAAGCGCAATGTTTTCAGGGTCAAGAGCGGAATACGTGAACGGAAAGAAGGGGAACGATTCCTTTCCGTTTTGAAGAAAACCTTTCTAAAATGTATGTGACAGAACTAACCACATGTTAGCTCTGAGAATACTGAACACTGAATATTGGGACTTACTGGTGACAGGATATGTCCCGTTTTGTTTGCAGTAAATACACAAAACAGAGACCAAGAGACGCAACAAAAATTTTTGTTCCTTTTTGTAATACAACTCTAATAAAAAATAATGTTTGTCATATGTGCATTACAATTTTTAATAAATTACCCTAAGATCATAAGGGAGCTAACATTTAAATATTTTAAAATTAAACTTCGTAGATGGTTAATTGAAAAGTGTTTTTATAGTTTACAAGAATTTCTGCAACATAAAGAAAAACAAATATTTTAAGTTTCCTTTTGTTTTGTGATGTGCTTTTTGTAGTTTAAAGAATTGTTGTGTAGGTACATAAAATGTTATTTTTAGGTTAAGTTTTGTTATGTGTGTACCTCATTATATTTAAAAAAAACCAAGGTATTTTTCTGTACCTATAACTTATTAAAATAAGTAGGTACCTACTTATTAATGTAAAATTAATTTGCATGCCCTAAACAGGCAAAATATGGACTGTACATTAAACCACCAACTTTTACAACTGGTAACACCTGTATTTTCTGCAAATAAATGATTCTTATTCTTATTCTTATAGTAGTGAAACTCTCGTATCTTCTTGAATGACGATTGTATTATGCTATTAAAAATGCGTTTATATTGTAGGTATATGGTTTCAAATACGATGCAAGTTATTCTGGCCTTTGGGAATAACCTACTGCAATTAGTTCACGTATGTTTGGATTAGTATAACAACACGTACCATAGACATTGCTTGGTCACGACTTGCATTATAAACAGCTCAGGCTCACATTTGGTCAAGTAGATGTGACTACATTATATTGTATACACATCTACTTGAACAAAATGTGAGCCTGAAAGCGTTCCGAGGTGATAACTTTCGGTGGATTCAATCAAATCAGTTAAATGTAGCTGTAAATTGGGCAGTTCCACTTGAGTGATATTGAGTAATGGTGGCCGCGTCGATATTGATGGGTGAGCCCGGAGCGCGCGCCGTATCTCTTCGGTGACGTGTTAATTTGTCAAAATCCGACGTCATAAAGAAAACGTTAGAAAATTCACACATGATGACTCGAGAGAAAGCGTCCAATCAATTACCTTTATAAAACTCATCATACCCGATAAACGACTTCCAGACAGATCGCTGTAAATTATGTCTAATTTAATACTCGAACTACGTCCATAAGAGATGCCGCTCGTGAGCAACAAAATCAGATTTTGTGTTCTCCTAAGTAGTCCAAAAGGTAAAGATAACAGGTCACGCGCGCACGTCTGTCGTTACCCTTAGCCTCTTACATTTTATTACGTCCCATTACCTGGGATTAAGTCGGCATGCATCGCGTGGATTCTGTTTCATGTCGCCAGCCCCGGCACTAATGTCATCCGCTACTTACAAACTCGCTCAAATGCTAATTTTAAAATATGAACCCTTACGAACCGACGACATGTAACCTTGTAGCTTGTAGACTCACGGAGCCTGAAAGAATCCATTATTCTAATTAAATCTACGACTTCAAATGCTTTTATACGACTGCTCACTCTTGTTAAGACTTTTCTTTAATAAAATGTCGAGGTTTGTTACTCACGGTAGGCCCTCTGAGGTGTTGTAAAAGGGATGAAAAGATAAAGTTTAACCGTGGCGCCGAGACCGAATGCACTAATTGCAGAGTAGAGTGAAGTATGTACACCTGAGAGTAGGTGCTTGAACTGGCTGTGTGGGGCCGGTGATTTCATAATCAAGTACCAACTGTAATATAATATCCCGGTCTGCGCTAATGAACGTGTATTTTGTTTCATCTGCCGTCAGTAGAACGTAAAACATGCGTCATAAAATCAACATTTCATTTGGTCTGAGTACGCCCGCCTCGACTCGCTGGCTTCAGCTTAAAATTTGTGTCATTAATTTTTTTCATTTCCGCTACTAAATAAAAATGAAAAATCCTTGCTAGGCTGATTATAGTTGAATTTAGAAATTAATGCAGATACTTGGAGGAGGTGGAGTGAAAAGGTTTTGTCGTTTAAGTAAACGGTGTTGTAGAGCAACGCGGTGGAGATATGTTTTATTTATTTTATTGTGTGTAGACAAGTGAGGTGAGGGCCCGGCCTCGGCGGGTTTTGTCAAAGAGTCGCCAAGATAAATCGCCGGCGTACGTGTTGCGGAGAGCTGTTCGATGTATCACGCTCACGTATCCAATAGAACCGGCACAGACACGTTGCGTGAGGCTATTTTCCCTTCTCTACGGCCTCATAAATCCTCTCCTTATAAATTAGATTAAAACACAATGGCCCAAGTAGGTACCTACGTCGTAGAATTAACCTTGCCTCCACCTTATGTGTCGAATAGTTGGGAACTTTATTAAACTTGTTCCATAGATGCATAGTAACTGTTTAGAACTCTGCCATGTACTTGTTTGTTTACTTATTGAAAATGGATATTTACTGACATTGTTGAACTTTAGATATTATAGAACTATGTAATACTATGTAATTTATAAGTTTGAAATGTTAACTGTAGCCATCAAATCAGAGGTATTATTTACAGAAGTTTTGCAAACGATTCGGTATTTGTGATGGCATATGTGGGTAGATATATAAAATTCTACATGAAGTATGTCGGTAGTTTATCTCAGCGCAAGTTGTAAAAGTAAACTGAGGGTATATATACTGCGGGGCTCGTAACGGATAAGCGAGTACCTAAAGTGCATTGTTAAAATATACCAACATTATGTGGATTGTTGTGTTTCTTCCCTCGCCTTGGCACGAACGATAATATGAGCTTGTTACGGTGAAAAGGTTAGCATGACAGCTAACTACTCTGCTGGGCTGCTGTTACTTATCTACTTCACTGACTGTTCTTTTCAAACGTGTGTCGTATAGCTCCAGTTACTAAAAAGAACTATCTTATTCCTTGATTGATACATCAACCTTCAACACGCGACTGCATGACGATATTATACCTTCAATGTAAAAAGGTATAGAAATGCCTTCATAGGCATATCTATCTATCTATATTTAATTTCTGTTGCATTGCTATGTCACGGGCGCTGCAATGCAAAATCGTTTCTAAAAACGAGAAACGAGTTCAGTTAGTGTTACGCCCTCTCGCAAGCGTTCGGGCTCCGGCACAAAAGCTCTCTTAACCAGTGCTCAAACTTTATGTCATACCACTGCCATCTTTAAACCTGACACGTTATTGCTCTTTACGATACCCGCTAATTAATCTCAAGTACTGGCAGAGCTCAAATTAGTATCCACTACTTACCTCCCGCTATATTTACAACCAACGATATTCATATATCCTAAATAATGTATTCAACTCACCTTTATGATTTATGAATGTTGTAAAATTTTATAGCAACTTTCTACATGGATTGATGAGCAATCAAAATTCTCGGTACCTACTCGTAGTTTCAGTAATTACTTGAAGATTAGCCTATGTCCAGGTAAATACAATGAAAATTACGGAAATAGCTTGAACGTTACACTTCCATAGTAGGTAGTACTGACACGCGACCAACCTTACTAGGGAACTAATTTCTACTCAGGGGTAAAACTCAAACAAAATAAATTGAAAAAATGGCGAAATGAGTTTCTGTATATGAAACAAGCGACAGATTAGATTTGTGTTTTTGTTTTTACAGATATTTAAGGAAAAACTTCAGTGGGTACCCAAACGTTTTCAATTATTCAAGAGACATTAGAATTTCAATTCAGCGGAGCGTTTTATTTTTATTTTTTCTTATTATTATGAACAAGAAGGAAGCCATTAGCGTGTCGAGAGCTGAAATCGTCAGTTTTATTGCTCATTATTCGTGTTTATCATTTTTATTTTCAAGTGGTGCTTGTCTTCTGGGAGTACTAAAGAAAATTGAAATAATTTATGATATAATACGACGGCACTTGCTGAGTATGGGCTTATCACTTATAGGCAGCTCCAATGACCGGCCAAAACCATAGTTTGGTAAAGGGATTGTAGGTGGTACATACAATAGGTACATGCTTGTATTATTACTGTGTTGTACAGATTGCGGAACCTCTGCATGCTCCGCAACAATCTCTTAGTTGGCTTTAACAACTCCCATGGGAACTAGGAAGGCACGGGTGGTCTATTTTTAACCGCAGAAACCTTATTTCTTTATAAGGTTTAGTTATTAGAGTTAAAACCGAAGAACGGTAATTAACGTACAATTTGTTAGTAGTTACAAAACTTAGTTTTATATATACTTTGTACATTCATGGTAATATGTTAATGATCAACGTTAGGGGAACTCGCCTTCCATAATGAATTGAAAATAAAACTGCCAAATAATATTCACCCTTTTTGAGAAGTAAGGTCCAGTTAAGTAAGTATAGACCATTACTTAATTAGTTTAATGAACAATGGAGAATCAATACATTAAGCTTAGGGAGAAAAATGCTACTCTTAATATTTTTTAGAGAAAAACAAAAGAATACTTTATTTACATTTAAATAGGTACCTACCTACCTACCTAATATAGGTAGGACGGTATTAATTTCGTTCTACACAGTTCATATTTACCATAAACCAACTCTAGGTTCACCTATTTCTACACGAGAATTAGGGTTATCAGAAAATGTCTAGGGATTGCGTAGAAACTCGCTTATTTAGTTACATTAAGTGGCAACATCGTCGTCGGGCAAGTTCGGTCGCTGTGAATACGATAAGTAAACAAAGTTAGACAAATAATCACACAATTAAGTAAAGGCTTAGGTCCAAGCCCTTGGAGACTTAGCCACAGATTTTGGCCCATTTACACAGAATTATTAAGTTAGACAAACATTTTCCTGTGGAATAAAATTCGGAAAGTTTAGAGATGTGGTTTTCTTTATTAATAATTTTAGAAAAAATAAATTACAGAAATAAACAGTCGTGTAAAAGGTGTATAAATAATCTGTAGCATAAAACATTCAGGGTGATTTAATACAATTTTGCGTTGCTAAATATTCATAGGAACAAAATTACTGTAACGTGTTATTTTATGAAAATAAAGTATCCTCCATCAATCAAAAAATCCAAAAATCTTTATGAAAAAGAGATTTATATAGAGGCTTGGTTGTAGAGATCGGGCCAGAGACCATACTTAAGCTTTGGATCCCTAAGAAAGCGATGAACGGTCACACAATAACGGCTGTCCAAATAAATACTGGTGAAAATTACAGATTTTCATGACGGCCGTTTGTGTTTTGGATCGGAAGACATGCGTTTCGGTACATATACAGGCACATACAGCCGGGATAGATCCATCCAGATATGTATTATTGACTAGATCCGATCATCGTATCTTATCAAGCTCTGTATCTAGTTGTGGACGGATCTCAGTATCTCCTTCGATGATCGGACAAAAACTGACTCGAAATGGATCGGGTCATATCGCGTATCGTATCAGAGCGACGTATCGAGTCTGCGTATCATAATCGCGTATCATCACCCTCCACATAGGCGATCATGATACGCATCGGCGATACGGATACGGTGATCGAATCGGGAAAATGATACATATCTGGACCCGGCTTAAGACATTTCCTTTGTCTCTGAGGTTGGTAGAGCGTGGTGGCAAATAAGTGGGTAGGTACATTTGTTGCAGGTGTTTACAGACTGCGGAACATTCCATCAGTCGTGCCCTCAATCGTCGCTGCGTCGCGGCAGTTTGCTTGCCAACCTTTGAATTAAAAAAGTAATATTTTTCTCAAACTACCTTACTTTCATCAAACGTAAAAAAAACTGAACTTCCACTATAAATACGATTATAGATGTCGTTCGCGTATTATGCAATTGGACAGTCAAATATTAGTGGAACGTGATCGTAATAATATTGAAATTGCCCATTGGAATAGCATCCCGTTCTCTATCGTGTTTTATTATACCGACATCGATGAAATTGCGCGGATTTATCGACCATTTTTGTTGCCCCGTTTATTTCTGGATAGTTCAGTCAGTTATGTTTTGCTAGCTTTGCACGCAGTTCTACTCACAACGAAAGTTTTGTTTACTTTTTTTAAACAGAATTCACAACGTTTTTATATTAGGCTAGAGGCAAAGTTATTATTAGCTTACAAGTATTAAGGTATTCTTAATCCAGTTTTACATAAATAATAATAACAAAAAAACCGGCCAAGTGCGTGTTGGACCACGCACAATTAAGGGTTCCGTAGTTGGGATGAATTTATCCCAAGAACAACCTTAGCATACATTCCAACTGCAAATTTAAGTTTGTACGCACAATATTGCCGCAATATGCCTCAGGCATTAAGTCCGCCTTTGTACAGTATTTTTTTTACTTGTGCATAAAGTTTTAATAAATAAATAAATATTGAGAGATTTACAACGTTATTTTAAGACCATAGACTTCTTATTAGATTTCCTGAAATCTATGAGTAAATAACCACTCTGTACTTTTTTCAAAATTTTAGGCTCAGTAGTCTCGGAGATTAGGTCAGGAATAGTAAATTTTCATCTATTTTCTTAAATATCTTTAAAAGTATTTATTTTAAAATTATAAAAAAAATATTTGAGATCCTTGCAACAAGTCCTTTCATTTGATATGTCACATGGTACAGTTTGCATTTTTTTAAATATTTTCTTTTTCGCCCCCTATAGTGACTCTCATATTCAAAATTCATTTATTTACGTTATCCGTCTGTATTTGGGTCACAGAAATACATATGTGTACCAAATTTCAACTTAATCGGTCCATTAGATTATGAGTAAATTGGCTGTGACAGACAGACACACGAGTGATCCTAAAAGACTTCAGTTTTTTTTCTTTTTGAGGTACGGAACCCTAAAAAGGGTAATATTAGATATCTATCTAATGTTATCCAAAATTATTCACACGTAACCACAAGACTGAAAGCAAACATGAATTCTAAATGTCGTAAATAGTGGGCTCATAGGTACTATAATCCTACGGCTAAGAATAGATAGCCCCTCTTTCCACGGGGCTATAGGGTACTAAAGGATCATATCAAGTAGACGAGCAGCAGTCACCTGAACATAACATTACTACTGTACGGTACGGTTCTGTGTTAAATGTTACAATAAAATACCTTGTGATATATTACAATTAAATGAAAGAAAATTTAAAACTTATATTAAAAGTACACTTTGTAAACAAGCATATTACAAATTAAAGGATTATATCCAAGATAATAATGCTTGGAAACATGCTGGTCCTGCTCCATAGGACAATTTAGAGTCTAGAAAAAATCAAACTGGTTGCTAATTTAATTGTGTAATATTTTTATTATTATATTTTTTATGACCGGATGTATGAACGTAAACGAGGCAAAAGGAGTATGTAAGGATCGTAGCAGGTGGCGTTCTGTAGCTTCTGCCTACCCCCATAGGAAGAAGGCGTGAGTTTATGTATGTATTATTACTATAGTCGAACACCTCAATAGTAAACAGAAGCCTCTTGGTATTTTCCTGGATCTTTCGAAGGCTTTCGACACCGTTTCTGTTCCTAAGTTGATTGACAAGATGGAACAAATTGGCATTCGTGGCATTGCCCTCGAAATCTTTCGTAGCTACACTTCGGGGTGAAAACAGGTGGTAAAGCTTGGGTCATTCATCAGTAAAATTTGAGGAAAATTTGACTTCTGGGGTTCCTCAGGGCAGTGTCCTAGGACCAACCCTCCTCCTCATATATGTCAATGAGCTGTGTCAGTTATCTCTCCCGAACACAAAAATTATTGCATATGCCGATGACACAGCTCTAATAACCCATGGCAAGGACTGATCTGAGACTCGTGAGAGGGCAGAATTGGCTCTGAGAATGGTTATGATGTGGTTAGCTTCGAATCTGCTCACGCTCAATTTCTCTAAGACTAAGTTCATCTCTTTTACTTCGAGTATTATTAGTTAACCACCACTGTCATTTAAGATCAGGGCCCATGTGTGTACAGTGGCCAACACCTGTAACTGTGCCCAAATAGAACGGTCTGACAGCATCAAATATCTTGGGGTTATATAGTCTCTTGTCGTGGAAAAAACAGGTTAACTCTGTTTTGGTTCGAATCAGGAGATTGATTGATTCATTTAAAAAGCTTCGAGTGGCGGCTGATGTCCAATCCCTAAAAATGGTTTACTTTGCCCTCGCTCAATCAGTTCTCAGTTACTGTTTTACCTCATGGGGAGGAACCCACAAGACAACCATGTTGCGGCTAGAGAGGGCTCAGAGAGCAGTTTTAAAAGTACTGGCAAACAAACCTATTAGATTTCCGACCTCTGAACTTTACTCACTTTGTGAGATCCTCACAGTGAGACAGTTGTTCGTCGTTCAAACAGTTTTTAAGAAACACCTGCTTCTGCCTTACGACCCTCAGCCTCCAACAAACAAGCGGCGTGTCGACAGAGCTTGTAAGACTGAGCGCTGCAGGTTAGCATTGGTTAGTCGCCACTTCAACCATACCAGCTCTAAACTTTACAATGACATAAATATAAGATTTAATATTTACCCTATAACTAAAAGTCTACTGAAAATAAAAATGACTGACTGGCTTAAATCCTTGTCTTATGAAGAAACTGAGCTACTTATGGTATCATAACACGGTAAACACACACACTCACATACATACACACTTCACCCCACCTCCACTCTACACTTATACTACATAGTAACATAGAATATATTTTCCTTTTTATTCCTTTTAAGAAAAAAATGTAATTCTACAATTAATTACGAATTAAGTTTCTTTGTGAAGTCTGGAACAATGTCTTTGTATATATGTTTGTGTTGGGCGTCGATAGCTGAGCCACAGTATTTTAATTTTGTGGCTATCTTCGTTTTCCTTTGTAAATTGTAAACTTAAGTTGTTCCAAATAAACTTTTATTTATTTATTTATTTATTATAACATTGATTTTACATTCTGTGATTACTTGATAAATCAGTGTATGAGACACTGATTTATTAGTAATACTTGTTAAAACGTTAGGAATATCGCATAATTTTACAATGTTTGTAAATATGTGAGCACCATGTATCATTTACCATTTTTCATTCTTTTTTCCTGTCGTGGAATAGTAATCTTATTCTATGTAGGTGCATATAATTACACAGGTACATACAATGATTAATGTATACAAGATATTGTTAAAACATTTTAAAAGAGTAACGGTAGAGTTTCTTGATCATTCTTCTCCATACGAAAACTACTTTTTGAAAGGGGTGACTAGAATCAATTCTATTTTTTGTAAATTTTGACGTTCAAAAGTGCCTTTTATGTAAAGTAGCTACTTATCAATGATAAAATACCTGCCGAAGTTAACTTTTAACTTTGGTATTTTCTAGTAAGACGTACAAAAATAAGTGCTTTCTAAATTTCGTTTATCGAGGTACATTTCCCTGTAGACAATGGTGTGTCCCGTGCGTGAGCCACGCGACGCGCCACAACTAAGTACTTTGAGACGCGAGAGCCGCAGTGTCTGTGTTGTAGGGAGTAACGATAATCCCGACTTTTTTAGCTTTGCCTTTTTTCAAATACCAATGACGTTTTTTTTTTTTATTGGGTGCTAACGTTTGTTCTAGTAAAACTGTGATTCAAATGTCACCGTGTATAGTTAGCAACATGATACTTAGAAGATAAAATAGGAACTCTTGTTAACAGGCTAATACATTCACAATTAATCAGAAATTCCAGAATCAATGACGGACAACGATTATTTTTCACGCACCAATATGTTCATTTGTTTTTTTTTTTAATTTAAACAGCTCTGTTTGCAAGTTAAATCGAAATTTACATAAAATCTTTCACAAGTTATCTCCTCGGTTGTCATGTGTCGAAGTAAGGCCCTTTCATCATTGGTCGGTACACGCGGCAGCCCGGTATACGCGGGAGCGGGGCGGGTTCGTTTCGGTACCGCGTGACGTCACGCGTTTTACAGCATGCTCGGTATACTCGGTACCGAAAGCTTACCTTATATATAATATTATAAATACGAAAGTGAGTTTGTTTGTTTGTTACGCTTTCACACTAAAACGGCTGAACGGATTTGAATTAAATTTGGCATATGGGTTGACCATGACCTGGATACACACAGGACAACATATACAAACCACACACACATGACACACCGGATACAGGGTACATAGGATACTTTTTATCCCGATAGTATTGTACGTTCCCGTGGGATAATATCCACGGGCGAAGATTAAAGAATTTAATCTAAAGAAGATATAATTTGAATTTAGAATTCTAAAATATGAAAGCAGTGCGGTACCGTTTCGGTACACAGCATACTATACCGCACTGCTGCTTACCGACCAACGAGGAAACAAAAGCAGTGCGGTATCGTTTCGTTATACCGAGCATACTATACCGAAACGATACCGCACCGACCAATGAGGAAACGGCCTCGAAAGTTCTTTCCATTTTTATATTACACGACAGATATGAGTTTTCATAGTAATTTATTCGACCGCTAACACGACAGATATGGATTTTTATACTAACACTAGCTTTACCCGGTCCGGCTTCACACAGGATGCACTAAGTACTCTACGGCACATCTACCTACCCTACCTACCTACCTACCTACCTACCTACCTACCTACCTACCTACCTACCTACCTACCTACCTACCTACCTACCTACCTACCTACCTACCCTACCTACCTACCTACCTATCTATCCTTTCTACTTACCTACCTACCTACCTACGTACATACCTACCTCCTACCTACTAAAACCATCTTCGCATTATTGCCTTTCAAATGAAACTGGTTTGGGGCACATCGGTTGAATGGTTTTAAAGTCTATAACGGACAGAGATAGGAACATTCTTTGTGTTTTATATATATATATAGATTGCCGGCCACCTGCTCGCATGTATTTGACCAGTTCGCCATTTTCGATTTTTCTCGAAGAAGGGTTTCCAAATAATGCTCGAATTTCCGAGGATGTTTGAGGAAAATAATTATTTAAAAGAACCACCCGGAAATTTCAAGACTATGAAAAAGAACTGGTGCAAGAAACCTATTAATAAGTGCCAGAGAAAAATGGTTAACTAGATAATGAGAACAAAATTTTATTCAATACAAGAATCTCGCTTGCCTTTGCTTCCGGTTCTCGGAGCCATAAAATCGGAGGCACGGAAATGGACTCCGAGCCATCCGAACTATTTACTTCATACCAAAAGCAAAACAAGATTATATTAGTTTTCCTAAACAACCAGAATAAACTCAAACTTTAAACTAATATCTAGCTTTAGGTATATGGTTGTAAGCTGTGTCCGACTGCCCACGTTAAGTCATATTGCTTTAGGGAGGCAAACGTCTAAGACAAGTAGGTAAGTTGTGTATTTGAGACACTGAAAGTTTAATTTTTTTTATTTTTTTTGTTTAACCAACAATTGTTTACACTATATACATTTCTGATTTAATAACTTCCTGACTTAATTAAACTATGGCGGCTTTTTGTTGCATTTAATAAATGATAAAGTCTTTCATTCCTTGGCTTCTTTCACCTTATTTTTTTTCTGGGATGCTCGTCGCTATTAAAAAATCATTCAAACTTTTTAAGACGTTTTGTGAGAGACCATTGGCAATACTTTGACTGCAGGGCAGCCGCTATTTTTGGAAATTATAATCATTTTTTACAAAAGAAATTACCTGGATTATCGATAGGTTCTGGCAATGTGTTCTATTTGAATAAACATATAAAGGAGGCTGTAGTAAAACATTTTTAAGAGGATACATGTACCTACTCTGAAACCCAGTCACCTTGAAAAAGGTTTTAAAGGATGAAAACTATGGTTAACCGAAGATAGTGTTGTGCTTTCTATGGAATTTTTTGATCATATATCCGCTATTTGTATGTAATATAGATATGTTATGTAGATAATTATTTTATGACTGTTTTAAAACTCTTTTTGTTAATTGTCCCTTTTTCTCCTTCTTTAATTAATGTAACCAGTTGCTTCACCCGCAAAAGTTGTAAGAGTTGGTCGAGTTAGATGTTTCTTTTGTCTGATTTATGAACCCTTCTCTTGAAGTATGAATGAAGCAAAAGTAATGCATTTTTCTCGGCCAGCTTTTTGTGTTATTAAAAGTCGACTTTGTTGTAAAATGGCCACGCTATTTTTATGATACTCTCGATTACTGAATTTTCGATGTAGTGTCAATAAGGACTGTTTGATGCATGATGAATTGATGACGCATTGCGCAGAAACAGAGCTTCATTATCTATACATATCATAAAACAAAATCGCTTTTCGCGTTTGTTTGTATGACCGCGTTGTTCTTCTAAACCACACAACAGATTTTGATGAGGTTTTTACCATCGTTTAGAGACATTATTCTGGAAGCTTTATGTGTATAATACGTTAATATTAAAGTTACATTTACCTAAGAAATCTCGATGTTTTGTCAAGTCGTAAAAACTGTGCGAAGCAGGAGCGGGTCGCTAGTAATTTATTCACCAAAATAAGAACACGTATTACAAAATTGAATATTTGACAATATACAGTAAATAATGACTTAAAATTTGTAATATACAAAGTTTGGGTCTATTTGCATCCGAACTATGTGGTAAACCTGTACCTCGGATTACATTTGATACTCATAAATAAATTGTGAATATTTAGTAGCCATGTTTAAAGTTGTAAACATTAATTAGATTGCCATCTAAGAATGTATATGGAAAGTATGCATAAAATATGAGAAAAAAGGTAAGTATGGTGTGAGAGTATGTGTGTGTGTGAGTTTATGTGTGTGACGTGAATTGGATGATTGTAAAATTTGAGCGAGTAAAGAGTATCTTGTCTATTTGGAAATGTTCAAAAGCGCTTCTGTTTCATCATAAGAAAGTTTTAGTAGGTAGTCCTGTATTTTCTTTTTACAGTTGTCTTATTAAGTGGATATGTATTCATAATTTTGGTAATTTGATCATATTGGTAAGGACCAAGGAAAATTAAGAGTTGACCCGGATTTTTCCCCTTCGAAAATACGCTGCCGTTTATCATGAGATAAAAACAAAAATATAATAGGATTTCCTCCTGTCCGTCCGTATGTTTTTTTATATTTATATAAGAGATTTACAACAGGAATCAAACAAAAAATTGGGAAAGACGTAAGCCGTTTCAGGGTCGGCGACAGAACGCACGAGAAACATAAACCTTTTGGTAAACTTTGAATCGAATATTTTTGGTTGAACTATTGTAACTACTAAGGGTTTTATAAAGAAAATATAGCTTCTAATATTAGAAACGCTTATATTGTTCCTGATTGGTTAACCAGAGGTTCATGTAGGAGAAATGTTTCATGATACTTTAGTTTTTGTTTTTAGTTTGTATACTTACAATATAAACTAAAGTATACAAACAGCAGTAGGTAACCTGTTACTTCTTGGATAGGTAACAGGTAAAAAAGTTATAGGTATGCACTTTATAGCTTTTTTAATGGAGTACCTAATAAGTCCCACTTAAGAAAAGTTAAAACTGTCATTTTTCTTTGTCGTTATTTTCGAATAGGACTAGGTAGTTTTAAATGTTTCTGACCAAAAATAGCCTTTTTGCACCCCGCTTTTCGTAGATTTTGCTAAAAGCTTACACATTTAACGCTTAGTGAACTCGTGACCTAAATAATTGATTCTTAATAATGTTCTCGATTGAAACATAAATGGGTACCTGACAGGATGCCTTGATATAATGTTGAATTATGTCTAGTCAACAAAATAATGCTGCGTAAAGCAGGCGATCCAAATGATGGTAAGTGGTCGCATCTGCCTGTACTGCACATATCTGCAATGCCACCAGAGGCATCGCATGGGCGTTGCGATCACAGAGGCGAAGCCTCATTTGCCGCTAATTACCTTGTATCTGATCCATTCCCTTCATATATACGAGTATATAAATATGTCTGGTGGTAGGACTACCCCAGATAAGTACCCTCACGAAGAGCTCTACTACTGGTACTATTCACTTTAAGATTATTATTTTCTTCATTTCAGTTTAGACTCCAAAGGTTGAATATTCAGATACATTTCCACGTACGGTATACTATTTGCCTCCTAAACACATCGTGTTTCGGAAACTTTCTATGCATCTTTCACATTGTCCCATTTTATATGGAATATGAAGCGAAAATTTAAAAGTGCAGTGCAAATGGAAGTAAAGGTTAGCGCACATGCTGTCGAGGAACAGCGAACGTGGAACATATCATAAATAGTTTGTTTTCCTTACGCCTTATGTCTTATTTGATAAACAAATATGGTGCGAAAATAACGAGTTTTCGCATTAATCACACACTTTAGGTTGGGTTTGAACGGTAATGAACATTGATCTATGTGAGAAACACATAAGGTATGATTTGCATCAAAACCTGCTTCAAATAGTTATCCAAGCACATTTATTTTAACAAAATAAAATATTCTGTACGTATGCCTTGTTTGTTTACTGACAAATAAACAAAAACACATTGTAGGACTGTTGCCGCCATCCATGGTATGGGATACCTATAGTCGTAATCAAAACGCATGGCCAACGGATTAATGAATCCAGTACGTTGTGATTAGGCTGGCATCGCCTATCATTCTGACCTGATTTCAAAGGGGCCATTTGCGATACCTACTTTGTTTGGTATCTCTTGTATTTAACTTATTACAATAGCTGTAGTCGTAACTGTCTATATGCTGGACAAAGCCTAACCACAAATTCTACCAGTTCTTTTTCTTATCCCAGAAAAAAGCGTCTTATTCAAATCTTCAGGCCTCTGCCATCAGAACCTCAGCCTGGTAATCTGCAGCACTATCAAGAACCTAAAGAAAATTGCGACTCCGTTCATTCCTTTTCGAAGTTCAAACCACTTCGAGATTCAATGGCAGAAATGAACAGGGTTCCGTGAAGAAGTAAGTATGTATGTCGTTTTTTGGCTCGGCAAACTGCTTGCTGTATCATAGCATGAGAAGTGGTGAGTGCCGTGTGCCGTTTTAGCTCTGCAGAGTAGCTTGCTGTATCCCAGCATGATATGCGCTCACCTTTACCATTGCAAATGGAAGTTAATGTGAACGCGAGTTTTGTCGGAGGTAATAAATGTCAGGTGCATGTCCGTCGTCGTTGCGTCCGCGTGCCTTGGCCTGTGGCTTTTTCTACCTTACATTAAGGAACGTTTTTTATAGGGCTGTGTCAGCTAATGTATGTCTAGTGAAGCAAATACCTCTTTGTGAGTCACCTTGTGTCCTCAATTTGATGTTGGACTTGATGGTTTAAATTCTCTCTCTTAGGTATTCTTGAATTGTGTCGGGAGCCGATGAATCGAATTTAATCTGTCATCAGTAACAAAAGTCAGTATTAGAATCTTCCCAGAAATCAGTTTCGTTTCTACAGTATACAGATTAGATATTCCATTAACAAACGATTAACTGTTAATAGAGAACTCCGACAAATTTAAAATACGATGATACGTCGAAATCAACCATCGCACAAAAACGTTAAAAACCTTGCTGCTGAAAAAGAAATGCATGAAAAAGACGACTCTACTGATTAGAAAACATCTATACTCAAAATGTATAACATAATATTATTACAAGACGTTCGCGGTGCGTTTAAGACGCCTACACATCGGCGCGGTGCGGTGCGGCGTGGCTTCCGCCGAGTCAAACACGCGGTTGTGGGGCTAATAGCACATTAGAGCAGCCATCTCGACGGCGCAGCTTTAAATATTAACGCCTCGGGCCAACCAGCCCTCCCACTGAAAAAGCCTTTTTATTTGTGGATAACGAGATCGCGCACTGCTTCTACTGTATAATGAAGTTTCTTATTTCCTGGTAATGAGTTTCATATAGTTATTTATTGCGCTGTTAAGAGGTGATAAAGGTGGTCCACGATGTTGTAGCATGAGATTTTTATATGGATTTATGGTTATGACGCCGTTATCTCGGAATACTGCTTATGTATTTATTGCACCCATTTAATTAAGATTATACTAGTATCTTTAAACGACTTTGAAAGAGCACATTTTTTTGATATAGCTACTACGTGTCCATGCAAGGGAATAATGAGCGAATGTCGTCTGTTTCCTTTCATGTCGCTCGCGCCTCACGAGCAGATGTGCGCAACCTTCGCCATGAATATTTATGATTCGATATGTAAACGCCACTCAATAAAACGTTTATTTTTACGTGATTTTAAAACCAGGAATTGTCTTTTTCCTCTAGCTTTATATTGTATACGAACAGTAATATATTTTAAAAAGGGGGTCGAGTATTTTTAATCTCACGGATAAAAATATTTTATACCTCTGCAGTACAAATGGCGATATTTTTTCCGAAGCCGTAACGATCGTTATTAAAAACTTGTTCGCGATTCGTGATTTTAATTTTTCGACGAAACTTTCGCAATATTTCTCGCTGGAGGTCGCGGCAAAACGAAATTTGCATATTCAGCAGTAAAATTTACGTCACAAACAATGCCCTATTACGGTACAATGGAAATGTCTTTACATTGTTGCGGCGGTTCGGCGGTTGGCGGCCGGCCGGTGCGCGGCGGTCGAGCCGCGCGTTTCACGGACTCAAAGGGCGGCCGTCGGAGCTGATTTACGGCGAGGACCTGTGGCTGCTCGTGTTTAAATGAAAATTATACACGGCCCGGCGCTATGGGGGCGCGACCTTTCCCTCGTAAAGTAACTAATTTATGAACTCGTGATACTTCAGCGGGGCCGCCCGCGCTCTGCTCTTGAAATTTTAAACACCACCGCGCTGTGCAACTGCTGAATTTTTGACGCAACGTTATACATCTTGACTTTTCACAGAATCAATGCTTTCACATATGGATACATCATACGTGTAATTTATACTGACACAGTACTGTCGTTGGTACAGTGATACTTAGTTGCTTTCGTGCAAGGTATCAGACACCACCCTTCATAAGGTAGTTAAAGTTCTATAGAATTCGATTTCGTTTTTCATGAACTAAAATGGTTCATTGACTTTTATGCGTGCAGCATTAGCAAAATTCACAAAAATAACAATGACTTACTGAACCATTGCTAATCCTACTGACTAATAAATTCCTTCTAATTGAATTGAAAGAGTCAGCTTGTTTATTAACATAAATAAATACTTAGAGAATTAGATAAAATCACAGCTCATTGTAAATAACTTGTTATTGCATTGCATTGATGGATGCCAACCATATAAACTGGTTTGTTGCGCGGCATCTGATAGTGTATGCCACCGTTGTAATTAATTGTGACATGGATATCCATTAGGTTAACAGGGGTTGTTATCCTATTATCTAAAAAAACGGAGTTTTCGGAAACATTAACCAGGAGCGCCACATACGGATAACCTTGACAGCGAACTAACTCCCTCGTACCCAACCCAATCTGTCACTCCTCTCTCTAACCACAACAACAAATCGTTAGCGCCTAGTTAATTGTCAGTTTGTACTTTAGATTAAGCTAATTAACGTAACAGCATGTATATCACATAAGTACCTAATAATATATGCGAAGGTACAAGCCGTTATACAGCGCTAACCCGTATCCATATTGAGTGCGGCCCGGAATTTTGATTAAGCACAAACTAGATTATGTTAAGGGTAAATTGAGACCGTTTCTTAAACTACTATACAGTTAATAGTGTTTGCTTAAACTTGCTAGTTACTTATTTGCTCGCCGACATCGGCTGCGGAGTTATGACGGAAGTTCGCTTATGTGTACCTCTATGTAAGTTCCAGACTTAACTATGCAAATTACGATACAAATCTGCTTCGTAGAGAACGCTTTTTGGAGAATTAAAGAGAAGTTTGTAGCTGAACTGTGTTGATAAAGGAAGGATATTATAAGAAGTTTGTTTTAATGAGCTTTTTCATTTTGCTAAGAAATTGCAGTACGGAAAAAAAGCTCTGTATGAAAAAGTAGTAAAGGTAAACCAATCCCTCAAGTTTGAAACATTTCGATGGAGCACTGATTTGATAACAAATTATTTTCATTGTCAAATTCCAACTCATATTTTATATCAAAATAGTCTAATCAACATGGTCTTAACACCTAAACAGTATCATCAAAACGACAGTCACACATAATTCCTTATTCTATATCAGACGTCGGTAATTGGCACTCTAACCCTTAAGATGTCACGCGACGTGTACCAATTTGGTTCCTAATCCGCAGCTTCTCACGAAACATGAATCTTATATCAAAGTACCAAATATATATTGACATTTTCAGTGACCCTAGTCAGTACAGAATTTACTAGTATTGGACTGAAATTTTCGAATACTGCAGAGTGTTCATATAAATATTTATGCCGGTGACTTTGTCATTTACATATTTTTGGGCGGATATGAAAGGCGTGTGAAGTGAAGTCTGCGACCAACTCGTAAAACGTAGGGTACCTGTATCAAATCCGTAAGTAGAAAAAACTGAAAACCTTCCACTGTGGCTTTATAGCAGCGTTTCTTCCTAAAGCTTTTTAGGGTTCCGTCGTAAACAAGGAACCCTCATAGTTTCGCCATGTGTGTCTGTCTGTATGTCTGTTCGCGGCTTAGCTCAGAGACTCTTTGTACTAGAAAACTGTAATTTTTTTGTCGGCGTGATTAATATGTATACCCAGCATGGGTGTTGACAAAGTGGTAAAACAAAACCATAAAAAAAAATGGTACCTTCCCTACACGTAAAGTGGTGATGTTTTTTTTCTCATCTATCCCATGGTGTGGGGTGTCGCTGGAAAGGTCGTTCAAAAATATTGTTAGTTGGAGAAACTATTTTAGAATTAAGGGATTAGTTAGCGAAATATTAAGCTCTAAAGTGAATTTTTTTGTTAGAGTCTAGTGTGTTCCCCCCTGCCAGCTAAATGGTGGGTTTTGGGTTTTGGATATTTGACAAAATTCACGGCAATAGTAGCCTATATATAACAAAGTTAAAAGGAAAGCTATCACAGCTAAGTAGGCTTTACAAGTTAACGAGTAATTATTGACCAACATACATTCCGTATGGGAGAATATGTTTTTCAACTACAAAGTTAAGTTTGTTCTTGCGATAAATTCATCCCAACTACGGAACCCTTCATTGTGCGTGGTCCGACACGCACTTGGCCGGCTTATAGTTTATTTATGATTAAAAACTATACAGTATGTTATCTAATGGGCGTTCCCGTTAACCTGCAATAGTATAGCGTCCATACATGCTAAAGAAACACTGTACATGCGCACTTGTTTTTCAACGCACTTTTTTTTTTTTGTTTTTTTTTTACATTCTTCCTTGTTGACCATCATTATTCTGTTAAGTACATACCTGGACTACTTGTTGAAAGACCTACACTGTCCTCCCATACCTAATAACACTGTTATTTGAAAATATTGTAAAAGCCCATTATTTTTAAAAGAGTAACCGTGGAGTTTCTTACCGGCTCTTCTCCATAGGAAACAACCAATTGGAACCGTGCACCTAGCTTCTGACGTTTCATAAGTGCCCGTGTAGGTTTATATGAAATAAAAATATTATGAATTTGAATTTTGAAAAACGTTGAAAGACAAACGCGACAAGCGCGCGTGCACAGTGTTTCTTTTACGTATAAATTTAATATTTTTTGGGAATTTGTCAGAAAATAAATAAATAATGGTCAATTTAACTTTTAGCATGTACTCGTATGGACGCAATAGCGGGTTAACGGGAATGCCTTTCATTACTTAACATACTGTATAGGGAAAAAAAACAGATTAAGTTAAAAATTTGGATTTGGAAAGTACATGGTTTCTGTAAGACATTCAACTATTATAATTTTACTGATCACAGTTCTAGCTAACCATATCGAAAAAACTTGGTTATATCATATGGTGAAATCAGTTCCAAGGAAAATATCTTTCATAGGTATAGCGTTACCGCCACATATTTTTCAACTAGATAGATACACATTTTTCACTTGTCACAGCTGACGAAGGGCGTTGAAGAGCCTTGGGGTCAGATGGAAAGGCTGCGCAATGCTTGCATCGTGAGCGTATCCTGCGCAACGCGCAAGTAACCTCGTGGATAATTAATAAAGGTATGAACATAAATAATATTAAATCGTAAGACATGCAATGAATGTCTACTGTGGTCATAATAGCACTGGTAAATACAAGACGAAAGCACTTCGAGGCGCTCAGTCAGACTAAGTTTAAAAATTCAAAGTAGTCCTATCAGTAGCTCGAGCCACTCCTGTATTTAAACCTCTCAAGGAGTAGACGAGGCTGCTTCATAATCTTAGTGAACGTTCCACAAATGCACTCTGCCGCTCTTAATGCAACTGTGACGACAAACTCAAAACTCGATTAAGGATCTACAGATGCTTTCAGAAAAAAATCGAATTCCACATTGATTGGCTATTTCGTAAATATGAAAATCATATCCCGGTTATTGGCACACGAACGGTTTATTTGGTCACTTTTGATCGTACTCGTAGTCAAAGGGAAATTACACTGACGAGCAATATAAAAAGCCACTTGCAAAGTGACAAAAAAAACTAAATACCTCCTAAACAACACAAGAAAGCTACATGAAGTAAAAAAATCTTGAAAACAATTTTATAGGTGTTTTTTATGCGCTATTAAATACCCTTGAATGTTGCTTTTTACTTCTAGAAGCTATCTTGCGTGGTTTCGGAAATATTTCATGATACGTTAGTGGCTTTTTATATTCCTCGTTAGTGTAGTTAATCATAGTTATTTCCTACGATTAAAGCCCGTAGTGACATTACCCAACAGCTTTCAGATAAATAGCAGTTCTAGACTCATGTAAACAGTCGTTTATGTAATTATTCGTAGTCAAGAGCGCTATACAAGCGCAGATGTTCAGCCATTTGGGCGGACATGAAATATCGAACCTGTTAACTTTATCGTCAAGATTAACCTATAAAACCCAGTCTTCATTAAGCTACACTCTCAGCAACTCTAGTTTAGTGTAAATCAGCGCATCTATAAGGTGGTCGAGTGTCCGTAAACTGAATATTTATGGGAAGGCACTCCCAATGTACCTACTAAACGCGCCAGACACTAGCGTCACAACGATTTTGCATAATTTATGCACTAAAATATGCCGAAATTTATGAAAATAAGGTGGTTAAAGGACTGATATCAAAAGGTTGAAACGTATTTAGAACTTAATTAACGCGAAATGAATTCAAAAAGCTTTTGTAGCTGACGTTAAGGTAGGAATAATGGAAATTTTCACTGACTAAACGAGGGGCTTAGCTTTGGTGAGAATACGTACAAGTATTTCGGGGAAGTGTGTATAAGTAAAATGTAAGTAAGTACTTATAGTAAATCCGACATCAGACGTTTTCATGACACGGTTGCAATTTGCAAAGCCGCTAAATCGTAACGGTGGTTATCCTCGGCGAGATGAGAATATCTCCAGTGGGCAGGCAACGCGCTCACCATTAAATCCTGACTGGTCCCCGCCGCCCCGCGCCCGCACCCCCGTGCGCCCCCTCCGCCTAAATCCCTCGTAGCGGCGGCACGGGCGACTCGAGCGCGCCCGCGTCCTCCACGCTCATGCAAATTATTCACAAAGTACGCGTGTAAAGCGCCCCGCACGCCTAACTGGCCACCAGAGTACCCTCCTATATATACAAAATGTAAAACAAATGAAATGAGCTTCACTAAAAACTGGAACCGAAAGCAAATACTTTTATTGTACTTACCCCACTCTTGTTACATTTTTTAAGCGATCTCTACCGAGTTGATGGAAAAAGTATCAATTTTCTTTCTGTGTGTAACTTTCTGATCTTGTTGCTTTATAGCGGTAAACAGTTTGTTAGCTTTAAAGGCAGCTACCGTGGAGAATCTAAGTTTTATCGTAATAATAAAACTAGTAAGTAGGCACTACGTCGGAACTATCACAGAATTAGAAATTGATCAAGATACTTTATACTAAAGAAGAAGATAAAGAGGGAGGCAGATTTAATTATCTAGTGTTACAAAGAAAGTAATTGGATTGGGTTTCTTAGAAAATTAAATGTGGGTGTAGCGTGTCTGGGACGCACTATCTCGTGTGTCTCTTAACAAGAATAATTGTTCCAGATTACAAATTATATGAAAACCAGCAACCTTTTAGTGATTTCGTACCTACATAATAATAATATCAAAACTTTAGTTTTAAAATGAGTTCAGGCATAAAAAACAAATGTGCTTGGAAATTTGAGTAGGTACATAATTTAGCAAAATTAATGGTAATTGCCGTAATTGGGATCACGAGAAAGTTCATGATTTTTTAATAATTTTCAGCCCGTGTGGTACCTACTTTTTCTATTCCACTTCTTTAGATCTTGAACGAATACGGACTATTCCTGTCTGTATCCGTCAGCTGCTTATACCGTCATTGTAGCCAGAATCTGCCACAAAACTAAAAATATTCCTTCCCGAAATAAATCTTTTTATTACATTATTTTCCTACGTGTGATTTAGAACCTACATGTCCTAAAATCCGCCTAAAACCTGTCCATACCCAAACAAACAACAAAGTGAAATTTAAATCAGCCATTTAACTAGCAGCACAATGCTCGCAATTCATAAAGAATATTTTTATGAAAATTTTAATACTCGCCCATACATGCGACCTCCTCTCATAAATCAAGTACTTCCGGCGCCCTTTGAATTTCCGCGCGCCGATGATATACCGCGTCTGTGACAATGCCTGCCTTCGCCATTTATACACCAATATTCCTTTTGACAGAGAACGACACTAATTGAACGAGGAAGCCATTCAGCTTTATGTTTTTATTTGCTTAGAACAGCAACATTAGTTTAGGCACATGTCATCGCTCGTGCAGATTCCTCGATGACTAAGGTCACCATTCAAGTTAAACTAAAACATTATAACTTATGTAGGTAGCTATGCGTTCAAAGTATTATCAACGATCAAGACTCAAAGACTAAATATAGGAATGTACATTTCTGTGTGGTACTTAAAAATGTATAACATTGTAGCAAGATTGTAGCGTCTACGAGAGCTACGACTCGTAGCCGGCGTGGCCGCCCGCAATTTGCTACAAATAATGTAACCGCAAACCTACGGTCATTACATTTTTTATGATTAATGTTGTTTTTATATGATTTTATTACATTTTATTTTCAGTAAAAATCGGTTCTTCCAGTAACCAAATGCGACTCAACTTTCCTATAATGCTAAGTGGTTTACTTCTATCTTCTTCAGTCTAAGTGAAAAGAAAACCATGCTATTCCATGAATAAAGAAAATAATGCTCATTAACCAGAACACGACGGTAAACCGTTAATATAAACAAGAGTTTCATGGTAATCTGATGCCTATTATCCCGCGCAAGTTGTAAACATCATGGAAACGGGCCATTTGGTTAGAAGGCTACTCTAAGTTATATTTAGTTGCTGTTTACACATCCAATATGCTTTCGTCTGTGGCTTTCAACGGTAATGACGTAAGTAGTAAATTCCCGCTACGCTAACCTAAATATTAGTGCTAAATCTGAAATGCAAAACCGGTGACCTAAATTTAGAAAATTGTGCACAAAATTTACCACAAAATATTGTTATTATAGATCTTTATTTTTATTATTCTAGGCTAGCAACTGGAGATATTTCAAAAGCATTACTTAAAATACAGAAAGATATAGTTTGGCATCATGCAGGCAGTTAGTAAGAGAACCGCGTTCGCCGGCCGCTGCCCGTACATTCGGATATTCGTTCGGATCTCCCGCTTTTCCTACAGATGGGAGTGCAGATATATATTTCTGGTAGGTCGCGGCCGACGTGCCGGCGGCACCGGCCGATATTTCGTGCTCCCTGGGCGACAATAATTTGTTGGTCCGTCGCGCCACGGTTCGTGTATTGCCGACGATTTATCTCCTTCAAGCGTACACTCTAATCGTACCCGATATGAACGATCGTCACTGCCAGTTTGGGATTTCGCGGTATAATGAAAATGACTGCTTTCCATATTTTATTTCTGACGTAGCAATTCAAAATTTCACTCCAGGTCAAACCGAGTTTTATGTTTTTTCAGACGTTTTACGATATTTCGAGCAGATGCTTACAGACATTTTACTGCCACTAACCGCAAGAGAGATTCTTATTGGCGGAGACTTTTTAAAATTCCTTTCTATGTTATATTTTACGAAGTGTATAAGCTTCGAAAATTTTACGATGTGACACTTTAAATTCGCCGTCACTTCGGCTATGATCCATATTTCTAATGCAGTGCGAAGTAAATCTGTGTTGGTGTCCCTGAGACCACGTTCAACCAATATTTGAGTGCGCTCATGTTCGTAAAGCTATTTGGTTTACGACTATGACGGGGAACATCCGAACACAACTCGGATTTCGTATAAAAATAAATGTTATTTTGAGTGTAGCATTTAACATTTCTGAGTGATAAAGTATCCATCGTAAAGTCAAAGTTTTGTGTTATTTAAATATAACTAAAAGCATCGCCATTTTTAAGAACCGCTATTTATTGTAATTATATTTTATGTTTGCTGAGCGCTTAAATTAGTTTGTGAATAAACATCACAAGCGATTTAGCGTTGTTTGTATCAGGCAGATTAACTCGGGAGTTTTCATTCAACGATTGAGTTTACAGTTCATTACAAACAATTTGGTGTAAACAAAATAAATCGATGTCTTATAGGTTGTTACGGTAACCGGAGCACTTGTTTATGGTATTTTCGTACCAAAAACGCGGCAAATTAATAGTGAGAGAGTCCATTATCCTGCATTAAGCACTCAGTGGGGCGAATGGGACATAATGGTACATCGCTGTCGACGACGTAGGCCTTTTATGCCTCCTAATAAAAACGTCACTACTGCCCGATACGCATTATCTGCTTTTCAATAAAATTTAAATATTGTGCTACAAAGGATGACTTTTATTAATTTCATAGCGACCTTTACGCTTTAAAATAGTAAATAAAAGTATCAGACTACTACTACCTTAATATTATTGGCTGTTTCCGTGTAGGAACCCAGTTGCTAAACTAACCAAATACCTACCGATCTTTTGTTGAGTTTTTTATCATACAAAGGAAGGGTTCACCATTTTATGGTCTTATTTCAGGCTGATGTTGGGTAGACTGAGTTATCAGTAGTCGCAACAGGAGTCATTTATTATGCAACGTGTCGATACTACAGATGGCTCTGTGAGATATTGCCCAAGTAGATATGGGTCAGTACGTGTTAACCCATGGACGTTATCCTATTCCGTCTGATAACACAATATACCCACTCGGAACGGTTGACAGGATTGTCTTTTTCGGAAACCGATAAGAATTAAATTGACTTAGACCTTTTACATTAGAGTTCCCTAAAAATTAGTTTACTTACATAACTTTTAAGAAAGACCGTTGTTTACAATTTATTCTAAGATTGCACTGATATATTCATAAACTGATTGTAACAGAAAAAATATTTTCTGATTTGCTATTTTGTTAGAATCTTTGAGTATTGAAAGTGGTTGAAACCATTCACAATAAGTACAATGAAAACTACTCTATACCTTTCAATTATTGATATAAAAACACACACGTCCTACTAATAACACACAAAAACTCACATAATTTACAATGCAATAACACTACTGATTTAAGTGGTAGCAAGTTTCCGACGGCCCATAAATATACAACTTAGATACACGCCACACGGGCGTGAGTGAGTTTGTGACCTCTTTGAAGTGTAGATTAAGGAGCTGTGTCACTAACCATGGCAACACTGGCTGTTAAGTGTATCTTGTTTTGTATGAAATATGCTATTTGGGCGACATTGTTGCTGCTTTAGAGTGAGGTTACAAAGATATTGTTATTTATTGTATGTTGATGTTGCTAGATGATTTTGGTGATGACATGCTGCTTAGTTGTGCATTATACCAACTTGAATAAATGTTGAAGTGTGGCTTTAACAATAGTTGTACTGTCGCGGTACCTAGGTGTCGAATCAATGTATTTTCTTTATTTCTTTCCTTCTGTGTCTGATAGTGTCTTAGTTAGGTTTGTTTTAAATTAACCTAAGTTAGTTATAATTAAACCAATTTAAATTCTCGGTGGTCTATAGAAAATAAGAGACTTCAAGTTGTTTTTAACAGATTTATTTTACAATTAGTTTGTTCAAAATCATTTCACAACTTTCATAGTCCTGTAAATTAATTTCAAACAAATTGACAACGTTACAGATAACATAATCTTTGTAACACATAATGTATTCTATTCCTTATAGAGCTAACACAAAGTGAAGGAAAACGTAGTGAGGAAACCCAGTGTTAATAATTAATTCGGAGCGTGTAGCCCTGAAGTTCCACTATTTGTTGCCTTAGCGCCGACTAACGACGCAATGTGGGTAGATTGAGAGCCACACATTCACTACAATGACTGACAATCGGTTTAGGCTCGATTCATTCTGTACTTCTATCGATACGTGATACAATATTCTTGGTGACCTATAAGCCAATTGAACGGACCAAATAGATGCTCTGTAACCATTTCGAACTATGATTTTGATGCGAGAATGGAAAAGCCGTGCAATAGGTATTTCCAATGATTTACCTATTCTCTTCTTGTAGGCCTGGCTTTACAAATCCAGTCTTTCAAGGCTTCTATTTTAGGCTTTTATCACGTTACCAGTCTAGACAATTACGCCTTCAGTGTATAATTAACACGGTCTCATTATTTTATCAACTTACAGCGTAAATCCAAGGGCGTTTTAGGCCTCGATTATTTAATAGTATTTAACAAAAAATCTTCGAACTCTTAAACAAAAAAAATTAACATTACAAATTTACCAATACAAAACAGTATCTTTAGTAAAACTTTCGTATGCAGCTAAGGGACTATTTAACTTCAGAAAGCCTGAAACTTATAACAACCGTAGAATGTTGCCGTAACCTTACAAGTAGAAACATGTGTTTATTTATTTTTTAATACAAGAAATCCACTTTCTTTTATACAATAGTATATTATTATGCAATTCGTGACGGATTTAAAGCGAGGGCCATAGACGAACCACGAGCAAGTGCATTCAAGTGTGATTCAAGTGTTAGAATCCTGAGCAACGCGAGTGATTAATTCCCTCGATATAAATCCGTTTTATTCAAGAGTTGCATACTATACTTTATACCATGACTACGAGAAAAAGAAAGATTTAAGCGAAAATAGACATTTAATGAAGAAAAAAGGAAGGTTACATTAATTAAAATGCACATTAAAATTGGAACAATTTGTTTTCGTACAACTTACAGCTTTCAAAAAAGCGCCAATTTACTAATGACAGCAAAGAACAGAAAACAGTTTTAATTCTATAATGCTAAACTCCTTGTCGAAAATGTCGACCAATCAAATCTCGAGGAGTTATTTTGCACAAGGAGTTCGTATGTCGAGTATTCTTTGCACAAGGAGTTAGTATCGAGTATTTTTTCGAATCGTCGAATATATTGGTGTGTTCTAAATTCAAACACCAAAATAGTGATTAAAAGTGCTTTTTATTCACTGTTTTCAGTGAGCTTTTTAGAGGGGGAATGAATGATATGTCCGATTCGTGAGGGTATTGTTAGGTATCGCACAGAGAGTGTATTTATGTGCAAATTCTCAGGATTTTTTATTTTCAATCGGGAATTTTACCGGGTTATTACATTGGGCGCGGGCGGCCCTCGTTTAGCGAGTGTCTAAAAGTCATAACTTATGATCCCTGTTGAAAAAATGCAAATTTTTAATGGATTTGTAGTTATTTTGGAACCTAAAATATGAATTTTAAATAGCAATAGTTTTTTTTTTAAACTTGTTGGTAATGTTATTGCAGTATCATATTTACGTATGATTTATAACAGAAATAAAAAAATTGCAGCCACTATCTTGGATTTACATTTTGATCTCACGATCGGCTTTAGCACCCTCGAAAACTATGAAAACGTCACCCATGACGAAAAATGGGAAAACTTTCACAGACGTCATCTTGGATTTTCATTTTGACCAAATTCGCACTTTCTGTCTCTCTCTCTCTTTCTTTCTATTTAAATTAGAAAAAGACAGTCGCAGTCGCGAAAAGACGCTTATGACTGACATACCGCAAGCGTAAGCATAACTTCGTTCCAAAAAATGTAAAACAGCATTTATGATTTGCGATTTTACGGTTTTATGTGTATCCGAACGTCTTATAGTTAGTTTCTTTTTTGGGCCTAGTAAGTATAGAATTATAAAATCGAACTTCGAATCGACTTATTTCTTTCTCCCGCTGTTTTCGTATCGAAAAAAGTGGAGCGGGCTTTGTTCTTCACAGAACAAAGTGAAGTTCAAATCTTTCGAATTTTTTGAGTAAAACCACCACAGTCCTCGGCATAAAAAATAATTATTAAAAAGTTACTTCGTCTCACGCTCGCAGCAAAATGGAATTTTGCTCTCTGTCTATAGACAGCAAAACCTGCTTGTTTGAGGTGCTGAGGTGAAAAATATCATTACGATCCGTCTTCAGGACAGCTTTGAGGAAAACAAGCTAAGAAAATCGTGATAGGACATGGAATAGAGCTGATGAAGTTGAAGGAATAAATATAAAGAAAAAAGATGGAATTAAATACGGAGCTAGATAAACATTGAAATACACGGAAATGATCTATTCACTTATTGGTATTGTTTCAATGACATTATCTTAACATCTCTCTCTTCTCGATTGGTTTTCAATATTATCCTCGCTATGATGTTATATTGGTCCTTCACGGTCCTTTAATTATTGTAACTATGATTTCAAAACACAAACTTATACCATTTACAGGCTGGTACCTACTTTGGAATTGTCAAAGATTCCGTCAGTTAGTCAGAAAGTTAGAACTAGTTTCTTGGTTCAAACTTTTGTTTTCTATAGAGAAGAACGAGCAAGCAACTGCATGGTGACTTTTTTAAATCAAGTTTTCATATATTTTGTAATTAGTAATCTGAAAATAAAATACCAAAGTGTTTTTCCTGACGAAATATCCCGTATTCCCGTTTCCGACCTGTTGGACTCGACCCGTGGACCTCTTAGTATAAAGTTGCAGGTTGTCTAAGCCTCCACGATTGTGTGCCGATGGCCGCCGCTACCGAACGTTCCCGAGATTTGAATATCATGCTGATGGATCAGTTTGCCGTTCGGATTACTGATAGTTGTCGGTTCATTCTACGGACAGTAACCGGTATTCGACGAAAATTGGCTTACTTTACGGGCAAGAATCTTTAACGTACTTTTATAATTTTCTATGAAGAAGATTGTAGGCTTTGTTACCAGTCTTTGTAAGCAGTAATTTGGATAGGGACAGCTTTCCAAATTACTGCTTTCATATTAAATATATTGTAACACAAAGATGCGATTGTGACTAAACAGTTGATGTCCATAAAGGCTCGACAGGCTGTTCACAATGGTGTGCCGGTGCCTACGCTTATGTATGGAAGTGAATCCTGGGTGTGGCAAAAGAAGCATGAAAGTAGGATAAAAGCTGTGGAAATGCGTTCCTTGCGAAGCATATGTGGTCTAACTATAATTGATAGGCTTAGGAATGATGTGATAAGACAACGGTATGAGTTAAAAGAATACGTAGTGACAAAAATTGAAAAGGGTATGTTGAGATGGTTTGGTCATGTTGAGAGGATGAATGAAAGGCGACTAACAAAATGTATTTACAAGGCAGATGTGACTGGAAACGCCGCGAGGGGACGCCCTAGGAGGACATATACTGAAAGGACCGGTACGTAGTACTCGCAACCGGCGTGCGTGTATGACCAGATGTATGAACGTAAACGAGGCAAAAGGAGTATGTAAGGATCGTAGCAGGTGGTGTTCTGTAGTTTCTGCCTACCCCTATGGGAAGAAGGCGTGAGTTTATGTATGTATTTATGTAACACAATGATAGATATTATACATATGTAAGTAAAAAGAGGTATCAACTTTATGCGGCCTACCCAAATGTCCTTTCTTTGGTATTGTTCATCGAGTCGTGGATCTCCTAAGTTCTGAGTTATCTACACGATTACTGACAACGACGACTGACGTTTGTTTTGGTCTTTCTCCTCAGAGTACTCAGGAAACACCGAACTCATCTAGTTTTAACAAATTAATTTAGTTTTGACGTGTTAATGTGTTTTTCTGAACAAATTCAATTCACATAAATAAATAGCATTCATCATTCAACATGTGACTTTTTCTTAAGTTAGACTAATGTCTTTCGTGCTTCTGACTGCCTGCCTCACGACGCACGTTCATGAGATTAACACACGATTTGTAATGAAAAACTAATCTGATGACTGTATCGCAGTTAACAAATTATTTTGATTATATAAAGAATCTACGGGGTGCGAAAACTGTAGCAAAAACGATTAATTTAATTTAAATTACAAGAAACAGGCCTTGGTGCTGGCCAAGCGGTTCTAAGACAGTAAGAACAGGGTTAGTACGATGCTCAAAAGCGATAGGCTGGCAAGACGCCAATAGTGTGGGTATTGAGGTGATCTTTATGTTACGGCGGCACCTTATATCTATGCGTATACAATAACCACGGACCAGAATGGATCCTAAGTCCTCTAAGGCATATTTTAAGTTACATGCTAGTTTCGTGAGGACAGTCGTTTTGATCATTGCATAGCCCTCCTTTTACCCATACCTTCTAGACTCCTGCATGTTCATGAGATAATCCCAACATCTTTCGGAAATCGATTTATTAAAATCATACTTAGTTGCATTTTTGGTAAAATTATTTATACTAGAAGACCCGCGCCGTAGTCACATAGGTATGCAACTGCTTATTGTCCTAGGGAGGATAGTGCGGAAACACAAGCGACGGCAAGTAAAAAAAAAAGTTTGACATACTCAAGTTTTCAGGTACGAATCTATCCGTAACTTCACCCTTAGATTTCGTATATACAAACTTCAATATTAATCTAGTGATCGCGTTGAATTATATTATATTATAATAGCAAACTTTTGTTTGGAAAAAATATAATTTCAATGGTTTTCATTTCATTTGCACATTTTGTATTGGTAAAAAGAGCAGGCATATAACTTTTCAAGGATGCTCTCCAAAGTATGTCTTACGAAGATACAGATAATTTACTAACTGTGCTACAGTGAATATACATGTACAAATTTCACCTACGTTAGGTATTTATCAATTTTAGAAACTAAGAGTTAAGCTACTCAACATATAATTAGTGATCTATTGTCAACCTTTTGATAATTTACATTTAAGCAAAACTGTAAAAATGATGCCTTGTAATTTTTTGAATAAATATTATTATTATATTATTATATTTTCATGTGCAAACAAGAGCTGAAAAGGTGTTTGAGCAAGCAGTCACAAACTTTATGAAAACTATGGTACCTGGCATTCCCAATTATAGGTGTAGAAAGTTGTGGCACCAGCAATTAGTTGGCGCGGAAATAAACTGGGCCAGGCGGAGCCAAAGTTAGTTGGGCACGCCTAGCCAAATGTCTTCGTGAATAAATAAGTGCACTTTTATTTGAACATCACATTTTTGAACTTTTAGTTCTAATGATTTTATTAGTATCATTATTTATCTTTTCTGTGGGAGAATAAAATACATTACGTAAAAAATAAAAATGGATCAGCATACTCTAGTTACTATGTATTCTGAATGATACTAAGTGGCATGCTAATGATATTACATACCGCCTCTGTGTCTTCCGTCCTATCATTGTTAAGGCAGTAATTAACAACCAGAATACACAACAGCCTACGTACTAAACTACGTTCTGAATCCCACTTCATTTGCCTACACAAATAAACAAATTTTAATCGATACTATAATTCATGTGTGTTAACAAAGCAGCGGGCAGCGCGGACGAGCGGTCCTCTCGGGTCCCCAAAGATAATTTTCATAATAAAACATCCCTTTTCTCAGGCACTTTGCTGTAAATCAAGTTTTCCGGCCACCCTTTCAATTTCCTGACCGCAACACAGTTCCGTTCAAACGAGATTTTCATTAGACGTTCAAATACCCTGCGTTTGGAGAGATAATATTTTTACAAGATGATTAAGAATTTTCTGAGACTCGTCCCTCCGCGCTTCTAATTTGTCTTGGCTCGGAGCAGGTAATTTGAAAATGCTTATTTATAATTAAGGGTCCATATCCAAAAAAACAAGAACATGAACGTGAGACGTAGGTACACGCGCGCGCAAGCTTTTTAAAAGACCTCATTACCTTTAGAGCGTGAATAATAAAGCTAAGCCCGGGAACTCCGATTCAAAATTTTCAAAATTCAAAATATTTTATTTCACATAAACCTACAAGGACACTTATGAAACGTCAGAAGCTAGGTGCACGTTTCCAATTGGTCGCTTCCTATGGAGAAGAGCCGGCAAGAAACTCCACGGTTACTCTTTTAAAAGTAAATGGTATTTACAATGTTTTCAAATTACAGTGTTAATAGGTATGAGAGGACGGTGTAGACCTATCAACAAGTACTAGGTACTTAGCAAGATAGAAAATGGTCGACAGATCTACAGTCTGTTAAGCCTACAACGTTCTCACATTCACAAAATCTAAAAGAAAATAATCTATATAAAAGCAAAATTAAATAATAAAAATAAAAAGCTATTTAGACCAAATGACATGATTACCACTACAGCTGTAACAAATCCACATTATATACCTAAAATATAATATTTTAGGTATATAATGTCAAATAACGAAGAGATTATGTCAAGGTAGTATGTAGAAGAAAAGAAAAAGGTAAAATAAAATAATCATCTTAATTTGGGAGCAGTTAATAGACATTTACATAGTTATGCCGTTAATGAGGTACCAGGGAAGCCAAATGTGCAGAAGGAATTATTGCCAAACTTCCTTGTCTTCAACGTAGTCTTTAATCTTACAATATGCTTTTTTGATAAGGACAAAGAAGTTGATAAGTAAGTTTGATCTGGGTTTTGAACTTTCCATCGCTAAATTCTGTAACCAACTTTGGCAACTTGTTATAAAATCGAATATGTTTATTATTACGATGGAAGCAATAGTAGGTATTAACTTCTAAGTTAAATGCGAGCGTAACTCACAAACGTTAACACACGGTCAACTGGGATTCGAGTCCAAATTACCATAACTTACTTGAAACATGAACAGATAAACTCATTACAAATGTTACAATTAATTTCAGCCACTTTTCCGAGAGATTGCCATTAAATTACCGCAGTTCGTCTTGCAATGTTTGGGAAACATAAATGAATAAATTGACCTGATTTGTGTGTGAGCGGTCGTTAGAAAACATAATAAGATTTTAAATTTTAAATGAACGCTTTGCGGTACAGATGGAGAATAAAATTTGTGAATCACGGGGCTGGGCGTTATCAAAGGCTATGCAGGCTCGTGTGATCCTCGGGGATTCCATTATTCGAAATTAAGAGCTGTTTGTTTTTGTTATTTTTTAAACAACACTTTTATGCAAATGTTTCCGAGTATTTCCTAGCGATAGTCGGAAGGTAAATAACAATTGTCGCGTTTTATTTACAAAGTAAATGGTAATTAAACCCCTTTAGTCGTAGAATAACAGTAAGTGGGAGTGAAAATCTTGGCTGGCTTTTCTCTCAAACTGGTAATTGAATTGAGAAGGGCGATGATTTCAATAATTTTGACAAACACCGTCGAGTTTCCCTGAATCTTGATGATTCTTTCCGCTTGTTGAACTTTCTCGATGTGCTGATCTGTTAAAACACATTGTTAGGCCAAATTGATGGAAAATCGAAAGTCAAACACGAACGATTCTTTGTAATGGAATGTAAATATTTCCAGCATAATTTCAATAATGAGATTATTTTGTATTAAGTGAATTTGTATGATTTAAGATGTAAAGGAACCTACCTATTACAGTGACTTATTCAGTTTATCTAAAGAAAGTAAAAACACTTTTATTAAACGCTACACAACATAGCAAATAAAATGTTTCACTCCGAATATACATTTTCAACAGTCGATTATAAATTTCCACGTTGATTGAAATACGGTGGAAATAGCGCTGTCGTGAAACTATGTCAATCGGGGATCGTTTAGTATCGGCCTATGCAAATGTGTGCGCATGCGGGCTTGTAACGAATTTCATCATTCTTTGGCAATATTTGTTGAAATATGTAAGTTATGTGGAATTTTGTCAAATGTAGGTATCGTGTTTTGTATGTCGTATTTTACTCATCTATTTACTACTTATATGTTATAACAATAATTTACGTCACGGCATTCACGTTGAAAAAATTTTCTAGTGATGCTCCACGCCTGAGGACTGATTCCCAATACACTTACTTTGGGAATCAGTTTCAGTATCTTAAGTAAAAGTAAATAAATACTGCATCTATGTACAAAATTCTCGTGAATGCTCTCATCTGTGACAATAAACTTAATACTTTTTACCCGACTGCCCTAGAAGGAGGGTAATGTTTTTCGAGAGTATGTATGTATATGTGTGTATGTATGTCTATTTCTTTGGCACGCTCTGTAGCCTAAACGCCTAATGGATTTTAACATAATTATGAGGTGTCGTTAGATTCCTCTTAATTGTGGGAGTGACATAAGCTGTATATATATATATATATCATATTGATATACTGCATCTGCAAATACAAAAAAGGGAGGGGATTTAAAAATAAATTACAACAATATTGGTATCAAATAAAAACTCATAATGAGTCAATTCCAAATACACAAATAAACCAAAAAGCTTGAAATATGGCAAATTATTAAAAAAACAAAAATCCCGATTGCGAAAACACATAACTAAAAAAAGAGAAAAACAAGCATTATTATCTATTATATCGGTTTATGGGGCCTACAATATCTTTAAAAAAAAAACGAATTTCAATCGATAATAATGCTTGTTTTTCTCTTTCCAGTTGTGTTTTTGCGGTCGGGTTTTTTACTATGACATCCTGCGAGATGAAGAGTACCGAATTACTAATAGGTTGGTTGTACGACAGATCGTCAGACAGATTTTTGTTATTTTGCAAGTAGGTAATATTTCTCGTGGTTTATTTGTCTTCTCTCTTTACTTAACTAATAATCCATTAGGTACCTACATAGTAATTGCAAAAATAGGTTCAGAAGAAAATAAAATCCTCTGGCTAGCCCAGAGGATTTTATTTTCTTCTGAACTTATTTGCAGGTATGAAAGTTAAATTCTCAGTAAAATCCTAATTAATTACCTACATAAATTAAAATATTACTAATTAGCTGGCTTTGTTTTCTCTAATGACTAAATTGTAGTATGTACGACTGGATTACAATACAATGACATTTAAAAAAAAAAATACAAAATAACCTGTATGGGGCTCGTGGCTAAGTAATATCACCCGCACGGGACGCTCGAAAGCTACGCCGGCAGAGGTCAGTCCGTGGATGGGTGACCATCCGTTACATATAGAGACCCCTCCATGCCTCGGAAAGCACGTTAAACCGTTTCAATTGGTCCCGACTGTCATTTGTAAGTCTTTGACTGTCGTTAAGAGTAGTCAGAAGCCCGATAGTCGGCCAACCCGTCTTACCAAGGGGTATCATATTACCCAGTAACTGGGTTGTGGAAATTAGATAGGCAGTCAGTCCATGTAAAATACTGGTATTCAGCTGCATCCAGTTAGACTGGAAGCCGACCCCAACATATTGGGAAAAAGGCTAGGTAGATGATGAATTACAAAACTTTTTAGAAAAAATACTCACAGTACCTACAGCAAATACGTATTATTGAAGCTAACTCAAATACTACTCAAGCAAAGTAATAAAATTAAATGGGACCACTGCGCAGAATTTTGAAAGTCGTTTCACAATTGACGAACATATCGACGGATAAAAAAAGAAAAAGAAAGGCATACAGACGAGCATATAATTTCCTACTTTTTGGAAGTCGGTTAAAAATAACCCTTAAGGCCGTGTCCTATTCTAAAGCGACTGCCGCGGGGCTAGGATAGTACGCAGGTGGTTTAGGATTGTTGATAAAAAATCTTTGTTACAATTCACTCTGGGTTTATATTTTCAAACACGCGTCAAGTAGGTACTTAGAGTACCTATTATACAATTTGTCTTTGTTGCTCATAATTTTCATAGGAATATTAAAATCAATTTAAGTATGTTGCCATTAATAATTTAACGCTGTTTCACGATCAAAACAAATTTTGTGTTTACGATAAATTACCAGATAATTACTTTTATGGCTTACGGAAATTTTGAAATATACTGTAAGCATTTTGCTCATCATCATCATATTACCATATTATCATAAAAATCAATAATCATCATTGACGTAGGCAATTACATCATCTCCGGAAACAATCGAATATAGCCTAGTTATCTAATTATTACTCACGCTTATTTGATCACAATTAGCAGCATACGATTGATTATATTATAAAACGTCATTCAATGAATTAATAACAGGTGGATAGGCAGCATTATGTAGTATCTACATAGATTTGTTATTGTATTGGTATAATTTTACTTATAATTATTAAGATTGCTCAAAATACTAAATGGGCAAATACCACCACTCAGTGGGTCCCAAATAGCTGAATACGACTAGGCCCAGAAAGAGATAGCTGGTTGAACTGAACTCCTTCTAAAAGGACAACCACAATTACAGTAGACCGGGAATACTGTAGCAGTAATACTTAAGATTTAAGATTTATTTAATCAAATAATAACAGTGTTAACATTAAATAGTATCATCTGTAGGTACACTTGACTTATGCTAGTTAACAAAACAGTTAGGTGTTGCAACCAACACCCTTACTAAGTTATAAAATAACTTGTATTAAGGGCAGTGGTACAAGCCCATACATACTTCAGTTTCACAAAAGGAATTGCAGGCAGAACAAGTGTTATTTAACATAAAACCATTGCAGAAATCAGAAATGACAATCTATCCATTTGACATTTGGATTATTTGAATAAATTAATACTCTACGTTATGTTGAATGTATATAGGTACTGGTAGTTAGTATAGAGGCTCCCTCTCAGCGAGAGGAGGCCAGAGTCCCAGCAGTGGGAACATTATAGGCTGATTGAGAGAGATTGAGAGTTAGTATTAATAAATAATAAAAGTGGAAAGAGGGAACGAAGGCCTTTGCCCTACAGTGGGACAACATAGGCTCATTATTAATAATAATAATACACCAAACTCTGTGATGGAAAGTCCGCTATTGATTTTCAGGTCTTGTACTAATGAAATGATAGATAGGTTCAAGCTATTCTCAGGCTATTTGCTCTCAATCACCCTTATACCTGACATCAGGAATATCCTGGCAACAACTATCCAGGCATTTTGAATTCTCAAATAAAATTCACCTAAATATTGCAAAATAAAATGACTAAACCGATCTATTAATTAGCAGATATAAAATCGTTGTCTAACTTAAAAATATTTGTTTTCTGAAATAAATCCAGTAGAAAAAAATAAACGCGCAGGTAATAAAAATAGATCCGGGTCTTGCTTTTATAAGAGTAGCAGTGGAACCTATAATGTTCGCCTTACTCGTAAATCATTATAAATTACAAACCTAGGACCTAGAACCACACCGAACTAAGGTAGGCACAAATCAAAAGGAAAACAAATGTCTTAGAATAATATGTTTTAGGAAAAAACAATCCTTGTCAGCTGGGCCTTCTCACGCTAGCTGTAAAAATTAATCGACTGCGAAGGGTCACTGATGGCCCTTGAGGATGAACAGGAAACATGTTATTACTGGTAGAATATTATCCATCATGGATATCGTTTCTGAGAGGCTTCTTAGAGCGAAATGGTCACAGACTATCAACTCCTACGTAATACGCCATGCAGGTGGTCATCGATGAGGACGACCGATCAAATTAAATCCAGTTAAGACAAGTCTTAACAGATCTTGTTGGAGAGAGATTGTGAGGAAATCTAGGAGTTGGTACACTAGCGATTTGACAAATTTATCGTGACTGCTAACGCTCTGTCAAGACATAAATCAAGAAGAAGAAGATCAACTCCCGAGCGTTTCAATGGTGTGCTGGCTTGGAGTTCTGATTATTCACAGATGTATTGGTTGCAGCTTAGTCCCAATCACATACGACATACTAAGTATATACATCTATCACACTTAATTTATATACAAGGATGACCAACAGCTGCCGATGTATTCTGTAAATAAAAAACTCACCGTGAGAACTTAGGTGAAACGAGTTGTCAATAGGTCAATCTCTAGCATTAGGTGGAATGACAGCTCACTTCACCTAAGTTTTCACGGTGAGATTTATACAGAATAGACCAGCAGGTCTCTGCCCAATCCTTGGGGACTAACATACACAACCTAGAAAACAGACATTCCCTAACAAAATTGTTAGACACTGCGGCAGCGGTCTAAAACAATAAACTGCTAAGTGCGTAGTTCAAATAAAATAAATATTTACAATATTAGAACCCTATTCACCGAAAAACGTAGGCAATACTCCAAAGTACCTGTGATATAAGGTAAATAACGTGCCCAAATGCCAAATATTGGCAACTCAAATGAAATGAAGACCCCATAAAAACTGGCGCGAAACAATTGCTATTATTCTCCGTTATTACTGTTCAGGTGTGTTTCAGTGATATATCGGTCTATCGCAACGTTTTTGTGCTCCCACACTGTTATGCCAGACGTTTAGAATTTTAGATACAGCATTGTCCCACTAAAAAGGTGATACGCGCCCATATTTTTTCATTAAAGACGTAGGGGAACAGAGGGTAATGGGAGCCAGAGGGTAATGGGAGCGGTGCGACTAGAGACAAAACTACAGCTCGTATTCACTCGGTTGCCACTCGGGCGACTTCGGCACGCTGCGATCGTGTTTCCCCGCGGCGCTAGACTCGCCAGTGCCACGTGTTGTGTGACCACGGACGCTTGTCGATTTTTTGGTCCGCGCTTATAAAAAATACGAAATTTCATCGGCCAGGTATGTCTGAAGTTATACTTTTGTTACAATCAAACCTGTTTTATTTTATAGCTAATGTTATCAATTTTGAGTATCTGTGCGTATAATTTCGTTACAAGCTAGATTCAGTTTATCATTTTATTTTATTTCAAAATAGCTCCAATTGCCCCATATGCTTTTTAATATGTTTTTTTTTTCAGATGCCAAAATGCCAAGAAAAAGGGAACGCACCACTACGAAAGCGTTGAAACCTTAGAAAATGCTGTCAAAACACTTCGGCGTGGCGGTACATCAGTATACAAGGTATCAAAAGAGACTGGAATACCCTACAGCACCTTGAAAAAGAGATTCAGGTTAGCTAAATCCAACGATACTAGCTACAAATGTCCTCCAAAACTAGGAAGGCCCTCTGTGTTCACTGACGAACAAGAAGCCATTCTAGCTGATCATCTACGTACCATGTCAAATAAATTTTACGGACTGACGAGGGCTCAGTTTTGTAAGGTATGTTACGCCATGGCTGAAAAATTTGGTGTTGCAGATCGATTTAATGAGGCCAAGAAGACTGCGGGCAGGGACTTTCTAACTGGCTTTTTTCAAAGACATCCAGATCTAAGTGTTAGAAAGCCAGAAGCGACAAGCATCAATAGGATACTTGGATTCAATAAAGCCGAAGTGGATCGATTCTTTGAAAATCTGGATAATGTTATGACAAAATACCACTTTCCGCCGTCTCATATTTACAATATGGATGAGACTGGCGTAACGACGGTCCAGGAAACAGAAAAAATTATAGCGCCTAGGGGACAAAAACGTATAGGAACAGTCACATCATGGGAAAGAGGTAAAAACGTCACGGCTATCTGTGCTATGAGTGCTTCAGGGTCCTTCATTCCGCCTATTTTTATTTTCCCTCGACAGCGTCACTCACCGCAGCTAGAAAAAGGTGGTCCACCAGGAGCTGTTTACACATGTTCTCATAATGGTTGGACAAATGAAAGCATATACATTAAATGGCTTCGATATTTCATTGAGTACACGAAACCCACTGCTGAACAACCTGTTCTACTGATTATGGACAACCACAACAGCCATTGTACTTTGGAAGCTTGGGAAGTGGCCAAAGCTAACCATGTTGTAATGCTTTCCATTCCACCACATTCATCACATCGGTTACAGCCTCTGGATGTGACTTTTTTTGGGCCGTTCAAGAGAGCCTACAACAAGGAATGCGACATGTTTATGAAATCCAGGAATATGATAAAAATTACACCCTACGATATTGCAGGATTGTTCAACAAAGCTTATGCCAGAGTAGCAAGCTTAGACAAAGGGATGTCTGGCTTTAAAGCCACGGGAATTTTTCCCATGAATCCTGCTGTATTTTCAGAAGACGATTTTGTTGCTGTGGATGAAGATCAGAGCCAAGTTAATGAGCAAGCAAGTTCAGCTGCTGTTGCTCAGTCTCAGAGACCCGTTTCTCAACGGCTAGCTACTGGCAACTCTGAACCACTTCCGTCTACATCTCGTGATATTGGCAACTTTGAACCACTTCCATCTACATCTCGAGGTATTCAACAGGAGCTGGAAATGGATATCTCTGTCCTGATCCAAGAAACACCAAATGTTGAACAAGATCAGTTACCTGATATTGACCATGCTGTAAGTCCATCTATATTAAGTGAGCTACAAGAGGAGGAATACACAGAAAATAGTACACCAAACTTGTTGCCAAACACAAACCCTTCTAAAATCTCGTTTATGTTGAATGATAAAACAGTCCCGGAGCCAGCAACTGCCAATCCTTCCACGACCTCGTCCACAACAAACGACGTTCAAGAACAGTCACTCTATACAGACCCAACCATATCAAATGATTTTGCGAAAGTTCTATCAGTTGTGAGTCCACTACCTAACATATCTAACAAAAATAAGACTTCGCGACAAAAACAACATTCAGTAATTTTATCTAGCACGCCAATGAAAACAGTATTTGAAGAGAAGGAGAAGAAACGTTTAGAGAAAAAAAATAAAACTAAAATCATTGCAAAGAAGAAGGGAGAAACCAGCAACACAGAAAGAAAATGTACCACAGGAAAAGGAAAAAAACGAAAGAAGGCGACCAACAAAAAAGAAAAAGTAAAAAGAGTAAAAAAGAAACTTTTTGAGGATGAAACTGACACGTCTGAAGAAGAAGACGTTGAGAATCTTTGCGACGATGAGTCAGAATATTCAGAAGAAGAGACATTGTGTGCTGTTTGCAGTGACACAGGAAAAAATAACGAAATGTGGTACCGCTGCAGAGGTTGCGGTAAATGGGCACATAAAGAATGTTCTGGTTCTGACAGCCCGGTTGATTATATTTGCGTTTTTTGCTTGGATCCTTAAAGTTAATTGTTATACGGTTACGTTTATATTAAAATTTATATGAATAAGTGAGATTTCAGACTGACATAGAAATTTTTGAGGCTGATTTAATAATTAAGTAGCTCCCATTACACATATGGGAATTTATAGGCTCTCATTTCCCGCAAAGTCGGGTAATGAGAGCGATTCTGTTTTTTTCTTTAAAGTTTATCTGTGGCCAAATGCCTAATAATGTAACGTTAACGCTGTGATTAAATGATAGTCAAATGAGTAAGGATTTAGTTTCTAATAAAAAGTTCCTAAAATATCCATAAATTTGCCTTTTATTGAACTTTTTCCTTAGTAGGCTCCAATTCCCTCCTTCTCCCCTAATTTGACAGTATTTACAGCAGACTTTGGACTTTAGAAGACTAGTTACGCTTGTACCGAACTTGAACATTTATAGGATAAAAATGCAGATAATATTAAAGTACATAGGTACGTACATACACATATGGGTAACGGTAAATATAGGTTTAAGTATAAGAGGAGTAGTTGCTGTAATAACAATAGACACAGTCTTTTACTAACAGTATAAACGCCACAATTCGCTACTTTCTCACACATTTTTATGGGCGCACCTTTTCATAAAAATAACATTATATTTTTTCTTCGTAAAGGGATAAAGATGATCTTTTTCTATTAGCGCTTGTAAATGTTCAAAGCAATATGTTGTGGTGAGAAAGTTGTAGAGTAGCCTCGGGGCGGATTACACGTCGCTGAGACACCGGTTTTTATGGCGTGTTGCTTATTGCCTTTCGAGTTACGAGAGGGACGTTTTTCACCTCCGCGTAGTGTTGATATAAAGCTGGCGGTCTCACGCACATTACGTGCAGCCGGCGCCCGCCAATACAAACAATTTATTGTATTGTTATAGATCTGGGGTCCGTCTTCGGAAACATATTGGGCCCGAACTGCCAGGGACAACGCTTAGTCACTCGATTCTATCTACTCGCGTGAAAGGTGTTTAACATAACTCATGTCGTATAAAACGATTTGTAACTACGTTAGATCTTTTAGCGCGTGTTTGGAATTTTAAATACGATGTACCAATAAAACATTTTAAAAAATCAGAGTACCTGTTATGAATTTACTATGACAAAAATTTGCTGAACCGTAAACAAACGTTAGAAATATACGCAAAAAAAATATAGTTTAGTAAAAACATGCTGCTATCCGAGAGCTACGTCAAATTATTTAATTCATTTAAATGGTTGCTACATGCATAGTTATTTGTGTGGAAATACGGGCAAAACAAGAGCGCATGCAGTAGTTCAGAAGGCTTCCGGTTGCCGGAAGGGCATGATACATGGTGCTAAATCCGATTAATTTGCGAACCTGTTAGTGGGACAATAACGTTTAAACACATTCCGTGTCGGCACTGTCTCTCCTTGTCACCTTGAACACTGACGCAATTAATTCACGTAACGTAAGCTCGAATCATAATTGAAAACAATGTAACGGTTATAAGAGCCTATCAGGTACACTAATGGGATTAACCTACGCCGCTTTAGTTCTGAGCTCAAGAAAATTAGAGAGAACAAATTGTTGAGGTGATTAATAAATGTAAACGTCTTGGTTATGTATAGCTTTGTTAGGAGAAACTTTACGCATCTCTATACGTTGTATATTGTTACAAACATGTGTAGAAGGTAATTGAATAAGGAGGCAAACCACGGTCTACGCAAAGAAACAGTGCAAGTTCCAGGAAAGTTGTACTTACCTAAAATATATACAATGTAAATGAAAATTCGGAGAATATAGTACAGGGAAGTATTTGTGTCTTCTTATTTGTTTTTAATGAGTGACATTCTGAAAATAATGAATTCACATTCTGGTTACATGGCACGAATCAGCAAACTTAAGGTAGGAAACTCTCAGGCTAGGTGGAGCGACTATCTTCACAGGTGGCTGGTAGCAGCTGGATGAGAGTTGCTGAGAATCGAGCTGAATGGCGTGCAATTGCAGAGGGTTATGTCCAGCAGTGGACTGCTGTAAGCTGATGATGATGATGGTTACATGGCTGCCGAGACTTTTCATACATGAATATTGGTAATACCAAAAACGACTGAAAAAGCTTACAAAAAAGAAAGTCGGGTATAAACGTACCTATTATGATTGTAGGATGTGATGACAAGTAGAAACATGCTTCCTTATGTACCGTCTGATATAAAATTAACATAGGTCAACCAAAGTGTTCAATCCATTCCTCAAAATCATCGGCGAACTAAAACCAACATACCCTAAAGTTTATTTGAAACATTTCAACTCACAGAACAACATTTAATCCCAATTCCCACTGCCCATGCAAATTAACATGAAAAGCTTTTCAAATAGCGAAAAGTAAAACTTTTGTTTGGTGTTTTCACCGTTTGACTTGAATCGTTCACGTGTGAATTTCTAGCCGATGCGATGCGGGGAGCCCGGCGTAAGGCCCGGGGCAGATAGGCGGCTGATTGCAGCCTGCCGTAATTACCGCACACACGACCGGTATGACCACTGCTTACCGCGGTGGTACTACACACAATAGCTCTAGATTGGACATGTTGTTTGTTTGGATGAAATAATCTTTTTTCCTGCTCTTTGTTATTCTACATAAACACGCACGTGATTGGTGTTTAGCGCTAAATCGTGTTTTGCGTGACAATGGTATATAATTGGAAAACGGTGTGAAAAAGATTTAAATTTTAAAAAACTGCTCGATGCAAAATACTGGTTTATTTCGCGAAACGTTTTTAACTGTCTGGCTGGCGGGCGCATTAATTAACTAGACATCAATAAAATACCATTTTCTATCAATAAATATCCTTAAGGACAAATGCTCTAAAGTTTTTACAAAATTAATCGATAGTTTTGTACTGTTGAGATAAAAACAACGTTCAGCAGACTATGTTCTTCAACGATTGCATTAATAATTAATTCTCTGTCTCCACTCTTCCGGACACGTTAAAAAGTAATGGCATAAGAGGTCAACTTGCTTTATTCAGGGACTATGTGGTCGGAAACAAAAAGCTAGATGAAAGATATACTTATGGCGTCAGTCAAGGAAGCGTCCTTGGCCCCCCTTTGTTCTTAGTTTATATCCTTTCGGAGTTTCCCGCGACCCCGGCAGGCATCGGCCCTAGCGGACCCCGTCAGTTGTGCTGACATCTCTTTGGGGCACGCGTGGAACACAACGCATCGTCGACCCGGCCCTGCTCCTTATCGGACGGCAAGCTGCCCATTGCTCACCGTCCGCAGGCCCGCGCCTTCGGTAGCCGGGAATCTGTCTGGGATTCTTGATGCCCAGGGCGTCTCCTGCGGCGGCTAGGGGCATGAGGGTGCGACATTTGCTTCTGCTTAACGCGTTGCGCCTCCTCCTTCGCGAGCATTACTGCTTCGCAGATGGAGGTGACAGCTTCCCATGCCCTCTCGCTCCGTAACATGGCCTGGACCAGGGCCGGACGTGAGAGATCACCGCCGCCGCTCGCCTCCACAAGGATCTGGCGGTGCCCCGCCCAAGCCGGGCAGACCTCCACCGTATGACCCATCGTGTCCTCCGGGTGATCCACACAATGCTGACACCCGAGCGTTTCCTCCCGCCTTATCCGGAACAGGAACCTCCCGAAAAAACCGTGTCCGGTGAGGACCTGCGTCAGATGGTGAGGACGCCGTGGAACGTCTCTAGCCACTCCTCAAAGAAGGGACTTATCACCACAATTGTGGCGTGCCCAGCACTGGGTTGCGACAATCGCACTCGGCCATGAGATCCCGCCGGAGCTCTGCCCGCTATGCCGTGATTTCGTGCGGCAGCGGAGTTACGCCCCAGCGTATCGCCTCCTTGCGCCACTCCCAAATGTGCGCGAGGATGTTTGCCTCCAGATCCCATGGCGGCAATCCGGCAAGGAGGCTCGCCGCCTCACCGGAGACCGTGCGGTATCCCCGGACCAGCCGGATGGCCATGACCCTTTGGGACGCATTCAACCGGTGGGCTGGCTGCCGCCTCAAAGAACGCGCCCACAGAGGGTCATCGACCGCACGACCCCCGCGTAGCGCCTCCGGCAGGAGGCGCTTCAAGGCAGCCTCGGCCCGCTCCAGTCTGGGAGCCAAACGTCGGAAAACAACGAGTCCCAAATACTTCATTGTCGACTCGACGCCGATGTGAACCCCTTCTACCGTCATCTGGGAACCCGACGGTGACGCGTTCCGAGGATGCCAGACCCCCTCAACCTCTCAATTAGCTTGCCCTTGCATAGAAATTGAAAAAGTTCAATATACCAAATATTTAGGTATAATAATCGACCAACGTTTGTCTTGGCACTTGCATCCTGAATTAATAATGAAAAGAATAGAAAGAAAGAAAGAACGTCACTTTACACGTCACTGGCACAATCGGTACTAGCGTATTGTTTACAGGTCTCGGGAGGGGCAACAAAAACTAAATCCTTGGAACTAGAGAGGTCAGAGATCACTATTAAAAGTTATGTTATTTAAGCCCTTTAGGTTCCCAACCGAAAGTCTTTACCTAACTTCTGATATTCTGACGGTTCGAAAACTTTTGTTCTCCAAATTATTTAAAAAAAACATAAATCTCTCACTTTCGATCCCACGACTCGGCAAGGAAGGAGGAAATACATGATCACCAATGTTTCTATTAAATCAACTTTTGCTAAGAGACAATACGCTAGACAATCAACTCACTTATATAAACTTGATAACCAGGGAATTCAATATTTACTTACTTTCATGTCGAGACTGCAAAAACGCTCTGACTAAATGGCTAAAGTCCAAAACTTACGATGAGATTGAGAATATAGTCCAAACGATAAGCTTATAAACACTAACAATTCCGGTTAAATATGTTCTGAGACTATTTCTCCCTGACTTTCATTAAGTATTATATGCTATTAATATACTATATACTATTGTTAAACACACAAAAACTCACACACACAAACACACACACGCGCTCGCACTCATACACACCTCCACGCGACATGCCGTCTATAATTAATCATTACCTTGTTTTTATTTTTCTTTATATTTTTTATTTATATCACTCTTTTCGTAATACCTACTAAAATGGAATGTCTATTCAATGGCTTATACTGTAAGTTGTAACTTGTGGAAGAGCGGAACTTCCTAACACAAGTATATTTTTTACTTAAATGGAAATTCCCTTAAACCTAATGTAAAAGTATTTTTAGTTATTGAAGTACACATTTTTATTTTTATTTTATTTTATTAAATTCGTATCTGACATTAAATGACGTCGAATTGAAGTCGCGTTGGCGCGGCGTCAGAGTCGTGTGAAGTTGATTTTATAGAAACAATCGTCAAGTTACCGCAGCGAATACGCCCAATGAACACTTACGGTAGATTCGAAGAGTTCTTAAAATAAGCAGTTAAAATGTATACCTAATGTCTGCACCACTTCAATAGACCATTAGCGCCGTTGCAGTTGCAGGAAAAATAACGTTTTCAGGCTAACTTACATAATGCAAATTTATATTTATGGTTTACATATTGAAATGAATGAGTGAACGTGTCAAATGTTTTAGTTCACTCACACAAGCACGCTATTAGCACAGCTGCTCGCAGTTCATAACCTACTTACTACATTGCGGCTATAAGAGGCTTAAGAAGGACTAAGACAAACTATGCAGAGTCAGCTATTACTAGCTAGTACAACACTACACTATAAGACTTGGTTTTACCTACGTTTTAGCCAGTAAACGAAAATTTTGGACTAGTAGGTAAATTACTTTCATTTCGGTGCCATCTTGGAACAATATTGCCATTCATTAATATTTCAATATTGCCATTATCCTGATGATGTCTTGGTACGGAGAAGCTTGGTTGGTGTAAAGGAAAAACATGATACCGTTTTCATTGAAAAATTGCTTGGCCAAAACAAGTTTCTTTTTTTCTTTTACATCGCCCATCATCAAGAAAACTCTGCCATGCCCACTTATGAATCTAACCGTGATTTTTCTATTTCAAGCAAACACTAGGGCTTGAAACTCTAGGGCCATGGGGTCCCAGTCCGCTACGAGTATTTTGGGAGATCGCCAAGCGGTTGGTCGAATCTTCACGTGACCAGAGGGCTGGCCAATTTTTAGGTCAAAGAATCAGCATTGCCATCCAACGTGGCAATGCTGCCAGCCTTTTGGGCACTTTTCCCACTGATAGCGATGGGGACGAATTTTTTGATGCCCAGTGAGTTCTTCCTTAATATTTTTTGTTTGCCTCTGTATACTTGTAAATAATTTATAGGTATATCTTTGGGTCATTACAAAATGTTACGATTTTAATGCTAAAATTCTAATGTTTTCTTTAAGTCTCAGAACGCCATTGCTGCTGTAAGTATGTTAAGCAAACACTATAATTATGTAGCCTGAAATGTATTTCAAAGCTCGCTCCAGTAGTCCAGTCCCGTGCGGTGTAGAATGCAGAATTGAGATTCCACTGCCCAAAATATATTGAGTATAGGTACTTTGTTGAACTAGTGAACAACAAAGCACTGTACCACCGACCGAAATAATTCAAAGTCAAAGTGAAATCGAACTGCTTTGTGCGCAATAACTAATTATAAGAATGGGGTGAAATGGGTAAGCATTTTCGTGCAAAAAATTTGGGTGATATAGCAAAGAAATGCCTTTGACAGATTTTGAACGTTGAGACGATGTCGTCTTAAGTCGATTAGACCGCTCGAGTCTCGAGTCGCCAGATCAACCAAGCATTTGTTAATTGCGGCTCAAATACGACTGTCGCATGCTGTATGTACCTACTAATAATCTCGAACATACCCTATATAGTTGGGTACCATATGTAACTCACTGGACATCCAAAGGGGAATTGGCTTGACCGCTTCGCTGAGCGCATGGATTGGTTGCAGACCACAGCATAACACTGGTCCCTTATCCACGTGATCTAATCCCTTAGAAGCCATTTACGACCACCATATGTAGTATAGGACTATGCAGTGCTTATGCTAAAGTCGGCTGAAACTATTCATCTGAGATATTTAACGTTCTATTTCTTCTTATGGAGGTACTAGATAACAATAAGAGTAGGTATTAATTGATAATTCAAACCATTCGCTCGGGAATATAACTGAGTCAATGAAAAAACAATTAGCACTAACATATGAACATATACACATTACCTAAACGAATTTAGTTTGAATTGAATAAAAAATTGTAGTTTTTCGGGTTGTATTTTTGATAAAACGCTTGGAGCAAAAAAACATTGAAATGCTACAGTTATTTTTTCGTTATTCTTGGTTAGAATTTTGGTATCCTCCCATGCATCATGTTCTCTAAAACGAAGCCCAAAAATACAAGCAAGAATCCTTTAACCTCAACTTAAAACTGAACTTTAACACTTCACACCCCATTTAAAACCGACGTTAGTGTAGGTCGGTACATTTACCTACCCTAATTCTGCATCAGCTAACACCTTGCCGGGCAAAAAGGAGCAAGACCCAATAACAACCTACGGTAACAAGGTGAGTGCCGTACTTCGCACTGTTTTATTCGCTTGTCTGACTTTCAGAGTACTCTGTTTTACCTGTGTTATCCTCAGGCTTATATTAGGGTCTTGTTTAGGTAACTACAGCTGGACTGCCTGTCGTTGGACGTGCTTCAAATGACATTACGTATGTTTACTGTGTTTTTTTGTTTTAGTAACTCCGATGTTTAAATCATGAATCTGTTGGGCAAAATATTTCTGTACATTTCTACGAGTTCTTTCAGTTTCCCGTGTTATTTTTGTTTCGTGAACAGAAACCTTTGAAATTTTCCTAAACTCCTTAGGCTGAGATACGCGTGTTTTTAACCTTAATAAACCTTCTTGGTATTTGTTCTCAGAACTTCAGTAAACGCACAGTGTTTTAGCTTTTTATACAAACTTTTAACCCTAAAATATGTACCTACGCACCCTTTCATGGTTTTAAAACACAGGGGAAAAAATCCTCGACACAAAGATTTTCCGCGAACACGGAACACTATCCAATACCTACGCAAACGTTTAATATCAATCATATAACTCGCTTTCCCATGAATCGCAGTTAAAACGAATTTCCCCTTTGCTTAAACAGAATACATACATAAATGTATAATGAATGAGTATCGACAGGCATATTCATACAAGTCAACACGTAGCTTTAATAAATAATGGTGTGCTCCAACTATCAATCATTCAGTGAAGGTGTTAGCTAATTACCTGCGTACGTTAAAAGCGGTTGTGTCTATAACAACCGCGGGATGGGAGATGAACGACTGAACATCAATCAATGTTACTAACACATCTACCTACACAGACCTTTATTGTCGTAGTACTGCGAACGAGAAAATAAGCTATCGATCTAGTGCCGTAGCCTGCAGTAGGTAACGATGCAGGTTTTAAAATTGGAAGCATTTTGTTAAACGGTTTTAGATCTCGTAGAATATTGGCGTGTTTGAAGTTTGATCAATAGGCATGAATCAAACTGCAAACACGTGACACTTGAGTTTATCATCCCGCTCGTCTATGGCTCTCCGCATCCTGGGCAACTGTCACCAGTCACCAATTGACTATTAATATCCATTCCATCTATAAGTATGAGGTATTCCTCAAACGCACCAACCAACGATGTAACATAGAGAAGAGCATGAAGGAGTCGTAATAAATGATATCGATAGACCTTTTAAAATTCAACTGTCCTAATTTTTTATTTATTAAAACTACCAGGGAACTTTTTTTTCTAGGAAAAAAATATATATTTTTAATTTGATTTTGTTAGCGTGCCTAATTTTATTTATTATTTATTTAATACTTCAAGCACAGAAAAGTAGCACAATCTGCATTAAAAAAAAAATTGTCTTCGTACTTGCTGGTAGTAAATTTTTCAGTCGGTACAGAGCCCGCAGCGTTCGAGTTACCTTCTGGCTGACCCTCGCGACTTGAGTACGCCAGTTCAGAGTACTATCAATGTGTTAAAAGTACGTACTAAATGGGACGACCGTACCATGGTGGTTTCGAGGAATACTTTTGGTGCGCTTCATTTCGTGCGTTTCAAAGTTGCTGCGCTTCGAGGAATACCCCATAAATAAATATTATAAAGAAAGTAACTCTGTCTGTCTGTTACAAATAGAAACAGGCTGAACGGATTTGGATGTTATTTGCCACACAGATAGACCATGACCTGGGTTTGGATAAGGTAGGTCTGTCGAATTACGCCTAGAGGATAATTACGCCTATGATAAATAACTCAAGTTACGTAATAGATAAAATCAAACTTAATACTCACGCATCAAGGTTCATACATCCTGAAACAGCCCCGAGTCGCGCCTGCGGTGCTACCCACTCTGCGAGCTAGTAGTCGACTGACATACGTGGGGAGTAGTCACTGTGCCATTTTTTACAACAGAGACCGGGACATTAGCGGTAAGTTTTAATGAAATTTGTAACTTTAGTAGTAAACTATAAGGCTCATTTGTTAGTATGATTATTCGACCGTTAATAACCAGTTTTTTCTATAATATTAAACAGTCGATTTTCCATTATATTTCAAACTTATTAGAAGTGTCCTTAACGGTAATTACGCCTAGGCGTTATTACCCATACCAAATGCTACCATAGGCGTTTTTAACCATCTCGTGAGCTTGTCATGAAAGGACTTCATTTGCACATTATGAAAATTGAATTGATTGATCCGCGAAATGTAATTAATTGTTTAATAAAGTTTAAAATATAGTAATAAACCTATGTACTTTTTGTGCAAAAGTAAAATAAATAAATATGTAATAAGTTCATTGTTTTAGGTAAAAAAATATGTCAACTGCAAAGAAATAGCGTGCCTCATGGAAAAAGTGATTAAGAAGCGTTATCCAGTTATAATATATAGGAATGTTCAAACTAAATTTAGGTAGAAGATCAATATTTACTGGAGATCAGGAACAAGATTTTGTGAAAAGGATTATTAAATTTGCAGAAAGACGAAACACAAATACTTTTTTGCGTATACAAGTATTTGTGTTTTGCGAGACATAATGTATATGATATAGCATTACTAACAATTTTAACAAGCAATTAAAATCGGTTTGACACAAAAATACAGAAGAATTTAGATGTCCTGATGGTTGTGATTCATTCTAGCTACGTAGATTTAGATAGGCGTTACTACCTCAACTGGATATAATAACGCCTATAAATGTTATTTTTGATTTTGTTTTTTTTTTTGTTTGATAATCTGTATACAGACTATTTGATTATGTTTAAACTATGTGCCAATAAAAAATAAAATTAATTTGTGTTATTACCTTAGTAATTTTAGTTTTTTTTTACCCGATTGTATAACTGTGAAAACATGTTGTAAAACTGAAAATAACTGATGGTTAAGATAGTCCTGCTTAGACTAATTATGTTTCTAATTCCAGTAAACTTTGATAATGCTTTAATAAAAAGTAATTTTAAGAAAACTGTCTTAGGCGAAATTTTACTTCATTGGTTTAATTGCGCCAAAACGATTGTGTTTGAATTCTGATCGTTTTCCATAATTTTTATAAACAAACCAATAATATTTTGTGTTTTATTTATACAATAATAAACATACATCTCATTTAACACATTCCGTTCTTCATCTTCATGTATTAAATTAGAGAAATTTACGTTCATCCTTAAGTAGGCGTAATTCGACAGACCTACCTTATAATACTTTTTGTTCCGATAGTAGGTGCGTTCCCGTGGGATAATTTCCGAACAACACGCGGGCGAAGCCGCGGGCAACATCTAGTGGTCACATCTATATTTTTAATACATTTTCTATGAACTCGTCTAACACTCGGCGCTCGACTCGCCGTTTCAGCGCGTAAGCTCTAGAGCAGTGGCTGAGTGACCACGTTTAATCGGCGGCACGCGCACTCGATCACAGCTTGTACACCACTTTGTTTCAGAACGTATAAACAGCCACGATCACTAGTGGGGTTATTTGCGAGGATGCAATTCGCATTGATGACAGCCGGTCTATTCTGTAAAAAATCACTGATCTCGTGCATTACACGACATTCGAGATACATTGCAAATGAACTCAACAAAATAAAAAAACGCATTACATTTCAATATTATTTCTCAAAAACACAACAAGCTTAAAAACTCTAAACAAAAATTTAGACAGAAAAAAAAGATAAGCTTGACATTATGTCTAAAGTAGGTATTAATACCATTTTCTCAAACAAATTTTAAAATTCGAACTTTATTTTGACAACCTTCTTCGAGATAAATTGAAATTGCGGTACTGATAGAATACAAATTGTATGTCTGTCATATGTCGTGTTTAGCGGCCAAATAAATTACTATAAAAACGTATATCTGTGTATTATTTAAAAATGGAACGAACTTTTTACTTCAGCACATGGCAACCAAGGAGGCAACATTTCAAAGATTCTATTTAAATTTCGATTTGGCTTGCAGATAGAGCTATTTAAAGTAAAGAAGAAACTTGTAAAATTATCATTGTTCGTCATTGATTCTGGAATTTATAATTAACTTACTTAGTTTGATCACATCGATTTTCACGATAGTCCCTCAATGTCCTTGTTGAAGGCCGCGACAGTAATGTTCTATACTACACGCAAAAAATACAATAAAATTTACGTCAAAATGTTCAGCGTTTAAATTAATTTCGACAGCACAAGCCGAGAAATTTACTTCACTAACTCAAGATTTAGAATCGTCACATGAAATAATCAACAAATTTAATTAAACTCTACAATATTTAATTATTTTCGAAGTTTTCAAAACATTGTTCACTTCATTACATTTCATTTTCTTAATATTTTTTTAACAGACACATACGCTCGTTAATGTTACGCGCTTTGTCATAGATACGAAACTCATACATTGGCATTTTGCGTGATGTTGCCAGCGACCGGTCCGCCTCTCACCACGCACCGCGCAATTAATGTGCTTTGACTCTCACACAAAAGGGTACAAAATTAAAGCACTTCCCGATATCTCATTCTCACGATTTTGATATCAACAGTTGCGTAATTTAATTTTCTAGAGGGGTTTTTCGATTTTTATCGTGTTTTTTTTTGATAACTTCCAAAGACTGAGTTTTTTTATTAATATAACTTGTAGAACATCCAATTTTGTACCCATTTCATTGACGTAGTTTTATTACTTCAATAATTCAGGAAGAAAAAAACAATGTTGCCAGTTTTATTATTTTTAAATGAAATTATTGACGTTTAAAGTATTAGCAACGACGAATTTCGAATAAAATTTAAAAAAGTCATTTAAAAAATTCCTGGCCTGGGTCTTGTTATTGGGCCTAAACACGTAGCAGACGGCCCCACGGATCCGCCATTTTGGTATATATTCTTCCGTCTGCCTAACACCTGTATTATAGCCAAATTGAATGGGTTCCACAGAGTAGGTATACAGATGTTTATGGAGGAAAACGTTTATAAACAATAACACATCGACTTGCATACTTATAACTTCCTTTCCTCTGCGGCCGTCGAAAAAACGTAGCAACGTGACTTAATTTACATTCGTTAATATTTAAAAAAATAGTCTCACGATTTCGTAACTTCATCACGCGAAACAAGGAAGTGATTTCGCATTATACCTAGGTACCACCCGGAAAAAAAACCAACATTTTTGTGAATCATCACGAATTCCTGATACGCATCTTTACAGGCGTACAATTTACTCAATACTCAATACTCAATACGTTTATTAAAACGTCTCGACAAAATAACAGAATTGTTACACATGGCGGACAAAAATCGAATATTTTACAACAATACGCTTAATGGTTCGACAAACAAGCGTATTCGGAGTACAGAAACAAGCTTTGCTGATTGCGAATTGTGCTTACTGTCGAATACAAATTGTAAGCGTGTTCCTTCAAGTTAATTCACCAAAGAGGAATTGACCTTAAGTAGACATTTTTTTCGTAAATTTTTAAGCTTTTCGTGTTTAAAATATTTAGATATTTAGATGAGAAGCTTTAATGCGAAGAATGGAGACTAAAATTACTTAACCTATTTCAAGATGGTTCTTCTTTTCGAATCGATAGTTCTACTTTCATAATAAATGGTACCTACTTTTAAGTACTGGCTAACTAATACCTCGACGTGTAATTAAGCCGCACGTTTTATTACGGCTTAAGAACGTATTATTATCTTGTATTAAATTAAAAGCCAAATGTGATAATATAGGTATCATTTAGCTCAAGCCAATACCGTGGACCCTTGTTAAACGGGGTCATTGTTCTGTGAATCTTCGAAAAACGAAGAACTTTTAACAAAAAATGTTTTTGTGACTCCCGAGGGAGACGAAGCGCTTAAAGTGAAATACTTATAATTCGCTGCTGAGAAAATAATTATTTTGAACTTTCTTAAAAATCAAAATTCCTTTTTTCGGGCGGATAAGCAATTTATTTGTAGATTGAAGGATTTCATTCAACATTATCCAAAAAAATTGACTTACTTCGACACCCAAACTACACACAAAAACATAACAAAAACACATTGCTACCTGCAATGTGTTTTCTCAGCTCAATTTCTTCTAGACCCTAAAGTAATACTTAACTTTCTTTCAAATAAGCCAAGCTTTACCTGGTATAAGTACTCGACAGCTGCATAACACTCCTCCTTTCCTGACCTGATGGATCATCACTGTCATTTTTTGTTTTAAAACCACATTATACAAGTTCTGTTGAAATGAAAAAGTTCTACTAAATTGATTTAATTCATATAACAATATGAAGGATCAGAGAGTAATAATAAGATTCTATCGAATGATAATTGACACCTCAATGTGATCAGATTGAGCATGGAATTGGTTTTGACAATATATTTGAAAGACTAAATATAATATTGTAATATTTAGTGTTTTCACACAGTTAATAAAGCCCTATTTACACGGTGCAAGTTTGTGGAACGTTCAAGAGCAATAATCGCATGCCGTATAGCACGTTCAAACATTGCCGTTCAAGAATTGCAATCAAGTGTTTACACGCCTGCAATTTCCATAAAATGGTATACAATAATTGAAGAAGAATAGAATGCAAGTTTTGCCATTCAATCATTGCATGTGACTTCTGTTTACGCCAAGGCAATTATGGCAAGGCGATTATTGCATGCAAGTTTTGCCCCGTCTACGCAACATTATTCGGTTTTATTTTACGATGTTTTCTCACGATTTCTTGCCTCAAAAGAGAGAATGAGAGCAACGATTAACACATCCTCACTCACCGCACTCATGTTTGAATGATAGAAAAAGTTCTTGCTAGAATTGAATGCGATTCTATTGTACGTGCAATTTTATTCTACATACGTACTGTTTACACCTATACCAGTTTTGAACGGCAACTAACTTTTCCGTATCGTGCAACAATTGTACGTATTGCCATACATAACATAAAATTGATAATAATTAATAGTTTACTAAAACCGTCTAAACGGTACCAGTAAATTGTTGCTTCAAATTTTATGGTATACACCACGGGCAATAAACTTGCACCGTGTAATAAGGCTTTACACAGACGAATCTCTACAAAGCCGATTTCTAAAATTCGATCCGTAAACTATTTTTGGCTTATTGGTGATTCGCCCGAATTTACTCGCCCGAAACGGGCGAATCGAGTTGTCGTTTCGCCTACAAATAAATGAACTTAGTGCAAATCGCTTCAAACCATTTTTTTTATGTGTCTGTTCTCCTGTTTCGGGAGAGTAAATTCGGGCGCCCCCGTTTTATTTATTTATTTATTTTATTTTAGGAAAGCTTACAGTCTAATAACTATAATAATAACAATAATTTATATCTAATTTGCTAATAACAAGCTTCCACAGATAACTACAAATATAACTTCCTCATCGTTACTTCCTAAATTATAATATAAAACTACCAACTTTTAACAAAACAAAACAAACTAACTTGTATCTATACTGTAGTACAATAAAACTTACTTAATTACAATAAAACTACTTAAACTATAATAAGGATTTAAGTGCTAGCAGGTGCCTCCTACTAATGTTCAAAAAATGGCTTTGTTAATAGCTTCCTGACTGTGCTTGCTTTGGTACAGAAAAGATCGATGTCAGGTTCGCAAGAAATATCGATAAAACCACGACTGGCCCTCGAAAAGTATGCATTACGCCTATAATTTGTGACTGCATAAGGAATATGTAGAAGTGGCCGCTGACGCAATCCCATCTGATTAGTGCGCAACGCTAGTCTCGAGACAAGTTCGGGACAGTCGATAGTATTATTAGCGATATTAACTAAGTAACATACGTCATTAATATGGCGTCTACGGTCAAGAGGTAGAAAATGATACCTTTGGCAGCGGTGAGTATAATCAACTGATACCTGCTTTGCCCTGTAATCAAGATACCTGAGAAATTTTCTCTGGATGCCCTCAATACGAGACTTGTATATCCCGTATTGAGGGTTCCAGACTTATGATGCATACTCAAGGTGGCTGCGTACGAGCGAACAATATAACACTTTGATCGGTTTTAGTGATCGGAAACATGCTGAGGTTCTCATTATAAAACCAAGTGCTCGCGACGCCTTATTCACTATACTCTCAATATGCTGATCAAAGAGTAACTTGCTGTCTTGTATAATACCAAGATCTCAACAATATCAAGAGGTTTTGACTTATGCCATAAGTTTGCAATAAGCTAACAAACTCTGCAGTACCAAACATAAACAATTACTGATGGAAGACAGGAATGAGAAGTATTATTTTTTCACCCTTTCGCCACCTCGTGAACACATGAAAAATCTATGTAGATAAATAGAAGTAACGGAACTTTATTCGAGGAGTTCCCTAAAGATTTGAAAGGAATACTACCTACTTATAGATTTTACAAATATTTGTGTATAGAAAAAGAAAATATGATTAACTAACTAGCTGTTCGTGCCTGGCGTCGCCCGGATGTATTTCCGACTTTTCCGGTGGATTTTCCAATCTTTCTTTCATGCAAACCTTGTCTAGAAAATTACGGATACAACAAAAAAACAATCTGCCATATCAGTCCAGCTATTCTCTAGTGATGATCTTTCATACATGCGGCAATAGATTTTTATTTATAGATAGCATTTTTTTATGTACTCAAAATAAACTAAACGTGAATTCATGCAAGCCTAGTACGTTTTGTTAGTTATAAACTATTTGTGCGCCGTTCATCCAAATCCTATTAGTGGGCTAATACTAATGATCTTAATACTATCTTGAATTCATGCAAGCCTAGTACTTTTTGTTAGGTTACTCTCAGAAATTGTGCAGAACGTGCCGTAAACAGAATACCATCTGATAACTGGCGATAACTCTTTTTTGCAACATCCGATTTTGATGAAACAAAGCCTATATTCTCTTCCAAATTAATCACTGTCTACCCGTGAAAACTACATGAAAATGCATTCAGTAGTTCCGGAGATGTGCGCGAACAAACACACTGACACACAGACAGACAACTGATTTATTGTATGAAGAAATCTCAGAAAAATGGAAATAGTTCAGTAACGGATAATATTTGGACTGTTTCCAAATATTTACAATATAGAAATGAAATTTATTGCAATTTACAATTGATATTTCTGTATGCATTTTGAATGGTTGTTTGTTGTAAGTTTGTTCTGCTTTTTTAACCAATTTCAGTATTTTCAACGGTCATCCAGAAAACTATGTAACTCATGTTTAACTACTTTATGAATACCTGCCCAAACCAATAAACAGAGTCCAAAAGATCCATTATCCTACACTATTAAATAAGCAATATTTGGATATAATATTATTATTTATCAAGAGCAGGTTTATTTAAAAAAAAAACGCACAACCAATCAACTGTTTTTATTATTTTTAGCAAACAGTTATTATTATAGCAAAACCTAACAAACTGATAGAATTATCACTTGGCACCGAGAAAGCGCAATGCTGAGGCGGAAAGACGTCTGTCGCCATCGGCTGTCGATCCAAAAGAGAGCGACTGCTCCTCGCCGTCTGCAGCAGCTGTCTTGGCCACGACCCTCGTTCCCTCTAACTTCTTCATTCTTCTAACAATATATATATTTGTAATCACGTTCTCGAAAACGGCTCTAACGATTTTGCAATATAGGGGTTTACGGGGGCGAAACTACTCGGGCGCCCAGGTACTTAAAATCTTAAGGTGTGTCTTTACATGAAACGGCAATCGTGCGCCGCTGCCGCGCTTTGATTGGACGACTGCCGCGCAAACATTCGTCGGTTTAGTCCTAACTAGAGCGCGGCAGAAATGTGTCCTGCAAACATCGCGTGTTGCTGCCGCTCTCTTGCTGCTCAATGTTTGGAAACACCTTAAACCAGCCAAAACTGTAGCTAAAATAGAACAGACCTAAATAATCACTAACATAAGAAACCAAAAATAACAAAATATATAGACTTAACCCCGACTTGGCCCGCTCAAACAGTCTACGACCAAAATGTTCAAGTTTCAAGCCAAAAACAATATTTAAATCGTACAAAGAAAGGTCAGGCCGAGTATAAAGTCCATTGATTTCAGTTTACAAATCGACTTTTTGTGGTAATAGTGTGGTGTTAATGTGGTGTGCGGAAAGCGGAAAAGTGCGAGCGTTAGAGGCGCGCCTGCCCGTTCAATATTCATGAGCCAACTTAAACGGTTAGGCAATGAAGTCAGTGGGAACAGTATTTGAGTTGGGGAAATTTAACTCAACACTCTCAGAACAAGCGTAATGTGATTGTGATTTGGTATAAAAAGTGTAGGTAACTTTTTTTAAATGTGTAGCTCTAATACTTTCCAGAAAGAGCTCGAATTTGCCGAATTTCATGCAGAGACGGCGAAGCGACTTTTAGGTAATCCTATAAGCGGAAATTGCAGTTCACTTACCGGTATTTTTTGCATCGTAGGTTCTCGGTAAAACCTACTGCGTAAGTGTATAAAACCCTTCTCTGTTCAAAAAGCAAATAACTTTATTTCCTCTAATATTTTTGTTGATTAAGGAAGTAATTCTCCTTAATTTCTCCAGCAGTCGCCGGTTTCAGGGCCTGCACTTAACTGCTACGTTCGAACCATTGAACTAGACGATTAAAATAGCCGTTGCCGTAATGGTGTCTGTATTTGCTTACTCTGCTGCAGTTGTAATTGAATACGTTAGAAATTAGGTAAATCTGATCTTTTTCGTATCAAGAAAATGTAGAAAGGGGAGGTGAATGTTTCGGTGCAGTATATTTCATAATGATTCAATATATTCTGCAGGAAGATAAAAAACGCTTGGATTTTTCTTTTGGTTCATGTGTTTTTGCGTATAGGTGACTTTCATAAGGAAAGCTGAAGAAAGACAGTATTAACTAAAGGCTAATTCTAACTCAGTCTGAAATTAAGAATGCTGGACGTCTGCAATGAGACGTGAATGATAATAATGCATAATAATACATGGATGCTTCAAGTAATGTTAAAGCAAGACGGATTATTTAATTATTTTACTCCCTTAAAATGGTTATCGCACTATATTTGTGGCTACGCTGACTGTACCTATTCCTTATATATCAGAATTTGGGATTAAAAATTCGCATTATTTTATTTCCTTTAACGTAACTTGCCAACCTACAATACGGAAGAGGATAAAAGCATATTAAACCAAATCAAAAATTTCATAAAATAGATTGAGAAGATTATTCTAAGTTTAAGCTCCCTACCGAGGGGCCGCCATTCCAATATCCCTCAGCCATCCATTATCGAATCAGTAAATTCGATTTACAATCCCAATTCGGAGTTTGATCCTTCTGATCCGCAGTCAATCTTTTAATGACAGATTTCAGTTACCGCGGAAGATAAATGGCAGTTGGAAATCTTAGAAGCAAGCCAAATATTGGATTAATCAGAAAAATATTACTCGTACTTATTTGGAACATCGATCTTTTCGTGAGTTTGTGAAATTTTGTGAAAATAATGTAGTTCTGATTTGATATAAGTATCTATATTTTACATCGAAGACAATTTATACAAATATCACCTTTGGAAGCTAACATAAAATTAAAGTGTTAATATTGCTGTTTATAGGGTTCCGTACCTCAAAAGGAAAAACGGAACTCTTATAGGATCACTTCGTTGTCCGTCCATCAGTTTGTCAAGACTCTTTTTCTCAGGAACGTGTGGAAGGTATCAAGTTGAAACCGCTAAAGTCCCACCGTGTGTATCAAATACGTAGGTCTACGGTCCCTTAGAGCCCAAGTTTCGAAGTCAGCGCAATAAAAAAATACGTCTATTTATGCGACATATTTTGATACTCGCAAATAAATCAAAACCGGTACTACGGTACTTAGGGTAGGTAGGGTCCCGTTGACCTAGAATCATGAAATTTGACAAGAAGTAAGGTCTCACAGCACATGTAAAGGAAAAAGTCCGACAATCGTTAATTTGTAGTTTTATCACATTTTTTTTTTGCGATTACAAACTTATATTTGCAGTAGGAGCATATCGATGTGTGGGAGAACGTGTTTTTCAACTACAATGCTAAGTTTGTTTTCGGGTTAAATTCATCCCAACTACGGAACCCTTTATTCTGCGTGGTCCGACATGCACTTGGCCGGTTTTTTTGTGTGTTTTATTGTTATTTGTTGTGTATAAAACACGCTCTTCAGACAAACTATAACTAATATTACTTAGAGTAGTTCTTGTACATAGTTTAGCTTACTGTTTATCCATGTTACAATATTATTTTCATTTATTTCCTTAGTTGCACCCTAGAGGTACGTTGTTAAGATAGCTTTTTATTTTATTTTGACCAACTTGCTTATACCTGCTGCAACATTAAGTAAAATATTCTGTTCTAAAACTATCCTCATCATTTCAGCCGAAAGACTTCCGCGGTTGGACATATGCCTCCCTCAAGCACCGCTACTTCGACTTTGTGACCTCCGGCCTTCACAAGGTCATTGATCCTCCTTGTAGGAGGCCTTCCAACGTTACGCGTTCCGGTAAGCGGTCACCACTCCAGAACCTTTCGGCCCCATCGGCTATCTGTTCTGCGAGCAATGTGCCACATAAGTTTGGAAATTCTTCAGGCTATGTCGATTACCTTGGTTCTCTTGCCGAACCATCCTCTTTAAATTAATTGTTTTATATGATATGTGATTAGTGATTATCCACTTCCTAGAAGAAAAACTGATTTTCCATAAGGCCTTTAAGGCGAACGTCTTCGCAGAACATGGCTAGTATAGCATATAAATATTTGGTCAGTTGAGTGGGCAATTCTGTAACTGCGTATATGATTATTATTTTGTGTAATCTGCCTGTGGGGGCAGTTGCTCTAGATTAGTTTAGTTGCGCTCGACCACTACACTGATAAGTGTAATGAGGTTCCCGAGTGTGGAGCCCTTGGTCCCAGTTCTGTCATTAATTCCAGAATTTAGACTGATTATAATAATTGTAACGCCTATTTCACTCTTATTGTTGACATTTCCTGCTGTGGGTAGGTATATATTAACAACTAGCTGTTCGTGCCCGGCATCACTCGGATGTATTTCCGACTTTTCCGGTGGATTTTCTTAAATTTTCATGCAAACCTTGTCTAGACAATTACAAATACAAAAAAAAACTGCCAAATCGGTCGAGCCATTCTCTAGTGATGATCTTCCTTACATGCGGCAATAGATTGTTGTTTATAGATAGCATTTTTAATATGTACTCAAATTAAAATAAACGTGAATTCATGCAAGTCTAGTACTTTTTGTTATTTGTGGGATAATACTAATTCATTGTAATACTATCTTGAATTCATGCAAGCCTAGTACTTTTTGTTATTTGTGGGATAATACTAATTAATTGTAATACTAGCTTGAATTCATGCAAGCCTAGTACTTTTTGTTATTTGTGGTATAATACTAATTCATTGTAAATACTATCTTGAATTCATGCAAGCCTAGTACTTTTTGTTAAGTTACTCTCAGAAATTGTGCACAACGTGTCGTGAACAGAATACCGACTTGTATGACGATATTTTTTTTTAGCAACATCCGATTTTAATGAAACAAAGCCTATATTCTGTTCCAAATTAATTTCTGTCTGCCTGTGAAAACGACATGAAAATCCGTTCAGTAGTTCCGAAGACGTGCCGAAGACGAACGAATAAACTGACAGACAGACACCGGATTCTACTATTCTACTAAAAGATATTATAAACCTGCATCCAAACTATCTCTTTTGGTCTCATATCCGCAGCTTGTTAATAAACATTATCCTCCTTTTGGGTAAAAAGCCGGGGTGTCGTGGGACATCCGGTTGAAACGAAGTTCCTTTCGCCGTATATTATGTATAAAGTAATACAGAGCCCTCTAGTAAGGTTTCAAGTTTTTACTGACTTTTTCGTGCATAACGCTTTTTAGTTACGCGATAATTTCTGCCAGTTTACTCCTACCGCAAGCCGCGTTAAAGAACTTTGTTCCAAAAACATTAGATAAACAAGGTGATGTGTCACACCGCATTCTTGCGTGCAATAAAGTAAACATACTTAACAGCTATATTTAATGTTGACCTGGAATAACAAATTACACCTTGTATACCTACCTACCTACCAATTAACTCAAAACATTAGAAGATACTTTGCTAGATCATAATTATAGTCTCGCCATAATGTATGACTACCATTTAACGTGTAGCATTGCTCATTACACGAGCGGCATCAACGCCACCTGTTCCTTATTGACTGCCATAACGTATCATATATCCACTTGATAAATAACAATGGGAGAGACAACAAAATACCTTTTGTCAAATACTATGAAAGCGAAAGAGACAAAACGACAGTGTCAAATACATGTGGATTAATCGTAGGACACTTGAAGCGACTAAGACAAGGTGGCGGTTTTGTCAGATTCTGTATGAAATATCTTTATAAGTACAGGTACCTATTATTCGTACGACATCTGTTTCCAATCGACTGTCATAGCTTATATTCATCCACTCGAATAAATTACAAAGAAACCAGTATTAATCAGGTGAATCGTCCCACTTGCTTGCCAATCGAATACTTAATTAGCGACCCACCTTAAAAAAACAACCCAGATTTCTTTAAAGTATTTCAGTTTAGTATGAATATTTAATATAGGGGTCAGCCGCACGGATCGATCAATCGGGTTAAGCTACGCTTGCCACGGTCTCTATATATAAAATGTATTCTGTACCGCGGTCGGTTCGCAGATGGGTGTGACTATCTTTACATACCGAGACCCCTCCGTGACTCGGAAAGCACGTTAAGCGGTTGGTCCCGGCTATCATTCGTAGATCTTTAACAGTCGTTACGGGTCGTCAGAAGCCCGAAAGTCTGACAACCAGTCTTAACAAGGGGTATCGTATTACCTATCCAGTAACTGGGTTGTGGAGGTCAGATAGGCAGTCGCTCCATGTAAAATACTGGTATTCAGCTACATCCGGTTAGAGTGTAAACCGATCCTCACATAGTTGGGAAAATGCTAGGTAGATGATGATAATGATGATGATTTAATACAAATAAACCTTCTGAAATAAATTCTAAATTATGGTAAAAATCACATCAAAATCCAAGAAAAATAAAGCGGTCATGCAGACAGACATGAAAAGCAACTTTATTTATAATATTTATAGATACATATAGATAAAAAGTCGACTATAGGAGTCATACAGCAATTGGCATGTGATTTGGCTCCAAAAACGTAAAACAAAAGAAATCTCCCTGCACATAACTCTCTCTCATCACAAACAATCCATCACCAGGGATAAAAAGGCAGCAGCAGAAGAATGGTAGCCGAATCTCGAGAGTCAGTTTAGTTCAACTTCTACTCAATCAATTATGCAACGTACCGGCAGAATTGGCAGCGAACATCCGATTCAGAAAGCTACAAAAGTTTGGCACATTACGAAGTGACAAAGCAAAAATAGAGCGATAGATTGCAAAGTAAAAACGCCTACGTTTTTTCGTGTATCGTAATTTTGTAGTAAACACGAATATGAGTGGCAACTGAGTAATTACAGCCGACGTCAATTACTTAAAACACAACCACGCGATTTAACAATGAACTACGTGGGAAGGTATGAAAACTACCTGCTGTGATCGTTGACGGATAAAAGGAACCTTATTAATATAAGAGTAAGGATCAAATTTTACCTCGACAAAATTGAAAATTAGTCTATTTAATTTTCAATTTTCTCGTGCAAGATTTTAAGGTGATTCAAGTTTCGTGTACCTATTCTTTAAATAATTATAAAATTATACCGTACTTAACGTAACTACATTAAAAAAAAAATGAAACCTTGCAAAATCTATGTATGAAGATCACAAGTAAACATGAGGCTCTTTATGTATCTCTAAAGCCAGGTGGAGACGGATCATCTACATTATATTGGTTATAATATATGTGGACTAATGTCCACTATTGGTTTCTAGTAGTTTCGATACTAATGGTTTCTAGTAGTTCTATGAAATACCGTGTCGCTAGCTACGGAAGGTATTTCATAGAAATACATAGAAACCAATAGTATCGCGGCTACACGTCGCCTGCTGCTGCTGCCTGCAGTCGGCTACGGACTTGTACCTTAAGACGAAAAACGTCGTGGACCAAATATGTATTAGCCGAAAAATAAAAAATGATGGAACCGATTTCATACATACATATATTATATAACCAGTACTGGACATGTACTATGTTGACATAGTTAATGGTGTCGACACCCTACTTAAATTAAAATTAGGTAAATTAATATTATATGCATTGCCTTATTCAGATAACTTGTATGCTGAAGCAAACGATTACATTTGCAGTTTAAACAACCTAATGCATATTTTGACATGTCGCCGTTTATTGTAATTTTGTTAGAGATTTTGTATTAATTCGGGAACATTTATGTTTCTTCCAAAGAAAAGTCAACATGTATTGGCTACTTTGTTAGCTTACAATATACACGCAGTTATTGATAATTTAACTGAGACTAGGTTAAGTGACAAAACAGTATTATCTAGTATTTCTAATAATACTGTAATAGATTCTTTAAACATTTAGACTCGACAATAGAGAAGCAAAGTTAAGACCGGATAGGATGCTGTTTAATGTAAATAATTTTTCAGTTGCCAGTGCGTATAACATATCCTCAATAGGGGGTGGTACCTTGATATTATGTAATAGTTGCTTCAGACATAAGGAAAGGTAGGATATCACTGCTTGCTCTGTTGATCGCTTATGTGAGGAAGCATGTGCAGAGGTTGAGGGCCATACTTTCCTATGTGTTTATAGACCACCAGCCTCAAACTTGTCAACTTTTTTAATAATTATGGAAGAAATACTAAGTAAACTTTTTAAAGATAATAAATTCGTTTTTGTTTGTGGTGACCTAAATATTGATCTATTAGTTAACTCACCCGATAAATGTAAGCTTATATCATTGTTTAAATCATTCAATTTAAAATGTATGTTTAATGAAGCGATTAGAATAACAGCAACCTCAGCTTCAAGCATTGAAAATATATTTACTAATTGTAAAGTACAAGACTCGTGCTTAATTAGTGGCGTCAGGTCTGACCATACTGGTCAGCTTGTATCATTTGACTTAGATAAGAAGTTGCACCTAGATACAACCACTGAATTAAGACCTCTCACTAAAAACAAATTGAAAAGATTTAATAATAATATTCTTAGCAATCTCTCAACTGCTAGTTTTGATTCACAAGACCTCAATATAAACTACGGTACATGATTTTCTACAGTATGCCATGAATTCAAAAAAGCATGTCCTGTAAAAAAAAGTAACAATCAATACTAAACCAAAATATAATGAATGGGCCGCTGCTGGCATTAGAAAAAGCAGAGATATTTTATGTAATTTTTACAACGAGAAATCATTGACTTCTGATCGAGCCCTTCATAATTATGTCAGAAACTATTCTAAGATATTCAAACGAGTCTGCGCCCAAGCTAAATCTAAATTAATAAGTAACAAAATTAGTATTTCTAATAATAAAATAAAAGCTGTGTGGCAGGTAATTAACAAAGAGACACTAGAAAATTTCTTTACCAACATCCCAATAGAGGTTACGAAATCTCTCCCCTCATCATCTATATTAGCTTAATATCTTCTAAAATAAGACTTCAGTAAGGACATTCCAAGTTTTGAATTCAAGCCTATTTCTATTGACACAATTAAAAAAACATTCAAAAGTTAAGAAACAACAGTTACTTTTGAATTCAGTGTTTTTTTTATGTTAAGACATAAAAAACACTGAATTTATGAAACACGTTTCCTGATTTAATGAAACATAGTAAAGTAGTACCAATTTTCAAATCGGGTACTAAGAGTGATCCTTCTACTTATAGACCTAAATCTGTGCTACCAGCATTGAGTAAAATATATGAAAAAATCATACTAGACCAGATGCTGTCACATTTTAATTCAAATAGAATTTTACATAGTCACCAGTTAGGTTTCACGAAAGGTAGGTCAACGACTGACGCAGGAGTAAAACTCATCAGTCACATTTTGGAATTCTGGGAGAAGTCCCAGGATGCAATTGGCATTTTCTGTGACCTCTGAAAAGCGTTTGACTAGTTTATATTAATGACCTTCCTTACATGATGGCTAACTTATCAGATATAATTATATTCGCTGATGACACTTCTCTTATTTTTTAAATAGATAGAAAAGATACGGATGTCATACATGTCAACGATAGTCTGGCAGTTCTTTCGAAATGGTTCGCAGCTAATAATCTTTTACTTAATGCAAACAAAACTAAATGTCTGAAGTTCTCTTTACCAAATGTACCTCAAGTAGGTCTAAATTTAAAACTTGATGGCAAGAAACTAGATGCTATTACGGAAACTGTATTTCTAGGAATTACTTTAGATTCGAGATTGCAATGGAGCGCCCAGATTAGAGCTCTTTCAGGTAGATTAGGTTCAGCTGCATACGCAGTAAGAAAAATAAGGCAGTTGACTGATATAGCCACAGCTAGGCTAGTATACTTTGCTTATTTCCACAGTATTATGTCTTATGGCGTTCTGCTGTGGGGATCAGCAGCTGACGTAGATTCAGTTTTTATTTTACAAAAGAGGACAATTCGGGCTATCTATAAAATGGGTACCCGCGAGTCCCTTAGAAATAAATTCAAAGAAATTGATATACTAAATAAGCCTTCTCTTTATATCTTAGAATGTATTTTGTATGTTCGCAAAAACTTGGGACTTTTCAAAATAAGAAGCGATTTCCATAACATAAATACACGTAGTAAACATGAAATTGTCATACCCAAATTTAGATTAAGTAAAACTAGTAAGTCATTTGTAGTAAACAGTATTCGATTTTATAACAAGTTGCCAAAGTCGGTTACAGAACTTAGCGATGGAAAGTTCAAAACCCACATCAAACGTGTCCTTATTAAAAAAGCATATTATAAGATTAAAGACTACGTTGAAGACAAGGAAGTTGGGCAATAATGGCATAACTATGTAAATGTTTATTAACTGCTCCCAAATTAAGATGATTATATAATTTTTCTTTTACATACTTCCTTAACATAATCTTTTCGTTATTTGAAATCAGATACCTAAAATATTCTATATTTTATAATAAATAAGATTTGTTACAGATGTACTGGCAATCATGTCATTTGGTTTAAATAGGTTTTTATTTTTATTATTTTATTTTGCTTTTATATAGATTCTTTTCTTTTAGATTTTGTGAATGTGAGAACGTTGTAGGCTTATTGACTGTAGATTTTCATTTTCTATCTTCGTCCTCTCATACCTATTAACACTGTAATTTGAAAACATTGTAAATACCATTTACAAAAGAGTAACCGTGGAGTTTCTTGCCGGCTCTTCTCTATAGGAAACGACTAATTGGAACCGTGCACCTAGCTTCTGACGTTTCATAAGTGCCCTTGTAGGTTTATGTGAAATAAAATATGTTGAATTTGAATTTGAATCTAATATCAAATCACCAAGCAAAAAAAACTATTCTATTATTATAATTTTTCGTGCATTTATATCGTTATTTTTTGTGTTCCGTAGCCAAAGAGACGGCGTAGGCTTTGGCCAAGACCTACAACGTAGACGTACGCTAAGGCATACGGAGGGTATTGTTTTACAGAATACGTGATATTTTAAAAATTATGTTAATTATTATAGTTATGTTTATCCTTTAAGGTTCGAGTCTGACTTGCACTGGGCGGTCTTTTGTGATTATCATTTCAGAGATAATACGGCTCCATATTGCGTCCCATGTATGTATAAGAAATTGATAAGGTACTGTTTTTATCGACCGCCTGAAACCAGTATATTTCACTCCCCGATCAAAACTCACACAAAACACATGCATACATTTATAACATTGGAACACAGCAATGTAAAGCTGTAACTTTATTGCCTATGCATACATCTAGACTCAGACTTGGATGTTTGCGTCTGGCGCGATTCCATTACGGAATCGAATATAAGTTAAGGCAACAATGTTTCGGAGCACCGTAGTCCCTGGACGGCGACTTGCAAAGCGTCCTTCCATTGCTACAAGCTCTTGTTGCTTGCTTGAAGGGTCAAATTAAATTAGTTAGTGAAACTTCACAGAAGTGATGAGTATCGATATCTAAACACGACAAAATAAAAATAAAAAAGATTTGATGATGTTTTTTTTGGGTCAACGACCGCTGAAGTACTTGAAGCATGAATCGAGAAAATCTGTTATTTTTTTGTTTTATCGTGTTTAGATATTGATATAACATCTGTGAAATTTACACAAAAAAAATATTTTTTAAACTGATATTTCAACTACACTGACGTTCATGACCCAAAAAAAAACCTTTTTTTTTTTTATTTATTATGTTTACGGTGTTTCATTGTTCACGTCTGCAGCGTTTCGCTAGCTAATTTTATTTGACCCTTTATAGTAGTACTATTACTTTTACTCTACTACTTTTTATTCATGCAACTTTACCTGTTGTTCTGATGATTGAGAATTAATGATGCTATACACGGTGTAAGGGACATTGGCGCGCAAACTGTTACCATGAATTCAGATTTTAAGCTCCCCAGAAAAAAATCATCACACTTGTTTCTAGAATAATATACTGGACATTATGGTCACAATTGGCACGTTCCTTACTTCCGGTATTTAGAAAAAAGGTAGGTTGGATAGAGCTGATATCAAGATAAAACCTTTGAATAATCTAAGCATTTTTAAATTGTACATTATTGTACTTTAAGATAATGTTTTAAATTTCTTTAAAAAATAACCCACTTATTCTATTATTAGACCACCCCATCACATTCTATGGCTCCTATAGGTGTTTTAAGGGATTCATTATTGAGCAGAAAACAAAGTAGAAAATTAGTAGGTACCTACCTACCTTCGTAGTCATACCTACAAATGTAGATTAATTGTATTATTTATTTATTAAAACTTTATGCACTAGTAAAAAATACTGTACAAAGGCGGACTTAATGCCTGAGGCATTTTCTACCAGTCAACCTTAGGGTGGTGCAGAGACAAACCATGGCAGGTGCAACATAAGTGATAGATAACTTGAAAATAAATACTTACTCATACATACATAAATACATACATACATACATATAAACCAAATAAACTTTGTCAGGAGAAATAACGATAGGTAGAGGAGAAAACAAATCCAGCAAATCAGCGCTGCAAAGATTCTGCCAACTTTTCACGAATATGTTCACGTGCTTCCAGTTTGAAAGATAACCGACTGGTTGCCATCCTGATGTTCAAAGGAAGCGCATTCCAAAGAAATACCGCCTGGACAAAGAAAGAAGAGTGAATAAAACCAGAGCGGTGAGAAGGACATCGTAGAAGACGATTGTTGCTAGAACGAAGATTTACGTATCGGACGGAATTGATTGGACAAAATTAGTAGTAGGTAGGTACTCTTAGAACCTAATATCCTAAACGAAACCGAACAATATATTTATTTATAAAGTGTTCAACCTCTCTGCATTGCCACATTATATTTGTCCTGTATTTTTTTCATAATTGCAAAGTAATAAAAACAAACCTGGAATATCAACTGTATTTTTATCATAAATCTTGTGGGTGGACACGTACGCTCACGCTCATAGTTTAATTATCGCATTCAAGGACACTGAACGAGACACAAAACATAAGTTTTATTGTTATAACGCCTATGGGCGTTAACTGTCCCTCAAACTGTTAATTATAGGTACACTAGCTGCGCCCCGCGGTTTCACCCGTATAAGCCTCGATCCCGTGGGAATATAGGGATAAAAATTATTATATGTCCTAACCCAGGTCATGTTCTACCCATGTGCCAAATTTCATCCAAATCCGTTTAGCCGTTTAAGCTTGAAAGCGTAACAAACAAACAAACAATCTCATTTTCGCATTTAAAATATTAGTTGGGATATCTTTACGTTATCAACGTAGGAAGTTAGGTAGGTACTTCCAAGTTCAACGTTACCACAAAATCGAACCAAAACAGCTAACAGCATTATTCACAGTTTTTTTTAAATTATTCTGTACAAGATTTCTTAGTCGATAAGTTAACTTAATTGAAATTTTGTTTTTGTAATTTGATTATTAACAAAGATATTTACGTAAGGAAACAAAATGAATGTACAAACATTTTAACTAATCGGATAAAACCACTAACTTATGACTACACGGAGGCGCTGCTAGAATAAAATATAGGCAGTGTTTAGAGTGCCGCTAGCGGTACTCTATCGCTATCGTATAAAGTGCCGCTAGCGGCATAATAGTGGCGCTGTCTCGGCCCGGCTAAAGTGCTTTAAGCATTGTATTGTCATTGTGACTGTCACTGAGTCACTGTCCCTTGTTATTTTGTTTGATTGTTGAGATTAGTTCGCTGTAAAACACCACAACTTCCTAAAATATACCCCTACACCTAATGCCTGTATCCATTCTTAACCTCACGCATACATTCTGATTCCTTCGTGTTTATATTCACACACCCTCACATACTATTCACACCCCATGCCTGCGTGTTTGCTGCATGTTTAGCTTTAATTCTCTCTATTTTTATATTATTTAATTACCTTTAATACCTAAATTTGCATAAAACAAGTAAACGATGCTTATTTAAGTTATGGAAGAGCGGAGTCTCCAACACAGCCATTTCTGTTTAAAAGGAGTCTCCAATCACTAGCTGTTAAGGTTTACTAGTTAAAATAACAAACCATCTTTATTATGGATTGGGTAGCTACATTCTTTGTAAATAAATATATCTAGTCCATTATTTTTCAAAAACCTACATTACATCATGACAAATCACAGAACTGAACATAGCCTGCAGGCAGACACGATACGCCACAAAATGTCTGCGATAATACGCCTTTTATAATTAAAGCGGCTGTTACACCGCCGAAAAGAAGATTAACTATTGCGGGCTTAGACCGACGACTGCTCAATATTCATGGGGTAACAACGAGGTGGACGTAAGCTCTCGCCGAAATTTCAACTTGGAGTACATGATTGTATTTTGCTAAATTGTGTTAGAATGATGTAAGCTTGCTGAATTAGAAGTTATTTGGTGAACTAATAGTTTGAGTTTGGGGTTTATTTAAAACTTTATTTGGGTACAGGGCTTAAGTTTTCCAATTAATTATTGTTTGTGTCATCAACATTGTCATATTGTATGTTCTCTCAAATTGTATTCTCAAACTTCACAAGTCTCTAATCTGAGATGTTGTGATTTATAGAACGAAAAATATGTACCTCCACCAAATAGTTAGCAACAAATCATTTGACATAAGATATAACAACAGATTAAATTGAATAGGTTTATAAAACCTGAGAACCACCTGTAAAATTATCCTTTAGGTACACCTACCCACTACAGTGGTAATATGGCTCTGTAGCACCATTAAAAGTTTAATGTTTCACATTAAGGTACCTATGTCCAAATAAAGGCAGGCAGGCCAAAGTTAAACACAGCACAAGTCTCAAATATCAAAAAGTCGCTAAGCCATTTCGCTAACTACCAAAGTTGGTACTGTTGCGATATTAACTTTAATAAGCAAAAAATCTTACATTTTAATGGTCCGCAAACGTTGAGCTCAAGTTTTTATCGGTAAACGTTATCTATAGGTACGTATGTAGTGTGTAGACACGTCCAGTGCGGGCGTGGCTCGTGGCTAGTCGCGGCGAGTAAACCCCCTCGCCCGCAGCTCTCCCCGTAATTAATGTTTGCTTCAATTATAATGGGACGGGAACATAAAATTTTCCAAATTTTTATCCAACTTCGGCAGTTAAACGGAGGCTGTGGTGCAGTTAATAATACCAGAAGATTCCTCGGGGAAAATATAATCAGTGAGGTAATGTGTTCGTCAAAGAATTAAAGTTCCCGACAACGGCAGATGCTGCGACAAAATCGATAGAAATTTTGCACCGACAAAAACGCAGAGCTTGCAAAAACGCTTGCAATGGCCGACTTCGTTATTCTTGTGGGCTTTTCAGTTGGAAACTTTATAACAAAATCTTGAACGCTATCCTAAGTAAAAAGTTAATGTTGTAATATTTTTAAAGAAAAAAATCTTTATAAGTTTGTATCAGCAGCAGGGGCCGAGTCACCCGGTTTACACTTTTCTCGAATGCTATTAATAAAGTTTCAACAATGCATTTTCAATTACTTCACTGCTAATACTCTTCTTGACTAAACTTTTGTAACGAAATTAAGAAGAGGAGCGATGAATGAAGTACTTTCAGTAATATTTTAACCTCATAAATTCGTTCAACTTTTGAGACAGAATTGAGAAAGCTATCTATTGTTTTAAAAGAAATAGTAAAACATATACATACGGTAAAAACAAAATAATGTTTACTCATTGCGTAATGAATTCCGAACGTCGAATTTAAATGGGGCTAGTTAAAAACTAAGCTAGTTAGTTCAGACCACTTTATTTTGCGTCTAACACGACAGAGCAAAAACAGTGGATAGATAAGTGAACAAACTGGCCGGATAAACGACCTCCATCAGTGTTTCCGTTGTGAGAAGCAATTAATGGTGTAGTGTACGCGAGGGTAATTACTGCTGGGGTAAAACCGCGGGAACCAGCAACAATTACCTTCCAGCGCCTTCACTTTTGACAAGACCTGACGCATTCTCTACTTTGTTGAAAATTTAAGAAAAGGATTTTAATTATTCTTTGAAAATACTTTCTACAATCTAGAGACATACTGATTTTTGTAAATCACTCTTGTAATTTATTCCGCTTTATTTGTATTTTTTTTTCAGTACACATTTAACTTCACCCAGCTAAATAATTTGTACAGACGTAAAATATAATGTTGTTTGCAGAATTTACAGGAAGTTTGGTGCAACGAGTAGAGTTTTGTGGAAATGTATTGTAGCTCTGACTCTGTTCGAAGTATAATTGAGTTACACAGAAAATTTCAAACAACAAATTAATAATGCTTTAAAAATGTATATTTAAATATAAGATTATACATAATAATACACAAAATGAGTAACATCAATATACGTAGTTTAATTGACGTGCAAATAAAACGTTTTGAACGCTTCATAACATAACACAGAACAACTTTATTTCAGTTTTACTGATGCGGCACAAACGCCTGTAAAGATGCAAAAGTCTTTTATACAGAGTTTTCAACAAGATCGGAGCCAGTCGGTCAAGCGTGAAGAATGCATGTGCCGTACGGAATCCTATACAATGCTCGACTTTAGAACTTTGTCAATAAAATACTATTGCTATCGCCATACTTCTTGGCGTTGGTCGTTGCATACATTTTTACACACGTATAAATAGATTGTATCGCAAGTTAAATTGGAAAAATTGTTCGGCGCAAAAGTTGTGTAACAATCAAGGTGAGGTTTGCCAGTGTTTTGGACGGGTGATCCATATTTTATTCAACAGTAAAACGGTGTACTACGGTCTTTTCTAATCAACCGTTTCCGTGAAAACAATTCCAGTGAATCTTGTTTGACTGATTCACCTTCGCTTGATTACTCATCAGAATTTTAATAAAACGATTAAATAAAATAGCCTTTTATATCTTGCTGTTTAAATTACAAAAAATATTACAAATACTGATTTCAATCATAATACAACATTCTAATCCATAAATATGTATATAAATTAGGTACCTACGTAGATATCTAAACAATAAAAAAACTAACACACCTAATCCAAGATCCATGTTCGTTAAAAATAATTGTGATTGCACTAATGCAACACTATTTCAGCGAATCCAATATACAACTTCACATACATAATTTTGAAGGAATTAGGCTATAGGCACACCTGCGCAATGAATTGTAATGCATAACAATACGTCCCATTACATAAACATCTGTCTTCGATACAGCATTTCCATGTTCGTTGCATGTCAACAGCATTCAAATCGAATTGTCAGTGGCATCTTTGTGTCACAAGTGCATGTTCAGACGAGCCGTTGTGCCGTGCAGTCCCCGCGGGAGGGTCGTGGGCAGACGCCTTTCTCGCACTGCTCGGCAGCGGAAAATGTCGCATCGGGGTTGTCAACTCTGAATATTGGAGTTGTATTGTTTGTTTAGAAATATTATTTGTTTCTTGTCCTTCTTGTAAATTTTTGTTACCTTACCTTATTTGATGTCAAATCCGACAAGGCCCCTCGACATGGTAATCTAAGATATTTCAATTATACCTAATTACATATTATCTGTATTACATATAGTCGTATATTAAGTTAAAGATGCTTATGCTAATTATTTATCCATCATAACAACCCAACTTGTTTCAGAAATAGCTTTTTGAATTCTTTTACTTTGCTGCTATATCCAAACAGTCAACGTGATAGACATTATCAAACTCCGTATTTATTACTAGTTTTCAAAACACACATGCACATCCTGGCAGTTGGAAGGTTAACATATGTGTAACAGTAACCAGTATACGGCTTTTCCGCTTCCAAATTCAAAAACTCGTTTCCTAAATTGAGGCTGGCAACACAGTCCCGCACCGATTGACGCTCGTGCGCCGTTCGCCTGAGTTGTTTTGCGACGGGACTCTATTTACACAAAGCAAGATTCCCGTCTGCGTCCCAAAGCGCCATGTTCTTTCTCGTTGATTTTCTTATTTTCAAGTCAACTCTTTAGTTCAGTGCTTTACGCCCGTATTAGACATTGTCAGGTTCACTTGTTTATAGCCAATAGAAGCGCTCGTTTTAGTAGAAGGTATGGCGGTTTTAGTACGTGTAAAGTGGTAAAAGATTTTGTTTTTTTTTCTGATAAGCCAACGCAGTTTTCCTTTAGGTATCCATGTAAAAGACTCAGACATGTGACCACTTACTGTAGGCAAGAAGTAAGAATATTGGTTATATTCGGGAATTATCCCATCACTATTCGCATCATCAACTTGGAAGACTTGCAATATTTTTTTTATCATTCATGTGTTACAATGAAGTAGTTAAGTGAATTAAATCTTCTTCAATATTTAAATTAGCGTGCAAATATTAAAATTGCAATAAATATATTTTATTTTATTTTCATCACCACAAGCTTTAAAATTAACTTGTTTCGAAAATTAAAAGGACTTAAAATTTTATTTTAAAGTTTTATATGCATTGCTGCGTGTTCATTCATTTGTTTTTTTTTATCATAAGTTTCATCGTCAGAATTTGCAAACACTGTAATTTTATATACTGTACAAAAATCTGTGAAAAAGTTAGTCTCCGGTCAGATTTGCTTCACTCCAGGGATGTCATCCAATCAGCATACACAGAATTTTCATGGATTTTATTCGGCCACGAACCAATCAGCCTGTAAACACAACTCTGCTGCTAAAATAATTGTAAGATCTACTCAAAACGTCATCCAAGATGAGAGTAGTAAGATAATCTGTAACCATGGGTCAGCGCAGACAGAGACGCAAAATTCTCGAATAGATTTTCATTGAGGAAATTGATAATGAACTAAATCCCAACTCAAATAAAATTCATAATAGCGTGCAAGTAATGATTCCCTGTCGTGTGTTCGAGCATGCTCGCGCATATTTTCACTCAATACTTAACAGCAAAGAAGCATTTTGCTGCTCTGTCTGCGCTGATCCTTATGATTGTTAATCTGGTGTAGCTATGTTGCATGTGACATTACTAAAGCTCCTCAAAGATTGACAAGGGAGCTGGACACCTAGGGACGACTGGAGGATCATCCGTGACGTGACGGGAGCATGTCCGCCACCACGAAGTCTTCTGTCACTCACATCTCTGAGCAAAGCGAAGCAAGGTAGGCAGTACATAGGGACAAGATTATTAACATAAGCAGCCATAACAATCACGAAGGTATTATGATGTTCATATACCTATAATAGCATCATATTACGTTAGTGCCCTGTGTCCTAATCCAAAGTAGAATGTCCCTAACTATACTACATAATGCCAAAATCTATTCTGACTTATGTAGTTGGATGTATAACAAACACACTAAGACCAGCATTATTTTAATGAGGTTTAGCTCGAATTATTACTACATAAAATGTTCCCAACGAACTAAATCTATACCCTGTATTAAATTTATCGTCAGAATCTTATAAAATTGATTGTAAAGTCAAAGTTCCGAGACGTTTGTCTTTCTATTATGTGGCCCCGTCGTGTGTTCCATCGGCAAACATTTGTAGAACGTGATTCAACTTAAAAGGATGGATTTATGTTACTATACTGGCTTTTGGACTCGAGAGAACTAACTTTATTTACAAGTATCTTTGAAAACAAATAAGATGGATGTTACAAATTCATGAAGTTGCATGCGATAGTCGAGATACTGAGTCTCTAGACAACCTAGTCAGTAGTAGATATGAATACAAATATGCTGAAGTTAGTACGTTCCAGGGTTTCGGCATTAGAGATAGCTATTTTTTTATAGTTTTATTGGAATTTTAAACTTACCAGCTTTAATTTCTGGAGACTTTTCTATGTTTTAAGAGTTGTTGTGGAAACTTTGTTGTTGTATTTCACAATTCACAAATTAGCTATAAATTGACGGAGCAGTTAGATCTATGCTTAACAAATTTAAGCTAAGGCAAGGTTTTCCGGGCCTGTTGGCCTTTGAAACGCGCTAACTCCGCCTCCCCCAAATGCAGAAGGACATATTTATTTACCATTTTGCGGAAAATCCATGCCACAGCATAAAATATTTGCAGTTGATCAACTGAACTATTTTTTCTTAGGTTCGATTTTTTTCCATAAGTTTACATTTTATGTGACCTACGGTGTAGTGAACTAAAATGAGTACTTAAAATGTCCTCTGTACCTAATGGGCGTTTTCACATAAATAAAAGACAAAAATGGGGAATTTCCATACAAACATCCACTATTAAACCCTCTTTAGTGGCAGAATTTTGAGTGAAAGATGTTTTTAATACGACAACCGAACACATTGTATATTATGTATTTATTAATGTAGGATATGATAGTAGCAAAGACAGTTCGATGGAGTGAATATAGTAACATGGATGAGCAGTTTTTTTTTTTTTTAGAAAAATGTGTTTTATTAAAACTTCTTCATAAACGACGATAAGAAATTATATAAGACTCGCACTTGAGTATAATTTTATCGATAATAATTTGTAATGTCCCTAACACTATTTTAAGGTGACAATTAAACGTCATCATATCGCATAGAAAAAATCACACTTTGGAAAACAATATTATGAATTAAAACTATAGATAATATAATTACGAGATATTTTTTCTGAGCTGTCGCAATTTCATATCTAATGTGTTCTTCTTTTAGTTGTTATTTTTTTGCACAACGGCAAGCAGAGCGTATTTAAAAAAAAATTGCCATAGGTTCGATCGATGATGTCCCGCAGGACAGCGCGAGCCGATTGAGCCCGATTTACTATTTTTGGGTTTTATTACAAAAAAACTATTAAACTCAAAAATCCAACCTTTAAATTCCCTCGAAAATACGATTACCTCATCGCACATGCAATTTTCATATAATTTTGTGCTGTAATTAGAAAATGAGACGAAAAATGGTTTTGAAATCGACCCTGTTTCGGTTTTTTTTTTATCGAGCAAATTACAATTTATTGTGTTTTTAATCTTTAATTTCCCTCAAACAAGGATGTACTAATTTGACTATTTAAAACTGATTCTAAAACAGGCAAATTCGGATAAACCCCCTTTAAAATTGAATAATAGTCCTAAATTAGTTAGTCCTTAGAGAACTAACTTTCAAGAATCTGTCATATTTAACTAAGATTGAATTGTTTAAAGTTTAAGCAAGCAAACACATTCAATAACAGAGATTGTAAACGTAGTAAGTTCTTGACGTGTCCCAAGACATTATCAGTATCGGTATTCAAAAGATCAGTATTGACACCGTCCGAGCCGTCGGAACGGCACGGGCTCCTCCCTACATGCCGTTATGTTTGGACGCTTAAAGGATTGTCACGAGGCGCCGGCCGACGTCGCGTCCCTTGTTAATATTCCAACTGACATCACCGGGATCCACTGTCTTGAGAATCTTGAATAGAAGCCTCCACAACAACAAAAGGCTTCCTGAATTTTGAGCAGTTGACGTAAAGACAACGGCGAACGGAAAACAACCCCTCAGTATAATAAAAGTAACTCTATCTCTTTTGTGATTAAAACAACGGAATCCGTCGTCTACGACGTAACGACTTTGGAAAGTAATTTTGTTTTCGTCGCCCCTTTGATTGATGCGAGTTTTTTCAACATTATTTAATTTAGTGTGTAATTAGTGTGCTTGAACCGCGCACTCATCTGCTTAGCGGAGCGCGGGCAGCTGAGCTCGCACATCTGTAAACACCGCCCGCCATTAGTCCAGCTTACCATTGCTCACGTTCATTTATATGGTCGAGAATACCGATCGCACCACCGGCGATTAGCTCCACAAGAAACTCCTAATTGATCGGCATAAAGAAGTCAACAGCATTTTCCTTTTCAATAACGAGCGAATTACGAGGTATTCATAAGTTACATCGTGGTTTATTCGAGAAGTTGACTAATGCCGACCTAATCACGCGCCTTTGTAAGTTAAGCACGATAAATTATTGTAGTTACCTTTGTTTAATTAAGCGTTAACGATAGAAGAGGAAAAGCGAATCTTTGGTGAAGTAGGCGGCGGTGGACGCGCGCCTCACCACCGCGCGCCGGCCTTCCGCGCGCATAATGACGCCAATTAGTCCGTGTCACCGCACCTAATTTATGTTAGGACCGGCCGAACCTCCCCTAACTTTTCTCATAAATAAGCCACTCGCAAAAAACAAGCAACCAGTATGCATTCAATGATAAAGCTTCGAATTGATAGCTGCGCCAACATTGTACGGCCATTACATTATAAAGGCTCATTCATGCGGTGTCCGCTCCCATAATGCCAACATAGTTGTTTGGACTACACGAAATATCTACCTAAATTGATGATTATTATGCCATGGATAGCAACAATACGGGTACAGCAAACGATGTTATCTGCGGCCATGTGTTGAAATAAAATATTTCATGTTAAATTCGACCGTTACGTATTTCATTGAACGAGTATCTACGAACGTACATGTAGAATGGAAATAGCCTCTACAGAATGGCTCCTTGCACTAAGTGCCCATAATTTTAGGACATTTTCATTTAATGGCACTTAAAGTTACAAGTCTTCGTACCGTAATGATTTCTAATGACGTGCCGTAGCGATGCTCAGCGCTTACTTTGGGAAGTACCAAGAGCTCATAATGGTTCAAATTACTAACAAACCATTGACACAGAAAAACAATGAGAAACGAAAAATACATTTTCTTCGTAATGACTAGAAGTTTTTTTTCTTTATTGTTGTAATTTCCCTTACAGTCGTTTACTAATGTTGTTTAGAGTTAAATAAAAGAATTGGGGTCGTATCATCGAATGGACCTCGGCTACGCATAAATCACTCTCTTTTATCTCGAAGGTCCTGTAATAGGTGATTAAGGTTTTATAACCATAATCACGTCCAGACAAGACAAGCTTGGTGATAATGAAATGATCACCCTAAAACTTCAGCATCCACGCCTCATGGACTGAGATTTATACACATAAAAAAGAAATAACATATAATCATAGTTCATCCAATACCAAAGCAGACACACAATCAAATGAAACAATTTAATATCGCCCGAAACCGATATAACAACATTTGCCAAGTTATTAGGTTACGCTCAGTAATGGGGTAACCAACTATTGCTGACGCGGCACAGATTAGTTTATTGGATATTTACATTATTACTCAAATAGCAACAAAGCCGCTCACAAATCAATTAGGTGATCCGAAAGCCCGGGCTGCAGAGAAAAGCGACGGTATTCCCTTTATACTCGCGGTTAAAAGAATTCAATTACATAATACTAAGGAGATTAAAAAGGCTAACACAACTCCTTTGAGATGAGATAAGGTGGGTAGCTATTTAATTATTGGAAACGTTTTCCGCTCCGCAACGCTCAGTCAGTTAGTTTCAAGTTTGAAGCTAAACCGATTCGACGACGCAGAATTAATTTCGCTTCATAAATTCTTTGATCGCTAAATCTGAGATAGATGTTTATTGAATGGTGTATTTAGTAAAACTAATCAGAGGATACTTACTTACTAAAGGGATAGTTGGTTTATCTGTCTTATTGTGTTAATTCGGTATTTCAAAGCTTTTCTGTAGATATTCATGATAGAGAGATAATCTTGGACCCGGGACATAACGTGATAATATTAGTCCCAGAAAAGAAAATAATTGAATATACATATCGACGCTTGAAAGGTAATAATTACCAAGCGACATATTGACAACTTTACCAGAACATTTAAGTTGTTTTTATTTTTTTATCGTAATTTTTTTTACTGGTCAAATCCACTTGATTCCAACGAATTTGAAATGTAGTTTAAAGGCTTCATAAACTGGCATTTAATGATTATGAATTTTCTCTTTATTTTATGAAATAAAGAGAAAACAGGTAAAAATTACTTACCGACTGCAAAATTTTATTATAATACAAGTAAAATTTACTAAACTCCGTTAAATCACTCAATATTTGTGTTTGGAGAAAAATTACTCGTCCAGAAGGAAGGGAATAGAGAACAAAAAATATTTCTGGCAGCCAATTTTAATCATAGTACAAATTAAATAAGGTTAGTGTAGGATTTTTTTGAACAAATAATAAAAGACACAGACAAAATTAAAGACTTTCGAACAAAAATTTTCGACGGATATCGTCATCATCACCATCATCATTACAGCCCTTTGTAGTAATCTACGATCACCCACTACTGAGTATGAGATGGAGGCCCCATCTGATGAGGGACGAATTAGAGCATATTCCACCACGCTGCTCTAGTGCGGGTTGGTGGAGGTTTTTGGCCACTAACCCTTTGCTAAAGACGTCTATATCTCTAACATACCTACGAATATTGTAGTCAAATCTCTCGCATAGTGAATAGCTGATCTTATGAAGAATTTAGATTGTCGTTAAATACTTAGAATACTTACACAGACAAAAATCTGTTTGTTACCAATTAAATAAATTTTTCACACTGTAGTAGGTACATCATGTTACGAGCAAATCTGTAACATGCATGTTAATGCTCTATTTTCTCTTGCTCTACACATTTTTAAGTGTAAGTTGATAAATTTTTACTGAACTTTGTTATTTTATTTTCAGAATGAGACACTTTCAGATGAAGGTCTTTCAATGACATCCTTCGCAAGTACTTCTGAGACTCTTATTCTTACTCTTATATTATTTTTATTTCTAACGGACGCTTTTAATGTTTTGCATCGTTCTCACATGTATAACTTCAAATTGAATGATGTAACCAATATTATGTAACCATATTTTGCTTTAAAAGAGTGTCCGTGGAGTTTCTTGCCCGTTCTTCTCCATAGGTACCTACTACGCTTTGGAATGGACTAGCTTCATATTTCTGACTGACCGACCCCTTGACAATTCAAAAGTGCCTGTAATTGGTTTATTTGAAATAAATGCTTTGAGTTGAGTTGAGTTGACTTAATGCTGGCAATAATGTGGAGATGACTGGCCCAATAAAGAATGATCAACAGTACCACAATTATAGTGAAGCATTGATGGTTGAAGTTGTGCGATGCGCACAAGCACGCGGGTTGCCTAAGTGACAGTTAGATGAAAACCACAATGAAGACTAATCGATATTTTGTTACCAACAGCCCCTCAAAATCTGCTTTACAGTACGTATAAGCGCAAAAACAAAATGCGTGCAACAGGGATAAGCTCATTTTTATACAAATTTCATATCAGAAATAGTTATCCAAGTAACAAAAACAGTAAAAAAAACACGCGAGGTAAGATATGTCAAACAACAAAATATGTCCTTTTTAGGCAGGAAAAATATTACTATACCTATTACGTTTTTAAGTACATTGCATTTAGGAAAGAAATACTAAATGAAAATGAGTACAAAATTAAGGCGCGTTAAAAAGTCTTAAATGACGAAAACAATAAAAAAATATCGGGTTCAATTTCTTAAGCAATGCTCATACCCTAGATACCGTAATGAAAAAAATACTTTGTTTATATGCATTAATTCCAGTCAAGGTAATAAATACTAAATGTAAAAAGTTAAAATCGAATACCTACCAAGTGAAAGTTATCGTAAGTCGCTTGGTCGCCGAAAAATTTAAAAATGTGTTATTTTTAAGTTACCAAGCGACAACAAAACTATTCCTAGCGGTACGAGAGTATAACCAATCGACGCATTTTTGCTGATTTCAATGATGTATCTATCTCAATATCACCCAACATGTCGCTTGGTAATTATTGCCTTTCAAGCGTTGATATTTCTTTTTTAGGTTGGTATAAGTATTCATATTTCGTGTTTTTTTTTAAATCACCCCTATGTTTTTGTCTACTTCTAAGAAATAAAAAGATCAAGAACGACACACAAAAATATTGACAAAGTTCCTATTAGAAATGAATCAAATTAGATTATTACTGAACAACTTTTCGCTCGGAAGTGGTTTCCCTGATAAAAGGGAAAGTAATAAATTACATGAATGTTAAATAAAAGACTTTGTAAAACAGTAACCGTTATTATTTCGGTATGGATTTTTTTTTTTGATAAATTCTTATTATTTGTTTTTATTTATAAGCCTGTATAATAAGTTTTGCCTATCATTGTTGATGTGATTTAAGCCCGTATTTTAAAATTTTACAAATCTTTAGCTATTGAACGTAGATTCATTATATGGCCTATAGTCATGTTAGTAGTAATTTTCCTGTCATAATTAATATAAAGACGCAGACGAGATATTTGTATTCAGCTAATAATACTTCTTTGAATAAGTTTTTATGTTGGTTTTCTTGTAGTTCTTATGGGGGATCAAATGAAATGAGATAAGAACGCATACAAAAAATCCATACGACTTTTATTATTTATTTAAATTAAAAAATCTCGTAAAATATTTGTTTTATTATTTAAGGCTGTGTTTAATTTCTTCGTGGGTTTTACCTTGCGTAGGTAGCAACCTGAGTGCGTTTTCATGAAAATTCCAATTCATTACAATTAAAAATTGTTTATTACTAGACTACTAAAAATATCAATCTTCCTTGCTATGTTCAATAATATATTTAATTTCTTCTTTTGTAAGGTTTTTCTTCTCGAAGGGAAACTGTGGGTGATCGTACCATTTCACTGGGGTTCTAAGTCTGTAGTTTTTGTTAAATCCAGATAACTTCTTGACTTCCTCCGGCGTGAGCTTAAAGTCTTCAATGGCAATGTTCATGTAGATACGCTCTCTGTTCGTCGATCGAGGCATCGCCACGATGTTCCGATCTAGCTGTAATAATAATTACACAGCTATGAAAAAAGTGACGGGTAAAGTAAAAGCACTACTAAGTCCTAACACTTCAGTCAAAGTAGAATAAAGTCCGTGTAATTTGAATAAGTAGATATTCATTATTTTAGTTCAACAGTTTAACTTTGTGAAAAGAAACGAAATTGCCGTAAAAAGGGGAAAACGCCGCGGGAAACTCACGGCATTCGAGATAAACCGTTCAAATACGCTATCATAATATGATTTATTACAGAAACATAGATACTTTAACATAACACTACGCCGTTATTTATAAGCGTAGGTACGTGTTCACACAACCTCATTTAACTTTATAAGTGAATCGTTTGAATAAATATAAACGATTTTCCACTTACAGACGCAATCAAAGCTAATTGGGCCCGTGTACCCAACTTTAGGGTTTAAATTAAACAAGTTGAAAGTGATGTTGACATGTATTTAGAGCTGTCACCTCGTCAAAGGTAAAAGGGATAGTACGGTAGGCACATTATTTATTATTATTATTATAAGCCTGTGTTTTCCCACTGCAGGGCATCTTTCCACTTTTCCCAGTCTACTGCGATTGAGGGCCAATGCTTTAAGAAGGAGTCCAGCTCATCCCACCATCTCTTTCTGGGCCTGCCGGGTAGACTTTTCCCGCTATTTGGGATCCACTGAGTGCTGATTTTTGCATATTGCTGCTCCGACATGCGACAGATGTGGCAGCCCAGTTCCACTTTAGTCCAGTAGGCACATGAGTGGTAACAAAACCAATATAAGATGGCTCTTAGTCTATTGACACTCCGTACTACGCTAGGCGGGCTCAAGATCAAAGTGTCACCACTGACGTGCGGCTTACGGTACAAGTAAACAGACTCAAAAGGATTTTGTATGCCGATTAGGAGGGAAGAATCGGGGGAATTAGACCTGTCAATGTGTTATAATGTCAATTTGATTTGTATTCGAGTTAAATTATTTGGAGAGGGCTGGAGGAGGGGAGGTTGGGAGGATATTCTGGTATTTCGTTGGTTCAAATATAGCATTTCTTTTTTCTTATTTTTGTGCTACGAATAGTTCGCTTGCCTGAGAGATTAGTTTCTTGAAAAATAAAGCATTGGATCCTTATATGTATAAATAGAAGCCATCTATGATTTAAAAAAATTGCAGACATTCTATTTCTAGCACCGACGATCAGCGATTGAGGGCTCACAATACCATAAAGCTCACTTTATGGTATTGTGAGCCATAGAAATATTTTACTCTAGTTATAACTAAAAACACCTACCAGATATCTGAGCAGTATTTGCGGCACTTTCTTGTTATACTTAAGTGCCAGTTCTTGTAGCAAGGTATCGTTACCACGGGGTCCCGGCGCGTCCTCCTTGCGGCCGAGTATGGCACCAAACGGACTGTATCCCATCACCACCACGCCGTGGTCATGGCACCAGTTCACCAGCTCATCTTGGGTTATTGTTGGGTTTACCTGCAATGAGCAATAGAAATAACTCTTTCATAAGCAATAGAAATAGTTCTTTCATAATCTATTGATACAAAATAAGTGTTTTATAGAAGTATAAGGAATAGGGCGGTTCACTCATGCATCCTCTATAGAAAAGAGAGCATCCTCTGACCAGACGGGTGTCGTGTCTGGTGGGCAACTGCCCAACGATTGCTGGCGGGAGGTCGAATATACACTCGTCGCGCGGTAAACACTGCTTGCGCGATGCAGGATTTGGTGACGTCAGGCATTGGATGCGTAGTTGGATGCGTATTTGGCGTTGTAGATGCCGCACAATGTTATTAAATGTCAAATGAGGTTGAGGTTACAGTAGCATTGTGTAGTTAAAAAACCTCAACCACGATGTATGGTAAGTAGATGTGTTGTTGGCTGAATGTCGCTTGCACGTCATAAAACTTCAAGGTCTTTTTTTGAAGACCCGAATAACAGTTAGATAGTTTCAGCCTTATTGAAGTTTCAATTTACTAGGAGTTTTGTCAAAACTTATACAACAATTACGGGGTCAACTATACTTTTAATAGTACTAACCTTACTTACTTGATTACTGTCCCACTGCAGGGCAAAGGCCTCTTCTCTTCTACAGAGAAAGCACGAGCATTTAGGCGATTTCAGACTTATAATAACTATAAGTCTAGTTTTTCTCACGATGCAATGTTTCTCTCTTACCGATATCAGTGATGTCCAAGATAAACTTAGAAAGTAAATATAAATCTAAGCCTATTTAAAATAGTTTGTAAAGAGACAGATCTGCTAAAAAAGAACACAACGAAAAATCGTAAAACATTGAATATAAAATGATTGAAGAACAACCCACTGTTTTTATTTTCATTCTGTACACAGGATTCAAAAATTTCAAACGTTTTCAGTTTTAATTCTACCGAAGGGATCACTTTTGTACACGTAGCAATAAATTATTTTTGAACATTAAACCTGATGTACCTACACGAGATCACTACTCGAGTGATATAACGTCATTGTTTATGTGTGTATTGTCATTGGTTGTTCAAGGGGTCACTTAAGATATAAGTTACGAAAATGAAACGATCGAGAAAGAAATTGCTAGTATAAAAATAATAAACTAACCTCTATCTGCAGAACTGCAGGCTTGATCGTCGAATTATCCCAAAGTCTTTGCATCTGTGTGAGGTTGAAGTTAGACACGCCGATTGACCTGGTCAGGTTCATCATCTTTGCATCCTCCATACCCTGCCATGTTGTCAGGTAGTCCGTGTCACTGATGGAACCGTCTTTCTAGAAACAACATTTAATTCTTAGAAATTGTAGATCAATAACTGATGACATTTAATAGAGGATCATTTTTATTCGGTTTAAATAGGTTTAAAAAAATATATATATATTATCTTTTAATTTATTTTAAATTGATTCTTTTCTATTTTGTGAATGTGAGAACTTTGTAGGCCTTGTAGACTCATAAATTTTTCGATTTGACCATCGTGTTAAGTTCTTGGTACTTGTTAACAGTCCTACACTGTCCTTCCATAAGTATCTAATAAAAGTGTAATTTGAAAACATTTTAAAAGCTAACTATTTGTAAAAGAGTAACCGTGGAGTTTCTTGCCGGCTCTTCTCCATAGGAAACGACCAATTGAAACCGTGCACCTAGCTTCTGACGTTTTATAAGTGCCACACACAACATATTTTCAAGCCGAAATTTTGATAGGTAGTCATAAAATTTGAATTTTAATTGTCAATATTTTCAGGCCCAAGTTTTGATAGGTAGTCATAAAATTTGAATTTTAATTGTCAATATTTTCAAGCCGAAGTTTTGATAGGTAGTCATAAAATTTGAATTTTAATTGTCAATATTTTCAGGCCCAAGTTTTGATAGGTAGTCATAAAATTTCATGTTCTGGGGCCGTATTACGAAGTGTTAAAAGTGTTGTTGTGAAAAATAAAACGCTATCTGTACCTAAAGTGTATCTCTGTTTCATACCGCAACAATCATGGTTCTAAAACGTCGTAATCCGGCCCCTGTTTCTATATTACGAAAACAAAAGAAACATTGACGTCATGTATTATAATTATAACTTTGATTCTTCAGGAGCTGACTCACGTGCCTCGTGGATATTTCGAAATTGTGCGACTCGCGAGTTGCGACACTGCCACGTGATCAACTCAAAAATAGGGATTCCTTCAAGTCTGAAGCAAGTCGAGCATTCCCGAACCGTGCACGTGATACACCATTGAATTTAGAACAAATGTTTTTATTTTTAAACTGAGTAGGCAGGTATCTAACATACTACAGGCAGTAGGTCCCTGATCAATACGGGAATTTATCGGGAATCCAAAAATATTTGTAAGACATATTTTACAATATCTAATTGGGCAGAACTTTATTAATTAATTACTCCAAAACTTCGAGAAGTTTGTAGCATAGCCGTAAGTTCTTGCCCTTTGAAAAGGTTAGACCAAGGCACGTGAAACGTAGAACTTAATGTTCCTATGACATAGTTCATACACAGGTAAAGTAAGTTCTAACTTAGAAACAAAGGTTCTCTGAAAGTTCTGAACCCGACTTCTTGTGTAATATAAATTAAATTATTATTTGTAGGTAAATATAGTGCTACAAGAATATTTTGGCGCTTGAATGACATTGACAGGGGAGTGTCGTTGGTAAAGTGTCATTTGCAAAATTGTATTGACAAAACAAGATGGCGACGTTTGTTCCGATTTTGACCACGCGCCAAAATAATCTTGTACCGTTGTATGTACCTATGTACAGTAAACGGTCATAACTGCACGCTAAGGTTTGTACTTCTGTGAACGCGCGGTCAGGCCGTACCTACATCTGTTTGTGTAAGTGACGTATCAACACAGACCGCACACCTCTGAATTCTTACACCATCTGGCGTCGAACGAAACAAAAAACATACCCGTCGCTTTTTCACACCCACTACGTAAAATCGCTTCATACCATTGCTAAATTCACATCTCTTAGATCAAGTTCATATCGTATTGGACTGTAAAACACATTGGTCTGGGTTCCAATCTCGAGATGAGACTTCTATTTTTATTTTCAACAATAATCTATATTATTCCATAAATTAATATTCTAATTTTTTATTATTACATTGTTATTGAAATGAGGGGTTAAAATAAATGATTAGAAAATGTTTATTCGTTATAATTTTATAAAGTATTAATAAATAAACTTCTATTTAATAGTTTATTTTCTCATAGAGAAAGAACAATTTATTGAAGTAAAGTACCTAATCAGTGAACTATGTCAATCAGGCTTAAAATATTGTATCTTAGTAATATAAAATATTGTGCTTTAATTACAAAATTACTACTGTGTGTTGGTACTCCATCTAGCAAATCTAGGCAAATCTACCCACATAAATTTAACAAGTGTGGACTCGTTGTCACAATACATTACTCAGTAATACTACTTTTAATCTACTATGAGTGAGTTCGTTTTAACTATAAGTTGCCTATCTCAAACCTCAAAATTAACAAATCGTATTTATTAGGATTTATTGTGGTTATAGCAGCAGTCATTTTCATTACGAAAAGAAGATTGAAACTAAACTTCAAAATAATCCTTAATACGAATATGACACAATATAATTTTTATATTACTAAAATTCTGAAAATATAGTCGAGTCCCAGTTGAAGTCTAAGTATTCTCGGGCAAAACGTAAACCTTCTTGTTAATGTTTTTTGATGATGCAAAGCTTCAGCGTGGAGTGCACGGTGCACGGTTGGTAAAGACGTGTCGAATAATTCTGCAAAATGTCTTGTCGTTATGAAACCACTTGTTTCATATTCGCTGACCATATGGCGTCGTTACACCTCTTTTATGAGCTGGGATCGTCATATCTTTTGACTCAACGATTCACTGTAATATTTATCTAAAACAAAAAGGAGTACTGTTAGGCTCCTAAGCAAAATACTAATATTACTATAAGTATTTTAAAAAACAAAATTATATTGAAAATATAATTGTCACATTATAATAAATATAAATGTTATTTTCATTATTCAATAATATAGGTAAACAAATTTACTTTGAAATTATATTTTTTTTCTTCTATTTAGACCTTATGGTAAAAATAAAGCGTTTAAAAAAATAACTACAAGGAGGTTATATTTTAATAAGATAAATGTTTGATAAAATAATTCAATCATAATACTCACAGTCAGTCCGGTTTAATCAGATATTTGTGATATATTAAGTCCACTTTTACGCAGTGCAATAATATTCGCTGTCATTTCAATATTTAAATATGCTTGCATTTCAAAATAACCACAATATCGCTAATTGATTAAACACACGTCAGTAAGTCACAATAACAACCAACCAACAACGTTCTATTTAGTCGCGGTGAATGAGTCGTAAGTCGTTTAATTGCATCTGTCTACCTTCTCATTTATTTATTTAGGTTTCTTTGCGTATAATCATAAAGTTTTAAGTTTAGTGAACAAGACTAACATAACAAGGAACTATAGTCAATAGCGTGATTATTCGAGTAATATTTCAAAACATTACAAAACAAACACCGTGCGTGAGATTCGAACCCGCAGCACACTACGCATGAACGTGCTTACCCAATTACCATAATCGCTAAGCTATCATGCCATATATACCTTAGTGGTTGAATTTATAAAAAACACTGACGGACTCATAAACTGCATCAAAGTTCAGGATTACTTTCGAATTAATATTTTTGATAAGTATACAAACTTTTTAGATTAAACTAAATGAAAATGTCGAGACTGTCCATTAACAAAAAGAAAAACAAAATATAAAAATAGAACTGCAGTAAAAGATAAAATAATAGCCGGGAAAATAAAATGTATGCATAGTCTCAAATTCGTGTGTTATTAAAGTTTGAAATTAATTAATTTTCTTTTGATTTCATTTGCGATTTAAATTATTATATTGATTATTAGTATTTTTAACATAACAAAAGTTTCGTAACCATAAATATGAATACTTCGTCCAAAGAGCCGCTCAAATTTTGGCATTGGTGTGGTAAGGCTTGGATCAACGAACAATTGCTATAAATTTAAATTTAAACCAGTGTACGGTTTCTAGAGTATATCGAAGGTTTGTAGAGAGACAGGTTCTTACAAAAAGAGACCCGGTACTGGCAGAAGTCGAGCAACTACCCGTTGTGACGACCGATTTATTGTTTCAACTTCCCTATGACATCGGTTCCTCACGTCAGTAAACATCAAAACAGAGCTAAATGAAGTGCGTGGAGTAAACGTGAGTGCACGATCAATAAGAAGGAGGCTTAAGGAAGCGGCAATCACCCCTTTTGGACCAGCAAATGGTCCAAAGCTGTCTGCAGCTCACAGACAAGCTTGTTTAAGATTTGCGCGTGAACATCTTAATTGGACTGAAGAGCAATGGGCCTCCGTATCGTTCACCGATGAGTGTAGGTCATGTTTAAATGGTGCAGACGGTCGCAGAAGAGTCTATCGGCGGCGCGGGGGAGATATACTCAAAGTTGCATTGAGGAGCGTGTTCCTTTTGGAGGCGGTTCGTGTATGGTGTGGGGTGGCATTTCGATGATCGGGCGAACGAAACTTGTGTTCATCGACATGGTTCGTCAAAACGGTAGAAGAGGAGGTTTGACGGCACAACGCTATATAACACAGGTTTTAGAAGCTCACGTGGTACCTTACATGGGATTAAAAGGCAAACATTTTATTCTAATGCAAGATAATGCCCGAACCCACGCCGCTGCACAAGTTCGACAATATTGCGAAGAGGTTGGGATACGTACCATGAATTGGCCAGCACGCAGCCCGGATCTGAATCCCATTGAGTTGTTATGTTTGAGACAGTTTAAAATAAGCTGTATATGCGAGAAATCCTGTGCCCACAACAGTGGCAGCACTAAGAACAGCGATTTCACAAGAAACAATAATAACCCTAATCAGATCTATGCGGAACCGATTAGAATCTGTAATAAGGGCACGTGGAGGTAATACACCTTATTAAAAGAAAAACAAAACCTGTGCTTCAACTTTTTTTTTTATTGTAAATACTTAATTAATATTTGATTTCGTATTAATTTTGATTTTGTATTCAATTTTGTTTTCTAATTTCTGTTTTTAAACTGATTTAAATTTTGCTTCAAACTAACATCTTACTTTATAGGGCATGCGGTGCTAACCTATAAGAGATTGTTATACTAACCTTTGAAATAATAATGTTTATTTTAATATGTAACAATATAAACAATTGTTGGTTGACCAAAATAAATAAATATAAAATAAATAAAAGTACCATTTTTTCAATTTAACCAATTTTTGTTGCATTTACCGTTTTTGTTCAAAAAAAATTAATGGTCCTTTCCAGTACACAGACATACACTTAAGTATATGATACTACGCTGTTATGAAGTTAACGAACCAAACTATAGGTTTCAATTTAAATTTGTATTAAAAGTTTGAATACTTGGTTAAAATGTTGTGTCAAAATGTCTTGAACATTGATGCAGTTTATGAGTCCGTCAGTGTACAATCATTTGCAAACGAATAAGAGTGTGTGTATCTATAGTATAAAAATTACTTATAAGAAGGTCGTAAGTTAAACCGAAGTGACAATCTATTGCTTTGTGCGAATTCTACTCAATTTATGACCGATACTGTACATACGTCCCCAGTTTTGATACTTTTGAAAGGAAAACAAGTCTGAAACATGATTTTCTCAAACATGCTTGGATAATCGAGCATTATTTTGACAACCTTCTTTAAAACAAATCGAACATGCTGTACTGGTCAAATACATGCGAATAGACGCCGGCACACTGCTGCTGCGTAGACACTTTTTGCTACCGACCGCATATCATCACAGGAAACCGTAGTCGCTGTGTCCGGTAGCGGCAATCCGACACAGTCGCCGGTTGCCTGTTACCGTCACGACACACCACAGGAAACCATAGTTGCTGTGCGCAGCGTCGTACAATTGTTTGTTAATGTGGCTCGTGTCTTCAACTGACAACTTTTAGTTTCCAGTTACCTACACCGAATACTTTTTGATTGGGAATCCGTATGTGTCAAGTGGAAGCAACTGCACACAATGAAAGGCTACGTCTGCGCAAGGAGTGGTTGATGTCATATTGATTATATGAAAATAAAATATTCACTGGTATCTTGTATCCAACATAAAACACAAAATTGTTCACAATTGCGCAACGCCTGAAAATCCATATCTGTCGTGCTTAGCGGCCGAATAAATTACGGCAGTGTATGAAGTGTCGCTAGCGGCACTCTATACACTTCCATAAATTACTATGAAAACTCATATCCGTCGTGTAATTTAAAAATAGAACGAAATTTTTTACTTCGACACATTGCAACCAAGGAGGTAACTTATCAAAGATTTTATTTAAAATTCCGATTTGGCTTGCAAATACAGCTATTTAAAGTAAAGAAGAAACAAATGAACACCTATTAGGCGCGTGAAAAATGTTCGTTGTTCGTCATTGATTCTAAAATTTATAATTCATTTACTTAGTTTGAATTTCCGCGCATTATTTGTGTAAAGGAATCACGTACTCGTATGTGTGCCTCGGCTTCGCCTCGGCCCTTATTTTCACGTTCGTCCGTCTATGCCCCTGTTGCAGGCCGTGACAGTAATGTAATATTAATGCTTCTATGTCTTTTTGTGGATCTCTGGCGTAATTATTGGCATAACTGAACTGAACAGACAGCTGTGCTGCTGGGGAGTTTGTTGCGCCACTTCTTCTTCCCAGCTAAAGCACTAGGAAGTGGTGAAGGGTGGGCGTTTTGGGGGACTGTCTTATGTAATTTTGACGTTCGAAAAGTGCTGATTCTCAGCCTAGTTTGAATAAATGACTTTTGAATTTGAATTATCTTTACAAAGGACTGGCCGGAAAAGAGGAGGAATGACCCTGGAGGATAATTATACATTTCAGGAAGTATTTAAAGTTCATAAAAAACTACCCTTGGGTGTTAAAGGCAGTATTTCATTACCTTGCTATTTATGGGTAGATAAAATCTGTCATTTTTTTACTTGTGGACCAGTCCCACGACAAAGGATTTCTTATTAATGTATTTTTCAATTAAGATCTGAATAGATAGTTATGTTTGTGAGTAATAGGGAGATCCTATATTCTGCAGTCAGAATGATGATATAAAATTACCATTAAGTACAAATTACCTAAAAACATAAAACGGTCGTAAAAATATGGAACACATTACTACTTACACTTAATTAATTAAAAATGTAATTATATTCAAGCTACTCAGACGAAACTTCAAGAATCATAATGAATTGCAAACTATAAACTTACGGACATAAACTTCAGTAAAGTTCGGTGTGTTGGTTCCAAAAGCGCCTTGCTTACTTAACCAAGATGAGTTCAGGTGGCAAGATATTATGTACTTATCTTAGATAGATAATATGAAATATTTCACTTGTTATCTTATAGAGTACCAAATATAGTTTCAATTTGAGATGAGAAACGGCAATTCCAAAAAATATTGCTGTCTGACACATTATAAACATGTACTCAGGTATTTTGCGATGAGCTCTTTAAACATCTCCTTTATTTTAACAAATAAAACATTCAAATAAGTAAACAACTAGGTATACATCTTGCCTTTCTAGACAAAAGCACAAAATAAGTGTTTTTTTGGTTGATTGTTTAAATAAAAATAACATAAAAAGAGTAAGTCCCGAAGTCTAAAATCCTGCACTTAAATATCCTGTCTCAACAACGTTATTTTAAGCGCCCTTAATTATACAAGTCTCGTCATTACAACCTTCCTATAGAAAAGATCGTTGTAAGGATAAAAGTTATCCAACATTTTAAAATGAAAACATGAGGAAAAAGTTTAGAAGTTTCCCAGAAGTCCTTCCTGTAAACTTAGGTCAAATGTTTCCAACAGGAATCGCTTTTCTTAGTAATTCTTTAGACATGGATTCAGTGTGTAGCTAACTTTAAAAAAATATGTTCTCATAAGAAATATGTGCTGTTTTTAGAGCTTTGTTTTATTATTCACGTAAACATCAAGTAGGTACTGTATTTCAGGTATTGACAGGTATCAAAATCGATTGTAATGCCTCTAGCTATACTTTGAAATACTTTGATAGACTTTGAAATACTCATGATTCATTGCACCGTTAAAGGTACTTCTTGGGTGTTGCTCAAAGATGTATTTTGTCTCTCAATCAGGAATCGATCGCAATCGACTGGCAATTCGAATAATGTTTCATACAAAAATATATATTATTATATGTATGCTTTAAGCTTATTACAAACTATTGCAGGTATGTTATATATTGTCTTGTCTATGTCCAGAGCAACACATCACACTGGGTCGAGATTAAAATAAATTAGATTTTCAACCTGAAATCCCATCTAAAAAACACAACCCGTAGCTGAAGCAGGTTTTCCTCTAGATACACAGGAACCTACACTATTGATAGAAGCAGTACAAATAAAAATAATTATTTACGTATTTAAGTAATGAAACAAGCAATTTCTAAAGTAGACTATTGATTGGCTTGTCAAGGCTGTCCGGAGAGGCGGTGTTGGTTAGATTATATCTGGAACACAGGCAGCTGCATCGATCGGTCTAATAATATCGTACTGCGATCACCAAACTAGTCACAAGTAACATATAAGTAAATTGGTAATCGGAGCATGATATTACTACTATTCCTAAGAAATTACTTATCTCAAACATCAGAAGTCCGATATTTTCAGTAATATCTGGCTCCGATTATCAGTTTACTGTAAAAGACAGCGAAAAAAAGGTTGTTAAAAAGGAGTCAACAAAAATCAATGTATTGGTAACCTACCTACCTATATATATTATATTATACATATATCAAGTGATCATACTTTTCAAAAAAAATCCTTGTCTGCATAATTATATCTTAGTTTCAGAGATTATATATAAATTGTGAAAATCACACATGAAAATCAGATGGGTTGATTGATCAACTTTATGTTCTAGCTAACTATACAGGGTCATATTAAATTAGCTGGCGAAACTTAGCAGACTATGTATTAGCTATCGATATCTTAACATGATAAAACGAAAATAAATTAATTCGAGGTTTTTTTTTTGAGATCTGCCACCGCTTGAAGTGTAGTTACTTGAAATATCAGTTTTTTTTCTTTGTGTAAACTTCACAGACGTGATGGGTAACACGACAAAACAAAACAGATTTTTTCAATTCATACTCCAAGTAACTTGTTCTACACTTCTGCGGTCGTAGAACACCAAACAAAAAAAAAAACTTCCAAACATTTTTAAAATTCAAATTCATGTTCAAAATATTTTATTTCACGTAAAACTACATGGGCACTTATGAAACGTCAGAAACTAGGTGCTCGGTTCCAATTAGTCGTTTTCTATGGAGAAGAGCCGGCAAGAAACTGCGCGCTTTTATTTTTATTTTATCGTGTTTAGATAGCGATACCCATCACTTCGTCTGTGGCGTTTCACTAGCTAATTTAATTTGACCCTTTATAACACATAGAAGGATGATGCTTCCCCATTCTCGTTAAATAATTTTATGTAATATAATACTCAATCTCAATTTACAAATGTTGTTTCAGGCCATCACGGAAGTTCATTATGGGTCATAACTCATGACCCATACCCTCAGGCAATTTTTGCCATTTCTGTTTGATAAGTAACAAAATTGTTATTGCATTCTCATTTCACCGAAATGCCAGACAAACTTTTGATAAGCTATCACATTGTCAGCTAATTAGTTTTATTTAGATCGTTACTTTTGATTATATATTGAGGAGCTCGTGGCTAAATAATAACAGCCGCACGGGTCGATCCATCAGGTTAAGCTACGCTTGCCGGGGTTGATCGGCGGGTCGGGGGTGACCATCTTTACATACCGAGACTCCTCCGTGTGTGCGAAAGCACGTTAAGCCGTTGGTCCCGGCTGACATTCGTGGATCTTTGACAGTCGTTACGGGTCGTCAGAAGCCCGAATGACTGACAACGAGTCTTACCAAGGGGTATCGTATTACCCAGCAACCGGGTTGTGGAGGTCGGATAGGCAGTCGCTCCATTGAAAAATACTGGTATTCAGTTCTATCCGGTTAGACTGGAAGCCGACCCCAACATAGTTGGGGAAAAGGCTAGGCAAATTGATTGATTTAGATCGTTACTTTTGAAAGTAAAGCTGATATTGCTTTTTGATGTCATAGCAATAGCAAGCTCTTCGCTGGAAAAATTCTGTACAAAAATAAAGTAAAACAGAACGATCAAAGAGGTTCGAACATTTTTCTATGTAAAGCTAGGTCACAAAATTGCAGCAAACCATGAAACTGATATATAAGTGTAGAAAGACACTTGAACAAACAAAATGGGATATGCTACCCTAAACTGTCACGTTGCCTAGATATTTGGAGATAAAGATCTCATATCTACACCGTAGCAGCCGAAGGTAATAAATATGGCGCAAAACTAAATAGATATTCAGTAGATTTCAACAATCTGCTATGAAACATAAATCCTAAAACACGTAAAATATGAAGCACATTCATAAACCTCAACCAGTAAAGGCAAAATTTATCTCTCAGTACACGAATATCATGTAGTCTTAAAACTAAAACACAGCACATATTATTATTAAAATGATTTTGTGTAACTATACACTGAGGAACGCGTGTGTTTTAACTCAAATGGAGTCTTGTAAAGTTTAATGCGTTTCAGAGGATTGTTTACGTTGCGAAGCTGTGCAAACATGAAATTAGTTTTCCGGGAGGTATATGAACGAGGTGTAGCTCACCTTGGCAGTGGGTAGGGTTTATTATATACCAGCTGCATGCTTTCCCTGGGTATGATAGAATAAATAAAAATAATTTGTCAAGGTAATGGGCAGCAGGTAATACCTAACTACTACAAGCTTAGTACTTACATATGATGACCTGCTATCGTGAATTCGTTTACCGAACCCGATGGTTTCCAAGCGTGTGAGTATTTAAATGGCAAGTATTTCCAGCGTATCCACGTACCCCTGGTATTAGTAAGTAGCAGGCAGTCAGTACAGTTCTGTTTCTAACAAATGATGATAGCAATATCACAAGATCGGTTCATTTTAGAATCAACCAACTTTCTCATCTTCATTCTCTTGGCCTTATTTCAATTGATCAGCGGCGCTGCATGTCTTCAACAACCGACATCATCAAAGACGTATGCAGGTTAATAATATGATGAAGATTGCTTGCTTACCTTATACGCCATTGGGTAGTGAACCAAGTACAAGTCCACAAAGTCCATCTCCAGTACTTCCAGGGACTTCTTCAGAGCAGGTATTACCTCCTCCCGCTCGTGGGCGTCGTTCCATAACTTTCAACAAAGCAATTAATTATATACTATACCAAATAACTAAGCAAAGGGATTTTCATAATTACGAGAACCAAAGTTTTGTTGCCTGTGAAGTATCTACTGTGCAAATACTGTTATCAAAGTAAGCTTTATTATGTAATAGTTGAAGTTATTTGCGTCGAAGTTAAGGTTTTAGAAATAACAACGAAATGTAAATTACTAATCATAAATATTTACTTGGTGGTAAGTGCTACAATTACTTTAGAACCAGATGCTACCTATTTAACTTTGGAGAGCAACGGCCATTGAATTGAGAACGGTTCACAAAAAAAGATTTCATTGCCTTTTATTTGTTCAAGTACTTTTATTCTAAAGGCGTGTGAGGCAAGTACCTTATCATCGATAATCTCATAAAAACTTTTTGATAATAAATATAAAAGTTGTCAAAACTTTAAACACGAGTTGTTCACATACAATGCAATTAAGAGGACGTTAATGCAGTGAGAAATCACTAACAAAAGCAGACCATAATGGCATTCAGTATATTCTCAACCACGAAGGTGCCATTAATAATGTAGTACGAAACTCATTTTCATAGTGACACACACGTCTAGCGTCCTTTCACTAGATACTGAAGTAATAATATATGGAGTAACTTCGGAGGAATATGTTTATGTTTGCCACGAAACAACCTTCACGTTACTAAAAGGAATTTGAGAACTACAGGAATCACAGCCTTTTTTGTTGCCGATTCATTCATTGTATTTAACTAGTTTAACATTTAGTTCCGGCTTTGGTAAATTTTAAACTAGAAGACGATAATTGGTGTAAATTTTCTACTACTAAATAATTCAAAGTTGTTGAAGGGCTCAAATTCATTGCAAATGAAGGTCCATTTGCAGTGAATATTTAGCTGAAACTGGATTTATTTCTACATATTCGGGGTATACAGGCGTGATCATATACACTTCTGGACACATCTATTGGCCCACCTTAGAGTTTAGGTTTCGATGGCCCCTACCGAAATATGATTGCTAGATTGAACAAAAACTGTTGATGCAGTTTTAAACCTGTTACATTTTACCATCTTTTTCGATCGTATTGTTTTAAATTTGAATTCAGAATACCATACGACATGGAGCTACGCCTAACAAGTCGGATATGCGCCTTGTTAAAGGCAATTGATTTTTGAATAAAAAACATGTTTTATCAAATAAAGGTTTAATTTAATAACGCGTGTTGCCTCCATGGGCATCTACCACAGCTCTCATACGATTAGGCATAGAGTTTATCAACCGCTCTATGAAATTTTGAGGGATCATCTCCTATTCCTCTTCTATGGCAGTTTTCAACTCCTGCATCGTCTGGGCAACTGGCTGACGAGCCCTAACACGTCTTTTTAGCTCGTCCCACATGTGCTCAATGGGGTTCATGTCTGGGCTTCTGGCTGGCCAGTCCATAACTGTGATGTTCACATCCCGAAGATATTCCCTGACGATGCCGGCCGCATGGGCTCTTGCATTATCATGCATAAAAAGGAAATTTGGGCCCACATAGTCCGCGTATCACACACCACATAGTTCACGTGAGGTTCTAAGCACTCACGAATGTACCTTTCAGCATTTAATGTTGGCAGCCGTGGTCCTGTAACAACCTCAAGTTGAGTTTTGCCGCTCGCGGATATACCGCCCCAGACAGTCCATGAGCCACCGCCATAAGCAACCCTCTCTTCAAAGCAGCATTGTGCGAAACGCTCTCCCTTACGTCGGTAGACCTTCTTCCTTCCATCATTGCCATGTAACACAATTTTAGACTCATCAGAAAAGAGTACACGGCTCCAATCTTGCTGTGTCCAATTTAAATGACTGCGTGCGAAATGAAGGCGCGCTGTTCGGTGGGCTCGCGTTACTTTGGGCCCATTAGCTGGCTTGTGTGGTACCATATCGCGTTCTTTTAACCTTCTCCGAACAGTTCGAGCGCTCACAGATACTCCGTGGAAGTCGCGAAGTTGGTTTTGTATCTCAATGGAGGTAAGGTGACGATTTCTCAAGCTGGTCGTCACGATGAATCGATCCTGCCTCTCAGTTGTGACCCGAGATCGTGGCCTTCCTTGGCGACGAACAAAGCCGCCAGTCTCTAGGTACCTCCGATAAACATTTCGGACCGCAGATCGACTTAAATTAAGTTGAGCACTCACGTTTCTTTGGCTGTGTCCGGCCTGAATAAGTGCCACAGCTTGGGCGGCGACTTCAGGTGAAGTATCCATAGATTATTGATAGAACCTCACATGTTAAGAATAAGTAATGTTTGTTGCAAAACCAAAGATATCAATCACTTTTTCAAGAATTAAATCCAAGTAAACCAATAAAACCAAGTTTTCTTAGTATTCGATTGTTTGATATCAACAAACAGGCTCCAAATTGTCTTTTGTTTCTTTAAATTCTGTGTTCGAAATTCAAAAAAAGACTATTGAATGAAATTGTGAAGGTGCCAGGTTCAAAACTGCATAAAAACTTTTTGCTCGACCTAATATAAAATTTTAGCTAGGACCAAACGAAACTGAAAATACAAGGTGGGCCAATAGATGTGTCCAGAAGTGTACTTATGTTATTGAAAACTTACAGTCCGAAATACAAACTGCCTCACCTTAGTAGTGATGTACACGTCCTGTCGACTAGCGCCGCTGTTGTTTTTGACGTAGTTCCGAACGCCGAGGCCGACTTCGTCTTCCACGCGGTACAGCGAGGCGGTGTCGACATGTCGGTACCTCGCCTCCAGCGCCCATTGTACTGCCTTAGCCAGCGTTTGGTTATGTGGCAACCGCCTTGTACCCTGTGAACATGACAATGTTAGTTGAATCTGCTGTTGCCGAAATGTAGACGAAACATACAAAACGCTACGAGGTTCTTTTGACGCGTGGCCAAAATTGGAACTAACGCCGTCATCTTGTTTTATCAATACAATTTCTGTGACGATTTCACAAATGCTTACCAACAACGCCGCCCTGTCAATGTTATTCACGTCTAAAATGACCATGTAGCTCTCTATTTTGATTGTAGTTCGAGAAAATTTATCTTCTTTACAGCCTTACAACCTACTAGATTTTTTTTTGCTATTTAAGATATGTTTTTCTTTTTAAGAAAGCTTACGATATATTTCAGACTAATTAACTTAAAATCACACTATAACTTAATCTTTTAAGCTGTTGAGTGCCTGTGTTAAAATGGAAAATAAGTTGTCTCTAAATTGAAGTTGTTTTCTTGCTGAAAAAGGAGGATTTTTATTTAGTACAAAACTTTAGTTTGTTTATTATACATATTTGCCAGATAACGAGCACTAGTTAATGGAGGATAAATCATTTGATTTTCAGTATGATGATATTAGAACGAAGGAAAATGCAATTGTCAATTTTGCTGACATGTAGTTATTCCCGTAGTCATAACCATTTACGTCACTCACACGCACGCGACGAAAGACAGAATTGATCTATTATTTCCCAGGACCCTCATCACAGGAATCCAGGACAATTTTATCATTGGTGAAAATATTCACACAGTTGGTAAGGTAGACAGTAACTTCGAAAATAAACAAAAACATAAAACATAACTTCAATGATATCATAATACCATACCGCGGTCTCAACGCGGACGAAGTTGCGCACAAACGGTAGTTTCGTAAATAATCCTCTATTTCAAAGTTTCAATATACACCGTACGTATACATAATGAAGTAGACCGTATGTTCCCGGCTGCATTTGACTGAAGGCTTTCACAGGATGGATGGTACGCCATCTTAATCAGCTTTTCCAAATCCCGCTGTGAGTGCTCTATTCCTGAGATGCTATTAAGATTTAACGTTTGTACTATTTCCTATATTAAATGAAATTGACAACAGCAAGTTTTTTTCACCTCATTCACATGGATTTTTTATCTACTATATAAAAATAAGTCGGGTTTTCCTTCCTGACGCTATAACTCCAGAACGCACGAACCGATTTCCACGGTTTTGCATTCGTTGGAAAGGTCTCGGGCTCCGTGAGGTTTATAGTAGGTAGGGTAGGTAGGGTAGATAGGGTAGGTAGGGTAGGTAGGGTAGGTAGGGTAGGTAGGGTAGGTAGGGTAGGTAGGGTAGGTAGGGTAGGTAGGGTAGGTAGGGTAGGTAGGGTAGGTAGGGTAGGTAGGGTAGGTAGGGTAGGTAGGGTAGGTAGGGTAGGTAGGGTAGGTAGGGTAGGTAGGGTAGGTAGGGTAGGTAGGGTAGGTAGGGTAGGTAGGGTAGGTAGGGTAGGTAGGGTAGGTAGGGTAGGTAGGGTAGGTAGGGTAGGTAGGGTAGGTAGGGTAGGTAGGGTAGGTAGGGTAGGTAGGGTAGGTAGGGTAGGTAGGGTAGGTAGGGTAGGTAGGGTAGGTAGGGTAGGTAGGGTAGGTAGGGTAGGTAGGGTAGGTAGGGTAGGTAGGGTAGGTAGGGTAGGTAGGGTAGGTAGGGTAGGTAGGGTAGGTAGGGTAGGTAGGGTAGGTAGGGTAGGTAGGGTAGGTAGGGTAGGTAGGGTAGGTAGGGTAGGTAGGGTAGGTAGGGTAGGTAGGGTAGGTAGGGTAGGTAGGGTAGGTAGGGTAGGTAGGGTAGGTAGGGTAGGTAGGGTAGGTAGGGTAGGTAGGGTAGGTATAAGTACTTAGTGCTACCCGTGCGAAGCCGGGCCGGGTAAAGCTAGTTATGCAATAAAAATGCATTGAAGATATCTCCTGCTTAGTGAAAACAAATCCATATTTGAAACATGGATATTTTTTATCATAAAATCATTTTTAAGGCACTAAGACACCGAGTTCACCAGTGCTTACAAGGGCCTCGACTCCGACATCAACATTGTACACTTAGTTCGCAATAAACGTTTTGACTTTGACCGTACGGCGAATGGAACTGATAAATAAACCTAAGTAGGTACTTATATGAAAACAACCATCGCCCGACAATATGCGAAAATCTAAAAGAAACCGGCCAAGTGCGTGTCGGGCTACGTACAATGAAGGGTTCTGTAGTTTGGATGAATTTATTCAAACTCAAACTCAAACTCATGGGGGTCAAACTTGGGGCTCCGGATCCAACTTTTTTTTTTAAATCTCTTGGGGGCCCCAAGAGATTTAAAAAAAAAAGTCGGATACTTAGGCATTTTAATGTAAAGAAACTACATCAATAAAGCCAATTTTGTTAATTTGGACGACTTTTATTCGGTTTTTAAAGTTCCATATTTCCTAAACGGGGTCTATATGTTGTGTCCCAGTCATAATGTATATATATTATGACTATTTATTGATTATTAATTTATTTTCAGGTATATAACACCCATATCCAAATATAAATAATGTTAATAAATAAATGTTATAAATGTTATAATAAAATACCTCCCCACATACTACAACTAAATGAAACTAAATTTAAATCTTGTATAAAACGCACACTATGCTACCAAGCATATTATAAGCTGGGGGATTATATAGGTGACAAAAATGCTTGGCTCAACGCTGGTCCAGCTCCACAAGGGCGCATATACTAATTTAATTTTAGCATTCGAAAATATTGTCGGAGCTGCTGAAGATTGCATAAATTATCTTTGAATTGTATAACTTCAATCTCATAGTATTATATAATTGCAAAGCACATGTGTGAGCATTGTGACCATGTACCTTCTATGAAGCTACCATTTACTGAGTACGTCTTTCATTGACTTGAATGTGCCCTGGCGGCTGAGAGTATGTCATGCTCACTCAAATGTCTCGCTGGTGGTGGCGTGTGTGTTGGATCGTTAAGTTCCCTTCAAAATGGTTGAGCTAAACGGTGCTGATCCATGCGTCATGTTCGTGAACGGGCGCCGTCAGTAGGGACTGGTCATCTCTTATCTGCCACGGCTTATTTTAATTTTTGAATTGTTTTTATCTTTTTATAACGGACGCTTTTTACGTGCACGTCTTTCTACATTGGTCTCACATGTAAAGGGTATTTCAACAAGAACTTTGTTTTTCAATTGGGGCAACACCAAGAACGTGATAGTTTTGACCTGTAGTTTTTGGCGGTATTCGTAGTAGGTGCTTTGGCAATTGTTACAATGAATTCAATTTCGCTCGAAATTCGCATTAAAATAATTCAAATCCACTATGAAAATGGTCGTTCTGTTAAAGTTACATTTCGTAAAATTCGTGATATTTTCGGACAACATAATCGTCCTTCTGAGACCAAAAATTTGGCCTATTATTGATGACATGGATATCACTGAAAAGTGGTTTCAACAGGACGGTGCCACGTGTCACACAGCCAATGAAACGATCAATTTATTGCAAACCAAATTTCCCGATCGCATAATTTCGCGAAATTCAGCTGTTAAGTGGCCAGCCAGATCGTGTGATTTAACACCACTGGATTATTTTTTGTGGGGCTATGTTAAGGATAGAGTCTATACGGAGCCAATCGAATCGATTGCAGCTTTAAAACTCAAAATCCGTGATGTCATTGACGAAATAGACCCTCCATATTGCCAAAAAGTGATTAAAAATTTTGATGAAAGAATCAACATCTGTCAGCGTGGTCGTGGTGGACATTTGCCAGATATCATTTTTCATTCATAATTGCCAAACTTTTCTCTTTGTAATACAATAAAAAAAATATTCATTTTCCTCCAAATTCTTTGTTTTATTTTGTTTTAGAAAAAAAAGTTCTTGTTGAAAAACCCTTTATAATTTCAACATGAATGATGTAACCAATATTTTGTAACAACATTATGATTTAAAAGAGTGTCCATGGAGTTTCTTGCCCGTTCTTCTCCATAGGAACCTACGCTTTGGAATGGGCAACTAGCTTCATATTTGTGACTGACTGACCCCTTGACAATTCAAAAGTGCCTGTAAATGGTTTAATTGAAATAAATGGTTTGAGTTTGAGTTTGAATTAACAAATTAATAAGATTAATTAAAATACAATAAAATCAAATAAAATCAGACATCAAATAAAACAAAATGAAATGAAAATAAATTATGTTAAAATAAAATCAATAATAAAAAATAAATATTAAATCAAATAAAAGTAAAAATAAATAAATAATTCCACAATAAAATTAATACCCTCTCTCCGACCCTGGTACAGCAACATGTCTGCTGGAACAATGCCGAATGAAAGGGCAGTCCAGCCTTCCCGCAATCATCGCCAGTACGATGTTGGGGCTAACCCGTACCCTGCGCACCAAGGACGCGGCGCGCTTGCGCATGGTCGCGTGAAAGCAATCGGTATGTGCCTCTGCGAACATACCCGAGGCGCTGCAGTGTCGGGGTAGCCCCATCACCGCCCTGAACGCGTTATTGTACTGGACGCGGATGGCGCCGTAATTTCTGTTAGAGTAGTGAGCCCACAGACTGCATGAGTACAGCGAAGTATAGTATGCTCTAAAGAGCGTAGCCTTAACCTCACTAAAGCACCGCGCAAATCTGCGGGCGATCATGTTAGCTCTAACAGACAATGCCCTCCGCCCGTTAATATACAAATTAAACAGGGTAGGAGATGTTAAGCCACCCTGCCTGACTCCGCATTCGAGCTGATACGCATCCAACATTGCCCCCGCCCACCTAACACTATTAGACTGGTGCGCATACCAGTACTGGAACACGCTGATGAGTTCCGGCGGCAAACCTATGCTCCTCAGCTTGTTCCACAGCAGGTCATACACTACAAGGTCGAAAGCCTTGGACGGATCAAGGAAGCACGCATACACGGGTGTTTTACGGTCTGTATAATATTTGACGGTATGCTTAAGACACAGTATTGCACTTTCAGTGGACAGCCGGGGGCGAAACCCGAACTGATTATCGTGTAGTGTTACCGATCTATTTATCTATTAGGTTTCAGCTCTACAGTTCTGAATAGTTTTGGAAAAACGACCCAAAAGGTCCGTTTCCAATCCATACATTGATAGTGGAAATTACTAATTTTCTCAGTTCCAATAGGGACTACCGAGTTAAAAATCAATTGACCACCAGCGTTGATTTTGGTCCCATTATGCGCCGTAGAGGTTAGACTCGCACTATAAGTGTAAAGCTTCATGTGGTCTTTTAAAAAAAACTGTGACCTCTGAGTTTGTTTCGGTCTTTCTTCTCAGAGTAGTCAGATAGGAAACGCCGAACTCTTCTAGCATTTTCTTCTTTTTTTTTTAATATGACGTGTAAAAGTGATTGCAATATCCTATTTACAGAATAAACAATTTCATTTCATTCCAAAATTCATTAATTTACGTAATACGTCCGTTTTTGGGTTATAGAAATTGATATGTGTACTAAATTTCAACTTAATCGGTCTATTAGATTCGGGGCAAATTGTCTGTGACAGAAGGACAGACAGATACACGAGTGACTCTAAAAACCGCAAATACACCAAATTGGATGTGAAATTATCAAATAACTTCTCCCGCTCTGGGTGGAGCGGGAGGGCGTGTTGAGACTCTTACTGACTAAAACCCACCCGTGTTCCTTCCGTTGCCTGTATGTTGCCAGGGGCCACGGTATTCCTTTCGGACTTTCCGGCAACCCCGGCAGGCATCGGTCCTATCGGACCCCTTCATTTGCTGACATCTCTTTGAGGCGCGCGTGGAACACAACGCGCCGTCTACCCGGGCCTGGTCCTTATCGGACGGCGCGCTACCCATTGCTAGCCCGCGCCTACGGTGGCCGGGAATCGGCCAGCGATTCCCAACGCCCAGGGCGTCTCCTGCGGTGGCTAGGGGCGTGAGGGCGCGAAATTTGCCTCTCCCTCACGCGTTCTGCCTCCTCCTTCGCGAGCATTACTGCTTCGCAGAAGGAGGTGACGGCCTCCCATGCCCTCTCGCTCCATACCATGGCCTGGACCAGGGCCGGGCGCGAGAGATCCCCGCCACCGATCGCCTCCACGAGGACACAGCGATGCTCTGCCCAAGCCGGGCAGGCCTTCACCGTATGCTCTACCGTGTCCTCCAGGCGATCCACGCAGTGATGACACCCGGGCGTTTCCTCTCGCCTGATACGAAACAGGAACCTCCCGAAACAACCATGTCCGGCGAGGACCTGCGTCAGGTGGAAGGTGAGGACGCCGTGGCGCTTCTCTAGCCACTCAAACTCAAAGAGGGGACTTTTCGCCGCAATAGTGGCGTGCCCAGCACTGGGTTGCGACAATCGCACTCTCCATGACGCCATGAGATCCCGCCGGAGCTCTGTTCGCTGTGCCGCGATTTCTCGCGGAAACAGAGTTACGCCCGGCGTTTCGACTCCTCGCGCCACTCCCAAATGTGCGCGAGGACTTTTGCCTCCAGATCCCATGGCGGTAATCCGGCAAGGAGGCTCGCCGCCTCACCGGAGACCGTGCGGTATCCCCGGACCAGCCGGGTGGCCATGACCCTCTGGGACGCGTTCAACCGGCGGGCTGGCCGCCGGCTTAATGAACGCGCCCAAACCGGTGCCCCGTAAAGGGCCATGGACCACATGACCCCCGCGTATAGCCTCCGGCAGGAGGCGTTTGGACCCTCTAGATTGGGCAGGAGCCGCTTCAAAGCAGCCCCGGCCTGCTTCAGTCTGGGAGCCAAACGTCGGAAGTGCTCCACGAAGTTCCACTGGCTGTCGAGGACGAGTCCTAGGTACTTCATCGTCGACTCGACGCCGATGTGAACTCCTCCTACCGTTATTTGGGAACCCGACGGTGGCGCGTTCTGAGGACCATGAAAACACATGGCCTCGGACTTGTGCAGGGCCACCTTGAGTCCCAATTGCCGGATTCTGTCCACGATTGTCGCAACCCCGTGTGTCGCTAGTTCGGCCGCCGCCTGGTGCGACCTCCCCTGCGCCAGGACCAACGTGTCATCAGCGTAACATACGACGCTGACGCCGCTAGGGAGGTCGGCAGCACCCAGTCGTATTCGATGTCCCACAGATGCGGCCCAGGACCGATCCCGGTGGGACACCGCACGACATCTCTCGCCGGTTCCATTCTCCCTGGTGACCGGGGTAGATGACGGCCCTGTCCGTCAAATAGGCCTCGACTACACGACAGAGGTAGGTCGGCATCCGGTGATGCCGGAGTGCCTCCCTGATGCGACTCCAGGGTTGTAGTACATACCTTAAAGCCCCATTTACACGATGCAAATTTCTCGTCTGTGGTATACCTACAATAAACTTAAAGCAATAACCTTATTTATAAAAATCTCGCTAATCACTGATTAGCCACTGTTTAGCTAAGCAATTAGTTAGCTATTAATCAATGATTAACTTTTCTTTATTTATAAACGCTAGTTAACAAGTTATTAGTTGCGAAACGAAATAGAGGTGAAATTATGCGTTCGGCACAGATTATCAAAATAGTCGACAAAAAAACAGAATTATAAGAATAAAGTTGTTAAAACCACGATTTCTGTATCTGTCGTGCCTTTGACAGACAAAAGTCAACAGTTTCATCGGAAAATATAAAATTGAATATTTTTTTTTAGCAATTGCTTAACAATTGATTAAAATTTTGGCGTTTATAAATAAGACCGTAAATGGCTTGCATCGTCTTAACCATGTCTAAACACTGTTTAGACGTTACAACTTTTATTGTATGCCACCTGAAAATAAATCGCATCGTGTAAATCAGGCTTAAACGAGTGTTTACTTTTTATAAACTTTATTTTAACCTTTACTGTTCAGATGCTGGGCAAAGGTTATGTACTTACATCGGCTAGGTGGCCCAGACTGGTCCCCAGGGCGATCGCAGGTATTTCATTGCCATCGTTTAGCTTATACGTCAACGAACTCGTGCAGTCGACCTGTTGACAGTGTTCAAACTCATTAAAAGAAGAAAACGTAATTTTATAATTAAAATACATTTTAATTAAACTTGAAATTTGTTTAGCTGGTACCTAATCTAATTATTAACTTAGGTACACATCTGTAAAAAAAGTTGCTGTTTATTCAAGAAAGAGATAAAAAAATAACTTTAAGATAGTACCTACAATTTTAACAATTTTCGATTGCTTTTTCTGTTCAACCATCTTAACAATTATGCCTAAATCAATAATGATCGTCATAACAATATTTGTATTGTTAGGCGGTTCTGCATTCATTACGGATTTGCGTTTCAATGGAATAATATCCATTCAGGCGCAAATCCGCGTAATAGGCATTACCTATTATGCACTAACCATTGTATATCAACAGTAAACAATACGGCTATTAAATTATGTTATGGTCTAAACAAAATAGACTCATATAAACAAAGGATTTTGGGAAACTATTTGACACAAAGCGGAAAAAAATAGATGTGAACTTATAATAAGGATCAACCTATTTAGCAGCTTTAATTTACTTGAGGGAAAACCTTGGTTTGTTTCTAAGTAAAGACCACACAATTTGACATAGATCGTCATCGGAATATTCAAAACTATGAAGGAAAGCTTCCATGTAGCAGACTTGTGGTATTCATTACCTATTGAGGAAAAGTATAATTCTGTTTATTAACAGAGAAATAACTAGGGACATTTGCACACTTATTCACCATCGCAGTAAAAATCATTTAACATGCATACGCAGCATAAAAAAAACATGAATTAATTCTTACCAAAAAATGATTGATTGCAAAAAACAATAACACCAAGCGAGCCTGCACGTCCATTATCGATGAAATATAGTTATACACTGAACAACCCATATAATGTACTCTATATTAACAACAATATCCTTTCCCGGTGTAAAAATGACATTTTTAGAAATTAGATACCAATCGATCAGTTTCATCGATGGAACACTCGTTTTGGTTAGTGGTCAAAATATACGAGTAGGTAATTAGTCACTTCTAGTGGATAGATAAATTGTAAACTGATACCAATCATGACACACGAATGCCTGGTACCAACTTTATTATGTTAAAACTGTTGCTTGGTATACCTAATCGATCGATCGATGCGGTAAAACCAGTTTTACTGACTGTACTTCCAGCGCAGCCTGTATTGAAACTACTTTGTCGAGCGAGTACACCTGCCGCTTACCGTCCACCGACCCATAAGTGATACGTCGTATGAATAAGTAAGCCTTTTGTTATTCTTAATATAACTATCATCATAGTGGTTTATTATGACCTGCTTGATTAGAAGTAGACGTATTTATATTGTTTAATTTAGCTTTGATTTTTTCAATTTTACAATAACTCTTGCTGCAACGTGCTTATGAGTGTTAGGACTTATGGCATTCGTTATTCGATGTAACATAGGGTACCCTGCTATTGATGACTACGATAGTTCGATAAAAACCCTTTTTTTTTTGTGTGTGAAATTTTCAAATAACTTGTCCCGCTCTGGGTGGAGCGGGAGGGCGTGTCAGACTCTTACTAACTAAAACCCACCCGTGTTCCTTCCGTTGCCTGTACGTTGCCAGGGGCCACGGTATCCCTTTCGGACTTTCCCGCAACCTCGGCAGGCATCGGTCCTATCGGACCCCTTCACTTGCTGACATCTCTTTAAGGCGCGCGTGGAACACAACGCGCCGTTGACCCGGGCCTGGTCCTTATCGGACGGCGAGCTACCCATTGCTCACCGTCCGCAAGCCCGCGCCTACGGTGGCCGGGAATCGGCCTGCGATTCCAGACGCCCAGGGCGTCTCCTGCGGCGGCTAGGGGCGTGAGGGCGCGAAATTTGCCTCTCCCTCGCGCGTTCTGCCTCCTCCTTCGCGAGCATTACTGCTTCGCAGAAGAAGGTGACGGCCTCCCATGCCCTCTCGCTCCGTACCATGACCTGGACCAGGGCCGGTCGCGAGAGATCCCCGCCACCGATCGCCTCCACGAGGACACAGCGATGCTCTGCCCAAGCCGGGCAGACCTTCACCGTATGCTCCACCGTGTCCTCCGGGCGATCGATATAAGCTCTGCGTTTTTAATAAATAGCACTGATTGAAGCGCGAAAGTAATGATTTATTATTAATACATTTATTTCCACTCTGATGAATAAATTATGTATGCACTTCGACTTTGACTTGACTCACAAGGAACCCCCACCGAATTTTCACAACTTACACTAACACACACACACACACACGCGCGCGCGCGCACACACACACACACATACACACACAATCTACACACACACACCCATCCACCCCTTAAACTGTTTCCCTGCTTTATTTTAATTAAGTATAAAATAAGCTAAATTTTAAAATCACTTGGTAGATCGACACAACTCACAAGCTGTATAAATCTTATCGGATTAACCCCATAGCTGAACACTGTCTCATAAGATATAGGTAACCCTAGTTTAAGAGGCAGGGCTCAACAATTATTGTCTACAGATTTATGCAGCATACATTATTCGCTCTGTACTTACTTTCTACCCCTAGAATTTATTTATTAATAATCACAATCCAAGAGTTTTGAAGGATATTTCTAATCCATTGCTTCATAGGTTTGAAAAATTCGTTTGCTCAACAACGTAAATAACGCAATGAACGTGGGTGAACTGTCATAGTGAAATCCATTGCGATCAATTGTTATTTTACGTGTGTAACGTAAATACCCTGTCGATCAGATATATAACTTCTGATGACAAATGAGAATGTTGCGACAATAACATTACCTATAGTTTAGTTAGTTGGATCGTGTACGCAGTTCCTCTGCCGAATTGACCACACATTATAGATAAACCCAATAGCGCATCTGTTTGTGGTCGAACCGACAGACGATCGCTTTGTCGATACAATTCAATGGAAAAAACAGACTACCTATATATTGCATTATCTACTATCAGTACCGTTTGTACCAGTCATTGTGAGTAATTATCGTAATTAAATGTTCAGGGTCAGTGTTACGCTATCTCGTTTAAATAAAACTATTATATCGTAATCATTATGCAGTATATTAGAGATTTTCATTCATATATTTAATAAAAAATATTTTTATTTGTTTTTATACTAAATTGACTTTACGATGCCTAATAAAGATGACGGTTTTCAATGACCCAGAAATTATTTGACGGTATGCTATTTCACATGAAGTTTATTTGCGCAATTTTTTTTTGTATAAGATTTACATAAAATAATATAATCACGCCTGTAATTCCCGAAGTAAGGTAGACGTGTACATTTTGCCAGGTATTTTGAAGTCCCATGGAATAGGGGGCGAACCTATTGCCATTAACCGGGCACAAATCCAGACTCCGGGGAGCTACTGACAAATTCCGCGTTGAAAAACCCAATAACACTTTGCCCAACCTGGGTATTAAACCCAGGACCTCATGCTCAGCAGTAACGCCTACGACCACTAGGCTAACGAGGCATCACGCAGGGCGGCGGTGGTATAAGATAACTCTATTCGAAATCTTATTTTGAAAGAGACAAAGATTAAAAGACAGATCAGGACACCTGGATCTGACGTAACAAATGAAAAAAATAAACGAACCCAGTCGACGAATCTCAAAAAATCAAAGCAAAGGAATCAATATACAAAGTACGTAAAGCTACATCATGTGAAATTCAATATTATACCCTTCTTAGTACGTCCAACAACGGCAGAGAACAGTACAGAAACTATTAATTTTAAAAGAGAATCCCTATAAATAAAAGATGGTTACATAGACGGACAGATACGTAGCGACTCCGTTTAAAAAGTTCGTCTTTGTTGTCGAGAGATAAACTGCGGTATCCCCTGGGATTTGTTCCGCGGGCCACGGAACCTAAAGACATCTTTAATAAGAAAATACAAAGACTTACGAATTTTTAGACTAGGTTTAGTAGGCTATGTTTCCCTGGTTGGTAGTGATTTTTTTACTTTGTGAGTCCTTAATTTGTAGTTTGTTTTTTAGTAAGTTGTTTTAATTTTGCGTTTGTAAAGCCATGTCTTTTATACGAATATTGTCTTGTTACTAAAAAGATTTTACAAAATGACAGGGATAGATATGATTTATTTAGAACTTGAAGTGCATAACCTAGTCTGCTTTCTTGTTCTTCTTTCTTTTTCGTGTGATTAGTGACTTACCTGTTGTCAGAGTTTTTATGCCGCCCATGGGCCTCTGACTTGGCTTCACATGCCTTCAAGAAATAGGTAAGTATTTATATTTACCAAAACAAATAATGGCCATACCTAGTCAAATGCGTAAACACTTTGATTAGACAATTTTCATTTTCGGTTGATACCTAGATTAGAAGAAAATAGAATATCATTATGTATGTAGAAATACCAAACTTTTTTCCTAAGAAAGGCTGCAGTCGCATTAGTTAAGCACAGGCGATGCTCCGGCGGCACGACTAAAACAAACGTATTTTAATTAATGGGATGGTCGAATTGCAAATGCGGCTTGCGGAATTATTTTCGTCTTGTTGTCGCCCTTGCTTTACCAGTGCGGTCGTGGCCTATGACTTCATGAATCCAAATTCAGGACAAAATGATTATGAAACAGTACAAGCCGTACGGCCGGTGGGATCGTTTCATCCCCATTTAGACCCTTTATGGGATGAATTTCAAAACTCACTTTCGATATATAACGAATTCTTGAGCAAAATTGAAAGCTTCAAGACGTACCGGTTTAGGACGTGCGTTGTCTGTCAGTGAAGGAATGTAAGATTTTTATCAACTAGAAGACTAGTGTAGAACTCAAAATGAATTTTTGTAACTAATCCTCATATTATTGCCTAATGGAGCAAATAATAAAAGGCCCACTTAGATATTCTGTGAAGAATCTCCATAATAATTGATAGGATCTACTTTTAGCTCTTCGTGGAAAATCTAATAAGAGCTGTATCTTTGTAACCTAACTTCAAATAACTTCAACATTCATCAATGTATCCTAAACAAATAAAGAAACCACACATTATATTGTGAAACCTTCGCACAGACTCTTATGTTTGTTAATCTATATCAGCGATTTCTATAAGCTCAATGGCTTCGGAAACCAATGACCTCCGCCGGACGATTACGAAGACAAATAGGACAAAAGAAATGTCGCAGAGTAATGCTTTCAAATACATAAAAAATAATATGGGCCATTATTTAATTCCCGGAAAGAATTCGTATAAAACTTTTGTTGTTATTAGCCACAAAAGGACGTTTTTATCTGTTTTATTTGTTGTAATATTTTTTTTGTTTAGCTGACCCATGATTCCTACATGTGTCGATTCTGTTAAGATTTTCGACCAATAAGTAAACGATTTCCATCAGATTTGTTTGAAATTTATTATGCCCTGTTGAAGAGTGTGGTCTGATACAATAGTGCTTATATATTATATTCTTCTGCTAATAGTACAAGCAATCCTCCGAAGTAGCATTGAAAATGTAAATTGTAGACTAACTTTCTGCAAATGCATAGCAAATTTTCATTCTAGTTTCACTCGCTAATTAACATAACCTTAAATATAGACTGCAACTAGGCTATCAATATTCCCACATTCAAAATGTATCATAAAACTCATACGCTCAGTTTTTGATTTAATTGTGGCAATCTACCATAAACCATTGCTATTCAATGCAAGCTCAGAATACTTGCACTGCATGTTATGATATATGAGCACAGAATACGTACACATGACCACACATCAAGCTATACAAGTCCAGTATACGTAGACCTTGCCATGTATGGGCATTCCGTACAATGAGTGGTCAGCTTATATTGGAATGTACAACTTGATGTGTCGTTGTGTGTACTTACTACGTTTACTAACGACACTTTCAAGTAATTTACTCCGGTTATAGGTATATTAAATTGTTCGCAGCGTTTAGTTTGCGAACTTAGGCTTTCGACTGCCTCCTGGGAGTAATATAGGTATATTCCTTCATGAATATAAAGTTATATTTGCCCTTGGTTGTTCTTCGCGACTTTTATGCTAATTTTTATCACGTCGACTATTGTTTTCATATGTTTTTCATGATCTAAATTTATATCATGCTAAAATATATAAGTAAATGTAACCCAGTAACACCACATTGAATTAATTAATTTCACGGAAAACCACAAAACCATTAGGGCTGATAATAACATTTAGGCGAGGTACACATGCAGGTCACCACTTAACCCAAACACAATGTAGCCGCTGAAATGAAAGAAAAACAAGCCGGCCGTCCTTATCGCACGGAAGTCGTGAGTGTCAAGAGGAGGAAACGGCTAACTTAATTATGCTTGTAGGACCAGGCAAGCGACTTGACAACGTCATTGTATTGCTAGTCTTAGGTCCTATGTGTAAATACTCCTATAAATATTCAAGTACTAGAAACAAGGGTTGCTTGTTTATAAGCTGGTGTAAAGTTACGGCAGGTAGATTAATGCCTAGTATCTAGTATGAACCCAAGTATCAACTAGAGTTGCTAGAAACTGTGGGGTACTATTAGAAGGACCGGCTTTCAGTCTAAGCAATATTCGGAGCGGTTGTCTAATTACTTTCGTAACGTCCTTTGTCATGCAGTAATATATCGGTTTGGCTATCAGAATATTAGGGCTTATTACAAATATTTGTATTAAATCAACGACTGACGTTCTTTTCGAGATTCAGAGGTGTTTAAAAAGCGTATAAATGTGTAGGTACATATGTGTATAAAACAGTCTGAAACGTCACTGACATTCGAGGAAAGCCCGTGGTTCCGAGGACCCTGAGGCTAATATTTACTTTTCTACAGTAAATAAATACTTTCTAAAGCCTACAGAGATGAAATAAGTCATGAATAGAAATTAACATTACCATTAAATTCTACTAGTAGTGAATGGAGGTCAAAATAAACTGCCCGGAGGTCGAAGCCACTAATAGTATTGAGTTTGGCCGGGACGTTGGTGCCTCGTCTAGTTTCCCGGAATTTGTAACAGCAAGCCACGTCAGCACACCACTGAAAATATACCCATGCTACAGAGTAAACCTATTAATATACAACAAGCCTTCAATGTTTGAATACACTTGAATTCTGAAACACGTAACTGACCTGCCGTGAAGAAGTGCAGTATTGATAGTGCTCTGTATGCAAATTACTCAAGTCTTGTTACTACAAAAATATTTGAAAAACTCCAATAATTCTTTTGACGTTTTATTCTCTCTTCGAATGACAGTTACAAAGTAAAAAACCGTTTCCGTTCACGCAATGGTGGAATAAAGAAAAACGTTATCGTTAACCAGGCCCCAGGAAACAAATAGAGTTAAGTAGCCGTTGTTAATGTGGAAAATATACTATAAATACTGTTGTTTTAGGGCCTAAGTAACATCCATATGAAACAAGCCGGTAATAAATTATTACACATGGACCCTTCGCGGTTGAGCTTGGAGTATCGCACTTTAATGTATCGGCAACAGGCGGCCAGCCGGGACTGTTATCTGGTTTGCACAACTAAAATACTGACCTCACCCACGCTCCGAACTATTCGCTCGCTCCCTAGAGAAATAAGATAATACTATACAGTTCACACGAAATTAGAAATGCTCTAAATTACTTCTTGTTCATACACGCTTCAATGTTCTGGCATGTTGTAACGTGAATGTAACATTATTGCTTTTAGTAGTTTTTAAGTTGTAGGTAAAGTAGATAGTCAACGCTTCACTTTTCGTTCATTTTCATTTAGCATCTTTCACTCAAGTGAAAAGTCGGAACAGAAAATAAACCAAAAGTGAAAAATGAATTCATTAGTGAAACGATCCAACGGTGTTGGATTTCGACCAAGGAACATATAGGTACTCGCCTTTATATGTGTAGTTATGTTAGTTCTCTTTGTACCTCACGGCGAGATTTCGACACTCGGCATCTTTCACTCACTCGCATACTGATTGAATGAATTGAAATGAGCAGGTGAACGTTCATTCGTTCGTAATTTTTTCAGTGTCGTAGTGTCGTATGAACGTGGAATGAAACTAAAATGAACATTCGAGTGCACCATTAACTCAAATGAACCGTTTGATATCAGCATAAATACCTAGAACATTTCTGTAAATCAGGAACTATTCTGTTCCCAGATCAGCCCATTTTGTGTTCTCATGTTCAAAGTATAACGTATAGCGTAACTAGATGGTGGGCCCATCATCACGCTATCAACGGATGAGCCAAACCTTGCAGGTTGAAAATCAATCCAAAACTATACTCTACAGTAGTTTAATTTGTCGTTAGATCACGTACAAAAGCGGAAACATCTATCAATTTAATGATTTTTATGGAAAAACTTATTTATCCATAGTAACCTGATTTATTAACTTCAGCCTCGGTCTCAATTTCATAGAAAACAAAGAAGCTGTAACAAACGACCGGCAACTAGGTAGATAACAAGATCAGCCTCGTGCTACAGTTTTAATTTACAGAAATGTCTAGAGTTTTTCCGCGTAGTGAATTTTCCACTGGCTCCATTCATCAGGCGACTGTCACTGTCCCCTGCCGAGCAATTACTGATGTCGCACTCGACTGCACCGTCGCAATTACTACCACCTACCTCTACTTCTGTACGAATACTTACCGCCCCGCTGGCGCTGCTTGCGACACTGCCAACATATTTTTCAACACACTTGCTCGTAAAGTGGCGCTTATTGAACCGCTTTTAGGTTCATAATGCCGTGTATTAAACACGCGTGCTTTTTACTTTATATTATCGCACTAGTGCTGTAATGTGCGCCAATGATATCTAATCTGGATTTGGTCGACTCGCCAAAAGCAATAACATTGAACTTTCCTGCGAATTGAACGCAATTTCTACGTGTCACTGATTTAATTCGCACTGAATAGAATACACGTATTATCACACCCACTTTTAAATCCTATGCGGGCTTCTTAATTTTTATTTAACAATAAAAGCGAAAACTGGGATGGATTTTGAATTTTTACAAACGTTAAACGACCGACCATAGGCTAGGCGACCGACATCCTTTTTTATCCAAAGACCTTATACTCACCGACTACATAGAGATACTACGTATTAAAGGAGTATTTAATACTCCTTGACCAAATAGTCTATATTTATTATGACAATCACTGACATTTCCTTATACTTAAGTATACGCATAAGGGTCTTTGTTTTTATCTCGTCTTAATTTATCTTGTCATTAAAATGTTAGTGATTGTCATAATAAATATAGACTATTTGGTCAAGGAGTATTAAATACTCCTTTATTGAAAATAGTTCGGCTAGGATATTCAAGATGCTGTATAAAGCTATAAAGCTAGCGTTTAAAGATGCGGTATTTTTTTTCTTATTCAATAATGTCGTATGTCTATAGGTAACATGGGAACCCTTCAAGTTTTATAATATTATACTGCTTTAACATTGAATTTGTAACGACTCATAACGAGTACCTTCAAAACCAGCACGGGTGGGCATGAATTCGAATCACCGTATTGCCCAACGTCGTCATTCAATACTTAATGTCAAAAGGAAGACAATTTCTGGGAATTGAAATTCCAATCATATCCTCTTCAAGTGATCTTAAATCCTCTGAGCTAACTAGACGAATACAATATAAGGTCTCATTAAAATAGATGGACAAATTTTAACACAGCGTTCAGTACGTCTAACCAAAGATATTCATGCAAAAAAAAAAACCGATTAAAGTGATTTTATTTTGACCTAAAATAATAAATGCCATTGGGTAACCAATATTTTTAGTGTATTTTCCTTAGCTGATTTATTTTTCTTGTAAGTATTTCTTGTCGTTTTTACCATTGTCCTTATTTTGGTGGTTTGAATGTTTTCTAACAGTTTGTCCATCTATTTTAATGGGACCTTATATATAGTTACTTACTTGTCGAAACACTCATTATAAAATGTTTTTGTCCTTGACATTCAACATGTCCGAGAAGGGAAGAAGTACGAGCAGAGAATATCAGCTACACCAGAATCACCAATTAGTTTTATATAAAAAAATAATATGACTCGTGGTCCGTTTGGAAGACGTTACCTACTAACAACCAAAAATAAAAGATGTTCAAGGACCTTGCGTATTTTTGTGTTTTCTTGGAAATCGATCATTTCGATCTGTATAGTGGTTTACTAATGTTTGCCATAATTTAAAATGTAATAATTTTATTTACCATACTTGTATTTGCCATAATTTCATTAGAAATAACGCTTCAGTTGCCATAATCGTGAAATTACATAAAATCATTTACTGTAACGACCTTTTTTCTCGTTCCAAGCTGTTAATAATTGTTCTCTTTGGGCTCATACATCAGGTGCTGATGTACCCAAGAAGACCAAAACTTCATCTGTTTAATATGTACCTACTGCACAATTTTCGTATTTAATAGATACGTGTCATTTTGTCCGTACCTTATGGACAAAATTAATTTCCTTAGAGGTTGTGATTAATTTAAATTATATCTTTTACGTGGACCCTATGCAATTAAAGTTTACGTAGGTTACAACTAATGAACCAAAGATGATTATTCAAACTAAACACTGATTGTAACTATGTTAAATAAAAATATATGATTCAAAAACAAAACCGTATATCATTTTGGACGTACTTCCCCTAAATTTAATTGCTTTATATTTAATTTTCAATAATGCCGTTTTCCATAACATTTATTCACCATAATATTCATTTGTCCATACTAGCACAACAATAGTTCAGTACAAGCGCCTACAATTTTGATGTTATGATCATGTTAAAATGAATAATTTTGCTATTAACATATTCACAGTTAATAGTGTAGTATGTGGGTAAAACAAAACAAGTCTAGACATAAATAATTAGTCCTTATTATCATTAGTCGTCAATTACTTATTAAATCTGGAAACTTGAGTGATAGTTGTGAGGTGTTTAAAACAACAAAAGGCAGTCTTAAACAAAATGTTTATGGATTTAGGAAACCTAAAAATAAACCTAGTTTACCATGCATACTTGCTTTGCAAAAGAGGAAATCTAGCGTTCTGTGGTCACAGTTCTAACCTAACCTAACCGTTTCAAATTTGACAAACTTTTTATGATCTAAAGATTCTTTGCTGTTATAAATCATTTGATTACAGATCAAATGCCTAAATGACATTATTTGTTGTACAAAACAATAAACGTTTCTTAATTATATTAAATGTTGCTTATGTCAATTATCGATTATGTAATGTGTTACTTATAGAAACTAATGATTATAACACATGTTATTATGGAAACTTGTTGTATGGCAAATAAAAGTTATGACTAATAGGTTGATAAGACAAGCGTTATTAGTATAAATTATAAAAGTGCAAGTAAATATTATGAGGAACGATTATGGAAAACAATAATAGTACAAATTATTTTATGGAAAACAAGACAATACCCTGTATAGTAACTACCTAGCTCTATTACTCCCGAAAACATTTGCAGCTTCGTACGGCTTGCGTCTCGCGTCGTCCAATCTAAAGGGTGGGATTAATTCATTTACTCAAAATTTTTTGATTATTTTTTTGTTATAAATGTAACTGTTTTGGTACTAAAAGTCCGTACAAAATAGGTCGACGGTCCGGATCCGGACCGCGGTCCGCCATTTGGTGACTCCTGAGCTACACCATCTGTAAGCTCGTCTCGTATTATTTGTCAGGTAGGTATTTGGTCGGCATCAATTTTTTTATAATCTTTGGCATTCTAATGCGTTTTAAGTCTTCAATATTTTATCAAATTTATTTCGATTATAGTAACTACGCATTTTGCAACGAGTGCAAAATTTGATTGTATTCATATCTTGTTCGTTTTCACGGTTTAATATAGGAACATATTTCACTACCGCATCACTAAACCATAGACGATTTCTAGCGGCCATTGTTGTTTGACCAATTTTAAAACGCGACATGGCAGTATGGAATTAGTGAGTACTATCATGGCAGCATGGAATTTGTATTTAATAGAAATTGACTTTGAATACATGGAACTGGTATGAACTATCCTATACTATTAAATGAGCATTCCTTATTTTCACCCGAGCAGAGATTTGCGCTTTTTTTAATCTCATCAAAGAGACTTCTTGCCTTCTATGTTCTATGGTTTGGTTTCCGTACTTAGTCCTTCAGCACGCGTAGCATGACAAGCATAGAAACGGGTTTTCTACGGGTTTTGTCGACGGAAGAATAGACAAAATGACAGATTGTGATTGTTTATCTGTCATTTTGTCTATTCTCTGTCGACAAAACCCGTTTCTATTGTGGTCATGCTAAGCGTGCAGGTGGACCATTGTGCGTGTGTACTTCTTCCCTTTTTTATGCTTACTGTGTAGGTAAATAAATAAAATATGATAAATTAAGATAATATTTCATCAAATTATATATTTTTCACTACATATTAATCTTAATTTGCGTATTCAAAATATTATTTTGTGTTTATTATATTTTTTATATAGGCTGTTCAGCGGTTTTTTCAGTGCCTTTATTTACACATGCGCGCGCATCGCTAGCGAAAAAAAACAAAACCAATGCGCCATTTCCCATAAATATTTGTTATCGTTTTCGTTTTGTTATTATGAAAAATATGAAATCTAAAGTATTGTCACTAACCGACGTAGAAAAGTTTTTAAAAGAAGCTCCGGATAGTCAGTACCTGGCAACAAAGGCGAGTTGAACTTTATAAATCTAAATGTATCATCTTTATAGTTACGTTATTGTAGCATAAGTTCTAACAACAAGTCTGTTTTTTTCCTCCCATGTGTGTTGAAAAACGTCGTATGAAATGCGTGTACATTGATCATTACCCACTCGGCTACATTATCGCGCTCGCCTGTGGCCCGCGCGTATAATACCGCCTAGTATGTAATGAACTAATGACCAACACAGCACACTAGTATCATAATGTATAAGTACATCGGCCTTATTTATTATATCATGTTACATAGCACCAAGATTCTCAAAAAGAGTACCTATGCTGTACATTCATGAAATATTGAATCCATATTCTATAATAAATAATTTGTACCTACTTACCCAATTCATTACGTTATTGTACAAATATTCTATAATAAATAATTTGTACCTACTTACCCAATTCATTACGTTATTGTACAAAAAAATTTTCATTTCCAGAAGATAGAGAAAGGCAAACCTGTATTTATTAGAAAATGCTTTACCATTCATGTTACACGCACGGAATTTTTCCCGTTCGGCGGAAATTTACCCGTACGCACCTGCTTCTTTTATGTGCACCGACAAAGCGCGGCCTTTGCTTTCATACACCACTCAAAACCCCTCACTCAGGTCCCAATCAAATTAATTATATTTAAATTAACAACGACATTCATATGAGAAAGACGGATTGAACCAAAGGCGCTCAAATAAATAATTCTGTGGCGTCCCTTTTGTTACTTTCACAAAACTCGACCCTCATCGAGCGTTCATAACGAGCGTCGGTATAACAAAATATTTTTTTTCCAAAAATTCACTTCGATAAATACGTCATTCAATTTTGGGGAAATAAAAATGAGTCAACGCAGAGAGTCAACAATGCGGAACAAGTGAAACGCTCCAATAATAAAAAAAAGGTAAAACGGATCGCCTGGCCCGATTTTCAATATCGTTTTGCAGGTAAACGAGGGTGTTATTCATATGTGTAAAGAGGGGTTTCCTATGCGTGTAGATGGCTATCTACATTTATTCCATAGAGACCTTTCTTCCACCTAATAGTCTGGAATTTATTTCTAATACTTATTACACAATGTTACTCTCATTTTGATTTACAGCCATCGAGGACTCGTCGATTGCTAGACGCTTGTCAAATTATTTACGTGGTATCTAGGGCTTACAACGTTGCAATCTGTAGGTGAAGCTATTCTCAGGGCACCAACCATTCGACGATCCTGATGGACTTGGATACACAGATTCCGATATCTGCAACTGTTCAAACTGGATTAGTTGTCGAGAGCCTTTGCAAATCGAGTCGAATAACCGGAATGCTTCTCCCTATCTAGATTTCGTCTTCAACTCGTTGTTTACAAATGCTATATTGTGTTGCTAAAGGTTTTCGTCAATTCGCTAAACGAACAAGCCATGGAACAAGTCGAGGATTATTAATAATAGTAATCAGTACGAACAAAGTAAGTATTTGATTTTGGGAAGGGTTTAAACAGGTTTCTGATTTCAACGGGGTAACGGACTGGCGTGTACCTATCTACCAATTTCCACTAATTTTTTACTGAAAGTGTAGAAGTTAGTATTTTTAACCCCCGACGCAAAAAGAGGGGTGATGAGTTTGACTGCTAGTGTGTGTGTGTGCGATAATGTGTGTGGATCTGCATGTGGCACCGTAGCTCTTAAACAGGTGAACCAATTTGAATGCGGTTTTTTTATTTGAGAGCAGGTTTTTTAGCGATACCGATGGTTCGTAGATATGTTTTATTTGATGAATGGATGTGAGCGTCTTCCACAGGTCTGATAGATTTGAAATTTGGTATTCTGCTACTTCAATGATATTAGAAGAACATAGTAACCTTGAACTGATGCTGCAGCATCACCTGGAATTTGCAGGATACCCAAGTCCCTTACCAACTTACAGCACAGGTATCGTGTTTGGGCTCATTGGAATGGTCTCAATGAATAGTTTATAGATAGATGATGAACAGTGTCTGGTGAACCGCACCACAAACATTTTCTCATTCCTCTTACCTACTCCGGTAAGAGAAATGAGGAAATGTTTGTGGCGCGGTTTTTGAAATTTTAATATAATTTCACTTGTGTATAATGTGCCTACCCAGTTGATTGCGCCCATGTGAAATTAACTTTCTTACTAAATGTAAACAATGGAAAAGGGAGTAAAAATACAGGGTAATAGGGACATCAACGTGCAGCCATGTTACCATGGATTCAGTACAATCATAATTCTGGATTCAGCTTGAAAGTTTGCGTCGTTGATTAATAAAAAAAATCTGATGGACAATTTCACCCGTTCCATAATCATGTACTGATTTCATGGCAACAGGATGCACGTCGATGTCCCTGCCACCCAATATAATTAAAAGAAATACGAGTAGTTACAGTTAACATTAGTAGGTAAGTCCCTTAATTAAAATCACACTAGAAGTTTCTAGTTATTCACCGTACTACAATTGAAGCTATGTTAGCTTACGTTGATTGTTATTACCGACGATGCCTTTGAGGATTAGTCGCTACATGTAGTACATGGACACTACGTATTAATAACTAGTGGCTGGTAGTGCTGGTACAGCCGAGTGCACTAGACAGTTATCTGCCTCTGAAGAGGACTGTACGATTGCCAATGAAACGGTTATTGCCAAATACGAGTCATATGCACACATCGCAGCTCCGTATTAGAGACAATTGTTTGCAATATTTCTGTGTTTCAAATAAACTGAAGAGGTAGAATTTCGATGCATTATATAATGTAGTTTTAGTTCAAGGAGTCTTTTATTAGAGGCGAAGGTCGCCCGATTATGGAAGATTTCATGACTTAAATTGTTCTACAAGTAAGTTACAAGGAGTCAAATGAAACATCAGATGGTTGGTTTTTTCCGCATACCATTATCAACCGCTAACTAAGAGTTGCCGGAATTTTAACAAAATCCGCTTGAGCCAAAGTAAATATGTACGCAGATTTTTTTAGCATTAAATGAAGGTACATCTGTACGCACATTGAAAAGAACCCCAATTTGGTGAAAAAAAAGACCATATGGTATAGTGGGAAGAAATAGCGGCTGGTACCGAAGAGCTTGACCTTTACCTAAACGAGCACTATGTAGACCACATGTTTTCCTCCAAAAAATAGACCACAGACCATTCTACGTCGAAACGACGCTTCACATTTCCTGCACTTCTATTACCGTTCTGCTTTTGCCGCGTCATTGAAATGCCAGCAAATAAAACCGCATTGGACTAGAATCGCCGCCGCTATAAAATGGGACTCCAAATTGTGTGCTCCGACTTTCCTAGTAGTCTCACAGCTTTTTATCCTTTTTACAAACTACCTTTGAATCAATTCAACTGGAAACTACCAACAAGAACTGGAATGATTTTCTACATTTCTTTTCAATACGTTCTGAATCTTACGCTCAAGTACTTAGTTAATTACTACACTGAAAACAAAAACAGTATTTTTTGTTATTTTTTATTTTTCTACATTTCAGCATTAACGATTCTTGAATGTGTCCCTCATGTAACCAGTCTGGTTCAGGGTTCAGGTTATAAAACAGCCCCTTAGAAAGATTAAGAGTTTTTTATTCTCTATTTTATCAAAAACTATCTGACCCGACCCAAGACGTTGTCTTGTCCAAACAATAATTCACATAAAATTTCCTTAGAAAATGCACTTTCAGTTTTCCCGAATTTTCCTATTTTCCGGCAACTTTTCAAAATGTTCTTTTCGTAAGAGCCTATTTCGAACTATTACGAAAACAAAAAGTTGCCAAATCGGTCCAGATGTTCTGAAGGGATGCGCTTACCAACGAACAGCATTTCATATTTATTATATAGACTAGCGACCCGCTCCTGCTTCGCACGGTTTTTACGAGTTGACAAAACATCGAGATTTCTTAGGTAAACGTAACTTTAATATGAACGTATTATACACATAAACCTTGCGGAATACATTCTCTAAACGATGGTAAAAACTTGAAGAACAACGCGGACATACAGACACACGCAAAATGCGACTTTGTTTTATAATATGTATAGAGGATAAATGATTAATTCAAGAAATCTGCCAATTTCACCTTCCTCCAAACTCCGCCTATTGTATTTGATTCGCAGTCGAAGAAACATGCGATTGACAGACAAAATGAGGATATATCTGACAGGTCCCCCTAACACTCTTCTACCTGCGCCGTGAGATATTGAAAACCGAGCCCCGGGCTATTCGTTTGACCTTTTTTATTGGCAACATTTCACTCGTTCCGCATTGTGAATCGTTTGACTGAAACGGGTTGCGTTGTCAAATTGCTCTGATATTTTAGGCGGTGCCTGTATAACCTTCATTTACATGCCGCGCTACTTTCCTACGTCATAATAGGGGTCTTATTTGCAGTGTGTTGTTACAGAGTGTTTTTGCAGAATGTCGGCACTATATAATGCGGTAAAGACGTGACGGTATGTGAGGATGGCGCTTACGTTTTACACTTTCAGTCAATGTTGATGACATGGAGCGTGAATCTGTCCGCTAGTACCAATCAGATTTTTTATGGCCTTTGCCCTGCAGTGCGACAATACGCGCCAGACAGAGCAAGTAAAAATAAAATAGGTATAGGTACAACCTTTAATAAAATTGTGAACCTCTAAACATTACAAAAAAAAGTTCTAGCAAAGCTTCATTTATCTAAAAAAACGTGTTCAATAAAAACGACACCTACTGAACTTCCCACACATTCAAAAGACTTGAAAGTTTTCTACAAACAGTTGTTCTTTGTTGAAAATTGTATATATATAAAAATCCTTTACCTTTCTCCCTAAGGTGAAAGTTGGATTCCGCAATGACATCATATAACCTTGCTTCAATTACAGTGACTTTAGAAAATGAATTCTTCATGTTACAGCGCCATTGGGCAAACAGTTTACAACTTTATTTGAATGATAGAAACGAGGGTGCGATAACAAATAGCTTGGCAACTGTGCCGCAATATGCCCAATATTGACATCCTTTAATTAGATATAAGTAGTGCTGTCTTACGTATTAAGATGAAAGATGAAATAAAATGGTCGATTTTGGGAAGCAGAACTAAAAGATAATTAGTACCTACTTAATTAGTAACCAGAATCTAGTCGCAGCTTTAGATTTTAGATAAATCTAATAGATGGATAGAATTCTCTCTATATGTATACAATAAATATTACAGATATAAATGTAGAAATTTTACAAGGGATTTGATATAATGGCGGTCTTATCGCTAAAAGCGATCTTTTAAAGACAACCTTTGGATGAATTAAGTGAGAAAGTAGAGACAATACTGCAGGTAGTCTGTGGTATACCATTTACATATAGGTACTATGTTTATGTCGTAAGATGATTTGATAATTCGAGTATTCGCGAAAACCCTAGGGATACCCTAGGAATGTTGCGAAAACACGGATAATTAGACAATGGTGAAAACATTTCTGCGAGTAACTTGAAAGTAGCGAGCAACTTGGTAGTAGTTCTAACCTTTTCTTTTTTTTTTTTTTTTTTGTCGCTGAGAAATGCTTTATGCATTGCCGCTCGTGGGGAACGAGACGGGGTATGTGGGACTCCTGTCCGAATGACAGTATACCCACTAAAACTCAGCGGTGTTCCCACATCGCCGTGATGGGAGGGCCATGGGAAACCGGCTCAGCCTTTACATCCACAACCCTCCCGGCGCATGCCCGCCTAGCTGGCGGGCCCCACATGCCCCCCGGGTTGGGGGGCTACGGGAATGGCCGGGAACACCCGGCCATTCCGTCCGACACTGGTGGAGGCCTGTGCAATACAGGCAAGGGTGCCCCCACATCCGTTGCCTGCTGGCCTCCACCTGGGAGGAGTCGGAGATGACTATCAAATTGACGTCTTCTTCGACCCCTCCTCCGCCTTCGGAGCGGCGCCGCGTGAGGATCGTCCTCCCGCGCGCGCTCTGCCGACTTCTTCTGGGACATGACATGTTCGCAGAAGGAGGCGACTGCCGCCCAGGACCTTTCATTCCCCAGCATGGCGTTGACCAAGCCGGGGAGTGAGAGGTCCGGTCCTATCACCGCGATAAGAACTTGGCGCGCCTCGGTCCACGACGGGCACACCTCGAGGGTGTGCTGCGCCGTGTCCTCCACCGCACCACAGTCGTGGCACGACGGTGTCTCCTCCCGTCCGATTCGGTGCAGGTACGATCCGAAGCAACCGTGTCCGGACAGCACCTGCACCAGACGGAAGGAGAGGAACCCGTGCGACCGCTCGAGCCAGTCTCGCAGGACAGGCCCGATCGCGTCGAGGGTTCGGCGGCCGAAGGCTGCGGTGGCGAGTTCCCCCGTCTAACCTAACCTAACCTATTTCACCCAGTTCAATATGACGAATCATAATCAATCTGCCGCAGAAATATTTTCACCATTGTCTAATTATCTAGTCGAAGTAAAACGAAATGAAAGTTTGAACGGAAACAATCCGTTTGTTTCCGTTCAAACTTTCATTCCGTTTTGAAACTTTCAAGAATTCCGTCAAAATCCTATACTTAGCTCTTTACAACATCAAATGAAGTAGTTCCAAGAAGTGTTGAATACTCGCACATCTTCAAAGTGAGTTTCAAACGTATCTCCTTATTTCTATGATTTGAGGGTATACATTACCGCTGGGAGGGTGAGAGGGTGCAGTATACTCGACTGGATATTACTTTAATCGTGGAAGGCTGTTACGGTCAAAGTTTGAAACCGTTGCCACTGCCACAACTTGCCCGCTTATTGCTCGCCCGCCTGTTATCGCTCTCTTAACATTTTTTTTATTCCTTTATGTTTGTTCTTAAATGCAGTTCAGAACTTTGAATTGAATGAAAATAAAAATAAAGACGCTGTTCTTTTAAGAACTCTTTCTTTAACAACTGTAAATTCTTAATTATAGTTTTTCCAACGTTTAAAAAACAATACTATTCCTATGCGGCTATTAAGGCACTGATAAGAGGCAAACGTTCTGAGTAGGATTGTCTTAAAAAAAAGCAAATGTATATAGTTTGTGGTAGCGGAAAAAATATAATAGGTTGGGGAAAAAGTCTTTTCGCATTATAGTATGTATGAACTTGTAATAAAATCTCTTTGGCTATACTATGTGTATCTGGCTGGTTTTGGTATCATTGAAAGTTTAAATTTTAAAGAACATAATTCCAAATTCAAATTAGGAAAATGTGTGATTTTTATTTGTTTTTCGTACTGTCAAGATGAGTGAATCTAATGAAGAAATTCGATACATTTTAAAATTTTACTACAAAAAAGGTAAAAATGCAACGCAAGCCGCGAAAAAAATTTGCGATGTTTATGGACCTAGTGCAGTGTCTGTGAGAGTAGCACAAATTTGGTTTAAGCGTTTTCAATCCGGAAATTTTGATGTCAAAGATGCACGTCGCTCTGGTCGCCCTATTACGGATAAAATGGATGCCATTTTTGAAAAAGTGGAGCAAGATCGGCATATTAGTAGTTACGACGTAGCTGAAGAACTGGGAATTGACCACAAAACAGTTTTGGCGCATTTGAAAAAAACTGGGTACACAAAAAAGCTCGATATTTGGGTACCTCACGAGCTCACTGAAAGAAACCTAATGAACCGTGTACTCATTTGTGATTCTTTATTACGACGTAATGAAACCGAACCATTTTTGAAGAAGCTGATAACTGGTGATGAAAAGTGGATCACGTACGACAAGAACGTGCGAAAAAGGTCGTGGTCAAAGGCCGGTCAGGCTTCACAGACTGTGGCAAAACCCGGGTTAACTCGCAACAAGGTGATGCTGTGTGTGTGGTGGGATTGGAAGGGCATTATTCATTATGAGCTGTTACCACCAGGCAGGACCATCGATTCTGAACTCTACTGCGAACAACTGATGAGATTAAAGCAAGAAGTTGAGAGAAAGCGGCCGGAATTAATCAACAGAAGGGGTGTGGTTTTTCATCATGATAACGCTAGACCTCACACATCTTTAGCCACTCAGCAAAAATTAAGAGAGTTTGGCTGGGAGGTGTTAATGCATCCGCCGTATAGTCCTGACCTTGCACCTTCAGATTTCCACCTGTTTCGGTCTCTTCAGAATTCTTTAGGCAGTGTCAGGTTAACATCACGGGAGGACTGCCAAAACCACTTGTCGCGGTATTTTGATCAGAAGTCCCAAAATTTCTATAGCAATGGGATCATGTCCCTACCTACAAGATGGCAAAAAGTTATCGAACAAAATGGTACCTACATACTTTAGTTAAATGTAAACATACTATGTTAAAAAATGTTTTGAATTTTCTTAAAAAATGCGAAGAAACTTTTTCCCCAACCTAATATGTTAATCTTGAACATATTTTTCAGAACTTGTCAGTTACTAAAACACGTTGCGAAAAAACAATCTCGATACAAACTAACGGTAAACTATCTGTATCCAAAACATCTGTATTAAATATCAACGTACGTTCGTATTTCATTACTAACAAGAACGTCTTATTTGAATGAAGAACTTGGTTGTTTTTTTTATTTTCGATTTTTTAACTCATTTTTGAGTAGTTAATTGCTTTATATTTTGCAATAAATTACAAGCGTTGCGTCATCGCGCTTCTCTTTTTTTTCTATGCAGTCCGACAGCGACCGCGGTTTAGCTCTTGCCAGCGTCTTAACAATTTTCCGATAGGATAGTTTTCTTTTTATTTCTTAAAACGAATATCTGATACTTGAAAGACTTAAAACTCACGAAAAAGCGACGCTTGTTCTACTGTCCACCGTGGGCCCGTGAAAAATGGAGTTAGCGCAAAATGTAAACTGCTACTGGAAGTTTAATATAGAAAAGTCAATCTACTTACATGGAATGCTCCATACAGTACCTACTTTTCTAAGTATGTACTTAGAAAAGTAGGCCGAAACAGTCAAGATTTTATTTAAAAAAAAATGTAAAGCGAAATAATTGCAAAGTGCAATATAAATGTCTTTATTCGAATACGTAGGACTTAAGTCGCCAGCTGTATTTATTACAGCCACTTCAGCGAGCGGAAGTAAGCTCTTCAACGGCTTGAAATAGTTTTAGGAACAGCACCCACTGCTCTCTGCAACGGCTAAGTATTTATACTTTACAAATTAAAACACACCTAATTTATAAGATAATAGAACTCACATTGCAATGATCATTATGGAAGGGAACCCACTAGAAGATCATGACTGTAACGGTGGTTGTAATTTAAGATCTATGAACACACTCTTAAGGTACCTATGTTATACTTAGGCCATTTTATACGCCAGGCACGGCATAAAGAAAATCCGTGCGTCGGTGGATGCGACCCCTTGAATAGGATTTCTATAGCTACTTTTATTTGCCGTGGCACTGAGCTGAATGACACGGCAAACTTCATAAATTCAATACCAGTACCTAAGTATAAAGATTAATTTGTTTTTTTTACGACAGAACGCGATTCACGTTAGAATTTATTTAACCATTTACGTTCACACAAATATAAACAGACAAGAAGAAAATTACAGAAAATACCTGTTAGGTGAAGCTTAGGTATTTCTTAAGAAATCTCTTCCAGCATACTCATATATTATTATTTAACTCCACCCATAACTAGACAAATGTAATTCTGGCAAAACTTAAGTTTATCACGGGTTATATATATTACGTCCGTAACGGTTATAAATCTTGCTTTTTGTGACCTTTATCATTTCATGAGCACCATCATAATTTCCTTTCCATATTTTGTGGCAATCTTATCTATCCAGATGTATCTAACGAAACATGTAAAATCAAATCTGACACTATTCAATTTGTGGAATAAGGCAGGGAAATGCTACGAGATTTGGTAGATATACAGGGTGGCAGGGATTTCGACGCGAAAACTTTTAACACGGTTTCAGTACATGATTCTGTACCCCCCTGCGCTGAAATTTTTCGTCATTTTTTTTTTCAAACTGCTGCTGCCTTTCATAGAAATGTGCAATACCTACGCGGTCAAAATGTATGGAACAGCTGTTTTTTTTAAATAACCGACGAAAAATTTCAACGCCCTCTGCGTTGAAATTTTTCGTCGTTCAGAATCACGAAACTGAACCCATGGTAACAGTTTTCACCTAGTATATTCTAACATATACGTGTGTCTAACATAACAGTGGGATAAATTACATAAAAAGATGCTCTTCGTAGTCGAATACAACAAAAACAGTGCTTACAAACGAGGAAATGATACCATATTTAATACATGTAGGTATCTAAGTATGACCAAATCTCGTAATACGCTGGGGTCTACTAGTCTACAACCAAGTTATCCACGAAAATACGCAACATTACATACGTGCAAACATCTTATTTTGCTCCCCAAATATATTATTATTTAGTCCACATTTCTGGGCAAAGCTATTAAGAGTGGAGGAGACCACACCATAATGGTGCGAAATGATAAATGTGTCCACAACGAAAATATATTACGAGTATTATGATAAATATGATATGACTCAACGTAGCTCATTTTAACTCCGACGTTATTGCATTGTATGCAGTTTCATAATGTAAACAAAGTCCCTTAATTTCGGGTAAAGTTCACAAAGAATTAATTGTTATTGACAGTACTGCAAGTGCAGCTGGGTGTTTCTCGCAGCTTGATTAAACTGGCTCAAGTCCACAAATTAGCCGTCTCTACGGACGCTTTGAACTAACGAAGTGTAGATAATGTTAAAATTGCCTGTACTATACGAACTGCATAAGGGAATTCTTAATTGTTTACTGTACACAAAATAAATAACATGGATACAGTAATTGTGAGATAACATGAAGGTAGTAAAAAAGGCAACTTAAAATTGAGTTTTCTCCCAGCAAACATTCATAAAAAAGAAGGTAGAATCCATTTAATCCAGTTAAAAAAAATTATAGAATATGGTGTGGTAATTATCATGTTGAATTGGTATAACCAAGACATGGTAGAAAAAGCGAACTTTAGCCTTACCTAAGGTTCCCTCTTTCTGTAAGATCTCGATTGGAAGTAGTTACATTATACTCAAGAAACTTGATCAGGTGATCAAGTTTCTCGAGTATTCACTTGCACCTAATAGCGATTAGAGATGGTCAACATTGAAATGTTACCTACCGTTAAATAACCAGCAAACATTTCTGTTATTATCCTGAAAGGTGAAAAAAACCAACATTGGTGGTGGTCGCGACCCGATTCCTCCGAGTTAATTGTGGTCATTAGTCATATGTCGGGCCGCTGCACACAGCCAGCACCTTATCTCCCGTGATTTGTAACTCCGCTGAAGTATAAATTATAGGCCCCAAGCTAAATTATAAATTAACGAAGGACTTCAGCTTTGTTTATGATTAGCAATAAGATAAGCAATCCCTTCCACAGTGGTTACTTAATAACTATTACATTATATAACATAACACTATTTTTTTATAAACATATTATGTTGGTTAACTACCAACATATGTTTATAAAAAAATAGTGTTGGGCGAATTCTTTGCGTAAAACTATCTTCAGATGGTGCCATTCACGAAGACGCGCCCCACCTTTCTTCCTAATCGCTTGCAGTACAAGTGCGACATACCGCTAGTGTTTTAGTTTTGTCGTGTTTACTAATTACGCACTTATAGGGAATTAGTGTGTATACTGACAATACTTAAACACTAGCGGAATGTTGCACCCTTGTACTGTTTAGAAAGAAGAGTGAACGCGTCTTTATGGATGGCACTATCTGTAATAGGTAGGTACGAACCTATTGTTAATATTTGATCTGAGATTTTTACAAAATAGATCAGTATCCGATCTATTCTGCAAAAATCTTACCATGAAAACTTATAGTGAAGTAAGCTTGAGCTGCCAATAGTGTCAATTGCGGAATAAAGTGAGCTGTCATTCCACAACTGACACTACTTATTAAAATAAAAAAATAAATAAATTGTGTTTTATTTCAGGTAAAATACCCATATACTAAAAATAGAATAAATAAGTAGTAAAAACATTTAAAATAACCATTACAAAACTATAATTAAAAAAAATATCAGTAAGCAGCAGTTGTAGCAGCAGCAGCAGAGAAGCTGCTATTGGCAGCTCACTTCAAGCTCACTTCTAAGTTCATGCTGAGATTTTTCTATTTATTGTTATTTTGGTTGAATAAAAATCAACCTGAAACCAACCAAGAAAATGTATGTTCCAAAAACAATGAAAAGTCACAAGAAATATCATAGTCAGACAAAATGTCATTGTCTCGGCTCTTTTCTGGTGGTGGCTACTGTCGATTCTGGTTGTCAAGAGTTGCAGGGTGGAATTAATGTGACGGGCTTGAATAGAAATGTATTTCTTACATAGGTATACATAAAGTCACGCCTTCTTCCCATAGGGGTAGGCAGAAACTACAGAACGCGACCTGCTACGATCCTTACATACTCACGCCGATTGCGAGTACTAAGCACCTAACCTTTCTGAAGAACGTCACCAATAAGGTAGTATGTGTCCTTCTAGGAATTTAGGGCGTCCCTCCCGGCATTTCCACTCACATCTGCCTTGTAAATTATTTTTTTTAGTCGCCTTTTATTCATCTTCTCAACATGACCAAGCCATCTAAGCACATCCTTTTCAATTTTATTCTGAACATTTTTTTTTTTCTAAATTATTTTCAAATATTTTAGAACTGCAGGCTGCTCTAGATTGACCCCAAATATCTGTAGAACGTAGGTAATTAAATACGACCTTATGCATCGCTATAGGATTTTTCTGTAAAGGTTTGAATTGGCCGTACCGATCTCATTAAAAGACCAACTTTTAATAAGATCGGTACCTATTTTACGAGCAGGAATATAAAAAATAAAAGATTTTTTCTCTAAACGTACAAATGTAAAATAAGATTGGAAAGAACGCCATCTTTAAGAACACTTTCACATCAAGTAATTCTCGAGTTGTTACTATGTCAAACCTCCACACGTTCGCGTTGCTCAGACGACAGATGGCAGTCTAATAAGATTTTGCAGAATCAACTGTTATTTCACCTCTGATTTTGTATCACGGTGATCTTTATTATTGTTGCAATAAGGTTGCCGTTTGGTTGCTGACAGAGGTAAAATATCTGTGAAAGGACTATATTATATTCCATGGAGCTTCTGTCACCAGACATGCAGGAACCTCAACACACAGAAGGAGGAGAGGGTTTGTCTTGAGTAGTTCCTTATCCTTATTGTACTCTTTGGGTAGTAGTAGTTTGTCACTGTGCTCAGTGCCAACAGTGCACCTTTTACGGCTATCCACACAAATTAGGGTAATGTGCCTTTCGGGGTTTGGGCTACACACTTTCCAATGAGAGATTGCGTTCCTGATACAGTCCTTTCAGAGTTACTTTATATCGGATAGCAGGTTAGCAACGACCATGGACAAGTAATGTTGGAACGTCGGGCGTCATTGGTTTCTTAGTTTATTTATTGTACGAGTACATAGTTTCGGTTTTTATTTATATACCTATATATTTTTTAATTGTACTATTATTTTTGTGTTAAGTTTTTTGTAATCGCCTAATGGGATTTATCTAAGTCCGTAGATGTATCCGTGGCATCACAGTGGGCCCTATCAGAATACCAGCGCGGTGATATTTATTATCGCCGTATTATGCTGAGATAGGGGCCTTTTTGGCCTCGCACAGGTCTTTATTATTTTGTTAGTTTTTTTAAACTTAAGCTCCCTTTTTATTTAATTTTTTATATAATTTTGTTTTTTTTTATTTTTTACTGTTTGTATTTCCTGTGCGTGTCCCAAATAAAATATTTTTCTTTCTTTCTTTCTTTCAATAAAGATCACTGTGATGCAAAATTAGAGATAAACTAACTGTGAAAGGACTGCATACACTGAGTATAAAAGAATACGGTGATTATAGTGATTTACAAATTTAAACGTTATTAGTTCATAATCGTGTCCAACAGCAAGGGTAAGAAACGCATTCTCTCGATAGCTGGAATATAGTCTCAGTCATGGTAAACAGGAAATTATTGCATACATTTTTCAATGGGTACAATCATATACAAACAAATTGGGTCATGAAAATGGTGAATCGGTGGATTCGGATACGGCCGTGTACCGTGAAATCAGCATTTTCGATATTAAAAACACACATCAATGTCAATATTCTTTTATTTTAATAAAAAAGACCATTTCAACATTCGACTAACAAATCACTTTCTCCTTTGAACAAATACAGCTCCACACCTCTAAAATAGACATCACAGATAAAATATAGACACAAAATATCCATTTTGCCACTAAAATTGTTACCAGTTGTCTATCAAACGCTGTTTAGCTTTGGTTCATTTAATAAGTTTAAAAAAATTAAAAATGTACTTGAATTATTAAAAGGCCCAGTATATGATTGAGAACTTTATTTTAATGTAGGTACTGAGATAGACATTTTGTCTCCTCAAGAAGCGCCTGAATGAAATCCCAAGACATGCTGGGTTCTCCGTAGGTGATACAAATTACAAGAACTATATTTATAAATTCCCTATCTAAAGTCTTTTCTACCCTCCGCCGTGTTTATTTACACGCAGCCTTTCTTGAAATGTGCCCGTTTTCCAAAACAAAAGTGCGCTGTTGAATTTTCAACTTTCAGCTCTTAGCCAAACGTTGAAAATGAAACAACGCGCTTTTGTTAAGATATATATTTAGATGACGCATACTGTTAAAACGGGCAATAATGTTCTTGATTTGTCTAACTAACTTGACCATGATAATACTCGTAATACATTATAAAATAGAAATTGTCTTGCAATAATAAATACAAATAATGCTTAAGTTCAGTTTTATATCCATATAGCCCTTTTACGAATTATTTTATGAATATTGTGTACGGTCATCGATGTGATCGATGTGTACGGTAAATTATATTAAAAATACGTTTATAAAATAAAATAAACAAAATAAAGCAGTTTGATTTCATATACACATTTGATATGTTTCAGAATAATGGGATGGAAAACGAAACGTAACTTCGTGACTGTATCTTTGCAAAATGCTAATATTAGAATTACTCAAGTAGACTTGGCAGGAACTATACGCCCTGGATATACAGGGTGGCAGGGACATCGACGCTAAAAGTGATGCCATGGATTCAGTACATGATTCTGAACACCCCAGCGCTAAACATTTTCGTAGGTTATTTAAAAAAAAACGGCTGTTTCATGGAAACTACAATACCTACGCGGTCAAAATGTATGGAACACCTGTTTTTTTTTTTAAATAACAGACGAAGAAAATTAATAATGAATTGCAATTATAACACGAAATTTGATGATGTAACCGTTTTAGGTGTATAAAAGGCAGTTGGAAAGTTTATAAATACTTTTTTTACATCTAAAACGAAATATTCGGTGTTACGATATTAATTATTGCATTTTATAATCAATATTTTAATTAGTTAGCCACATTTCATATTTGCATACAATAATATTGCCAAATTAATCAAAACAGGTAAACATTTGACAGCTATTTGCAACGTTGCGAACTTTTAGGATAAGCGGTTTTAAGTTACAGGTGACGTAACGATTAAGTTTTGTTACATGTAAACAGATATTCTTAACAGTAAACAATTTGCATGAAAATATTTATAAATTGCCGTGAATGTCTTAATGATCACAGCATCGAGTATTAAAAAAACCTAGTGAAGTAGATAGTAGGTAGGTAGATACATAATCATATCAAAAATAATTAATTAATTAGGGCAACGGTTAAAAATAATGCCGTAAAAGCAGTGTGGTCACAAGTAGCAAACATAACGTGATGTATTAGCTAAACAACATTTCATAGTACAAAACTATTACTTAACATAGACGAGTGCACTTAATTATTTATGGTTAAGTACAATATTTACATGGTGATTACACAATATTATGTACAGTTACTTGAATTTATTGACTAAACCTTAATCCTTCGCCGAAGATAGCAACGTCATTCAAATTGTGTTTAAACTAATTATTATTACATCTCCAGTAGGTAAGTACAGTCGACCAAGCTATTTGGTATACAGGGGATGATTTATGCTAGACCGTTACGGGCGCGAGCCGCGTCCATGTCTGCTCAATTTATATGGACCAAGACTCGGACGAAACACGGACGCTGCACGGTGTAGGATGGACTGGTTCATATAAAATGTTTATGAAGTTTGGCCGCCTTGCGTCGCCCGCGCCGCTCGTACATGGCACGGCACTTGCCCGGCACGGTCTAGCATAAATCATTCTTAACTTGCAACTACTTTTAAGCAATGTTGTGAGTGTGCTGAGTAGTCAAACAATTATTCATCATCAAAAAGTAATTACGCATACAATAAAAAATAATATTGGTGGTGTAGTGGAAAGATGAATATTATTTTTATGTTTATATACCAAATAACTTTTTCTACTGTACATAATACAATAGGTACATACATTATTTTCATGAATTCACATTGCATTTTAACACAAAAATATGGTTCTGCTAAAATTATATAACAGACTGAATTATTTCCTACATTGGAGGTAATAATACTACCGGAAATACTATTTACAAATTCATCGAAGCTTAGCATTAAAAGTATGTAATGTAATAAGTATTATATTTTTGTGATTCCTATTATTTTTGATTCTCTAATTGTTTTGTTGAATCAGATCCTTTTCAGTCTGAAACTCGCAATGTTTCAATACTTTCTGGCCGATATTATCTAATAATTCTGAATCATTAAAGTAGCCATTGGCCCGATTCATATTCATGTGGTAATGGTGTTCTGAATCTTTAGATTGTATATTATTTGTATATAATTCGAAAAAAAAATCTGCTCCACAACGTAAATAACGCAATGAATGTTGTTGAACTGTCAAAATGAAACAGATTAGTCATAATCATTTACGAAAATGTGTTACGTAATTAGATAACAGGTCAAATTCAACTGAATGGTGAATCTTCATATACGTGACATGTGGATATCGACTACTATCGATCGAGCGACAGCTATCATTAATAATACTGATTATGTTGTTACGGCTAGGGCTGCGCAAAGTAGGCTGTGCAGGCCGTTAACTGATAGGTTGAAGATAATTATTAAAACAGCCGGATAGGTTAATACATATACTTATTAATTTAGGTAGGTAGTAGAACACTCGGCTGGGTCGTGGCCACTGAACACTTGAGCACCTCTACACCGTGAAATTTTAATGGTTGTTTTCTCGCGGCAGAACAACTTGCCATAAAGAGTACTTTCGAAGCATAGAGCAAAACTAAAAAAATAAAGATGTTCATCAACTCGAAAACGTGAGAATCAATAGTAACAGGTAACTTGTAGGTACTACTCAAATCGCACGCGCCGCTGACAAAGGGAACAGCGATGCATAAATGTTCAAAGCAAAATAAATTCTCGCACGTGGTGATACGGCATAAACTAGTTTGAACGCAACAACACAAAATTTGTTTTCAAAATTGTTTCTAATATTTTATTTGTTTATATAACGATTGTATTACCAAGACAAAACCATTTTGCTGCGGGAAAACAACCATTAAGATTTCACGGTGTATAGTTAGGAAGGGTACCGTCCTTGGTAGCACGTGGTAGACGTGGGAGCCTGCTCAGCACAGGCTCAGCAATAGGCCGGACGCCCTTCGTAAGACCGCTGGTAGTGAGCGTCGGTAGCACGTGGAGTCCTGTCAGCACAGGCTCCCGGCGGTAGCTTGCGGCGTTAGGCCACAGGTAGGGCAGGCCTTCGTTAGACCTCGGTAGCGTTCGTAGGTAGCGTGAAGGATTGGGTAAGGACTCCTGCCTTCAGCCCGTACGAAGAGCCCCTAGATTCGGGCCACATAGTATAAATTAGAGGATTGTCTGCTAGTATAGCTGGCCGCAGATAAAATGCTAGAGTATCTATAGAAAAGCAGTGTTGTACCACGTTTTTAGTAATGTGGATAGAAACTTAATAACTGTGATATTTTAGCATCACTCGACTATTTACAGTTGAGAACGTTCACAACGCTTTATTGTTGTTCGAACATTGAGCAAGTAATCTATAGATCGCTACAACACCAGAATGGCACAATCTTTCGTCTAAATTGCATATAATCATTTAAATACATTAAAATTATACAATTGTACTTGATTTTTTTTTTTTTTTTTACTGTAACTTAATTGAAGTGGTCCATCGTAATTATTATGGGTTTTATGATAAAAATGTTATCGCTTTCTTTTTGGGGCATAATAGAATACTAAGGCCGTACATCAAATTACTAAAGTAGGTATTGCATGAGTTAGATTTACATACGTATAGGACGCCTAAGATAGGTCAAACAAAAGTTTTAAGTAGGTTAGAAAAATCCACAGTACTTAGGAACATTAATATTTCAAAAACTCTTACAAATAAATGCGTACCTACAATATTAACCACAAAAAAAAAATTGTATAATAGAATGTGTAGTGGCCCCCCTAGGCCATGTACTAATAGGAAATTAAATATTTAATTTCAACTAAGTATGTAACGTTTAAGTATTCGGCGTTCATACGTTTTAAGGTTAATCTGCACGTTTTGGCACAAAATAAAAATAATGCTGTATTCCGTTAGAAAAGGTTACTCTTCATTTTGTTGCTATGGAACCAAAGCCAAGTTAAACTTATGTTATCTAGATTAAGCCGAAATATTTCAATAGCGAATGAAGTTAATTGTATTTTCCAAGGTTTCCTTCATATTGAGTCCTTGGTGTATGGAAAATGCTTAGCTTTCTTTGTTATATTGAAGTTTTGGAAAGTCCTCGGTGACCTCTTGTTACGGTTAAATAGGTAAAGTCGCTGTAGAAATTCCGAATTCCAATTCTGTTTTACATATAATATATGGCCGAAGCTGTAAAAAAACACAATTATGTGTACTATTATGCTTAAATGAGTAATTATATTATTTGTACTGACCAAATGGGATATAAGTAAGTATACCTAATTATCGGAAACTTGCACAGTTACCGGGAAGTGTACGATAACTTTGTCGTGTCGGATATGTGCGCTATGTTCCAGGTGACAAACAACCATAACATAATTAACCGTGCTAGACTACGAATGATAATATGTGAAGCAATGTACCATCGAAGAAGTTCATAACTATACACCGTAAGGACTATTTCTGCTTGCAGCGCTCGGCCGCTAAAGAACCGGGGTGGTAACAGATGTGGTCATCGAGTTCACGGATTTTTTTCTTTTAAACTGCTTAAATATGAAGTTCTTCGATAGTAACTCAAGCTCAAAAACGGTACCACGCAAATGTGTAAGCGAGCATTGACGTTGGGAGTGTGAATGCTTCGTTAGCATAGCTGTTAGTTGTTGTCAGTGGTATACCTACTTGTCTAAAGCCGAGACGATAGCTGTATGCGAGTTACGTTTCTTAACATATTTTTATTCGCAGGTGCTGCTCAAGAAGTTAGCCCAGGTTCGCACGGACGTGTTTTAAACGCGGCGATTTTTTTTTCGTACCCTGGATTTTCAACTCTAGTTGTTGTGCTGAACATTGAGAATCCAACGCGTTGGGACGCACTCTTGTCCCAGAGCGTTGAAAAAAATTAAAAGAATACATAATAATACTAACTCAATGTAAAGTCATGTAAAGTAGTCATACACACATACTTTGCGGTCGGGTAAAAACAAGGGTAAAAAAATATAAATATCCATATTGAAACGACAAAAAAAAAAAAAAATTTAGATCAGCGTATCATGTTTTGGATAATTTCAAATATCTGCAAGCAAGAAGATGAATGAATAGATATGTCATTGTTTATCTATTGTCTAATATTTCGCTGAGCCATAGCAAAGAAGTTAGGCCGAAAGTTTAACGCTACTGATTTCATCGACTGAGCCAACTTTAAAGTGAGTGTTTTATCAAAGAAAACTTACTTAAAGTTGGTATACAAAAATAAACAGAGATACTTTAATTAAAGAGACAAACGACTAGCTCCAAAAAATTAAAGAAGACATGACGGAAATAATAATTTCAAAGTCTCAGTCAGTTTATTCGGTAGGTTGGCCTTCACGCACGTCTTGACTTAGACTCGGTAGATAGTACTGTTTATTTGAGATATAATTAAACGATAAAGAAGGAAGGAAAGAAAGAAAATATTAAAATATATATATATATATATATATACGATTTAGTCACATCATCCAGAGTTCGGTCCTGAATATTTTGTTCAGGCAATAGAACTTTTTCCGCTACTGAATTAACATACATAAACTCAAAATGTACTAATCCTTATTTCAGAGTTCGGTTAAACTGTAGATTTAGTCGGTAAGTCTACAAAGACTACACATATTCCGTTCCGTAGCTGCTAAGAACGTGAAGTTCATACAGTCCGCACAGGCAGCGACACTTATTCGGGTATCATTAACTCCATGGTTTATATTATTTTGGTGTTTACGTGGGGCAAGCGGTGGCGAAGCGCTTGCGCTGGGCGATCACACGCTGCTGTAGCTCATCTTTCCAACGGTGTGACGTCCGGTCGATTGTTGATGGCACTTTTAGACAGTTCACGCCGCCAAATTCACATGCGAGCTGTGGAAGTGTATTTGGATTAGGTTTTTTATGTGAACTTTTTGGGTATACAAAAAAAATCAAAATGAAAATTCAGTTATTTAAATTAGGCTGAGAATCAGCACTTTTTGAACGTCAAAATTTCATACGACAATTCTAGTGTTTTAACTGAGTAGAAGTGGCGCAACAAACTCTCCAGCAACACACATTAGTTTGTTAAGTTAGAAGAACTTGATTCTACACCAATTTATGCTCAGTGTGACCAAAAACCAACCACCTCTCCTTCTCGTTCCCACGCTGAAGTAAGATTAATAGTAGGCCCCAGGGCTACAGAGGCAAAGTTAAAAAGATTCATGGCATTTACCCGATAATGGTGTAATAGGGCTCTGTCATTGTTGACTCCTACGGAGCTGGCTCCCGGTGCGAGCTCCCACACAAAATGGTTGCCGAGCTCGACGGCCTCGCGCGGTCGCAGCGCATATTTGCTGCGGTTCTTCAGCGCGTGCGGTGTCGTCCATCTTCGCGTTTTGCGCGCTGTTAACAAAGGGAACTTAGCCTCCGGGTCGTCCTGAAAAGTAATGGTATTGATTTATTTCTTTGAAAATTCTAAAACGGCCAAGTGCACGAATCCGACTTGGATTCGCGCACTCAAAATTCCACACCATCAAAACTGTTATACATACTTAGTTTGCGCCCAGTGATAGACACACATACAGATGACGCTTAGTAGCTAAAAAGGGAAACTCACCTCCCAACTAGTATAAAAAAACGCGTTCCGGAATAGGAACGCGGACGGTGCCTTTGACGGCGGATTATAGGACGCCCGCAGCGCCGTCAGTAAGGCAGGTAGGGTGCGTTCCCTCCGCGGGAACACTACTTCGTCGACGTCTATGACGAGCAGCCAGCCCGTCCGCGACATCGACCTGTATAGACAGTCGTTGAACGCTGCGAACTGGCCCTCTGTTCTGTAATAGAATAATTATATACATTAATCTGTCAATCTATGTATTCTATGTATACCTTCTATTAATCTATAAAGTAATAACAGCAACCTAAGCCGAGTTTCCGGCCCTACTGGGGACCCCGAATCTTGAGAAGTACTTTTTAATCTAATCCCAAACAAGGCCTAAATATGTCAGTAAGAAGAAGTTGGAGGCCCTTTACATACACAAAATTAAAATGCAGGGTGTTAAAATTTTGAGCTCGCTACGCTCGCTTTTGTAAATATTATCTTCATTGACTTTTCTACATATCTAAGTCGACAAGTAACTATTTCGGTATAAATAACCTGTACAAGCTGGTGTGCTAAAATTTTTGAGTTCGCTTCGCTCGCTCTGGCATTTTACAATCTCTTCATTCTCATGGGTTCTTCATTGACGAACAAAGGAACTCCTGCACACAGTATGAATGTTCAAAATAAAACTTAACCTTACCGAGGCGGAGTCACGGGGTGCTAAAATGTTCGTTCTAATTCTCTAACTTTTCTGCATAAGTCAACAAAGCAACTCCTATTTCCGTATGGATCTCAAAAGAAACCTAACTCAGAATTACGAGACGGTCTGTAAAAAATTTCGAGCTCGCCACGCTCGTTATTGCATACCACACTTTGCTTTTCGATGAAAATGTCCGTGAATTGCATTTTTTTTTTGTCTTTTTTGAATTTCTTAAGGGCCATATAAACTCAGACGACCGGGGGACGACCTCATTTTGCTTTTCCGCCCCGTGCCCGCGACAGTCTTAGTCCACCTCTGAGCATACATTACCCCGTCTTAATAACTCAGAAATATACCCAAAAACTATTTCATGTGCAGTTTCAACCAAATGTTGGTTTGTAAGGTAAGGGCCGCAAAAATTTTACAGCCTCTACTTGGAAAATGTGTAAATCTGCCACTGTCCCCTATTACATGGGACTGCCGCAATGTGATGTACTTAATATATATCTGCCTAAGTCTTCGGGGAATACAGGCTTAATTATTGACATCACATTTACCTGATTTCAACTTTAGACAAGATAGGAAGTTTCCACGAGAGCAAGGTGACGAGCCCCTGCTTGCGGTAGTCGTCGAGCAAACACGCGACGGTTCCGCTCAGCGACTCGTTGTACATGTAGAAGTGACTCGCCCCCAGCAGCCGGTTGATCTCGAACCACTCCACCAGCCACTCGTCGCGGTTGAACGAGTAGTGAAATGGCTTTACGCAGATGTGTAGGGTTTCCTGTAATTGTGAACGTAAAATTTATAATTAGGAATTCAATCTTACTTCTAGAAAATTATATGTATAAGCCCGCGATCGAACACGATCGGCTGCTAAAAGGATTGCAACTGCATTCTGTAGGAAAACACTAAGCATTTGAGGATCAGGTACTTTTCTCTCTTGTTAGGACGTCCGAGTATAATTAATGCCATGGCTGAACAATTGAACATTATTATCCAATCAAGAAGCATGATAGTGGGGCTGACTGCTTTGATATACTTAGTAACTATTTAAAAAAATCGTGTTTAGTTGTGTCAGGTAATAATTTAGCTTATGTCACATCCTAAAATTGGGAACAAATTATTGGACGCATCCGTAATCGCGGCTGACAGTCGCGACCGAAGAGTGTGCACGTTGTTCCCAGCTCCATTCGGCCAGATTTCTATCAGACGTCCGAACGCTTAAGGACGGCCCAAGGTCCGCGACTTACGACCTATAGTTTACACAGTGTAGTGCTAAATATACTATCCAGATACAAATAAGCCGCGACTGTCAGCCGCGGCTTACGACGCGACCGATAATTTGTTCCCAGCTTTAATCGCTTTGAAGTCAATCGATCTTCGTGATAAGTCCAAAATGTGATAAACGGATACAAATACAAATAATTTTTATTTGTTGAACATAGGTAGGTTAGATACAGAATCAAACTATGTAGGTACTAAACTAACACCCACATACAGTAACTTATATGAATTTCTCCATCATCGTGCAGATACGGTACTAGTCTATTACAATACGGGTGTTATCGACAGCCTGTCAATAAATTACATTTTTTTTCTATTCTAATTGTTTTATTTTAACACATTACGACGAAACATATTTGTTCCTCTAGTGGGCGGGTAAATTAAAATCAATGTAGTCTTTCATCATCGAGACGCTATGAAAGCTACGAATAGTGCTACCTACGTAAATAAACAGGTACCATCATTTATGGCTTGACTTTTATTTATGCTCTTTTTAAACGTTTTTCTTTGACTTCATGTGGATTCAAATTGACCTGCTACTGCGACCCATCTTTTTGGTAAATTAATTTCGAATCGATTTAAATGAGTACCTAATACCCCATTTACACTCAGATTACTTCCACGGCAGTGAGTAAGGAAGTGGGCAGGACGAGAATGTAAACACGATACTTCTCATGCTGCTGCCACTGGTACTCGCACTGCCTGGCGCTCCTCAAATGAACGGTTTTTTGTGTGGAAGTCAAAGGACAGGCAGCGCGAGTGGGAGTGCGTGTTTACATTCAGTTCTGTCGCTCACTTCTCGCCGAGCGCTTGGACGAATCGGACGTGCGTGCCGCCTTTTTACGATCTGGCAAAATGCGCTTCGACTGGAGTAATGAAAACACTATAAAGTTTTTAGAACTGCTGGAATCCGAAAAAGCAATCTAGGATATAATCGAGCAGCGGCAGGGACTGAATGTAAATGAGGCATATGAAAACTGAAAAAATGAGAATAAGTAGGAGAACGCGGTTGGTCGATGACATTGTGTGAGTCTTATGATTATATAAGGTGACAAAATCTGAGGCGATGGTCGACGTCAATAAAATACGGTCTAATTGCACCCTAAGGTTTAATATGGAGAACACTACTGATTATATTTTATTGTATATCGCATAGTGTATGTGTTAAATAAATGTATGTTCTTTCTTCTTTCTTTATTTCTTTCTTACCTCAATCCCTGCCTTGGGTTCCGTATCAAGGACAACCAGCAGGTTGGTGGGCGGGATATTGGGCTTGCTGGTGGCTACCACTGCCACAGACGCCCCCACAGTCTCCTGAGGCTTCACGCCCGAGCCACGCAGGAGGCACAGCACGTATGTCGCACTGTATTTTAGATTCCAGTTCTCACGGATGGCCTGCAAATTAGAGAAAAAGTACATTGAGTAAATAAGTGAGTGTTAGTGTTTTTAATCGACTTCCAAAAGGAGGAGGTTATCAATTCGGATATTTATATATATATTTTATGTATTTCATTATTTTCATTTATAGTCTTGCAATGCTATGGCTTGCAAGATTATTTTTTTGTTTGAAAGAGTATACTTCCGAGATGTTTCTTCCATTGTCATCAGGTCAGGATCTGATGATGGGATCCTGGAGAAATCGAGGGAACTCTTCAAATATTATAGGCACACCTACAGCGTTGCTCTTGGAAAGCACCATTTGGTGAAGTGGACCTGATGATGAAGACCACAGATGACCACCGGAACTGCTCAATAATAAGTATTTCACGGGTTGCGATTCGATTACTTTAATATGGTTGCCAAGCAATTTATGCTCGTCACAATGCTTACGGAGAAGTGGAGCTGATGGTGAAGTATCGAAAAAATCTTCAACGATTAATCCCCTGCATCGGGAAAAGCAATATTTTGTAAAAGTTGATGAGTACCTAGTTGACATTACGCTATTGTAACTTAGATAAATTACAAACTGACCCACTAAAAAGCGAGAAATAAAAACATTTTTACATAAAAAAACCGACTTCCAAAAGTTCTTCCAACTAAAGTAATAAAACACGTAAAGGAAATTATAGCGCCTCTACTATCACATATAATTCATCTTTGCATTTCTGATGGTTTATTCCCAAATAGCCTTGAAAAAGTCATCATTAATACACTTTATAAAAAAAAGATAAAAGTGATGTTCAATATTATAGACCTAATGCCAAAATATCAGTATTCTCAAAAATAATTGAGAAGGTAATTTATAATTCTATATATTTTTATTTCGAAAAATTCATACTTTTTTACAATGAACAAAAAGGTTTCAGAAAGAATTCAAATATTTATGACTCTATTTGACCTGCTATCTAGTGTAATGACATCTGTAGATAAAGGTAATCATTTGTGTGCTATACTAACAGATATGACAAAAGCGTTCGATTTTGTGGATCATAAGATTTTGCTGCAAACACAATTACACGGGTATACCATAAGAGGAAACATCTTGAAACTCCTCGAATCATATTTGAGTGACCGAACTCAATGTACTGAAATCACTAGAATGTGTCCTATTACTAAATTGGAGATAAAATACATATCTAAACCAAGGCATATCAAATATGTTGTACCTCAAGGTAGCGTACTGGGGCCACCCCTTTTCTTAATATATATTAACGAGCTCCCAAAAACTATAGATCATAAAATGGTACTATTTCCAGATGACAGCACAGCTATTGTGGAATATACTAATCCTAATAAGTATCAAAATGACATAAATGATTCTTTGAGTGACATTATAAATTGGCTTGACAAAAACAATCTTGTAATTAATTTAAATAAAACAAAAGTTATTCATTTTCACCAGTACCGTAAGTATCCACTAGTTAACAGTTGCCTATAATAACTGTATAGTAGAAGAAGTTACAAATGCAAAATTCTTAGGTATAACCATAGATAATAAACTAACCTGGAAACCTCACTTAGAGGAAATCGGCAAGCGTCGGAGTAAATCTGCATATTTATTATTCCAATTATCCAAGAAAGTAAATACTGACACACTACTAACAGCCTACCATGGATTGGTCGCTTCTATTTTAAGATAAATGGTGTTGTTTTTTGGGGATAGTCAACTAATAGAGAATTTATATTCAGGATTCAAAAAAGATGTATACGATCAATGTGTGGTTTAAGAACAACGGATAGTTGCTTTACTTACTTTGAAAAATTAAAAATACTAACTTTTCCATCTTTGTACGTATTGGAAACTGCATTATTTGTTAAAGCGAATCAACAATTATTTCAAAAATTTTCAGCTGTTATGAGAACCCCAATTCGTGCCCAATATGAGAATTTGTTATGTCAAAACAAGTGTAGAACTGCCTTAATGAAAAAGAGTTTCTTTGGTATTGCTCCAAATATTTATAATAAAATACCAGATATTATTAAATGTATGAGGCCTAAACAAATTTAAAAAGTCCCTTCAGGGGTTATTACTAGAGAAGTGCTATTACAGCGTAGGTGAATTTTTAAACGATATTTTGCTTGTATAGAATTCTGGTTGTGCGTATTATTTTTTTTTTTTCTGTACGTCTTACTCAAATTGAATTTAAATTTTAACATTGTGATTTTTAATTGAATTTATATTTTAATATTGTAATTTCGAATGAAAGTTAAATTTTGGCACTAGATATAATTTTAATTTAATTTAAATTTTGACATTGTTTATATATATAATTTTTTTGTTTGTATTGTTTGTCTAGTGCAACTAATTTTGTACGCCATAAATGGCAAAATATGTAGCCACCACATATTAATCATAAGACCTTCATACTGTACTCATGTTTTACAAAATAAATATTATCTTATCTTAAAAAAACACTACAAAGTGAGAAATAGCAAATAACGAAAATACAAAACCAAAGACACCGACTTCCAAAATTTAAGTAATTTTTCACTTTGTAGTGTTTTTTTGGAAGCCGTTTTTTTTTTTTGTAAAAAAAAAATTAATCAAAGGGTAGGACGCTGTACTGTCCTTTCATACTCGTGAATTTGTTGAGACAATGGCGATTTAAAAAACACGATAAAAAAAAAAGTACAAAAAAATACTTTTTTTTCTATGAAATTGACTCCCAAGACACACCTTATCTGGCACAGTTGTTTCAAGTTCAAAGTATGATAGGTCATAAAGACATAATGTGTTAAAAAGACATAAAAATGCCACATACGTAGCAGTCACGGTCTTGTAATAAATGACGAAAATGATAAAAACCTTTTTTTTAGATGAGCTCGTCAATGTCCCTATCTAAGCTCTTTTCCAATTGTGCGCACGTGTGTCTTTCCCAGTGGAAATAGATTTCTGATGCTTTATCGACCGGCACTTTAGCTGGAATCGAATTGGATTTGATGGCATACGGAACTGCGGACATTTGCCGTTCAAAAAGGTAAGGTGTGATGGATCTTGCAAACTATCATTCATCTACCTACTTTTTGCGGCTTAATCCTGTACTGTTATATGAGCAATATTTGTATATTATATATATTTGTAGTCACGTTCTCGAAAACGGCTCTAACGATTTCGATGAAAGTTGCAATATGGGGGCGAAAATCAATCTAGCTATGTCTCATATCTGGGAGAATTGGATTTTTTATTTTCGCCCAGGTTAACTAACGTGAGTAATGTTTAGCCAAACGCTCAAAATATTTGTCTTTTTCTTAAAGCTCAGTAGGTACCTACATACTCCGAAACGGACGATCCATTGACTTCATACATTTCAATAACTTTACAATTCGGAAATAAATACCGTCTATAATAAAACATCTTCATTGCATGAACTTTAAAAAAAATATTTCCCAACCGTCATTATGAAAGCTATAAAAATCCATAAAAATGACAGAGCTTTAGAAAAACAAGAACATTTACCAAATCCAGAACGACGCGTAAAGTTCATCATTTTCGTTCATGCAATCTTTACGAATATAACAACTGTTGTAAAATTTTACAACCCAAGCAATAAAACTTGCACTACCCTGATTTGAAATGCTCACTCTCCCTATATCCACAACAGTGTAAAAAAGGAACCTACTAAGTTAAATAATCTGCGGAAATGCTAAAGCCGACATAACACAATCTCATTTCCTTCAGAAACCTTTTGGCTAATCGACTCTCATTTCTCCGTTCCGCGGAACCATCAAAGCATACCTTTTTGAATTCTTGTCGCTAAACCTTTTCTAAGCCGCAACGCTCCGCTATTCAGACCTAAGTAGGTCTGAATAGCAGAGGATCGTTGCGGCTTAAACTTGTAATTTATGATACCCAGTTTACACGAGTGTGTAGACTGGGTATATTATCATTTACAAGTTTTACCTTGACCCTGACTAGCTGGAGAGTGACAGTCATAGTTTTTAGAGATAATATTAATAATACAAGGTGAAGATGACCTACTAAGTCTTTTCCACCAACTATGATTGAGATTACGAGTGGATTACGACTATTTTTTTTTTATACCTAATCGACTTGCTGGGTGAAACGAAATACCTATATAGATACAAGGTGAAAACATTGTCACACAAATTTTACCCATGTACATAATTAGCCCAGAGTTGAAATTATACGTTTCATACATAATTTCAATACCTACATACGCCTACCATCAAAATGTTTGTAAGTAATAAATAAATGGAATAGCTGATTTTGTATCCAGACCACCGAAAAATTACAACCCTGGGTGATCGATAACCATGTAGGTAAGTACCTACCGAATCCATGATTTAAGTATGTGTCACGACGTCCCTGCCAAATTGTATTATTCCTCTCCTGTATAACACCAAGTTCTAAGCTCTCAATCATAGAAGACTGCCTTACCTTGACTTTAGCTTTGAGGGTGAGCGTGCGGTTGTCAGCCAGCCACATGCGGCACAGAACGCTGTCAGCACCTCGCGTCTTGGTCGCCGCGATGATGCGCACGGCGGCAACCGTCCGGCGCTCCACGTACGCCGAGTACACGTAGAAACGAAACCTGAAAAGACATAATAAATATTTGTTCAAATGTATTGGATAATTTGAGTTTACAGGCAAACATACTTTTAAGGAACAGATATAACCTTTCGTAGAGGCTATTGTGGAGAGAGGAATATATTGGTGGTAACAACAAACCGGAACCATACGTTATCTATTCAAGCATCACTACCATAGAAACAAGTTTTGTCGACGGAAGAATAGACAAAATTACAGATACACAATCACAATCTACCATTTTGTCTATTCTTCCGTCGACAAAACTTGTTTCTATGGTAGTGATGCTACGCGTGAAGTCTTCAACAATGGACGCTTCAGACGTCTGAAACTTTTTTTTGTATTAATAGGTATGGGAGACTAGACTAGCTAAGAGAAAATGTCTACCTACTAAAAGTGCATTTCAGTTTTTTCTGCATTAATATTTATCTCCAAAACTGTCACCGTAACGAAGCGAGTATTCGCGAGAACTGTGTCCAAATAAATATTATTCTTTCTTTCTCTCTTTTTTCTTTAGTATTCGTCACCTTGATAGGCCTAGAGAAAGTTGTCTTAAACCAGCTTGCAAGAGTCCATCTTAACTAGCAAGCCACATAAAATCAGGGAAAAAATAGGTAAGTTATAAAAAATCAAGTGGTTTATTTTTGCCTCTAGTCTGTACTACTTTGTGGAAGTAGAGCTGCAAGTAATTTGACGGAGTCACGCTTCAGTCGTGATTTCTTCCGCCGACAAAACACAGGTCATTTCTGTCTACCTTTAAATCTATTTCTTTATCCGTATTACAAGTTTTGTCTTGAAATCTGTACTTGTTTTCCTTTTGATTTTGTTTTTATAAATCAGCAAGCAACTTCATCTCGTGTCTCTTGGTGAAGCTATGCCCAGCTGCTGTGACATTACGCCAGAATAACAAAGATTTTAGAATTTATTGTTTAGTGCTATGTAGAAACATACTGGAATTTTTTGGAGTATGGATTTGTACCCTGTAGATGGCAATAGGCTCGCCCCCTTTTATGTGGGACTTAAACATCACTGGCGAAATGTGGGTTTACCTATAGTAAATAGGTGGGTGTACCTCTGCTGAAGCCTCAATCGCCTATTAATGAGTAAGATACTTCAAAAACAAGCGGATCAGCCTAACATTGGCGAATTTTACGCGCGAATAACTTTCACCTGTCGACGAGGTATCTCAAGAGCTACTTGAAGCTCTTCCTCGAAACCCTTACTTGAAAGCTCTAGAAAGATTTGAAGCCATAACGTTTTATGATCTCCTTAACTTCAAGTGCACATTGCATCTAGAGAGCTCGTTGAAAGAACACCTGCAGACTGCGGCCCGTAGTCTAGAAAGGTGTTGAAGCACGAACCTTGATTGAAAACTGTAATTTTTTTATAGTAATAAATCAAGTTCATTACAGAATCATACGAGCGTAAGCCAAGCAGTTTTAAATGAGTTAGAGAAATTCCCTTTTTTGCTTCTTGATTCATACAATATTGCGGTTTATGTCCGCAAAATAAGAATATTAACTGACTTCTCCATTAAAAGATTAAATTCATACATTTCTCGACTTATCTTTTAGGGTGCAAATTACGACGATTTACGCTCGTCTGGCCCAGCTTGAGATTAGTGAACATAAACTGAAGACACGTCTCAGAAGCGACAGACCGATTAATACGCTGCATAATGTTTCAAAACAATGCTGGTACACGTACACAATAGTACGCTAAAGCCCCTGCCAGCATTTTCTCGGGAAGATATCTCTCTGAACTCTAGGGCTGCCAGTTAAACAGAGATAAAAATATATATTCGAAAAATCTGAGATAACATAACGTAACATCACGCTTGTATTTCCCGAAGGGTTAGGCAGAGGTGTACACCAACATTATGCCAGTTATGTTTAAAATCTGAGTTAAATATAATATAACCCACTTCCCCGATAATGTTTTACTTATTTAAATAAATTTTCTTTTTAACTTGCACTTTTTTGGTGTATTTAAATACATTATGCGATGTGGTGCGTTAAAATATTTTACTGGCGAAGCTAAAACTGGGTTCATGTATTTTTTTTTTTTTGCAAAATCCGTGGTAATTAAGTATACTGACGAAGACAAGTTTAGAAAGAAAAGTCTACTATTTTCGTCGAAAACAATTTAGAAGTATGATAACGAGAATTCGAATATCATACGATAAAGATGTTTGTCTGTTGGTCGAACGTTCGAAGAAGGAATCGGAACGACACTAAAAGACCTTGAATTTAGAAGTAATAAGAGGCTGTTTTTTATATTTTTAGGGTTCCGTACCTGACAAGGAAAAAAAGTTACTCTTATAGGATCACTCGTGTGTCTGTTCGTCTGTCCGGCTGTCACAGCCAATTTGCTCCGAATCTAATGGACCAATTAAGTTGATATTTGGTACACATAATGTGTATTTCGGTGACCCAAACACGGAAGTGTAACGTAAATAAATGAATTTTGAATATCCCCCATATTCAAAATTCATTCACAAGTTTTGCAATCTGTACCGCGTGACATATCAAATGAAAGGGCTTGTTGCGAGGATCTAAAATGTATTATTTTTTATTTTAAAATAAATACTTTTAAAGATATTTATGAAAATAAATGAAAATTGACCATTAAAATTGACCGCTTATCTCCGAAACTACTGAGCCTAAAATGTTGATCAAAATTCAGAGAATGGTTCTTTACTCATAGATTACAGGAAAACTTATAAGAAGTCTAGAAGTAGGTCTTAAAATAATAGTAAATATCTCAATATTGGGCGTATTTTTTTCTCATCTATCCCATGGTGCGGGGTGTCGTTTCTTTTGGATTCAGGGATCCGTTTGCGAAATACTAAGCTTTAAAGTGCTAATTTTTGTTACAGTCAAGTGTCCCCTGCCAGCTAAATGGCTGATTTTAGATATGTGATAAAATTCACAGTAGTAGTATATATAACGAAATTAAAAGGAAAACTATCACAGCTCTGTAGGTTCTACAAGTTAACGAGTAATAATCGACCAACATACATTTGCAGTTGCAAAAACATGTTCTCCCATGTTCCGTATGGGAGAACATGTTTTTCAACTACAACTTTTAAGTTTGTTCTTGGGATAAATTCATCCCAACTACGGAACCCTTCATTGTGCGTGGCCCAACATGCACTTGACCGGTTTTTATTTTTATATTTATTAACACTGCATTTGTATTACATCTAAAACTGAAAAAACTATGTGTGGTTGCCCTACAGGTCCAAACATACGGTGTGAATAGCATCATCTTGTGTTCGCTCGCATCCGGCCGGAAGGGATCGCTAGTTTTGTTTGTAATTAACAATGGAAGAGGGGAAGGCTTACAATAATCACTGCACCTATTGTAAGTATATTAGATATGTCTATCTACTTGTACTACAGTGCTTAACGACAGACGTTAATTTCTACTAATAAAAGTATTGTTAGGTAACTCTAATACGTAAAGATCAGGCATTCAAAAGGTGACCGAGATGGTTTACAGCATCTAAACACGTTGTTCGTCGAAGGCAGAATATTTCAGTTTAATAATTGGGAGTTTTGAAGGACATTTACGGACTACATTCGTATATGATGGGAGATACAGTGAGAATCAAAATGCTAATTCTGCTAGTATCGACTACGGAAAATTAGGTACTGAACATCAAGGCATTTAACTGCCGTTCGGCTAAAAATAGAACACACCATATTTATTACCTTACCTTTGATGTAGTAATGAATTATAAGTAGGTACTTTATTAAGAAGATGGGTAACATACACCTGCGTATCCATGTAATATCATAATGGAATAAATAATCAACCTGCTGAACCGGACTACGTGCGATCATTACAAACATTGTTTTCGGGATTATGTTTCAAGTTAATGACGACCTTTTGGGTTAGTGATATTTTTTACATAACAACCTGTCTCCACCTAAAGTAATAGACTATAATCGCATCATATTTTTTTTTTCTTGGCTGTTACAGTCTAAAAAACGATAAGCTGAAAAATTATTCTGAAGCAGCCAGCCACTCTCAAGAACGCACCTAACTTATTTGTAAACATGCTTAGGTATTCGAAACAAAAATAGAGCAGGAATAAGAGCAAATCTATGAATAAAAGAAAGAGCATACTGACGGGAGACGAGGTTCTATTTGTGTAATGAATACATTATTGAAATAACCTTACACGGAGGTGTAAAAATGTGCTGCATCCATCACGATGAGGCATTACTGTTTATTTAAACGGAGCAAAGAAAAGATGTACGTAAGGACTAAGGACCAATATATTCTCATTAACGAAACCCCGAATAACATTTATTCAGAAAACCGTTCAATAGGGACAGGCCAAGAGGAATATGTCCAAAATTAGCTTCGTGCACCATAGGATGAAATTGAACTAATGGTTCTTTTGATACCTTTCTTATATTCTTGATATACTATAGAGTAACAATAGAAAATAGAATAATGATCTTGGTGTTGACCTCCAATGAACAGTGATCTTTCAAAGCTCATTCCCATTGCGGGTCAAACGGGGAGATGAAGTTTTTGTCCGGGAGAATTCGCGGACAGCAGTGAGTAGGTAACAAAATATTTCAGTTGACGACAGACGGATCGATAGAATCCAAGAATGGCTGCTATGACTAGTACTAAATAAATAATTGATCGTCGCAGCCGCAAAAGACAGTGGGCAACTTTGTATGGGAGTTGGTCCAAGAGCGACCACGATTAGGACATATGCCAAATGAAAGGGTTTATATGTTCTTCAAGTTTGCAGTTATTTTAAGCAATAGGAATGTTGACTAGGGAAAAAAGCCTATTTAGTAGTCCGTCAGTCATATAATAAAAAAATATTAGATACGTATTTTTTGCTTTGCATATTAATAAAAAATGGTTTAGATAAAACGCATTAAATTTGGGGAGTGGGAGCTCGCTACGTCACAAGTCAGTATATTGTTTTATATTGTTGTACCCGACAGGGCCCATATGATCTAATTATAAGTTTACCAACTAAGAATACCTACATGTGGAATGCAATAAAAGTAATGAGTATTTAGTAACTCAAAGTATTGCCGTAATCTTTTGATTACGAAAAAAAGATAAAAATACGTGTCCAATATGTTTTTTAAATCTAACTGACGGACAAAAAAACATTTTTAGTCAACATCCCTATTATAGAACCATGATAGAATATTTTTGATGCTGCGATAAACAACTTTCATGAATCCCTACAATATAGAGATAAGCATCATTCGACTATTACTCAAAATCGCTCAGATGGATTTTTATGTCCGTCTGAAAACTTTAAAAACCGTACATACCCTTTCATTTGGCATTATGTCTTAATTCTGGCCGCTCTTGGACCACATTCGCCCACTGTCCTTTCGTATCAGCGGAGGTCGTTGACAAATATTTGCATTTGGATAGGCATTGTTTATTACAGAGAGGTCGGTCCTGTTCCGATTCCGATCGTGAATTTGTGATTCCGTTTATAACCAGGAATTTAATAGCGATGGAGACCAATTAACATACCTTTGTTAGCTATGTTTTGCGGTGAGTCTGTTTTGCTTTGAAACTAATTGATGTAAACGATGACGTGATCGTGAATTTTGCGTAGGTACCTAATTGATGAGATAGCAAAAAGTATCTGCAGGTATGACTAACTCACATATCATGAGGGATGCAGATAATGTCCCGATATCAAGTATAAGCTGCATACTAACCAGAATACTGTTATCGATACAGCTTTCCTTACACTTGATGCAACTGGTGTCACTTAGAACAAAGAAATAAAAAGGTATAATAAAATTATACAACTAATTAAAGTAACAAGATTAGGAAACCTTCTAACTATAGTCTGTTCATATTTGCAAAGGAATCTTTTGAAACATTTACGATGCGTTAATAATTAATATACACATAATTTGCTCTTCATATTTACAAGTAGCCTAAGAGCCGACCTAGAGACGACCTTCACTCATCTGTTTATAAAAGTACCTATTTAGGTCATTAACTTCGAATTGACTAACAATTGGCAAAAGTCGAGTTAGTAGCGAAGGTGTCCCTTATATCTTGCAATGTTTAAAAAAGAACATGTTTGAATTTTTTATTAATCAGTCTGGCCAGGAATTTTTTAGCCAACCTACTCGCAATATATTTTCTAACATACTAAATTTGTTTTAAAATACTTTTCATCAATTAAACAGATGGGTGAAGGACGTTCCTAGGTCGGATCCTCAACTAAAGGGTGTCTATAAAATACCGTGAATATTATTTTTATATTTCATAAAGTAGGGTGTGGGTGTTTTTGGAATATAGGTATATATGGTAAATTCTTTAAAACCCGTACATGTACAGTTATCTAAATGGGTACTGCTCGTGTTTACGCAAAACCAAAATCCGTGTCCTTTTTCAGCGATCGTTACAAAATTCAGGAAAATATAAAATAACCGGAGGTGTTGTAGATAAAACTAATAACATTTATGGGCATTACAGCGGTAAAAAACTTCCAAGAGATTATACAGACGAAAATATAATAATGCAATCATTATTTGCGGCGTAACGGACACGCAAGCCAAACAATTACAATATTTTCATTAAACTTACACAAAACCAACAACAAAAAAATTATGAAAAAGAAAGAAAAAACACAATTACAAGCAACATTATCAGTGCGTACATCAACGATCAATCTAACACAAAGAGCAGGTAATTTCACGATTCGAGCACATTCAGGCACATACAGGATATGAAGGCTCGAGCCGTAGTGTCGCTCCACACGGTACACACCTACACGAGCTTTCGAGCAACGCGACATACGACGGGAAATGGAAAAAGCACTTCATTTTCCAACGTCGAAGAATGAGGGGAAATTGTTCGAGCGACAAATCCGACAGACGCGACGCCGCGCCGCCCGTCGTCTAACTGCACTTATTTACGTTTCGCTTTGCAATTCATAGTGCTATTAATGAATGTTGCTTTATTTTTGTCATTAAGCTGTCTTTATTGGCTTACGAAGTTACGAGGGACAGGTTATTTGTTTTGAAATTCGATTAGTAACTACAGATAGCCTGATTGCCCGTTATAACCGACTTCGACTTTAGTTTGTAGGTTTTAGTTTAAATAGCATGGTTTCAAAAAAAAATTTTTATGTGATTTTTGTGGAAAATGTTGTTGGCGTAGGTGTAAAAAAAGATACGGCCAAATGTGTAAACATTTAGCCGTATCTTTTTTGTATTTCTTCCTACAAAATGTAATGTGTCACCGTTTGTTTTCCCTAATAAATCAAAATAAAAATAAAACACAAATAAAGGTGGAGGTTCTCAACGGGTCGGAATTTTTATTTTTCGTATAGGCAAACATTTTATAATTACTGTTTATGGCCGACTTGTCATTTCAATGTCAATGAAGTAAAGTCAACACAATTTTAGTTTTAATAAAAATTGCCTCGAATTTACTACTTCCCAGATAAAACTACAGCAAATAACGTAACAAATGAGTAAGTCGCATAATTTGTTTAATTGACCTGCAAACACATGTTTTCAACACATAGGTAAACGTCCACAGTTTTCATCTGTTTATTTTTGCCCTTGATGTAGATTTAAGCTTTACAAATTCGATGAATGGGTTTCGAAGGTTCAAATCAATTCCTGAAATCCCTATGGATATTTGTAGGTAGGCCACCTGTAATAGGTTGTTTCATTGAGTGATGTTACAATTTTGTTACACCTGCAGAGATAAAGTACATTTTTTTTGTGTTTAACATTAATGTAAACGGTCGGAGTAAAATTTGGAACACGTGTAGAAACGAGACAAATGATGAATACACTGATGATGCTGTATTTTATATATACCAATCTATGGAGTATTTTACGGCATACTGTACCGACTACTACAGAAGTGTGTGAAACGATACCAACAAAAAAATAACTAAAAACACGGCATTACAATAACTAATTAAAGACATTAACTTGATAACGTATCACGTAACGCGATTATTACCTAGGGTAAAGTTGCCTATATTGTACCAGTTAACAAACTTCACAAGCTGTCACAAAAACTATTTAACTTTAAAGGACTATATTACTAGAAATAAAAAGGTTGTTCTATTAGCGATCATTTTTTATTAAAAGAAAATGAAGAATTTCAAAAATAAATATGAAAATTAAAGTTTTTAAAAAAGTCTGAAAAAGTACAATTTAGGAAACCGGTTTCCTTAATTGTACCATAGGTATCCTAAATTGTACTTCATATTCTAAATGAGATTCAAGTGCTTCTTATTAACTAAAAGTACAAAAATCTTATGAAAAATATTATTCAAATAGGTATGAATATCAATTAAGTACTTAAGTACTCCAAATAAAATATGAATGAACAACAAGAACATAATAATATTAGACTTGTTAACAAGTTAAAGTTTAGCCACTCTCAGAGTTTGTGACGATACTTCCTGGTAGTGCCCTTTGGGCCAACAATGGTGAGTATCTGACTCTCTTGAAAATGATCATAGGAGGCACAAAATGACCTGCTGCACTGGCACAGCACACAGCCGTTGTGTTCACCCCCCTTTCGCCGCTGGTGATTGCAGCTATTCTTCTTTCTTCTTTTTTTAAACAATCTAAAGCCTTCTCTAAGTCGTCTTGTGTCCATTTTGTAATACTTTTTACCTTCTCGAGGGATCTGAAAACATTTCAATCTAGTTGACCATCAAGTTGAAAAACTACCATACACCTAAATTTTACCGGTACAATTTAGGGGTACCACACCTGGTACAAATTAGGCAACACTAAGTTTTATTTTTATGTGAGCCGGCATTATAACCTCAAAATGCTAAACATAAAACTATAGTCTCAAAATGGTCACTAATAGGCCTACTTTCCAAAAACATATATAATAGTTGCAGTGTACTTACCGTTGCCACAAGAAATCCTTAGGTAAACACCCATAAAATAATACTAGGACTCCGCAAAAAATATTTTTGTTTACTACAATTTACTCGTTTGTGTTATCGAGTCCAAAATGGCAGCGGTTGCATCATGGTGATAGTACTGCTTTTTAGTGTTGCCAATTTAAAACTAAACATTACAGTTTGGTAGATTTTGAGGTGGTACAAATTACGAGCCGGTCCAATTTATACAACTCGACATAATTACTGTTTATGACCGACTTGTCATTTCAATGTCAATGAAGTAAAGTCAACACAATTTTAGTTTTAATAAAAATTGCCTCGAATTTACTACTTCCCAGATAAAACTACAGCAAATAACGTAACAAATGAGTAAGTCGCATAATTTGTTTAATTGACCTGCAAACACATGTTTTCAACACATAGGTAAACGTCCACAGTTTTCATCTGTTTATTTTTGCCCTTGATGTAGATTTAAGCTTTACAAATTCGATGAATGGGTTTCGAAGGTTCAAATCAATTCCTGAAATCCCTATGGATATTTGTAGGTAGGCCACCTGTAATAGGTTGTTTCATTGAGTGATGTTACAATTTTGTTACACCTGCAGAGATAAATTACATTTTTTTTGTGTTTAACAATGTAAACGGTCGGAGTAAAATTTGGAACACGTGTAGAAACGAGACAAATGATGAATACACTGATGATGCTGTATTTTATATATACCAATCTATGGAGTATTTTACGGCATACTGTACCGACTACTACAGAAGTGTGTGAAACGATACCAACAAAAAAAAACAAAAAACACGGCATTACAATAACTAATTAAAGACATTAACTTGATAACGTATTCACGTAACGCGATTATTACCTATATTTTTTTCTCGTTTCTGATTTTATATGAGGTTTTAACAAGGACAGTGTAACATTTTTATTGGACTTATTTATTATCAATACGTGTGCTGGAAACCGCAATGGAATTTAAAACTAAACTCTTAAATCCGTTACAGTTTGCCGCTTCCAGTAAATGAAGTCCATTTATATGCTCCTCGTTCCCTCCCGACCGCTTCGATGATACCTATTCAATGACGATTTTATGAAAATTTCGCTTCGAACCAAAAACACTTCTAAGAACTGGCACGATTTTGGATTCCCTACGGTTTTGCTAATGAGATTATAATACCAGGGTTCAACTACTGCAGGGCAAAGGTCGTCGTCGTATGCTATTATAATTTTGTTGGTGTTCCTGGCACCCACATGGTATGCAGGCATGCGACCACGGCTTTACCTTGACCATTTTTGTACCTATGTCTTGATTTCTGTCTGAAGTATTGTCTTGTTCTGTACTTTTTAGATCACTTTTATTTTTCCGTAGTCGGGTTACAGTTTTTTAAAAAATAATAGTGACACAGCAAAAACACTATTTGCATGTTTTCATATCACATCCATCGTAAAGTGTACAAGCCACAATGGAATAAGTACCGCAATTAGCTAGACACAGAGTACATAATTATTTAATTACTGCGCGCCGATTGTAAAAACAGTAGCACGAACATGTAATATATCCTACGTTACGATAAAGTTCATCTGATAGGTACTTTTGGTGCTAAGAGCTAGAGCAAATTGTAGGTCGTGAATCGAACCCAGGCAGGCACTTTACTTTGTGTATTTAATTTCATCACCACTGCTCTAAAAACGGTAAAAGAAAACATCGTGAGGAAACCGGCATGTCCTAGACCAAAAATTCGAAGACATGTGACATCCACCAACCCGCACTGGGCCCGCGTGGTGGATTATAGCCCACACCCTCTCACCGAGAGGAGTGGGAACATTATAGGCTGATTATGCTTATTATGATGCTAACGATAAAGTTACAAGTTAAATACTTCGCAAGCCGTTTCCATTTTATCAAAATTCTAGTTCAGTTCCAAATAGGCTCCCAAAATTGTCGATAGGGAGATGACAACGGAGATTATACAAAAACAAGCCGTGCGTCCGATGGGTTTCCATCGGCAAAAATGACATACTTCCATACCTACAAACTCATCCACGGCACGGTTGGCGCAGAGGTTAAGCGATTGACGGCTACGCCCCGTGTCGCAGGTTTGATTCCCGCACGGAACAAATATTTGTATGACCTACAATTAGTTGTTCCGGGTCTGGCTGTTTGTGTATGTGAGTTTAAAGTTTTGTAAACGCACCCACAATGCAGGAGAAATTCCTAGTGTGTGGGGAAACGTTAAAAAAAAAAAACTTTTTTCCCCCATATACTTTTAGCATTTTCCGGCATGAATTTTGAAAAACCCCTTTCTCAGCTACGTATTTGCAAATTTTAAAGCTTCTGGACCCAGCGGCAGCGGTTTAGGCGTCAGTGAATGAATTGAACAGGCATGAAACAATAGCTACCATTGGCAGTGTTATCGCTAAAAACAATAATTCTCACGGACAACCATCGATACACAAAAAACGTGCTGAAAAGATAATATACTCATTGAATACACACATTGTTAATCAGTCTCCTCGGTGATGTTGTTTTTTATTTTTATTAATAATACATAGCTTCCGCCAGCGGCTTTGCCCGCGTGATATATCTATAGTTTATAGCCTATGTTACTCAGTGATAATATAGCATACTACTAATGAAATAATTTTTAAATCGGTCCAGCAGTTTTTGAGTTTATTCGTTAAAAACAAATATAAAATATTTTTCCTTTTATATTATTAGTGTAGACACACAGCAGAAGCTACAAAGTTTCATTGAGAAGCAATTTAATGAAAATCAAACGAACGGCAAAAGTGAATCAATATGGCCTCGGGCCAACCTACTAGTTGGCCAAAATAATTTCGTAAACAAGTCCTATATGTTGTATCATTGATTCTAAAAGAAGAAGAAGCATATACCAGCGTGTATCAGAAAGTTGTGGTCATATTTGAGGGTGGTACAGACCATCAAACTGAACAACTTTCTCCATGGGGCTAACATCGTATTCGCAACAAAATTATCAACTGTCCCATATCCTTAAATATGACCAAACGTTTGTGATACTTCCTGTACCTATGTAATTCAAGCATTACTACAATAATATGTTCCAAGATCGTAGGTGTAGGTAGGTATATTATATTATGGCTGAACACCCAGCAAATTGATGCATATAATGTGCAAATGCGTGTGTACGACAGGCTGTGCAAACCACTAATTGTTCTAACACAATTAGGGGCTACCGTTCCAAGTCAGGAATTTAGGGATAACGTCACACTGTAGCGAGCATTCAACGAGCGACCATAAACGGTTAGTGTGTTGAGCTCAGCAATGGAGAGACGAATAATGTATATGTTCAAACTAGGCAAAATTACAATGGATTGTTGGTATTGTAACCCAATGTAGCAAACACAAGTAAATTGTAGTTTGGTGTAGGTGTGACCTTTTTAAACAATTTAATTAAACATAGGCTCGCCCCCTATTACATGAGTCTTAAACATAACTGGCGAAATGTGGGTGTACCTACTGTACACCTCTGCTTAGGCTTCGGGGATTACAGGCGTGATAATATATGTTTATTTTATGTAATTTATCCTATACTATTAAACGAGCATTACTTGTATATAAATATACTTATATATATATACTTATATATATATATATATTTATATACAAGTAATGCTCGTTTAACAAACAGTTTCGACAAACTTGTATAAATCATTCAAAATATTATTTTAGCTCTAAATAAAATCACTTTAATCGGTTTTTTTTTTGCTTGGATATCTTTGGTTAGACGTACAGAACGCTGCGTTAAAATTTACCCATCTATTATAATGGGACCTTGTATATATTATTTGTAATCACGTTCTCGAAAACGGCTCTAACGATTTCGATGAAAGTTGCAATATAAGGGTTTACGGGGACGAAAAATCGATCTAGCTTGTCAAAGTCAAATAATTTATTTCAATAAGGCACAAAAAAGGCACTTTTGAACGTCAACATTTAAATAATAATTGATTCTAGTTGCCCCTTCCAAAAGGTAGTTTTCGTATGGAGAAGAATGGGCAAGAAACTCCACTCTTGGTTTTGGAAAATTCGTTTTCTCGGTATTTTCACCCGAGCAGAGCTCGGTCGCCCAAAGCTTAGAACAAGATGGCTACTTTAGAATAACGACATGGCAGTATGGAATTAGTAAGTACCTACTATCAAGGCAGCATGGAATTAGTATGTACTATACATGGAATTAGTATGAACTATCCTATACTATTAAATGCGCATTCTCTATCATTATCAACATACTGTTTCTACTATGGTATAGGTATCTCACTAGAAAAGTGCTTGCGGAAAACTGTTTTAAAATATTAAACTGAAGCAAATGGATCAATGCAGCGACCGACGAGAATGGACGGTCATTTATTATGCATAATCTTGAACTTCAAACTAAGAATTACTGCAGCGTTACAGCTTTGCTTTCTGCAATATTGAACTATTCGAGAAGTGACAACTTTGAAGTATAAATAAAGAAAATTATTATTATTAAGTTTTATTAGAAGGGAAATCGTCCAACAGACTCTTTTTTAAACTAAAAACTTATTTAGACACATGACGATATAATTTTATTACCGGAATTAATAATTAGTTCAAAAAGGAGTGTTATTATAATTCATAATGTTTTAACGATAATACAATTTTATTTTTAGCGTTAGGTGAAATAGAATCTCACTCAAGGGCATAGTGTACTGTCGCGGGAAAGTCCGAAAGGGATACCGTGGCCCCTGGCAACACACAGGCAACTGAAAGAACACGGGTGGGTTTTAGTCAGTAAGAGTCTGACACGCCCTCCCGCTCCACACAAAGCGGGAGAAGTTACTTGATAAATTCCCACCAAAAAAAAAAAAAGAGTGGTATAGGATACTGACAAAAGCATTTTACGACGATAGACATTACATTGATTAAAAACGTCTGCCCTAATAAAATCATACAAGACAAAATGTACATAAATATGAGGAACAAAATATTACCCAACTTATCCAAGAGGATTATACAGAAATCTTAGTAAACGCTATGAATAGAAATGAGAATGTTGACATTGACTGTGTTATAAACGAACTGTTCTGAATTAATTTTCTGATGTGACCATGGATTGTACAGAAATGGAGTGCTAACGTGCGGTAGAATGAAGACAATATATGAAGAGAAGATAATGGCATGTATTTAATCGAACCCCAAATAATTCCTATTTTGATTTCCTATAAATACTAATAGACGTGCTAATTATGTAACATAATAATTGAACGTATTTTTGTGATCCTCAAAATAAAAACAAAATTTTACAGTACAACTATTTTCTTAGTGACCCTCGGGAATCATCGCATTTCCGAATACAAACGAATGCTAATTTCCATGTCCATCAATTATTAGATTTATCGTGTATAATAATTTGAATTCAGAACTAAGTACTTTATTGCTGTTTTGTTTTGATTTCCGTGTGAACTATATAGAGCTGTAAAACTATTTTCCTTTTTAACCGACTTAAAAAAAGGAGACTCCTTTTCAATATTATGTATAGTATACCACGGAAATTAATAAAATATAAATAAAATAAAATACTTCTTCAACCGACTTCCAAAAAAGAAGAGGTTATTATGTTCGACATGTAGGTATGCAACTAAAATAAATATTTATCCGGTTATTAATCTTTTCAATTCAGTCCGAAAATTTCTTCATCAGATGTGGCTGTGTCAGTCAGTATGTTCACTAGCGATGGAATGATCACTTTCTTCACTGCTCGAACAGGTATTTATTATAAAATTGTCCATGTGTGAATCAAACATTGGTTCAAATTTTCTATATTCGTCCTCACATTTTATTGAATAATCACATACGTTTTTTCCATTCTTCTGGGCCAATCATATAGATTTTTTCCAATATAATTTCTTTGATTGTTGTCACATTTATTGCAACATTTTTAATCGCTTACTTATCCTTTAATTTGAGACCAAATGTTTTCAGTTGAATTAAAATCCGGCTAATATGGTGGCAATCGTAATAATTATGGTATGACCATGTTCTTCCATAATGCGATCAACAGCAAAGTCTGAGTATCTTTCTTTATATTTTTTTACAATGTCTTATAAATCGATCTTCAATGAGTTTGAGTTATGAGGAATGTTATGTTGCTGCAACCAAGCTATAATTTGTGGTTTAGTAGTGTTTGAGTTCGGGGATTAGAATTAATTATTTACTGTGGTATGGTGCATTATCTATTACTAAAACACTATTAACTGGTAGATTTGGTATGAACTGATTAAGCAGCCAATTTTGATATCGATCAGCATTGATTTCTGTATGGTAATCGCCGTCACTATCAATACATTTTTTGCAACATCAGTGCACCTGGAACAAAACCTTTTTTATTGCCAGCGTGAACGATGATTATACGTAATCCTTTCGAAATTGGCTTCTTTACACCTTTTTTATTTTTATCTGTCCAAGATTTCCCTTTTGAGTGCGACGTATGCACTTAAGATTCATCCATGAAGACAATATTTTTGCCATCGGCCCTCATCCTTTGAATTTCTCGGAGATACTTAAGCCTTTTAAGAAGAATATCATGCTTTTCAATTGGTATTTCCCGATTGCTTTCTGTTCTTTGATATCGAAAACCAATATCTTTAAAACGAAAAATCTTAATGTCTCCAGACAGGTTCACTAATGTTTCACCAAAACACCATTGACATTTTTTTTGTTCACAACCAACGTTTCGTATACTATTTATATTACAAACAACTTATTCCTCAAATGTTTAGTTTATAAACACTCGCTTTACAAACATTTATTTAGCAACTGCTTCTCTTTATAAATGTTTCGCATGATTTAATATTTAGATTTTTTTGGAAAAATCACATTTATAATACTAAGCATCATTTTGTAATACATTTTCTAAGCCAGTCACAAAGTGATCATGGTTGCAATTTCCATTTAGGTCAAATAATGTACAGGCAAATGCTGAAGTTTTTAAACCTACTAAAGTATTTTTTGTTCTATATAATTCTAGTTGTTTTTAGTCGTAGGGGGTCGCAGTTCTATCCTAACCTTTTTTTTTTTTTTTTATCTCTCTTACTGACTAAAACCACCCCGGTGTTCCGTCTCACACTTCCACCGGGGATCACGGGATCTAATGCGACTTCCGCGATCCCCGGCTAGCGCCTCTGCGGGCCACCTCGAAGTTCTAACCTAACCTAACCTAACCTTTTTTCCTAGTCGTTTCTGGCATACTTTTTTTTAAATTAAATATTTTTTGCTGATTTATAAATTAAAATTACCCTTTTGCCTATTTAATGAGTTTAATTTTTAGGAAATTGCGTAATGCAATATGTAAAACGTTTTTATTCCAAACGTTGTTTTATGGAATAACATGAATAAAAAATGAATTGTTTGTTAAATAATAGGTTATTAAAAAAAAAATGGATAATTATTTTCTTATGTGAAATATTTGGTAAACTTGTTGTTGTTTAATGATGAAATAAAAATCATGTTACTTGTCAAGTGAACATTTTAAATTATTTTTTGGTGAAATGACTGGACACTCTCCAGACAGCCTCCAAATTGGATAGCCTCAACCAACTTCGATTTTAAAGTCCTCAAACAAGGTAATTCCTCGAAGCGTAAATGAAAATCGTAAATCATGTTACGTATGACAGAAATATGAGGGAAATTGTTTGGTCTTTTTTACTCTTTTTGGTGATGGGCAGGGAGCCAATTTATCTTTTTGTCATTTTCTTTTACATTATTCTTTACAGTTCCGACTGAAACACCACAAGCATCGGAAACACGTTATTGAACTTTTTGAAAATAACCATTTGTTTCTTTCTTGAAATCATCGGCTTATTGTAAAAAATACAAGTATACGCTTAAAATTATCCGTCGTGCCTGCGAATTTTGTAGCTTTACTCCCATTCAAAAACAATACATTAAGTTAAAAGAGTATTAACTAGGTACTCTACATATATACTTCCAAGTTGATTGAGAGCGTCCGGTTTGCAACAAGTGCAAAGGGCAACTGATCGAAATCCGACGACTGACGAAACACGAAGTTTGCCGAGGGACATTAAGAAAATCTGAATTTATCGATAAACCTGTGTTTCAGACTCTACTGGATCTATGACCACTAGCTTTAATTTGTTACTATTTAGGTTTGGATTGTGGGCGTACTTTGGATACACACCTCTGCCAAACCCTTCGGGAAATACAACCGTGATGTTATCTAATCATTAGGAAGGTCCCAAAAAAGGAGCGTCACTATCCATCGAAGTGGGTCGTTATATTCCCAAAACAAACAGACACTAATGGCTTGTCAATTATGGAAAACAAACTTTACATTGAAGTAGTTCTTCGAAAAATACAACAATTCCTTGCCGTTCCTAGTTTAAGGGATATGGGATCATGCCTATATTATATTGGATTAAAATTATGTCATGCCTTTCCTCGCCGAAAGGCTGAGTGGGTACTGTATTTCGATTTTGCTATTTGGCTAATCTAATTACCTTTTTATGAACAGCTCTAGAAACAAGACAAGTACCAGGAGTACATAAGACGTACCTATGTAGTCAGCTGTGTTCTCAGTGCTGGACATAAATATTTTGCGGGTTGAGGCGGGATTTGATCCGCAGTTCCAGGAAATTCTCTTATAAAGCATTTTCCCAAGCTGGCCAGTAGCAAAGGGACCATAACTGCACATTGGTTATTAACCTGTCCTACATTTATGCTGGAAGAGTGAGTATTAGTAAAGTGATTTTCATTTGTTATAATAAAATTAACCATTGAATACATTGTCAGTAAATATTTTTAGTGCAGCCTGTTCTCGATTTACGTGTTGCGTTTAAAAAAAAAGTGATTCTTTGAATCAAATCATGCCAACTTACGAAAATAACTTAGAACCTTGTTATATTATACGATGCATCAAATTAAAATATTGAGTGCTCTCATGTGGTAAAAAGATATTACAGTTTTAAGGGTCCAGCACATGAAGCCTGCAAGGGCACAGCAGTTTTGCAATATTACATGTAAACTTATATACATTTTAAATAAATCTGTAATCTAAAAGTAAAGACTTTATTATGTGGCAATGTCCAAAAGTGATCAACGTTTTCATAAGCGTACGTATTATTTATGGCCATATACCAAAGTAAGTTCATCAATGAAATCGCTCCAGTCTTGGAGCATCAAACATATATCATAATGTTTGAAGAGGCAAATGGATGTCTCCTTTGGCTAGAACCTAGCGCAGAAAAGCTAGCAATTACTTAGTGTTTAATTAATCATGACACGTATTGCTTGCATATACAAACTGTTTACTTAGTACACACGGCTACATATCAAGCTATACATGTCCAGTATAAGCTGACCTCTCATTGTATGCAAATCTTATACAATATATAAGATCAGCTTATACTGGAAATGTAAAGCTTTATATGTAGTCGTATGTAAACAACACCGCTAATTAGGCTAAGCAACAGCTGCTCGCTTACTTACTAATTAGCCCCACTTTTACTTGATTTGTATGTATAAAAACCCAACAACACCCACTCATTGTGATAATGTGATGAATCTTAATTGTGTAGAATTATGAAGTTTGGAAATCGGCGCGTAAACCAGGACAGATTTTTGAAAATCTAAGTAAGAAGAATAAACGAAGTACGAGGTCACGAAAGAAGTCGCCGGAATCAATAAGATAAGTTCTACAATAATCATTTATCCAAGAAAGAGGAACAGGAAAATTGCCACACGTCTAAGTAACGAAAATATTGGTCTAAGTTGTCTATTTCAGAACGGGCCAAACTAAAGCCATTAGGAAAACTTCAGCACAATATTGTCATTCAGTTGTGATGAAGTTTTCCATAAAGTAACTTTTTGCTGCAGAATTTAATTGCTTCTATACCTTTGTACCTACTGAATTTAAAAAAATAACAATGATTTGTGTTTTTACCACAAACTGTGATTTTCAATCTATATCTACTGCTAATACACTAAGGAAGTACGCAGTAGATACAATGTAGTTAGTTGTTTTAAACTTACGTTCCAGAACCTAAAAAAAAAACCTTTGCAGAAGCAGAAAATACCTAACAGAATGACGAAAATAGGAACTACATTTATAAACGACAAAGGGCTCTAGATACCTAAAGGAGGTTTATCACAGAATTTCTGGAATTTCGGGGACCGACAAACAGACATTTAGGTAGGATATTACTGCGAAATAAACTTAAAAGCACCACAAAGGGTACACCCGACTGTCTATCTAAACTTAGTTCCACTGAACCACTAGCTGCTGGTTACTATTTCTGGACGAAAGTGGTTAAAACCTCGACGAGAACCAACATCACATCGTTGGTCACGAACACAGCTGCTTTTACAGCGTCAGTGACAGTCCAGGATGGCTTTAGTTAATAGTTTTCTTCTTTAAGGTGACTGCGCAGTTGTAGCCTGCAAATTTCAAATTTTCTTACATTTTTTGCAATTTGCAGGTCAGTGCCAGGTTGTATCTTGATCAAAATATGATTCACGACTTTAACAGATATGTATTTACAGAATTATAATAATTGGAATCTTTAATTCATCTCTCTAAGTTAGATTTGTTTCATAAGAACGCCGGGGTTGGTCCGTGGATGGGTGACCATATTTAAATACAGATAAGATAAAATAAGATAAGATATTTTATTTGCATAAAACATGGTATACAAGGTGTTATTAAAAAAAATATTAGATCGAACATGTTTTGCTTAATACTAAAGCATGCAAACTTACTTACTAAAGCTGCGTTATGACATTGAAATATATTACAGTGAATTCATATTAAAAAAATCATTAAGGTTATAGAAATTATTATCATTAAGCCATTTATATAATTGAATTTTAAATAATTTACAATTGAATATTTTAAAAATTTTTGGTAATTTATTATAGAGACGTACACACATAGCCAGAGAGTTTTTATTATATTTCGCTGATCGAGGCAACACATCCAGCACAAGTCTGTATTGGTCACGCCGACTTCGAGAGCTTACTTCCTCTGCCGTTTTAAATAGTTCTTTGTGTTTTTGAACGAACATGCATGCTTCATATACATACAATGAAGGTAGCGGTAGCAAACCAAGCTCTTTAAATATTGGTTGACATGATTCGTCAGATGGAATCTCGTATAGAGCTCGCAAACATTTCTTTTGGGCGACAAATGCCCTATTGTGGTCAGTACTATTTCCCCACATCATTAGTCCATACCGTAGTGAAGACTCAACATATGCGCGATATGACATCACAGCAGTTTTTATATAAGTGACTTTTTTTATTTGTCCCAAAGTATAGACTAGAAAATTAATAAATTTAATTTTATTACATACAGCATCAACCTAAAGCATCATCATCCTAAGCATCAGTCCAATATGTTCGTCAATTACTACTCTAAAAACTTAGTTCGTGCCACTTGTGTAATTTTGGGAACGTCCATTTTAAAATTAAATCTATTATTATAAGATTGATTAAATTGTATATAAATATTGATTTGTTAAGATTAATAGATAAATTATTACTATTTAACCTGTTAATTAGATCGTTTATTGTTTTATTTATGTCCGTTTCATGATCCGTAATTGATTTATATTTTTTATCGGTAGTCACAATTATAGAAATGTCATCGGCAAAAAGAAAGACTCCTCCGTGCTTCAGAAAACTGTTAAGCCGTTGGTCCCGGCTGTCATTCGTGGATCTTTGACAGTCGTTACGGGTCGTCAGAACCAGAGCTCCGAAATTCTGACAACAGACTTACCAAGGGGTATCGTATTACCCAGTTACTGGATTGCGGAGGTCAGATAGACAGTCGCTCCATGTAAAATACTGGTATTTAGCTGCTTCCGGTTAGACTGGAAGCCGAACCCATCATAGTTGGGAAAAGGCTAGGCAGATTGATTGATTTAGATATAATAGGTCTTTACCTATGAAATTGCTGTTTTGTATGAAAAAATTTAAACGATTTTTTTTCATGTATTTTTTATTTGTATTAATCGAAGTAATCACCCATGCAATCAATGCATCTTTGTCAATGCAGTGGCAGTTTATTGATGCCCTTCTTAAAGAAATCAGCTGAACGGGAGGCAACAAATTCTTCAAAGGCATTTTGTACTGCCTCTCGGGTATTGAATTTTTTTCCCGCCAAGAAGTTATCCAAATTCTGGAAAAAGTAGTAGTCTGTAGGCGCAAGGTCTGGTGAGTAGGGCGGATGACGGAGAGCTTCCAACCCCAGTTCTTGCAACTTGGAGACCGTCTGCTGTGCAGTATGAGGTAGCGCGTTGTCGTGCAGGAGCAGCGGAGACGAGCGATTGACCAATGCTGGTTGGAGATATGCCAGCTTCTCCATCATTGTGTTCAGTTCTTTACAGTACACATCTGCAGTAATGCTCACCCCGTTTGGTAAGAAGCTGTGATGAATCACACCGGCGCTAGACCACCAAACAGTGACCGTTACTTTTCTAGGGGTAAGTTTTCGTTTAGGGCATTGTTTAGGTGCTGAACCAGGATCCAATCAACTTGCTGAGCGCTTGCGGTTATCAAACAGAATCCATTTTTCATCGCAGGTAACAATGCGGTTCAAAATTCCTTCATTTGTGTGTCTGTTGAGCAGTGCAAGGCACGTCTCGACGCGTACTTCGCGCTGGCGATCATTGGGTTCGTGGGGCACCCATTTGTCAAGCTTTTTTACCTTGCCAATTTGACGCAAATGGACCAATATTGTTTTGACGCTAACGTCGAAAGCTGTTGCTAATTCAGCTGTAGATTGTGTATCATCAGCTTCCACAATCGCCTTTAATTCGTCATTGGTGCCGATTCTCTTGTAAACTGAACTAAACTGACTAAACTATCACTAAAATTCCTTACTTTTTACTATGAGAATCTTAACGCTATTCTGCAATAAAAAGTCTCTAAACTTAAAAATTATTTTGACACAACTAAATCGAATTTGACAATCGCGACTCCACGTGGTACACACTTGTTTGCCCTACACCGTGAATTTTTTTAGAGCCGGAGGTGCGCAGAGGGGGCAGCCTCGACGTATTTTATATGGAATTTTTCACGTTTTGCATAGAAAATAAAAATAAAAATTACCTACGTGTTGATAATTAGGGGTATAGGGGTTGCAAAGGGGGTCGAAATTTTCATTATTTTTGCGATAGGACACACCATTTTCGAGTTATAAGCAAAAGAAAAGAAAAAAATATATTTACAGTACCGTTTTTGAATCTGAAATCGAGGTGTTCGTGTGAATTTTAGTTCATGACAACTAATATTATTCCACACCATATTTTATCGCGATTAAAAATGGTCAGATTTAGATAGAAAATTAAAATTTTAGGTGAAAAACGTCAAATTCAGAATAGCAAAATTGTCATTTTCACTAAATTAAAATCTCAGAGCCATCTTAGTGCTGTCAAACTAAAATATAGTTAAGTTGTGTCACTTTAGTCTATTTCAGAATGGGAATTCATCGTTTGACAGGAATAAACTAAATTTTAGTGATTTTTAGTCTAGTTTAGAGGCATTTGTGACAAGAGAATCGGCACCAATTGTCGACCAAAGTCTTCGGACGACCGCGAGGTTCATTTTTCAGGTCGAAATTTCCAGAACGGAAGCGAGCAAACCAATAACAGGTGGTGCGTTGGTTTGTAGTGTTAGCTCCGGAAACGTCGTTGATGTTGCGTGCCGCTTGTGCCGCGTTGCTGCCACGACGGTACTCATATTCCATAATTACTCGATTTTTTAACGTATCCATGATGACGAAAAAGATTGAAATGCGATGAAAATGTAACACTAATCAATAAACAAATGACTACTATTGGAAAAAAAAAACATGTTTTTAAAATTTTATTTTAATTAATTTGAAATTAGAATTCTTAGCCAAACAAAAATTATTTTGATTTGAAATGGCCAGTACTGCAGAACGGCAATTTCATAGGTAAAGACCTAATATTTAACTTTCTAAAGAACCTTGTAAGTTATTTTTCACTCCTGAAATCCTTTCATCTTCAAATCAAATCAAATCAAAATTTATTTATGAACATAAGTACATAAAAGGCCTTAAAATATACGTTTTAGCGTGATCTTTATGTTCTACCTATGCAATTGGTATACAAATAATCTTATAGGTAAGATAAGACATTTAAATAAACCCTTTTTACAGCCCGTTCAACCGATTCTGACTTCACACAGTTCGCTAGCTTTCTACAAACAAAAACCACATTCCTTTTTTTATTTAAAATGCAAATTGTTAGAATATTCGAATGGCTGTTTTCTTAACAGCCTGTACAATATAAGGTCGCTTATCGCATCAAACGTTACAATACCTAGGCTGAGTATTCGAGGGTGTACGCATAATATCCGTATATTATACGGATTTTAGTCAAAATACTTGTCTGAAACCCTTGACGCATTTAATTCCCTAAAGTCAAGTCAAGATTCCCTACATGCTTCGCGTGAACGATTAACCCTATAAAATAGACAGATAAAGTTAAATGAGATTTGAAAGCACTGATAGGTACTGGAATAAGCATGTCTATTCAAACTGTAAGCTTTAACAACTGCAATAATTGTCAACATAAATAGAGCCCATTAAATTCCTAATCAATAATGCATTTTCCAATACCATCCAATGTTTCTAATGCATAATAAATCACATTTTGCCGCAAACAGTGACCGACAATGTTGGCCATTACAGTGGGTTATTATAATGAAGTATGTTGGGTACAGTCGGGGAAATTAATTGTTTAGCAAATTAACACCCTACGTCAATTTGCTCTGTTAAGTACAGACAGACATTTTAATTTTCATACAACTGTCAAAGAATGACAAATGTTATTTTTATTTTTTATACGTTGTTTTTTACACTTGGAATTTCTCCTGTATTGTGGGTGCGTTTTTTTACAAACGTTTAAACTCACATACAGCCAGACCCGGAACAACTACTTGTAGGTCATACAAATATTTGTTCCGTGCGGGAATGGAACCCGCGACACGCAGTGCAGCAGTCAGTCGCTTAACCACTGCGCCAACCGTGCGTCAAAATTGTGATTTGAATATACGGACAATTCAAGTTGATAGTCGATTTGCTAAACAATTAATTTCCTTGATCTTCCGTGGTTATAGTGACTACCAGCAAAACGCATACGTTTTGCTGGTAGTCACTATAACCACGGAGATTTAAGATTTTTAAGTAAATGAACGTCAGCCTCACCATAGTGAGGCTGACGTTCATTTACTTAAAAATCTTAAATTTACTGACACACAATCGTGGGCGTACCCAGCTTTTGGCCCAGGGGCGGGCAAATCAGAAATTTCTTAAGGTGGATCCACAAAGGTATCCCGCGAAATTCATTTTTTTAACGTTTTTTGCAAGTCAGTGTCAGATTGTATCTTGATTAAAATATGATTCGCCACCATAACAAATATGTATGTACAGAATTATACGTTAATTATATATATATAAATTATATTAATTATACGAATTATGATTACAATTCTGTAAATACATATTTGTTATGATCGAGAATCATATTTTGATCAAGATACAACATAAAACTGACCAAGGACTGACCGAGCAAAGCCCATTTAACCTGTCTTTAACCATTATTGTTCTCAGCCATGTTTTTCGCGTCTGAGTGTTCTGAATGAATTGTATCAATAGAATAGGGCATTGCTAAAAAAAATACAGCGCGGTTTTTTCTAAGATTAATGCATAATATATTGTAATTGCAAAGTAAGTCTTAACGTGACTCTAACATAACTTTTATCGACAACAGTAGGCCCTCCATATGGGGGGGGCCGGGCTCGGTACGCCAATGCAGACAACGCACAGCCTGAACCGCTAAGTCTAGCTAGAAACACGGCACACGAGTTCCATATATAACGAAGGAAAGCAACGCACTTTTTTTTCTTATTTTAGTGTGATTTGCAATAGAGAAATTGATGATTTTTATGATTATAATTATATAAATAAATATTTGATACGGGCGCGAATCATATTTAGATCAACATACAACTTGACTGCGGCTACCCTGACGCTTTCGCCTTAAATGATTTATTCCTATGATTGGTCCTAGGAGTTTGATTGCATCTTCTATTGTTCAATTCTTAACCGCAGTACCTTCGTTAGGAATTGCCGTCATCATCATCATCATCACTTCAGCTGAAAGACGACCACTGCTAGACATAGTCCTCCCCCAAGCACCGCCACTTTGACCGAATTTCCATAGTACAAAATAACTCCTTAATAAACAAAGTGTGTGATTGTATGGCAGTAAAATCTCATACTTTCGCCTTTGGGGGATACAACCCAGAACAGACACGAAAACCATGGCTTCACTAGTCCCTGGGTAGTTTGGTCCTATATTGTAGTTGTAGCATGTACGGTCGACTAATGAAAACCTTATCGAAACTTAGAACTTTGTCATATTATACGATGCACACGGTGACATCGAAAATGTAACGCATTCGATCATTTGACAAGTAACGAATTTTAATGTGAAAAAGTCCAAACGTTTTCGTAAGGTGATCGTACGATACAACTTTAGCAGAATGCAGAACGTTTGCCGGTAGCCGTTAGCGCGAGCATGGGATGTGTTGTAAAACTCATTTAGAACTGCCACCTGCAGTGGTGGCACAAATGTGCCCAACAACACACAATGTGTGTGTGTTGTGCCCATTTCGTGTTTTAGGCCGTTTACACAGAAACACGTGATGAATGTATTTGTTCAGCGGTTTGTGTTGTAAAGCTTTGTTGTACATGTAGCGTTGTAACAAGTTGTAACAACCTTACTTTATTTAATTACCTTCAATTTTTGGGGTTCAGTTATTACGTAGGTACCTAATCACTGAGAGTGAGCCATAATCCACCACGCGGGCCCAGTGCAGGTTGGTGGATATCACATGTCTTCGATTGGTTCTAGAACATGCCGGCTTCCTCACTATGTTTTCAGTTGTGATGAAATAAATTACACGAAGTAATGTACCTGTCTGGGTTGGAACCCACGACCTACGACATGTAAGTCGGGGCCGTTACCACTGGGCCACCACTGCTCACATTACTCGTGCACTGCTAGGATAATCAAATGCCCGGAAAAGACGTTCTAAGAATTCTCTAATGTATTTATAAATTAATCCTATTGCAAATTTGCCTTAATTAGATCGGAAACGTGATCTCTTCACTACGTAAAACAAGCTATCGCAAAATAATTTAAAATTAAACATGTGAACATTGTGGTACCTACACGGATACACTTATATTTCCAAACAATGCACATCATTGCTAATGAACCATGTGTTTCAGAATTCCGAATGCAGTCCAAAAATTGGTCATTAAGTTTTCAGCACTGACAATAACTTTGACGCAAATTGTATGCGAATCATGGATTTAAATCGGATAGTATTATTTCTATCAGACAAATAGGCTTTTACTTACGACAAGATGTGTGCCCAATGGTATTTATTATCGGCAAATGACGAACTTCCATACAAAGCTTTATTCCCTATTAAAGTATTTTTAAATATTGTGAATGGTCAAAAATTTGATAAAATTGAATTGCGTGGGCTACATTAACACTGCTCCCAATCTGGGAATAAATCTAGAAAAACACAACAGTTTTTTTTTTTACTGTGTCCCTTTGTTCAACGTATCTGTGCGCGCTTACAGTTTCACCCGATCTCATTATGTCGTACAACTATAATTCATGATTCTTGATTTACAATAGGAACAAAACATGACCCAGTTTCCTATGAGGAATTTCAATTAAAATCTATGTTGTATTCGTCTCTTTTATGAACTTTTCTATTGTTATTTGACCTGTATAATTACTTTTTATACTGGTTTTATGAACTTAATTTCCGAGTCGCATAATTTATGAAAAAATAAAATTGTACGTGAAAATTATAACAGCTGCGTATTTTCCCTTACAAGAAGGACGAAGGAAATTAAAGGTTTATTTACAAAATATTACCTACACAGTGGCGGATACTTATGCGGGGCGCGGAGGAAAGGGCATGCCAAAAAAAAAGTTTTTAAAACAAATAATATATCTACTCATTTAGATAATAGCCATTATAGAAAGTAGCCACATGTTGATGCTGTAAACGTGGGTCACGTATTTTATTAACTTATTGCCGAACGTCGTAGTAAAATTCATATTTTATTATTTTCTAGTTGTTTTGTTATGGGTAGTGTAAGCGAAGATTATTGTCTGCTTCATAAAAATGTGCATTACTTTTATAGTAGGTAATACTTTTTAATATTTCGGTGAGTACATTACTGGTGAGCTATTGGGAACTACGATTCTAAGGAGAATGGAAAGCCTTTCTCTATCACTGGATAACTGTGTGGGTATAGGCTGTGATGGTTGCTCGGTTAAACTGTCATAATTGAAAGGACCTGTAACTACAATTAAAAAAAATCTATCAAAACGCAAGTAGCACCGGGTCGAAGTCATCAGCTCAACCTCGCTGTCTCTCGCAGTTGTTAGAAGTGTGAGAAACGCACTTAGTACTATTGAAGAAGTAGTAGCGTTCATTACAGCGTCTAGCAAGCGGTTCGTTCGAAGAGTCGCCTAAAACACTCGCTGCAGTCACATTGTCAAACGGGATTTATTGAGCGACATGTTATCATGTGCTGTTATTCAATTCGCAGCATTCGGAATAGTTTGTAAAGTTCTTAAAGAAATACATTGTTGGAGAGACAGAACAACAGCTGCCAAAGTCAATTGTTCTCCTTCGAGCTCTCTCTAATTGCGAGTTTATTATCACGCTGTTTTCAGTAAGTGATATTATGAGTATAACATATTCAGTCAGCAAAATCTTACAAGACGTCGAATTAGATTCGACGCTCAAGGTGTACGACGGCATGAAAGCTAATGCTGATAGCCACTTTGTTGTTCAAGAGGCAAAGGCAGCTATGGAAGAGTTAGACGTTAGATGAGTGTTCCTCGTCTTACAGGGAGGCAAAGCCCCAGGGAAAACTGCGATAATAATGATGACGCTATCACATATTGGAAAAGAACTGTTTTTATTCTAATACTGGACCATGTTACCTCTGACATGAGAGATCGTTTTTCTGAAGGAAATATTTATCATTTAAAATTCAACATACTTTTGCCCTCACAACTACTAAAGCATGACGGTAATGATCTGGTACATAAATTAAATCAGTGCAGCAGCCAAACAGAAATGTCGTTCTTGGAAGAATTACCCTTTGTGACTGATTGTGAAAAAGACTAATGGGAGAGATTCTCCAATACAAGTAAACGAGCATAAACGCCCTTAATGATCTTGATTCTGTTAACAGACAACACTTGCAGCGTTGTCTGTTTGTCCCAGATGTGACTATCCTACTTTGCACACGCTGTACAAAATATTTGTTTGTCTACCTGTATCTATTGCTACAGTAGAAAGAAGTTTTTTAACATTGGGGCGTACAAAGACATGGCTGAGGTCGACAATAAAGGAGGATCGAGTTAATCGCTTGTTGAACACTCACCTTGACATTGATTGTCCTATCGACTATGTAATAAACAAATTTGCTAGAAAGAATAGGCGCATGGAATTCATCGTTTAAAGTAGAGAACTCAAATTGTTCCTTTTTTATATCATGAGATGGCATTGTCTTGTATGTGCATAAACAGTTTAAAAAAAAAAACTTAAACTTTGTATGTGACTTGATTATTTTGTCATCATGTTATTAGTTATAACACAGTATAACGTCCATAGCTCAATATGTCTTTTAGCGCCCCCTTCTTGATTTTTTTCTGTATCCACTACTTACAATGGAAACAAATGAAAGAAATATTTTAATTTCGGTAGAGGTTTTCATATCTTTCGTTAACTGCTTCCCTCAAGGTGTAAAAGAAAACACTTACGAGTACTTCAAATGCCAACACCTTCAGTCCCCGCACCTGAGCGAATTCTACAAATAGGGTAGTCGACCTAATTTTGGACATACCTTCTGTATTGACTGAAGTGAGAGCATTTTTAGGGCTGCTCTTTCATCGTGGCAGCCCTGTATATTCAGCCCCATAGAGATGTCAAGTCTCAAGAATTGTGTGTATTTATCATTAATTTTATATTTAAAAACACTTACTCAAGATAAAATATATTTTTCTGTACAAAAAAAATGTGGTAGACAAAAAGCCTCGGAACTAAAATTGAGAAAATAATTTAGGTCAGTTTACCCACATAATGTGTTTCCTTAAAGCCAGATCAGATAGTAGGACCCCCAACCCGAAAACAGCTTATCTCGATTTCATTACGATCCTTCAGACTGATTTCAAGATTACCTAGAATAAATTAAATAACTTTAGCACCTAATGATATTAAATATGATTATAAATTTCAACATAATGGTATTCTATCTATAGTAAATTAAAAATAAGTAAGTAAGTAATCATTTATTTACAAAAACTTAGGCTAGGTAAACATCAGTGCTGTTTAAATGGGATGGGTTTGGCTATTACAAAAGAGTAAGACCCCTGCCCTTCAAACTAGGAAAATCCTGTAACTTGAAGGACAGTGTTCTTTAGTGGGATTGACACCTTTTTACAAAATATTTATAATTGCATAATAATTCTGATGTTAACATTTTATTGGGTGAGTTCAATGGTTAATTGTGTGTGTGTTTATGTGTGTGCGTGTGTGTTTGAGTGTGGTATACTTAGTAAAAAACAATCTGTCGTGGAAGTGAAGTGAAAATTTTTGTATTTTAGTCGTTAATTTGTAGAATAAATGAGTTCCTCTGTATCGGAATAGTTTAGAATTAAGAGAAAATCCAACAATTTTCTTTTCAATTCAAAATTATTAAGATTAAATATCGCTGTCTTTTACATAACAACAAAATTCGTAAGAGACGGAAAGAAAACCCTAGGGCCTGCGCCTACTGCAGGCGGCACGGCTTGCGACAAGGGATTTTAATGCTACGAATAAGAATATAACTTAATAGTATGACAATAAAATTGAAATTTCTATGATAGTCATCGTAGGTCTAAAAACAAAGCTGTGATATTTAGGCATGCCGTGTCAGCATTCTTCGGAATGCCTCGGCAGCCTTCGGGATGCCGAAGCCATCCCGAGGTGAGACGCAAGGCAGCGTTACGACAGTTCTGATGATGAGTTACTGTTGTAAAAAGAACGCACTAGCACGATGTATACTAGTAAGGATGCCATGGCATAGTTGCCGTATATGCGTGCATGTAGTAATGCCGAAGGATGCCGTGCCGTGCCCTGCCGCCAGTGGGCACAGGCCCTAAGAATTTGAACAATTATTTCTGTTGAGTATTATTTCTTCAAATCACTAGCAAAAAGGTAACTTCTAGTCAAACGTTTACCATCGTTGAACTCCTCATCGCTTGTAACAGTATTCTAAAATTAAAACATTAAAATACTCGTACGTAGCTAACATAAGCAGCTTTGTTTACACCTTATACAATGTGCTAGTTTATTTAAGGAACATCATTCTAAGGTAAACGATACCCGTACCTTCACAGTCGACCGGGTAATATGGGCTAATCATATTAGTTAGCGTTGACCGCCGGGCAGGATTTTACACTAAATTAGAGTTCTTATGATAAATATAGCCCTGCTATCGGATTACTCTTCCACTAACTATGGGTAAAAATTTGTGAAGATGTTGGGATGTTTCTCACTGAGTGTGCATAAACGGCTGAATGCATTTTGATGTTTGGCACACGAATCATATCCTGGACACATCTTCTATCTGTATATAAAAAACTTTTTTTATAAAAAAAACAACCAACTTCCAAAAAGAAGTTTTTAATTATCGCTTTTTAGTGGGTCAGTTTGTAATTTATCTAAGTTACAATAGCCTAATGTCAACTACTCATCACCTTTTACAAAATATTGCTTTTCCCGATGCAGGGGCGTTAATCGTTGAAGAGTTCTCCTGGTACTTCAACATCAGCTCCACTTCTCCATATGCATTATGACGAGCATAAATTGCTTGGCAACCATAGTAAAGTAACCAAATCGCAACCGGTGAAATATTTATTATTGAGCAGTTCCAGTGGCCATCTATGGTCTTCATCATCAGTTTCACGTCACCAAATGGTGCTTTCCAAGAGCAACTGCACGAGTAACTATAAAAAATACCCAAACCGCTATAGGCGTGCCTATAATATTTGAAGAGTTCCCTCGATTTCTCCAGGATCCCATCATCAGATCCTGACCTGATGACAATGGGACCATATCGAAAGTATACTACTTCAAACAAAAAAAAATTTGCAAATCCGTCTATATAATTATGACGGAGTCCGGATGCCCAAACGAACATTAAAAAAAAACATCCGAATTGATTACCTTCTCCTTTTGGAAGTCGGTAAAAAATAAATTGCCGTGCATTAGTCTCGCAAAAACTCAAAAATGGTTGGACCGATTTTTGTTTTGTTCGCCTCAATACTGGGGTGGTTTAGAAAAAAGAAACTTAAGAATACCCCAAAGGAACAGCCAAAAAGCGAAAAAATCTAAATTTTTGTCTCACGTGGTCCGAAGTTCACCGAGTCATTTAGTACAACAATATTAACTAACACGTAGGTACCATACAATTTATCCAAGTGATAGTGAATCTAATCAGATGCAAGGCATCAAATTAAAAACACCTAAATTAAATGGTATTTAGTATTAACCTCCATCAGGCTTCATAAATGAAGAGATTAATAACAGATTATTAATGTACCTACATTATTAAATATTACTATTTTACTGTATAATGTCGTACATAAGTACAGTATGCGTAACGCATTGCTAATACGCCTAATATACCGCTAGGGATTATAGTGAACCGAATTTTCTACTGCCGCAGTAGTATGTAACTTTATCTACTCACGCACTCGTGACGTGTTCCATTCACCTTTTAATACTGAAAGCATTCTTATTTTTCCATTCAATGATAATTCCATACGAGGTCGATTAAATATTCATAATACATAATAGGATGAGCAAAATCCCCAGCGGTATATTAGGCGTATTAGCAATGCGTTTCGCATACTGTACTTATGTACGACATTATACAGTAAAATAGTAATATTTAATAATGTTGGTACATTATTAATCTGTTGTTAATGGTTCACTAATGTTTCACCAAAATACCATTGACAAATTGTTAGTTTTCAAAATGTTTTATTTTATAAACACTCGCTTTACAAACATTTATTTGGCAAATGCTTCTCTTTACAAATGTTTCGCATGGTATTTAATAATTTATACATTTTTCATTAAATGTTTAGATCCTTTTGGAAAAATCACGGTTATACTAATATCATTTTATAATAAATTTTCAAAACCAGTCACACACTTTGTGACTGGTTTTGATTATTTGGTAATCATGGTTGCAATTTCCATTTGGGTCAAGTAATTTACAGGCAAGTTCCTTAAACCTAATATAAAGTGGTTTTTTTTCTATACAAGGTCCCATTAAAATAGATGGACAAATTTTAACACAGCGTTCAGTACGTCTAACCAAAGAAATCCATTTTTCATCATCCATCCAATTCAATTTTGGGTAACCAACGTTTTTAGCGTATTTTCGAGTAAAAATCTAACTAGTTCGGTTCCGGGTAGCCTACTAAAATAATATGTTGTTTTTTTGTTAGCACAAGCTACAAATTCAAAACAGTCTGGCAAATAATAAATCAAGGAAAATTTACAACATAACATCACGCCTGTAATCCTGTAATATAGTACACCCACATTTCGCCAGTTAAGTTTAAGTCCCATGTAATAAAGGGCGAGTCTATTGCCACCAACCGGACACAAATCCAGACTCCAGGCTTCCACTGAGAAATTCCAGATAGAAAAACCTAATAACACTTTGCCCGACCCGGGAATCGAACCCAGGACACAATTACGGACGCGAAACAAATTGCCAATGAATTTAATAATTATTTTATTAATAAAATACAACCTACAGCTTATTCTAGTAACAAAACTACGTTGCCTTCCCTTTATAATAAGAATTCGATTTTCATGGCTCCTTGCACACCACAACAGATACTAAAAATTATAATGGCCTTAAAGAACACAAATAGCGTCGGGTACGATGGCATATCTACCAAAATACTAAAAGCAGTAGCGTACGAAATAGGCAGCCATTTGGTTTGACAACATGGTTGGCGCAGTGGTCAAGCGATTGACTGCTGCGCTGCGTGTCGCGGGTTCGATCCCGCACGGAACAAATATTTGTATGACCTATAATTAGTTGTTCCGGGTCTAGCTGTTTGTGTATGTGAGTTTAAATGTTTGTAAACGCACCCACAATATAAGAGAAATTACTAGTGTGGGGCAATGTTAAAAAAAAATATATATTAATCTTTCGATTGTCGCTAGCACTTACCCTGACGCAGTAAAAATGGCGATCGTTAGACCAATATTTAAGTTTTTGACAAATTCATACACAAGGAATTAAACGGTTACAAAGAAAAAAAAAATATTATGTAACGAGCAAAAAGGATTTCGTGAAAATAAAACTATAAGTATGGCAATCTACGACTTTATACGAGTATACACGATATTGACAAAGATGGACAAAAGAACACCTGTATGTACTATCTTTTGCGACATGACGCAAGCGTTTGACTACGTAAATCATGAAATTCTAATTAAAAAACTGGACGCATATGGAATAAGAGGTAATTTACTTAATTTTATCAAATCTTATTTAGACAATAGAGAGCAAAAAAAATTGGAATGCAGATCAAAATGTCTGTTCAAAAATTCAGACACACTATAATAAGTTTTTTACGATAAAAACACTATCAACTGACGTTTGAACGCATTGATAATTAGCTCCTTCCAACGCTTAGGTAGCTTGTTAAATATAGTTGGAGCTATACAGATGATACTTTTGCGCATGAGTGCAGTTTTAGCAGGAAATACGCGAATTATGCTCAGATAGCGTCTATTAAGTAGGACAGCGTCCTGTAAGCTTGGATATAATTTGGGATTCGCTTTAACAAACATTACAGTTTCAAGGATATATAGACAAGGCAAAGTTAATATCTTGTATCTTATAAAATACGGTTTCCAAATATCATCAGTCTTTAGCTTAAACATTGACCTAATGCATCTCTTTTGGGGCTTGAATGCGATGTTGAAATCGGTAGAATTTCCCCAAAAGATTATGCCGTATCTTAAGTGAGACGCAGCTAAACCATGGTAGGCCGCAATTAAGGTGTCTACATTCACGACCGCAGCTAGGGAATGCAAGGCAAAAGCAGAACTACAATTTTGTTTGCGGCTGTTCTTATTTAGCCACGAGTCCCTACATATACACATATTCAGGATGGATTTTTGAGATGGGGCAGTAAGGACAGCTTTTCTAAAAAAGCTTTTTGAGATTTTTGACTCAAACCTCTATTGGTCCAATAGAGTTGGATCGATAGGCATCAAAAAAAGTTTTTGTGAAAATTGTCTATTTTCTTGCTGACTGTCGTCAACGGTCTTTGGAGACTGTCCTTGACTTTTTGAGACATTTTGTTCTGCTTTCCAAAAAAATGTCTCAAAAAGTTAAGGACACTGTCCTAAGACCGTTTTCTTGTAGCGACAACGATTAACAAGAAAACGGTCATCTCAAAAATCAACCCTGTATAGCCAGTAGCATACTCTGTTAATTTTATACCATACTATTTCGGTAGGTACCATATTCCATTACCGTTTCTTTTCCGTACCAGTCATAAAATATCGTCTTATTATTGTTTTAGAGGGCACCGCTGTTTACAAATGTCAAACACAAACACTACCATTCCTTACGAAATGCTACAATTATTGGTGAGTACCACGGCCGCCCTACCTAGAACATTACTAACTTGACTTTGACATTTGTGCGTAAAACAAAAAAGAATTACCTAACTTGCTACTGTTTGAGAAGCTACATAAAGTTAGATGGAAAGTTGAATCTTTCATATAATGACGTCGTGAGTAGGTAAAGAAACGAAAAGGTACAGCAATTTTCAACATTCGCGTAGACTGCACTTGTCACCTTTTCGAACATTCATTAATTTTCATCTATAATGTTGCCAGTACGTTGTCAGAAATATAAGTCTCACGCACGGTACAAGTAAATAGATCTAAACGTAAATCCTTTCCTTTCGAGACTGTACATTATATAGGTAAGGTAAACATATTTTTCTGATCTCTCCTTTTTTTTCTTTAATGTCGAAGACCCTGATTTTTTTAATAAATGTAACTAATACTAACTTTGTCCTTTGAAAATCGCAGTCATTTTCTTTTTATGAACACTGAGCGTGCATGAAAATGTTAACAAAGGTAAATGATAAATAATATTCGTTTCCGTCGAGCACACTTTTACGAAAATTCGCTTTTTTCTCTTGAAACATGTACCTACCCAGAGGGCGCGCCACCATTGAAGTCCTGCGGAAATTTGTGGAACTATTTTTTTTTAATGCAATGACATAGACACTAGCGCCGCGTCTATATCGGACTTGAGTGGTGGCGCGGACGCTATTGTATTGTTTTACGCATCATTGAATTCTTTTCAATGCAATTTATTCACGGTGTTATCACGGAATAAACAATTAAGTACACAAACGGAGTTTTTCACGGTTGTCTAAAGAGTAATGCAGTGCAAAAGTGTCCTATACAAAACTTCTCGAACCAAATGTAGATATGGACACAGATTAATACAGATGGTTCTCCACAAGGGCGCATAAACTAATTTGATTAGCATTCGAAAATATTCTTGGAGCTGCTGAAGATTGCAAAAACTACCTTTGAATTGCATAACTTCAATCTCTTAGTATTGTATAATTGCATAGCACATGTGTGAGCACTGTGACCATGTACCTTCTATAAAGCTACCATTTACTGGGTACGTCTTTCATTGACTTGAATGTGCCCTGGCGGATGAGAGTATGTCATGCTCACTCAAATGTCTCGCTGGTGGTGGCGTATGTGTTGGATTGTTAAGAGCCCTTCAAAATGGTTGAGCTAAACGATACTGATCCATGCGTCATGTTCGTGAACGGACGCCGTCAGTAGTCATCTCTTATCTGCCACGGCTTATTTTAATTTATTTTAATTTTTGAATAGTTTTTATCTTTTTATTACGGACGCTTTTTACGTGCGCGTCTTTCTACATTATTCTCACATAGGTATATAATTTCAACATGCATGATGTAACCAATATTTTGTAACAATATTATGATTTAAAAGAGTGTCCGTGGAGTTTCTTGCCCGTTATTTTCCATAGGAACCTACGCTTTGGAATGGGTAACTAGCTTCATATTTCTGACTGACTGACCCCTTGACAATTCAAAAGTGCCTGTAAATGGTTTAATTGAAATAAATGCTTTGAGTTTGAGTTTGAGGTTCACTCTGCAAAATCATTAAAATAAAAAGGCAATTCAGCAATTCAGGTCGCACAGCGCTAATTACCTACAATTATATTCACCTAGAAGTTGCCTCTCTTTCTATCGCGTAACTCTTAAATCTTCTGACTACACACTTACACTCACTTCTGGTTACACTCACTGAATTGGCCCAACAAGTCGAGGCTGCCGTGCCGCGTACTTGTAACTTCATACCTAAAATACGGAGTGTTCACTCCGTATTCATCTGTGGTATGGGACAGCTGATTATACTATCGTAATTACGATGGATCCCATGGAGAAAGTTGTTCAGTTTGATGGTCTGTACCACACCCTTAAATATGACCACACCTTTCTGATATATGCTGTATATCTATACAAATAATAATTCGTTATCAAGCCCGCTTCATTCATCACCAAAAGTACCAACGTCTTAAACAGGCCGAGGGTCATGTCTTTTCTATAAAAATATATATTATCTTAATATTAGATAGGTAGCTATTTATTAGTTCATGATATCCTGTATTTCTGCTGTAGGTACCTATCTATACTAAACTATCACATTAGTTAACCTTTGTTCAAATACCTACTACATTATTCAACCCTCATGTTAAGGCAATCAAGCAAAACTACCATTTTGTGTAGAGGACATGCTAGTTCCCGTGGCTCTTTACAGCGATGTCAGCAGCTAAGTAGAAAAGCATGTTAACGCTATAAAAAAGCGATTTACCCAGATGGCAGCACTGAACTAAATCTATGGTCTATGTATAGAATCTGTGGTGTCAAAGCCATGCGGGATTGTGGTTAGCAACGTCGGGAGTGCCTTGTTTGACTGGCGGCCTGTGTTGGACCGATAACAATGGAGCACCCTGGAGCACAAAAGACGAGTAGCGCAGGACTAATTGAAATTAATTTTCGACGAGCTTGAACATATGCTATAAATAACTATTACCTATTCTGTATCTCGGTAGAGATTGTGTATGAACACGAGATGTTGGATTACAAAGCCATGTATTTAATCGAAACTCTAATAATTCCCATTTTGCGCTCCTAAAAATATTATTGAACACTTTATTTTAATGATTGCGCCTCATTTTGTAAACCTCAAACAATTCCTATTTTGGGGTATTAGAAAAGAAATACCAAATAGCCACGTAACTGTGACCCACTTGGATCGCTCGCCCGCCGCCGCCGCCGCTGCCGCGGCTCGCGCTTGGTTGATCACAGTTCCAAACTAGCCTAAACAGTTTGGTCGGGGTAGATACTAGCTTAGTTACTGCGACCAACTGTGACAAAAAGCCATAGAGTTAAAAAGAGGCTCAATTATTTAAAAAAGTGTGCATCATGAGAAGCGAAAAAAGTTAAAAAAAAAGGGTTCATCATTAGGAGGTTTGTAGAGGATCAGTTAAATATTTTCCGATTACAAATTATAATTTTGATTCAAATTCAAAATATTTTATTTCACATAAACCTTCAAGAGCACTTATGAAACGTCAAAAGCTAGGTGCACGATTCGCGGCAAGAAACTCCACGGTTACTCTTTTAAATATAATTGGCTTTTACAATATTTTCAAATAACAGTGTTATTAGGTATGGGAGGACAGTGTAGGTCTTTCAACAAGTACCAGGTACTTAACAGAATAATGATGGTCAACAAATCTACAGTCCGCTAAGCCTACAGCGTTCTCACATTTACAAAATAGAAAATAATCTATATAAAGATAAAACACTTAATAAAAATAAAAACGTATTTTAAAAGAAATGACGTGATTGCTATTACAACTGTAACAAATCTGAATAATTTTCATGTCCACAAAAGCCACTAATAAAGAGTTGAAATTAAATTGTAGGTATTTAAGTCAAATAATAGGATGATTATTTTTTTTTTTTTTTTTTAAAAAACGTTGCCCCACACTAGGAATTTCTCCTGTATCGTGGGTGCGTTTACAAACATATATACTCACATACACAAACAGCCAGACCCGGAACAACTACTTGCAGGTCATACAAATATTTGTTCCGTGCGGGAATCGAACCCGCGACACGCAGTGCAGCAGTCAATCGCTCAACCACTGCGCCAACCGTGCTGTTAAATTATGTCAAGGAAGAATGTAAAAAATATAAACATAGTAATTTGGGAGCAGTTACTCGTAATAGACTCTTACATAATTTGCCGTCAATGATGAAGGAATTATTGCCAAACTTCCTTGTATTCAACGTAGTCTTTAATTTTATAATATGCTTTCTTGATAAGGACACATTTGATGTGGGTTTTGAACTTCGCATCGCTAAGTTCTGTAACCGACTTAGGCAACTAGTTATAAAAGCGGATACTGTTTAGAAGAAATGACTTGCTTGTTTTAGTTAATCTAAATTTGGGTATCACAATTTCACGTTTACTCATTAAAAACTCGTGAAACTTACCCATTAAACGATTTAAAAGCTGTATAAAACCAAACTTTGTAAAAAAGGGTACTATAAAATTTTAGATTATTTAGATGATAAAAAAGCTTGGGATTGAGCTGCTCGCTCTGCTAAGCCTTGTGCTAAAATCATAAAATCAATACCAGTATTATATAAACATTACATACAAAATGACATTATTACCTTGTAAAGTATTTTTTTTTTTTTCTACTTTTGTGAATGTGAGGACTATGTGGATTTTTTAATTATTATTATTTTTTCTTTCTTATTTAGTTTTAATGATGGTCTGGCAGTTTGAGTAGTTTATGAGGCCTACCCAAATGTCCTTTCTTTGGTATTGTTCGTCGAGTTGAGCTCCTTAAGTTGAGCTCCACGATTACTGACAAATGCTTGCACTGACAGGACAGGTCCACTCAAATATGTGTGGTTCTTTTCTCAAAAGACCATTTCACGGTCCTCATATGGCCTGACCAAGATTATGTCTGGACTTTAAAAGAGACTGTGACCTCTGAGTTTGTTTCGGCCTTTCTTCTCAGAGTAGTCAGATAGGAAACGCCGAACTCATCTAGCTAATTTTTAATTATTTTTTTAAGATGACGTGTAAAAGTGATTCCAATATCCTATTTACAGAATAAACTATTTCATTTCATTTCATTTCATTTCACTACGTGTATATTATGGAAATCGCTCTTATTTTGAAAAGTCAAAAATACTTTCTAAGATATAAAGTGAAGGCAGAGTCAGTATCAATTCCTTTGAATTTGTTTCTAAGGGACTCGCGAGGACCCATTTTATAGATAGCGCGGATTGCCCTCTTTTGTAAAATGAAAAAGTGTCGAGAATTATATCCGATAAGTTAAACAACAAACCCCCAATTAATCTAACATAAATTACTATTATTTTTAAATTAAAAGGAAGATAAATTATATAAGGATAAGGAAAAATTATTCAGCCATCATGTAAGGAAGGTCATTTATATAAAACTAGAAATAAGAAAGGGCCAAGAATTGAACCTTGAGGCATGCCCATTTTAACTAGAGACCCCGAGGACGTCGCCCCATTACATCACAATAATACCTATCTACTGGTTAGCAAATAAACCTCAAACATGCATTGCTTTGTAGGTGTTACACAGCTATTAATATCAAATTCGCATTTATTGAGTACTAACCTTAGAACTGGTAATACATTCGTAGATAACAGCCTTAACTACAAGGACTTAGTAGTACTGACTGGACCTACCTACTGTGAATAATAATTTTGCAAAAACACAAATTATCCTTGTCATTACGACACACAATAGGTATAAATAGTAACTCATTAATTCGATTAGAATATTGGTTTAATTTCCGTTAGTCTTGAATGCTAATTGCAAATGTGTTTGAACAAACATAATTATTAAGTATAAGAACATTTATTCTTGCGTAATAATTGCGTTGTTATACGAGCTATCGAATTAAATTAACTACAGTACAGAAATACATTCGGTAAATGGGTACAAGAATGGAGTTGAAATATTATAAAACTAGATAATGCTCGCGACTTCGTTTGCGTGATGGTCAACTATACTATGAAACATAACCTATGGCTCCGCAATATCGTAGCTTTCCAACAGCGAAATATTAAATCGGATTAGTAATTACCTCTTACAAATAAAAAAAATATTATTACCTCTCAATACTTATTAGTTTAGATGAAAAACACCTAAAAAAAATAACCTCTTATTAAAACGCTGTTTAGAAAGGATATACAAACTGTTTATGAGATAGATAGGTACTGCAATCGCCATGTGGTGTACGCTAAGAATAGCCCACCACGTGTGAGTCCCACGGTGTGGGCGCCGAGACAAGTGAGTTCTTGGTTCATGGTCACTATCAACTCGATCTGTGGCACCGTGAATAGCGCGTGTAAAAGTTATTTTTTTTACAGGGACAAATAAAATAAGCTAGCGGAACTCCGCAAACGCGATGGGTATCGATATCTAACATGATAAAAGAAAAAAAAGAAGACTTGATGATTTTTTTTCTGGGGTCAACGACCGCTGGTTGTGTAGTTACTTCAAGTATGTGTTGAGGAAATCAGTTTATATTTTATTTTATCGTGTTTAGATATCGATACCCATTAGATCTGTGGAGTTTAACCAAAAAAAACTAATATTCCAACTATACTACAAATTAACGGTCGTTGACCCAAAAAAAATAATCATCAAGTTTTTTTTTTGTTTTATCATGTTTAGATATCGATACCCATCACAGGTCTGCGTAGTTTTGCTAGCCAATTTAATTTGACCCTGTATATATATGATCTGTGTCTGAAAGTGGTTTTATCACTGAAAACAAGTGATGGGCCACAAACGATGAAACACCTACATGTGCCCTGCCGCCTGTACGCTATAGGAATTGATGGACGCTACTGATGTCGCAAAAGTCGTAATTAAGTTTTGGGCCAACTCAATATAGATTGCCATCGATACTCTGAAGAAGCAGTGGTAGCCCAGTGGTAACGGCCGCGACTTACGAGTTCGTCGTAGGTTCGAACCACAACAGCCGCTTTACTTTGTGTCAAATGTTTCATCACCACTGCTTTCAAAACGGTGAAGTAAAATATCGTGAGATAACTTATTATACGATAACTATTAACGATAACTTATTATTATATTCTAGAACCAAAAATTCGAAGACATGGGACATCTGCCAACCCTCACTGGGAAGGCCCACTCCCTCTCATCGAGAGCAGGCCTCTGTCCCAGTAGTGGGAAGATTATAATTATAAGCTCATTTATACTCTTGAAGATTGAAACAAATGAATGCTACTCAACATGTTTGCTCGTGTCGACACGAGTTAGACGACAATAGCTCATGTCGTGGACAATGGTAAATCGAAAGGGAAAACCTATGCTGATGCCCTAGAATGCAGCGGAATAATTCGCGTATCATACTCAGGAAGATTCTTAACAGGCACTACTTAAAGTCTTATGAAATGAAATGAAATGAAATTGTTTATTCTGTAAATAGGATATTGGAATCACTTTTACACGTCATATTAAAAAAAAAAAAAAAAATTGCTAGATGAGTTCGGCGTTTCCTATCTGACTACTCTGAGAAGAAAGGCCGAAACAAACTCAGAGGTCACAGTCTCTTTTAAAGTCCAGACATAATCTTGGTCAGGCCATGTGAGGACCATGTAGATTAGTGTCTGAAATGGTCTTTTGAGAAAAGAACCACACAGATTGGAGTGGACCTGTCCTGTCAGTGCAAGCATTTGTCAGTAATCGTGGAGCTCAACCCAGAACTTAAGGAGCTCAACTCGACGAACGACGACTTAAATAATGTATATACATGGCTGCTTTTATAATATCTAACGTGACGATATTATCGTAACGTGACGTCCACGGCATCATGATAAGGATAACACAGGGAAGTAAAATGTATGAAGACACAGTTAAACAGTCCACGACAACGGTATAACGTGCATGTCCACGTTATAACGTGACGGTATCATGGCCAGTGATCGGAGTAGGTAGATTGAATTGGGGTCGTTGATCCGAAACGTATATATTAATATGGACATTCCTCCGGAATTGGTTGATTATTTAAAAAAAAAACCGGAACTTAGGTAGGAATTGTATTAAAATGAGCAATATTATATTCTTCATAATTTTTTTAACGTCACACTGTCACGATTTGACACAACCCAACGACCAATCAGAACAAAGGATCATGGGTGGTGCTCTAACCGGTTATCAAAACAATGCGTACGCCCGCCGACGACATGCCAGGTAGCTCACTCGTTTACTTCGGTTCGTAGAGTGCGCTTCTTTGTTTGTTACTGTGTTGTGAAAATAATATCACTACCAACATTAACAATATTTAATTGAATCCGGAAATACCGGAATTGCTTTCCGGAAAAATGGCTTATCCATGTTATTCTTTCTGTGTGCATTTATGATACAAGTACCAAAAATCAATCTACCTACTCCGATCATTGATCATGGCACATCAAACTCTTCCGAAATCTTGCACAAGTGGTGCTAAACATCCACGGTATGCAATTTTTTTAAATCTCATTTATCGTGGACGTTAACATCAACTGTAAAATCGTAGACGTCGACGTCCACGATAACGTCACGTGTTAAATTATTTAAGCGCACATTGTCTACTACTGTAATCAATATTCAAGAAAAATAAAAAATCTATAATGTAATATTATATTAACATTTTCTGTTGACTATGTTCATTGTTCATCTGAATACTAATAACAGTAGACCAGACACATCAATCGCTGGGGATCAAATTATAATTGGATACTTACCAGGCGTTAAACGTGTTGATTGGATAATACCTGTCGTTCGTCAGATGGCATATAAAGCCACGACTAATGCATATAGGTAAGATTTACGGTCTTATACGGATGACATATGCGTTATTTTCGAACGACCTAAAGCCTAAAAGCTATACAACGTGTTCCTTTTGATATCGCATAACTCTAGGTTATTAATAAAACCATGTCAAAAAATCAACTGGCATATGAATTATATGTATTTTTTCAATTTCTCGTAGAAAATAATTCGGTACAGTCACGATTATTTACGTAAAAAACCCAATATTTTTTTTTTGGGTGGGAAATTATCAAATAACTTCTCCCGCTCTGGGCGGAGCGGGAGGGCGTGTCAGACTCTTACTGACTGAAACCCACCCGTGTTCCTTCCGTTGCCTGTACGTTGCCAGGGGCCACGGTATCCCTTTCGGACTTTCCCGCAACCCCGGCAGGCATCGGTCTTATCAGACCCCTTCACTTGCTGACATGTCTCTGAGGCGCTCGTGGAACACAACGCGCCGTCGACCCGGGCCTGGTCCTTATCGGACGGCGAGCTACCCATTGCTCACCGTCCGCAAGTACGCGTATGTAAAAAACCCTGACGTGATAAATAAAGAAAAAACATTTAATTCAGACTAGTTTTGTCCATAAAAATATCACAACGTCGTATTTTCTTAGCTTTAAATATGAATGATCGGTTTGGATGAAAATGATTTACTTTTACTTATCAGTGAAACACATCGAGAGGCTAGGACTTTTTGTATTATTTTTACTTACAGCATAATTATAACCTTACGAAGGAACATGTTGTATATAAGTGTACCTAATTGAAATCACTGAAAACCTCTAAAGGGGTCATTGTACTCATTATTATGAACAATTTTTACTGCAAACGGATCAAACCTGAAGTTGCAAAAAAAAATCTGCTGCTCTATACATTTATGTTCGCATAACTCGACAAAAAGTAGGGAACAGCTTTTTTTTCCCACAAAAAGTCGGGAACAACTAATCTGACAGGCAGATCTAACTTCACACACCAAGGATTGTACTGTGCAGTGCAACACGTTTTTATTGGGGATGCTACTTATCGAGCAGAAACTATCGAGTGTGTCGGCAACTAGGGACACGCGGGCTTAAAGTAAAGCATATGGCAATACTTGTATATAAAGACTTGAAACGTAGGTATTAAAAATGAATATTAGGCCGCGTTCACACCAAACGTAACGCTCGCTCACATTCAGCCGTCACAAGCAGCAGTCAGTCGGCAGCTGACGTTGTGATTTTAAATAAGTTTCACGTCAAAACAAAAGTTCACCGACTGCGCCGCGCCTTAAGGCCTCTGCCTCGAATTTTGCGGGCAGCGGGGCGGCAGCGGCGGCGGCGCGGGAGCGGCAGGATCTTATGCGTAAAATCAAATGGACCGGTTCTCGAAAACAGCGGCGTGGCAGCGGCGCGGGGGCGGGCAACGAGCGGTGCACTTCAGTCAAGCGGTGACCGCCCGCATTGCGCGTTTGCATTGTAGTATAGTGTTGTACATTTAATAAATCGAGCGTTAGGAATAAATTTGAATCAAAAAGATGTTGTCGCCGTTTTTCAGACATTTCGTTCGCGAATAAAAACAAATATCTCGACAACACAACCACGAATACAACACTACACCGCTATAGTGCCGCGCGATCTGCCCGCTGGTTTGGAGAACAGGTATGCGTTGCCCGCTCCGCTCCCGCGCCGCCGCCGCTGCCGCCCCGCTGCCCGCAAAATTCGAGGCAGAGGCCTAACGCACCCAATGTGTCACGCTCCTAGTACTGTTCACTGTGGCAATTTATTTCATTGTGATATAAATTCGTAATAGGTCTCTTCCGCTTACACAATGACGAGAATAAGTGATAACTGACAAGTTGGTATCAAGAGTAACGACCAGTATGTGGCTCTGACAGACACAGTTGACAGACGGGGATCCATTTTGAAATCGAGCGGAAGGTTTTTTTTTTTTCAAACATAGTTGCAGAATGGTGGAATGGTGGAATAGTGGTGGTTGTGGAAAATGTCGTGAGGAAAGTTATGAGTATGAATTTGATGGCTATAAGAGAAGGGGAAGACCAAAGAAACGATGGATGGACTGTGTGAAAGATGATATGGATAGAAAGGGGGTGACTACCGAGATGACGACTAAGAGAAGTATGGAAGAAAAATACATTTTGTGCCGACTCCAAATAAATTGGGTCGGCGCAAAATGTTTATGATAATGATAAGGGGAGGAGAATGATGATTGGTTGCAAAATGGTCAACCTACAAGTCTCATCTTTTCTTTCTTTCTTTCTTTATATGACATTGATTTCATCTTCAAATAGGGCTATTCATATTTTCACTGCTAAAGAATAAAGGATGACTCCCAATAGTTTCTGCAGTGAATGGCCGGACGGAATATTCCCATCCCCGGCCTTCCACATGGCCTTAACTTCGCCCAGAAAAATAATTATGATAAAACATTTTAAAACGATATATCTTTCACTGGACAAGTAATTACAAAAGATGTTGGGTGCCGTATAGCCCTAGAGCACTCCACAGGAGTTCCATAACACTTTTGCAAAACATAGTCAAAATTAACAAAATATTATACTTAATCACGAACAAAACAATTACTGTTATATACAGAGTTACCGATCGGCACAAGTATGAGTTAGTTCTCGCAAACCAGCGATGCGTTACCATACTAGTTATTATGTAACATTATACTATATTGTTAGTAGCTACTGATTATGCGAATTACAATTCATTAGTGCTTCATTGTGTCGTATTAGTGTCAAACATCAAATGAATGTGAGCCTGCTAACCATTATAATAATAACAGGCTTTCCCAATGCCACAGTATAAATAAGTACAGTATTTTTTTTTATTCATAGAAAACGGCCTAAACGACGCGCTTCGAAATCTCAGTGTATCTCAGTACGCAACAGTATCGAGTGCGTGGCAGTTACGCACGGACGCGGAAGGTTTATGTACTGAGCGGCCGTAGGTAATTATTTCAAGGTCACTGCCGAAATTGAATACTGCTACTTATTTATTATGTGCCAATGCAGAGTAAAGAGATCCTCTTATATAAAGGAAAGAACTTCCATCCATGTTTCCAATATCAAGCCAGGAAATTGGGTTAAAGAAGGTTTCCTCACTACGGTTTTAGGTCTCTTCACCGTCGCCATTGAATAGAAAGTCACTGGTGTAAAGGATAAAATTCAGAAAATCATTTAAAAAAAATAAAACAAAGTAGGTACAGACAACAATAATAATTGTAAATAGTCGTAATAATTGACATAATCATGGCACTCGACAAACAGACGGATGCTGTGTGTGTGTGTTAGAAATAAATTACGAAGGCCACAGAAGAATGAAGCAATTCACAGGCAGAAACCACATGTCTGCGGATAACACGCTAACTAGATAATACAAGAGCAGAATCAATAACCGCGCCTGACGCGTTTTTATTAAAATTCATGCCGCCATATGAATCTGTAGGGTCATCAATCCACAAACGTGACGAGATGAATTTACAAAATGAAATATCTCATGCGAGAAAGTTGGCTGAGCAACATTAATTCCGCAGTGAAGGCACCTAAAGCAATTTCTTGACATCCCTAACATAATCGAGGTCGCCTTCATCATGGAGTTTAATCCACATTCCGAGGCACTAATTAAATTCCTTCAAACTGTCGAGTGAATCTTTTCAATTTAAAACTAGTAGACAAAGTTCTTACCAGTGGCAGCGCGCGATGCGTGTTAACTGTTTTAATGTTGAAACTCGCTCGTAGTATGCTATAACTTTTTATTATCATTTTGCTAATTCACAATTTTTATTGGTTGAATAAATGGAACAAAGTAGGTATGGAATGATGACAGTAGGGATCATTACAACGCAAGAGGGTAATAGCTGCTCTTAACACTGTTAAGAGAAAGTCATAAAATAATTTATGCTTTACGGAAAAATATTCCTTTGTGACATTATGTACTTAGATTTTTGCATAACATTTCCCAGAAATTGGACTCCTATCATAAAAAAAATAAATAGCATCAAAGCAGACTAATGCCACGTAACTGCTTTTCAATTGCAGGGCAAATAGGGTTTCGATGAAATATGCAAGAGTAAGCAGCGGTGAGCTAGACACGTACCTAAACGTGAGTTTTAGTAACTACACACATCAACACGGTCTAGGGATATTTTTAAAAAAGTGAATTACTATCAATGTGTTAATTATTTATATGACATGTATATATTTAAAAGATACGTTATTTAATATTCTACCATTTTTTAATAATGGTTAAGGTACTTCGATTAAAATTTCAGGATTTTATGGAAAAAAAATGAAGCATAGACGGAAACCGTATATGAATTAACTTTTAATTTGTGAGTAAAAACTGAAAAAAATAGAAAAATCATTTAATTTGTGTTTATAAACTTGAAGTTAGTAGTCTGAGAAAGCGCTCATGATGTTCATAACACATCGGCAACGATTCGGCATGCTCAGAACAAGGTTGTCAATGTCTTGCTGCGGAATATTGTCCCATGTCCTTCTGAGGTGCGCAAAAAGTTGATCTTCTGTAGCCAGATTTTCAGGAACTTCCTTCAGAGCTCTTCTTTGCAGCATATCCCACGCATGCTCAATGGGATTTAGATCTGGCGATTGAGCAGGCCAGTCTAAGGCCCTAACATTGTGTGTATGTAACCAAGCTGCTACCGTTCTCACCGTGTGTGCCCGGGCATTGTCGTGCATGAGCAGGAAATCTTGCCCCATTTGTGTTCTGTGGGGCAAGATTACGGGCCCCAGCACCTGTTGGACGTATCGTTCTGCCGTCATATTGCCCCGCACCCAAACGAGATCCGTCCGTCCTCCAAGACAAATTCCTGCCCAAACCATAATTGTTCCTCCTTGGTATGGGTGAACTTCCTGAGGGTTCTGAAGACGGCTCCATCGTCCAGGAACTCGCCAAACACGCGTCCTTCGTGAATCTGGATGGAAGCCGAACCTGGATTCATCCGTGAACAGCACATTGGACCATTGCTCACGGCCCCAGTCCACGTGGTTCCGAACCCATTCTAATCGTCGTCCACGATTGCCTCTCCGTAAAGGTGGGACCCGGAGTGGTCTACGAGAGCGTAGATTGCTTTCATGCAGTCGCCTTCTTACAGTTTGGTCACTCACAAGCACTTGGTGTTCCACTCGCAGCCTTTGGACCAATTGAGTCGCCGTTGCATTTGGTTGAGCTCGCGCAGTAATTTGCAAAAATCGATCTTGTCTGGGGGTAGTGATGCGACTTGGCCCCCGGTGCCTCTCCGCTACTTCACCTGTGGCACGATAGCGTGTCCACAATCTTGAAATTACATTTTGGTGGGTCCCTATGGCCTCAGCAACATTACGCTGAACAGACCCAGCTTCCAGCATTCCCACAGCTCGTAACATCTCCGCCCTCGTCAAATGTTGGCGTTGCATGGCTACAATAACTCAATTTTAACTTTATCTTTCGTTTAAAAATGAAAAAAAACTGTAACTAAACGTAATTCGTATTGTTTTCTAAATTTCGCACAAATGAAAATTCCCTCTCCTACACATCAAGACATTTTTATGCCACCGAAACAAAAGAATTTTCAAAAATTTGAATTTGGAATTAGTCTGAGATAAATTACAAACAAATCGGTGTATGAAAGATTACAATGCGGCCAGTACTTTTCGAGTTATTGAATTGAGTATGAAATATCCCTAGACCGTGTTGATGTGTGTATTAACCCTCTTTAGCTTTAACCCTTTCGCGGACGGTACTCGATCACGTGGTATATGTAGAATGACACATCAATTCTTCATACAAAATGGTTAGACGTTTATTGACGTCGAGTCGGATTTTTTCGATACATTTGGCCAATAGCGGCACTATCGTTATCTAACGTCAACGTTTATAGACGCTCAGTCATTGCCTGTACAGCAGGTCATTCTTATTGGTCTACAACGTTTATTGACGTCGAACGTCTGCAAACGTCGTGCCGTGTTTGTAGGATACTGTAATATATAATATATGCACACAACGTCTACAAACGTCGGTGACTTAGGCTCACTTGCATGGCTTACATGGCTACTAGGTGAATGATGCGTAGATGGTAACTCTGGAGTACTTTTAGATAAATGGTGTAAAGACGGCGATTTGGGTTCATTTCTATTGGGAGATAAACGGCGAACAGAATCTAAATCAAGGTCGTCTTGAGGTGAACGGTGAACAGGACCTAAATCAGGATCAGCTTGAAGTAACTGGTGCACAGGCAGCAACTTAGGTTCATCCTCATGGGCACCTTGAGGTGAACAGCGAAGAGGACGTAACTCAGGATTATTTTGAGATAAACGGCGCATAGAACGTGATGCAGATTCGTCCTTGTAGTCGTTTTGAAATAAATTTGTTACAGTATCATTAGATTGCCTTTTCAGTCGTTTAGCTAACGGAAATATTTCCGAGACTGATGAATTCGCAATTTCATAATCAGATTCATCATGTTGTTCGTTAGTACCCACATTATTCTCTGTCTCAGATAGATTGGATAGAGCCTTGGCAACTAGAATGCGAGTCTTTATCATTGCTGTCGTCAAGATCTTCTGAGGCCTCTGAATCCGATTCTGAGCTCTGACTATCAGTACCACTTGAAACAGATCGGAAACTGGAACCATTATTAGTATTTTTAGATAGTTCCTGCTTAGTATGAAGCGATTTTGACGGTGAGTTGATATTATTACCACGGCGTGCATGGGGTTGACTTGTTCGGGTCTTTTTTCTTATCAGGGCACCACCAACTCTTGATCTTTTTATTGGTAATACGAAAGACTCACTAAGGTTGCTGTCACTATAGGAATCTTCTTGACTGGGTTCATAATTATTGTCCGAACCGTACTCTCGGTCGTCTTCAAACGGGTCCCGAGCTGTTTCATCTAATAACCGATGTTCAAATATTTTCATAGATTTTTTTTGTGTTTATCCATCTAAACAAGCAAGAAACACATTGATTAGATCCCTAGACAATGTACATTATCTTTCTGCTAGATAAACATCTAGTTACAACGTTATTTAGGCAGGTACCTGCGTAAAAAATCAAAGGAGCTACTAGGTACTTACATTCTGTTATTATTACTCATTTAAAAGTCCGTTTAAAAAATGAATTATAGTAAAATATTACTCTCTAAGGATAGTTTATCTGTTTTTACATAACGTATAATAAATAAACAGTCATAATACTTACATTTTATGCAAAATCACTCTCAAAAACAACAGTAAAAGCAGCCGGTTCTCGGCGGCGCGCGCGCGCGTACCCCTAGGTTGACACTATATGACTGAGGCAACGGGAATGTAGGGACGCGGGGGCGTATCATGGCGTCGTGCGTATTCTACGTACCACCAGCGCACGAGCAGGACGTCTTCTTTTTGAAGCACCAAAAATCATAATGTAATGTGACAGAACAATTTTGAAATGTTCATGCGTTGTGGCGGAAAGACGTAGCTAGTACAATTTTGTATTGCGAGTAAACGTGAGTAAACGGTCTGCTTAAAACAAGTAAATTAAAATAGACGTGGTAGTACGTTCTGTCACCACTCGTAGCTGTCTTGGAACGTATATACACGCCACCGTCCATGAAAGGGTTAACAAAGACGAAGATTAAAAACTTGTGTTCGTTTCATGTGGTCTTAGATCGCGATATTAAAGGATTTGATGAAAATTGTGTGCCTTAAAACTAGGTTTCAGGCTAATTACTTGTTCGTGGGCATTTAAAACTATAACAAAACCTTTAATTTTTATTTATTTACGTTTGTAGATACTAACATCGCGTGCGTACCAAAAAAAGATTCCGACCCCTTGAAACGTTGCCCGAATTACAGCAAAACTGCAGCTAAAAAAATGTGCGTATGACGAGCGAAAGCCACGTCACAGGATGTCAACACTGATAAACGAGAACGACACTCACGAAATGCCGAGGAAAAAGTTGTTAGTATTTACTATTTCGTCCCCAAAAACGCGAGCTTATCCGTGAATCCAGAATCTCTTTCAGGGATTCTTTCACCAAAATTTCAAATTAATCAATTAAGCCTTGATAGAACTATAAAACACTTAATGCCTACCTCTTGTTGTTCAGGAAATATTCTGGATCATGAAAACTTGTAACGATACCTGATTGTTGAAATCGATTCTTTCATTCACGCTATAGGCACAAGGTTCACAAAATACAATACTACGTGACTTCTAAGATGTTTGTTAGGCTTCTAAGTGTTACGTTGTTAAATAACCAATTCATATTGGCTTCTCCGTCGGTAAAAAATTGCCATTTAAAGGCGTTGTATACGCACATAGGTACATCACTCCTTATCTTTAACTCAATAAGCTATTCCAGTACGTGGAGTCACGTAGTCTCGCCGTTCGTCTTCTCACATCGATGTCGGTTGGATTCCTCTTCCATGCTAACACAAGATTCTTTGCAGTCAGTGCATATTGCCTTGTTGTCTTGCTTGGCCGTTCTTTGTGCACGTCTATGCACGTCGTCCCAGTTTGGAAGTACGGCGTTCTCTTGTGAAATACACAAGTTGTTATCAGGCGTTTTTGTTCTGCATAGATTGCCATTAGAAAATGAAGAACAAAATAGATCTAATAATTATCATAATAATGAATCATGATTTATAATTAAAATAATGTTAAATGTCTTGTCTGAAACCTTTCAGCGAATGTTTAAATTGATTAATTTTTATTTATTAAATATAATTCACGATGTGTAGGTAACATTCAAAGCTTTACAAGTCACTTGGCAGGTAACGAATTTTTGCAGATATTTTTCTTTCTTATCAAACTGTTACAGTTAGAATACGTATTTATTAGAGCTATCTAACAAAATTTCTACATCAAAAACTTCGTTGGCAACCAAAATGCGGGGTTTTATCAAAAAACCACTTGACACATTTTCAGTAATGTTTTTACCTTGTTACGGGGCATGACTCTGCATACAAACCGATATTACCATGCTTATCTGCTTAACATAACACACATACATAATCAACCTGTAATGTTCCTCATGGTGGGACTCAGGCCTCTCTCTGTGATAGGTAGACTGTATTCCACCATGCAGACCCAGTGTGGCTTTGGTGGATGTCACAAAATGTCTTCGAAATTCTGGTTTTAGGATTTGATTTTCTTATTTTTTTCCTATTACAGTTCACGCTTTTACTACAAGTAGACCGTGAAGGCAGTTTATTAAAACGTTGCATGCCGTACACAATTCACTTATAGTGATATTAAATCAACTCGCACCACAATCGGTTTACGCTTGTCCTTTTTCCAATTATAGGTAATTTAATTATGCTTGAAAATGTTTAATATTGAGTAAGTTTGAATTTTGTTACTTGTGTTGATATTAATGGGAAATTGTTTGCCAAAACCTGCCACAATTGCTCTCCGAAATTGACGCGATAAAGAGCAAGTGAAAACTCTTTGCATAGTAAGAGACCTCGGCCTTGGATGGGTCACCTCAACAAAGAACTCTTCACTTTATATGATCCTCTCAGCGAAACATTAAAAACGAAACAGTTATTAATATAATTTGTTAATCTGTTAATAGTCAATGTTATAATTTGTTAATAGTCTTTTTAAGAACAACTTTTGTAAAACTTTTTAATAGAGACGAGTACCTACCTACTCTACATTTTTGTTTCCTTTATTACTTGTTGCCTTATTTTTCGACAAAATGAGACTGCATACAATACTTTTATCTTTTCGCGTCATTACCTTTCAATCGCTGACTCTAAATTACCTACCTATCGACTGGAAACAATATTAATTGTTTTTGTTCAAGTGCTATAAGTTTCTATCGACTTAAACATTTCAATGAACAAATAACTGTTATCTGAATAAAAATCGTATTTTTAGAACAACATCAAGACTTAGTAGCGGTTAAAATATTTAGACGTTACATAAAACTTGCAACAACTTTGGCTAGAGAGCCAAAGTTCCGTCGATATATATTAAATGCAGCTTTAAATTTTGCATTAATAGTAAAGTAAAAAGTTTTGGAGAGGGGCGTGCCCTCTGCACGCTGAGGACCCTCGTCGGCGACCGATGACACTCATCGATGCCTCTCGACTTGACTTGTAGCGCGATTGCTTCCGTTGAACTCATCTAGAAAAACACTTTTCGTCTTTCGAGTATGAGTTTTCGTCTTTCGAGTATGAGTTTTCGTCTATCTTTACGAAGTTGCATAATAATTAACTTTTAGACTTTTTAATATAATTATTAGTTAAGCCTATGTTTTTCAACAGCAGTGCCAAAGTCCCTCTTCCCTCTTTTTACTTTTCTCGAATTAATCAAAATATAAAAGGAAGGTTTTCACAAAAAATTTAATGAGGTATAACAGGCAAAGAAACTAAAACACCTAATTATAACCTTCACAGGTAGCGCGAGAGTTTAAAGAATTTTCAAGAAATACTTCAAAAGGACTGTTGGTTCGCCCACAGACTAAAACGATTTTTTTTTTTAAACAAGCAGTGGTTTGCGAACTTTCTCGACATAGCTTTAATAAACTAGCTGTGCCCCACGGTTTCACCCGCATAAGTCTCGACCCCTTGGGAATATCGGGATAAAAAGTATCTTATGTCTTAACCCAGGTCATGGTCTACCCATGTGCGAATTTTCATCCAAATCAGTTCAGCCTAAACACACTTTCGCATTTATAATATTAGTTAGGATTATAGTTAGGAAGTTAGGTTAGGTTAGGGTAATAAGCAGACGGCTATGAGTTGGCGCGGTGCTTACCTATGAAAGATCTTTACCATAATATTAACGACATTACTAAACTTATGCAATAATATGTACGTTACAGAACGTATTTCGCAATATTACATAATGAAAAAGAATTCCAAAGCTCATTAAAATAAAGTTCAAGTCATTATCGTAAACGGGAGCTATTCCCGTCACCACAAAATGGAAGGCGCACCACAACACGAACGAAATCCCACCACAATCCGATAGGCCAACCTTTCCAGTCCTGAACTGCATTTAAATAAAACAAATTTATTTTCTTTCGTTGGCAACGCTCACGGCTCAACCCATTTCCATTTTCTAGTAGGTTGAGTGGGAAACATGTTCTGAAAAACATTTTCGCCAACGTGTTCATAATACGAGGCTGTACAATACCGGCCTACACACCGACGGGTTAGCAGACGGCTGTTACTGGCTTTATGGTATAAAATTCAACTTCAGAGTATGAATGAAACGAGGGTAAGTTATACCACCTACAGGAGTATACGCACGAACGAATAAAACATGGTGAACACGAACATCGAACACGGAAAATTTGGTTCGTACGGGTGGACGTAAATTAGCAAAGCGAAAACGAACAACATACGAACTCAGTTCGACTTGTGTTCACGCTCAACCGTCCCGCTCTGTACTAGTGTAATTTCTGCGAACAATTTCGTTGCTTTATGTGGACCGTCCACACACAACAACGAAATTGGATCGCCAAGATCGTTTTTGACGAACACAGTGTTTGAAGTTCGTTAGCGGTACGCAAGTGTTCGATGTTCGTGTTCACCATGTTTTCGTTCGTTCGTGCGTACACGCTCTTAGATCGTCTGGCAGAGCTGGTTACGATGACGTTCCTTCCGATCGTTCAATGAAAATAACCCAAAATTGAAACTTGTGACTCAGCAGGGGACGATATGATAGAAACTCGATACAGTCGTTGTTGCTGGCAGAAAGTATGATCCAGTGCATGTTTATGGATATTTCTATAGATGTTGTATATTATGTATTGTTATTGATACGTTTTTTCGATTACGACACAAAACACTTCAGAATGTTTCATTATTCATTCAATATTTGAATATAACCTTACCTAACCTAACCCTTGAAATTTTTTTTACTACTATAAACATAAATGAGATACCGAACACTTGCTTGCATCTACTTATCTTTTCTTGTGTACCTTGTCTTATTCATACTTTTAGGTATCTCAAATGAAAGCCAAGAGACGGAATTTCTATTTCCGTCGCGGTATTTAATGTGTCACAACAAGTCTTTATTCTGCTTAACATTTTATTACGTGACTCCATACTGCTTGACGGCTAAGGCCTGTCTTTGAAATTCGGTGAAATATAACTTCGATGAATAAAACTTTGTTATTACTCTCGTCTCTTATTCAGTGCCTTAGTTATGACATAATACGGCAAATGTCTTTGCCTTACGAATTTTCTTGAGAACAAAAGTATATAAGGACATACCTACTTTTTGAACAGCATGATCTTATCTTTGTGATTTTTGTGAAATGTCTTGAAACATTTGAAAATGCCGTCAGTGGTAACAAAACCCGCATTTGCTGACCTCTTATTCTAATGAAACTCCGTACTACCACCTCAAAGTCAAAGGGTCACCACCGACGTGCGGTCCACTGTACTACCTGAAAATATTCACCTTGTTTGAAAATTTTTATATTTGTGCAGCGGCGGATTATTGTTCTGTCCTTTCTATTATATTGGGTGACTGCTTCAGGTGAACAAGGTGGAATTATCCGGTACAAAACTTAAGTTCTGCTGATTTGTATCGACATGGGCTGTTTGATACAGCCTTGGACATAAAAATACATCCCATCACTAAAAAAATATTTTACGTAGGTGCCGCTCGGGGACTGAAAATATTATTGATAACCTGTTCCAGCGAATTTCACTCATTAAAATTTTGTTTCAGTGCGGTTAGTGTAAGTGCTCAGGTGCAGTACGGACAAGTGCCGTTGAAATCAGTGCTCTGAGTGGAACACCTCGTTATTTTTATAACTTTAGCTGTATATTGAAACTTAGCTCGGCATTTAGAAACATTATGTGACTGTTACTTCTATGCGTACTTACTACTTTATTGTTTGGCGATTAGAAGACGACATCTCAGTTTTATGATCTCATCGAGACGGTACAATTTGCACCAAGCCTCACGGTCATAAACTAACAGAGACACTATTGCTGAGAAACTACTGCCAGAAAATCTCCAGTGTTTTGTAAGCCTACGCATTAGTTAGACGGCGTGTTTCTTTGTTTACTTACATTAAGAGCGTTTATTCTGAAAGTGGGCAACGTCGCAAACAGATGTCAAATATTTCGATGTTTTGATTAATTTGGCAATATTACTGTATGGAAATATGAAATATGGCTAACTAGCGAACTAGAATATTAATAATGAATTGCAATTATAACACTGAATTTGATGTTCTAACCGTTTTAGGTGTAAAAAAAGCATTTGGAAAGATTCCACATACTGTTTTTACATCTAAAACTAAATATTCGTTGTTACGATTTTAATTATTGTATTTCATAATCAATATTTTAGTTCACTAACATAACACAACATCACGCCTTGTATCCCCGAAGGGTTGGGCAGAGGTGTACCTGTAGTACACCCACATTTCGCCAGTTATGTTTTTAAGTCCCATGTAATAGGGGGCGAGCCTATTGCCATCAACCGGGCACAATTCCAGACTCCGGGCTACTACTGAGAAATTCCTGTTGGAAAAACCCAATAATACTTTGCCCGACTTGGGAATCGAACCCACTAGACCAACGAGGCAGTGCCTAGTTTGCAGTTTAGTCCACAGTTAGCCACATTTCATATTTCCATACAGTAATATTGCCAAATTAATCAAAAGAGGTAAGTATTTGACAGCAATTTGCGACGTTGCCAACTTTTAAGATTCGCTTGTTTTTAACCGCGTTCAAAAAAAGGAGGAGATTCTCAGTTCGTCGGAATCTTTTTTTTTTTGTTAATTTTCTCCGGTTACTCGAAGACGGCTGAACCCATTTGGAAAATTCATTTTTTGTTTGAAAGGGTGTATATACTTCTTAGGATCCATTGTTATCAGGTCAAGATCTGATGATGGGATCCTGGAGAAATCAAGGGAACTCTTCAAATACTATAGCGATTGGGTATATTTTATAGTAACTCGTGAATTTGTTCTTGGAAAGCACCATTTGGTGAAGTGGAAGTGATGATAAAGACCACCGATGGCCACCGGAACTATCTATTCAATAATAAGTTTTAGCACGGGTTGCGATTCGATTATTTTATGAATCTGAGTGTGAAGTACCAAGAGAGAACTCCCCAAAAATTAACGTCCCTGCCTGGGGAAAAGCAATATTTCGTAAAAGATCATGAGCAGTTGACATAAGGCTATTTTAACTTAGATAAATTACAAACCGACCCACAAAAAAGTGAAAAATATTAACTTTTTACATAAAAAACAACCGACTTTTTACTTTGAAGAGGATTTGAAAGATACAGCGTTGCTTACTAAAATTAAATGTTTGTAAGAATAGGTATGTCACGCTCTATGAATAACCATCGTTGCGTCGATTATATGGCAGCAAGCGTCATGTGTATGAATCCTAAAAATGTCGAATTATCTCATTTTGTATATTTTTATCACATTAACAACTTACTATCCTACCTATAATATTATAAATGCGAGAGTTAGTTTGTTTGTTTGTTTGTTACGCTTTCACGATAAAACTGCTGAACAGATTTTGATGAAATTTGGGTAGACCATGACCTAAGTTAGGACATAGGATATTTTTTATCCCGATATTCCCACGGGATCGAGACTTATGCGGGTAAAACCGCGGGGCACAGCTAGTTTTAATAAAAACTTATTTAAATATTTAAATATTGTAGGCGGCGTTCTTTAGTTTTTGTATGTCGGTTTGCTACTCCACCCATAAAACTAGACAAATTTCAGTCTTGAAAAACTGCTAGATTTTCAGTTTCAGTTGTCTTATTTTATTATGAAGGCCTGAAATCACAGTGTAAGGCAAGACACACTCAAGCAGGGAAGAAACAAGAATTGATCACCAAGCTCGCTCATTACGTGTTGACATTTCAGAATGTTTCAGTTCGACAATCCAGAACCCCGAGTTCCGGATCCAGGGCCCTACCACAAAACTTTCAAGTCTACAAAATTGTTAAATTGTAGAATAAATTGCGTATCACAGAAATATACCTAGTTACAGTCTTCAATTATGTGACTTAGAGTTTTGTGGTACAGACAATTGTATGATTTACATATTTGTAAATTGTAATTGTACATTTTTATGGCATAGGGCCAAGGCTTCCTCAAGACTTTTTCCTTTAATTAAATAAACAGTAAAATCTAGCGGGCAGTAAATCAAATCTTCTTATGCAATACCATAATTCTTTTAAGTCACACTGATTCCACTATCGATTTTGCCAACGACATCGGTTTGATGACCATTACATTACGTGTAATTTATCGCCATTAATAATTCAGGCAGCTTAAGTAGTTGATTTCTTAGTAAATCACGTAAAAACTTTTATTGATTATTTTTCATGGCACGTGCCGCCGGTCTATTCTGTAAAAATCTCATCGAGAAAACTGAGGTGAGATTAAAGTGAGTTGTCATTCCACTTCATGTTAGGGATTGACACTATTGACAGCTCACTTCACCTAAGTTTACAAGTTGAGATTTTTACGGAATAGGTCGGTCTTACCAGCTGCGCCCCGCGGTTTCAGTCGCATAAGTCCCGATCCCGTGGGAATATCGCGATAAAACGTATTGTATGTCCTAACCCAGGTTATAGTCTACCCATGTGCCAAATTTAATCCAAATCTGTTCAGTCGTTTTAGCGTGAAAGCGTAACAAGTAACAAACGAACAAAGAATATCACTTTTGAATTTATAATATTTTATTTCCATAGTTATGTTGTGTGACACATGTACACTTATAGTGTATATAAGTAAGCCAAGGGCAAAAATATGTGAAGTCTTGCCACTTGGTTAAATTTAATTGAAATTATGAGGTGTTATGCACGCAGCATCATCGCACAGCGCACACATACTAATGGACAATACCAATGCTCCTCACTTCAATAAAATGGCTGAAGAATCATATAAAGATCTCAGGAAAACCTTAAAGAACACAACCAGTCATTCCTTTCTAAATAAACAAGGTGCATTTTTACCGAACCTAAATGTGTTTACACCTTCTAAATGAGAGACTTTAGAACCCAACTAATATCAAAATTATATGCACGTGCACATTTTAATAAACAAAACAACACTTCAATCAATATTTAAGCTCAAAAAAACATTTCAGCAACAGCATGTGTCTAATTTTGAAACAACTTTTTAGTCCATTATTTAGGCAAATAATGTTTATAAATAAAATTACAAATTTTCATACGGCCAGGCTGTTGACGGCAGGCCAGGGCAGTTCCATATGGGACGGGAGGTTTTATTCGTGATATTTTAAGCCCTTCGCTTTTGTTGCGACTAAAGTTGTTTTAGCTACTTGATTTTTATAACTTTAGCACTCACGGTCTCGGATGGTTGGTCAGGAACATAATCCAGGAATAACTAATGAATTGTAACTTCAGCTACCTATCACATACCTACAGTGTTAAAATTACATCGAAGTAGAATCTGTAAACATCGCCTTCTTTATTGAAGTATTTTTACCCGACTGCGGCGAGGGTTATGTGTTTGACCTTTATGTATGTATGTATATATGTCAGTCTCTATGTTCCCTCGTAAAACGACTGGACCGATTTTGATTAATGATATGTCGTTAGTTATATATTAAAATGGGTGCTAATTAAGGCACCTTCTTTAAAATGTCATTCTCGTCTTCAAATATATTTAGTAGTTTAATGAATTAATAAGTCAACGACGAACTTTTAGCGTCCAATAAATGCTTTTCATGCGACCATATATTGTAGGTACAACAAGCTACTGTTAATATGACTCGGCATGAAGATAATTCAAAACCAAATAAATTTGTGATATGTCTACGCATTGCCAGCTTCTAATAAGAGTATCAACTGCATCTATAAAATAATTTCAACATACTCTAATTTCATATAGGCACCTATATTTTTATACGTTAACAGAAGTAATTGATGAGTGAATCTACTATAATTGAACATAAAATTACCTCATTATTGTCATCAAATAATGGTAAATGAAAGCACTAATTTCATGTAGTTACCTATCTATTTATAATGTTACCATGAGTAATTGATGGCTTGACTGTTATACCTACGCAATTGAACATACAAAAATTATATACAAGAATGTAAGTGATGGTGTTTGGAAACAGAGGTGAATGATAATAACTGTCGGAGTGCCCTAATTTTGTTAATGCAACCAGTTTCGACGTAGTTAGTCTCAGTTCTGACCTAACCTAACCTATTAGGTCGGAGTGCCCTAATAGTTATATTACAAGGCCGTGCTCGTATCACAGTTATATTCCTAGTCAGATGAACCGCTTTCGTATAACTATATTACGATATATAGCTATATCCCTAGGGATATAACTATCAGGGATGCTACGGAAGTCGTTTTACGGAAACGGAATTGGAGGTTTTAAAATTGATTGATCGGAATCGGAATCGGAATCGGTACCGGAACCGGAATAGAGCTCGCTCATTGGCGCAAATGGCCGGTCGCGCCCCTCTCATTCCCAGCGAGCGTTAGGTACACTCCCACGCTTGTGTTGCTTATAATTCCATTAATTATAATTTCTATGGGCCTGTATCGCCTGAAATAAATGGTATTATTATTATTATTATAATTTTCGTGAAAAAAGAATATAATTTATTAATTAAGTTGTTGAATAAAAAAGTTTGATGGGTAATTTTGAGGCTGGAATTTGATTTTATTAGCAGACAGATGTTGAATCTCTAAAATATATAAAGTAGCCCACTTACAATATTAGTCGCTGAATTATTAATTCAGAAGTAAATATATTTATCGGTAGCTCTGAGTCATATTAATAACTCGATGCCTACATACAAAAAAAGATGTTAGGTTAAAGCTAAAGTATAAAGTGCTAAAGAAAACTTTTGTTGCTGCACTCATAATTTCCCTATTAAAATTAATAACGAAATGGCGGAAATTTGGCACCAAAATGTAAATTAAATAAAAGAAAAACCTTATAAACCTATCGAGTGGTGTATCAAAATGAAGGGCTTTAAAAATAACTACAAAAATATATATACACCACCACCATCACCTTTGTACGTATTTTTCTGTTCTTTTCTTCTTGTCTGTCTATATATGTGTGTACATAAATGGTTAAATAAATTAATTAATTAATACAAATTATTAAAAAAAATGTTTAAATGTAAATTGGAATGAGAAATAATAAAATAACTAAAAAAAAAATTTAAAAAATAAACCCGACTGCGTAAAAAATTAGCTTTAAAAAGGATAGAAACATGACGACCGATTTCTATTCGCTATTTAGATTTCAGTCTGGTTTTAGATTTTTTAAATTTACTTATTTATTGAATAAGCGATAATTATATTTATGTGGCATTCGCCATGTTGGAAAATCAAGTGATAACAGCAAAACGGTCCGATTGTTAGCCCGTGACACACTGAAAAAAATTGCAGGCTTATGCCCAAGTCTTTTATTTTTGTCACTTCTCGCATTCATTAATAATTCACGTCATTCTAGTAATCCCTAGTTTATTCTAGACTGCAACAAGATGAATTCCAAATGGTGCACTGTAAAGAACATGGTATTTTATTCAAAGCTTGCTACTTTAAAGTTGCTCTTTTGCGATGACCTCGCAGTAAAATAATAACATCGGATCTCGTGCAGATCCTAAAACTGTAGCGTCTACTATAAATCTTCTTTCTAGTTGAATAATATTACACCATTTTGCAGATAAATGTTTGTAAATACAGTATGTTAACTAACGAAGGGCTTTCCTGTTAAACCGCCATTGTATAGCGTCCAAAAAGGTTTTTTTTTTTTTATAGTCACAAAAAATATTAAAATGTTTTTTTTTTTGCATGTATGGACTCTATACTATTGCGGGTTGCGGGAACGCCCTTCGTTAGTTAACATACTGTAACCTTGTGGGACCCAAACTATAACAGTATTACTGTTATAGTTTGGGTCCCACAAGTTTTACAAGAGCACTAAACTAATAGCACAAAACGTTTATGGGAAAATGGTAAATATATTCTCCCAGAACCATACGTAAAAAAAGGAGACCCAAGTACTGTCACAAATGCACAGTGTAATTTTATGAACATATTGTGTATAATGGCATCATATTGTGCACTGTGCATATGTGGGCTGTGGCGCAAACAAGCATTATAATAATGCTTGTTTGCGCCACAGCCCTAGGTGCGTGATTGCGGCTTGCTTTGTTTGCCGTAGCTCATCAATAAAGGCTTAACAACATGTACGTCATTTACATAACTCAGTATAAATCAGTGTTCCGTCTGAATTCCTACTACACGGCACTAAATTCCAGTTCGCGCGAGCACTAAATCGATTCTCACCTCAATTATACCTCCGTGAACAATCAAACAGTCTAACAACAATAATCTGAACCGACGCTACGAAAGCCTACGAAAGCCTACGAGAGCCTACGAGCCTACGATAGCTCGTAGCTCGTACCTCGTACCCAGACCCACAAACGAATATTACCTCCGTCTTAAACTTTGAATAAGACCTGTAGATAGGTACTCACTATATTGCGTAAACTTGTGAACTCCATGTTATCATACCCAGCGTTCTAATTAAAACAACTAAACCTGTTGGTTTAGTTATTTCATTAGAACGCTGGATGCTGAAGCTAGAACAAGTATTAATCTTCTATTCAAACATAAACTCACTCTACGATGATTAAAGAGCTACTAAAAATAAAACGGTACTATAAAGTCCTTTATCATTTGCATGTACATACATTTCCATTTAATTTAAAGTCCGCAACAGTATATTTTGTTTTAATATTCAACACTTTTTCCAAGCATGCATACTAATTAATTGGCTGCTTTAATTTCCCTTACCTGCGTTATCTAGCCCTTCAGCGTGTTTGAAAGTTTGTTAATTAGTTAATGGGTCAGGAAGCAACAAACACTTACACCATTAGGTATATTATGGAAGGTAGACTTTAAAACAGAATATACAGTTTCTATGGGAAACTATGATTCAATCCACACTGATTGTAAATTGCATGCTACGAAAGCGTAGCAGTTTGCAACCTCCACTCACCGACAAGGTACTTTCAAATAAACATAGATCTTTTCTAAAAATTCTTCGGATGAATATATTTTGCTACAGTCCACTGTCTTTATCGGTCACTCACAAGTTGTTTACTGAATAGTTTTCAGTCCAAATGAGTTTCTTTTACATTATTCACAGGTTTTTGATTCTTGCGGGACTTATATCTATCTCTTAGAAAGACGTAAATGTGGCGTATTTTGGGATCGCTGTATGTATGAGTGACCAAAAACCGGCCAAGTGCGAGTCGGACTCACACACGAAGGGTTCCGTGCCACCGTATTTAGTAAGAACAGATATTTTGCAAAAAACGCCTTATTTTTTGTATACATATATAGAAATGCACACAATCTGTGAAAATTTCAACTGTCTACCTATTACGGTTCATAATATACAGCTCTTTGACAGACAGATGGACAGCTGAGGCATAGTAATAGGGTTCCGTTTGGCGACCTTCGGGTACGGAACCCTAAAAACTTCATGAAAAATTCATGAAAATAAATTGCTTTTGCATAGCATTATTGTTTGGTGCTTAAGCAACACGTTATTATAATATGTCAATTCTCCACGATTTTCCATTTCGAGAAGTTCTCTCATTATTTTCTCTGTAGCTGTATTTTATTACTTATCAATTAAAAACTGAATTAATGAGGTGCTCGACTATGTAAATATGCAATCAATGGAAGTGTTTTCTTTTCATTTTCTGCAAAAAGCCTAAGCACACAAGACAACAGTAGTGGTTTGAAGGCGGAGGAACAATTCGTGACCGTAAAAACAAAATCAAATGTGTCTTTTGTTTTATTTGAACTGGATAAATAATAAAATTGCCCCGGCAACATAGCAGCATAGTGTACTGTAGTCAAGTCTTTTATATCTTCGTCAGTTTTCAAATTCTTTTCTTTATAAAGCCTGGACATATACCTTATTCCTTTTGAAGCTATGGCACTAAGCACATTAATGCATAGAAAACTATATTTAATTATTTGATTACAAAGACCAAAATAGCACACACCTTTGACTAATGTCGAGTTGCCATCAACCTCAAACCTTTTATGAAATATAAATCAATTCTTTTTAAATTTAATGTTCAGTTCACATTTTTTTAGTTCGGTCTGACATGTAAAGAAGATGGCTGAATGTCATTCTGCGATATTGACATTACGACGCAATATATAATTCTGAGTCGGGAAAGCAGATTCTATCGTGCAATGAACATGTCGTGGCCAGATCTTAAAATTGATCATTTCATGTGATATGAACATCATTCACTGGTCACATCATGATGTGGTCTGGCCAGTTCATTGAATACTCAACGTTTAATGATATGAACAGTTAAACGCACTACTACTTCATGCTGTGGCCAAACATTAATGATCATTTCGAAAAATTGATAGATTATCCACCAGTAGAGGCGTTGATGTCGCTTTGTTTTTTTTGTGTATCATGGCGGCGGCATACAACAAATCAAACAAAGTAGGGTGACCACGCAAAAAAAGTCGATGGACTTTTATTGGGTTTCCAAATACGATATTAAGGAAAGTGATCAACTTGCAAGTAGCGCTCGCCGGGCGGCGTGAAATGCAACATAGCACTTAAAAATTTAAATTTACGCTGCTTATGTGGCACCCCGACCAAATGGGTTAGGTTAGGTTAGAACTGTGACCAACCGCGCGTGCGAGCGTAGCGAGTGGTGCCGCGGCAGCCGCCGGCGAGTGCTACTTCCAAGTTGGTCGCAGTTACTTGACTATTTTTACTACACCTTACACCATGGATACCCTAGATTAATTATATGGCCAAACGTCGACTGACATATCATTAAACATTGACGTTTAAACGATATGGCCAATCTTAGCTGGCCATTTCATGAAATGGTCAATTCTAAGATCTGGCCACGACAAACACATAAATATTACTCTTAAAAAAAACGAAAGAAAATTTGAATTTCGCGGACTACCTTAGTCAGTGTCAGCTTCAGTAACAAATACGGCTTTACAGAATTATAATCATTAGAAACAGTAATAAAACTTCTTCAGTTAGCATAATCCTCAAATGTCATAATTTCATGAAATAGTTATCAATAGGATTACATGAACTTAGAGAGTTTTATTGATGATTTTTATGATTATAATTCTATAAATAAATATTTGATATGGCCGCGAATTATATTTAAATGAACATACAATCTGACACTGACCTGCAAATTGCAAAAAACGTAAGAAATTTTGAATTTGGCGGGCTATCTTGACGCTTTTGCCTTAAGGTGATGAACATATTTTGGATGTGATTGCAAATTAAATAATACATGATGGCAACAATATCACTTGACTCCAGTTTTAATTAAATCTAAATAAAAAGTGCCTTCACCAACGTAGGTTAAACCCAGTTGAACACATTACAATAAATCTCTATAAAACCATAATAGGTACGTGCGTAGTCACGACTTAGTTTTCTCACCAAAAAGTACAAATACGGCGTTAAATCGCCGAAGTCGTTAGCAACACCACCCTGTAAGTGCTTTTTACTATCCTAATAGTATTTTAATAGCCATAAAAAGTAAATAAAAATAATTTAAAATGACGTAGGACACAGAATCCAGGGGTGATACACATTTTAAAACACAGGCGTTCCATAAGTTATTTGTGGTTTTTTTTTACGACCGATCAAATTGTTTAGGCCTTGAACACGTTTTGTTGTTATACGATATATTTTATTACTCGGTGAATGTATCTGTAATTTTTATGTAGGTAATAACTGTCGTGGGTGACATTCATGTTCATATTTATATTTCGACGTTATTTTGAAATATCGAATACCGTTATCAATAGCTACCGCCTCATCATTGACAAACCTGTGTTATATGTTTTGTACTTTTATCGATTCGGCAACGAATATTATGCATAATCAGCTTATAATGTTCACACTGTGTGTGAATCCAGAGGGAAGAGAGGAGGTCTGTGTGGAACACAGACCTCCTCTCTGTCAGAAGGAGTGGGCCGTAATCCACCACGCGGGCCCAGTGCTGGTTGGTAGATGTCACATGTCTTTGATTTTTTGGTTCTAGAACATGTCGGTTTCCTCACGATGTTTTCCTTCACCGTTTTGAGAACAGTGATGATGAAATAATTTACACAAAGTAAAGCTCCTGACTGAGTTCGAACCTACAGTAGTCGCGGCCGTTATCATTGGGCCACCACTGCTCTCACGAATATTATGTTGTTGTTATAATTATGGACTATGGACATATCTACACTTATCAGCATTTTAACTTAATTGCTGCTATAATTACCTATCATAGTTTAATGGTCAGACTAGAGGAACCGACATGCAATTTTATCAAGGGCGAAAACCTACATGGAGTAAAGCATGGTGTAAGGGTAATAAGGCGAATGCTTGTAAAGAATTTAACATTCAGTAAGTACCTGCGTCGACAAAGACGAAGCGACGTGGTATTGTAAAGAAAGGGGGCAGCGATGCAAAATTAATATTAATTCTGAAATTTTCCTTCTATAGTTCTTAAGGAAACATTTAGCAACAATTGAATTATTGAAATAACACAGAGTCGTTACCGACGGATGGTAAAAATCGATTTGCACAGATGTAATCGAAAGGATTAATTTATTTACCGAAGTCATCTAGAACATCGATCGTTCCGTGTCCCTGGATCTAATCTAGTTTAGTACACGTAGTAACATAGAAATCATACATTATTCAATAATTCAAGTAACTTCTATCGATATATTAAGCACCGATTCAGCGGCCTAAAAACATATTTAATTGCTTTCAAATACATCAAAAGATAAATATTTGAACAGGTTATTATATCTAGCACATGTTAGTTTCACTCACGCGACTTTACAGGTTATTATGCTAAAATATTGTCCTTCCTTCAACATATGGCGACATTATGATATTTTATCACCAAACTTTGACGATTATAACGTTTGGCTAAATTAATCATATTAATAGTCCCTTGATCGATAGATAATATAAGATCTTAGTCCCTTGTATACGCACACCTACATTTAGGTATAATTTTGATTTTGATACGAGCGACTCTTAGAAAGAAAGAAAGAAAAATGCACCTTAAAACTATAAAACAGAAAATAATTATTAACATGCCAAAAGGGCCTCAGCTCAGTATATTATCAGATGAAAACACAAAGTGTACCTGACGCTGATTTTCAGCTGCAACCCCTCGTGGGTTGCAGCTGAAAATCAGCGTCAGGTCATACGCTAAAATAGGTACAGTCAACATCTATGGAAACAATTTCAGATTGACAGCGCCTCAGGCTCAGTCGGTTTACGTACATAAATCAAGTGTCTGTTTTATTATTGACGAGCGGTTCACTGTATCAGTTACCATTTTTTGCAAAAAGTACCGATGAGTTTCCTTTTTCGTAAATCAAAGGTAACTTTCTTCTGAAGCAATATAGTATAAAACTCACCGAGTTCCATCGACTGGTTGCCAGACCGCGTCGAGTGGGGCGTGCGCAGGCGGCGGACTCTCGTCCTCGTCGCTCGCTGAATTCGTTTTACCGTCCCATCCCTGAAAACAAACGAAAAAAGAGTTTATTAGAAATATTTATATTAATACTCTACGCTGACACTATTTTTTTTTGTAACAACCCGTTTTTTAAACGCTTATCAACACATTAATTTACCTGCGAACCGACTGACAAACTCAGTTCAAACGTTTTGACTGTCAGTCAATCACAGCAGTTAACATTAGGTTGAGCTAATAATCAGATTTCAACTATAGTTGTGTCGTTGGCCTAGTGATCAAAAGCGCTACTGCTGAGCTTGGTTCCCTAGTCCTCGGCTCGTTTCCCGGGTCGGTAAAAGTTTTATTGGGTTTTTCGATCCGGAATTTCTCATTACCAACCCGGAGTCTAGATTTGAGCCCAGTTGATGGCAATAGACACGTCCCCTGTTACAGTCGCCGGCACGTAAATTGGCAAGGGTTTAGCGTATTGGGAGTAAGTTTACGCATGTTACACTTAGTGCAACAAAAAAAAAAACACTTTTATTGCATGCCATTATACTATGGTTATTGCCATAATTTATTTTTGAACATGTTTATTAAGAAAAACAAGCGAAAACGAATTCTGCGCATCTGCGATTCTTGCCAAGTTACGTGCCGGTGACTATGCATGGGTCTTAAACATAACTGGCGAAATGTGGGTGTTCTATTGGTGCACCTCTGCTTAACCCTTCGGAGAATACAGGCGTGACGTTATGTTATGTTGTGTTGTGTCTGATAGTGAACAACTATAAACAAAAGTATAAGAATCTGTTTCAACCCTTTATAAGGTAGTGGCAACTCTTGTGCCACAAATTGAAGTCTGCTAACGAGCACATTATATTATATAAGCCGTCTCATAAATATCTTATTAAGAAAGGCAGCTCAGGGAATCCTGCCTTAGAACTTAGTGAAGGCACTTTAATTAAGCCTACTACTAGACGTAAAACCTTTGAAATACACGTCAATTTTTATTTATTTAATACGTAGGGAACTTGGCGCTACATTCTTAGACGCAAAACAAGGTGGAAAGCTGTAGTGCCAAAGGACATCACAGAGGTCAGGTATCCGAAGATGATGTCAAGGATTGAGCGAAGTGGAAGAGAAAGACCAGGATGGCTGACTGGAATACATAGCCAGGAAGAGAGAGAGAGAGCTTCACAGCCAGTAAGTATAACATTATTATTACTCTAAACATTACGCCAATTACGAAGTACTCAAAGTAATAGGTACAGACAGTGACATAAAAAATATAACTACATACACACACATACATACATACATACATATACATAAAGACTTTTCTATAGTTAAGTCCATATTCGGCCTCCCCATGTAGTAAAGTTATTCGGTTATAATCTCGAAGGATTAATCTTACAATAAACTCCAAGGCATTTACATAATACTGGTTATTGTATAATATCATTATATTAAGAGAACTTTGTGACAAAAGCGATAACAGCAAGGCGATAACATAACGATAATTACTGCATTGTCACAGTATTTCGACCCTAGGCCATGCTTAAACCCATGAACATTTTCAGTTCGGGCAAAGTGTTATTGGGTTCTTCATAGTAGTGTTCAAAGTTGCTATATTGCAATCACTTGTTAAATGCTTTATATTTTAAGCAACCTATTTTATATGCTTTATTATAGCATGCTTTTTTATATGCGTAGTTACTTATTACGGCCAAACGGGCGGGCGCGAATAAAGCAAGCGCGGTTACTGTATCTGACAGCATGCATTATAAGAATATTACATCGTTGAATTTATTACGATAAAACGGACAAGTTAAAAAAACAACGCACTTTCCTTCATACTTTCCAGGCTTAGGTCTGTAATTGACTAAGTGTTATTATGAAATAAAGTATATTAGTATTTAAAGCAATAGTGTCCTATCGCTGTTTAATTATACTAAAAAAACACGAAGTAAAATAGCATTTATGTATATTACGCCCGAGATCGAGGATTCGCACGCGGTGCGTAAAACAATTACGCACGCGACCGATAATAGCAATCACTAGCATGCTACTCGCGCTTGTGATTTTGCGATGCGCGACTAACAGAGACAAAGAGTGCGATGTAAAGCAATAAAGCAAATAGCAACAAGTGAGAACCACAATAGCATTTGCTTTGCTATATGATATATTAATCACCACTAGTTCTTCATTCTCGGTATCGGCGTAGTCTAGATTTGTACCTAGTATGGCAATAGGCTCGCCAGTAAATAACCTACATGGAATTAATGGGTGAAATGTGGATGTACATTCAGGAAAATTAATGTAACGAAAATTAATGTAGTGTGTTAATGTAACTTGTCAACCAACTTTATTGTCCGTATATTCAAATCACAAATTTTGTTTTTTGACCATAGTATGAAACGGCTGTCAATCAATCTGCCTAGCCTTTTCCCTACTATGTTGGGGTCGGCTTCCAGTCTAACCCGATGCAGCTGAATACCAGTATTTTGTACATGAAGCGACTGCCTATCTGACCTCGACAACCCAGTAACTGGGTAGTTAGAATTCCCTTTGGTAAGACTAGTTGTCAGACTTTCGGACTTCTGATGACCCATAACGACTGTCAAAGATCCATGAATTTCAGCCGGGATCAACGGCTTAACGTGTTTTCCGAGGATTGGAGGAGAATCGGTATGTAAAGATGGTCACCCATCCGCGGACCAACCCCGGCAAGCGTAGCTTAACCTAATGGATCGACCCGTGCGATTGTTCCATGTCGTTGCTCGTCGCTCTATTTAAAATACTGGTATTCAGCTTCATACAGTTAGAGTGGGAAGCCGATCCCAATGTAAGTAGTTGGGAAAAAGCTAGACATAATAGGTTGGGGAAAAAGTTTCTTCGTATTTTTTAAGAAAATTCAAAACATTTTTTAACATAGTATGTTTACATTTAACTAAAGTATGTAGGTACCATTTTGTTCGATAACTTTTTGCCATCTTGTAGGTAGGGACATGATCCCATTGCTATAGAAATTTTGGGACTTCTGATCAAAATACCGCGACAAGTGGTTTTGGCAGTCCTCCCGTGATGTTAACCTGACACTGCCTAAAGAATTCTGAAGAGACCGAAACAGGTGGAAATCTGAAGGTGCAAGGTCAGGACTATACGGCGGATGCATTAACACATCCCAGCCAAACTCTCTTAATTTTTGCTGAGTGGCTAAAGATGTGTGAGGTCTAGCGTTATCATGATGAAAAACCACACCCCTTCTGTTGATTAATTCCGGCCGCTTTCTCTCAACTTCTTGCTTTAATCTCATCAGTTGTTCGCAGTAGAGTTCAGAATCGATGGTCCTGCCTGGTGGTAACAGCTCATAATGAATAATGCCCTTCCAATCCCACCACACACACAGCATCACCTTGTTGCGAGTTAACCCGGGTTTTGCCACAGTCTGTGAAGCCTGACCGGCCTTTGACCACGACCTTTTTCGCACGTTCTTGTCGTACGTGATCCACTTTTCATCACCAGTTATCAGCTTCTTCAAAAATGGTTCGGTTTCATTACGTCGTAATAAAGAATCACAAATGAGTACACGGTTCATTAGGTTTCTTTCAGTGAGCTCGTGAGGTACCCAAATATCGAGCTTTTTTGTGTACCCAGTTTTTTTCAAATGCGCCAAAACTGTTTTGTGGTCAATTCCCAGTTCTTCAGCTACGTCGTAACTACTAATATGCCGATCTTGCTCCACTTTTTCAAAAATGGCATCCATTTTATCCGTAATAGGGCGACCAGAGCGACGTGCATCTTTGACATCAAAATTTCCGGATTGAAAACGCTTAAACCAAATTTGTGCTACTCTCACAGACACTGCACTAGGTCCATAAACATCGCAAATTTTTTTCGCGGCTTGCGTTGCATTTTTACCTTTTTTGTAGTAAAATTTTAAAATGTATCGAATTTCTTCATTAGATTCACTCATCTTGACAGTACGAAAAACAAATAAAAATCACACATTTTCCTAATTTGAATTTGGAATTATGTTCTTTAAAATTTAAACTTTCAATGATACCAAAACCAGCCAGATACACATAGTATAGCCAAAGAGATTTTATTACAAGTTCATACATACTATAATGCGAAAAGACTTTTTCCCCAACCTAATATAATGATAGAGTTTAGGCCCATACCTCTAGGACCGCAGTTACAGAACCATCTCAACGCTACTGACCACCAGAAGTGCAACATTGTCGGCTTCTTAACTATACACTCACTTCCAAACCAACATAAAAAGAACGCCCACTTCTACCAACCACGTGCTAACCCAAGGGTCTTCTTACACTAGTTTCCGGTGAACCAGAACCGGCAATTTCTTTCTACTGACCTCAATATAGTCGGGAAAAGGCTAGACAGATGCAGATGGGAGAAATTAAGTCATTCGGCAAACTACTTTTCGTTTCTTCAATTAATTTTGTTGTTTAATTGTTTAATTTATGTCGTTTGTTAAGCCAAATTAATATTGTTTATTAAATGTTTTCTTTATAATCCGAAAGGCGAAAAATGAGTACGAACGTTATTACACGAGGATTCTATGTATCTTAATGTAGTGGATCGTAATTTTATTGGTTTTTTGTTGAATAGAACAACCAGAATAGAGATTGTTTTTTGTTGAACCAATACAATTCAGAACCTAAAGATTTAGCGAGAACATAAGCTTGTAGATTATCTATTACATATTCAAATTTATTATCACCTACTCCATCGTGCACATTAATATCACTGATAATATCTTCTTCCGGTATAGAAATATAGGGTTCGAAAATACCCACTATTTACTCATTTATATAGCAATTGCTTGCTGCACTTACAATTTATACCAACGCGTACAGCAAGCCAACAACATAATATTTACCTTCAAAAAATACCTTCGTGAAAACATTAAGCATAGAATTACTGGTATACATAAATACGTCGACATACTATGTTCGTAACACCATATCAATGAAGACTTTAAAATAGTGAATACATATTTGTGCTTGTGACTGCATACCCACGTGGAAGCCTCCTTGACCACGGCCCCCTCTATAGTCGAAATACTCCCCCATGTAATGTACAGCGCTTTTGTGACGTAATAACTACATTATCAAAGCTAATCGAGGGTGAATGACCGTCAGGATAATTGACAGTCCTCACCCCACATAGGTATGGTCCCCATACAATTACGTGTAATTATAAACATAGCAACTAAATGGTGTAATTAACTAACCAATACATGGTTGCCACCTCGTAGTGACTCGTTCGTAAAAGCATTTATTACTGAAACATTATCGAATATTAGTAGGTACTATATAACCTATTGTATGTTTATTTATTTACATGAAGAATTAAGGAACGTATTTATTCATAGTATTGTTTTTAGATCGGTATTTCCATTTTGTAGCTGTGAACATTATTCTGTAAATTCTTAGTATCATGAAAATCACTCTTAAAAAATCTTCAGCGGACAGCGTACCTATAACCATTCAGTGAAAGATGAATTCAGTATTTTTTGGTCCTTAGTTTAATGTACTGTCAAACTTCAGCTTACAGCTCATCATATATTTTTTTATTTTTCTTGAATGTATATTATTATTTATTCACTTTTATATTTTGTGTAATTTTCGTAGATACCGGGAGTAAAGATCTTTAACATTGGTCCTTGCGTACGAAACTTTGACCATTAAAATTCACTGCGGTACCCGTGAAGTTTCAATCTTTTGGACTTTCAACACGACAACCAGGCTGGGAAGTATCTCCACCCAGAGCGGGAGAAGTTATTTGATAATTTCCCACCCAAAAAAAAAAAAAAAAAAAAAAAAATTTTTTAAATCGTTTCTTTTACTAAGAAGAAATGAAGGATCTGATGAAACGTGGGAGGCATAATGATGATACACTTAAAAAAACATTCTTTTTCGCCCGTATATTTACGGAAGGCTGCACCATAATATGCAAATGGATGGCTCATGCAATATGCATGTTGTATGACAAACTTCTCTTGTAAACTAATAATCAGATCCAATTGATGTCCTTCGGTCTAAGTAAACGTTATTACTACGGACGTTATTTGTCGACCGTAAGCCATTAGGTCAACCCGTAAATATCGAGCTATGTTTTTTTTTAAATCAAATAGGTAGTTATTACTGGTCATTTTTGACCAGTAATAACTACCTATTTATTTTATCCCTATTTAACTCACCAAAGATTTATTAAGCCCCAGAAATTAATTAGGCTTGTTTCCTTAATAAAAAAAACCGGCCAAGTGCAAGTCGGGCTCGCACACGAAGGGTTCCATACCGTATTAAGATCGAACAAAAAATCCCGAAAGGATCAAGTTTCTTGTATGTGGCCGCTTCAATTATTAACTTTATTTAATTTTTATTATTTGTTGTTAAAACGGCAATAGAAATACACAATCTGTGAAATATAAAATAAGTTTCAACTGTCTACCTATTACGGTTCATGAAATATAGCTGACAAGACGAACGAACGGACGGACAGCGGAGACTTAGTAATAGGGTTCCTTTTGACACCCATCGAGTACGAAACCCTAAAAATTACAATGTCTAGGTACATAGTTCTAAACATTCCCAATCGAAACAGCCATACAAAATCGTAAACAATCAGCCATACTTCTTTTAGTACCAGTATTTTACATGGAGCGACTGTCTATCTGATCTCAGTTACTGGGTAACACAAAACCCCTTGGTAGGACTGGTTGTCAGACTTTTAGGGTTCTGACTACGCGTAACGACTTAACTTGCTTCCCGAGGCACGGAGGGGTCTCGATATGCAATGGATGGTCACCCATACACATACCGACCGCGGCAAGCATAGCTTAACTTTCGATCGATTCATGCGGCTGTTATCATTTATCCACAAAATCCTAAGCATTGTTTTTAAAATAATTCCATTGTTTTTATAATAATTCCATTGTTTTTATAATACTTCCATTGTTTTTATAATAATTCCATTGTTTTTATAATAATTCCATTCTTTTTATAATTATTCCATTCCGTAATCTTATTTCACACGCGCAAACTTGAACACGAGTGTTCGAACATTTTGCCTGATAAAAACCGAATGTAGTTTCATCCCTTTTGATAGAAAGGTTGGGCGCCAAAAATTTTTATTCATGGCTGAAGCTTATTGGACATGACGTGGGCATCCCGGCGGTTCTCACCACCCGTCCCGGCTTACGGATCATATCCAACTTTTATCTATGCCCTACCCGACTGGCGATTTTCGTTCCATAAACATTTCAATTTTAAGGTTTCTCGGCTTAGAAAGAGGAACGGCTTTGCAGGGAAATATGATCTTGTTAGAATACATGTTTGAATATAGAGGTTTATTTATAAACGTTGCTTAAAGTTGAGTGACATTCAAACGTCAAAAATGTATGGTAAAACAGTCGCTAATCATTACTTAACTTTAAGCAAAGTTTATAAATAAATCCCCAAATGTCTACCTAGTGAGCTATTTTAAAATCATGAAATAATACAATGGACCGGAAATTTGAGCTATTTTAAATCATGAAATAATACTATGGACAGAAAATTCTGAACAAAATACTGTTTTCAATACCTAAATATAGTTTTATTCAAAGTTATTCCCTACCATATGGAAAAAAACAATATCATTAAAAACTGAAGAACATTAGGTACCTAACTAACATTAAATGAACATTTAAAACGATCGATACATTTCTAATTTTAAACTATGAATCACTGGCACATTAGCACCATGAAGCTGACCTTGCAAACGCCATGTAAACAAGGAAAAAAAATATTAAAAATACCATTAAAAAACGATTGATGAAATCTAATAAATGTTAAAACCCTGTGCTTAAATGTTTTGTGCATTAATGTAAGATCGCAACAAAGATAAGAATAGCGAACAACACGTTTTCAGTTCGAGACAGAAGATAATATTAATCCATACTACAGTCTGGCCGTCGAGAGAATGCATTTCGACACCTGTCATATCTTCGTTAGTATGGAACTGACTGGTGTCAAGAACGCATTCACTCGACAGCAATATTATAAATACGGAAGTCAATCTGTCGGTCTGTTGCCTAATTACATGAGGACATAGGATACTTTTATCCCGGTAGTATATTCCCGTGAAATAATTTCCGACCTCCATGCGAGCAAAACCTAGTGAGTCATAATTCAGAATCATTATTACAACTCATTTAATGGCTGCAAATAATTGAGGAAAATGTTAAATTAAAATTTGTAAACCTGTTTCTAAGTAATAAACGTCGTAAAATAAAATTCCCTATAATAATAAAATCTTCAGTTTTACCTAATACGCACTTGCATGATTATTTCATTCTTTAATTTCCATACAAAATTGTCAAACCTTGACAAATTTCATCAGTTTCACTTCAACTATGATTTAACATTGAAGTAAAATATAAAATAAGCACTATAGCTATGCCAACTAAGACTTTATCAACAGACGTAATTGCTTTATTTAATCTTATAATTATGTATTGCTTATGAATAAAGCAACTATGGACTACAACAACCGCCTTTTTATCGTATTATACAGGTTGGCAGGCACAGCGACGTAAAAACTGATAACATGGATTCAGTACATGATTCTGAAACCTGCGACCCCTGCGTTGAAATTGTTCGTCGGTTAATTTAAAGAAAATCATCTGTTCCATACATTTTACTTAGGTATTGAACCTTTCTATGAAACAGGTTTTTTTTTTAAATAACCGGCGAAAAATTTCAGCGCGGAGGGGTTCAGAATCATGTACTGAATCCATGGTATCAGTTTTTTGGGCACGCCACTATTGCGGCGATAAGTCCCCTCTTTGAGGAGTGGCTAGAGAGGCGCCACGGCGTCCTCACCTTCCGCCTAACGCAGGTCCTCACCGGACACGGTTGTTTCGGGAGGTTCCTGTTCCGTATCAGGCGGGAGGAAACGCCCGGGTGTCATCACTGCGTGGATCGCCCGGAGGACACGGTTGAGCATACGGTGGAGGTCTGTCCGGCTTGGGCAGAGCATCGCCGTGTCCTCGTGGAGGCGATCGGCGGCGGGGATCTCTCGCGTCCGGCCCTAGTCCAGGCCATGGTACGGAGCGAGAGGGCATGGGAGGCCGTCACCTCCTTCTGCGAAGCAGTAATGCTCGCGAAGGAGGAGGCAGAACGCGTGAGGGAGAGGCAAATTTCGCGCCCTCACGCCCCTAGCCGCCGCAGGAGACGCCCTGGACGTCGGGAATCGCAGGCCGATTCCCGGCCACCGTAGGCGCGGGCTTGCGGACGGTGAGCAATGGGTAGCTCGCCGTCCGATAAGGACCAGGCCCGGGTCGACGGCGCGTTGTGTTCCACGCGCGCCTCAAAGAGATGTCAGCACAACGGAAGGAGTCCGATAGGACCGATGCCTGCCGGGGTTGCGGGAAAGTCCGAAAGGGATACCGTGGCCCCTGGCAACGTAAAGGCAACGGAAGGAACACGGGTGGGTTTTAGTCAGTAAGAGTCTGACACGCCCTCCCGCTCCACCCAGAGCGGGAGAAGTTATTTGATAATTTCACACACAAAAAAAAAAAAAAAATGGTATCAGTTTTTACGTCAATGTCCCTGCCACCCTGTATAATATAGAGAAATAAAAAGACAAAGAGCCCGACTGCAAAACAAAAACGAGAAAACAAGCATTATAAATTATACACTACTAGCTTCTGCCCGCGACTCCGTCCGCATGAATTTTTTTGTTCCTTCGCATCGCATGCCTGCTCTGTTACTTCGTTTTCGCTTAGCGTTTTTTCTAACTTTTTTACTTTGCTGGGCTCCTAAGGGTCATAGCGTGATGATAATCAACCTTGATTATGAAACTACTTAGTTGGATAAGAATTAATATCATGATATGAATATCATCATCATTCGATTCTACCCGTGTTTTGATTGAATATTTTTTACACAATACAAGAACAGGGCGTAAAGTTCACTCATCCAACATAGAAAAGGGATGATCCTCCGACCAGACGGGCAACTGCCCAATGGTTGAAGTCGGGAGCTTGTATATATATCGATCGCGCGGTAAACTCTAATTGCGCGATGCAGGATTTGTTTGACGTCAGGATTTTGTGTGACGTCAGGTCTTTTGATGCGTTGTTCGCATGTGGCGATGTTGATGCCGCCACACGGTTATTGTGACTGAACTATCTCCCGCTCTGGGTGGAACGGGAGGGCGTGTCAGACTCTTATTGAGTAAAACCCACCCGTGTTCCTTCAGTTGCCTGTGTGTTGCCCGGGGCCACGGTATCCCTTTCGGACTTTCCCGCAACCCCGGCAAGCATCGGTCCTAACGGACCCCTTCACTTCTACTGGCATTTTTTTGAGGCGCGCGTGGAATACAACGCGCCGTCGACCCGGGCCTGGTCCTTATCGGACGGTGAGCTACCCATTGCTCACCGTCCGCAAGCCCGCGCCTACGGTGGCCGGGAATCGGCTTGCGATTCCCGACACCCGGGGCGTCTCCTGCGGCGGCTAGGGGCGTGAGGGCGCGAAATTTGCCTCTCCCTCACGCGTTCTGTCTCCTCCTTCGCGAGCATTAGCTGCTTCGCAGAAGGAGGTGACGGCCTCCCATGCCCTCTCGCTCCGTACCATGGCCTGGACTAGGGCCGGACGCAAGAGATCCCCGCCACCAATGTTTGATACCTTGGGTTACATTATTGCAATTTTCGCAGGGATCTCTAATTTTTTTGAAAAATAAAATACGCCTATATTACTGGCTGATAATGTAACTTTCTATAGGTTTTTGAGTTTATCCATTACAAACAAACAGACATACAAATATACAAACATACAAAAAATCAAATCTTTTCTCTTTATAATAGTTTAGATAGAATGTTGGTATCACAGGCGACAAACAAAAATTACACTATATTTCAGGTTTATCCTGCTGTCGGCCTGTCGCCTTAAATAATTTGCTTTATTTCAATATTTTAGTTTTCTAAAATATATATAATGTATTTGGAATTGACTCATTACTAGCTTTTATTTGATACCAATATTTTCGTTTTTTTTATTTTAATAAAACCTTTCCCTCCCTTTTTTTGTATTTGCAGATGCAATAATATAAATATTATATAGCCTATGTCAACCTCATAAAATCCATCCGTTTTGGCTTCTGAGCGTGCCAAAGAAATAGACATACATACATAGGTACATACTCTCGAAAAACATTACCCTCCGTCTGGGGCAGTAGGGTTAAAAGAGAAAAAAAAAACAATAGATTTTTTCACGCACTATCCAGACCGAAAAACTTTAATCAAATGATTAATTTAAAAAAGGCTAAAGCGCTTTGTTTTAATTATTAAGTACACACGACCAAAAAGTGCTCCACGCTTTTTGAATTAGGTACCTTATCATTGGATATAAAAGCAGTGAAAAGCTGCATTGGTACTTATATCATAAATAACACAAGTCAATTTAATTTCTTGATAATTTTTAGTGCGTGATAAAAGTGTGTTTTTAATTTTTTTTAACTACATATTGTTATTTTTTACTTTTTAGTTTAGTATATTCTGCATTTAGTTAATAAGTCTAAACTGAACGAAGTCATGACTTGAACGGTTGGAATCATCAAAACGAATCATATGACCCGAAACTCGAAAGGTATGTTAATTAAACACTCAGTTACTGAACTCTGATTGAGGATACATTCAAATACACATGACACTAAGATATTATCACGCAAATAAATTGGCATTTGTGTGATAATAGCTTAGTGTCATACATACGTCACCAACTTTATTAAGGCTACCACAGAGAGGCGCGACGTGACTTTCGACTCTTAGAGCATTATCACACTGCCCTATCGCTCTCGTTACGCAAACGCGGCGAACACATTGCGCACAACACGCACACGTTCGAGCGCGTTGAATAATCGCTTTGTTGATAATTCGCTCGCAAATCGCCAGTATGATAAGTTTTCATAGAAATTGTACTTCTAGAGTCGCGTCTGCGGGAACTTTTAGGGCAGCAGTAACCTAACAGTTTACGTCTTTCAGCCATGCGTATTTTTCTATATATTAACTTAACATGCTTGAGAAACGATACATATCAATAAGGTGTGTGTGTTTCGGTTTACAAAAGAAAATAGATAAGTTTTTGTGTTCGGAGCCAGTTCGATTCATTATCAGAACAAACATTTGTAGATCAGACAAATATTGGTTCCACGCACTCACACAGCATACAAACTAATAAAAGAGGGACCTAGGTACCTACTAATCTCCTCTCATCTGGAAAAAATGACCTTAATTTTCAACCTAATTCTCATAAAATGTGCAAGAGCGCACGAAAATTCAAGTACCTATGCAATTGGATGAGCTGCGTTTGCAGTTGGATTTCCGACTACGATGAATATCATCATGTAGGCTAAACTTTTATACAGGTCACAATTAATTAATTATTTAATTAGTACCGAAGGACCAATATTTATTTTATTGAATACTGGCATAGTCAAATATAATCAAACTCAAACTCAAAGCATTTATTTCAAATAAACCAATTACAGGCACTTTTGAATTGTCAAGAGGTTGGTCAGTCAGAAAGATGAAGCTAGATGCCAATTCCAAAGCGTAGTAGGTTCCTATGGAGAACAACGGGCAAGAAACTACATGGACACTTTTTTATATAAATCTAAATATTGGTTACATCATTCATGTTGTAATTATACATGTGAGAACAATGTAGAAAGACGTGCACGTTAAAAGCGTCCGTAATAAAAAGATAAAAACAATTCAAAAATTAAAATAAGCCGTGGCAGCTAAGAGATGACCAGTCCCTACTGACGGCGCCCATTCAAGAACATGACGCATGGATCAGCACCATTTAGCTCAACCACTTTGAAGGGAACTTAACGATCCAACACACACGCCACCACCAGCGAGACATTGATATAATAATAATGGTGACCCGTAAAACAGATATTTTATGCCATTTTCGGTCACCAGTCTCTCACAAATGTTAAACCTATTTTTTTGACTAAACACTTCCTGTCCAAAACAGCATTTGTGCCGAGAAATAAATAAATAAATAATTAGTTGAATCAATCATAAATATCCCTAATATGCATATTATTGACTATCAAATACTAGGCTAAGTAAATAAACAAAAGCAGAGCAGCCATAACACGATGGCAAATTGTGACGTTAAATCACCTTTTTTTTTTGGATGGTTACTTATCAAATACCTTCTCCCGCTCTGGGCGGAGCGGGAGGGCGCGTCAGACTCTTACTGACTAAAACCCACCCGTGTTCTTTCAGTTGCCTGTACATTGTCAGGGGCCACGGTATCCCTTTCCGACTTTCCGGCATGCATCGGTCTTGTTGGACCCCTTCAGTTGCTGACATCTCTATGAGGCGCGCGTGGAAGACTACGCGCCGTCGACCCGGGCCTTGGTCCCTATCGGACGGCGAGCTACCCATTGCGCACCGTCCGCAAACCCGCGCCTACGGTGGCCAGGAATCCGCCTGCGATTCCCGACGCACGTTAAATCACCCTTACAAACACCTAACACAAACAAACAAACTCAGCCTAATTGCGTAACAAATTTTATTTCTGATTGCAATTTTGAAACGAAAGCAAGTCCAATCTTAATCGCATGCCATAATTGCAATTACGATTTAAAAAAATACCAATCGACTGAAATTAGATATGGTTGTTCAAACCAATTGGCCATAGTCTACATATTTCGTTGATGTGTTTTGTTGCGCCATATAGGCATGATAAATTTTCATATTATTGTGCTATAATTTAATTTTGTTCTAATTACAACTGATGCTGTACTAGTGCTTATAAATGAAAATGTACAATAATTGCCGAAAAATGAAAAACCAATTTTTAAAACACTTTCTATCAAAAATACCATAATCGAAATACGTAACAAAACGTTTTTCTTTTCACGTTTTTGTTATCTGTGGCCAATGACAAAATCGTAGAAAAGCAGTGTTGTCAACTTAGTGGGATTTCCATTAAACCTGGGGGTTTGGACACCCCTACTGGCGAAGAAATTTTAGTGGCTGGTGGTTTTGTCTAGTGGTTAGTTTAATTCAATTTTTAGAAAACAAAACAATCAATTACTAAAACTTTGACTCGAGAAAATATTAAAATAACAAGATAATGGCATGTTTTTTTGTTTGTCTAAAACCTGTGTCAGTGATTTCTCGTTTTATTTCTTTAAAATGCTGAAACCACTGCAGATTCGAGCGCTGATTTGGAAAGAATGCTTTCTTAACTTTTTCATTAATCATTGTGTGATGATGTTTAAAAAAATACTTTGATTACCTATGCTATGTTTTATTCTCATTATCAAATCTTCAAATGGACCTCCAAAACAGCGACCGAATGTCGGTAACAGAAAAAAAAATTAAAAAATTGTGAGTAATTAGACATTTAAATAAACCGTTTTACAGTCCGTTCAAACGATTTTGACTTCTATATAAAATCGCAATAGAAATCAAAATCGGTTGAACGGCCTGTAAAAAATGTCTCATCTTATTTAATTAATGGAGTATAGTTTATTTCTGGTGGTTTGAAGAACCGCTGCTACTGGAGTAGACATGGGCTTTTTTTGAATTTTTACACAAACGGTTAAATATCCTATTTCAGATTATTAAATCGTTTTCAAAATCCATTTTTATATATCGATTTCAGGAGAGGCTCGGGCTCGCAATTTTGATCGTCTCTAGTAATATCATTCGGTTGTAAGTACATTGATCAAAACTATTCAAACATACACAAATACTGGCTTACGCAAAGCTGCTCTGGCCGTGGTTTTGTGAAATCGTTTGTCTAGTTCGGATTATCAATACGATTCGATTTTTATGTATCTGACGCATATCCTATAGTGGACTTAGGGAAAAAAATTGGCAACACTGAATAAAACTTGAAATAACCTCTGGAACTATCATTGGACGACGTGTCTAAAGTATACCTTTGCTCCTCTAACTACATCAGAGTACAAGGAAAAGAACAGGAAAGGCATATAACATCACATGTTAAACATCTGACAATAAGCCGGAATCATCATTCTTTGAAGTCTGTTGAGAATACGCTATCAAGATTTTGTTTACATTTTGATCTTGTTGATTTCGTTAATATTTTCGTTTAAGCATTGTTTTGCCTTGAATGTTTTCAACATACAAAATTATATTTACTATTCTCATACAGAAACATGGCTTACTTAGGCTGTTTTGCTCAATAGCGAAAAGAACCTAAGTCGACATTATCACTACAAGTAAGTAAGCCAATATAAATAGGAATAACGTGTGTAAGAGAGTACCTTCGTATCTCATTAGATTATTGTAGCTGTCCTGTAGGTACATTATTGGTGGGTCTACATACGGACAATCATTGCTTTGTTTCGTAGACAAGCATCTTACGTGAGGTTACTATGTCCGTCAACCTCACATTCTAACGAAATTGTTAATTGATATTTTTGTACATAAGTAGATGCTGAAATAAACTACAGTAACCACTAACCAAATAACAACTAACTACAAAACATATTCATAATATTTTTACAGACGGTGCTAGAACTGAAAATACAAGAATGGAACTCTACCCAACATCAATCTTGTCAATTTCCTATGAAAGAAGTTGGTTGGCAAAGTGGCAAACATACATTGGATAACCAATCTTCTGTATTAATCATTGAAGGTAAGCTTTTTGACACATAGTTACGAATCAAGCGTAGCGACTCACTTAATAATAAAATTATGAATGTATTTCCTTGACCGAACTTTCTTCATCATAATTATATTTTATTTATACCTAACTAATGTTTACATAATTTAGTATTACAAAATATCTGGAGACTGATAAATCAGCCCTAAATAAAGAAGAAATTATACAACCAGCAGCAATGACTAGGCTGATTGCTTTTGTCCAGCCAGGGGCCTAATGGAGGCCTAGTTGATATGCCTACTTTACTTTGCAACATAATGTTTAAGTACTTTATTTGAGCAGAAAATAATATAATTTTGTTTTAAAATTATACAGTTCCTGCGTTCCCCTGTTTCAAATACGAAGAAATGAAGGCAGCATGAATGATGTCGCCCCTGCTGCGTTGCCTCACTCTTCTGGTACTTCAGTTTTCAAGCTTTTCAAGTACAAAAGTAGAAACTGAAGATTCTTGAAAGATAATATTTTTTTTAGAAAACTTTTGAGTCTAGTACGACAGCGATATAAATGTTCCTATTTTGTGGATTGATAACAGTGTAAACTTTAATAAAGTGTTTTAATTATGAACTATAGAGGTACAAATAAAAATAACTTGTTATGAAATACTTAAGAATTGAAAACTGTTTTTTTATTTTTATAAACAGACAATTTATTATTATAATGATACTATTTAGAGGTATTTACCTTAATTAACATTCATTAGGTCTCGTTGGTCGAGTGGTCGCAAGAGCTACTGCTGAGTATGAGGTCCTGGGTTCGATGCCCGGGTTAGGCATAGTGTTATTGGGTTTTTCCATCTGGAATTTCTCAGTAGCAGACCGGAGTCTGGATTTGTGCCCGGTTGATGGCAATACGTTCGCCCCCGTACATAGGACTTAAATATAACTGGTGAAATGTGGGTGTACCCTTTTACAGGTACACATCTGCTCAACCCTTCGGGGAAACAAGGCGTGAAGTTATGTATGTTCATTAGGTTTCAGTAAATAGAGCGAAATAAATGATGGTAAACAAAAACAACTGTTTTATTATATCGCTATAACCGCATTTATTCACATTTATGAAATATTTGGAGATGGGGCAAAAAGAAATTAGAAAATAAGTAAGGATTAGTGAAATTTAATGTCTTCCTGTGGAATTCATCATGGAATATGTATGTACTGCTTGCTAATTTTTGCTGTAAGTTTAAACTCTCTCTCATGTGTTTACACATGAGAGAGAGTTTAAAGTTTTCCTGAATAATGTAGTTGAGCTTGAAATCTGAAATATAAAAAAAAGAATTTAAGTAAATCCTCAATATATTCCATGATCCATTACATTCATCCACGAATTCTAATAGGCCTCTCCCTTAAACACTTCAATGCACAATCTATCTACTTTATAGAACAGCAATATTCTGCTATAAACAACAATTAGGTGCCTACATTTGACTTAATTTAAATTTATAGGTAGTAAGTTTACGTTTGGTGGTGGCGTATTCACCAACAAACAATATGTGTGAAACATTGTTGCTGTGCTTAACACACATTCAATGTACACAACTTAGCAAGAAAATATATAAGTAGGTACCTTAAACAGACAATTATGTGGAAATAGATCTATGTATGGTGGTGAGGATATTTTTGTTTATTTTTATTTGGTGGTTGGATATAGACGAGGTACATGCCGAGGGTCTGCACCCTCGGCATGTAATATGTTACTAGAATCGCACCGGAACGTCAACTTCAAGGCGTTCGTCGTGCGAGTACCGAACTGTTATCTGCCCCTCGTCATGGAAGAGGAATTTTGGCCGCAGGATGTGGTGTTCCGTCGCTTCCGCGGACAAGTTCCACAGGACAGCACAAAGACAAGCTAGTGCAAAATGAAGTGCTACTAACATAGTATAAGTCTATTTATTAACACAAGTTTTTGTTTATATTAAAATATGTATGTTTAGGTTAAGGTATTTTTCTATGGGCTACTGTCGCCTGAAATAAATGGTATTATTATTATTATTATATTCATCGATGTCCTTACATAATCCATAGATATAAAATTCTTCAAAATATGCTTGTTTTTGTTCTTCCTCTATTAATATTTGCTTTTCCAATGAAGTACAAGCTCGACTGGGTTGCTAAGCTTGTGGCTGATGATAAGTTTGATACGATACGAGGTCTAGGAATTTGTCTTTCGTTAAAATGCCATCAAAATACCTCGTTTCTGAAATATCATATTATATATCTTTAGTTTAGGTTGTAAGAACTTGTAACAGAAGAAAACTTTCACAATTATTATAAAAAATCGACCTCGCTGCTTCGATATTTAACATACCACTAATAGGATTTACCGTTGAGGTTCTACACATTCACAATTTATCAGGAAGACCAATCACTTAAATTTTTTCGTAATTAATATGGAGATTTCATGTTTAAATCCCAAAAAGATTAATATGTAAAATGATTGCGGCCACTACACTGACTTCGGTTTGATTTGACGGACGGAAAAAATTGCTCGTTGCTTTGAAACAAAGTTAGAACTGTCAAAATGGTTAGGTAATTCTTTTTAGATGCTTCGTTCACTCTTTAGCGTCTTAAACAGAGCGCACTTGCTTTCAAAGATAATGAAGTTATACAATAGGAAAGTCGTAAAATAAAGCAAATTCGAGTCCGAATGAAAGCAATTTGTCTCAATTGGTTATTGAAAATGTGTTACGCAATTAGATAGCTGTACCTACTGTTTTACAATCTCACTACGCTTCTGTAGCATCATTGACATACATTCATCTTCCCCGTAAAAGCGTCTCAGCCATCTAAAACCGCGTCTGAAATAGACTGCACTACAGTATTCTTAAAAACTTTTTATCCGTGTTTCCATTATCTTTTCTCTTTCGGTTTTAATATAAAGGAATGTTAAGGCCTGACCCTCATTCTGAATGCAATAACTATAGAGCGCTCCATTTATTTCGCTGCAATTAAAATTATAATTGTGGTAGAACCGCTCTCGTTAACCATCTAAAAAAATGAGTGTTCGTTCGGTGATAATTATGCCCTGATTATTATTTTGGATATAGTTTTTTATTGCTTATTTTAACCCATATTGCGCTACGTGTTTCTTATTACTAAATACATTTAAACCATAGCTGCTAATTTTACAGAGACTTAATAGCGGATTGTACTTAACTAAGTACATATTTCAAAAACCCCTTCAGTACCTAAAATCTTCTTGAATATCTCACTCGTAAAATAGCCTCCAATGGTTACCATTTGTATGATAAATACAATCCTTTTGGATTCCGCATTTTTTATTATGACTTCATTTTTTATCCGGAAAAATTTCATTAGCGTCCTCGCAAGATGTTGCCGGGGCCCAGATGAAAGATGCTGGTCGCTTTGTTATCACTTTTTATATTAAGTATGCAAAAGTAGTTACACCATTAAAAGTATTCTCTCAGAAAAATGCCCGTCACAAACGATGAACAATTTATTAATCTCAAGGACTTTTTAAACCCTTGTCAAAGGAAATTGATAAATCTTGTTACCAACGCAACGGTGGGATGGAAACAAGCGATTAAAGGCTTAGGTAAGGTTGTCTATAGGTATGTAGAAGTCTTCGAGCATATCTTTTTTAGGGCATCTGACCAGATTAAGGTTCGTATTTGAACCTTATCCAATCAAGTTTGCAAATAGAACCTAACTAATGGGCCAAAGTCTAGCCGCTAGACTACTGTCATTACCTCGTATCTCCGAGCATAGGTATTTGTGTGTTACTCCTCATTAATATTATGTTTAAAATCCCTGTGGAGTGGAGAACCTTTACCCAGAAGTGAGTCAGATAAGGGTTACAAAAAAAAAAGGTTTTTTTTCCTGTTATCTGCTAGAAATTTAACTTCCTAGCCTTCTTTCGGTATCTACCTTTGTAACCATTTCAACAAGTAAATAGATGTCCGAACACAGTTCAACAAAAGTTTTCTCTTCAATCGCCGCTACCTTAAAGCTTCCTACTACCTACTTACGAATCTACTGCTTTTCTCCCTCGAGTAACGTGACACCTCTGCTCACCTTAACATCATTAACGAAGTTGGATGTAGAAGTCTGTTGTTTATTCAGTGGCCAACACAAAGTTCCATAGGTTAGAGAAGGATAAACAACAGTTTTATAAACACCGTCTTTTATTTGGTTGCATGCGATCCTCTAGGGAATTTATCTCTTAAGGAATTGCTGCAAATTATTCATGCTCTTGCCTGGTGTAAGAGTCTCAAGGGTATCTAACATAAGGGGACGCAGCAATTTTTAACCAGAAAGCGAAACAGGCGATGCAATAAAAAATTACTTGGAAACTAGGCTTGAAAGTAGACGCTTCATGTTTAATAAATAAGCAAAGTAAATTAGTTTCGAAGTTCGTTACCACAAACCAATGAAGCAACAAGAACAAGTTAGGTAGGACATATTTAAAATTGATTGCACTCAAGATTGTTGTTTTACGAGCGAGCTTAGTGCGCCTTACCTCACTAATAAAATTAATGAACGAGGAAGCTCCCGGCCGTCGACCGCCATGCGGACGGAAACTCGAGGTCTTGGAATTTTCATCAAGGGAAAAATACTTTAAACAAGATTTCGTTTTCCTTTTTTATGGACTTCTGGTAAGGTTTCGAGGATGCAGTTAAATAATAATTACAGTCAGCATTAAGTACAATGATTTCTGGTGGACTCTTTTCAAGCAAGACTTTCGTAATTCCGTAACATCTGTGAGTCTCTCAACCACACAAAGTTACTTGACTCGCTCCTATATCCATCATTTTGTGAGCCAAACGGTAGACAATTACAAAATGATCCCATTAAAATAATACTTACAGCCTCTCATTCCGTTTTACGATACCCTCGGGAGCCGGAGAAGTAGGGGTGACCTCCTTGACCGTTTACTCTGCGGTATTCAGTCAGTCACATGTAAAGGTATAGCTTTATTGACATATAGAACTGACTATTGACTAATGCAACGGTTGTAAATAAAAAAACATCCATTCAACATCCATTCTAAACGTTCATTTGGAACACAATAAGCGCGATGACCTTGAGTCCACCGCAATAGGTGACCCAATTACCCACTGCCTTCAGATTTCGTATTTACAGAACGCCATCGCTTTTATTAAAAGTCTCATATATTTTCAAGCCGAAAAAAGACATAAACTTACAAATGAAAGCGTTTAAACGCTTTGAAAACATTTGAATGCTTTCATTATGTTTATTTCTTTTTTTATGATAAGATTTAATAACACAGCTTTCTTTTTAGGACCGGTTGTTTTTATGTGAAAGGACATTACGATTTAGATATTATGGCCTCATTGTTTGGGGAAATCTAATTATACAAACAAACCTGACTGTTGAAACAGCGAAACAAAGTGAAGTGTAATCAAGCGAAGAAAAGTTTTACCAGGATCATAAATCAAGGATAATCCACGGCTGGAAAACTGGAAATAGGAGGACAGTCCGCCCGCTGACCAAATTTATTACCAAATTAATTGTTTCATCATATTTACATACATACATAATATACGGGACTCAGCTTGCCGGGCAATATCACGCTTTATTTGAGTCTCACTAGGATAAGCTGTACTGGGCCCGGTACAGTTTTTTTATCCTAGGAAAGCGGTTCTGTCATATTGTATCAGCTGTCACGAAAATCTGTCATTATCACCAGTATTTGACAACAAAACGCTCTATATTTGAATAGCCGTTATTGTGTGATCATTCACCGTTCACCGCTTTCTTAGGGAACCAAAGCTTAACACGTTCAGTGCCGGGAGCTCTCCTGGAGGGTTCACCTAATCGCATATGGGATGCCGGGAGACCTCGCGGAGGGCTAATTTTAAATGTAGGTTTTCTTAGCGAATACAGCATCATAAACCGTGAAAAACGACAAAAAATTTAAAAGATTGCAAACTACATATAGCGACAAGACCAGGGAGTCTTGTCGCTATATGTAGTTTCTAAAGGAAGTAAAATAGTGTTTTTAGGGGAAACACTATTTCACTTACTTTTACAGAGTTGCGATGGTTAACTTTAGCGCAAACGTAATGCCGGCAACCCTCCCGGAGGGCTCACTTCCAATATGATGGCGGCATGGCGTATGAGTTTTATTAAAACTGAGTGGAGTCGAAAGTGTTAACGGAGACGCTGCCAGTGACCGAAATATTACAGACCTTGTTACTTTTCATAGTGATTTCATTAGTTCCGCTTTCAGCCTCCAGGTTAGATCTGTGGCCATTATACCTCCCTTGTTCTTCGTCAATAAGAGCTGTTTTCAAATCTTTTCTTGTTTTTTGTCAACAAAAATTATAATAAAACAAATGAACGCACGATACATGCAGTTTATTCTGCAATCAAAAATAATCATTCAATTTTCTTTCAGCATTTTCACGCATGGCTGACCGCATAATTGCTATAAATTATCCACAGTTGTGTTTAAAATGTTTCAAACGAATAAGAAAAATATCAAGGAGTCTAACATGTTGTATTATCGAATGTATCTAGCCTAATATGCTGTATAAGTTGCAAGAAACCTGTATTGGCTGTCACATGTAGGTACCTGGTATAAATTCTGGTACTGTGAAAACGAATAAATCTGAAAATAAAATAGTTTAGTCCCTAATTAGTTTATTTACCGAAGTCAAGATATTCAAAATTAGCTTCTGTACATGACTTCGTCAGACATATCTCATGGAACTCGGGGCAATAGCGTAGCTTTCTAACAGTAAAAATATTTGTTTTAATCGGATCAGTATACTTCTAGACATTATCTTTTACAAACATACGTATAAACAAACAATTTTACCTCTTTATGATAAATATTAGTTTTGATGAGAAGAACGGTCAGTTGTAGTATAATTCCATAAGTCAGTAAATAATAAACACAAACATTCAAAGCAAACTGTTTATTTTATTCTCGTCCTTTAAACTGTAATAATTAACTCTAGTATTTATCCTACTCTTATTTTTTGTTGCTAACATTGCAGCTTCATACCATAATTTATACCTATATTTAGCACCAAATGGTTTTAATCGCCGAATTAAAAAGACTACGTTACATATCTGGAATTAAAAACAAATTCTTTTACCGGGCAACATGAACAATAAAATTAATAAGTTTAAATCTGATGACATTTTTGTAAAGTGTTATAGTTTCGAGTCTTAGGTACTCGAAGGACCAAAAAACATATAAAATCTATTTGTACCGACCTAGGTAATGTTTTTCATCTATGTTACCGCAAGCCGTCTCACATTTCTTAATCTAGTTTGTATGTGGTCTGGCCTGTTGAGACTACCTATCTAAATCAATCCGGCATTGGTTGTTTTTTCTTTATATCTGTATATATGTTCATAGAGTGTTCCATCTTAGATCCTGTCTACGCTAGAGTCGGAACTAGTCGGAAGGACCAAGTCAAGGCAAAAAACCGAAATTTATACGTAAAAGCTGTGAAAGAGTAACAAACCTGTTTCTTTCAATAAATCTAATATAGGTCCAAATCTAAACCGGTACGATTTGGATGGATGTTTAAGTAAGTAAAGTTATCAACATAACAAAAAAAAGTACAATTTAAGTAACGACCTGCCGGTCTATTTTGTAAAAATCAATCCCACAGCGAAAACTTAAATGAAGTGAACTTGAAGTGAGCCGTCTTTCCACCCTGTACTTTTTCGCAAGTAAACAATTTGAAACCGTGAATCGTTCAAAGTTTACTGACCGATTTCTATGGGACTCGGAATAAACTTCGTGAGAGCTTCCCGCAAAAACGAAACAGAATACGAAACGAATTTTATTCTAGTTTCATTTTGTATGTCCCCAATGCGAAATCTCGAAAAAAGCTAGCCACAAATAAAGTTCACTTCGGGGAAATGGATATTTAAGTCCCCATTTTGCTCACGACCAGTTTCTTGCGTAATTTTAATAAATTCTGCATTTGCCTACGTAAGTATAACTTGGTCATACATAATCAGATAGCATAGGAAATGACACAGCTGCTGGAGGGACGCATTGCGATACTATCGTTCAGTTTGCACTTGCTAACAGCTAGACCGTTGCTATATAAAGTTTAAATACTGAAACAGACAATGCAATTGTATGGAACTCAACTGCCAAAAAATAATATTTCTGCCGGCAGGCAGAAATATTCTTTTTTCGAACATTTCTTTAATAGGCATATTACCTACCGGGCGTTTCTGTAATAGCCATATTACCTGCCGTAAATCACTTATTTTCCTTAAACAACATCGTCCATAAAATGATTTGGAGGACTGTTCGTAGCAGGTGGAGTTCTGTAGTTTCTGCATAGCCCCTTATGTAAAAGGCGTGAGTATATGTATGAATTATTGTCGATACCGGAAACCACAAGGCCATTATATAAACATAATATTTAATGATAAAATAATGATGCATTTTATTACATGCGAGACCTATTCGTTCATGTTTAGGTACATAATAATTAGGCTGACTGTCCATTGACGCGGAGCAAGGCAGCGGAGCGAAGCGAGGGAGTAATGCGGAGCGGAGTTGCGGACTGTGCGGAACTAGGCCGAGTTCACGCGACGAGTCATTTGAGCGAGCTGCAATACCCCGCAGCCGGTTTTTCTCCGCTTCCCCGCTCTGCTTCCTCGGTCCGCTTCCCGGTTTTGTACTAATTTTATAAACTAGTTCGCAAATCTTTGTCCACTGAAGCGGAGCGGAGATTTTATGTTGGCACAACTCCGCTCCGCTCCTGTCCGCTCCGCTCCAATGGAGTATTAATTAATAAGTAATATTTATACACTTAAATACTTTTATAAGAGATTTTCACCTACTGTATTGATTGTAATTTTATGTTGTTACGAACATAGTATTTTGGAACCCATACTATTATGAAATAGGTCTTATGTCAAAGTTGCAATCGATATTCCACGAGAAAATCGCTTTTGAATTTTGTTACATAGTGCTCATGGCTGTGCGTTGCTGTTGCAGTCACTTTGTTCGACAAACTCGAAACATAGGTAGGTACATTTCAATCTACCCAGTTTATAAATTTAAATTATAGTAATTGTTCGAGTCTGTCTGTGTGACTGCGTTGCTCTAAACTACGCTACGAATTTTGATGCGGTTTTCACCACCATTTAGAGAATTGATGCCCGAAGTATGTGTATAACACATTAATATTAAACTTCAATACAAATTTTATCAAGTCGTAAACACCGTGCGAAGCAGAGGCGGGTCGCTAGTTCAATATAAAACTGTAAACAATCATCATGAAAATTACTGCTTATGATGGGCAATTGGCTACCATTATTACAAGGTGGGGTCCCCTGTCCCTAATGAGGTCATCGACAAACAGTACACTTCTGCTCAACCTTTCATGTCAATACGTAACGGTCATGCTATATCCAAACAAAGGTTGCAAGGATCACTAGTACACCATTTCTTCAAACATTACCGACCGACCGACCAGCGGAAACCCCAAACACATGACCCTACAATCGTATAGTATCGACAAATATAAATGTTTGTTTTCTTAGCCTTGCATATTTACCGCTATCGATAAATATAGCACCGCCTTTATATGTACATATATTTGAATGACTTTGTTTTCATAAAATTTCGAAGTTCGCTCCCGTTTTCTAAAACAGATGGTTTTTATGTGTCCATTTTAGATATACCACGACACGCATCAATTTGTGAATTCAACTGGTTATCTCTTATTGAAATATCCTATACTATTAAATGAGAAATATTTGTATATACAATCTATATAATATATAAAATACAATTGCCGTGCATTAGTCTCGCAAAAACTCCAAAATGTCTCGACCTATTCAGATGTTTTTTTTGTTTTTTTCGCCTCAATACAGGGGTGGTGTAGGAAAAAAAATTGGAAATACCCTAAGATACAGCCAAAAAATCGAAATTGAAATTTTGACAGGACATCGTCTGACGAGTCAGCTAGTATATATATATATATTTGTAATCACGTTCTCGAAAACGGCTCTAAAGATTTCGATAAAAGTTGCAATCCTAGAGCTACTTAGATCGATTTTTAGAAAAAAAAAAACTATGGTTTACGGGGGTGAAAAATTTAAAAAATCGGCCAAAGATAGGTCAAAGATGATATGTTTGTCTATGTTGAGAGAGAGCTCGGTCGGCCAGGTACTTATATTTTATATTAGAAAGAGTCTTTTCTCATTCGAGCAGACTGATATTTTATCCTACAAAAGCCTGTCTGCCCGTCTGTTGACACACTTTGGGTACAGAATTTCTAAATGAAACGTGTATCACAAGCACCGTAACTGGTAATGGGGCACATAAATCTGCTGAACTCGCCGACCTCCGCTATATTGTTTTGCAGTAAGTAATAGGCCAAGTAATAAGTGTCATCCAAGCAACATTAACAAGTTAATTAGTTTTCTCAACTCGTATTTTGTTAACGAGAAGGAGCTATAATTTTGTAAATGACACATTAGTTATAATGAGGAACTGAGCCACTGAGGACTAAATAAAAAACCGCGATAGGCGCGAATACTATTGTAGCAGGTGACCTACTACAGTCACAGTGTTCACTGATCGTGCATTTTTCGCCTAATTATGATCAGCTGCAGGACGAAAAGTGAAGTGTCATGTGATTTAGTACCAATTGCGCATTCACAGCAACACCACCCAACAGTCACCCAGGCCTCAGACTTTTTAGCTTTATTTTGAAGATTTGCTTCAAATAGGCAGTACCTAATCACTCCGGCCGTCATAGACACGCTTAGGATTTTATTCAGATCAGAAGAATCGACCTAATATGGTATAGTCGTTTTAGTTATTAAATCATTTTACTATTTGTAATATCTACTTCATTGAGCAACGGATCCAGCACAGAGATATCAATTTCAACGGACTAACTGATATGCAGCTGTTCGCAATATTAATTTTATACAAAACAGGTTTGCTTGCACTAGGCTGCAATAAAAGGAAACAAAACATAAAGTATCTTTAACAATAAAGGAATATATTAAATAGGTCATATTTTTGTATGTCGGAAGCCAGATTTAGATTGGCTTTTTTTCTACCTTCATTCTATCACAGTAAATAATTAGAAGGAACCTTAACTCAGACCTAACGATCAGGTTATTTTTCCATAACCTTAAATAGCTACAATAAATCAAAAAGTAATACTTGCATCACTAAATGATCTGATACCATAAATGCCGCAACTACTTTCAGTTCGTATATCACTTAATAGGTAGACAACGCAATTTATAAGTACCAAATTGCATTTGGCGTTCGGTCGAAAATGGGCCGAACCGGAGGTGGACATTGAAAATTCGATCAACGAAGTAAATTCACTTAGGTTCCTCCCGACGCACTACACATCCTGACTAGCTTATGTCCCTGGCAACAGGTGTTCAACAAAGTACATAATGTTGTAGACTATTAGACTAAACTATAATAGAAGTTTACAGTAATAAGAAATAAAGAAAGAATGAAAAATGCGTTTATTGGCAATATAGCAGCAAAATACTCGTATATATAACTAAAAAAAACCGAAAACAATTCAAAAATTCAAAAGTCATTTATTCAAACTAGGCTGATAATCAGCACTTTTCGAACGTCAAAATTACAATAAGACAGTCCCCCAAAACGCCCACCCTTCACCACTTCCTAGTGCTTTAGCTGGGAAGAAGAAGTGGCGCAACAAACTCCCCAGCAGCACAGCTGTCTGTTGAGTTATAAAAAAAAAAATCTTTTATTATTATTATTTATTATTATATTTAAATATATTCTATATAATAGTAGGCAAAATGATATAAATTACAATACGCAACACAAAACATAATTTAAATTATAAAATTAATAGCCATATGACAGCTAGCACACGCCAATATACCAACCAAAAACATCGAGAACTATACTCAAGCAGAAATTAAAATAAGTTAACGAAAACAATATCTAAATAATAGCCTCCAGGCATAAAGGACGTGCCCGCTTACATATAGCTGTAACTAGAAGTTATAATTGATAAACTAGGACCATCGAGGTAAATTAAAAAATTATAGAGGTCGCTAGCTAACCACATATTGCAATACAACTCATAAAAAAAACATTGTAATGAGTAGATTATGTCAACAAATGATTATAATGATTATAATGCCAAAAGGGTCACTGTCAGCTCAGCATAATAAAGTCAGATGACAACACAAAGTGTACCACCTGACACTGATTTACAGCTGCAACCCACGAGTGCCATACGCTAGAATAATAAACACAGGGAAGTGTGTGTGGGGTCCAAACGCCTCCTGCCGGAGGCTATACGCGGGGGTCGTGCGGTCCATGGCCCTTTACGGGGCACCTGTTTGGGCGCGATCATTGAGGCGGCGGCCAGCCCGCCGGTTGAACGCGTCCCAGAGGGTCATGGCCACCCGGCTGGTCCGGGGATACCGCACGATCTCCGGTGAGGCGGCGAGCCTCCTTGCCGGATTACCGCCATGGGATCTGGACGCAAAAGTCCTCGCGCACATTTGGGAGTGGCGCGAGGAGGCGAAACGCCGGGGTGTAACTCCGCTGCCGCGAGAAATCGCGGCACAGCGGACATAGCTCCGGCGGGATCTCATGGCGTCATGGAGAGTGCGATTGTCGCAACCCAGTGCTGGGCACGCCACTACTGCGGCGATAAGTCCCCTCTTTGAGGAGTGGCTAGAGAGGCGCCACGGCGTCCTCACCTTCCGCCTGACGCAGGTCCTCACCGGACATGGTTGTTTCGGGAGGTTCCTGTTTCGTATCAGGCGGGAGGAAACGCCCGGGTGTCATCACTGCGTGGATCGCTCGGAGGACACGGTTGAGCATACGGTGGAGGTCTGTCCGGCTTGGGCAGAGCATCGCCGTGTCCTCGTGGAGGCGATCGGCGGCGGGGATCTCTCGCGTCCGGCCCTAGTCCAGGCCATGGTACGGAGCGAGAGGGCATGGGAGGCCGTCACCTCCTTCTGCGAAGCAGTAATGCTCGCGAAGGAGGAGGCAGAACGCGTGAGGGAGAGGCAAATTTCGCGCCCTCACGCCCCTAGCCGCCGCAGGAGACGCCCCGGGCGTCGGGAATCGCAGGCCGATTCCCGGCCACCGTAGGCGCGGGCTTGCGGACGGTGAGCAATGGGTAGCTCGCCGTCCGATAAGAACCAGGCCCGGGTCGACGGCGCACTATGGGCAAATCGCGTATGTTTCGTCTCAAAACTCCGTATCTCGGTTGTTTCAAAACTAATTGAGCTGTAATTTTGCACACATATTCTTGGATGTATACAGTTTAAAGTAAATGATTTTGATTTTGTAAATTCTGTTTATTAATTAATAAAAATAATAAAACTTAAAAAAATACATACATTCTCTATGAAAAACAAACAAAATTTGTCTTTATTTTTATAATTTACTTAAAATGGAATAATTGAAACAAACGAGAAAAATAAAGTACAAAATTCAGGAAGCTCCTACATATTTTCGTTGATAGCAAGAAGGGCCTTGGCTTCATCAAAAAGTTCTTTCGATATTGTTTCTGAGGTATTTCTCAAACTTGATATATATGGATCAGAAGTGTACAATAAGGTATGGAACACGTCTTCATTGGTAGCCGCTCTTGAACACTTTCTAGAATGATGAAGTCTAAACTTTTTGTAATTCTTATTTCGGGATTCTTGCGCGTCTTCGGACAATTGTCCGATAGGTAAAATAGCATAGTACTCAATGATTTTTTCTCCGTGAATAAGTATTTTATGCACGGAGGAAGGCATATAATACCAATTATAAATATTTACGTACAGTTGGGCTGTACTATATGCGTATTCACCGAACTTTTTTGAATTAATAGCCATTCCAGATGACATAGTTTGTAGTATTATGTACATTCGTTTTATAAGTTCTACGTCTACACCTGTAATGTCTGCAGAGCAAGAGTAATTCTGAAAAAATCTCCGAGCTGTGTTCCCGTCATTACTATTTCCAGTGCCTTGTCGAGGTTTATCGACATGCAGTCCCATTTCCTCCCTAAACCGCTTTTGTACCAATTTTTTCTTTTCCTCTTTGTATTTTTTATTTTCCGGTGTAGTAGCTGACCACTTTTCAAAAGACAAGTTATAAGAAATGTGTAAGATCATCTCCATACTCCTAATCCAAGCATGTAGTGTTGACAGTCCGTATTGAAATGAACTTTCGTTCACATCTCGTGTCGTAACTGCCTCTAAGTTATTCATTTGCCGAGGAGTAGCACCACAAACTGTACAAGAAGCGCTCGAACGAGTTTCAGTTAAAACTTGTGCCACTTTACCATCAATCATGGTTAAAAATAAGTCATGAGTAATTTCGATTACCTCGCCATTCTTATTTATCAGAGAAGGAGACAGATTTTGTTTTTGATTGTTGATATCAGCCACAACAGACGCGGTTTTTTCAGGAGTTTCTTTGGCAAATTCTAACAATATAGGTCTGCAATATCTTACCGATGAGCAAGTTTCATTTTTCCAAACAATAGTATTAGTTGTCTCATCTATGAGTCTAATTGGTACAAGTGAAGCAATAAAAAGGTTTGCATCGGATATAAAGTCGCTTTCTTCGGGCAAAACTTGCTTGTACTCACTCTGCCCTGATGACCCGTCACAACCCCATTTACAGAATAGTTTCATCTTTCTAAAACCGTTTTTGTAAACTGAACCAATTTGTAATATACGTGCCACAGTATGATCCAACCAGTCCTGCAGATTGACTTTTGCACTTATGTTGGTAATGGTTATGCTCGAATCTGGTGGGTAACACATCTTCTTCGCTTCGGCTAAAGTTGGATAAGAAGGAAACACTGAACAGTTTTTGTCCGCCAAACAAAGTCGAAGTTTCCCATACTGTTCTTTGTTAAGGTCTAAGTCAATAAATGTCCGTAGTGCTTCTTCCTTTGAAAAAGGTGTAACGTCTTCAGGGTTCTCAGTTATGTATTTAACAAACTTTTTCTTATCATTTTTTGATGCAGTTCGTATCATATTAACAATTGCGGCCTCCTCCTTCTCACCCATAGACCGTAACTCTTGAGCATATGCATTGAGCACACAGTCCAATCCGTACTCTTGTATTAATTCCATGTTTTTTCGTTTTTTTGTTTTTTCTGAAGATGCTTCGTATGGTTTCGAGGGTCTGCCGCCACTGCTTCCAGGCATATTAGTGTCATTAACCGTGACTCGACACTCTAGTGGAACACGAAATTGACCATCTAACCAGCTCACGTTCTTATTTTCAAAGCGGTCTTTTATCCGAGATGCATTTCTCCAGCGTTCGTTACATTTAGATACCAAGTTTCTTTGAATGTAGGAGACCACAGTAGCCATATCCTCTGGTGACAAATTGAAATTTTCTTGTAAGTAGTCTTCTATATTATTCCCATTTATCAACAAATTGCACAACTCTCGTTTACTACAAACAAATTCACCCATTTTTCAAATCAGTCAACTTTGCAAATAGTGAAAATAGGTATTAACTGCTTTTTAGGGCAACTGAATGTTTGACCTACAACTGTAAATGGTTCAGGGCTCACCATCCTTTTATAGGCCTATGAAATAGTGCTATGTGCAAAAAGATAGATACTAATAATTTGCACTCTTCCCATAACCAACCTGTTTTTATTTTGACCATAATAGATAAGTAACCATATTTTATCAAGTAAGGTGGTCAAAACTGTATCAAAACCACAAAGAACTATTAATAATAATCATCACTGTTATGAACTTTTTATCAATTTGACCTTAATAGATAACAAATGATTTTATGAGAAATAAAAAGAAATTGAAAAAAAAAAAAAAAATTATCCCGTGATATGTTTTGGCACCGTGTCAGAAAAAGAGCAAGTATGAGCAATAAATATCTCGACAGCGGCAAGCAGCGGTAAAGGGTAAATGACTCGTTAAAAAAAAAAATACCCTAAAAACATACCATCTTAAACTATATTGGTTAATTTTATTTTATCAAAGCAATATATATAATATTATTTATGAAACCTTATAAGGAGATTATAAGCATCCCAAAAATGTATAATACTTGTACATTTATATTAAAAACTTTCGAGTAATGTGGCGTTGAATTGCAGTAACGTATTGCGTCAAAATTACGTTATTGAACAAGAGTTAGCTTTGATGCCTATTTATAATATATTGTGGTTAACAAAAAAAAATAAAAAAATAGCGAATAGAAAGCTTATTTATTAGACTATATTAATACTTTTTTTTTTATTCTATAACAACGACTTTCACGTGAAACGGTTTTGAGACGGCTTTGTATGGGGCTTTCCCATAGTGCGGCGCGTTGTGTTCCACGCGCGCCTCAAAGAGATGTCAGCAGAAGTGAAGGGGTCCGTTAGGACCGATGCCTGCCGGGGTTGCGGGAAAGTCCGAAAGGGACACCGTGGCCCCTGGCAACGTACAGGCAACGGAAGGAACACGGGTGGGTTTTAGTCAGTAAGAGTCTGACACGCCCTCCCGCTCCACCCAGAGCGGGAGAAGTTATTTGATAATTTCCCACCCAAAAAAAAAAAAAAAAAAGGGATGTGTGTGTCTGTTATAATAAATTAACAGAATAAATTAAATTAAGGTAATTTTAGGATAGGAAGCATATATGATATAAAAAGCTGCCTAATAATGATAACAGAGTGAGGGAATCCTACGAGTAGGTACTTTAGACCTACGCTACAGGTACAACTAGACACGACTTATTAGCATCGCAAGCCTTCACTAAGTAATATACATCTACAACTCGATTAAGACGCCAAACTGCTCTAGACAATATGATTAACCCAAGTACCTAGTTATTCAAATTCACTGGCAGAGGTATGTGCTTTCATTTATTTACACGATTATACGATAAAACAAAGATATTGGTGCCGATTCTCTTGTACACCGAACTAAACTAACTAAACTATCACTAAAATTCCTTACTTTTTACTATGAGAATCTTAACGCTATTCTGCAATAAAAAGTCTCTAAACTTAAAAATTATTTTGACACAACTAAATCGAATTTGACAATCGCGACTCCACGTGGTACACACTTGTTTGTGCCCTACCCCGTGAATTTTTTAGAGCCGGAGGTGCGCAGGGGGGGCAACCTGGCGTGTTTTATATGGAATTTTTCACGTTTTGCAAGGAAAATAAAAAAAATATTACCTACGTGTTGATAATTAGGGGTATAAGGGTTTCATAAAGGGGGTCGAAATTTTCATTATTTTTGCGATAGGACACACCATTTTTGAGTTATAAGCAAAAGAAAAGAAAAAAATATATATACAGTACTGTTTTTGCATCTGAAGTCGAGGTGTTCGTGTAAATTTTAGTTCATGACAACTAATAGTACTCCACACCATATTTTATCGCGATTAAAAATGGTCAGATTTAGGTAGACAATTAAAATTTTAGGTGAAAAACGTCAAACTCAGAATAGCAAAACTGTCATTTTCACTAAATTAAAATCTCAGTGCCATCTTAGTGCTGTCAAACTAAAATATAGTTAAGTTGTGTCACTTTAGTCTATTTCAGAATGGGAAATCATCGTTTGACAGGAATAAACTAAATTTTAGTGATTTTTAGTCTAGTTTAGAGGCATTTGTGACAAGAGAATCGGCACCATTATTATACCGTGATGATACACGACGATCTCTGTGAGAGTTTATTGTCTTTAAAGATCATATTAATATTCATCATAATTAAGGGCGCGTTTTCAAATCGGACAAAATTCTGCTGTTTTTCGGTTCATTTTGTGACAAAACTAAACCGAATTTTATATAACTAATAACTACCACATATAGATTGGTTCTTCATCTTCAAATGCAAGTAACTTTTGTGTTAAAAATTATAGTTTTTTATATTGTAAAAACGATCTTCCGATGCCATTTTCCACAAAATTAACGATACTGGGTCGAGTTTCAGTACAGTTTTTATTCTATTATCAACATATTTTGAGATTTAAAAAATACTTTAAGTAGGCAAACATACTTATTTCTAAAACCTAGAAAAAAAAATGTTTCAAAATGTCACAGATAGTCGCAAAAAAAATAAAAACCAAAACTATTTTTTTCACATATTTTGCTATTACGGATGAATCTTAATGGATTGCGTTAAGGGTTATTTTATTTTTGGTTCCTGTTTTGATTATTGCACAAACATTTCGAAAGAAACCTCAGTCCGCGCTAGACCGCTGTCGTGAGTGGACTCTGTGTTGCCTGTTTGCAGCGGTTCGTGTGGAAAAGATCGCTGTACAAATACAAAATATTCTGTAAACCAAATTTGATACTTGATATTGTGGTAAGATAATTTTATAATCACACATTTTTATTTCGGTAAAAGTAAGTAGTTTATAAATGCCTATTCGTCTGGGACTTGATGGAGTGACCTGAAGGTGTACTTCGGTGACTGCTACTGGTACTCCTCGACTAGTACAACTAGGTCTGCCGAGTTTGAGCTCGTTTTGTTAGTTATGATGAGACCTTACCACCGGACTTGATGGAGTGACCTGAAGGTGTACTTTGGTGACTGCTACTGGTACTCCTCGACTAGTAGAATTAAATCTGCCGAGTTTGGGCTCGTTTTGTTAGTTATGATGAGACCTTACCACCGGACTTGATGGAGTGACCTGAAGGTGTACTTTGGTGACTGCTACTGGTACTCCTCGACTAGTAGAATTAAATCTGCCGAGTTTGGGCTCGTTTTGTTAGTTATGATGAGACCTCACCACCGGACTTGATGGAGTGACCTGAAGGTGTACTTTGGTGACTGCTACTGGTACTCCTCGACGAGTACAACTAGGTCTGCCGAGTTTGGGCTCGTTTTGTTAGTTATGATGAGACCTCACCACTGGACTTGATGGAGTGACCTGAAGGTGTACTTTGGTGACTGCTACTGGTACTCCTCGACGAGTACAACTAGGTCTGCCGAGTTTGGGCTCGTTTTGTTAGTTATGATGAGACCTTACCACCGGACTTGATGGAGTGACCTGAAGGTGTACTTTGGTGACTGCTACTGGTACTCTACGACGAGTAGAACTAGATCTGCCGAGTTTGGGCTCGTTTTGTTAGTTATGATGAGACCTTATCTCCGGACTTGATGGAGTGACCTGAAGGTGTACTTTGGTGACTGCTACTGGTACTCTACGACGAGTAGAACTAGATCTGCCGAGTTTGGGCTCGTTTTGTTAGTTATGATGAGACCTTACCTCCGGACTTGATGGAGTGACCTGAAGGTGTACTTTGGTGACTGCTACTGGTACTCCTCGACTATTAGAATTAGATGTGCCGAGTTTGGGCTTGTTTTGTAAGTTATGACGAGACCTTACCTCCGGACTAGATGGAGTGACCTGAAGGTGTACTTTGGTGACTGCTACTGGTACTCCTCGACGAGTACAACTAGGTCTGCCGAGTTTGGGCTCGTTTTGTTAGTTATGACGAGACCTTACCTCCGGACTAGATGGAATGACCTGAAGGTGTACTTCAGTGACTGCTACTGGTACTCCTCGACTATTAGAATTAGATGTGCCGAGTTTGGGCTTGTTTTGTAAGTTATGACGAGACCTTACCTCCGGACTAGATGGAGTGACCTGAAGGTGTACTTTGGTGACTGCTACTGGTACTCCTCGACTAGTAGAATTAAATCTGCCGAGTTTGGGCTCGTTTTGTTAGTTATGATGAGACCTCACCACCGGACTTGATGGAGTGACCTGAAGGTGTACTTTGGTGACTGCTACTGGTACTCCTCGACGAGTACAACTAGGTCTGCCGAGTTTGGGCTCGTTTTGTTAGTTATGATGAGACCTCACCACTGGACTTGATGGAGTGACCTGAAGGTGTACTTTGGTGACTGCTACTGGTACTCCTCGACGAGTACAACTAGGTCTGCCGAGTTTGGGCTCGTTTTGTTAGTTATGATGAGACCTCACCACCGGACTTGATGGAGTGACCTGAAGGTGTACTTCGGTGACTGCTACTGGTAGGTACTCCTCGACTATTAGAATTAGATGTGCCGAGTTTGGGCTTGTTTTGTAAGTTATGACGAGACCTTACCTCCGGACTAGATGGAGTGACCTGAAGGTGTACTTTGGTGACTGCTACTGGTACTCCTCGACTAGTAGAATTAAATCTGCCGAGTTTGGGCTCGTTTTGTTAGTTATGATGAGACCTCACCACCGGACTTGATGGAGTGACCTGAAGGTGTACTTTGGTGACTGCTACTGGTACTCCTCGACGAGTACAACTAGGTCTGCCGAGTTTGGGCTCGTTTTGTTAGTTATGATGAGACCTCACCACTGGACTTGATGGAGTGACCTGAAGGTGTACTTTGGTGACTGCTACTGGTACTCCTCGACGAGTACAACTAGGTCTGCCGAGTTTGGGCTCGTTTTGTTAGTTATGATGAGACCTCACCACCGGACTTGATGGAGTGACCTGAAGGTGTACTTCGGTGACTGCTACTGGTAGGTACTCCTCGACTAGTAGAATTAGATGTGCCGAGTTTGGGCTTGTTTTGTAAGTTATGACGAGACCTTACCTCCGGACTAGATGGAGTGACCTGAAGGTGTACTTCGGTGACTGCTACTGGTACTCCTCGACTAGTATAATTAGATGTGCCGAGTTTGGAATGGTTTTGTTAGTTCTGACGAGACCTTACCTCCGGACTTGAAGGAGTGACCTGAAGGTGTACTTCGGTGACTGCTACTGGTACTCCTTGACGAGTAGACCTAGGTGGTCACTCCATTGAGTTCGGTGGTGAGGTCTCATCATAACTAACAAAACGAGCCCAAACTCGGCAGACCTAGTTCTACTCGTCGAGGAGTACCAGTAGCAGTCACCAAAGTATACCTTCAGGTTACTCCATTGAGTTCGGTGGTGAGGTCTCATTATAACTAACAAAACGAGCCCAAACTCGGCACACTTAGTTCTACTCGTCGAGGATTACCAGTAGCAGTGTCTGAAGTACACCTTCAGGTCACTCCATCAAGTCCGGAGGTACGGTCTCGTCATACCTTACAAAACGAACCCAAACTCGGCAGACCTAGTTGTACTCGTCGAGGAGTACCAGTAGCAGTCACCAAAGTACACCTTCAGGTCACTCCATCAAGTCCGGAGGTAAGGTCTCATCATAACTAACAAAACGAGCCCAAACTCGGCAGATCTAGTTCTACTCGTCGTAGAGTACCAGTAGCAGTCACCAAAGTATACCTTCAGGTCACTCCATTGAGTTCGGTGGTGAGGTCTCATTATAACTAACAAAACGAGCCTAAACTCGGCAGACCTAGTTGTACTCGTCGAGGAGTACCAGTAGCAGTCACCAAAGTACACCTTCAGGTCACTCCATCAAGTCCGGTGGTAAGGTCTCATCATAACTAACAAAACGAGCCCAAACTCGGCAGATCTAGTTCTACTCGTCGTAGAGTACCAGTAGCAGTCACCAAAGTACACCTTCAGGTCACTCCATCAAGTCCGGAGGTAAGGTCTCATCATAACTAACAAAACGAGCCCAAACTCGGCAGACCTAGTTCTACTCGTCGTAGAGTACCAGTAGCAGTCACCAAAGTACACCTTCAGGTCACTCCATCAAGTCCGGTGGTGAGGTCTCATCATAACTAACAAAACGAGCCCAAACTCGGCAGACCTAGTTGTACTCGTCGAGGAGTACCAGTAGCAGTCACCAAAGTACACCTTCAGGTCACTCCATCAAGTCTGGTGGTAAGGTCTCATCATAACTTACAAAACAAGCCCAAACTCGGCACATCTAATTCTAATAGTCGAGGAGTACAAGTAGCAGTCACTGAAGTACACCTTCAGGTCATTCCATCTAGTCCGGAGGTAAGGTCTCGTCATAACTTACAAAACAAGCCCAAACTCGGCACATCTAATTCTACTAGTCGAGGAGTACCAGTAGCAGTCACCGAATTACACCTTCAGGTCACTCCATCAAGTCCGGAGGTAAAGTCTCATCATAACTAGTAAAACTAGCCCAAAATCCACAGCCCACATCTTTCTACTAGAAGAGGGCTTCCAGTGCCTCCTAGCAGTCACTGAAGTAAGCATTTGTATCTAAGTATTATTTAGTAAAAATACAAACTACAATACGAAATATTTTTTGTAGATGCCTATGTATTATAAAGAATATAGAGAAAAAAAAAATTCAAAGTACCAAAATTAGTTCACTTGACTACTATTCCCGCAATTAACCGTGCGTACACTTGTGTGTGTGACCTTTGTCAATGTAGTAGTTCGATTCTATACCTATCAAATTTGTAAACGCGTCCTTAATGATAAACTTCGGACCTTATTATCATCAATCATCTTTTAAACAAAGATTATTTCACTACTACTACAATGAATTTTATAATGACAATCTCTACAAAATTTTCAAATTATTGTACTCTCATCTGAATCTACAGCCTGAGCAGAAAAAACCCCGACTGGATTAACGACACCAAAAAACAAATGCATACTAAACGATATTAGAAAGGATGCTTTTAAACAAATTGAAACGCAAAAAAAGATAAAAACCGTCTTAATGAATTCCCCTTACGAATGAGTACTGAGATGGAAGTAGCTAAACTTATGTTTGTGTAGCGTGAATGGAAGATGCTTTTTTTGTAGAAAACAGTGATGGAACACATTAACCTAACTAACCTGAAGCACCTGAAGCAAGCTTGTAAAAGAGTAGTTTTAGTTTTCTAGTGACTTTGTTGGATGAAAAAGAAGTTACAAATGATTGTTTTAATTTGTTATTTTAGCCGTAAAACCTGTTTCAACTTGACCGAAAATTAACATGGCAACTTGGCGATTTAAACAAAACATGTGGGACCTAAGAACATGCTATACATCGTTGTCGTAAACTTATATCTAAAGTAATCTCAGAAGAATAAGCAACAATTCCTAGTTGGACTCCCGAAACCTCATACTAAAGCCGGATTTATATTACTGTGTTGAGTCGTGTCGTGACGCCTCCTGACGCAGTGTTAGCCAATCGAAACTCGTTGTGATTTGACGTAGTCCTAATTTCCTGAACAGATTCGTTTGATTGGTGTATCCCGCGTCATGACACAACACGACACAGTAATGTGTCGGTGGGCTTAAGAAGGTGCTTCTGTAAGTTGCAATGATTAGGAAGTGGTAAACTTAAAGGAACCGTCATTACAAAAATTAATAGATCTTACAATAACACCAGCTTCTTTGAACAAAGTAACTTCTGTAAATTAAGAATGACAGTAGTATAAAGAACAAGCGATAGTCAACTTCGAACTACGTAACTATAAAGAATAATCTCTTCCTACTACTGCCTTTACTTGATTCCCTTGTAACTATAAAATCAAAATCAATGAAATAATACTTGTATTGCCTGAACCCGTTTGGTCAACTTATCGTTGCAATTTTACATAAGCGACAATTTTGTCATATATACAATTGTAATTATAACTTTGACGACCTAGTTCCTCCCAAACTGATTGAAGCATTAGACGAAATAATACCTATCGTTAATGAAGAGGACTTCTGTAGTAAAATAGAAAGGCTGGAAACACTAATCTGATCCGATCACCGTTAACTTTTTGATTGGTTATGAGTTATGACAGAAAATGCAATCTGATAGGTTTAAAATCCAGTGATGAATGGCTTGACGTTAATGGCTTAGCCAGTTGACCACCCTGACTGAAATTTTAAAATGAACAATAATAATAATTTATGCTACATCAAATACTTGTTCCAGGCTTACGGACAACGTCAGGGTCACTCGTTCGCAAAAACCGGTTCTACGGTCACCAACCTGCTATCGAGGAGACAGTTGCAGTGCATGATACTGCAACTGTCTCCTCGATACTTAGCGTTATTGTGTGCAATAATGAACTGCTATGGTCAATTAATATATTTGATTATATACTACCGACCCACCCCTGCTTCGCACGATTTTTACGACTTGACAAATATCATTTCTTAATATTTTTTTTACTTAGCCTATACAGTCCTTGTCCCACTTCTGGGCAAAGGCCTCCCCTAATTTAAGTTAGTAATAAGTGTTTGTACTACATATGTACTATTTGTACCCTAAACAAGAGTTTTGTATCTCTAAAGGTAAAGGAATTATGTCAAGACTTTCCTGGTCCCGCCTCTTTAACGTCAAAGTGGCAGGACCTTCTGGAAGCGCTACTCAGAAGCAGGTAATACACACCCGAAGACTTAGTACTACATATGTACAGGTATATATTCAGTTTTCGATACAATTGTAAGTGCCAAATTAAAGTTGGATACATGTATGCAGAAATGAAACCACCGAAAATGGTTTTGATAATCATATATATATATATTATATGTATACTCGTATATAGATCCAATATAACTATTGCCTTTAGTATTCTTATGATAAAAGTTCATCAAGTATGATATTTTATTATTATAGAATTGGAAAGATGTATGCAGAAATGAAACAAACATTCTTAATTATTCTGATATATATTTTGATCAGTGGAAACCCTACTTACTTTACGTAGTTTGTATTTGACGAAGTAATTATATCATAACCGTGTTTTATAAGTTGTGAGAAAATATTATTGAATTTGAGTAGGGTAGGGTAGGTCGATTGCGTTTCAACCATACTGCTTTTTGCGGCGGAACCGTGTCGTCATTCTGTGAATGCGCTTGATAACAACAGTTAATTGTAGTAATATTGCCTATTATTAATTTTATATTCTATTAGCTACGTTAAGGATTAACAATGAAGAGGAAAATACAAACAAGAAGGAAAATATAGTGGTGTTGGAAGACCAGAAAAAGTATTTGAAAATCACAAAGCAACTTTTATTCATGGCATACCATCATCGAATGATCCAGTCTTTACTGATATAAGTAGACAACTCAATTTTAAAATGACCCCGATTAGTTTATACTAGTCGGTTAAACGCAATTTCTTTTTTTTTTGTTGATGAAACTGAATCTGTAATGGATAGAGATTATAACGTTAAGGAAATAGAACATGATGAAAGTAGTGACTACGATGGTAATAAATTGCCTGTAGAATCTGAGCAATTTCATTTCCATTTACATATTTACGCATGGACCAAAATTCAGCCAATCGTTAAATATGTCTGGAGAAATTGTCCTAGCTTGACAACATCAAAGTATCGTAAGAAAATGTGTTTACCTAGTCAAGAATGGGCAGAGCTATTCAGAGAGGAGTTATGGAAAGTTAGCAAAAACCATGTACTTGTCATTGCAAAACATATTCAATCAAACAAGATGAATTTGTCCGCTGTTTCGAAAAATATAAAGAATCTAAAACATGTTGACATCCTTATAAATTGGCCTACCGATAAAATAGCAAACTGTGAAGTTTCAATAAAAAATCAGAAACCAGACTTAAAACATAAAATTTAAAGAAAGATTAAATTTTCATCTATGAAAAGAAAGGAATTAAGTGATGACCTAAAAATGTCATCAGCTATCTCTGTACGCAATTCGTTAGCTCATTCTATGATACATGCTTGCATCATTTTTATATTTCAAGCGAAAAAGGTATGTAAGGTATGTCTCAACATCAAAATATTCATAATCCAAGCCGTTTTGAAAATGAACATCATGCCAACATTCGATATCTATATACAAAGCAACAAATTCTTCTAATACTTACCTGTAGAGCTTACATGTACCTACTGTGATCTAAACACGAGCAAAGACCCTCAATTCTAATTCCGAGTCCCTCTGAATGGAACACTTACAATAAATTCTCTGACGTAAATATTTGCTCAACTCCCAATCAAAACAAAGCCTACGTAAGGAATGTGTTATCAAACAAAGCTCAAAGCTTACCGTTTTCACACTGTTGCTAATAATTGGACAACATTCATAAGTCAGGCGGGTTCACATCAAAACTATGTTCCCCTTCAAATGTGTGTTGAGCTCATAATGTGGATCTCTTCACTCATCGCCATTTGGGCATCGTAACCGTTTATATTTTTAATATGTCTAGTTGGTCTAAAACGATTTAACTGTGCTTTGTGCTCCGAGACTTTACTGTCTTGTTCTTTTATTACTTATTATATTTTGAAAGAATCGTACATTTCTTCTAAGATATACCCATAATATTAACAGTTTTATTTTTAACTTCAGCGACCGCTTTATGTTGCAAACAACCACAACTGTATTGTCTACAATTACATACTATTTTTCCATATTATCTGGACCGAATACAATTTTTAACCAATTAGCATGAACATTATGTGTCCAGTCTATGGTCAAACTGATTCCTATCAATTTTTGAGTGTCATTGTGCTACAGTCAGAATCATATGAGAGAAATTAATACAGGGTTCCTGACCTGCAGATGTTCATTACGCGATCTCGTGAGCTCATTCGGCCGTTCCAGCGGCAGCAGTTCAGTGAGAATTATGACACCAAACACCGCAAAGAACATGATGAAGATGAAGAAACTGATATTGGCGCGCTCTTTGGCGCGGGAAGGCGCCGCGCGCCACTTCATCGCGTCGACACTGCACTCGCATGAGCACTGAGAGAACAGTGGCCGCTAACGCGCGCGCCACACGACTGAATCACCAGCGCCGCAGCGCCATACCGCCGCGCTCCGCTACCGCGTGTCGCGTCAAAACACAACACGACGCCTTCCCACACTAACGTAATACGACGCAATGGTGGACTGACAGGAGTCCTCTCAAACGGGTTGCAAGCTCCGGAAAAGGTTTCTGTACCCTTGAAAAGATAACACAATAATTCACACTTGTTCAAACAAACACATTTTCACAACAACGTCCACATCACTAAATATAATAAATTAATGAATTAGCTATAAGGTTTTCAGATAGCTGAATATTGAATCGGTGGCTCTTACAGGTAAACTAACATTTTAAATGGAACTGAGGCTGCCACACAAAAATTGGTCATGCAATACATGACATTTTTTTATTTTTTTTTACTTTTTCCACCACGAATTCGTTTGTTGTGTTGAATAGCAACCCGAATTGGTAGGTATCAGTTACGCATGCGCGCCCCCGCCCTTCGTTCAATGACTTGACGCTCAATGTAAAGAGTCTAGCTATACAAGGAGATTGTATTGGGCCTATCAGCTGTCGAATGCACCCTCACATCAGATGCGATGCGTGGTGGAATTTCCGTTACACAACATGACGAAATAGTATCGGAAAGCAATTTTTGGCCTTATAGCGACTTCATATCGACCTCATTGTTTACAGCTATAGAACAATCCTTTGTTGGTATGACTTTCGAGGGATAAATATTTTAGACGTCGATATAAGACATTTAAATTTACTAATTGTTAAGGCCTATAGCCTTCTTACTAATAATAATCTATGCCTATCATAGATTGTTGGTTGTGGTGTTGTGCAAAACAACCGACGATTGTTATAAAGTAAAAATATATTAAGCTGATTGCAAATATTCTGTTTTTCTGTTAATAAGATTCCTTATTAATACTAAAGTCGTGGAGACTTTAATATGGTAGCAGAGCGTGGTTCGATTTAGAAATGTAGGCGTAGCATTTGCAGCCAATGATTCTCAGGTGTGTGATACCTGGTTTCTTTCCAAACCTTAACTCATAGGGAGATTTTCCTTGCACACTTGATGAGCCAGTACGATTTAGGATGTACGCTGCGGTGTTAATGAGCTCTGCCCAAAGACCTTGAGGTATCTCTTCATGAGAATGCATCATTGCTCGCGCTGCTTCTACTACTGTCCTATTCTCTCTTTCAACGCAGCCAGCTTGCTCGGAGTGTAGGGCATCGTCAGTCTCTGTTTTATGCCATACAGGAACTTTCGAAATTGTTCATTGTCAAATTCCCCTCCGTTATCGCTCAATATTTCTTTTACATTATGACCTGCAGTTTTGACTTCAGCTAGCATTTGTTTGAGCTTTATCCATGCTTCAGACTTCTGTTTCAGGAAATATATGTAACGATAACGAGTAAATTCATCCTTGAACATTAAGAAATACCGAAACTTTTGTATTGAATATGCAAAAGGTCCACATACGTCGGTATGGATCAGCTCACCTGGTTGAGTTGCTCTTATCCTTGTACCAAACTTTTGCCTATGGGCCTTTCTGTACACACAGCCTTCTCACAGATCTGTTTGAGTGCCTTCCACTTTTAATCCGAACTCGTTCTCTAGGATTTATTTCACGTGTCTCTTATTCTGATGAGCGAGCCTCTCGTGATAAACTTGTAGAGGATTAGTCATTGCCATGCTAACTTCAGGTTTCAACGACAGGCATTCAAGTTTCAGCTTGTAAAGTCCGCCATTTCTCTGCCTTGTTTCCATTAACTTAATGATTCCATCTTCTTTCAGTGTACACTTTTCTGGCGTCGACTCGAAGATCGTGTTGTACGCGTGAACGTGTGCAGCAAGAACAGAAAAAAGATTCATTTTTATATTTGGGACGTACCATACATCTTTGAGTAGAATTTACTGTCGTCTTCCACAGATATCAGCCTCAGCACGGATGTTTCCACTTCCTAATGGTTGTATGGTTTGACCTTTGGCTGCTGTCACTGTGTGTTGGCCTTTGAAGTATTAAAATGTCTCGAAAAAATCACCTTTATTCGTGACATGGCTTGTTGCACCATTGTCTATGAACCAATTTTCTTTATCTTCCACCTGAGTATTTCCTATGGCCAAAACTCTTTTTTTCTTATTTATTAAAGTTGTGGAAACTTTAGTATGAATAAGGAATCTTATTAACAGAAAAACAGAATATTTGCAATCAGCTAAATATACACACATCAACACGGTCTAGGGATATTTTTAAAAAAGCGAATTTTTATCAATGTGTTAATTATTTATATGACATGTATATATTTAAAAGATACGTTATTTAATATTCTACCATTTTTTAATAATGGTTAAGGTACTTCGATTAAAATTTCAGGATTTTATGGAAAAAAAATGAAGCATAGACGGAAACCGTATATGAATTAACTTTTAATTTATGAGTAAAAACTGAAAAAAATAGAAAAATCATTTAATTTGTGTTTATAAACTTGAAGTTAGTAGTCTGAGAAAGCGCCCATGATGTTCATAACACATCGGCAACGATTCGGCATGCTCAGAACAAGGTTGTCAATGTCTTGCTGCGGAATATTGTCCCATGTCCTTCTGAGGTGCGCAAAAAGTTGATCTTCTATAGCCAGATTTTCAGGAACTTCCTTCAGAGCTCTTCTTTGCAGCATATCCCACGCATGCTCAATGGGATTTAGATCTGGCGATTGAGCAGGCAAGTCTAAGGCCCTAACATTGTGTGTATGTAACCAAGCTGCTACCGTTCTCGCCGTGTGTGCCCGGGCATTGTCGTGCATGAGCAGGAAATCTTGCCCCATTTGTGTTCTGTGGGGCAAGATTACGGGCCCCAGCACCTGTTGGACGTATCGTTCTGCCGTCATATTGCCCCGCACCCAAACGAGATCCGTCCGTCCTCCAAGACGAATTCCTGCCCAAACCATAATTGTTCCTCCTTGGTATGGGTGAACTTCCTGAGGGTTCTGAAGACGGCTCCATCGTCCAGGAACTCGCCAAACACGCGTCCTTCGTGAATCTGGATGGAAGCCAAACCTGGATTCATCCGTGAACAGCACATTGGACCATTGCTCACGGCCCCAGTCCACGTGGTTCCGAACCCATTCTAATCGTCGTCCACGATTGCCTCTCCGTAAAGGTGGGACCCGGAGTGGTCTACGAGAGCGTAGATTGCTTTCATGCAGTCGCCTTCTTACAGTTTGGTCACTCACAAGCACTTGGTATTCCACTCGCAGCCTTTGGACCAATTGAGTCGCCGTTGCATTTGGTTGAGCTCGCGCAGTAATTTGCAAAAATCGATCTTGTCTGGGGGTAGTGATGCGACTTGGCCCCCGGTGCCTCTCCGCTACTTCACCTGTGGCACGATAGCGTGTCCACAATCTTGAAATTACATTTTGGTGGGTCCCTATGGCCTCAGCAACATTACGCTGAACAGACCCAGCTTCCAGCATTCCCACAGCTCGTAACATCTCCGCCCTCGTCAAATGTTGGCGTTGCATGGCTACCATACCTCAATTTTAACTTTATCTTTCGTTTAAAAATGAAAAAAAACTGTAACTAAACGTAATTCGTATTGTTTTCTAAATTTCGCACAAATGAAAATTCCCTCTCCTACACATCAAGACATTTTTATGCCACCGAAACAAAAGAATTTTCAAAAATTTGAATTTGGAATTAGTCTGAGATAAATTACAAACAAATCGGTGTATGAAAGATTACAATGCGGCCAGTACTTTTCGAGTTATTTAATTGAGTATGAAATATCCCTAGACCGTGTTGATGTGTGTATTTCTACTTTATAACAATCGTCGGTTATTTTGCACAACACCACAACCAACAATCTATGATAGGCATATATTATAATTAGTAAGAAGGCTATAGGCCTTAACATCCGCTTCTGTTTTGAATGCCTGCCATCTTGCAGAGTTCCAGAATCCTGGGTCCTAATCCTTGCTTCCCACTTCTCCAGGAGAAGTGTGAAGCAAAACTCAGTTTCGTTGTCGTCCATAGAAGCAGAAATAGTAGCTGCCAGTGAAGCGTGCCGTGAAATGATTTGGCTAAAGAAATTGTTTAAATATTTAAGTACTGGTGGTACTGCACGTTGATAATGAGTCTGCAATAAAACTAGCTCATAATGCGCCTTAAGAATAACATCGCAAGACAAAGCACATCAAGCTAAGACATTTCTATGTAAGGCAATGTGTGTCTGAAGGAGATATCCAAATTGAGTAAGTGCCTACGCAAGAACCATTGGCTGATATCTTTACAAAGCCATTATTCAAACCAAGACTGGTTTGAATAATGGCGAAGACTTCGGTTTGAAAAAGAAGAGGGAATGTTTGAAAAGCTTTGAAGTCTCCCCTTCTAGATGATTCAAGTATGATCTGTGTTGTGGTTTCTAGGCGACACTTGACTGTTATGTAGCTTTGATATCGCACGCAAAATATATTTTGTTAAAACCTAATTCCACTGGGGTTTACTTTAACATATTGGACCCATTATTTTAACTTATATTTTTGTTTTTAATCATTATTATATTTTTCATCCTATGTTGTTCCACTGCCATCTTCCGAAATTTTTAATTATCCATAGTTCTATTTACAGATAACTGAACCATGATCAATCAATCTGCCTAGCCTTTTTCCAACTATGTTGAACTAGAGAGACAATTTTCCTTGGTGTGAATCATTTAGTTGATAGTTTTAAGGCAGGTTTTTTACTGTAGGTATGTAACAAGCGCTTCTCGCCATCAAACTTGAAAGTTTGGCGAGTGAATTTGTAAAAGAACAATGTACCTATGTGTGAGAATAAATAAATAAAAAAAAAAAAAAAAAAAAAAAAAAAAACTCCAACAAGCCAGTTACTAGGTAACAAGGTACCCCTTGGTTAAACTGGTTGTCAGTCTTTTGGGCTTCTGACCGGAGATGTTACGGAGCTTCGATTACGACTCTGAAAAGTCGGAACTTCCGATGAATATTACACCTCCGACTCTGACTTCGGCTCCGATAATTTTTGTTGAAAGAGAGAATAGGACAGTAGTAGAAGCAGCGCGAGCAATGATGCATTCTCATGAAGAGATACCTCAAGGTCTTTGGGCAGAGCTCATTAACACCGCAGCGTATTTGTGACAAGAGAATCGGCACCAGTGTCTTCCGATCCCTTTATAACTGGACTACGGAAACTAGGCACAAAAAGATCTGTTTTATGTGCCATGACGTTTTAAATCTATTGGATTAATCAAATATATCTGATGATATATAATAAAAATGTCAAAAAATTATATAAGGTCCCATTAAAATGGATAGACAAATTTTAACACAGCGTTTAGTACGTCTAACCAAAGATATTCAAGCAAAAAAAAAAAACACTGATTAGTGATTTTATTTTGACCTAAAATAATAATGGCATTGGGTAACCAACATTTTTAGGGTTATTGTACATTCGCCACAAAGTAAATTCGTCACATTTTGTAAGCTCCATACATTGAAAGTGTATTCGTCACATCCATAAAAAATATGTGTAAATTCGTCACAACTCTGCATAGGTACTGTATATTTTTTGCAAACTGTACTGTACTGTACTGTACTGTAAGTACTGGTAGAAAACAAAGTTATTGATTTTTAGCGCTCGAAATGAAAATGATTTTAATTTGTTTTTCTTCTCCAGCGCTCCTGCACGTGCTTTGTTAGCTGATTTATTTTTCTTGTAAGTATAATAATCATGAATGTTTATGTTTTGTCCGACTTTTATAGATTTTTCGCCAGAGTGAGCCGGGATACGAAGGGGTCTCGATATGTAATGAATGATTATGGATGATCACCCATTCACGAACCGACCGCGGCAAGCGTAGCTCTAACTGTACCTAGTACCCATTAATGTTCATGAAACTAAAGTCAATGAATCTATGTAGATTATTATACAAGAGATGAAAGGAATCCATTTAGGCATGAGATGGTAAATAAATAGTTAACCAATAGTTCGACTGCCAAAATAAGTCTTTCACCTGAGGTAAACACCACTCTGCTTTTCATTTCGAATATGAGGAAAGTAAATAAAAACCTGTTTAGTTAAGCAAACTGAAAAAGCCCGCCATTCCATAAAAAAATCGTAAGATTTTAAGTACCTTTCTTTTGATGTTGACGGTATAAGGTTTTCACTACTGTTTTACCCGCGTTAAATCCATAACTGAATCTGATGATATTTATAAGTAAATAATTAGCACTCGACAAAACAACTGAAGATCGAATTGCCGCTTTCCCGCCATTTTTAAGTTTTTTTTCTGTAGCGTTCTACCAGCTAGTATTTTTTATCATTGATGATGGTAAATATTTAGCTCAAATCTATGTACACACTAACACACATCAAAAAAGTCTAAGCAACATGTACGGTTTTGAACTTTTTAACGATTTTTACTATTGTAATATATTTATATTTCTTTTATAAATAATACCTAAGCATTTTTTATGCATTAGTGACTAAAGCATCAAAATCCTTCATTCAACTGTTCATTTAATCAGTATGTGTACCGTAACATACGTAGTATAAAATAAAATTATAACGAAATAAAACTTTTCATGTTTTACAAAATTAAATAACGACTTTTTTTTTATTATTTGGTAATTCAATCTAAAGTGTGACCGATCATTGAATTTATAAGATTGTTTATCTGATCCTGTGGCAATCTCTCCCGATGGAATTTTAACAAGTCTTTCAGTTGTTGGGTTGTCGACACTCCGTCCAGGTTCTGAAATGAAATGAAATGAAATGAAATTGTTTATTCTGTAAATAGGATATTGCAATCACTTTTACACGTCATATTAAAAAAATATTAAAAAAAATAAGAAGAAAATGCTAGATGAGTTCGGCGTTTCCTATCTGACTACTCTGAGAAGAAAGACCGAAACAAACTCAGAGGTCACAGTCTCTTTTAAAGTCCAGACATAATCTTGGTCAGGCCATATGAGGACCATGTAGATTAGTGTCTGAAATGGTCTTTTGAGGAAAGAACCACACAGATTTGAGTGGACCTGTCCAGTCAGTGCAAGCATTTGTCAGTAATCGTAGAGCTCAACTCAGAACTTAAGGAGCTCAACTCGACGAACAATACCAAAGAAAGGACATTTGGGTAGGTCGCATAAAGTACACAAACTGCCAGACCATCATTTAAACTAACTGAGAAAGAAAAAATTAAAGAAAGAGGAAAAACAATAAAAATAAAATATCCACATAGTCCTCACATTCACAATAATTAAAACAATATAATACTTTACAAAGTAATCATGTTATTATCTCTCTTCTATATCTCTAGAACACGTCTCTGGAGCATGTCCCATGCGTGCTCGATGGGATTGAGGTCTGGCGATTGTGCAGGCCACGGCAATAACCGAATGTTTTCCATTGCCAAGTACTCTCTTGTCCTCCGAGCTGTGTGCGAACGCACATTGTCATCATAGTGTAATCTGAGTCAAGACTTTGTACAAATGGGTGAACATAAGGCCCGAGGACATCTTCAACGTAACTTTCAGCGTTCATATTGCCATCTACAAAAACGATCTCAGTTTGTCTGTTCTTCATAATACCCGACCATACCATCACTACGGAGTCACTGTAAGGGTGCACTTCCTGGACGCATCTCAACCGTTCAGCATTTCCGGGACGACGATACACTCTTACTCTTCTTGTATCAAGCCTAAATACAAACCGGGAGTCATCGTAAAATATTTTTTTATCCTATTGCTCCTGGGTCCATGGCAAGTGTTCCCTACACCATTCGTTTCGACGGGCGCGATTCCCATGGCGTATAGGTGGGCACCTAATTGGGCGTCGCCGTCGTGCTCGTAGGCCATATTCATGCAGCCTATTTCTCACGGTTTGGTGGCTAACAACAACACCGCTTGAGAATTGTAGCTGTAACCTACCTCCTCAGTTCTATGTATCGGTCCTGTCGAGCAGTTGTACTCCTCCCCGTACTCGTACGTACGTTTGTAGTCGTCCTGTTTATTCACTGAAAACAGTGAATAAAAAGCGCTTTTATACACTATTTTGGTGTTTGAATTAAGAACACACCAATATATTCGACCTCCATCTCAATGCTATACAGCCTCCTTGCGAAAAAATACTCGATACAAACTCCTTGTACAAAGAATACTCGAAGTACAAACTCCTTGAGCAAATAACTCTTCGAGATTTGATTGGTCGACATTTTCGACAAGGAGTTTAGCATTAGAATAAAACTGTTTTGTGTTCTTTTGTCATTAGTAAATTGGCGCTATTTTGAATAGGTACCGTAAGTTGTACGAACACAAATTGTTCCAATTTTAATGTTCATTTAAATTAATTTAACCTTCCTTTTTTCTTCATTAAATGTCTATTTTCGCTTAAACCTTTGTTTTTCTCGTAGTCATGGTATAAAGTATAGTATGCAACTCTTGAGTAAAACGGATTTATATCGAGGGCTATGAATCACTCTCGCCGCTCAGGATTTTAACACTTGAATCATTCCCTACGGTCGTGATTCACTCGTTACAATCTTTCACTTGCTCGTAGTTCATCTACGGCCCTCGCTTTAAATCCGTCCTTTATTCGCTAATTGCATAATATACTATTAATTACAATTTTACACCGTTATTTAACAGATTGGCTGTCTAAAAAGCTGGGAGATGGCTCGCATAGTTTTTAAATATTTGACAGCAGGGAAAATATTGTTTTCATCCCTCTGATCAGGTAACTTCAAGCGTACTTTCCAAGAGACTATTACAGAATGGCCGTAAGTCGCTATCTGAAATAAAAATAGTTGTGAGGAGCCATGAGTATTTAATATTGGTGGTTGATTAATGTTTGATGGATGGTTCATGGTTGATGTGGAAAAATCTTGACTTAATAATGATGATGATAGTGGTTGGTTGTGACTACGCTCTTGTTACACGGACGGTTGTTACCGCAACTGGTATGCGTTCGGAAACCGTCGCAGAACGCAGACAAAATTTAATATACCTACTGTAAAGTAGTTAAATTACGTGGTTTCCTATAGCGGTTTACAAGCGGAAGCAAATCGACAGCTGCTTGCAGTGTCAAACCGCAACTGAAAACCACTCGTTCTAACTACACGACAGATGGGGGGGTTTCGCGAGAATATCAAACAATAAGTTTCACACTATAGTAGTGGGAAACTTGTTGTTCGATAGTAACTGGTTGCCTCGGATACAACTCGCTAGAGATTAGGCGAGCTCGAGATTAGTTCACAATAGCATGTAAGACGCTCCGTGGCGCTATTGACGCTCCTGATCTCCTTAATGTGCTGGCGCGCTTCTTTGTCCCAGACAATTAGTGCCGAAGCAGAAGGCACAGGCTGTTTGCCATGCCTCCATGTCGTACTTGTTGCACGTGCTAAGTCGAAAATTCCTCGCACTCTGGCCGCGCTTAATGATCTCTTGGATTCTAACCCAACAGGCGACCTGTTTGCGGATGGATGGACGAAGATTTTATTGGTATACTGTGAGAGGAATTTATGACAGTGTTGTTAACCTTCTTTTATTTTAATAGGTCTTTACCTATGAAATTGCCGTTTTGTATGAAAAAATTTAAACGATTTTTTTTCATGTATTTTTTATTTGTATTAATCGAAGTAATCACCCATGCAATCAATGCATCTTTGCCAACGCAGTGGCAGTTTATTGATGCCCTTCTTAAAGAAATCAGCTGGACGGGAGGCAACAAATTCTTCAAAGGCATTTTGTACTGCCTCTCGGGTATTGAATTTTTTTCCCGCCAAGAAGTAATCCAAATTCTGGAAAAAGTAGTAGTCTGTAGGCGCAAGGTCTGGTGAGTAGGGCGGATGACGGAGAGCTTCCAACCCCAGTTCTTGCAACTTGGAGACCGTCTGCTGTGCAATATGAGGTCGCGCGTTGTCGTGCAGGAGCAGCGGAGACGAGCGATTGACCAATGCTGGTTGGAGATGTGCCAGCTTCTCCATCATTGTGTTCAGTTCTTCACAGTACACATCTGCAGTAATGCTCACCCCGTTTGGTAAGAAGCTGTGATGAATCACACCGGCGCTAGACCACCAAACAGTGATCATCACTTTTCTAGGGGTAAGTTTTCGTTTAGGGCATTGTTTAGGTGCTGAACCAGGATCCAACCAACTTGCTGAGCGCTTGCGGTTATAAAACAGAATCCATTTTTCATCGCAGGTAACAATGCGGTTCAAAATTGGTTCCCTATCCATTTGCATAAAATTTTAAGACCTAATATAACTTAGCATAATGTTGTTTGGCATAATTATATTTTCGCATAATATAATTACGCATAACAGCTTACGCATATTTTTTTTAAGCATAATTTCTCTAACCATAATAATGATTAAGCATAATATTCTAAAGCATATATTTCTTAAGCATAAAGTTAAAGCATAAAGTTAAAGCATGCAAGCAAGCATGCAGCATGCAAGCAAGCATGCAGCATGCAGCATTTAAGCGAGCATGCAACATGCAGCAGGCAGGGTTTCTGTCACGGCTCCGGCGCTGCGGGCCTCCGGCGGCCCCACGCGTGCTAATCGTCGCAGACGGCTTTCGCTCACCGTAGGACAAACAAGACTACGTGGAGTCGGGTTTGCAGCAATTCGGTTCTTAGGCCTACTAACGTTATGCGAATCAAATGTATGCCAAAACAAATTAGTCTTTAAGATGATTATGCCAACATAAAATGTATGCCTAAAAAAATTATGCCGAAGTATTATTATGCCAAAACAAATTGTGCCAAAATCGTTATGCCGAAGTATATTAGGGCAAAGAACATTATGCGAAAAGAAGGTATCCCTTCAAAATTCCTTCATTTGTGTGTCTGTTGAGCAATGCAAGGCATGTCTCGACGCGTACTTCGCGCTGGCGATCATTGAGTTCGTGGGGCACCCATTTGTCAAGCTTTTTACCTTGCCAATTTGACGCAAATGGACCAATATTGTTTTGACGCTAACGTCGAAAGCTGCTGCTAATTCAGCCGTAGATTGTGTATCATCAGCTTCCACAGTCGCCTTTAATTCGTCATTGCAGACCAAAGTCTTCGGACGACCGCGAGGTTCATTTTTCAGGTCCAAATTTCCAGAACGGAAGCGAGCAAACCAATAACAGGTGGTGCGTTGGTTTGTAGTGTTAGCTCCGTAAACGTCGTTGATGTTGCGTGCAGCTTGTGCCGCGTTGCTGCCACGACGGTACTCATATTCCATAATTACTCGATTTTTTAACGTATCCATGATGACGAAAAAGATTGAAATGCGATGAAAATGTAACACTAATCAATAAACAAATGACTACTTTTGGAAAAAAAAATCCATGTTTTTAAAATAAAATTAATTTGAAATTGAAATTAAATCCATGTTTTTAAAATAAAATTAATTTGAAAGACGAACACACATACATAGAGTATGTGTGTTCGTCTTAACTACTAAACGACGTGTTCTGTATGTGTATGCGTATGTGTCTAACACATAACCCTCCTGTTTTGGCTTCGCCGCAGTCGGGTAATAACAGATTTTCATGACGACCGTTATGCTATTGCGGCCTCCGCTCTTCTAGGAAACCGTAGCTGAACACCTCTGAATGTCAATTTTATTATTACGCTCGCTTGGCAATCGTTAAGCGAGCTGTATTATGTGTAGCAGTATTATGTACTGTGTAGTAGGTACCTAAGTGGGTACGAATATGTATTTGTTAAACTCTGGAGCTAAGCGAAATATCTCTATCAATGATATTTTTTTCCAGGCGTTCGTACTTTTAGAATGATAACATCTCATTAGTTTGTTACTTAGGAGATCCTAAGTCCACACCATTAATTGATTATATAAAATATAAGAATTTATATTTTAATAGTCCACACGTTGCGGTGCGCAAGAACGCATAGTATGGGGAAAAGCCACTTTTGAAAGTGAAATTTCAGAAAAAAAAACTTAAGTGATTATTTCTAGTTTCCAAGAGGTAGTTTCGTTTGGAGAAGAATGGGCAAGAGACTCCACGTCGGGACGGACGCTGCCGTCCGTGGTGATTCCGTGCTCAACGCAATACAGTCAACACGGATTCGCGGACACTATAAGTTGAGATCTTGCTTTTCCATACATTTTAGTTGGTTTTCGTAATATTTTAACAATCAGCGGCAGTCTGATAACGGCAAGCTAATTTTGTAGCCGACCGACGACGTTACACTTATGATAATCATTATTCAGGTGGATGTTATTCATTTGTTTCACGTTGGGATAATTAACTGTGTACAAGTACATACTACGTAACTTCCAAAACTAAAAATATAACATCTTAACCCAACAAAAACTATAAGCAAACTAAGACATAGCGTCGAAAATTTCCTCCGCATCGCTGTCGACTTGTACCTAATGTACCCAAGAGACTGTCGGCACTGCCACGTTGTATGGCAATGCTTAGCCACTGGCCAAGGTAAAAGCCAGCCCTTGGATCACGGGAAGTGTCAACCAGTCATTTGGAGATTTCATTGAACAAACCATGAGCACTCGGACCCCGTGGCCCCATGGTTTTAACCCTGAAAATATAGTTTCCGATAAGGTTATTATACTATGTCCGCTTGAGGTTTTCTGCAGCTGCAGTGGCAGCGCCAGCACAGCATGCTGAGCCAGGAAGATGGGATGGCGCAAGAGTATCGACACACGTTGCGTCGAAACAGCAGTACGGATTAAGGTTATGGCCGAATGCATTTTAATTTGGAGCAATCTTTCCGAAACTTCATTGAAATTTTTAATTTTTTCGTCAATAACGGGAAATAAATCTTCGAAGATTGGTTATCCAAGCAAACGGAGAAAGCTTTTTTCAATCATTTTGATTTCTGGGTCTATTGAAAGTGTGTGATATTTGTCAGTACTGTCCGCTAAGTATAGTATAGATAAAGTTCACATTTCGAAAGTTTGAGTTAAGGTCAATGGAATGAATTTCATTTTTTAGGAATTGAAGGTCATGTAAAACAGTTTCTACATCGCCTCCCAAGATTCCATCATTGAGGTACCAAACGTACAATTTGGAATTTAGCTATCGAATAATTGGGTGAATAGCTAAACTAAAAATCACTGGCCCGATGGGATCACCTTGTTGACACACAACAGCAGATTCCAGAAGGTTGTCCCGAAAAAGTAATTTAGAGGGGAGTCTGTAACATTGCCAAAGAAAACTATAGATTTGAGGTAATTCTTTTTTAGTTTCTGACAGCAAGGTGTCCCTATTAACAGAATTGAAGGCATTTTTTATGTGATCTCTCCTTTGTCAGAATTAAGGTAGGTCGACAAAGCTGCCGTACCCTCACAGCCCCTTTTGGAGCCGTAACCTAGCTGCAGGGGCTGAAAGTTTTCCGAAACAGCCTCACCATAAAATTTACAACAAATCTTAGCTGCGATACGACGGTAAGTAGTGCCTACGGCAATGGGACGAATGCCACCATCCGTCTTACGCATGGCACATAGATTGGCGCCGTATAAAACGTCTATGACGCACTCGTTCACCTTGCCAGAGAGCATGAGGTTAATCAGAGCCGTAAGCTCTTTCACGAGCAACTCACCAGCTGTCCCGGTGCCTGAACAAATAAGGTTCTTAAGGTGCTGAAGACTCAGGCCGTTGAGGCCGCCAGCGAAGCCACTGCGGAAGGAGCAGACGGCTGTGGTGTGTCTGAAGAACATGGTGCCACCACATCACTACTAAAAAGAATCCTGGCTGCTCCGCTTATGTCACCTTCCCCTAACTTAGATTCTACCAGATGGGATATACCTCTTGAGGAGTTATATCTTTGTGTCGTTAATTTTAGATCCAAATTATGAACCGAAATATTACAGTTGTCTTTAATTTGTGCAGTTACAGTCTTTTTGGTCGTCAAATTCTTCTGTACATGTAGAATTCTATAAGGGAAGGTGAGCAGCTGTTCCCAAGCACTTAGCGAGTTCTAACGGGCGGCAAGATGAATGCAACTTGCTAGGTGTTATGCCACTAGAGGTCTAGCGCCACAGGGAACTCGCTTCAAAGCAGGAATAGAATTTTTGAATTTTGAAAGGGTTTTCTAAAACGGGTCATAAGTGGATGTAGTTGGTGCAGCTGTTGAGACAGGGTCTGAGGAGGGTGCAAGTAAGTGGTGGTCTGTGCACCTTTCCAATAAGCACATTCAGACCCCGTTTACCTTTAAAAAACCGTGCCTGGGTACACAGCGGACATCTCTCCAGGGTGCTCTGCAGTGATGTCAAAGGTTGACAAGCACTACCACTATCATTCACAACATCGCTGCTGCCACTAAGCATGAATTTATTTAGTTTAAAACTTATAGATTAACTGAAATAAAAGTAATAACAATATAAATTAGATTACTAAAAAAACACTAAAACGCGACGCGGTCGCGTTGGCGACATACACAGCCCTGGCAACCGATGGTAACAGAAGGACTGTTGCGTCAGCGCCGCGAAGATGTTTTCTTTACGCAGACCTACCAAATATATTCCTCTTGTTGGGTTAAGAACTATTCAAACTATTGAACAAGTAGTGTATACTCCACACGGCGCCACACACGGTATCACAATCGCCAAAGTTCAATAACAATAACACAAAGAACTTGTACAGCCAGTATCAGACTGTAGGTAAGTCATACCAAACTGGTTTTATGTGCATCAACCAGTCCGTTAACCCTATCTTGATTTTATTCGTTCAATTCGAATGTATTTATAGTCACTGCAGCAGATAATTCGTCAAGAGAACATCAAAAATGTATAATATTATTATTATTATTGTTTTTCACAAGTGACATTGTTGACTTGACCACGGTTTTCACGGTTGAATGTTGAAAGTGCTGCTTTTTTATTAAGTAAAACTTCCGCCAGCGGCTTCGCCCGATTGATATTTTTTATAAATTATAGCCTATGTTAGTCAGCGATAATATAGAGATGTTTAAATTTCTATTCTTTCACCAGTAGAAACTGGTGAAAGAATAGAAATTTAAACGGTCAAGAAGTTTTTGAGTTTATTCATTACAAACAAAAATACAAATCTTTTCTGTTTTAAATATTATTACTAGCTGCACCCCACGGTTTTACCCGCATAAGTCTCGATCCCGTGGGATTATCGAGATAAAAAGTAGTCTATGTCCAAATCCGTTCAGCCGTTTTAGCGTGAAAGCGTTACAAACAAAAAAAACTCCCTTTCGAATTTATCCATATCCATACTCCATACTAATACTATTATATTATTATAAATTCGAAAGTATGTTATGTTATCTATTCACGGCTAAACAACTGAACGGATTTTGATAAAATTTTACAAGGAGATAGATGGAATCCTGGAGAAGGACATAAGGTACTTCTTGTCTCAAAAATAATCCTAAAGGGGTTGATACAGGGGATGAAAGTTTGTATGGGAAACCCAGATAAGAAAATTCAAATTTATGCTTTTGGTAAAAAATAAAGAATAACGCGTTTCAGCGTTTTTGTTAAATCATCTCCCAAAGGGGTCAAATAGGGTATGATTTTAAAATTAATATGTAATATTGAACTTTTGTCTTCTTTTCAAGAGATTTAAGGGATTTGAACTTTAGTCATAGTCCGTATCTTGAAACATCATTTAGTCTTTTTTCATTCGAATCGGCCCACTCTGTCAAGAGTTATTATAATTTAAAGTCATGAACTAACCTTTCTAACGCGTAGGTATTACGTGGTCAATGGCGGCACTAGAGTAGGTATTACAAATTATAAGTATTAATAATAGTAAAATGCATAATTATTAGTGTTTGTAACCAGACAAGTGTGAGTAGGACTTGCGCCCTGACGCACTGTGGATCGAAAATCGCCTCTAAAGACTTAGGGATTTCAATTTGCAAGTGCCGGATTTTTTGCTGGTTATCGCTTCTATTAGTTATTACTTTATTCAAAAATGACACCCGAGTTAATTCTGCACAAAAACGAAGGAATTATATTTTTTTTACGAAAAATTTGTATGAAGCTAGTATGAAAAAGTTAATTATCTCGTAAACAGCCAATAAAACCGTAATATCCTCACAGGCGGTTATAGTACTAATTATTTATAATTTTTTGACATATGTCATATAACGGTTATCGCTGCAGATTTTTTTTTTAAATCATCAAAATATTTTTATTTTTTTTTACATATGAAACGGTTCCTTTTAGTGACTAAATTAAGATCATAGTTAATTATGAAGAATTTTACTGACCCAAATATTAAGAATAATATAAAACGAGATAAATATTTAAAAAAATAGAAAAAAAGAAATCAAATATTATTCATTTTCCTTATCTTTGTCGTTGTCGGACTCCAATTCTGAGTCAGAATCCAGATTGGATATATCTAAAAACTCGAACTCACTTTCCTGAAACTGAATTAAGTCTAGAGTTTCAGCAAAAAAGCTCTGCTTTCTCTTGGCATCTAACTTAGGCCTTTGTGCACTTAGGAAAGGATCCGAAGAAACAACAAGCATATTTAAGATATCTTGATTAGAATCTTGCCTGCTTCTTTTCCGCGAATGATGTTCCCTTAACCTCCTAAAACCTTTGTTTCGAGACTCAGAGTCTCGAAACAAAGGTTTTAGGAGGTTCCGGCTTCTTCCAAGAGAGTCCCAATCGGCACAATATCATTTTTCTCGATTATGTCAGCCCCGTGTATTAATAATTTATGTACGGTTGACGACATGTAGTACCAGTCGTACAATTCCACGTACTTTTCTACTGTTTTGCGGGCAAAATCTTTAAATCTTATTACGTCGATCTTCTCGCCAGATGTTATCGCTTGCAAAATCACAGCAAATCTTTTAATAAGATCTTCGTCCAACCCGGTAATAGCTGCAGTTTTATTGGGAAACTCGAAAAACTTTCTTGCGGTATTCCCGTCATTGGTAGTTCCAGAGCCTTGTTTCATAATATCAAACAACAGATTGAGCTGATCTTTGAATTTATTTTGAATACATTGTTTTCTGTTCTGCAACATTTCTTTGTCCTCATTACTTCTCGCTGCCCACCGTTTGAAGTCGAGCCTGTACGCAATATGTAACAGACATTCCATACAATTTATGCGTGCATGTAGGGATGACAAGCCAAATTTGTATATGTCAGCACACACAGTCTTTGATGTTACAACATCTAAGCGGTTCATTTCCGTAGGTTTTGCTAAGCACAGGTAGCACGATGCATTTGATCTGGCCTCAGAAAGGTACGTGCAGACTTTGGCGTCGATCATTGTCATCATTAGTTGATGAGTCACCATGTTATTATTACTGCACTCTGTGGGGATAAGGGCCTCAATTTCATCATCCATTTGTCTTTTGAAACCAATGACAACTGCTTCGCTCTCCTTTACAAAAGTGAACTGAACTGGACGACAATACAAAGTTGAGCATGGTTTTGGGTTCGTCCATACAGTATTATCTCCATTTGTCAGTTTTAGTGGCACCAAGGAGGTCATGAAAATGCTTGCATCATCTTGCTCACCCTCCATTTTCTGCTTGTATCGGCTTTGGTTGGAAGCACCATCAAATCCCCACTTGGATATCAGCTTTAGCGGCTTATTTTGCACATCGACATAGTCAGAAAGACTTTGAAGGATCCTCGTCACCGTGATGTCAAGTAAAGCTTGAAGTGTAATCCTAGCCGAGGAATCCGTAACTGACACTGATTACTTCGGAGGGTAGCAATCAAGCTTAGTTTGTTGCACTTTATAGTAGGATGGATAAATATCCTTAGCACCTTCCCGAATGGCAGCTTCTCGCAAAGTAATATATTGTCACTTTGACAGTTTTAGTGAAAGAAGCAATCCAAGCGCTTTCTCTGGTGTAAATATGACTGTTTTCACTGGTTTCTTAAGCGTTTCTTTAATTTTTACGGCTGATTCAGGATTATTCATCATGTATTCGATCACAGATGCGATATCCTCATGCCCTTCTTCTTTTCTTGTATGCGCTGCAGCTGCATATGCCAATTCACTGGAGTTTTCGCCTGTATGATCATCAGATCTTCTCTTTTTCTGTTTACTTCCCAAATCTTCGAATGGTTTTCGGCACCTTTTTGTCATTATTCCAACGGAAGATGATGACGACTGTTCTTGAGAGTCTGATCGTGCTCTTGGTATCTCATCAACAGTTGGTTCTTGATTAACTAAAGTTTGCACACAACTTGGCCAATCAATATTTGCCTGCAGCCAATTTCCGTACAGTCTTCTGAAGTGATCAAGGAATCGGTTGGATTTCTGCCACCTCTGTAAAGCAGCTCGCGTGAACAAAATTCTTTGAGAGTTACTCGATCTTCGGCAGAAAGGCAATCGCCTATGCGGGATACAACTGCACCAAACAATAGAAGAAGATGTTATAGTCGCAGAGCAAAAATTTGGTGTTAGCAGTTACACAGTTGTGAACAATCTAAATTATAAAGCAAAATGTTTGCGCTTTTATTGCAAAACATCGATAATTAGTTAACTACCCTCATTAGAGTTTTAAAAGATCGTGCTAATGAAAATTTATAATCGTCAAAAACATTTCTTAGAACTCAACACAACTAATCAACAAATTAGCTTACTTATCAGAAATCATTAACAATAATTTAATCACCTATTCAGACTTATTAGAAGACTAAATCATTGTAATTACTTAATCACTTATATTCAGACTCACTAGAAGACTAAACCATTTGTTATTTGGTATTTTGGTTGTATGTAAAGTTTTAAAACTGATAAATATCTAGCTCAAACATAGTTGTCTAAGTGTGGATGTACTATAAACCTCTGACTACTCCTTTGGGAATATAGGGGTGATGCTATTTTATGTTACGTGTTGTTAAAAGTCTGTGTTCCTCAACTTAAACACTAAAAGGAACCGTTGCATATGTAAAAATAAATAAAAATATTTTGACAATTTAAAAAAAAATCAGCAGTGGTAAATGTTATATGACGTGTCAAAAAATCATAAATAATTAGTACTATAACCACCTGTGATGATATTACGGTTTTCCTGGCTGTTTACGAGATAATTAACTTTTTCATACTAGCTTCATACAAATTTTTCGTAAAAAAATTATAATTCCTTCGTTTTTGTGCAGAATTAACTCGGGTGTCATTTTTGAATAAAGTAATAACTAATAGAAGCGATAACCAGCAAAAAATCCGGCACTTGCAAATTGAAATCCCTAAGTCTTCTAGAGGCGATTTTCCATCCACAGTGTGACGGTTCCGTCTCAAAGCCTGCTTGGTCGGCTGCCCGAATTTAAAATCCGGATTGAAGGACAAACTTAATTTTTTAATTAACTTTGAAACAGACATTTAACAAAGATCCATCTCAGAACTCAAACTCAAAGCATTGATTTCAAATAAACCAATTACAGGCACTTGAATTGTCAAGGGGTCGGTCAGTCAGAAATATGAAGCTAGTCGCCCATTCCAAAGCGTAGTAGGTAGGTTCGGTATGAACGGGCAAGAAACTCATCAAGGTACCACCACGCTATAAGTAATTAATTTGTTTGTTTGGCCCCGCCTCAAAATTTGTTACATAAATTAGTTTAGGAGCTTAGTTAAACTAAAATGTTATTTTTTATTTTACGCTTTTCCGTTCTTTTTCGTCGGTAATTTTTTTGTAAAATGTTCCACGCACCCCCCTATTTGACGTCGCGGGGGGAGTCTCGCACCTCAAACCCCCTCCCCGAGGTGGCCCGCAAAAGCGGGTCGGCACTAATCGGGGATCATGGAAGGCGCACAAGATCAGAGATCTCATGATCCCCGGTCCAAGTGTGGGACGGGAACACCGGGGTGGTTTTTAGTCAGTATGAGTCTGAGAGACCCCTTTGCCCGCCCCAGAGCGGAGGACATCCATGAGGATTTTCCACCTTGAAACATTAAAAAAAAGGATAAAGTTCAAAACTCTGAATCCCGTACCTACTACCGGGATTCAGAGTTTTTAACTTTGTCCTTTTTTTTTCCTGTGGGATATTTTCCGACCTTTACGCGGGCGAAGCAGCGGACAAAAGCTAGTAATATTATAAGTTAGGATCATAGTGTGTAAACTGGGTTTTCCATCGGCAAAAATGACGATACAAACTTTTAACCCTTTTTTTAAACCCTTTTAGGGGTTAAATTTTCTAATATCCTTTCTAAGTTGCAATAACATCTGTTCAACAATTAGTTGAAGCAACAGATTGTCGTACGCAACGGTTTTCAACAATGTTGTATGGGCAACATTGGTCAACGTCTGTTGCAGCAACAGATTCGATAGTTTCATTATATCTACGAGTAAAAAATGTTCTACAGTAGGTAATTGTCTACAGTCATGTCTACCGAACAATTCGTTGCTGCTGCGGCTTTCTTAATTTTGAATGAAACTACTTGAAAAGAATGGAAGAAAAAACGGTGGAACGGGCAATGTTTAGAAGTGGATGCCGCAACAGTCAAAACAGTCTAAAGGACATACTCTGATGATGGATTGTTATACTTAATACAAATTATATAATTTTGGTCTTTCTTCTTTTTATTATCTTTATATTCACTTAGGGTTATATTCCAGAGCACTTCCTCATTTTTATAGTCCTCAATAAGCTGAATAACTTTTTAATTATTCCTGTAAATTTACATTTTTAGGGTTCCGTACCTCAAACGGAAAAACGGAACTCCTATAGGATTAGGATCACTTCGTTGTCCGCCTGTTCGTCTGTCTGTCTGTCTGTCAGTCTGTCAAGCTAGCGTTGCAAAACTTCGGTGGTAGGTATTCGCAATAATTCGGAAATATTCAAAAGAATACTTCGATAAAAAGGAATACTTCCGCAGCAAGAATGCAGAGTAAAATAAATATTATAAGAATGAAGTAGGTAGCCTACGTTTTATTACTAAAAATATTCTCAGTAGTTACGAATCTATAATAATAATAATAATAAGCGAGACATCTAGAGGAGATACATAAAAAATGGAGACAGAAAGAACTACACGGAAGACATCCTAATGATTTACATCAAGCACACATTGATAAAGAAGCTTCCAACAAATGGCTGGAATTAAGTGGATTATTTCCAGAAACAGAAGGATTTATGCTGGCCATTCAAGACCAAATCATAAACACCAAAAATTATAGAAAATATATAATTAAAGATAGCACAGTAAGAAGCGATTTATGCAGAAAATGTCACAGCAAATCGGAAACTATACAACACATCACAGGAGCTTGTAGCACACTCACCCAAAACGATTACACTCACAGACACAATCAACTTGTTAATATTATACACCAAAAACTAGCAACAAAACACAATCTAATGCAGGATCCATACGCACCGTACTACAAATACTCACCTAGGGCTGTATTAGAAAACCAAGCTTACAAATTATATTATGACCGCACCATAATTACAGATCATACAATATATAACAACAGACCCGATATAACACTAGTTGATAAAGAAAACAAACACACATACATAATAGATATAGCAGTCCCAAACACCAATAATATACAGAAAACTATCACCGAAAAAATCAGAAAATACACAGAACTACAAGAAGAAATTACCAGGGTCTGGAAAATGAACAGAGTAACCATAGTACCAATAGTGGTGTCAACAACCGGTATCATCCCGAAACAACTATCTATTAGCTTAAATACAATCAATCTCTCCAAATACACATATCTTACACTACAGAAAGCAGCTATATTAAACACATGTCGCATAGTACGGAAATTCCTACAATTAGATTTAGACAATAATTTCAATGCAGTACAAAACACATAATCTATCTACTCAAACTTAAAATCTCACCTTGGTTTACACCCGTGAGATTTTAATAAAATACCAGGTTCTAGGAACCTGAGAAAATAAATTGAAAAAATAAAAATAATAATAATACCATTTATTTCAGGCGACAGTAGCCCATAGAAAAATACCTTAACCTAAACATACATATTTTAATATAAAAACTTGTGTTAATAAATAGACTTATACTATGTTAGTAGCACTTCATTTTGCACTAGCTTGTCTTTGTGCTGTCCTGTGGAACTTGTCCGCGGAAGCGACGGAACACCACATCCTTCGGCCAAAAGTCCTCTTCTATGCGTAGATAGCTTGAGGAGACTCGCCGTATATCAGATATTACCCGAACCGTTACTTGAATTAGCGCCATCTAGCGAGCAAGAACCCCACCTGTGTTCCTTCAGTTGCCCGTCCGCAAGTCCGCGCTTACGGTGGCCACGAATCAGCTATTGATTCCCGACGCCCAGGTCGTCTCCTGCGTCGCCGCAGGAGACGACCTGGGCGTCGCTGATTCTAGGGGCGTGAGGGCGCGAAATTTACCTCTCCCTCACGCGTTCTGCCTCCTCCTTCGCGAGCATTACTGCTTCGCAGAAGGAGGTGACGGCCTCCCATGCCCTCTCGCTCCATACCATGGCCTGGACCAGGCCCGGACGCAACAGATCGCCGCCACCGATCGCCTCCACGAGGACACGGCGTTGCTCTGCCCAAGCCGGACAGACCTCCAACGTGTGCTCCACCGTGTCCTCCGGGTGATCCACGCAGTGATGACACCGGGGCGTTTCCTCCCGCCTTATACGGAACAGGAACCTCCCGAAACAACCGTGCCCGGTGAGGACCTGCGTCAGGCGGAAGGTGAGGAGGCCGTGGCGCCTGTCTAGCCACTCCTCAAAGAGGGGGCTTCTCGCCGCAATAGTGGCGTGCCCAGCACTGGGTTGCAACAATCGCACTCTCCATGACGCCATGAGATCCCGCCGGAGCTCTGTCCGCTGTGCCGCGATTTCTCGCGGCAGTGTAGTTACGCCCCGGCATTTCGCCTCCTCCCGCCACTCCCAAATGTGCGCGAAGACTTTTGCTTCCAGATCCCATGGCGGCAATCCGGCAAGGAGGCTCGCCGCCTCACCGGAGGCCGTGCGGTATCCCCGGACCAGCCGGGTGGCCATGACCCTCTGGGATGCGTTCAACTGGCGGGCTGGCCGCCGCCTAGACGAACGCGCCCACACCCGTGCCCCATAAAAGGCCATGGCCTGCACAAACCCCGCGTAGAACCTCCGGCAGGAGGCGTTTGGACCCCCTAGATTGGGCAGGAGCCGCTTCAAGGTAGCCCCGGCCCACTCCAGTCTGGAATCCAAACGTCGGAAATGCTCCACGAAGTTTGAATGACTGTCGAGGACGAGTCCTAAGTACTTTATCGTCGACTCGACACCGATGTGAACCCCTCCTACCGTTATTTGGGAACCCGACGGTGGCGCGTTCCGAGGACCATGAAAACAAATGGCCTCGGACTTGTGCAGGGCCATCTCGAGTCTCAATTGCCGGATTCTGTCAACAATTGTCGCAACCCCGTGTGTCGCTAGTTCGGCCGCCGCCTGGTGCGACCTCCCCTGCGCCAGGATGAACGTATCGCCAGCGTAACAAACGACGCTGACGCCGCTAGGGAGGTCGGCGCGCAGCACCCAGTCGTATCCGATGTCCCACAGCTGGGGTAAACACGCCTCAGTGCTCGTTTAACAATTGTAAAAATCACACATCTTGGACACTAAACATGCATGGTGTTTCATATTTTCGGTAAGTATTAATATTATCATTATACATATAATTGATATCACTGTTTTGTAAATATTGATATTTAGTCAAGAAATCATCGTAAAAACATTTTTTTTAATTAAGTCGTAATAAACAGCAAGAGTTTTATTCATCTCAATTATGAATATGACACAAGTGTGCTGTGTTGGTCTAAATTACATGCTCTGTGTGTTGGTCATTACTGTCATTACACACGCGTTTCATACGTGTGCGTTACCCAGGGATGTTGTCGAAAATGGTCATTTGAATCTTATAGATAATTAGTTTTGCGGCTTCTGTAATTGTTGCGCACATTTTTAAATTTGTTGCGCTTATAGTTTTTTAATTATTTCACAAAAACATTTCCTGCTGGGGTAACGTTATCCCAGCCAGACCTTTTTCTTTCTAATGGGAATATTTAAATAAATACTAGCTATAAAATTAGTTGTCTAGATGAAGTAAATGTTGTGCCTTATTTTGTATTTGTTCTTTCATCGGTTGCGAAGTTATTCGAGATTTTGCTGGGGTAACGTTTTTGGTTTTGCTAGATCTTTGAAACGGTTAAGCGGATTCTTATCATATTTTGTACATGACTTCTTAGGAATTAGTTTAAATTTGTTCTGCAATAAAAAAACCAGAATAATGCATAGTTTAAAGGTTATTTCATTAAATAGAAAAACACTTCAATTGGTTCCAGCACTCTCAATAAGAGGTCTAAAGACTTACTTTAAACGCTATTTTAAAGCTTGTAAATGCCTTCAAATGTATGTGAAGTTTCATTAGTATCCTGTAAGTATTTAACAAGTTATGATGATATTCAGTTCTTCACGAGCACGGTCTTGATGCGCGCGGTGTTATTTGGCCACTGGATTGGATATATGAACTGAATGTTATGTCAATTATTAGTTGTTTAGTTCAGTTGTATATCAGTAAAATTTCAGCGTAGAACATTGGATAATTAATGAGATAATACAATTTAAGTCATTAGGAAGTGAATGACCGAGGTAACCCGACCAAGTTTAGGTGGTTACGAAAAAGCGAAATCGCAGAACATTATGCTATCTTTTTTTTAATGTTTAGTATAATACACCTTACAATTTCGCTACACTGTTAAATACATAATAATATAATAATATCTGTACTATGAAAACATTATTATTATCTTCCAGTTGCACATACTTATCAAAAATCACCGATATAACATATTTATTGTCTGTGATCATTACACATTCCAATATGTGTATATTTAAATAAAAACTGTAACTGTGTACTGTGTATACGCGTTACCCCAGCAAAATCTCGAATAACTTCGCAACCGATGAAAGAACAAATACAAAATAAGGCACAACATTTACTTCATCTAGACAACTAATTTTATAGCTAGTATTTATTTAAATATTCCCATTAGAAAGAAAAAGGTCTGGCTGGGATCACGTTACCCCAGCAGGAAATGTTTTTGTGAAATAATTAAAAAACTATAAGCGCAACAAATTTAAAAATGTGCGCAACAATTACAGAAGCCGCAAAACTAATTATCTATTAGATTCAAATGACCATTTTCGACAACATCTGGCCTGGGTAACGCACACGTTTCATACTACGTTTTTTAACACACTTGCGAGGAAAAAAACAGACATGTTATAAAAACTTATGCTACAATAACATAACTATAGAGATGATACATTAGATTTATAATGTTCAACTGACCTTTGTTGCCAGGTACTGACTATCCGACGTACAGACGCCAGCACATCAACCTACTACAATCTGTCAAATTTCTTTGATAGATTTTCAACTTTATCTTGAAAGCATAAGGTTCAAAGTTGATTGGGAAAATTTGACAGTTTCGGGTAGGTTGACCTGCTGGCGTCTGTACAAAGGATTTTAAAAGAAGCTCTTCTTTCAAAAACTTTTGTACAGACGCCAGCACATCACTCTACTACAATCTGTCAAATTTCTTTAATCGATTTTCAACTTTAATATTTAAGAATAAGGTTCAAAGTTGATTGGGAAAATTTGACAGGTTCGGGTAGGTTGACCTGCTGGCGTCTGTACGTCGGTTGGAGACAATACTTTAGATTTCGTAGTTTTGATATCAACAAAACGAAAACGATTACAAATATTTATCGAAAGTGGTGCGCTTTGTTTTGTTTTTTCCGCTAGCGATGCACGCGCAGGTGTAAATGAAGGAACTGGCAAAACCACTGAACAGAATACGCAAATTAAGAGTAATATGTAGTGAAAAATATATAATTTGATGAAATATTATGTTAATTTATCGTTTTTTATTTATTTACACAGTAGGCATAAAAAAGGCAAATATATTATTACCTACGCACAATGGTCTACCTGAAGGACTAAGGACGGAAAACAAACCCATAACATAGAAAATAGAAGATTATCTCTTTGATGAGATTAAAAAAAGCGCAAATCTCTGCTCGGGTGAAAATAGAGAATGCTCATTTAATAGTATAATAGCATAGTTCATACTATAATCCATGTCGTCAAAGACAATTTCTATTAAATAACGCGGTACGCTAGGGAACTTCGGCGGTTAAATATAAATTCCATGCTGCATTGATAGTACTTACTAATTCCATACAGCCATGTCGCGTTTCAGAATTTGCGTAATAATAATGGCCGCTAGAAATCGTCTATGGTTTAGTGATGCGGTAGTATGATTGGTGCTATCGGGATCGATGTTACGAGTTTTTTAGTAGTGTTATATATATATATACCGTAAAAACGAACAAGATATACAACTCCTAGCTAAATTACATGCTCTGTGCCTTGGTAAATTACATGCTCTGTGCCTTGGTAAATTACATGCTCTGTGGCTATTTCATAGCCTAGCAAGGAGATCAGCACGCCACCCACTTGATTGCCAGAGATTTTATACTACCCACATTGTGAAAACTGTTACATATACTACAATCTGTTTTATATAAAAATAAAGATTATATTATATTATATAAATACAATACAATTTTGCACTGGTTGAAAAAATCCGTAGTTACAAACTATAATCGAAATAAATTTGATAAAAAATATGTCAAAATTAGAGAAAAATTGCTTATGCTAACCAAACACCTACTGACACATAATACGAGACGAACTTACAGATGGTGTAGCTCAGGAGTCACTAAATGGTGGAACGCGGTCCGTATTCGGACCGCCACGCCAACCTATTTAGTGCGGACTTAATTAATTTTCTCTTTTTTGTTTTCCAGTGATATTTTCATACTAGTTACTTTGTATGAAAGTATTGCTATATCTAAATATTATTGTATGAAAAAATATTTTATAGAAGAAATAAAATGCATTTTTCGACCCTTTGACACTGATTATAGGATTACAGGGAATTGGCATCCACAAAGCCTAAAGTTAAAACAAAAAATAAAACCATCAAACTAATTGTTCTGTCTGATCTGTCAGTTCTATCAATTGTCACTGTCAACTGTGAAATTGATAGCAAACGAAGAAAATTCGGCCATCCATTCATAACTTACATTGATTCACTTCTAAAGGCAAATTCTCTAAACAATCAAAATAATGACGAAAGACGAAGATTGTCCCAAAAAAGACCTCAATGTCTTTAGAGCTTTTGTGAGTGCACTTTACGCTACAGTTGATTTGCCAGTAACTGCATTCCGTGGTAAATATCCATAAATACTAAACATCGGTTTGTTGTTATGTAAGTCCGTATGCGAATAATGATGTTATTGTACTTCAGAGAAGGTTGTGGTGCCGAATCAGAAGAAGTACCCGTGGTATCACCAGAAGTTCCGCCGCGTGCCTACCATCGACCAATGCTACGACGATGATGTCGTTTGCGATTTCGAAGCGAACGCACAGTTCAAACGTGATAGGTTAGTTCCTATTTCATCGATAATTATCTTGTTTTGGATAAATAGCTTACAACCTGTACATTGAATATTGTGCTGTAAAAAGAAATTGTGTTACAATCTATTATCATAATCAATAATCTTAGGCCCTTTGCTAACTAGGCATGATCTGTTCCAAAAGTACCTAATATAAATGTAAACAATTGGATCAGAAAACGAACATAGATGCCATTTTGTAGAGACTTCCAATTGAGTGCTTGGATTTGAATACTTAAACCTGATATTCTAATTTTAAATCACCTTAGAGATGTTTTTCATTTGACTATTATTGAGATACCTAACCTCAATTTTTATTAATGATTTTTCAATAAAGTATTATTGTAAATACTTAATTCAAACAATAATTGTTGGAAAAAGTGGTGAGATATTAAGTTGAAACTGCCCTAAGTACAGATGAATGTGTTACTAATTCCCCTTAGTGAGTGCTTGCGTAAGAATTGAACCAGAACAGGGTTTGTTGACACTTTTACCAGATACTTTAGAAACAGACTGTTTGTGAGCAGCCTAAGAAGAAGATGAATAAAGAATGTGTAATTTCAAATATTGACTTTTCAGAGCTGTGGACTCTGAGATCCTCAGTATCCTGCGTAGCCGTTATGAGGACTGCATGCTTTATGAAAATCCTGACCATGCAAAGCACTGCAAACCTCTTTGGGCAATTTACAAGGAGGCTGAAGAGGCCTGGTTTATCAAATGTAAGTTATTGTTTAGATTATGGTCTTCTTCTTCTCATGTGGTTAGTGACTAACCTGGTGTCAGAGTTTTTAAAGCCGCTCATGGGCCTCTGACTTGGCTTCACATGCCGTTGAGAAATATGTCTTAGGAATGCAGGTTTCCTCACGTTGTTTTCCTTCACCGTTTTTTAAGCAAGTGATAATTACACATTATGCACATGAATTCGAAAAGTCAGGTGCATGCCTTGGGTTCGAACTCGAGACATAACTTGATGGTCACACCACTAGGCTATCACTGCTATGGTGAGCTACACATGCAAGTTTGTTTGTTTACCAGTAAGTATTTTTATTTAAGACCATTTTTAAATTGTATTATTATTATACTCATCTTCATGGCATTACATAGATATGCCCCTCATAAGTTTACATGGTACCTATTATTCTGCTCCTAAACAAATTGTTTGATTTTAGTTTTCTGAGTTCTAGGCCAGGGTTTTATATAGAGATATAAGTCCGCCATTGTACCTCTTTGAGTGCGAGAAGTTTTAATAAATAAATAAATAAATATTATTACCTTCTGATCTTATGGATACAGTAATTAATGTTTCATTCGGCACAATTCATGCCATTGTAACAATACCTAAAAAAAATATTGTCCTCTTACTAATGAAAATGATTAAGAAAAGAACAATTATTTTACATAAAATTCCTTTCTTGCAGCAACATACTGAGCTTATCTCGAGAAGAACATTAAACTCGAGCTCCTAAAGGACATTATTTCGTTAACCTAGCAACCTGCTATATTTCAGATGGTGATCTTGGAGCATATGCCGATGCTCGCAAAGCATACATGAAGCAAAAGCACCGCATGATCTGGGAGAAACGTCATGGATCCCTCTCTAATCTGACGCAATGAACGTAGCTACCGCAATATATTGTTTTAATATTTAATAAGTAGGTTTTATTTGCTGTTGCAATAAAGAGTGTAAATTATAATGTTTAAATGGTTCATTTAAGTCCCATTCACTTATAGGGTGGAAAGTTGCAGTGGGCCCTGGGGGGGAAGTACCTTAAATATTGATGCTACCAAAAGTCCCATTCTTAAATCCCGTTCCAGGAATCGAACCAGAATGCGAAAAAGAACACCTGGATTTTTATGACACCATTCAAAAGGGCTTAACCACCCACCCCTCTGAATAAATAAATAATATTAATTTGAATGTTCCCATTCAAGTAAAAATTGAAAATCCTAGGAGACAGGAGTAAAACTTTGCTACACGGCACTGCAACGCCTACGCCCCTCTACTGCATCTTGTCGATTCCAAGTCCGGTGTGCGTGCAGCATACCATTTATGGATATTTCTATGTAGAAAACCCCTCAGGCGTCGCAACGCCTTAAGGGCGTTCATCTATTCTGTTTTATTATTCAATCTGGTAATCATCCTTCCCTCGTCCAAGTTGTCAGTTTCTAGAAATGAATCAGAAGAATGTAGGTACTCAGTTCACCCAATTGCGGTAAATAGGTAATAAGACCGATTTCTGTCGCAGTATATTGCCCGTTTTCTCTATCACTAGGGACACCTAAATGGAATGCCCGAAGAAACGCGCGCTATTGGATTTACGACGCTCGCCTCAGTGCCGAGAATTGAAAATACAACACTGCAATCATTGCAATAACATAGGATCGAAGATCAATAACAAAATGTAATTCCTAATTACATTTTAGTGGTGTAAGTGTTAGTGGAAACGGGCCTATGTCAGCAGTGAACTTTGATCCCTATGTTAAGTATCATCTAGATAGTTTATAAATCAATTTCTTGTGTGAGAATGAGTCTGTCTAAAGATATAATAAAAATAAAAGTACCAATTATTATTGAAAAAATAACATTTATTTTCCGACACATTCCATACATGCAATACTGAAACGACTAATTCAAATACACATCGATTCACTAGTTAAAACTATAACAAATAATCACAGAATTACGAAGATGTAGGAAAAATAATATTAAATGTTACATCTTCCCATAATGAACTTCGAATGCATACTTAATTCTATCTTACTGTTACAAAATACATAGTTATTGGTCAGAAAATAAAACAACAGCTTATAAAGTACTTAAATGTATCTTCACTACAGTCTTTAGAGAACTTGGTAATTAATTTATAAACCTTAAGTAACATTTATTATACGATGGACAGTATTCTGGCCTTATGTGAACGTCATCGCATTCAGAACTCCCATGACAATCATAATGGTCATTAAATTAATAGATATAAATCTTACTTAAAATATCTCTTTTTGATACATAGATCTGATGGCCAATACTGATGTAAATGCGGACTGGCAGTGTAAAAAATGTTAAATTAATTGCATTGAAAAAATATACTTCAAATATGCAAGATCCTGCTTACATAAAATATATAAATCCAATTATCTGTAAATAATTATTTCACAATTAAATATCGTAGTTCCACAATATCGAGTGTATAATATTTTATTACTAAAACGTTCATACTTTGTACCAATTTAATAATCAATGTTATATTATGTACACTATATACATACCTACGAAAATATGTAGTCGACTTATGATTACGAAACGTCTGCAAGCATTAGAAAATATTTGTGATTACATATTATATTATTGAGTTGAAACCAAATTATGGCATTCAATGGTACAGAAGTATCACAGTGGTAATGCCTTAGAATACAGACTTAAATCACAAATTGTGTATTTACAATTTTTAATTATTAGCTTATCACTTTCAATATGTATTTAAATAAATCTGATAATACTATATTTATTAATTCAAATCATATTGACTAAATAAAATATCACTAACGCCTATTGTAGGTTAGCTGTCGTTTAAAACATATGTCAGACAGACCAACCTCATTAGATTTATTTTAGATCTACAAAAATAAAAAAGGTACAATAAAAACCATGAAACATCTGTTAGGGATGTTAAAAAGACAAAAGGAATTAGTTCCCATTTACAAAGTGATTTACACTAACTAATGGCGTTTTTTTGTTTATCTTAGCACAATAGTATTCAGTACAGGCCAATTTAGCCCAAGAGAGTTTAAACTAGTGCTTTGGCATCAACTATAACTCAGTTTAACCCGTTAGAGGTTAGAATCTTTAATCATTTACAATATTTTAATGTGCAAACAAGCCAATAAATGCTTAGCCAGCAAATTCTGTAAAGCTGTTTCCAATTATAACTAATCAATCAGTTTGATTGTACTTCCGTAAATGGAACATAAATCAGCGTCTTTCTGCAATGGATACTGTGGAACTAAGAAATTTAACTTTAGAAAAACAAACGACTGTCATAAATTAAAGCATCATCGCACTTTAGGCACGAGCATATTCTATCAAAGCAATAATATCACCTACATCTACATTCATCGAATACTCTTATAAAACCTTTGCACGTTATTAATTGACACGTCATTAAGGCCAGTTCGCAACAGTGAGATTCAACAATTAACTGGCGTATATAATTACGTAATTCATCGTAGGACCTTACCATGAATGTAAATGTTATCTAAAATTACATAAATTCGAATGTGATACTCCTACGAACGAGAATTAAAATTCGTCTGTACAATAACTTTAAGACAATATTTTGAAACAATACACAAGCAAGATACATGCAAATAGATTTGTGGCCGAAATATATTATAGAAGATAAAACTCTAGGACAATCAACATATTGTATGATCATTGTACTTTTTGTGGGCCATCCGAAAAATGTTACAAGTGCTCGAGATGTTTATTAATAAAAACTTAGCAACTATTCTTAACATATTTTGAGCCTCAAATCAATGATATGTACATTTAGTTTTTATTATTGTTTTATTCGTATCAATGGCAGTAACATTATCTACTTACTTATTACGTAGATAATATACTGTAGATCTTTCATAAACTTATTAGTACCTTAAAGTATCATTTGAAGCTTGTTCAGTCCTTTGTTACAAGAAGAGCCACGGAAATATAAACTAAGAAAAATCATATATAAAATGTCAAAAGGTAAAATAAAATATAACATTGATTAGAGTTACCCAGTTACACTTGGTAAGCTCTAAACAATTTTATAAATAGTTCATCAAGTAACTTGCAAAGACTAAAACAACACACCACGAAACTGACTCAGTTGGAAACATATAAAAATAGCGTTAGTCAATTAAAATAAAACATTGTTAGAATCCATACACTAAGAAATAATTAAAAAGAAGTTGTCGGTCAAGATGATTTTTTAGACTTACCTTTACATTGTACAAGACGTGGGACATTAGTTTTAAATCGGCACTTTAAACATTTGACGAATGCACCATTAGATTTCTTATACTAAATAAACACATAAAAATATAAACATCTAAAATATTATTGTTACAGACATCACAATTTATTGGACACTTACATATGTCTAGTAGTTAAAATTCGTTGCGACCCTGATTAACATCACTCCAAGTTTCAGGTGCCGCGTTTGGAACACGAGTAATACTAACCTACATCAAAAATATAAAGGAATGCAGCTTCTTATAGGACGCGGTGGGACTAGGAACCGTCGAAGTGCGCCGCCAAGCGGATACGACCTGCCAAACAAACATAACGGAACATTTACATAATATATCATTTCAGAAAAGAGCATCAATTCCTTAGCTGTTTTTTATATTAATCAAATAATGATTCTTACGTCGGTTCTCGTGGTTGAGCAGAGCCGTTGGTGTCGGCAATGCGCTAGCCGGTGGGGAACACCATATATTGGTCTTTGGCGAATCGAATACACGGGAGCCCTGAAACAAATATTGCTTACACTGATTTGGCAAAAGTAAACAATTGATGGCCGTTTTTATGTATGGTTATCAATACCACATATGGACATCCAAAGGTGGCGAGCAATAAATAATTAAGTTATGTGATAGAAATGGATGCACGTTAAGAGGCCGTGCACGAAAATGACAGATTTTGATCAATTTTGTTCATTAGTTGTGAGAAAGGGAAAGACAATTTAAACAAAACTATTTGTGATTTGAAAAGTCGAGATTTTTGTTTTGCATGTGTCTGACATATATTTTTCGAATTAGTTAAGTATTCATGGAAAATCACAAATATTCGCAAAAGTTTTCCGAAAAATGACGCGAGACTGACGTTTGATCACTTTTTAACCGACGAAAACAAAAAGAGGAGGTTCTCAAGTCGACGCATGTATTTTATTTTATCAAAATTGTATTTTATGATTATGCTATATCTTCATTAAGTAAATCAAAGGCGAAATAACCCATTTTTTCGAGAGCGCAAACGTGATGTAATTATTATCAGGTGCTGTGACTGACACGAATGGTTTAGCACCACTAAAACTGTACTTTTATAGTTACACAGACTTAATATGTCAATTATTTCAAAATTTGTTACAATTAGTATTAGTAAGTTATTGACGAAAAAGGGTTTTTTTCGTGCACGGAGCCTTATACCGGTGTCACTTGTAGATATTTGACTGTTGTTACTGGTAATCAGAAGCCCGAAAGTCTGACAACCACTCTTACCAAGGGTCTCGTAATACCCAGTAATTCATTGTGGAAATGGGCAGGCGCTCCATGTAAAATATTGGTATTCAGCTGCATCCGGTTGGAATAGAAGCAGACCCCAACATAGTTGCGAAAAGGCTGGGTAGATGATAATGGTAGAAATAGATACAGCATTTTTTAAAGTCAGTTCAGTCCACAAAACACTATAGTCCAGTCTGATCATGAGCCGATTTTTTTACCTTCATTAGATTGGTAGAACTAGAAATAGTGCAGTCTCCTCTCATAATTGACTAAAATGTTGTTAGTTATAAAAAATCAGCTGTGCGCGTACGTACCTTCTGCCCCGGCGGCGTGTCGTGCACGGAGTAGTCCTCGCCGGGCGGCCCGGGCGGCCCGGGCGCGGGCGCGGCGCGCGGCACGCTCACGCCCGCGCACAGCGCCCAGCGTCCGCCGGCCGACTCGGAGAATATCTCCGTGTACTGGCGGAGGAAGTCCGCTAGGCCCTCTACACCTATTAGGTAGACTTGTCAGTATTGACCATTTATCGAAAGAAGTATAGTTACGTAAACGTATCGGTAGTGAAAGTAAATTTTTAATCGAAGCACAAATATTTTATTTAAATAATTAAGTTCAAATTGGCCTATTGAATTACTATTTCATGAAACTAAGAGTTTCATAGATAATTCTAAAGATTAAAATAATAATTCTGTAAATACATATTTTACGGTCACTGATCATATTTCGATCAACATACAACTTGACACTAATCTGCTAATTGTAAATACGTATGAAAATTAAAAGAAAACAATAGCATCGCTCACCAGGATCAACTCCGGGGAACACGGGCTCAAATCGTCTGGCGTATTCCACGTAGAGTTCGTCCGGGCCGGCGGGCGCGCCGCGGTCCGCCAGCAGCTGCGCCAGGCGCCACACGGCGCGCCAGGCGGGCGCCAGCGCCAGGCGCGCGCCGCCCAGCAGCACGCCGGCCGCCGCCAGGCGCGCCAGCGGCGGCGCCGCGCCGCACGCGCGCGCGTAGGCCGCCGCGAAGTACTCCGGCGTGGAGCCGCGCGCCACGCTGCGGTCGCCGCACAGCACCGCGCAGGCGCACAGCAGCGACGCGGCCCAGGCGGGCGACCCTCCCGGGGCGACCACCGAGTTGTTCTCTACGCAGCCGCCCGCGGCGTACACTAGACCTTCCAATGATTCCGCGTCCAGCATGTCGGGCTGCAAATTTTGATTAGGTGAAATTTTATGCATGCGACATTGATGCACACGGATGAAGGACGATAAAAGTTTGCTTACATGGAAATACTGAAACATGAAACAATGTTAATGTCCTAATGCGGTTAACCTATGAGCTTGCCAAACACTCCCTGTGCGATTAATGTATGTATAAAACCAAGTTTTAACCTTGCCTAACAAGAGTTCACTGCTATATATGATAGACAGCCTTCCCTAGGACCAGAAGCCAGAAGTCAATAGAGACCGTAGCCAAAAACTACCGGAGCTACTGCCCTAATCTACCCTACGAATATCTGAAGATTAGATTAGTCGACTATCGTGCCACTATAGGTCGCGACGTACCTGCGGCGGCGCGCCGTAGTGGTGCGCGTAGTGCGCGGGCAGGTCCTGCAGCGACACGCGCGGCAGTGCGCGCAGGCGCCGCGCGAGTTCGGCGCGCGCGGCGTGCAGGCTCAGACGCACGCTGCGCTCGCCGCCCGCCTCGCCGCACACGGCCACGCGGCACGGCACCAGCTCGAACAGCTCGGCCAGCTTCACGCAGCCATAGTGCGCCACGCGCAGCTGACGTCCGAAGTGCGCGTGGTACGCCGGCACAAAGCGAGAGAACTCCATGCGGAGGTTGGGCGTGTGACGGAGTAGTTCCACGGCCTAGTAGCAACGTTACGCTCGCTCCAGGACCATACTGACAGCTATTTGGCGAATATTCGTATCATCTCGATATACGTTACGCTTTGACGAGAAATTTGTTTGACGCACTTATCACGATGACACCAATATTTGTCAAAAATCTCTCAATGTAGCCACAGAGCTAAAGTAAAATTATTTAAAAACATGTTTGTTTCGGTGAATCTTCGCCAGAAATAAATATGGTTCTAAATATTTTATACCACTTTCAGTACTTTTCCCTGTCAACTTTAGTCTGGCAGTCGCCTTAGCCCGTGAGTAAATTAAATAGACAACTAAGGGATTACTTCAATGTCAGAAGCAATCAACATTACAAGACGCCTATATTATAAATAAGTACTGCAAACATCAATCTACTAACCATGACGTATTTGGCAATCCCTTACGAAGCTTAGTAATATCCGGATGAAAATCGAGTTGAAATGATGAGACAGAAAGTGAGACGAAGATAAATTTTTACCTGCATAGCAAACTGTCGAGTGCGGGCCCTCTCTTCAGGCGTGGGAGTGCGCCGCGGCAACGATATAGTCCCATCAGCCGCGACGGTCACGGCCTGAGGGTTGATGCGTTGCATCAACTCCGTGAGTGTGCACACGCCGTAGTCGACGGGAGAGAACGGACGGCCCGACGTCGCCTGGTACAGTTGGGCGATATCGTGCAACATCACTGTACGCCCCGGTTGCGCTTTCAACAGCTTCACGAGATCCGACGTCCAACGACGGCTTTGGGCTGACGCGGATATTGTTATGATACGTGATGATCCTGAGCCGAGCACCTGAATTAAAAGAGTTTACTTAGAAAAGACCCTTATCCGAATTTTAAAACTACTTTGAATAATAGTATGTTCTGCATGGCACCCACTGCACCCAGTGTCTACAACCACCTACCAAAATTTTAATACATAGATGGTAGTGGTATATTTTGTTAGCTTTGTTTTTGAAAATGTCTATCACAAAATTTGCAGGATAATCTATAAAATTAAAATATAATTATTTTTTACTGATATTAGTTTAGTTATTGGTTATTTATAAGCTTAATCAGTACTTTTTTTCCATACCTAATCTCTTGTATAAATAGCTTGTTTTTCTGTATTCGTCTGTACTTTGCATGCCAAATGGTACAATATATGGTACAACATGCATAATGATACCAAATTACATCATTATGATTTTATAAAACCTATGTATAACATTGTCTATCCATATTTGCAAATGAAAGCTTTTTACTCTAAAAAAAAAATCTCCATCCTTGACTGTTTTGACACACTTCCCTCTGCCACTAACCATAGCAAAAAGTATGCAGGCATGCGTGACCGGTATTATATAGCCTATTTATTAGCTATTCAGCTACTTTTTATACTTAAGGCGACTTGTGGAACATTGTACATGTTTATAGACTTGTTTCGTTGACTGTACCTACTTACATTTCTAAAGTATTTCAGCAAAAATAAACTTTGATTTGTTGATGATGTTGATCATTTATCACTATGTAAGTACTTGCTCGTAAAGGTTATCTTTCTGGATTATTTGCATTATCAATGTAGTGTTAACCTAAAGTTATTGTTGCACTGTAATTTAATTTAAAGTATGTATTTTTTTATTTGATTAATGTGATTTTATGTTGATAAACCAGATAAACCTACCTAATAAAAATTAATAAATAAACTGATACTGTCCTCAGTCCTGACAAAATTGACATTTATATGATGAACCTGTCGGGTTGGTCAATATAAGATTTTTTGTGTTATAATTGGTTGGCAATCAAGCAGGCAGGCCACCCAGTTTTTTTTTCTAAGTGTTGGCTAAACACTCTGCTAACCTTGAATCCTACCTCTTACTAAAGTCGTATTTTTAATTAGACGAAGCCAACTGACGGTAGCTAATGTCACTTTGTAAAATAATGTTGCCATATTTAAAGTAATAGTGATGCGTTCAGTTCTTGTTCAATCAGATGAATGAACAATGAGTGTGAATAGTTAATCATTTCAAACTATAAAAGAATATTAAGTCTCCCGAGAAACGTGGACCGAAACACAGTTTCAAAGATAAATTAGGCGATTTTACTTTTGCCGCTATAAGGCGACGAAGTACATCATATTTTTTCATGCAAATGAGTCACCCACCATTATAAAGGTAACTTAAACTTTATTCATTCTACTGCATTATATTCTGTGTCCACCATAATGTTCTTTGTAAAACCAAAGTATTAGATTGCGTAGACTTCTTTACTCAAAATCTTTTTTTTATTACTTTACAGATTCTTAAGGTTGTCAATGAAGACACGGACTTATCCAATTTTTCTTGGAGTACATTAAGAAATGTTATGAAACATTTAAATTTCAAATATGTCACAAAATCAAGACAAAGCATTTTAATTGACAGACAGGACATTATTTTATGGCGCCAGCGATACCTTCGAAAAATTAAAGAGTATCGATGGGAAAGAAGGTATATTTATTACCAAGATGAAACCTGGATCTACGAAGGTAATTACAATTTTCTGTTTTCTTTACATTAAATTGTACTTTCAATAATTAATTGATATTTTTCACTATCTTGAAGGTCATGCACCGAAGAAGGCATGGATTGACCAGACAGTGTTATCGTCCCGCCAGGCCTTCCTAGATAGGAAAGGACAAACAATTAATTATCTCCTATATAGGCGGGAAAGAAGGATTCGTAGACGACAGCTTATTAATATTTGAAGCCAAAAAAATAAAGAAGATTATCATCAAGAGATGAATGCCGATTCCTTTGAGAAGTGGTTTAGGGGGGGTCTTGCCAAAACTAAAACCAAATTCCGTAGTAGTGATGGATAATGCCCCCTACCACTCCAGGAAACTAGAATCGCTGCCTAAAATGTCTTGGACTAAACCTAGAATACAAAAGTGGCTAACGAGCAAAAATATTTCATTCGAAGCAACAATGGTTAAAGCTACTCTTATAGACATTATACGGCAGCACAAACAAGAACATTGCGATAAGTATGTTGTGGACGAGATGGCAGCGCAGCATGGGATAATTGTTTTACGTCTGCCCCCATACCACTGTGAGCTCAATCCCATTGAGTTGATATGGGCGCAGGCTAAAGGATATGTTGCAAGAAATAACAAAACCTTCAAAATGACAGAAGTAAAAAAACTTTTTGAAGAAGGACTTCAACATATCACACCTGAAAAATGGAGTAGCTGCGTGTCTCATATAATTAAAGAAGAAGACAAAATGTATGGTCTCGACCACATGATCGACAATGTTTCAGACAGATTTATAATTAATGTCACCGAAAGCGATAGTGATGATTTTTTATCTGATGATGAATAAAAACAAATTATGTAATAAGCGATGTTTTTTATTTTCATTACCTGCCTATAATTGTTATATTTTTTACATCTATAGTTTCAACTACATGATGTATTGAAAATAGGACAGTCTTACAAGTTTCCTCGCAATGTTTTCCTTAATGTTTAAAACACTCGGTATTCAGTATAGGTAGATACGATAGGAACATAGTCGTTGAAAACTCGTTGGTATGTACAAAGCACGACTAAAATTCGAACCCCGTACCCGATATCGGCAGTTCGGCACACTAACTATTCACTAGACAATCGAGGCAATTTCATTCATTCAGGAGTTTTTTCAATCATTCACTTTGTCACAACACTATTTTTATTTCATCAAAAACTGACAACACAGTAAACGACAGTTGACTTCGTCTAATTAAAAATACGACTTTAAGAATCAACCTTATATATTATCAACAATTACCTTATACAAACAGGCATAAAATCATTCGAGATTCAAACCCAACCCGAGCGTATGTTTTAAGTGTACACCCACCCACCCACAGCCGCCACACACTGATCAGTAGTCCTAGTCTCGTCGTGCTCGTCCGTGACGACGCACGTGATTCTAGCGCGATTATAATGAACCAACAAAATTACAAAATATCGCGGTCTCCGATCCCGATGACGTCACCGTCGGCAACATTGGGGCCAACTGATTTACCGTTGGACATGATACTTTACATGGCCGAATTTCTCAGTTTTGAAGACTTCAAAAATTTCGTTCGATCACTTTGGCCGAATAACAACGAAAGCGACGATGTTCGAAGAAAACTCTGGGAACTTTCTACTCACAAGATTAAAACTAATTTTATCAACGGGAAGGAGTTGGTGATAGAATACAACTTCGATCCCTCGAGACCAAAAGAAGATCACATTCTCCTCAATTGGGACTATTTGCTACCTGTGTTCGATGGAATTGAACCGCCTCCGACGTACGATAAATTCGTAAGTTTTTCAAAGCTGAAAATGTTTATCAGATGTCACATGCATATGGATAGGTGTTCGAACCTTCAATACGCTTCCTGCCATTGTTACCGTGTAGAAGCGAACACTCAAGCCCGTGTAATGCGTGTGAAACCTTCAGAAAATGACTGTAAATACAGACACTTTCATCATTATTGCTATCGGCATCTTGGCTACTGGTTTGACTTTTACCTGAAGAATTCAATACTGCATCAAGAGAAGGGGGAGTTTTTCGATGAGGAAACGGCCAAACAGTTTATGCATATTCTAGGCAACACAGTTTGTCTTTAAGGGTTCGACTTGATTCTTCGTGATTCACTACTCGAAAGTCGGCTCTATTCATAGTTTATGGCAGGGATACGGCAAAAAATATGTATGAATCGCGCCCGTATGAATCTCAAGGTTATGAATCTGTTTATTTTATCATCTCACATTGTAGAAAATGTGTAATAAAATTTTAAAATGGTTGTGCGTTTTTCTCTGTGACTCGGTTACTTTTTTGTAATATATCGCAGGTAGTGCATACCTTAAAACTGTACCCTAATTACGTAACACACGATCAATCGGAATTTGAATCGTTCTGATACAAATTGCTAATTCATTGCATCATAAGTTCGAAAAAAAATCTGCTCTAAAACGTAAATAACGCAATGAATGTTGTTGAACTGTCAAAATGAAACAAATTTGTCGTAATTGTTTACGAAAATGTGTTGCGTAATTAGATAGCTGGTCTATGGGTATTAAGTTTATTACAATATTTGAAAAATCTTGGCACTTTCCTGCACGGATTCTAGTTTTTTATTCCTTTAAACATAACCCCGTCTTTGTTTTAATTAAGAATCGTTTGGAAATAAACACACATTTTAATATGAATTCTAATCATAATTAAATCAATTAGATACTAGCTAGAATAGGCCGGAGTAAGATCAAAAATGAGGTTATCGTCCAAACGACGATAAACAAGCATCAAGCAGCAGAAATTGATTTTATATTTATTTATTCAGCTTACTAAGATACTTTGAACAATTTTTCCATAATTCGGAGCTATAAAATTTGGATGGAACCTTCCATTATTAAATCTGTGTCGGAACCGGGTAATCCACAGTCTTTGAGCGAGTGTCGTCATCGTTCGCACTAGCGACTAACAACACCGCAGTTACGGTAATTCCCCGTTTTTTTTTGGCTCGGTTTTGTTCTCCATGAGAATGATCAGCGAGAATGAATTATATCCTATAAAGAATAGAGTTCAATATTGTCTAATAACCCACATGGCCGCAACATCAGTCGTCGTATCACATGACTCGATTAACCTTGTATAATAATTTATTCATGATTTTTTTAAGTGCTTTGTGATTATATGATAATATTTAGTTTACTGTTCAGTTCACCTATTCTGAATTTTCGTACAATGAGCAGCCTTATCGCAGACGCTAATTCCTTTCAGGCAACCCTTAGCAAGGTAGTGTTGACTGTGAATATCTAAATTGGGAGCAGAATAAACCAGTTCCCATACATTATACTGTGATTAACAAATCCGCTGTAATTTAGTCATAAGTGATGATAACCTATTTCCAGGCTATCAGGGGCCGTATTATGACGTATTAATGCCACCATTATTCCAGTGTGAGTGAGAGACGGAGCTATACAAGGCCGCTAGCACCATCCTTTTTTCGCAGTGGAATAATAATGCCATTAATACTTCATAATAAGGCCCCAGTTCATATTATATGAACCAGCGACATCCTCCTGCTTCGCATGGTCTTTAAGGCTTAACACAACATCGAGATTATTTTATAATATTTAAGTCTAACATGTATGTATTGGACACATAAACCCTCCGGAATAAATTATCTAAATGATGGTGAAAACCACATCAAAATCCAGTGAGTAGTTTAAAATAACTTAGTGCACACACGATACACACGAAAAGCAACTTAATTGTATTCTATGTATAAATAGATCTATACAAAGTCGTTTTTCGTGTCTGGCTGTGTGACTGCTTAGTTCTTCTAAAGTACACTGTGGATTTCCATGTAGCTTTAACCATCATTTTATTTGACAACCTTAACGACCTTGAGATAAATCACTCACATACAAATGACAAAGAGAATTTACTGCGCAAGGTTGAAATGCATTCATATTTAAGTTATATACAGCATTGAAATTTGCATGTTTAGACATGTCGCCACATTAGCGGGCGGGTCGTTAGCTAGTAATGTATTTCTTGCATTTACTGTGACAAAAAATATTTTTCTTTCTTTCTTTGGTAACAAATAAAGTTTCCTTACCACAATCGCGTTGCCGAGAGCAGAAAGCAGATCCGGCAGCTTTGTGAAGCCATAGTCGGCCACGCGGCACTGTCGGCCGAAATGATGATGGAAGGCGGGTATAAGTCTGGAAAAATACTGTCATGTTAACCCTTGCGTTTCCAAAAGCCTGTAATCTGTTGTCGAATCTCAAATAAAGCTGTTTGATTGGCTGTAGAGTTTCCGATCACCAATCACAAAAGTTCGATTCAACACAGGTTTTATTTTATTTTTTTAACACCTTTTTAATGCAATCTGTCATTCAGCAATAGGAAGATGGTTGTTGGATCTTGCACGGTATGAAGCCACTTCCTCACCGGATCGATAACACAGCTCATCGCGCTGGCTGTATTTAGCAAGTCTCGGGGTATTCTTCTTTTCAGTCTAGTGGAGGTAACTGGGTTTGATATAAGTTCTAATCTGGTGAATGATGTGATGATGGAATTTTAATCTGGTAGAGTATGTGGTATAAGTAACGGAACATTTTTGTATTTCCTCTTTTTTATTCAATGTGATTTTCAATTTTCATTAAAGACACCCTTATTTAGACAATTTACAAGAAAAAACCCATTTTTTTAAAGAATTGAATGAAAAATTATGACGTTTTACGAAAAACACTGTTGTTTTGAAATACTGACTTGCTGAATGGTATGGAGCATCTGGGAGCCGTGCGCAATAGATCAATCAGTTCCCTCTCGAACAGAGCCAGCATCGGCTCCAGAGCGGGCGCCGTGCGCGGGCGCTCGCGCTCGCCGCTCGAACGAGAGCTCTCGCCTGCAAAACGAACGATTGTAAGAACAACGGCACATGGAAACAAGGTTAACGCTATTTAGGGGTACTATAATTCAAAGGACACATAAAACAAATGTATGGGACCAGTAGGCGTAGCAGGAACGCGCGAAGTAAACAAACTGCAACTCTTACGATTTTTTTATTGGACTTATAGGTGACACTAATTGTGCTCGTTGCATAAATTTAAACCAACATGCTATCTAAGGGATAGTTGTATTATCGGTTCAAAAATTGAGTCGAATCGAATACGTTTACATCAATGAGTTCGTAGTATAGGCCTACTGGTGTCGAATTAATTAAAATTGAAAAGATAAATACTAAAATTAATTAGAAAAAACAAGCTGGATAAATATATCTGTGTTAGTATACTAACTGTTAGCGGTGTGAGCAAGCGGCGGCGTGACAGCGAGAGGCGCGTTCTTCCACGCCAGGTGGCGCGAGGGAGCGTCGCGCACCTCTAATCCCTCCACGCTGCGCAGGAGCAGCTCTAGTGCCACGCCGTGACGCGCGTCGCACACTAGTGCGTCGAAGCGAGCCTCGTAGCACTCCACGAAACTATAGATGATGGGTAAGTTAATAGTTAAAATGTTTGAAAATACTGAATTGAAAAGTTACATTACAATATTTGAAATTACTGAATTGAAAAGTTACATTATAATGTTTGAAATTACTGAATTGAAAAGTAACATTATAATATTTTAAATTACTTTGAAAAGTTATGGCAGTTAAATGCGTTAAGTTACAGATAATAAAATATTGATAAAAGTTGAGACAGCTAAAACTACTACAATTGACTTGTATTATCTTACTTATTGAAATCCATTCACTTATAAAATTGACCCATGGCAGCAAAAATCATCTCTTTGATATAAATGTTTACCTTAACAATGGCAAAATTCCTCCATGATTCTCCAACAGAATATGTACATTCTTAGCCAAAGTCGAGATCTCCATATAAACAGGTTGCAAGATACGGCTGCCGTCTTCCTGTCCGGTATTCATGGACGCGTGTATATGGCACTTCCAGGGCGCCTCCTCCATTTCAGAATTGGACACCGGTGTCAAGTCCACCAACTGAACCATTCTGCCGAACCCCTCGTGTATGATAACGGTGTCTTTGAGCTTTGCTATGTCTGATGTCGTCAGCGCGCAGCAATGGCGACTTGCATAGGCATCCCTCAGTCTCAGTAGAGGCAGCGTATGATTCTTTTGATCTAGAAGAATAGCTCTAAGACGCGCTCTGAGGATGTCTAGATTCGGTGCGGGTGAGGGTTTTCCTAGAGACAGTTCAAGGCGGCGCCCCGTCCACTGGTTGTCTAAGCGGCGTTTGTGGATGCGTGCGATTGCGAGCCTTGCGTCCCACTCTGAACGGAGCACTACAGTAGCTAACGGACCCTCCCCTGCTGCCCATACTGAAACGCGGACGGTCTGCACGTACTGGTTGAATAGCTGAGTCAGCATTTCCTAAACAAGATATGAAGCCCATATAATAATAGCCAAACCAAATTAACACAAGCCCTTATAAATTAATGATAACAACAGTAATAATAAAGAAAAAATAAATAACCAGCTAGAAGAAGCCAGAAGGCTATTGAAAGAAATGGGTTACAAATAAAATAATAGCAGGCATACAAAACTAACATTAAATGACTCAATAATACATACGTTTACCGATTGAAAGACCTAGTGACAATTCGTATATTCTGTGTCAATGATAACAAAAACATGCTGTGGCATACGAACATTTTTTAATTCGATGCCAGCAGCAATCAGAAAGGTAGATTTCGCTATACATCTGATATGCTTCGATCAATGAATAAAATCAATTTGGGCTCTGAAAGCTTTAGTATTTAAAAACATTCAAGTCGTCAATCATTGAACGTGAAGGAATGAATGAATGATTAATTCATGAAATCTACCCATTTATATTATTGCTAGTTTGCATGTAATTAATCAAATTAGGAAGCAAAGCATTGTCTGTCAGTTGGGACTTTTCGCTTGTATATCGCAAAATATTTTAATTCTGTATTTTATAACTATTAAGCCAATTTAATAAGTTCATTAATGCCAATTAAACCTGTTCTACACTTCGTTTTCATTTCTGGGGGATGATGAATTACTTCAAGAGTTACGTGAAGATGACAACATCTCATATTGGTAAATACCGAGTGAGTTTTAAACGAAGAATAAACATTACTTTGCAGCTACGTGCTAAAAGTTAGATATTATAATGAGTCTTTTTTGCAAACTATAAGTAATTTTTATGACATAGTGTTTTTACACTTAAAAGATTTTAAAAATATTGCAGTCATGGTGAATCCGTAAAAAAACACTCAACCTGTATATGATCCCAATAAAGCTTCAACTGAGACACGAATTTAGAAGAAGTTTCAATGAAGTGATTACATTTTTTTTTTTACTAAGTATTGGTGTCATCCAAAAGCAAGGACACCTATTATAGCTTAGCTGGAGTAAAGTATTTTGTGCCTCACCATCTACTGTTACAATACAATCACCTCGTTGAACTTCTTTGCGAACATAATAGACATCGGGACAAATAAATAAATAATGCGAGTGCACATATTTCCTAAGGTGCCTCGCTTAACCTTGGGTTTTGCAAAGTAGGCGTCATCACATAACGGCCGCAATAATAGCCTTCCTTATTCCTTACGGATAAGCAGGTGAAATTCGCTCGACACCAGTACTTAAGCGAGGCACCTGCAATTTGTACGTGACCTTACTACTCCAAAGTGTATTCTTACCTGCAGAACCGTAGATTCATAAGGCGGTAAGTTAGACACGGTAAGTTCAGCGGTGGACTCTTCAGTCTCACTATGTTCGCTGAAACTCGCCGAAGAGTTCCATGGAGACACTGCCCTACTGGCACTGTGCTCCCTATGACGACCTTCACCGCTGTTGCTTGATGAACAGCCGGACCGGTCCAGGTTTACAGAACCTGGTGAAAATTATTCAGTTGTAGGGTAGGTGTTTTATATTTGTGCAAGCGACTGAGTGTTTATTATTGCATCTTACAATGCTAGATTTAAAATAATTGTATCACTGCAACGTTGAAATACAATACTAGTCGCTACAGAAATTGCTGTCTATTTCAGTAAATGCCCGGGAGCGTGGGCGCTCGTTTTCAATTGGTCCGCATTTTTAAGTGACACGCAGACAACAGTTTACTTGTATTTAAAACCAAGATTCGCTCATTGGTCTGTGAATGAGTACGAAATGTTAAAAGAGGCATTTTTAAAGATGATCATAAATAGCCTTGCAAACACTGATGGGCCAACATAATAAAGTAATAACTATCGCGACTCACCATGCGTGCCCCTAATCTTCCTAGGTTTGGGTGCGGGCGGGGGACAGAAGTCGTGCGGTGGCGGCGTGGGCGCGGGCAACTGTTGCAGTGCTAACGCCCACTCCTTAGAAATGCTCGTAGTGTTGAACGTGCTCACCTCGTGCGGTGATGAACATACCTGCGAGGATGACCACATCACATGAAAATAGTATAACGCCTGCCTTTATTACCCGGATAGAGGTGCATAGTTTGACAACCAGGTTCCAATATTTATCCTCGGAAGAACCAAATAAAATATGCGTCAACCTATTATGATTCAAGCAGGAAAATAATAGATTTCTATTGGTTCAGACCATAGAAGCTACAGTATACAGGCATATTATATCAGCAGCAGGCAGGTATAGGTAGGCATAGTAATTAATTTATCAAAACCCACAACCGTGAGCTATAGAAAAGCCTGGGGCAGGCCTATGCTAAACAGCAAAGCAATCTGGAGATTTCTGATGTCTTTAATTAAAATAAATTGTCAAACCAGTTTTATGATTTCTAATACAGGCTATTTGAAATTTAAAAAAGCAGTTCATTGCAGGTGGAGTTCTGTAGTTTCTGCCTACCCCCATGGGGAAAAAAGCATGCGAAAATGCTTATATTGTACAAACCTGAGGCGGCGGAGGTATGAAGGTGGGTTGTTGGTATGAAGCCGGGGCGGTGCTGTACCCTTCGTCGCTGGAGTACGTCGGCGGCACCGCGCTGCGGGCATACCGTGTGCTTATCTTACGTCCGTACACATCCTCTCCGTCCATACGCATTAGGGCTCTGAAAAGATGTTTTTACATTAAGCTAAGGCAAAAGGCCATCTACCCACCGCAACAGCGGGTAAACATAACAGAGTATTTCTCATACGTGTCGCATTTATGTACCCAATCAGCCACGCCAAAGACTTGAATAATAATGTGACCTACAAAATCCTCAGGTGCGTCCACATCAGCGTACGCGCACGAACCGTGCACGCTAGGCGCCTCGAATGGCTATGGACGCGTCACATTCTACGCGCGCGCGCGCAGGTTGCAAACGGTTCGCGTGCAAGGATCCACACCACTCGTACGAACCGTGAAGTGAAAGTGTCCATAATATATTCCTAAGATGCACGCGAACTGTTCATGTCCGCGAGAGGACATTAAAGTTGCTCGCGAACAACGCGCTAACCGCTCGCGAACATGTCCAAAGGTGTCCATACTATGTTCTTAAGATGCACGCGAACTACACTGTTCGTGCGCGTGCGCAGGTGTGAACCCGCCTTTACACAGGGTGTGGGATGATAAACACATTTGTCTATAATCATAATAATAAAGGTGAAATAAAGGAATTTTGTATTCCTACATGAGCGACATGGGGTGTATGCATTTCGGAGCGAACCTATTGCCATTAACAGTGCACCAATCCAGACTGCGGGCTGCTACATTCATAATGAGAAATATCTAATAGCATTTGCTCGACCCAGGGATCAAACCCAGGAGACCACGCAATGCTCAACGATTGTGAGACTTGTGAGACTAGGCCAACGAGGCAATCCTAATAAAACAAATTGATTTTCTAATGAAAAGGGATAGTTACTATAAAAGGCAGAAACAGTGAACAAGAAGAGGAAGTTCAATAACAGAATTCAGTTACCTTTACGTTATTTACAAATAATTTGTTTACCAAATAATGTCAATTGTCCGCCTCAACGATTTATGTCTATAGGCCGACTCGATAAGACAGAAATGACGTAGTATTACTTGCGTCATACATAGCGATAAAACTGCCATACAGCGAATCAAATGTCAGGGAAAATAAACATGGTTTACGTAATTCATGCTTAAAACAGGTGAATACCGAAGCAATATTAAATAAAAACAACGCAGTCGTTGAATATCGCGCCAAAATACGTTTATACCACACCTGAAAGTTTCATTTCTCTTATTATATTGAGTAACGAACTTTTAATATTTAAGTCTACATTATTCTCTTAGACTAGAAAAACAAAAGTTGTTTATTCGAATGAACGTGCAGCCAACTCAAACAGAGCGATCTCAGAGAGCATCACGGTCAAACGGTATCGCATAAGGCCTAGTTATTGTCATTATCTTAATATTGAAAATAATAAAATATACTTATTTGCAAGTCACGATAACGAACCACACCCATATAAGTACTTTTATTAAAACAATGATAATATTGTGTATACAAGCTGAATAAATAATTAAATACCTAGTTTTAACTAAGAGTTTTGTTTACAATTCCACTATTACTTAGTTCTATACATAGGTATGTCTGTATTGCTTTTTCAAAGATGCGAAACAGCTGATCCAGGCTATATTGCAAGGAAATTGATGTCAATGTACCCTCACATTTTCTCTATTGTAAAAATGTAAAAAAGAAATAATTTTATGACTAATCCATTTTCAATGGCGGGAAATTAATTCATCGTTCCACGAATTATAATACAAATGGGTTGCAATTGCAACTCAAATAGAATATTTCGTTTCATCGCTTCCTTGGATGTGAACTTACTATTCGCTTATTTAAACACAGTACGTGGAAATATTTGCCAAATCAATTGCGCACGTTATAAAACAAATATTTATAGGAATGGACACGATTAAACGCTGTGCAGTGTTCCGCACCGTTGAGGTCGAGATGGCAATCAAGTGTGACGTTGGTAACTACCATTGAAATCAACCAATCGCGATAAAAGTGAAGGATACGTACGAAAATAGAAAGAAACTGTCGCATGACGGCCATAATCAGCTGATCGAGACAAAACAAGAGAAAAATGGGCGCAAGAAGTTAGGCTAATGAGAAGTTAGTTTTTACTACGTAAGGGCGCGTTCCCACTATGTCGTGACGATTCATTTATCGTTGGACGACTGTCGTCTCTAGCTGTTCCCATTATATCGACTGTTTATCGTCACTGTGTCGTCGAAATATTTTATCGTTGAACGACTGCCATATCTAGCTGATGCTATTGGATCGTGACATTTTTGGCCGAGTATGGGCGTGGGGGGGCGTGAGGAGAGAAGAAAACACACGTAAACGATAGATAGTCGGAATAACGACACATAATTTGCCGTCACGATCGTTTTACGACTTTCATGCTAGCCGTACCCATTGACTTGACAATCTATCGTCACTGCAAAAAAAAGTCGTGGACGACCGTTAATCGTGTCGTCCCATATGTGAACACCTCCATTTAAATACACCAGCCACGACGCTTTAAACGACTTGATATCTTCCGTCACGACATAGTGGGAACGGGGCCTAACGGTTCACAAAATAGTTGAAATGTGCACATTTATGAAAATCTTTGATAGAATTCCATCATTATAAAGATCATTACTATTGTGTATTACAATGACAGGATTAAGTTTTTTTGCGTTAATGTCTTGGTTGAGCAAGATTTTCTTCAAGCACAATCCGTCAACCATAGGAGGACCATAAGAACCATAGGATTTATATCAAATAATTGATACTACGTCTAAATTCAGTAAAATACATTAAAAATATATACAATATCTTACCCTGATAATAACATTGTGTGTCTAGTGTTCGCGCCAGGCGATCATTGATTGTTCAATAAAATAAATTAAAAAAACCTTGTTTAAAAAATCGTTACACTTTAAATTTTGAGGTTTTTGAAAATCACTGTGTTTCGGCTCGTGCCTGACGATGCAATGACCCATTCAAATTGTAACTGACTGGAATTGAACACCATGCATACAATGTGGGTAAACCAAAATATATATAACAATTTTCGAACATTCTTTAAATGTCAAATTCATGTCAAAAATTGCACTTGCTCAGTTACAAAATACGCAAGTGCTATCAATTAAATATTTTATTTATTGCCTAACGCAAATGCAGGAACTATATCAAATCGTTAAGAAGTTAATAGTCATTGTTTTGTAGGTAAAGATATTATCAGTTGGTTTATGTTTACAATGACTTTGTGATACTGTGACTGTGTTTGTTTGTTCCCGTGGGTAAAGGCTAAGAACTGTTTTCCCTATCACATGAAACAATATGCACGGTCATTGCCGAAATGTTTTGTCAGTGTACGATTAACTTAAGTGGCTGTTAACATTGAATAGGTACAGGGAAAAGTTTGAAGTAACCACAGCTACGACATTACTTTAGTAAACCACAAACAACATTTTAAACCGCGATATACACGACATTGTTTTACGTTCTTATTTCTGTTTTCACAACAACACATACTTCTGAATAACACAATGTAAGATAATTACAGAGAAATCATAATTGAGAGGTTAAATAATTACCGCAAGGTAAAACATGACGTACAGCTGGCAAACGTATGAGAATACCGATTTCCTACTTCTGACTATTAGTATGCGAACACACAATGAAGAAAGTACCAGCGAAAATATTTCGTATGCCATATTCGGAAAACAGTTGCGCCATAATTTTAAAGGAGTTTATTTATGTGGGTTTACACGGTTTGCAGTATTCCCGACCAGAGCCCTACAATATGTAAACAATGATACCAACTGTGCATGCAACATTTCTCCATGGATGTACAAAATAAACAAGGTTTAAAATTACACATTTAAGCATGGTATCGGTGTCGACATTGGTTGCGGTGAATGCGCTAACAGCTGGTATTGCCTGCTGTCGTTTCCAACACAATTGCAATTCGTAATATAAACTGCATATTTGTTATTTCCTTTATTTCATTTTCAATACTTATTATTTACATTTTTAAATATTTTTATAAAAACATAAAAAACACTCAAAAATATAAAAAATAGTAGCCCATCGGCATCTGCCGGTGGTCAGGGCTCTAGAGAGAGGAACCTTCTTACTATGCGTGCCGTGCCCAGGAGTACTGCTTTCTGAATCAAGCCCTTGACCCAGCCGCGCAATGAGTGCCTCCTGAGGTGTTGATCGAGGCTCTCCGCTATTAGGCCATTAACCGTAACGATTATCGGTATAATGATTGCGTCCACGCACACGTCGACAACCTCGTGTGCCAACTCAAGATACTTGATTTGTTTATTATTAAGGCCACCTATGCTCCCCTTCAATGTCTTGGCAACAATGCAACGTTGATGAAGATTATACTTTCATTGCCGCATAGAAACACTATGTCAAATGAGTTTATACAGGAATGAAACAATGGATATAGACATTGAGACATTGACCCGTGTTTACTATCCATCATGCTGAGGGGACGCGTAATTACATACGAGGGTGCGTTTTTAAGTTCGCGGAATGGCGGGGTTGAAGAGGGGTGAGGAGTCTCATTAGTACCTCAACGAGTTGAGTGATTCACTATTAGTATAAACACCGAATATTATTACGATCGGCTCATTAGTTTCTGAATTACCATCAACCAAGCAACTTAATCGGGAAGGCAGCATTCACACTGGAAAAAATCGAGCACCGCGCCGTTATAAAGTTCCTTACCAAGCAAGGAAAAAACGTCCAAACCATTACGGAAGAGATGTCCTCCGTTTATGAAGACTCTTGCCCTAGTAAAACCATGGTTTACAATTGCCATCGACTATTCAAGCAAGGACGAGAATGACTTGAAGACGATCACCGGCCTGGGCGCCTCATCGAGATGACCACACTAGAAATCATCGCTAAAGTCGAAAAATGTATATTGGAAGACGCTCGGCTTAAGAAGAAACAACTTGCAGAAATGGTTGGAGTATCCAATACAACCATTTTTAAAGTTCTTCATGACCATCTCGGTATGACAAGGTCAGTGCAAGATGGGTGCCGAGAATGCTCACACCGCCGCAAAAGCAACAGCGCGTAGCACTCTACGTGCGTTTTTGGACCTCTGTAACAAAGATCAAGAGGGTATCTTGAGTCAAATTGTGACTAGAGATGAAACTTGGGTTCATCATTATGAACCTGAATCTAAACAAGACTCTATGCAGTGGTATAAAAAAGGCACACCACCGCCTAAGAAGTTCAAGGTGTCGCAGTCGGCCGGAAAACTCATGGCGCCTGTTTTCTGGGATACTGAAGGAATCCTGCTGATAGATTATAAGGACAATGGTGTTAATATAACTGGAGAATACTACGCGTCAATTTTGGAGCGTTTGAGGGAAGCCATCAAAGAGAAAATACGAGGAAAATTGACAAAAGGCGTCTTGCTCTTGCACGACAATGCGCCTGTTCACAAGAGCCGTGTTGCCCTGGCTGCCCTACACAAGTCTGGCTTCGCAATAATTAAACACCCACCATATAGTTCAGACCTGGCCCCCTGCGATTATTATCTGTTCTCAAACATGAAAAAAGAGCTTCGTGGCAAGAAATTTTCAAGTGATGAAGAAGTGAAGGACGCAGTGTTAGCGTATTTTACGGACAAAAATAAATCTTTTTTTTTAATGGTATGCATAAGCTTATTGAAAGATCTGAAAAATATATTAGGCTTGCAGGTAAATATATCGAAAAAGAAAAATATTTGCGAATTAATATTTACCCCTTACCTGCCATTCCGCGAACTTAAAAACGCACCCTCGTAAGTATCGGTCATGGCTCAGTTTCGATACATTGCATTGCATGTCTATTTGCGAAACCTGAGACGCAATTTACAGCAAGGATCACGGAGCACGCCCACGATGGTTTATATGAGAAAAGTGGGCTTTGAAACGCATGCTTATCTTGCATTTTTACTTCATTTATATCTTTGTTTAATATGCTAAACAGGTGTTGATAAGTCACCAATATTTTTTTTATTGAGTATTCTGGCCAATACCCTAATTGCGTTTAAATCACAATCTGTTTCACTTTGACAGTTCAGCAACATTCATTGCGTTATTTACGTTGTTGAGCAGACAAATTTTTCGAACATATGAAGCAATGGAATAGCAATAATATCCTTCAAAATTATTCAGATTATGATTGATCGTGTGGTACGTAATTAGGGTGCTGTTCCTTATACTTTAAGTATGTGAAAGATGATATAAGTAGGAAGGGTTGACTACTGAGATGACGGCAAATAGAGATATGATAAGTAGAGAGTATGGGACAAGACACGCTGCGCATACACCAAAAAAATTTGTAGCACGACAACAAGACATCTTCGAATAACCGCGGAAGTCCAATTTGTATAGTGTTGTACAGAGATGAAACGGTTTTTGTTCTCTCCTGAAAAGTTTCATATTTTGACATCCACGGTGTTAGAACTTAAGCAATGATATGCCTATTGCATAGACTATGTGATAGACCATGATAAACCAACTGGCCAGCATTAATATAGAAAAAAAGAGTATATTTCTTACCTCGAAGCATGGTCAGGTGTAGTGAACTTCAGTATCGCCGTAGGCGCAGTAACCGAGACGACCCGACCGCCGCTCTTCTTGGCAAGATGACGGAGCCGAATCGACACGAGTTCGGCCGGTTGGTGGATGGGCAGGTTCAAAACCTCCACCTCACATGTAGGTGTATCTTCTTCGCTTTTCGATATCTGAATCATATTAATGAAATTATTTGTAGTAAGATTCTACACATATTTCGAAAATCAATAAGGATTTTCCTACTTTAAACTAAATAGAAAGATAGAGTACCTACTATATTGTATTAACTGATAGGCTGATAAAATTTAGAATATTTTTCTTTTTCTTTCAAAAATTGATGTTTTAGTTTTATACAATTTGTGAATAATGAAATACCCACAACAAAGTGTGACCTTGTTATTTATTTAAATCGCTTTTGCTTTGATGCCAAACAAACAAAAGTAAGCAATTAACAGACATTTTGCACTCTATTTTTATAAGATCAATTAGAGAAACGTTTGACTTTCATTTTCAACACCCACAACAGATAAATGTGTTGTGACTATACGAAAAAATGTGATTCAGAGATTCTACTTCTAGTAAATAGTGTAAAACTAGAAGTTATTTGTTATTAAACTGACCGATAAGAATGTATTATTCATGACCACACCGTATCTAGTCAACATTACAATTATATTCGCATTATTTATAACTGGATTATATTTTATCATCAATACAAAAATACTTTATTATTATTATGGCAATTTCACAATTACTACATTACCAACAGCTAAGGGTTAATCTCAAACAAACAAACAAACATAGTCATTGCTGGGGTGGGACTCAGGCTTCCTCCCTGTGAGAGAGTTGGCCTTTATCCTCCATGCTGACCCAGTAAAACTCATTACTCTAATATTGTTACCACATTGAAATCAAAAAATCAAAGTTTATTGACATTACAGAATCACATAAATTTCGATAGCTTATCATAGTTCCATAAAGTTCACTGACTACATATTGTGTTTACAATTTGAACAGGGTTTGTTTACTGGGCCCATGTTCTGGGACTTTGTTTACCTTTCTGGGAAGAGTAGAGGCAATCTCATCAAAACAATAGTGAGCTGAGGCACAGGCAATTAAAGCTGCAGATGTGTTCTTTTTGTGCACCAATATCACTTCCATGTTTTTCCTGATGAATAATATGGGAATTTATGGGAAAATATTTAAATGGAAAAACCATTTAAACAAAAAGATTGATTGCAATTTTTTTGTAATAAATGTTTTTGTTTTTATTTAAATGGTTTATCCATTTAACTATTTAAGGAAATTTTTGTATATTATAAATGTTTGTTACATTATATCTCGAATCTTGGCCATTGTTTGAAAAGTAGAATTTTACATCAAATATAATATTATGCTTAAAAAGTTTTAAAATTACATACCTATATCTGAAGTCAGTCAAATCAGCAGCAAAGTCAATATCTCCTGAGATCAATAGTATGGCGGCAGGTGCTGAGTGGAGGTCTCCAAACCTCCTCATGCATTGCCTAAGTTTGTCATCCGACGCGTTCTTTTGTGTCCTACAAACATGTATTAAGCTCACCTGTAGAAGAAAAATATTTTTTTACTATATGAGCACAACCTTAAAGATAGTAAGAAAAATGTATTGAGCATTTTTATGGAATTTCCAAGTACTTTTTCCTGCATCAAAACAATGGTGTTAAAGTCCAAATGCACTAAGTAATTAATAAAACATGTTTGATAGTCTTTAAGTAAATGTTTACCAAGTAGATAATTATGAACTTTTACTTCTCAGAATAATGCAGGATTTATGAGTGCATTTTAATTTAATGAGCCAATTTACAAGAATCTGAGTAAATTTATTAATAGGTACCAGGCCATTAATATAGCTCATCAAGTTTTATAAAAAGTTTGAATTTAAAGTGTTGTCTCTGTCATTCATACCTATTTTATTTTTATTTATACCTATTACGTGTTAATCTCTTTCATGCTCAAGCTCATAATTTTGACGCCCAGGTATTGTAACTATTGTATAATGGAGAACTTACTTGAGCATCATTAAGTTCTAAAAGTCTTGAGGTTGTTTCCTTCCTGACATCACAAACAACTACAAAGTCAGCTTCTCTCCTTCCATCCCTCACGAACTTAGCTCGAATAGCAGCCACCAGCTCTATGGCGGAACAACCTCGCGGTATCTGAAATTGTAGTATTTATAAAAAAGTTTGTACAAACAAATATTTGATCATGCACTACCTAAATGAAAAATCAGGGCAGTTAATTGGCTAGCCCATTCAATGTCAAATATTGTAGAATGATGTAGTCCTTAGAGAACGCATTGAGATGCATAGAGCTGAATCTTTTTATGTATTAACCCAGACATCAAGTTTCCTTTTGTGAGCAGAATAAAAAGTTACCTGGCAATTTTCAATATCCCAAAATATACCGATTGGTATGTTTGTCTGTCTTTGTTTGTGGTGGCGGTACCGTGACCTCATTCTGGTTCTTTCCATGGGTATCATACCCTCTTCTCGTATAACACCATCTATGTCATCTGATGAATCGTCTTCAGCATCTGCGTACCAACAGATTACGACATTTTTAATACAATGTTTTGGTTTTGAATGAAAGAAATGCATACAGAGTACTGACTTATGCTGTGGGTGCTCTGGTAAGGGGCCAGTAGTGTACTGACAACTACAACATAATATTCACATCCTGCTGCCTTAAATTGGATAACTGTTCAATGCAAGTGTTGCAGAACTGTGTTATTGAAATAATAGATAAAATAAATGCCCTTCCGGCAGGGACGGGCATCTATTTTCTGACAAAAGATAGTACAAACAATTGAAAAAAGAAATGAATGGAGTTAGTGAATGTTGCATTTAGTACCTCACTAATAGGACTTTAATTAAGTGTAAACACCAGTTTAGCTAGTAGTTACGACATTAATTGATGGCTTTGTTCTTAAGTTGATAATCTGTAATGCTGTAGGAGTTAACTTTTTTATAATATTAGCCAGTCAGGTAGATAGTAGCAGGACTGACTGAAAATGCACTATTTTGATACACCCCATAGCACAACTCAATAGGAACATGAACTAAAACCTAATAAGAGCCTTCTCCCATTGATTGGCAGGATATCCAATGTGTATGTGCAATGTAAGTACTATCTGATTAAGATTGCATAATAATAACCAAGTATTATCAATAGATGATAAATTAATATATGTAGAAAAAACAACTCGAAATAAAATTGCAATAATATTATAAGTTACAACATTAGAAAATACAAACTGTAGATGACTCAGCATACTATTTTACAAGGCATTTCCCATAATATTTTTTTATAAGAACATAAAGCTCTTTACCACGACTATGTTTATGATTCAGGGAGACAGTTTTTCCTCAATACCTAATAAGTTAATATTAAATATGTTAGCTTGCAAAAATTTCTTAGCCTACAAGTGAATAAGCAAGATAAAGTCTAAAGACTGCCTCGTTGGTGTAGTGGTTGCAAGTGCATCTGCTGATCATGAGGTCCAAAATGCATTTCCCAGGTTGGGCAAAGTGTTATTGGGTTTTTCTATCTGGAATTTCTCAATAGTAGCCCGGAGTCTGGATTTGTACCTGGTTGATGGCAATAAGCTAACACCTCATTACATGGGACTTAAAAATAACTGGGTAAATGTGGGTGTACAATAGGTACACCTCTGCCCAACCCTTCGGGTAAACAATGTGAATGTTATGTTAATTATAAAGTAACATCAGCTACCAAACATTTCGAAAATATGTTTTATGTTAATAATTATTTACCACAATGAATGAATAAATAATAACATAAAATGCACACTAACAACTAAATAACATGCTTCTTCAGAATGGCAAAAATATGTTAAATTTACAAAAAGTCCTTTTATTTACATATTTAGATTTACCAATGTTTATATAGACTACTGAAATTACAGGAAGCATCAGAAAAAATCAATTTAAGTTAAATAGAATTTTTAATTTACCATGTCTTGTGATCAGACTCCCATTTTTTTCTATCATACTTGCATAACCTTGAATGTTACAGTGATGCAAATATGAACTTAGCTTTTGTGGGTTTAAAGTTCATAATAGTAGTAAAAGCAATGTGTATTTCGTTTTCATTTTGCTTTTTTTAGTACAATGTGAACTCAATGAACAATTTCAATAATATTATCTTTAAAAGAATAACATACAAATACTGGTAATTCATTATTTATCTAGTATGTATTTGGTTATATGATAAATAATGTCCTTCTGTGCAAGGCCAGAAGCCTGCAAGCATCTTAATTGTTACAATGACCTAGGAGTCTAGGAGATAGTAGATGAAACCATAAATTATGCAAACGCGCGCAGCAAAGGTGATAATGAAGATACGTATAAATAATAGCACAACTACAATACAATAACAAACATAGGGGCTACTATAGCTCTATGTATGCATGATTAACGAACAGAAACATAACTTCAAAACAATTATTACTCAATTTGAGTGAAAACGGAAGTATATCCGTCAACTCCGAAGACCTGAATACAACTGTAGGTACACAACTTTCACATATAATAATTAAATCCCAGTGAATTTGCTTATTGATCACAAGCACAACAAACTTCTTCCGCGTAGATACAGCTTTCTTTAATGACATAAATAAGCAAGTGTGTGTACAGAAAGAAAATAATACAACACGTCGTGGTAATATTATACAACATTTTACCTGTGATCCATGGACGGGGCGGTAACGGTATCTTCATCGCTGGATTAGACACGGAACTCGCCAGACCTTGGGCCGAATGACTTCTGGTTCCCTTGCAACGGTTTGGACCAAAGTTATCACAATTTGTTGATGAAAGCATTGTGCGCATATACACAAATTTGTTACGCGTAATCTGCAACGAACCAAATTAGTCCAACATATGTTGGGCAAGAAAACAAAGAACTATTCTCTATCACCGAAGTGTCACAACGAGCATTACACGATCCCTATGGATATATAAGTAAGTTAAATGCTGAAATCTCATAAGAGATTAGCGTCATGAAGTAAAACTAATTACATGTAAAATGTAAAAATAAATCAATCGACTCCTACAACGCCATAGGTAGCTACCAACTTATTCATTATCAATAGAATAGAATGGAATAGCACAAGCAGGGTTGCCAGTAGAGTAAACTTATATTATACCCATTATTTATACCGACCTATGGGTCTCAGAAATTATACAAAATAAAATCCGATATACATTTATTTTTTCTCTGCCGAGTGCACAGATGTTGACAATTCTGCCAAAGAGAAAGAAGAAAAAACACAAATCCAATAATAATAGGTTGACGAATAATAATAAAATTGAATTGAATGTTAACTTGTTGATGAGTATTAGTACACTGAAACAAACATAAAAAATTAACGAGGAAAAAAAATTGCTCTTGGTATCTCGTATTTCTGTTACTAATGTTAGCAGGGTGTTAAACCCACATTATCAAGGATAAAGTGAAACGACGGTCAACGAGACCTACGGTACGGTATTGTTATAAAATAATGGTAAGATACGAGTTTTTAGCGAAATAAGCCTATAACTACCGATAAGCATCAGTTAAATAACATTAAGTTTATAATTCGAAGTCCTATTCTTGTATCTAATTAGATAATCTTGTGGGCAAGAGGTCGTCCATAAATCAAGTGAGGCTCGAAAGGGGGGGAGGGGTTCAGACGAAATATCAGAAGGGGGAGGAGGGTGTAGTGAGATATCACGTGTATTTTTTTTTCGTTTTAACGCGCATTTCTAAACCGAACGGCCGCCCTCCAAATACAATATTTTTCTTTTTTTCTTTGTATAAAGATCAAATATTCTGTATTTTTTTAGTTAAAACCTTACCACGTATCTCCAGGGGAGAGCGGTAAAAAATTGCTAAAAAACCTCACGTGATTAATGGACGACCCCCAATCTGATTCACCGAAGACTTTAAGCGCCTTATTCACCATCCATCTTGCTGTACGTCCCGCCAAGGCCATGCACTATGCACGACGAAAAATTTCGTTGGCGTTCGTTGGGCCGGTGTGTATGTTCGTAGCATAACTAACTGTGGTAGTATAAGGACAATGTGTGTTCTCACCATAATATAGAGCTACTGTCAAAGCTTAAAAGGCCACCTTTCAAGCTTTAAATAAAGTAAAAGCTAACCATAAACTGTCAAGTCAACAAGTCAAGTCATTGTGTCCGTGATTTAACTGTCATTGTCATAATCATCATAATCGTGAGTTTGCATTACCGAGCATTTTGGTCAGAATTAAAAAGCTTTTCATTGTTTACTGAATATACTCTGTTACTAGCCCAGACTAATAAAGTAATTCACTCATTAATTGATCTACTATATTTTTTTGCTAAGTTTGTCTTTCCATTGACGATCATTGTAACTGTTTCAGTTTTGTAACAATGTCGACGAACGGCGATACCACAAGTCTTGACGCCAGCGGCAAAATTGTTAAAATGGAAGTAAGTAAAACTCCAGGAACATAACACGTTCATAAACTTAATCTACCACAGCGAGATGGTTGGTGCTTTCCTTGAAAACTATCAAAGGGTTGTTAATAATTGGAGTATCCAACTACTCATCAAAACTGCTGATGTGTGGTAAAACTTACACTTTACTCACTTATCCTTCAATTTTGTACTGTCTAAGAAACAATAGTCATGTACCTAATGCATATTCTGGTTGTAATCAATAGACAATCATAAAAAAAAAATGTATTTTACTGTTTTAGGTTGACTACTGTACCACCTGTGATGAAAAGATACCACTGATGAAGTCATGGGCGTCCAAAGGCAAAGTTCAAGAAGCCATTGACCAACTTTTGGCCTTAGAAAAACAAACTAGAACGGTAAGATTTTGTTTTCTGTTACAGCTATGTGTGTAAAATTTGTTAGTAGGAACAACTAATAACAATTTACACACACAGCTATGTGGCAATTTAACATACATCATATCTACCAAAGATAGTAAGGTTGGGTAAAATCTCTTAACACACTTAACACCCATAGACGTCACAACAATAAAACTTCTATTGTGACTTGTGTAGTTTCCTGGAAAGTGTTAAGAGTGTTTATCCTAAAAGTTGGCAACGTCGCTAATACCTGTTAAATAACTGTTTTGATTAATTTGGCAATTTTACTGTATGGGAATAAGAATTGTGGCTAACTGGCAAACTAAAATATTGATTATGAAATGCAAGAATTAATATTGTAACACAAAATATGTAGTGTTAGATGAAAAAAGTTTTTTTTTGTAAAATTTTCCAAATGCCTTTTTTACACCTAAAATGGTTACACTCTCACATCAAATTCTGTGTTATAATTGCAATTCATTATTAAAATTCTAGTTCACTAGTAAGACAAACGTTTGTATAAAAGACACACTATGCAGGGCAAGCATATTATAAGTTGGGGGATTACATCGCTGATAAAAATGTGGTGGTGTGCTTGTGGAGCAGGACCAGCATTGAGCCAACTCAATACTGGTCCTGCTCCCACAACCACAACTAATTGATTAACATTTGAAAATACTGTAGGAGCTTCTGAAGATTGTAAGACCATCTTGGCATTGTATAAACTCAATCTCTTTTGTTTTATATAATTGCATAGCATAGATGTGAGTACTATCTACTAAAGAGCTACCATTTACTGGGCAATATGTCTTTTATTGACTTGAATTTGCACTGGCAGCTGTGAGTATGTCATCCTCACTCTGATGTCTCACTGATGGTGGTGTGTGTGTTGGATCATTTAGCTGCCTTCAAATTCTTTGAGCTGAAAGGTGCTGATCCATGCGTCATGTTTGTGAACAGGTGCCATAAGTTGGGACTGGTCATTTGTTAGCTGCCATGGTTTATTTTAATTTTTGAATTGTTCTTTGCTTTTATATTTTTATTACTGACGTATTTAACATGCATGTCTTTCTACATTTATAATTTCAGCATGTATGACTTTCTCTCATGTATAATTTCAACATGAATGATGTAACCAATATTTTGTAATATTTTTTTTATTTAATAAGAGTATCAGTGGAGTTTCTTGCCCATTATTCTGCATAGGTACCTACTACACTTTGGAGTGGGCAACAAGCTTCATATTTCTGACTGACCAACTCTTTGACAATTCAAAAGTGCCTGTAAATGGTTTAATTGAAACAAATGCTTTGAGTTTGAGACATATTTCTTATTTCCATACAGTAATATTGTAAAATTAATTAAAATAGGTAAATATTTGACAGCTATTTGCGACGTTGCCAACTTTTTGGAAGAAACACTCTTAATTTTACATGTGACTGAGTAAAATAAAAACAACAAGTGAACAAGTGATTGAGTAAAATAAAAAAGAATTGTTGTTTTTTTATTTTTATTCATGTGTACATTAAATATCAGCTTGACATGTCAAATTCAGTATCATATTTGTGATTCCTTTTCTTTCCGCCAAAATATTTTCTTGTTGTATGCCTTATTTATTATGCTTATTAATATGAATATAAATCAGTTTTTTTAATGTTATAGGGGGCTGATATGGCTTCCACTGCAAGGATCTTAGTAGCTATTGTGCAGATTTGTTATGAAGCGAAAAATTGGTCTGCTCTTAATGACCAAATAGTTCTTCTGTCTAAAAGAAGGTAAATATCATAAAATTTGGAGAAAGCATTAATATGAGTGCAAGTTTTTGGATAATCAAAAGAGATTTCCTAGTCTTGTTCAACAAAATCAATAATTCTTCAATGCAAGCTCTAAAACTAATATCTATGTAATTTTTAGGTCCCAACTCAAACAAGCTGTAGTGAAAATGGTACAAGAATGTTGCACTTATGTAGACAAAACACCTGATAAAGAAACAAAAATAAAACTAATTGAAACATTAAGATCAATAACTGAGGGCAAAATCTATGTTGAAGTTGAAAGAGCCAGACTTACGCATATCTTGGCGAAGATTAGGGAGGAAGAAGGAAATGTGGCTGAAGCGGCAAAGATCATTCAGGAGCTCCAAGTTGAGACGTATGGTTCAATGGATAAACGGGAGAAGGTTGAGCTCATCCTGGAGCAAATGAGACTATGCCTTAACATCAAGGATTATATCCGCACACACATCATCTCTAAGAAGATCAACACCAAATTCTTTGAAGAGGAAAATACTCTGGTTAGTACTATAAAAAAATAATGTAGCAACAAAAGGCCAATCAGTAAATCTTTATTATTACCCTGCTTTATTATTACTCTTTGAAAAATACAGGCAGCATAAAACTGCAGCATGCATAGCGTGACCACCATACAAACAGGTTTTGTCGACAGAAGCACAGACAAAGTGACAGATTGTGATTTTGTCTATTCTTCCATTGACAAAACCCGTTTCTATTGTGGTCATGCTGTGCGTGCTGGTAGTTACTTAAAAGTGTTAAGTTCCCCCATTCATTTATTTAAACTGCTTACAGGAACTGAAAGAGAAGTTCTACCGGCTCATGATAGCGGTTGACCAACATAACGCCGCTTACTTGTCAGTGTGCCGTCACTTCCGCGCGCTAGGCCAGTCTGCTGGCTCTGACGCACTAGTTGGCAGCGTGGTTTTCTTGATCCTGGCCCCATATGACAATGAACAGGCTGATTTAACACACCGCGTCAATGAGGATAAGGATCTGGATAAGCTGCCAGAATACAAGTATGTTTTCTTTACAATCTTTTTTTTGTAGTAGTAATGGTCGCCTTATCAAGGGTCTGCCGGTATAATGTGATGCAGTAGTAGCATATAGTATAAGCACAGACTTATGGGATTTTAAATGAAATGTTTGAAAGTCTACCTGATTTATTAAATAAGGTTTTAGATCTATCTGCGAACTACATCTTGCATTAAGTACTGAAATGAGACGAAATTGTTTTTTTCTGTAAATGGGAATATCCAAAATCACTTTTAGACGTCATATAAAAATAAATAGGCTAGTTGGAGTCGACATTTCCTATCTGACTACCCCTAAGAAGAAATGGCGAAACAAACTCAGGGGTCAGTCTCTTTTAAAGTCCAGATATAATCTTGTTCGGATCATACTACAGAAGGAATGAAATTGATGAAATTAAGACAAACAAAGAAAAATAAGCTTGTTCACTCTGAAATGACGCGCCCCACTGCCGCATTTACGCACACGGTAATGCGGATTTCTATGGGTAATCCTGTAATGGGGCGCGTCATTTCAGAGTGCACAAGCTATATTTTTAAATGTTCAATACAAGTAAAGTTTTATTGTTGATCAAACTAGAGAATCATTTATCATTTTAGGGTTCCGTACCAAAATGGTAAAAAGGAAACCTTATGGTGCGACTCAGTCTGTCTATCCGTCTGTCTGTAACAGCTGGATATCTCAAGAACTAATAATGCTATCAACTTGAAATTTGGAATAGTTTTAGATGACATTTGCCAACTCTTTTGGAACAGACTGAAGGGGGTCTTAAGAATTTGAAGTGGGTCTTCTAGGGCATGTGGGGTGTGATATGAAAGAGCGCTATTTGCACATACTCAAACATACATTTTTTTTTCAGGCCTCATAGTTTTCTACTTTTGAAGAAAAATTAAAAAAAGAAATACCGTTACAGATTTTTCTCTATGCAAACTTCGAAGATAAGGGGGGGCCTTATCTTCGAAGTTTGCATAGAGAAAAATCTGAAATTATTCTATGTGATGGTAAAGTAAAGATTACAGGAAAAATAAAACGATGTCTCTAAATAGAGAGAAATCATCAGCAAAAATTACATTAGTTCTACTACTGGTCATGAGATGGCGCTGACTGCAATATTCTACACTGCAGTGTTAAAATTCTAGGCCTCGCCGATGAAAACTTAAAAACATTTCACTGATCACAACCAAAATGTCCTCCTTCCTACTTACTCGCAGGTTGCTTTGGGTGAAGCACAGTTGTAGTTTTTTCTGGGCACAGAACTATTTAGATACATATACGAATGAAGCTCTTAATAGGCTCACGCTATTTATTTACTAATATAAACAGTTTGCAATGTGGAGTAATTGAAACATTTTTCAGTCACCATAATCAGTTGTGACTAAGATTTGTAAATGAACAATAAATATATAATAATAGTAAAGTACTATCCGCCTGTGCGCCTTTCCACCTGTCTGCCTGTTCGCCTTTCCACCTGTCCGCCTGTCCGCCCATCCACCTGTCCGCCTGTCCATCTATTCTACTTTTGAAGGACTGTACGTAAAGTAACACATCCAAAATATTTATATATGATGGTACGGAACCCTCGGTGCGCGAGTCCGAGTCGCTCATGACCGTTTTTTTTAAATCTTTTTCTTTTGTTTACAGACAGTTGCTAGGACTGTTCATCAACCCAGAGATCATCAGATGGAACACCCTATGCACCACATACGAGAAAATGCTCCGAGGTACGCCGTACTTCGACTCATCCGATGAGAAGGGCGTAGAGCGGTGGAATGACCTTAAGAACAGGGTTGTTGAACATGTAAGTACCAATGTCATCGGTAAAATTATTCAGTACGCATTTTCTTTGCTATGCGATAAAACCGCAATAATCTGAAGATTTTACAGCGCGTTCAAACTTCCAACTACGCTTTAAAGTTTAATGGAGTCTCGCTAATGTGATGTTGTTACCAAACATCGGAGCAATCGCCGAAAATACGATAAAACTTGCTGAGCGGTTATATTTCAAATCAAATCAAATCAAATCAAAAATGTTTATTTGCTAGAAAATACATACCAATTCAAGGAAAGATCTTATGTCCTAAAAGTCATTGTATTCTGCCTGCAAGCAAGCGTGCAAATTATTTACTTACGTCTATTTATGTATTATTATCATGCAATTAATTTTATTACAATTATTCTAAACTCAATTATTCATTTTCATTCAATAGTACATACCTAACATTAATTTTTAAATTCCATAAATTCCTTAATGCTATAGAAACAGCTCTCTTGTAGCCAATCGGTCAATTTTTTTTTAAATAGATTACCCTGCAACAATTTTAAATCATTTGGAATGTCATTATAAATCAGTATGCACATATTAAACACATTTTTTTTATAAATATCTTTATGACTAGGTGGCTGATACAATAAGTTGTGAAACTTAGCCCTTTTTTGTCTTGGTAGAACCTCACTACGTTGCTTAAAGTAATGCGAGTGATTCTTGGTAAAAACGCAGATATCTCTTATGTACATACAGGGAAGTGGAAGAATGTTACATTTTTTAAAGAGAGGTTTACAACTATCTAAGAACCATGCTTTGTTTATAACCCGGATGCAACGTTTTTGAAGCTTGAAAACTCTGTCAGAATCGGTAGAGTTGCCCCACATTACAAGTCCATAGCTTAGGACAGATGACACATAGCCGTGATAAGCCGAAAGAGCAGCTTCTACAGACACATTTTGCCTTAACTTTTTCAACGCAAACACAAACCTATCAAGTTTCTGACAAATATGTTCCACATGGCATTTCCAATTTAGATGTTTATCTACAATAAGTCCTAAAAATTTTAATTCATCCACTTGATGTACTTTTTCATCTTTGCAATTAATGTCCAAAGGTAATTGTTTGGTATTATAGGAGTTACATTGTATTGATTTCGTCTTACTAATGTTAATATTCAAATTATTACTTTCCATCCAGCTTATTATATCTGATAGGGTCTTTTCGGTGACTGATTTGTAATCTTTTTTGTCGTGACATTTTATAATAACTGTAGTATCATCTGCAAATAGGATACATTTCTGCAAAATGGCCTCCGGAAGATCATTTATATATAGCAAAAAAAGTAAAGGACCGAGAATGCTACCCTGAGGCACACCACACTTATTTATTATTGCTATTGAAGTAAAAATCTCTTTGGTATAAGTTTTGTAATTTTTCTTTACTACTTTGGATATCTCGGTACACTGTTTCCTGTTTCTTAGATAGCTAGCTAACCATTCATGAGCTTTTCCTCTTATGCCGTAGAAGTCCAATTTGTTTAAGAGCTTCGAATGATTCACAAAATCAAAGGCCTTGCTCATATCTAAGAAGAGACACACCGGTGGATTGCCATTGTTTATGCTTTCTGTTACAAGTTTAATTAAGTTAAAGATTGCAAGAGCAGTTGAACTACCCTTACGGAAACCAAATTGCTCTTTGCATAATATTTTATGTGTATAGAGAAAATTATTTAACCTGATAAGCATTGCTTTTTCAAAAACTTTAGACATAATAGGTACTATGGTGATAGGACGATAGTTATTAGGGTCTGACTTGTTTCCCGCTTTAAAAAGTGGTTTCACGATAGACATTTTTAACTGCTCAGGAAATACACCTTCCGAGAACGATAAATTTATTATATGCGCTATTGGATGACATATCCAAGTAGCACACGCTTTCAAAACTTGCGTGGCAATGCCGTCATATCCACTAGTCTTGCTATTATTTAGGGACATAATGATTTTATATACTTCTATCGCGTCTACAGGGTTCAAGAAAATAGTATTTAAATTTTTGTTATTTTGATTTAGCTTAACATTATTAGAATTAGTTGGCTGATTGGATGTCAAATTAATAAAATGGTTATTAAATAAATTACAGATGTCTAATGGATTGTTATATGTCACATTATTTAAATTTAATTCGTCAATGTCATTTTTAAATAGGACATTAGTACTTATAGTTGAGGAAATAGCATTCCAAGTAGCTTTACATTTATTTTTGTGCTTTTGTATTCGCCCTGTCATCACAATTTTATGTGCTTTCTGTGCACATCGTTTAAACACACGAGTATAAAGTTTATAGTTTTCCTCATTGTGTTTTTTATTAGTTTTACTACTTATGAATTTTTGATATAGCCGACGTTTCGTTTGACTAGACTTTTTAATGCCTTTCGTTATCCAGTTTTGTGTGACTGGTTTATTATTAACTTTAACCTTAATTACCGGAAAGCACAGATCGTAAAATAAAGTAAATGTTCCATAAAATGAATTAAAAGCTTCTGATACAGAGTCAGAGTTACGTGTTTCCAAAAATGAAAGAGACGACATACATTCGCAAAATTTAACGACATTATCCGAACAGTAGTCACGCTTCAATTCAGACCAATAAGATATTGTTTTGTGTTTTTTCGCTTTTATAGTAATCGTTTGTGCTGTTTCGTGATCTGACAGGCCGAGGTGATGAATTTCTGCCTGAACATTCTTAACGTTACTGGCGATTTGATCAATACAAGAGTTCGCCCGTGTTGGTGATTTTATGTGAGCTTCAAAATTATAGTTATGAAGTATGCTTAACAGTTCCTTCGCTGCACAGCTATGTTTTAAAATGTCGATATTCCAATCACCACAAATTATTATTTTCTTTCTTTTGTATTGGTCTGTCAAGTAATTTAACAACATGTCAAGTTTATGAAGAAAGATACTCATTTGTGCCTTTCTCTGATCAGGTATTCTATAAATATTAACAACTATCAAGCTCAAACCAATAATCTCTACGCCACAGCATTCAAAATAAAATTTCGTAGCTAGATTTGAAAAAATACTCAATGTTTTGGTGTTAAACATCTTATTAGTCAGAATACAAGTCCCCCCTCTACATTTATCTCGACTAAATACCGCAGCTAATTTAAAATGATCAAGTTTAATGTTAGCTTCCGAGCCTTGTTTAACAAAAGTTTCACTAAAACATAATATATCAGCTTCCTTATTGTTTTCTACTAATTCAGATAAAGTTACTTCTAACATGGCTAGTTTGTTGCAGATACCGGCTATATTTTGGTGTAAGATTCGCACGTCACCAAGTCGGCCATCTGGTTTTGAGTTGTCAGTAATTACTGAAGTTCTATGAATGGGGGAGTTAGGAACGAAAAAATGTATTGCTCTTCTTACTAGTGTCATGAAGTGAGTTTCGATCAATTAAACCCAATTTTGAGGAACTTTTTTCATATTGCATAAAATCAATTTCTATATTAAGCTTAAAGGATATTAAATCTATCTCTGAGAGCTTCTTTTCGTAATTGACATCCAACTCATTAACTTCAACAAACCTACAATTTTTAAAGTTTTTGGTAAACAATCTTAGTTCATGATTAAGTTTTTTAACATTAAGATATCTATTTTGTGAAACATTCAACAACAACACTGTACAATTGCTTAAACTACACAGAGTACTACATAGATTGGTTAACAACTTGTAGGGATTTGTATCATGTTTACCAACTGACAGTATGATAATATCGTTGTCAGATAGGGTGCTTGATAGAACATCCGGATTTCGTAGGATCTCGCTCGATGAAGCATAAGGTTGGACTTTACCCTCGATGTTGTAATTGTCATTCCATTTACCAGTCTTAGTGTGTATTAGATGTGCTGATAGACCTCTTACTTTTTCGTCTCCAATTATGTAGATATTTCTTTTTGAATTACGTTTTAATTGGCTTGCGCGTTTGACGTTTACAAGTCGTTGTTTATTTGAGCAGTCCACTAATATCCTTTCAGTCATATCATTGTTAATTTCCTGGATTGCATTGTCTTCTTTAGCTTGTGAGCATTGTGCGTTAGGACTAATTATTTGCTCTGAGAAGTCTAATTTAGTTTGTATAGAATCTTTAGTCCTTTTCTTCTGTGATGATCTTTTGGGCGTCGATTTACAAATATCTTTAAGTTGATTAATTTGAGTGCCATACATAGACATTTGTTTTTTAAGAGAGCAGTTTTCTGATAAAAGGTTAGCTATTTCATTTTCAGCAATTTCTAATTTATTCGTCAGTGCAGATACTTTATTTTCTAATTCTTCTATTAAATAAAAGTGATTGGATCTAAGATTTGGACAGCTTCTAAATAGTTGTGGATTTCTTTCCAAAGTATGAGACAAAATATCGATATCTTCATCTAGCGGCAGAGATTCGAAGGAGTTTTCCGTAGATATATTTGGCTCGAATTTATCATAGTTGTTTGCATGTTCCACAAGTACTGGGGTGGCCGGTATTTGAGAAATATTCTCATTTAATACAAAATTTTGCTTGGGAATCATCTGTTGGTGAGAAGAAGAAGGTTTACTTGATCCGTTATGCTTTCTTCTAAGTGTTATGTTAGATGTAGCTGCATCAACATTTGTGTCTGTTTTGTTTTTTATACAAATAGTGCATTTCCACATTTTTCTTGCCTCGATGTCCTTTAAGCGCCATATCCCATAAAGAAGAGATTTTCTTAAAAATAAAACCTGAGTTTATTCCTCTTGTAATTGGTTAACAATAACACTGTTACCATTTCGTTCTAAAACGCTCATCTAACTTGGTAACTACCTTTTTTTACAGAATATCCGTATTATGTCGATGTACTACACTCGCATTACTATGAAGCGAATGAGTGAACTGCTGGGACTGAGTGAGACCGAGACGGAAGAGGCGCTCAGTCAGCTGGTCGTCAGCAGCGTAGTTCGCGCCAAAATCGACCGTCCTGCAGGCGTAGTGCATTTCAGGTAAAGACTGCTGCAAGACAAAACTTCATTTTGTGTTTTATCGTCATTAGATACCTACTCCATCACGTCTGTGCAGTTACGCTACCTGATTTAATTCGACCTTTTATTAAGAGTATTAACTAGACCACTACGGCAGTAAGAAATTGACGTAATAAATCGTGAGGAAGGTTTCCAGTATTATATTCCTTTATTTCATTTAAATACTTTATTAGTTACATTTTTAAATATTAGAAAATAAAAAAATATAAAAACATTTAAAAATATAAAAAAGTATTATTATTATTTGGTTAAATACACGTAGCTATTTAGCTGATGCGTGTGTATCAAATAGCTTGGAGATGTTTAATCTGTCCAGTAGATTCTTGAATGTACAATACGGCAGATATAACTTGGTAACTCTGAACATAGGCTCTGCGAATATTTGCGCATGTTCACACTCGCCATGTAACCATTTGGTTCCTAAAAAATATTATTGCGCAGCCTTCTGCGCGAAGTTCGGAACTGGCAAGTTATATCGGCCGTATTGTATGGCTATAAGAGTAGGAGTAGACCAAAGAAACGACCCTAAATAAATTAGGAAACGGCAAGACAATAATCATGTTAATTACAAACGAGCGTCGAAAAACTTTTATGAATTTTAAAATAAGGCTGACATTACAATGATTGATGTGCGCTTGTGAAATGCATCACTTAGAGACAGAACAGGGAACCTTGTTTGTTGTTATCGTAGTGCATAGAAATATAGGTAGGTAGCTATGTAACCTTTATTGATTTATCGGTTTGTGACACGAGACCTACTTCTTCATCAAATCGCATGCATTTTAAAAATTATAGTGTTATTGTAGTAGATATAAAATATATATATATATTTATTATAATTAATTTTAAATTCCAGTTTGAACATGGACGCGTCAGACCGTCTCAACGAGTGGTCGAACAACCTCAACTCATTGATGCAACTCGTGAACAAGACAACGCATCTTATCAACAAAGAGGAGTGTGTGCACAAACATCTTCTGGCGACGGCAGAATAAATAATAATAAATTAAATTATATCCTTTTTTTAATCCTCTGTCAACGTATTCCAAGTTATCTTATAAGACTACAAAATGTCTTGAGTATATTTCACTGTGTGAAATTAATATTGTAGTAAAACCTTCTAAAATAATATTTTGTTTCATTAAAATGTCGACGGTCACTTTCTAAACGAAATCTGAAAGCAATTTTAATTTACTACGAATTGTGCATTTTATTTTAAACCAGTTTATTTTTAAATAAGTTTGGAATAAATATAAATACATAAAAATAAATACTTAACTCCACGTTTTTTTTTTTCCTAAAGTAAATTCCTGTTCTTGATATTTAAATTATTTTGATTTATGATTTCTTATTAAAACAAATGGACACTGGGCAAAGTTGTATGCTGAAGGCATCAAAAATATTGCGATGAAGTGGATTATCCCGATCTGTCACCCCGCTTTGTCCCCTTAGGGTGACAGATAGGAAAAAAAGTTTGATCTGTCCCCCTGTTAGCAATGAGGGGACAGTTCGAACTTTATTCACTCCTTAACGGTTTCATCTGTCCCCCTATCACTGACAGGGGGACAGATGAAACTTTTTATTCCTGTTTGTCCCCCACAGAATTTAATATATTAATTCATAAAAGTAGTGCCACACATACTGCAACATTACATTAAATTAAAGACTATTGGTTTAGGTTTATAATCATCTGTATTTAAATAAGTTACAAATATTTCTTTTGTTTTTCTATTAATCAGCCACAGTCCCATAAATCACAGTACGTATAGTAGATACAATTACAATCAGTCTTCTGATTTGACTTAATTCAACTTAATTACAATAAAAAATATACTAATAATAAGAATATTCTGTTTTGTTATTGATTGATAGAATCAGTCACAGTCCGATAAATCACAGTAGGTATTGTACAAATTACAATCAGTCTTTTGATTTGACTTCATATTAGGCTATATGAAGTCAAATCAGAAGACTACAAATGAAAACATTTAAATAATAATAAACTTAAAGTTGTAAATATGTAATCTCAAAATATAAATTAACGAAAGTTACAAATGAAAACTTTTAAATAAACTAATAATAAATTTAAAGTTGTAAATAATCTCAAAACATAAATAAACGAAAATCACTAGTATAACGAATTATTTGTAACTTATTTAAATACAGATGATTATAAACCTAAACCACTAGTCTTTAATTTAATGTAATGTTGCAGTATGTGTGGCGTTAGTTTTAAGAATTAATATATTAAATTCTGTAGGGGACAAACAGGAATAAAAAGTTTCATCTGTCCCCCTGTCAGTGATAGGGGGACAGATGAAACCGTTAAGGAGTGAATAAAGTTCTAACTGTCCCCTCATTGCTAACAGGGGGACAGATCAAACTTTTTTTTCCTATCTGTCACCTTAAGGGGACAAAACGGGGTGACAGATCGGAATAATCCGATGAAGTTTACCACAACGGAAAATTACTAATAATTAAATCATATAATTTATTGCCAACTAATCTAAAGATTCAATTGTAGTAGGTACTTATTTTTTTATCAGAGATCCGCTTATTCTGGGGATGAGTAATTTTAATTGAAATTCTGTATAATAATATGGTACCGAATCGCACAATTATCGGTAGGTATCAGATAAGATAGGTAACCAGACGGTAATTGATGAAATCGAGTTAATCATTTAGTTGCTTATAGTAATCGCGACCGTTTAATTAAGAAGTTAAATTATTATAATTAACTGCAAAATGTTGTGTTCCTGTATATTACCTCTGCTCATTCCTGTAGGGCTGGTGGTATTTTTTAGGATACTAAACAAACCAAGAAAGCCAGCGATATTTGGTGTTTATCAACAGAAGAATAAGTTCTACTGGATCAAGTTTCTGTTCATGTACACTACTTTAAGAATTAAACAGGTTTGTACAATTATTTTTGTTCAAATGGTAAGATGTTATTTGATAATAGGCTTGGGGAATGTGTAGTAAAACTATTGTACCTACCTACGGAGGCTTCAGCAGCCTGCCCAGAAAATAAATTAGAGAGATTGAATTTTTCTGTTATGGTTGGTATTAAAACCAAAAATTAAGGTCAGGAACAAGTGGAGCAATAGCTAGTTGGCATCACGCTGAAAGCTGAATATTAGACTAACTGTTTATATCTCGCCAAAATATGATTCTAACGTTTTTTTTCTTCAGCTTTACAATCACCTATATCGCCTCTACACCGTCGAATCGGGCAAAAGCTGTGACGGCACCAAACATGTGCATAACCAAGATGAGGCGTTAGAAAAGAAGTATTATCTTGATGATAATCCACAGGTATAGTCCTTGCAATCCACGACCGCGCGTCATGTGACTTGTACCATTGTGATAAGGTATAAATTGCAATGATTGACGCGTTCGTGAAATGTAACAACTTTGATGAGAAACCATATGTTACGTTACGAATTAATCTGATAATACATACACAATACTGGATTAAAGTTCAGTTACAAAAATTATGTTTTAGGCCATCGACGCGGTATATTTCAATGGAAATAATAACGAGGGCGATGCTGTTATCTGCAGGATCGCAAGGAGACCTAAGAACGTTGTTGATGCTTTATTGTACTTGAAGGTTGGTAATGTTGGTATGGTACACAAGGTCCCATTAAAATAGACGGACAAATTTTAACACAGCGTTCAGTACGTCTAACCAAAGATATCCAAGCAAAAAAAAACACTGATTAAAATGATTTTATGTTGAGCTAAAATAATAAATGGCATTAGGCGTAGCAGGTATAGCAGGTAACCAACATTTTTAGTGTATTTTCGTTAGCTGATTTATTTTTCTTGTAAGTATATAATGCATTTTTCTTATTATTTTTTTACCATTGTCCTTATTTTGGTGGTCTGAATGATTTCTAAAAGTTTGTCCATCTATTTAAATGGGACCTTATATAAGTACCTACTATTTACATAATAAAAAAATATACGTAACACCACGACTGCTTTTCCTGAAGAGGTAAGTAGAGATGTACCTATTGTAGGTATAATGCCCACATTTGGCCGATTGGAAGGCCCATGTAGGTATAGCCGTTAAACGGGCACAATTAATACTGGGCTGCTACTGAGAATTTACTAATGGATAAACCCAATACTACTTTGCCCAACGCGGGGATCTAACCCGGGACCCTCCTTCAGAAGGGTTGCTTGCAACCAATAAGTATCTACAGCAAGTAAAATAAAATCTACTGGTAGGTAAACTATATTTTTTCAGATCAAGGGCGAAGATCTCCTTCTATCTCCTGAGTTACCAGACACATACCAAGAACAAGTGACGATCGAAGAGGGCTTATATAGAATAAAAGGTCTTGAAGTCGTCAACTTCATACCTATGCGCACTTGGAAACTAATTTACAAAGGCGAAATGAGGTGAGTATCCAGTCAGCTACAAAAATGCAGAAAATTTAATTTATCTTAATTTTTTAGCTCTTTCATTAATCCATCATTAAAAGTTGGTAAAAATACACAGCTGTGTGGCTGTGTGCCTATATTACAAGCTTTTATTTAACTTGCCTTGTTAGTTAGTAGGTATGTATTGGTCAAATCTTGCAAGCTGAATTAAAACCACTTCCATTCGAGTGAAATTTTACATGTTGATTCTGTTTTGTAGGCAATGCATTTTTTTTTGTAATTAACGATAATTTGTAAAAAAAACTACCTATATCTACTTACTTACTATTAACTACGTTGAAAGAATGTTTTAAGTTTTGTAATCTAAATTGTTTTTTTTTTTAACTATCGGTATAGATTTTTGTTTTATCATCAATAGATATCGATAGGTACCCATTACGTCTGTAAAGTTTCGCTGGGTAATTTATTTGGGTTATTCCATTAATCCCCATTGACAATCCCCATCGGTTTAAAAACTAGTACCGCGAACAGTAGACCTCGAGAGCACAAACTTTTTTGCAATAATTAATATACCACTTAAACTTAATTAAAACGGAATAAATAAAATAAATATCAATTTAAAAAAATAAAAAAATCTATAAAAAATAAATCAAATATCCCAATATTAATATTTGATTTAAATAAATCAAATATAAATATCAATTATCCTTTTATTTAATTTTTTTTTCAAACAAAAAAAAAAGGTAAAAATCCCGTTTTAAATAACTTTCGTAGTGAAAATAACCATGTCAGTCTAAAATCCTATAATTAATATACCTAGAAATCTGAAATGAAATGAAATGAAATTGTTTATTCTGTAAATAGGATATTGGAATCACTTTTACACGTCATCTTAAAAAAATAATGAAAAATTAGCTAGATGAGTTCGGCGTTTCCTATCTGACTACTCTGAGAAGAAAGGCCGAAACAAACTCAGAGGTCATAGTCTCTTTTAAAGTCCAGACATAATCTTGGTCAGGCCATATGAGGACCATGTAGATTAGTGTCTGAAATGGTCTTTTGAGAAAAGAACCACACAGATTTGAGTGGACCTGTCCTGTCAGTGCAAGCATTTGTCAGTAATCGTGGAGCTCAACCCAGAACTTAAGGAGCTCAACTCGACGAACAATACCAAAGAAAGGACATTTGGGTAGGCCTCATAAACTACTCAAACTGCCAGACCATCATTAAAACTAAATAAGAAAGAAAAAATAATAATAATTAAAAAATCCACATAGTCCTCACATTCACAAAAATTTAAAAAATAAAAAAAATACTTTACAAAGTAATAATGTCATTTTGTATGTAATTTTTATATAATACTGGTATTGATTTTATGATTTTAGCACAAGGCTTAGCAGAGCGAGCAGCTCAATCCCAAGCTTTTTTATCATCTAAATAATCTAAAATTTTATAGTACCCTTTTTTGCAAAGTTTGGTTTTAATACAGCTTTTAAATCGTTTAATGGGTAAGTTTCGAATGTCGATGGGAAGTTTGTTGTAAAAGCGTATACATTGACCCATGAACGAGTTGCCTACTCTGTGGAGACGAGTGCGGTGTACAGCGAGGTTGTGTTTATTCCTCGTATTTAAACTATGAATATCGGAAATCTTTTTAAAATTAGATATATTTTTGTGTACATACAATAGGTTTTCAAAAATATATTGTGACGCTACAGTCAGAATATTTATTTCTTTGAATTTTTCTCGAAGGGAATCTCTCGGACCTAGGTTGTAAATGGCTCGAACAGCCCTTTTCTGTAGAACAAAGATAGTATTAATTTCCGAACAAGTTCCCCAGAGAAGAATTCCATATGACATAAGACTATGAAAATAACTAAAATAAACAAAAAAAAAAAAAAATGAAACTGAAAATTATTTTCGGAATTCTTTAGTCATATGATGAGAAGGTGGTCCCAGGTGCTCCATCAATCCCTACCTAGTAGTTAAAGGGCCGATTTTACTGGTAGAAATCTATAACTGTGCAATTTACTGCATTTTGAGGAGCTATTCTGCTCATCACGCCGAAGATCCACCAGATCTTGACGAAATTTTTATGACCAACTTAAAGTTACTACCTTTTTAATAAAAAAAGAACCATCGAAATCGGATCTCAATATGTTACTGCAACCTACGTAAGGGCTCTTAACCTATTTTCCTAATAAAGCCACATAGCTTTACAATTATGATTAATACGTAGGTCCAGTGCGTCAACTTTTGTTAAAAATTAATATCTCGTGAACTCGTGAATGTTTAAAAAATATTTTCCACTTCTTGAGGGATATTGATTCCAGATATTTGAAGACATTCGTAATAGCTTTTTGCTTTATTTGTTTTTGCGTCACTATTTTTTATCATAACAGAAAACTATTTTAATCATAAAGCTGTTATGAGCGTCATAAAACCTACGTATTTGGACGTTTCACTGAGTGAATAGAGTTTGATTTAATAAGAATAGAATAGAATAGAATAGAATAGAATTTTATTTTGCAAATATGGGTAATACATTATAGTTCTTAAGATTACATTTAGCTCAGCCACATTTTACCAATCGGCATGCAAACATTTGAAAATTATTTATATCACTATTATTACACTTATTTGGAATTACTATATAAATTTCTAAATAAATTATACAAATTACTATTATAAAATTACTATATAAATTACTATTATAAAATTTTAAATCATCAACTTAAAAATATATGTTTGTATTAAAAGGAAAATATAAATTATTATCATTAGATTATATATCATCATTTAAAAAATGTCAGAAATCAAAATGTCAAAGATCAAAATGTCAAAAAATCAAAAATGTCATACATGAAAATTTCAAAAATCAAGATGTCAGTAATTATCAAATATTTTCTCCGATACGAACTCAGTTACACTGTAGTACGTTTTATCTACCAAAAAATTCCGTAATCTACTCTTAAATTGTGCTGTATTTAAAGCTTTCCAACTACTCGGTAATTTATTGTAAATAATTGGGGCCATGCAAGAAATGCTCTTACGCATTAAAGTGGTTCGACATGGTACTTGACATAATTTGCTGTTGTCACGCCTATTCCTTGGGAATACAACAGCCAGGCGCTCAAAACGAGATGGATTTTGCTTGACAAACATAGCTACTTCAAAAATATAGATACAGGGAAGTGTCAAGATTTTATGTAACTTAAAATAAGGCGCGCAACTGTCTGTCGATTTAAGTTTTAACAATGATCGGAGACATCTTTTCTGGGCTTTAAAAGCTATATCTCGATCAGTTGAGTTCCCCCAGAAAATGATACCGTAGCGCAAGTGCGATTCAACTATTCCGTAGTAAGCCGTAAGAAGTGTTTTGACATCTACTATGGAGGATAATTTATATAACACATATGCGGATGAACTCAATTTTTTACACAAACTGTCTATATGTGCTTTCCAATTTAAGTTGCAATCTATTTGCAACCCTAAAAATTTGGTATCCTCTGCTTCCTCAATTTTGTCATTTTTATAATGGATGTTGAGATTAGTTCCGCCGGGAGTACGTTGTCTAAAGTGCATTACCTTTGTTTTACCTAAATTAATATTTAAATTATTTTCGTCTAGCCATTTAATTAGTGCGTCAAGAGAATTATTTATGTCATTTTCATATGTATTTGTACTTTTACATGGGATTGTTACAGTGCTATCATCTGCAAACATAGTTATAGGATATTCAAGGGACTTGGGCATATCATTAACATAAGTTATAAATAAAAACGGGCCTATCACGGTTCCTTGTGGTACACCGTATGAGATTTTACGTTCTCGAGACCTTATAATGTCTTCGTGTTTGGTAACTTTGTTAATGTTGCTAACTTCGGTTATTTGTGTTCTGTTTTCCAGATAAGATTTTATAAGTTCGAGCACGTTACCTCTAATGCCATAGACTTCTAATTTATTAAGTAATATATTATAATGGACATAATCGAACGCCTGGGTCATATCGCAGAATATAGCGCATATGGGGGATCGTTTATCTATGCTACTCATAATCGGATTCAAAAAGTCATAAATTGCCATATTGATGGTTCTGTGCTGTCTGAATCCTTTTTGTTCTTCGCAAAGTATATTATATTTTTCCATATAATTATATAATTCCCTGCAAATGTATTTTTCAAAGATCTTCGAAATAACCGGTATGAGCGAAATAGGTCTATAATATTGCATCAATTCCTTATCTTCTTTCTTAAACAAGGGTTTTATGATAGATAACACTGATTAGCGTCAATAGTCACTTTATGCACACAATAGAATAAAGAATTAGTTAATTAATGCACAATTACTATTTATTTACTTATTTCGAATACGGAGCCGATGTTAAGTGTGCGCCACTAGCGCCCTCTCGCGAGAGTTAAGCATATTTATTCATGAGATTTTTTTTTTTAAAGGGATAGGTACCACTCAACTTAGGAAAACTAAACAAAAGTTCTAAAATAATTAATCACAAAGTAATTTAAAAGTTGATCTCTAAAAGATTATATTTTGTAGTAAAGTTAAGACTGTAATATGACATGACAAAATTAATATTTTACACTAATGCTGGGGCCGCACCTGCGTCTATCGTGATAAATGTGTGTATGTTTTGCTCGCTAAACAGTTATAGCGCTAATGCGGTGGTCACATTAGCGGCTTCATTATTTTAACGAATTTTCATGCAATCCAAGATGGCTTTCCATTATTTCGACAGAGCGTCTACGCAGTCCGGAAATAACAGTCGAAATGACCAACGCTAGTCCAACCACGCGCCACGCTAATTAGCGCGCTTTTAACTCTTTGATGTACCGCCTCCCGGGCGATATGTGCTATACAGCCCGAACTATCGCGACGATTGCCGATAATGGTTGGTCACATCTGCGCGTCTGTCGTATCACTGTGCGAAGCTTCGTCACGATGCGGCCCCAGCATCAGGCTATTAATTTAGCCATTACTTTAATTTGTTTGATTATAAAAATAATCAATGAGTCCTTACCTCCGTAAGAAATAAAAGACTTCGTGATTCTTATACCTATAAATGTTGTTTGTATTTTATTTTTAAAGCGATGGGATATGTGGACAAGAAAGTTCACAAATCCCCATTGATGGGAATTGTCAATGGGGACTAGTGCAATAACCCTTTTATTTGACCTTGACTAATTATGTACCTTGGTATTGTACTAACTAAAGAATAATTATAATAATATTATTACAGACCCAGAAATGATAAGGAGAAGACAGTGCAAGTGGAAACGGAACTTACATGGAGCGCTGTGTTCTCACCTTTCAACTACAACACACAGATGTCGCCTAAAAGCTTGGCCAGAGACTTGGCTAGGCATAAATGGTCGAAAGTCTACTTCAGGTTACTTAAAAAGTAAGAATTTCTTATTAACATGGTGGTTATTAACTGGTTAATGCATCCCTTACTCCCTATCTAACGTGTGGAAAATGGCCGATATTTTCAAAAAACTCTTGGGGCCACATATTTTCGATACGACCTTAGTGTGACATTATAATAGATGTCCATATAATCGTGTAATTTGGCCAATACAAAGTATGATCTACAATTATTCAAACAAAGTTAATTTTGCATTAACGAAATAAAGCGAATTTGAATTCCACATCGAAATTCTTCAAATCAACGATACTTCTTCTGAAACAGCACACTATTATTGGAATGATTTGCGATTCGCCATTACAACCAGTTTAGTACCTATAACAATGTAGGTGCCTATTTGTAATTTTCAGATTACATGAAACGCATTATGAGCAAATGGGTGTCCTGGAAGGTACGGTAACAATAGACGGCAAACAACATTTCATCGACATACCATGCGTCAGGGATCACAGTTTCGGTAAGTCTTAGAATCTGAGAACTCCGGTAATTAAGTAACACGTTCAGTGCCGGGAGCCCTCCTGGAGGGTTCAACTAGTCGCATATGGGATGCCGGGAGCCCTCACGGAGGGCTCATTTTAAGTGTAGGTTTTTCTTAGCGAATACAGTATTATAAACCGTGAAAATAAAATCTGATGTATATTTTAACAAGATTTATTTGTATATGCGTTAGTTTTAAAATCCAAGTGTTTTTGTTCTTTTTAATTTTTGTTTTACGGTTACGGTTATTCATAAAAAAATTAAAAGGTTGGAAACTACGTATAGCGACAAGACTCCCTGAAAACACTATTTTACTTCGTTTTACAGTGTTTTATAAAACGGTTTTAAACCTAATGCCGTTGACTGTCCGCGATGGTTAACTTTAGCGCAAACGTAATGCCGGGAACCCTCCCGGAGGGTTCACTTCCAATATGTATGGCGGCATGGCGTATGAGTTCTATCAAAAGTGGGAGGAGTCAAAAGTGTTAAAGTACCGGATTTATCTTATTTTATTATTAAATTCGTTCGAAAAACAAAAACTAACTATGAAAGTTTAAGATTTGTCCATACTGACCATCTCAATGGATAACCCTGTGTCATTACTTTGTTGGTTCGCTCACTTCTTACTTGCATGTTTCTTCTGATTATAGGACCGTTCCGGGACTATCGCACTTTCCATCGTTATGTATATCATTATATCTTCTTGGAAAATGGAGATTGCATGACCATCGGCACAGTATGCCTACCTGTAGCTTTGTCGCAGTAAGTGTTCATCATTATCAGTTATTACTATTAAGCCTTAGGACCGAAGCGCGGTTTTCGCTGACTAAGAAATACCAACCCTGCGCTAGTTGAATAAAATTGAAAACTACGAATTTCGATAGATGATAAAATATTGCTGGGGAAGTATTTTTTTAACCATCAATATAAATAACCATTTTGTTACAGCCTCACAATCGGCTACCTCTGCCGTCAATCAGACCAAGCAGTTCTACCAGTTGAGTCCAGTGACTTCCAGTTGTACCAACATGGAGAACACCAGATCTTACCCAGAGACTATGGATTTATTTTCGAAGCTGGTAAGGGCTTTCAGATTAATTTCGAAAAATCCAGTAACATAATAAAATTATGCTTCCAAGGTTGGTGGTCCAATGTTTAAGAGTAACAAGTCAATGGTGACAACAACAACTTCTAGTATAGGATCGGAAGTAAGATCGACCTTCACTCATCTGTTTACCGGATAAAAAATATTTTTTATCAAATATAATATGTTTAAATTTATTGCAAAGAGATAAGGCATTGTAATTTATTTATATATTATAATTTTTTGTTTATCTTTATGTTTCACTGACTTGTTTAGCCGACATCAACATAGTTGGAAAAAGGCTAGGCAGATATTGATGAATTCTTTCTTATAAAAACTTATTTGTTACGTTCAGGAGGCAAATCGTATGCAGTATGCGTGCAGGTGAACAGTGAAGATACATTCTATATTGGTAAGGGAAGAGAAGCGAAGATTTACGAGCGATGGTGCAGTGTCGAAGTGAATGGTGTCAAGGGGTCCGCTTGCGTGGAATGGCATTATAACAACGTTCAGGGTAACAGCGACAAGTGTGGATTAGATTAGTGGATTAATGCAGCTTTACCTTTTATTCAGACTTCGGAATATGATTTTTTGAACCATAGACGTTAATGTTTTTCTTATGTGGCAATATTGTATAAAACTCATATTGCCTATAATCTTCCTATTGCTTTACTATGCTAAGCGTAGTAGTGTGACAAATAGATGAGATAGAAGTGAATGTACAGTTTATGAAAACCGCTACTGTTCCAGCTGCTATCATTATCGTCCTTATTATTATATATATATATAAGGACGATTCATTAATTTAAAAGAAAGTCAACAAATGGTTGTGTTTATTAAGGTTTTTTAGGTAAATTAAACAACAATTAGCGAGGAAAGTTAACTATATTTAGCATAACATTTTTTCGACTTAAGTAAGTTATATTATAACTTAGTATATCTATAAAATATGGACTAGCAATATAATTCACAATAATGACAATACATCTATTTCATTGAATGAAAATCATAACCAATTATTACTAAAGACTAGATAACTGCGACAAAAATCTACTTACTATTGCGTTAGCGAATAGGCATAAAACTGTATACTTAACTATATTTTACCAGTCAGCAATCATAAGCAAGATTTTATAAAATAAAAATATATATGTGGTATTTATAGGCATTAAAAATGCAGCCATGTTCACCTTATATTTAAGAGGTCGCATATAACAGTATGATTGAGAATTCTTTCTTGTAAATATTCTGTCGCAGTCACCTCCCCACTCAGGACCTATCCAAAGTAATACAACATTATGACTAATTTGTTCAGCTATTTACTATTACAGAAAAAATCCTTGTACAAAATAAAAATTGTTAGCAATATACCATCTGTTTGTCTCTTATACACATTTGATACACAAATGCACTACAAGTAGGTACGCTCGTATACAATAATGTTTAGGATATGAGATTATTATCACGATTTTATGTACTCGCATTTGTGTAGACCAAACGTGTATAACAGAAAAATTATATTATGTTTGTAGATATAAAATCCTTATAAAACATTGTACTTTTATTTATCGAACATCAAGTATTAACCAGCCTCGTAATATAGCTACAATTGTGTATATTAAATGAAGGAGTGGAAACGAAACAAAATGTGATTTTTTTCTTTGTGCGACATTAAATTTAATTCACTACAGCATAGAAGCTAAAATAAGTGATATATGTTGCAAAAAGCTGGTACTAATATTAAATTAATATTGTAATAATGATAAAAAAGGTTTACATTATGAATGATACACAAGAATACGAAACGTACAGTCACAATCACAATCATAATATTGCCAATTGGATCCCTTCATGGAAGTGGAAGGAACTGAAATAATTCGCGCGATATTTATCATTAAGTTTGTGACTGCACAGGAGTTACAATTCCTATATGGTAAAGTATATTGGCGCCTAGATTTCAGGTAACGATCCCGATTTAAATTATATATCAATATGTTACGTACACAATATGGAAGACAGACTGATTTAATTAGAATGAATTTATGGAATTATAACTGGCCTAATGAGTAATTTAACGTTTGAAATGGATATGAACTTTTTAAATGCTGTTATAGCATTGGTTTAGTACTGAGAAACGTCGTCGCTCGAAAGTGCCAACGACTTGATGCTTGGCGTCCTCATAATAATATTTTTGATGTTGATTTTCCTAGACAGACAATTGACAATACAAATTTTACGTCTAGGCCAACCTCACAGTCGAATTTTTATTTTCATCTATCGGACTAACTGTCGAAAAGTTATGAAAAAATACTTTTAAACGCTCACTTTTTACTTTATTATTAAATCCCACTTAATAACATCAAATCTGCTACAACATTCTAAGTATTTTTTTTGTTTGTCACACCGATCTAAGATCAGGACGTTTTATTCTAGTTTTAATTAAAAACACGAATATTATTATTGGTCGGTAAGTATTTTGTATTAATACGAAATATACGATACTAGGTTTGGCAGTATCTTAGACTGGCACCCAAAGAGACCTAAAATTTCGAGTAGTCATAATTTATAAATAACAAACCTTAATTACATGATTACCACAAATAATTTACTTAACAAATGATTATCGAACATAGAAATATCGAATATTTATTTAAAGTTAATTTAATATCCGTTTTTCGGCTTTAAAACGAATGACCAAAATTCTATATTGACCAATCATGAATTAAATACTTAAATAACGGCAATCCCGTTACATCTCAGTTACCAACTACAAATCGAAGGACGAAATGTTGGACGAACATTGCGCCGACGTAGCATTGCGCCTCACTGGTGCTATAATATTCCTTGAAGACGTGACTATACCTTCATGTTTGTAGTGAGACCCGATCACTATAACTATAGATATACATAATGTTCTAGATTGTCGACACTACAACGGTAACTGGAATGCACATGAGACTAGACGAATACTAATCACAGCACCTAATTAACATAGTTTTATCAACTCTGAAATGTTCTTAACATTTCATTCGACGGTATAACACAGTGATATAAGGCAGGAAATATTTTAATTAAGTACTGTTTTAGAAACTCCACGATACGTACCTACGTTTATGATAATCATAAAAGCTCATTTTTCTAAACAGGTTTTGGAAATATAGGTAAGTACTACATACACATCGAAATAATATTTTACATATATTTGATTGCTATGCTATAGCCAAAGTATATTAATTTGATTAAAGCACAATCAGTATTTGAAGAATAGAATATATGTTAAACAATTTAGAGCTACGTGGAAATTACAAATATTTAAATTATATTACTTTATTTTCATATAAATAACTATTATTGTTAGGAATACTGCTGAAGTTCATTATACTGACTAGATTTGTCTTTTATGTTTGCAGAATGAACACATCACAAAAATAAAATAAATTAAGTATAATAAAAAAAAAAAATGTAAATCGTCTTTTAAAACATTGCACACCTGTCCACTTACTCTAACTTAGGGCGTAATAAATAATAAAAATAAAACATTTTGAAAAGTGTAAATCAATAAATATAACAACATAAATATAAACCTCTTTGGTAAACGTAATACTTTTTGTTACAATGGCTTAAAGGCCATTTGGTCAAGATAAAGACATCGAAAATAAACTAGTGCGTGATATAGTTCCGCATTTCATTGAGTATACGTTCTACGTACATTTTCTAATACATTGGGTACACAGTATGACTGACATTTTGGACATTTTATATCGAGATGAGAACGAAAAAATTGCGGTCACTGTGGAGTTACTTGAGTGAATGCTATTGAACGTTACATACCGCGGAGGTGCCGGGCGCGTGGTCAAGCAGCGCTCTCCGACGCTTGATACCTTCCAGGTAGACTTCACGATTGAACAAGCCTGCAGCTAAGGGTACTCTGTAACAAAATGTTAGGATTATTATATTTATTTATTTAATTAAATCTGCAAACTATTTGAAAATTATGACGATTAATGCGGGAACAAAAATATTTTGCTAAAGTATAGTGATCATTATCATCATCGTTCAGCCGAAAGACTTCCTCTGCTGGACATAGGCCTGCCCCAAGCACCGCCACGTCGACCAGTTCTGTGCTTCCCGCATCCAGCGGATTCCTGCGGCCTTCACTAAAGTGTAGTGTGGTAGGTAAAAAATAAATCATTTTTTACAAATGATTGACTACGTGAAATGTGGTTATCATCAACATTACCCATAACTGAAATATTCTACCCATCGAAACTTCCTTCTCATAATATAAATACCTAATTCATTCAATAAATTCAAATCTTGTGCCAAATCGGACTGTCATCGTATGAATGAATACCGTAGTGATGCGTAACATTCTGGTATGCTTACACGTCAGTTCCTGGACGCAGCATGGTCGAGAACAATCCCCACACTGGTTTGTGGTCGCTTGTACAGACAGATTGAACAGAGTTGTATGCCAAACACTTGACTCCCGAAGTGACCGGCACCGAACTGATGCGACGCAGCCCTGCAACAACTTAGGTGTGAAAATCAGAGAGTGATGTATTAAAATGTTGGGAGGAAACTTAGACTTAAGTATGATAATGTTTTATTTTATGTACTGCTTTTTGAGATACCTGCCGCTCTATTGTTACACATTGAGTATTCGAAAGAGTGTTCCCCACACATGAGTGACAGCCTGACAGTGAGAGACGTCTGAAATTCTATTAATCATATTTACAGCCCTATAGTAAGGACGCTTGAAATTTAGACAACATTCAAATGACAGATGGTTCACTCCGCATTTTAGGTATGAAGCTACAAGTAGGTAGGTACGCGATGGGCTCGGCTTGTCGAATTCAGTGGGCGTCAGAAGATATACATTCGAGCGCCTGGGGGTTTTGACCTCTGATTTTTGTTACAATGAATGATTTTTTAAGATCGAGGTGGAATTTTGTTTTTTTGGAATTGCAATGTTTACCAATTAGTTTTTTGTACTTTTGATTTTTAGCATTGCAAATGCTTTTTCGGTCGCTTTAGTAGGGATCTAGTTGATATCAAAAGATGCGTTACTGAAAGGGCCACAATACTGGAAAAAAATAATTGTAAAATGTTTATGTATAAAAAAAATGTAAAACCAATTACCAAAAAGTTGTCTCCGAACGGGGTAAACATCTACCCTTAACTATAATCCTATCGAAATCACAATGGTATCATTTTGAAGCCCTTTAAATTCTCCAGGATTTTATTTTTTTACTTTTTCGATAAAAAAAAATCGATCTCTTTTCGTTTTTGAGAAGTTTAAAGTTAGTTTTTACTGACGAAGGTCAGTCAAAGTCAAAAAGTCATGTCATATTCTACAGCCTAATATGATATGTTGAATTGTTCCAAAAATCTTTTTATTTTTCAAATCAAGATCATACTTTTTTAATAGGTAAACATTTTTTTATAAATTATTAGCTATACATTCCATTTTGAATTTTTAAATTCACTGTAACAGAAATCCGAGGTTTTCATGTTATTAACGCTCCAGGCACTCCACTAAGAGTTAGGTACGCGATAGATAGAGAGGCAACTTCAAGGGACTATAACTGTAGGTAATTAGCGATGTTCGACCTGAATTGCACTTTATTGTATCGTAGCTTGAGTGAACCATCTGTACTAATCTGTGATATTACTCAATATAAGGCCATGTTTGTAGGTGTCTTGAGACCTTAAAACTTCACAGACAAACTGTGGATGTACCCTTCTGAGGAACACCTCAAGATGTGATGCATTTCTGAAAAGTTTTTATCCAATACATTATGTTAGACACATTTATCGATACAAACACAGACCGCCGAGTTCTGATTGGCTTTTCAATCCAGATATCATCTCTTGTAAAGTAATTTAGTTGGCTGTTGTTTTTTTCTGTGAATCCCAACAGCAAACTTTTTTTACTATTTTTTTTTAACTTTTTTTTACTTTTTTTTTACTATTTTATTACTTTGACATTTTTCAAACATGGCATTTTCTTTATTTGTAACTGCATTCAAAACTTTATTGATAAAATGACTTTAAACCTACCCAATAGATAAATTTGCACACCTAAATAGGTTATAATACAGTGAACCTACTATACTTTTTAACACCTTATAAACATGTATTATGCAAATAAATGATTTGATTTATTGATTGAAACAAGATCGAATTTGAAAATCTTCAAGGCTTTCCCTAAAGAGTTATCTAATGTAAAATCTGCCTTTTTGAAACTGGTTGTAGATCCGTACGGTAATCACTATACACTAAATAAATTGGAAAATGTAACAGAATTTGTATGAAATTTTCTGGTAAATAAGTTAAGCGGAACTTATCCATGGGTCAGAACATAGGTATGAGGATTATTATGAAAATTGACACGAACTTAAATAAGTCAATTGAACTACGAGAAAAACAAAAAATGAAAGTTTCCAGATTAGTGAGGTCACACAATAATATTTAAGACGAAAGCTCACCCGAAAATGCAGAGGACGAGTTAGAGGTCATTGACTTCGCTTTGTACAGTATTCTGTCGGTATAAGCTGGCGCTCTTTGTTTGCTTGACGTGTCGAATTGTTGACTGCCAGGATCGTACTGAAAATAGCAACCCTTTATTTACTGGTTCTATGTAGGTATTTAAAACAGCTTATTCCTATTGCATCCATAATGAAAACTATGTACAAATTAAAATAATAAAATAATAATAACACAACTATTCATAAGTACTTAAAATTGTTTTAATTAAACTAACTGAAACCTCGATTACTCTCGTTGGTGTATTCGGGCTTGTCTGCCCGTAACAGCTGTCAAGGATCTACGAATGATATCCGGGACCTGCCGCTTAACGAATGGATTGAATGTTCACCTATACAAGGGCCATAGCAAGTGTAGTTTAGTTTGTAACCTTGATAGATCGACCCGTTCGGCTGTTAGTTAGCCACGATATACTGACAATAAATGGGTTTAATTTATAACATAACTAGCTGCTGCCCGCTTACGCCTCAGTTACTCCTTATAACATCAGCTATCTACCAGTGTAAGTCCCGTCAAAATAGGTCCAGGCGTACTTACTTACTTACTACAAAACTACTACTAAAACTACTACTGGTACTTATATCAAAAAAGCAATTATCTCCTTCTGGAGATATAAGTATCGTATATAATTTCATATGCATTTAATAAAAAGCTGTAAGGTTGATATTACAAACAAACTCAATATTTATTTAGTTGTATTTATGTATGTATGTACCATCGAAGAAGTTCATATCTACACACCGTAAGGACTATTTCTGCTTGCAGCGCTCGGCCGCTATAGAACCGGGGCGGTAACAGATGTGGTCATCGTGTTCACGGGATTTTGTTTTCAAACTGCTTAGATATGAACTTCTTTGATAGTACAGATTATTACCTTATAAGTAGGAGGGAAGGTGATGGGGGCTTCTCTAAAGTCCCGGAAGGCGGCGCCATCTTCTAGAACGGCGGTTAGTTGATCCGCGTGCAATAAACCGTGCGGCAGGTGATGAGGTAACGGGAACTATGAATATAAGAAGACCAGGGTAGGTTAAATCTCTACATTTTGTTTTCCAAAATAGTGTCAAATATAAATTAACTGACGAAACTTCACAGACGTGATAGTAAATATAACTGATTATGTGGTCAGCGGCTGCTGTTAGTGCAGGTACAGTATTTTTATCTCACGAAGCGACGCGCGCTTGACTTGTGGTTATAAAAGTGTACAAACATGAATTAATGAATGTGTGTGTACGCGCAGGAGCTCTCGGTACCTTCCGAGGCAATGACAAAGTCGGACGTGTGTGTGCAAGTGAGAGTTATGTGCTGACGCTACTCGTCTTCACGCATACATACACAGCGAGTTAGTACACTTGGTTACCGCAAGTAAAGCGTGCGTCGCTTCGTGAGATAAAAATACTATACTTGAATTTTGAGTTTACTAGCGACCCGCTTCTGCTTCGCACGGTTTTTACGAGTTGACAAAACATCGAGATTTCTTAGGTAAACGTAACTTTAATATGAACGTATTATACACATAAACCTTAAATTCCGGAATAAATTCTCTAAACGATGGTGAAAACCTCATCAAAATCTGTTGCGTGGTTTAGAAGAACAACGCGGACATACAGACAAACGCGAAAAGCGCTTTGTTTTATAATATGTTTAGATGTTTTGATAAAACTCATAGACATCGATGCCCACCACGTTTGTGAAGTATGGCCAGTTATTATATTTTGACCTTGTATATTATGTAATTATGGTTTCTTCCTTTCTCTTCTATTGATGCTTTACTTCGTTACATAATTACTACGTTTGCACTCGACACTATTGACGCAAATCTCAAGTATCAATACTGCCAATGTCTCTGTGACGTCAGATCTTTGGAATTAGAAAAATAGCAGTGTATGCGATTGAGTTTATTTTTAGATCTTTAGTTTGTTACAACGGTAATAGATACGTGAATCAACTAAATGTAATTTATTATAGCAGTGGATTCGTGCAAATGATAAAGTAAGCGGCTGGAGTCTCTGAAGTTTCTACATTGTTCTATGTTCTATGTTCTATGTTAGGGGGTTTGGTTTCCGCACTTAGTCCGTCAGGTGGACCATTGTGCGTGGGCCATAGCGGCCGCGTTTCTACATTGTTCTAAGATGTTTAATTTCAACATGAAGGATGTAACCAATATTTTGTAACAATATTTTAATTTAATAGTGTCCATTTTTTGCCCCTTCTTCTCCATAGGAACCTACTACGCTTTGGAATAGCTTCATCTTTTTGACTGACCGACCTCTTGACAATTCAAAAGTGGCTGTAATTGGTTTATTTGAAATTAATGCTTTGAGTTTGAAGTCTCTAATAAACTTATTACATCTAACCCGATCCCCAAACCATCTACTAGTTACTTACAGTAATTTTAATAATTAAAAGGAACACGTACTTGTGTTTGCTCAATCCACCGCAACACAGCAGCTCTGGGCTCACCCAATCTGAAGTTTAGATCACCGCACCAGAACACATAGTCGAAATTGTTGGTGACGTCTGAAATGAAAAAAGCATTCGATAATTTAAGATCTACGGCCAATGAATTTGTGGTCGCAAGCGCGACTGCCAAGCGCGGGCTTCTAGGTCCGATCGCGGTGTCGATTATTGGATTTTACCAAAAGTTCTCAATGGCAGCCTAGTCTAGAATTGTGCCTGGTTTATACGCTAGCTAAACTTATACTATAGCTAACTAAATGTGACTGTAGGTACTTGTTTACTACTATGGAGAATACAGGCTTCTTTTTGTAATATTAATTGTTAAGAACCAGTAGGCATGAGGCCAAACAATTTAAAACATTAAAAATGTCTAAGAGGCCAGAAGTTTTAACGTGAGCCCCAAAAACTGTTGTATCTTTATACGCAAAATACGCGTTGTGACCTGGAGTTGTGAACAACAGCCTGTATTATCTATCTTGATCCATTTTAAAGAGATTAAACTCCTACATTATCTTATCTATCTGTTAACCCGTCTTTTTAGGACGGAATAGCTGCCACCTTTTTTAGCTTTGTAATTTAGTCTATAAATTATCCTTGTGTCAGAATGTTTAAAATAAGTAAACTCAATATGACGCGGCACACACCTACATAATTATCAACAAAGATATCAGAAAGGAAATTGATAGCATATCAGTAGAAATAATATTTACTTACGTTTCGCGGAAGGAAAGTGATTGATTTAATTACACTCTGTGTTGTTATTTATTCTGTAATTCAATACTTTGGCCTAGAGTAGACTCCTAAAGATAACTATCAGGATATAAAAGAAAATAGCCTGAGTAAAATTCAGGGATTCAACCATGGAGCAATAAGTGCATAAAGATTTAATTCGCGATACTATGTAGTAAATAGTATAGAAGGCCTGAAAGAGTGGGGTTTATCATGTCGTACAACAACTGCTGTTGGACGATTGTCAGTGTCCACCAAGCAACATATTTCAAACTAGCTTCCGCCAGCGGCTTCGGCTGCTTGATATCTTTATAAATTATAGCATATGTTACTCAGTGTAAATATAGCATACTATTTGTGAAAGAATTTTTAAAATCGGTCCAGTAGTTTTTGAGTTTATTAATTACAAACAAAAATACAAATCTTTTCTCTTTATAATATTAGTGTAGATTAGCTGTGACCGCGATGTACGCATATTTATGAAGATTGCATCATTCGCTATTCCACTCCATTCCTCTTACTACTCCGTGGTTTCAAGCTGTATTTGGAAATGTGCCAGAATGACAACATATTATCTGCATCTAGACTTAAGTTCATGCATGAAAATAGACTGCCTATTGGTGCATAATTTTTGAATTCATAAAAAATCAATAACATACCTTTACTTTTATGCCTGCAAGGCAAATTCTTTGGCAAATCGATAGACCTAATTATCCTCTTGATATCTGACACTCGTTCTTTGACCTTCTCCTGATGCGCGGTCAAATGGGCTGTTACGAACAAGAACGTAGATCCAAATAATGCAAATGATATAGCGACGGCGCCTTTAGTACGGAAGGCTGTACCAGGTCTTACTGATAAACTCGCGTCTTCAGGGAGAGAACAGAACCAAATGAGATCTCTTCTTATAAATATCATTAAATGGATTGTTCCTGAAAAAGGAGGAAAGAATTTTAAAATAAATATTTGATTATAGCAAGATAAAAAGTCAAGGAATCAGGATGAAATACTTCTAGAAAATAAAATTATGGTTAAATCAGAAGAAAAATAAATATCATTACCTAGATGATATTTATTTTTCTATGGGAACCAAACAGCAAATACAAACATTCTTCTGCTCAATTTGTCATACAATTAATTAGCATAATCATTTTCAATTTCCCTTTTATATTTTTTAATGAACAATACATACACAATACTTTGTTGCTATTCCTTTTCATTCATACAAAGTCATGTAAATAACATAATAGTTATTTATTATGTTTGCAACCATGCCTAATTGCTTCTTCATGGAAAAATACTCCTATAATTTACTATTTTCGAATGGGTTTACAAATTATTACTAACCTAAATAATAAGAATGCAACAACAGATGCGATGGTCCCAATACTTCTTGGATAGTAATCTCCCATTCGGTACGCTCCGAGTAAGACTCTTGTGTCCCGATAGCAAATATATCTGGTACATGTGTCACTTGATTTGGGAATATGAAATCCGCCAGTTCCCTATGGAATTACATAAAATAATTGGTAGAAATAGAATAAAATTAAAATTTAATTTTTGTATAAACATAAATAACATTACTTTGGTGGTGGTTGTCCATTCATGTTCCATGATCCTACAAATATTTTTACTTCTCTATCTGGGAAGACATGTTCTAATTCTGCAGCTCCTAGAAGGGAATGAGATGCTAGACGTCCGTAAAGATAGTTCCTGAAATAAAATATTTAATTTAATTTTAACAATAACTTTTTAGGAAATATTAGTTGCTATTAAATATGAATGTGAAGCTGAAGTAGTTATACCCATTAAGCATAATTGAGATTTTAAATAATACATATTTATTTTTCTCTACAACAAAATATAAATGTATATCTAATAAAAGTACAACATTACAAACATAGATGACAGATAACCTTTCTCGAGCCTCCTGAGTGGGTATGAGACGCAGCACCTGTGCTGCAAGCAGCGAGTTACGAGCTAAGCTGTCAGTGCTCCCAGCACGCGAAGAAGACCGTGCGATAGATGACTTGGTCCTAGTGTACAACAATACAACAGAAAAGTTTCCAGCACCATTATGAAGAAATACAGGATAATACATAACCTTTTTGTTAAGAACAAAATAATACCTTACCTTCTTTTCCGATCCAAAGAGCTACTCCGGTCACTTTCAGGTGATGACGCGCGGTACAAAGGCTTAGACTCATTTGATATCAAATGATCAGCTGATAATCTCTTAACAAATAATTTACTCTTTGGTTTGATCCCTTCAAATGATCCTGAATGTTCAAAACATTTCTTGATATCTTCACTTTTAGGAAACTTGACTGAAGCTTTGGGTAGTTCTTCTGATTTAGTTTGAGAACAGATTGTTTGGTCACTTATGCTGTTGGAATTGTTTTCTGGACTACCAGTCACAGATTGTGAGTCATCTTTAAAATTCTGGTTATCCACCAAGCTTTTAGGACGAGACCGCCTGAAGAAAGTTCTACAACACTTCTGATGACTGTCGTCTTCATGGTGGGTATTGGTGGCCGTATGACTAACGTTGTTACAAAGAGGTTCTACTGAGGAGTTTCGTTGGTTCGAGGCTTCTATGCTATGGTCCGCACTATAAGCACTTGCAGCTAAGAAGGGATCAGCGGGAGAGATCGGTCGAGATGAAGACTGTGCAAATTCGTCGTTGGAGTCTGTATCGACTACGCATCCAACTTTTGGGGATTTTTTAACAAATAGACGTTTCCGCAGTGACAATTTTTGTTTCGTTTTTGTAGGTGAAGTTGTCATGTTTGGTTTTAAACCAACAAAACGATTAATTTAAGTTACTAATTACATTTTTACTAAATAAAGACAACATAACCTATTACCTACGTTTCTAAAGTGACATTTTGCGCTCAGGAAACTGTCAAAATTTTATAGATACGTTCAAAACAACTTCATTATTAGATTGAATACACATTTTGTAAAGACAACACCAATATTCTTGTTATATTTAATAAAACAACAACAGATATTATTATTATAATTCATACTATTTATGCTTCACAGTTGTCATGGCAACAGTTACAAGTATATAATTACTTACTGATAAATGTTGTTATTTTGCCCTCTATGAATAGTCCAGTAGAGCACAAATTGTTTTGCACTTAGAATTTGATAAAAAATACTTGCACTATTTTATGCATGAATGAACGCATCGAATCAGTCGACGCGACGTTGTAGAAGAATGGGGAACATACCTAATTGAAAGAATGAAAGGCTAGTATTAAACACATTACACACATTATCGGGGTAGGTAGATAAACTGTAATTCAATGAAAGACAGGTTGGCAAGTATGGAACAGAAGTTATGTAATGTTTATGACAAATAAGCTTAGAAGTAACATTACTAGGCTTATTTTAATATTTGCTACACCGCCTGTGCCCGGTACGAGCAAGTTCTGTCCAATGTACTCAGGTGTTGGAGATAAATTGCCACCGGTAATCGATTGTATGCCGTTACCTGTAAAATAAATTATGAACATTAACCAAAACTTTAACTAGGTACTTATATCTTCGTGAATTTTTAGTTCAATCATCTAAATACTTATCTAAATCTAGTGCTCGCAAGTGCTAGGTACTGCTGAGCATGAGGTTCTGGGTTCGATGGTCGGACACACTGTTATTCGGTTATTCCATCAGGAATTTCTCAGTAGCAGCCCGGAGTCTGGACATATGCCCGGTGGATGACAATAGGCAAGAGAAAGGCGGGTGTACTGTAGTTATGTGTCCTACACCTCTGCCTGATCCTTCGGGGATTACAGGCGTGATGTTATGGTATGTTATAAGTAGGTAGATGGACTTTTTTATCAGAAACTGGGACAGATACCTACCGATATTACAAAGGTCACTTGTACAAGCTCTGTAAAACGTCCTGAAGGTAGAATCCGTTATTTCATGGTTCAGAAAATCAGGTTGGCTTTCACAACCACGAGTAAAACTAGCCACCTGGCCAACCGGGTCCTGAAAAAAGTTATAGTGCAAGTTTTAATCAAGAGATACAAGTTTTCAAGAAGAAGCTTAGAATGGGCATCATTCTCTGGGTCCATCTTAGCCTACCTATGTTGTAGTCGTGTTTCTTGGCACCATTGCTTTGTACAATCATTACATAGGTACGGTCAACCACACATTATCAGCGTTAACAATTTGGCATTGACAGCACCTTTATGTCGTAGCAGTAAGGGCCGTTTTCGTAGTTCAATTGTTACTACTGATGTTCGACTGTGCATAACACACCTACGTCAGGCTTTTTCAAGTAGGTATGTGATCATTCAAGGAGTAGGTACTAGGCTGGTGCCTAGACCCACGGTGCCTTGCACTTTTGAGTCTGATAAAATATGCTTCAGGTTGAAGCAACGTCGTCACTTGAGCAAAGTGAAGTCGCACGCCTCGACCCGAGACTGCCTCTATTAGTTGTCAAATCGAAGATACCTACAAAGAAATCGTAGTGAGGCGATTTGAATCAATTACCTCGGGCTTTCTGGAAAAATCGTAACTCACCTATTGTCGCTTCATATTATTGTGAGTACCTGACCTTTATTCAAATGGGATCTATTGATCTACACTATCATCATTTATACATACATACTTCAATAGCTAACACAATTTTATTGTTTGCTATACCTAATAATTTGGGAGACACTTACCAAGAATTCTTGTCTCAAGATGGTACAATAGGTGTGTGGGCAGTCCACAGTACGAGTATCATTGGTTATTGTGAGACAATCCCTGTCGGAGTCCACTGATGAAAATCCACAAGTGTAGCATCGTAATCCATCGCCTAAAAATAACCACATTTCATCATCAATGTTAAGCTCTACACCAGTTGTGGTGGTCGGAGATGTTCATTAGGACTAGCCTTTGACGTGTTCACTTGCAAGAGCGGCGATATTAGAAAATATTGTCACCGTCAACGACAAAATAAATGCACTTCTTCTTAGCTGTGATAGCCTAGTGGTGTGACCGTCGGACTGCCAAGTCATAGGTCTCGAGTTCGATCCCAAGGCACGCACCTCTGACTTTTCGGATTCATGTGCGTATTGTATAATTATCACTTGCTTCAAAAACGGTGAAGGAAAACATCGTGAGGAAACCAGCATGCTTGAGACATATTTCTTGACGGCATGTGAAGCCAAGTCAGAGGCCCATGGGCGGCTTAAAAACTCTGACACCAGGTTAGTCACTAACCACACGAAAAGAAGAAGAAGATCAAATTTACCTAACAGACAACTTGTAGATAGGTTAGGTCCCTCATTAAGACAGAACAGATGCATTTAAGTTCTGGTTGTAAGAAGATCAGCATAGCTACTTATTCACAAACATTCGATACGCTTCCGTGCCAAATCGAACATCAATCCATGTTATCGAAGGAGTCTTCTAAACGCTGTTCATAAATCTGAAAGCCGTAGATAGTTATTTACAGTTTAAACCTTATAGACGACCCCTTTTCTTCCGACAGCTATTTGCAGTTGGAGACTAGGCAAATCAGATAGGTAGGACCGAAAATGTGTCATTTTCGATTCGGAAGCCTGTCGAATGGTTGTGAATAGCTAGATATACAGTTTTACTTACAGTTGTTATACCTACATTGGTATTTCAAGCCATTCAATAAAGTAACTGATAGAAACTCACCAACAGCTTTTCCAATAACACAAGCAAGCACAAACAACACTATTTTGAAATCCATTTTGCGCAAACAAACATTCCTTTGTGACTGACTCAGGCGCATGTCGGTAATTTTTCGATATCACTCATTATCAGAATAATGAACACTTTAAATTGCGTATCTTATCAGTTCCAATTCGTCTTTAATTCGAATCAAATCACAGATCTAGGATATTTTTTGTTTGATATAAATTGATAACATAGGTAGGTACCTAATCGATCGATTTATCGATTTTCACAGGATATCAGGAGGTACCAAAGGTTAAGTACTTATGGTACCTCCTATATTATTTATAGAAATTATGAACTTGGCAATTTCTTTCCAGATAAATAATGGTTTTTATTGTTTATCCCTCTTGCAAGGCCATCAGGCATGATCACAGCCTCACAGAGAACATCTAGAAAGTTTATTAGGTAGGTATTCTATACTTACCTAGCTACCTACAGGAAAAGTAAAAGTTAGGATTAGAGGTCTTCTTTTCACCAAACATAAGTAAGGCAAAATAAGTGTCATAAAAGCGTATTTATCTTCAAACTACCTACCAACTGCCTATCACACTGCAATTGACATGTAAATCATTTATGTTAACCTATCAGGAACCCAGTTATGCACCGCAGATGGAAGGCCACTGGCCGGTGTTTATCTTAATTGCTATTTCACCTGCCGTACCTACATCAGGCAAGTCGCCGAGAGATCCAGCCGTCGAGGTAATCGATTCCCTTGTAATTACCGGTTTCACAGCCGATAGCGGAGCATTAATGTAGGGTGCGACAGACTGCTTGGCTGCCTCGGAAATGTTGCATAGACTAGACTTGGATTAGTTTGTAGTTGGATTAGTTGTTTAGGATATAATTTTGATTTCTAAAGGAATTGAGGATTTGTAAATTGAAAAGGGTATGCTGAGATGGTTTGGTCATGTTGAGAGGATGAATGAAAGGCGACTAACAAAATGTATTTACAAGGCAGATGTGACTAGAAACGCCGGGAGGGGACGCCCTAGGAGGACATATACCTTATTGGTGATGTTAGATGCTTAGTACTCGCTACTGGCGTGCGTGTATGACCAGATGTATGAACGTAAATGAGGCAAAAGGAGTATGTAAGGATCGTAGCAGGTGGCGTTCTGTAGTTTCTGCCTACCCCCTGGGAAGAAGGCGTGAGTTTATGTATGTATATATGTATAATTGTAATTTGTTTATTTGAAAGGAAAAATAATTGGGAAAAATGATTTATTATGTATGTGAGAGATTAACACAGCGTGAAGATGCTCTACATTTATTTTAATAGGTTCACCAACAATTGATTACACTGATACAAACATGTTTTTTTTTTTTAAGGAAAATAAATAACAGTGCATCAATTACATAGGGGTAAACACCACATGCATAACTAACTTATGTAATACCTATTATGCGCTAATATTGAAAAATTGATAACATCGGTAAAAAGTTACCTTCTAATTCCTGTTTTAAGTGATTCTGAAAAGTTTTTCTCTATTTTGCAATCTTCTAGGCCTTATTATTTCGTTCATATTTTGGTAGGTAACCTACGTATCATAATAATAAACAGCAAATCTTTATTAAAAGTTAATTAATCCAAGTAGAAATTGAGTAACATGAAATATTATTGAAGTTTACAATCGAGCATTTAAATTTCGCTTTGATTGCTTTCTCTTGTCTGTCGACGATATACCAAAATCTCGACCCCAAGTAGGAGAAAAGCCAGGATCATTCCATACAGCAGCATAAGACACACTGGGTAGAAATCCACCATAGTGACTGAGTCGAAGCTCCCTCCCATTACGGAGCATACCGGTTTCTTAGCGTAAATTAATCGGTTTTCCCTGTCAGTCAAACCGTGCTCTTGAATCCTGATATACCTGTAAGAAAAAGGGTTACCTGGTGTGTAGGTCTTCATTTCTCGAGATGGTTACCACCCCTGGGAAGTTATTTGCATAAATCTTGGACAAATATTGATAAAGCTATCTTACGTTTGGATGTGTGGTGTCATTCAATGTTTTTATTCGTGACTATGTGAAAGTTAGGTTCTTACTTACCTATCAACCATTATTGGTTGAACTAATACGTCAATGATATAAATATGTAAATAATCAAAGTAATGCGTAATTGAATTGTAGGTACCTACCTATCAATAATGATGACAATAGGCTCGCCCCCTACTACGTGGGACATTCATCTGTGGAGGGACTTAAACATAACTGGCGACATGTGGGTAGGTAGGTATACTAAGCTAATAGGTACGCCTAACCCTTCTGGGAAAACAGGCGAGATGATGTTATGTATAAAAACTAACCTAAAAAGTAAAGATCTAGATTTTCGATTTTTGGAACTGGCCTAAAATCCGTTTGATCCGTTTCCTCTTTGATTACCTACCCGACTTTAAACATTTCGCCGAACGGAGAGTTCTTCCGACTACACAGCCAAGGCTTGCTGTTTGGAATGTAATCGATTTCTTGGAGGCCACATTTTTCATGTTCGTGAAAGAACGCTGAAACGATTCTGTATCCAGTGCCTGTGTTCATATTGAAGGCAAACGGTCTCTGTGAAGGAAAATTGCATTTTGTAATGAATTATGGAATAAGTAGGTACAGAAAATATATTGAATGTTACCAACCTTTTGCATGGCTTTGACTCCTTCTTCAAGGCTCATGTAGTTTGGTTTACCTTTTGGTGCTACTTTTGTTTCGAAGATTGCTTTCTTGATTGGATCTTTAGAAGTATAAGCAGCCTGTAAAACGATAAATAATATTTTAAATAAAATATTGTTAAGAAAAAAGAATGGCCGTAAAGAGTGAATGTTTAAAAAAAGAATTACTGAAAAATAATATCTGTTGTATGTCACATCTTCGACCCCAAGTTCTAGTTTCGAATTCAGCAAATCGGAAAGTGTTCGGATTTGATTGGAGGTCGACTGCAATAATGCAACGATATAAGCTGAGTACGACGTGTATAGAAAAAGGAAAGCCAAAAACACGATAAACATTACGAGGCGTCCAAGAGTCCCTGAAAAAGTTAACATCGTCATTAAAAACCTTTAGAAATTATGAATTTTAATTTCAAGAACAATAAAATTAGTGTTGTAAAGTTGTAAACCAACCTTTTAACTCATTCGAGCTTCCTTGTTGAGATATAGCACTGAGGACAAAAATTGTTATATCGCTCCAAGTAGGCTCCAAGCATGTTTGGTCCATCTTTTGCTAAAACAATGATGAATCCATGATGAAACAAATATTTTTCATCAAATTACTTTACGTCATTGCCCTTACCTTGTTATATTTTTCATATTTCTTATTGTCCCATTTCGTGTTAATATACAGAATAGCCGTCAGTATAAGAACAAACGCGCCAGCACATATCCACACACTAGTTGTGAACGGTAAGATAAACAAATTGTTCTGATACGATAGAGGAGGCTGCCTAAATACAAACTTTGCTGTAATTGGTGTTGGGATGGTTAAATATTCTAAAATGGGCATTCGTTCTATTGATATGTACGTCACGATTCCTGGTGAACACAAAAAAATGGTTATTACAATGAAATTCAATATTATTGAAAGCATACGACAGAGCAGCATCAGCTATAGTGAAAGATGATAACTATAGCTAAGAAAGTAGTGAATACTGAGATGACAGTTGATTGAGATAGGGATGAAAAAGAAGTACCTACGTACGTAGGTCCTGCGACTAAGGGCTCCAAATAAATTGAGATAAGGGACAGAAAGGGGGAAGGTCCTTAAATATAATTTCTTACCACACAAGTCCACTTTCCCATTTTTTATATCTCCAATCATCCCATTCCAGGTGCCATTGGTTTGGTAGCCCCAAGTTTCAGCGAAGTGTATTACCCTGGATGCATTAAGGAAGTCAAACAGAGGATCGATGCAACGAAAAGAGCTCTTCGCAATCGTATCTACAAAGATGTTGCTGGAAACATAAAAATGGAAATGTATAATCATACTTGTGTTATGTCATGTTACATACAAGTAATACAAAGGTTACATTTATTAAATACCTGAGTCCAAGTAAATCAGTTTTGGTTCTGTTATTTTCAATAACAGTGGACGTAGTCAAAGGTTCTCCTTTGAAATCTTTTCGTCTCATCACATTTGAGTGAATTCTATCTTCTGATTTATTCAGGCCATAATCGGCCGACCAAATCCCGTAGTATTCCGTATTCCATTCATTTTTTGCCCTTAATTTGTATACTGTAAGAAATTTGCCGCCAGGTATAAAGAACAATATTGTACTATGAAATATAAATCACAAATTAATGGTTTACTCACTAGTATGTAATAAGATATCATCATTTTCTTTTTCTTGGGCTATTATAACCTCAGAATCAACGGAAATTCTCAGTTCCTCAAATTCTGGTGGAACGATACCATTGTCTTGTATTGGATTACTAAGAACTAGCCATCTGTAGGACTTGTTAAACATTTTGTTTACGCCAGCCTTGACAAAAGATACGTTTCTAAAATTATTAAACAAAGTAATGTTACTTCAATTCTCGGAAGTTTATAGGAATATATACCTGTTTGAGGAAAACCTCAGCATCTTCACAATGTTTGTCTAATATGAATAACAGATGGTTATTTGGATAAGGCTGTTGAATTGTTTCGTTTTCCCGCAAATAACTAACACCAATTGGTCTTTCTAGATTTACCAACATTTTTGCCAGTTTTATTTCTACTGCCGCTGTAAATATAAAGGTTTTTTTTTTATAGTTAAATATATTGTTTCGTTTATGCAAAACTTTTTAAATTTTATCATACTTACAAGAATCCCAGCATACTTTAGCTGCAACCGCAGTTGGTTTGTCATACGATTTGCTGACGTCGACAATCATTTGCAGCTTATTATTTGGGTTAGATATTGAAACACAACATCTTAAACACAGTACTATATTAATGAAGAACATCAAAATCTTCATATTGAAGACAGTAGTATCCATTGAAGCGAAGACTAAGTCTATGAATCAGTATGCAACTATAATTTACGTGCCTATTCCTTCTATGCAGTAATTGTTAATGTCCCTCGTTAATTGGGTATAATACACAGGTAGCTAGTTAATCATAAGGGCTGTCCTACCATTAAAACGTTTACAAGAACTTATTATTTATGATTCAGTGTTAACTGTATGTTTAGTTTTAATTCAACTAACAATCATTCTTCATTAAGTGCGTTTAGGTCTATGGAAATACGACAAACTATATTGGATATAATTAAGTTTTCAAATGCATAATTTTTTACTGATAATTTTCAGGTTTCAAGCAGCTTATCTTGTGCAATATTTTTTCTCTTTTGTACACTAGTATTTCTAAAGCAAGAAAGAACAAGGCGACAATAGCCCCATACGTTAGTATTAGTACAGCAGGATAACAGTCCACCATGCTGACCGACACGAAGTTTGACCCTCCACCTGAGCATTTCGGCCGTTTCTCGTACATCAGAAAATTTTCCCGATGTTGAAGTCCATGTTCTTGAATACGTTTGGTCCTAAAACATTGTAGTATTTAGTAAAGGAATTAAGGAAGAAATAATGAGTATATATTGGTTACGAAATTCATTGATAAAAACCTATGTATGTATATTACCCAATTTTAAACATCTCCCGGAATGGAGTGTCCTTTCTAACAGCTAACCATGGATCTATTACTTGCAGATACTGTATCTCTCTAAGCCCACACTTTTGTCCTTCATTAAAATATTTCCCAACGAACTTATATCCGACCCCAGTTTCCATATGGAATGCAAATAGACCCTGGGAACGAAAAACACATAATTCAGATAGCGTAAAGGTTGCTGGTGATTGCTACAATTAATTTTGGGTAAAAACCTTCCGCATTTGTATAACTCCTTCATCCATAGTCATAAAACGAGGAGTTGTGCCTGGTGGAGCGACTTTCTTCTCATATATTGCTTTTCGCACTGGTTCAGTTGCAGTCTGAAATTATTAAAGTACTTAAACACTTAAAACTAAGTGCCGATAAAGCGGACGATTAAGACAATGAGAAAGCTGCACAAATTACCGAGAAATAGTATCGGTTGAAAACAGTATCATGAACGCCGAACTTGATCCTAGAATGCAATAAGTCCTCCAGTGTCTTGATGTGTGATGAACTGGATTGGAGGAGAGCAACGATGTTGGCTGAGTAGGAGGTGTAGAGGAACATCAGTGCTAGGAACAGGACCAGCATTACCACTCGACCCAAAGAACCTGGAAACAGAAAAAAATAATAATATTAAGAAATATGATCTCACTTCTTAAGGCAATGTGAGTTTTTTTTTTTTAGAGCAATCAAGCTTTTTGGATAGGTTTTTACAAAATATTCATGAATTTCAAACCATTGTAGATTTTATCAAAATTTTAAAGCAGTATGAAATTACTTTTATTATTACTTTACTTTACCTTTCAGCTCAGAAGGACTTCCTTGTTGACACGCAGCTCCAAATATTAAAACGATAACATCAACCAAATTGGCTCTTAGAACTCCGGAGTCTTTTTCCCTCTGAAAAACATTTCAACACAAAATATTTTAAGTATTTTTATTTTAAGTATTTTACTTCGACGGCCTCGAGACTGATGATATACTAGCAACATCAAGGGCGCGTATAATCTTTGAAATGTAAAAAATAATTGAAGTCCTTTTTAAAACATTGCAAGTGAAAATACTTTTTCGTCTTTTCACTAATAACGCAATTATGTCATGCTCTGTTGAACATAGGCGATTTTTTAAACAATCACTAATAGCAGGCCAATTCGTGGTACTGGCCTATTGTCAGTCACTGTCAGACTATATTCCAGCACGCGTAGCATGACCACCAAAGAAACGGGTTTTGTCGACGGAAGACGGAAGACAATCACAATCTGTCATTTTGTCTATTCTTTGGTCGACAAACCCTGTTTCTATGATGGTCAGGCTACGCGTGCAGGGGTGGAAGAACTGCATTTTCAAGGCACTTACCCTTTCAATCATATGACTCGTTTTCTTCCACTCCCATTTCGTAACCATTAACAGCACCAGGTATATTATAAATATCAATGCTATGGTGCTGTACCAGACTGTAGTATTAAATGGTAGTAAGAACAAATTGTTCTCATACGACAGTTTTGGTTGTTGAAACACGAATTTTGAACGTGTTGGCGTTGGACTTGATATGTAATCTACGATAGATACACGCTCAAATGTGAAGAACATTGGTGATCCTGCGGATCATACAAAACGGAAAAATTAGTATCAGTCCGTGAATGGTCTTGATGAGTTTCAATAAGTTTTGGCAGACAGATAGGTCTTCTACTTCTTTCCGTTAGTGGTTGGTTAGTGACTAACCTGGTGTCAGAGTGTTTATGCCGCCCATGGGCCTCTGACTTGGCTTCACATACCATCGAGAAAATACCTCACGATTTTTTCCTTCACCGTTTTTGAAGCAACTGATAATTATACAATACGCACAAGAATTAGAAAAGTTAAAGGTGCGTGCCTTGGGTTCGAACGCGAGATCTACGACTAGGTGGTCCGACGGTCACACCACTAGGCTATCACTGCTAAAACAGGTGATGGGCAAGAAAAGACAACCAGGTTTTTTCCTTCTTCTTCTTTTTATATCGTCAGTGAATGACTTTTTTTCTAGACTCAAACATTCCTTGTCACCTATTGTGTAAAATGAGTTTTATACTGAATCGACTAGTTCTTGCTCTAAATAGAAGGTCATTCATAATTCGAACGTCCGCAAATACCCACTGCCAAAAAACTTCGCTCGGAGACCGTTACAGTGATTAGCTAATCAATCAATTGCGTACATTGCAAAGTTAATTGGTGACTGGCATGATGTTATTACTGCTCAGTATTGTGATGTGGTCCATCTTCTCATTATGTCACCAACGGGAAATGACTTGCCCGTTATTTTCATCATCAAACCGAAAATAGAAGACTTAGCCGGATTTACATGATCCCAGTCTTTAGTATCAGTAATGTGGCTGTTTAGTTTGTCTTTTCTTTGACGAACCGTTGTAGCAAATATTTTATTTTTATGTGCATTTTAATGATACTCAGTCATGAACTTAAATTTATATAACCTACCTCCAACTTCAACTTCACCCCTAACTAGGTAGCCAGTCATTCCATTCCAAGTGCCATTGACACGGTAACCCCAAGTGTCAGCAAAAATATATTTCCTTTTAGCATTAAGGAAATCCAGCAAATGGTTGGTCGTGGGGAAACTCACCTTCGTAATCGTATCAATGTGATCGTCTCTGCAAGAGTTGAGCAACTGTAGTTAGTACAAAGTGTTATTAAAAAATATATCGCGACCAGTTTCGCTGGCTACTGAACTTGTACTTTTTTTCCTTGTCTTAGAATTTTGTAACAAAATTCCCAGACTTGTTTATGTAACTTTATTAAAAAGGAAAAATATAATATGTACCTCCATATTTTGATGTGTACTGTTAAGATTGGCACTGTGCTACTTCACAATCTTAGAAGAAGTCAAACTGATTGTTCTACAAACCGCTAACTTTTTTATTCATATCGTGTGATCTAAGATTACTTTTTATAAAGACATATGTGTCATAAGTAACGGTGTAACACTTACAGGCCATCAGATAAATGATCGACGCTCTTGTTATTTGTAAGTACGTAACAGATACTTATTTCGTATCCATCTATATTGAGACGCCTCAAAGATGTCGGCTCAAGAAACCTTGGAGATTTCTGGAATCTGTTTTTTGTATCCCAAGTCCCGTAGTATTCAGTGTTCCAAGTGTTGTTCGGACTTATTTTGTAAACTGAAACAAATCGGTAAAGTTTGTGAATAATGTGAAACAAAACTATGTTAATGAACCAGGCAAAGATGATAGTGTTGCTGAAGTTCCGATACATCTGTAGAATATCAATTTATAGAAAAGCAGCATTGAGAGCCTTCATTCTTGATCTTTTGATCATAACCGCCTTGAAACCAAATTACAGAGTTATAATGACAAAGGAAGAAGTAGAAAAAATATTATAAAAGTAACGTTTTAAGTGTACATATAGTTATCCAGACCGTATTTCAGCCATGGCGGCCAATCTCGACGGATACTAGCCTTCGGCGCGGTATCTGTGGTGCGGGACATATTAAAGTGCACAACGAGTCCCTCACTTTCATAGTCCGATGGGACGGCAATCCGATACAACAGGAGAGAGAAGAGGTGCAGAATTAACGGCTTTACGTGGTTTCTGAGGCACAGAGGTATCACACCGCTAACTTTCAAACTCCAGGTTGTTATTAAAAAACTCCTAATCCTGGAAAAACCCAATAACACTGCCTGACCCGAGAATCGAACCCAGGACCCCACGCTCAGCAGTCACGCTTGCGACCACGAGATCAACGGGTCAGTCAAGTGTACCCATAGCGGTACCCTAACTACTTACTATAATAACTCTTAATGAAGAAACTTACTGAAGTGCATTTCGTAGTTATCGTCGATGCCCCGTAGCACCAAAACTTCGGAGTCAAGTAGCACGTCTATGTTAGCAACAGCCTCCGGTACAATGTCCTCGTTGTTATTGCCAGAATCTCCGAAGAGTATCCATCGAAACGGTGCTCGGAAGAAGTTTCTTAATCTGTTCTATTTTATATATACAAAAATACTATTAAAAGAAATGGAAAACAATAATAAGGAAATTGTGGTTTTATAAGCGACCAAAATTTCGAAAAGGGCAGATCAGTAGGAAAATTTAAGCAAGAGAAATGCTGTTAAAAGTAATATAAAACATTATAAATGAAGTTAATCAACAAACCTTTCGGCTTGTCACAAGAAATTGAACATTGTCGACTGTTGGGCAATCAAATTGAGGCTCAGCATCTTTCCACTTTATTTTCTAGATCTGTGTTCAACTCTAAATAAATGAAAGGAAACCAACCTTTTTAAAGTACATATCAATATCAGGGCAGTCTAAATCAGCCAGGAACACGACATGTTGCTCACCGTCATCAAATTGAGCGTTTTCACCGTTGATGACGTCTCCGGCGCTGAACTGAATATATTCTCGTGTAAGAAGAGAGTGTAGTTGAATTATTTTTGCTGGAACATTGAATAAATAATTGTTTAAGAGCACAAAAGTCCTGTTTTAATATTACATATTTCCGCCCACTGGGATTTTGTTCACTACCATCATAAATTTAAGTATTCTTGGAACACCATCTTTAGCCTTTTCATATCTCATTTTCCCTGTTACGGTTATAAAAAAGTAATACAATTAGGGCATGCGTTTCTTGACTGTACTGGGTTTATTTATAAAGTTACTTAAAGTTAAGTAATGATTAGTGACTGTTTAACAATACATTTTTGACGTTTGAACGTCACTTAACTTTAAGCAACGTTTATAAATAAACCCCTACGTCTATAACTATGGAACGGATAAAGCCATTTTTTTCTGTCACCGGTTTTTATGCGTAGGTATTTCAATGATCAATTCACGCTGGCATATCTTTCATTAGGATTTCTACTCCGTCTTAACTTACTATCTGATCTACAACGGGCATGCTATTTCCTACAGAGAGGAAAGTGTATTGTGATTTCCTAATAGCTTTAATGCCTGCACTATGTATATATTCTGAAAATGACTTGCTGACATGATATAACATATATGGTAGGAAAGTCCCGGGTCGACGGCGCGTTGTGTTCCACGCGCGCCTCAAAGAGATGTCAGCAGAATTACTGGCGTGGTCCGCTAGAACCCATGCCTGCCGGGGTCGCGAAAAAGTCCAAAAAGGATACCGTGGCCCTGGCAACGTACAGGCAACTGGGACACGGGTGGGTTTTAGTCAGCAAGAATCTGACATGCCATCCTGCACCGCCCAAAGCGCGAGAAGTTATTTGATAATTTCCTACCCAAAAAAAGGTGGTAGGAAAGTAACTTACTCGGTGTCCAACAAAGTTTAGCTATCACCGAAGATGGTCTACCAGCAGATTGAATGACGTCAACAATCATGGCTGTATGCTTATCTTCTCCATAACTTAAAGAAAATAGCATTACAAAGAAAAATACTCTCTTCATAGCTTCTGGCAACTGGGCAGTAGTAGACTAAATAATGAAGTGCAGTATGTCTGTAGGATTTACCTACTCACCATGTTTAATTTACAAATTGGTCTTTATTTGCAATGCCATTTTTCTATAGAATGATTCTTTAAAATAGTTTGCAGTGGGAGTCACCGCAATTTTCGCAAACTATGTTTGCGAATCGTGTTTCACTCGAATTGATTTAGTAGAGTTCCGTGTATACATTTAAATTTATTTAATGTAGTTTTTTTTGTATTTTAAATTATTATGGAATAATGTAGGTTACATATATTTCATATGTTGGTAGCCGAACCACTGCTACGTGCTAGGATGGCTGGATGGTTGCCATATAATAGGGTACACAACATGGGTCCCAAGATAGGTCCATGCAGTACCCCACTTTCAAATTTTGAAAGCTAGAAGTGGATTTTCGCATTTCATCTTTTGTTTGGCATTATTTTTATTCCTACTCTATCGGAGTAGGTACATTTCACAATACAAAGATGAATACTAGGTTGTCATCGGAGTCAGAGGAATGCAGATAAGGCAAAGACACTAATTTATTCAAAGGGAAGAAGTACGGAAATATTCCACAATGCAGAGTTCATTGTTTGAACCTATGAACTTTCTATAGAAGTGCAACTTACTTAGTTCCAGTCATTACGTCGAAGGTGTTTGCTATAGATACCGCTAATCACAGTTATCTGTTATCTACGTCAAGTTTATCCGTATTGTTTGTTTACAAGCGATAGGGAATAGTATTTTTCCGTAACAACAATAGTAAACATAAGTTGGCAATGTATATTAGGGTGATTCTGCACTTTTTTCTCTTTTAAACTATGCATTATTTAGGTTTTTTATTGACTAGAAGGTCAAAGAATAGATAGCAATATGTATATTTTAAGTTTATATCGCACTTGAGAAGAGGTTCCATAATTATTATTCAGGGTTTTATTCGTGGTCCTTACTTAATATTCTAATTTGACACCTTGGCATAGATACAGTACTAATTTAATTAGTTAGGTATTATAGATTTTTTGAGTTAAAAATAGACCTAATAGAAGATAGGTTTAACGCAAAACCAGTAAAACCTTCGAAAAGTCTATTAGGATACTTTTGTATTGTCTTCACATAATATATTTTGTTCACATTAACGTCAAATAATTTAAACAAAATGTTAGTAATTTCCAAACAACAATTAATTATTAGTAAATGGTAACGTGGGAATAGCCCATATCTACAGTTAACTCTACTGTTCGTTAGGTACTTTCATGTTATCAGTACACACATTAATTTTAATTTATTAATTGCATAATGAAACTGTATATGGCCAGTACTCCACGCGAATTGTTCTAGTGTGTACATTTTTAATATGACTTTGTAGGTTTATTTAAGAACGCACCCAATATTCAAGAGTGAAACCTTCAATTATTCGAATTTTAAAAGTAAAATGTTAAACACTTTGTTTTCTAAAGTGCTGTTTACAAGATGTTCATTAGATTCAGTGTCATTAAGTAAGCAAGGCGTATCTGCATCCGAATGGACACCTTTGTTGAAGAAATCTTCCAATGTGCCGCTTTCTACCAGAGGTATGGGTGCTTACCTTTTGTTTTATTTATTTTTTACGTTCCAACAATTATGTGTGACCGTCGTAACTCGGGTTTCTCCTTTCAAAATGGATTATGAAGCCAGAAGGTACATGAACCTAATAAGATTTCACGCCATCAACCACACTTAATACACATCGAAAATTATATAATTACACTGGGACTAAGACTAAAACACTAGTACATCCTACTTATATTTTAAACGCGAGAGTTTGTTTGTATGGATGAATGAATAGGTGGATGTTTGTTACTCTCTCACGCAAAAACAACTAAACAGATTTAGACGAAATTTGGCACACAGTTAGTGTGCTAAAAAGTGTGTCACATAGGACACACTTTTTATCCCGACATTCCCACAGTATCGAAACTTATGCGGGTGAAACTGCGGGGCGCTGCTAGTATTATATAAATCTTTCTAATGATTGGTGCCACCATAAGCGCTCCTGCACACGATGCCGCCACCGCGCCGTCGCCGCGCCGACGCCGCACAACTACACTGTACATACGAGTCGCGCGAAGACCGCCACCGCGCCGCCGCCGCGCCGCCACCGCGCGCGTTCCCAGTTATTTCATTATCCTGATTCATTCCATTGCCGGCCGCGTATGAACATGCACGTGACCGTGGCCGGTAATGGAATGAATCAAATAGATGCGCGGTGGCGAGACGAGGACCGCGCGCGGTGGCGATGGCGGCGCGGCGGCGGCGCGGTGGCGGTCTTCGCGCGACTCGTATGTACATTGTAGTTGTGCGGCGTCGGCGCGGCGACGGCGCGGTGGCGGCATCGTGTGCAGGAGCGCTTACAATCAGCAATAATATTTAAATATTATTTTTATATCTGCAGTGTCATTCCTTAATTAACAATTATTAAAGAACAACTATAATTATAGTAGCTTCAAGTTGAAACTGTCAATAACTAGTGCACTACAGGTGTAGGTACCTACTTAACGAATATTTTTGTTAGTTTATGCCCGAAGTCTCATCTTGGTCACGAGTCTATAATAGATAAGCAAATATAATTGATCTGTCATGATCATGATGGAAAATATTTTACTGGGAAAAATGGTGATAATTAAACAAATAAACAGTTGCAATTTGGCGCGTTTTTCAGTAATTAACAGGTAAATAGAGAGGCAATTTAAAATTATCACTTATGCCTATAAGATATCGTAAGAGGATACTTAATGCCTTTGAGGCTTGGAAGTAGAACTCAACCAGCCTTAACTATGTAGAAGGAAAATCTTATAGAACTAACCGGTAACGGTTCTTTAATTAAAGTAACCGTGATAACATACAAAAATAGTTAAGATATACCTAGGTAGGAAAGGAAGTTTAATATTCCCGGATGAAAATTATAATCAGACAAATAAAGATTGAACCCACGACCTCATGCATGAGAGGTGAGGCCTTAACCACTGAGCCATCACGACAGGGTTCAAATCCGGGCAAGTACCAATGTGACTTTTTCAATTCATATGTACTTTCTGGGTTTATCTTGGACATTACTGACATCGGTGGAGAAAAACATCGTGAGCAAACCTGGACTTATCTGTACATTTATATATTCAATACATACATACAAATAAATTGAAGTGTCTATTTGTAATGTCAAAATAACAGCTTTTTAATAAATGCATTTGACAGTTTAAACAGTAGGTATTTATAAGAAAAAAGAAAAAAAAAGGAAAAAAAAATTGTCCGTCTGTCTGTTTGTTTGTTCCGGCTAATCTCCGAAACGGCTGGAATGCAGTGCTCGTGTCTTATTTATATGAGAAGAGGCCTTTGCCCTGCAGTGGGCTAGTAATAGGCTTGTATTATTCTAATATTTAAAAACTAATACTATAGCTAATAACTATAACTAATATTATAAATGCGAAAGTGAGTTTGTTCGTTACGCTTTAACGCTAAAAGGGCTGAACGGATTTGGATGAAATTTGGCACATGGGTAGACCATAGCCTGGATTAGGACATAGGATACTTTAGATCCCGATATTCCCACGGAATCGAGACTTACGTGGTTGAAACCGCGAGGCGCAGCTAGTTATAAATAAAGATTAAAAAGGTTACTTTTTATTGAATAAGCCAGCATAAATATTTTCGTTTTCGTAAGCGAAGCATTCAACGAAACTGTGAATTAAAATCTATTACAGCTAGATTACGTCGGAGTTGTGTGGTAGTGTTGGTACCATTAAACATAGATGGGTATAAAATGTACGACGACGCCTGGAAGTGGGCCACGCGAAAAGTTCCACTCGTCGGTATTTAAGCACTTACACTTAGGAAGGATGCGTTGAGCAGCTAAGTGATAGTTGCTAAGTATTTACATTCGGTAAGTGTAATTATCTAACAAGCTTACTACAGCTACTTATGTCCTTTATTTGTGGGATTATCATAAAAATAAAGCCTGATTGCCAACTGTATAGTTAAATTTCTTTTTGAGGATAGGTACAGTTTCATTATGGTTTATTTCTTATTTTGTCTTATTAATAATTATCATAAACAATTAGGGACTATCTAAACTACCAACTAAAATAAAGCGTCGAAAAATTCATCCACATAACTGTCGACTGGTAGTGTAGGTACCTAAGAGACTGGCCGCATTGCCACGTTGTATGGCAATGTTTAGCCTCTGGCCAAGGTAAAAGCCAGCCCTTGGGTCACGGGAAGTGTCAAACAGTCGTTTGGAGATTTCATTGAACAAACCATGAGCACTCGGACCCTACGGCCTTAGGGTTTCAACCCCAAACGGCTCGAAAATATAGTTACCTATAAGGTTATTATACTTTCGCCGCTTGAGGTTTTCTGCAGCCGCAGCGGCAGCGCCAGCCCAGCACGCTAAGCCAGGAAGATGGAATGACGAAAGAGTATCGACACGCGTTACGTTCCACACTAAAGGCATACCCACCTTCCATGGAAATAAAGACATGCCGTCCGGTCTCTTGCCATCATCGCGTGCCAAGCCATTAGGTTCTTATACAGCTGGAAACGCCGACGGTGTTGTCACAGTTCTTGTGAACTGCTCGGATGATGTCATTAATGTTCGCGTGCCGCGCTAAGCGACACGCGAATTTCATTATGGTTTATTTGATTATTTTCATCTGTAAGTAAAAAAAATTAAAGAAAGAATATACGTTTGTTTGCGGTAAACATGACGCAAAGAAAGAACAAAAAAACAAAAAAGAACAAGTTGGGGAAAAACATGCGTCACAACCACGCAAAACGGCCATCGCTCATCAAAATGCTGCGACTCTATGCGAGACAGAGCCTCAGCGCTGGAGAATGGAGTAGTAGAGGGCCACCAAACTAGCCAATAATGTTGCTTATAGGCAACTGAACTATTTCTAGTTTACGACTAAATATTTGCAAAAAAATATTTTTGGTTATTTCTAACGTCATAGTTCTTTGAGCCGATTAGGAAGTCTGATTTACAAATGTGTTTAGTGTTTTACCTTAGCTTTAACAAGCAGATAAAAACGTGCGGCGATAAGTTAATGTAAATGCACTTTCATCACGTGTCGCTAGTAAGTACAGCTTCTAACTCAAGAATTATACTAAAATGATCTTTAATCAGATTATTATTGAGTAGGAATAGACTAAAGTTGTGTTATATATGATCCCTGATTTTTGACGTGTTCAAATTAGTGATATGCCGGATCGTTATCCACGGATACGGATACGGATCATAAGTGTCTAGATCCGAGAATACGGATACGGATCTCAACTTTCTTACTCAGTCACATGTCAGTGCACGTGACATAACAAACTTTTGGGCGACAAAGCTGCCAAGTAATTCTTTTTGAAATACATTTGACCATTAATCAATTTTAATTATGACGTATATTTTTTTATGTTCTTGAAAAGAACATTGTTTTAATTGATGACTTAGCAGTACCTTGATAAGAGCGTTGATCTCACTAGAAAGATAGTTTAATTACTACCTTATAACTTGTTACGTACTTTACCGGTACTCTACTTTAATTATAATAAATTTAATATTTTTTTAAGAAATATAACTAGTTTGGATTGAAGTTAACAGTGTTTCATTGCTGTCTTTAAAATTTCATATACGTTATGAAATGAATTAATTAAAAGATCCGTTCAAGATCTGCCAAAAAGTAACGGATACGGATACAGATTTCGGATACGGATATCCGGCACATCACTGGCTGAAATTAAAGTAAGTAGGTATTTATTAAAAATAAAAAGGAATTTCCTCCAGAAAGTCAGAAGTCGGTAGGAGTACTTCTGACTTTAATATCTGTCTGTAACTCTGTATCCATTAGGCTGTCTGATTCGATATCAATTCATCTCTATTGGGAAGATCCTGCCTGAAATTCTGACGTATATGGTTGTGGGTACTAACGTCATCGAGTCGGTTGGGGAACCAAAGCAACATTCCTAGACGATGATAATAAGTTAATATGCCAGTCGCGTTTTTTCTAACCGGAAAACTAAACAAACAGCATTTCCGTTTTCCCGGAGCGAATGCCCGAAGTCAATGAAAAAGACGTTTTAGTTTTGCATTTTATTATGCGTCTAAAACATGTTTCATGTAAAGCAAGCAAAAGTAGGTACTTAATTAAGTTCAAGAAAATAAAAGAATTATAGTTTATTAAATCAGCTCGTCATAGTGACACCAATACACATCTGTCTAATTGAAATGAATCTGACAAAAAGGATAATGACGCCGGAACAAAAGGCAACTTCCGCTTTTAAAACTGGAACTAAAAATGCTTGCTTGCAAACATTACGCTCCTTTCATCTAACAATTTGGTACTGAATAATTGAAACAATATAAATTCGTTGAGAACCTTCGTTCGATAATATAGTTGACACAAGACGTGAATGTTTGAACAGTGGCAGTGGTTAGGCAAATCGTTGCTTGCGTTTGCGACCGAGTCTAAATAATTTGACATGGATTGCGGAGCCAATAACATCGGAGATATGGCAAACGCTACTCAAAAAATAAAAATTGAATAACATGAAAAATATTAAAGACAGACCTTTTAAAGTAAATTTTAGAAAAAAAATCATGAATATTCAGAAAAATACGGGCGGTCACATGCCCATGGGTGACATTGTTTATTTGGTTACAAAATTTTTCCTATCGTGGGTAGAACATGTATAATTGCGTAATACGCGATCAATCAGAATCTGAATCGTTTTGAAACAAATTGCGTATCCATTACTTCATATAAGTTCGAAAAAAAAATCTGCTAACAATGTAAATAGCACAATGAATGTTGTTGACCTGTCAAAATGAAACAAATTAGTCGTAATCGTTTACGAAAATGTGTTGCGTGATTAGGTAGCTGGATGAGGTTGGCACACCAGTGTGGGGATTGACACAAGGAAAATGAGGCATATGCTCAGCAGTGGGTGGAGGAATCGATGATGATGGTGGTGATGATGACGATCACCTTAAAATTTAAATATTTATTTCTAAAGGATTTCCCCGTATCGTAGATAAAAGAGGGTTTTCTCTTATGCCATTAGAATTATAGGATTAAGAAAAAAATATTATTAGATTAATAAAAAAATATGAATAGAGATAAGGCATTAATTGATACCCTAAAACTTACTATTTATAATAAGCTTTGCTTATTGATAGAGGTTACTTTGCAGTTAATGCACGAAAGGCACCTATAAGACACAAAACAAAAAAAAAACGGCTAAAACAGAAAATACTTATCTCATCATCTTGGGAAATGCTGTGAAGAGAATTATGAGGTAAATGGCTTGCAGTTAACTTTTCCTTGTAGGTACCGAATCCAAGACCATTAGGTAATACTTGAGAAAAATACTCAATTATTAAGTATTTATAGACGGGGTTACTTGTAATTCTAATTTAAATATTTAATATAAAAACGCTTGGTAATGTCACAGATAAAAAATAACGGTTGTAGACAGTAGTATTTAGAGCACTTTTTTAATCTCTACTACAGCGTGGCGAGGGACGATAACGCTGTTTTAATTTTAGAATGAGGAAATTGTTTTCATAATGGTAGTGGAAATCACCGATTTGTTGGTGCGAAATAAACGTTTAATTCAAACGAGTTATTATTTATTGTATAAATAAAATGTCGATCATAAATTCATAATATTTATTATATAAAAAGAGCATAGAGCGTTTGACCCTTTCAAACACGGTAATAGGAATCTTCCGGCTAATAATCCAGATAATAATGTTTTGAAACAGGAATTCTCACCGGTTCGTCTAACTCAAATAGATCGTTTATATAAATAGAACCAATATAAACGTGATGCGGCATCAAGTGCTACGAGCATCACGTTTGTCTCTGTCATGGCCGTTACAAATATAATGAAAACAGGGTGTTGTACATAATGCTACGGGGATTTTGACCGGAGTTACTGCAAGCAAAGGCAGTCATTGCGTGCTACGGCTACGCGGGGTTTGCTACGCGTAACTTGCTACGCGTAACTTGCTACGCGTAGCTTGCTACGTGTAACTTGCTACGTACGTAGCCTTGTAGACGCGATTTGCTGTGTTTCAGTGCAAAAACTTGGCACTTTGTACACGGCACGGTTTCTTTACGGTACGGCGTATAAATCGCGCCGTAGAAAAAACCTTAAAAAAGTCTTTAAACAAGCTTCCATAGTGATCCATACAACACTGACGACCTTTCCTACATACGGCGAATAAACCGTAGTTTTTCTTACCGTGTCAATAAGACCAAGATTGCTATGTTAGTAAGATAAATAATTCGGGTGGCAGGTACGCTTCTGTACGAAACTAAATAGGTTGAACACCTATTTAGTGTTAATCAAAATTTGACGTTTAAATCCTGTTTTATATCGACAAAGGTGTTTTTTTCTATACACGCTGTATATTCTTTGATAAATGACGACAGTCCACTGACGCATTATTTATAGATAAATAAAATTGTCAATTTCCTTTCAATTGACATAGGCACCAACAATTTATTATGTTTTAGATTTTCCACTAGGGACATAACAGCATGCATGGGGCGTATCTTACGTAAAGTTCGTTGGTGTAGTATTAAAAAAACCAACTCGAACGTGCGCATGAAGGGTTCCGTAGAGTCGAGTAGTCTATAACTGGGAATGTATCTACTACGTGTACCTACGTCTAGTTTGGAGACAAGCAGTCTGCCGCGCCTATCGTGATTACTGCAGCAGTAGTCGGCGCCGGCGAACCTTTCCATTACCTATTGCAACATCAATGACGGAGACTGGGAGCCGATAGCACTGTGGTCGGTCACTGATTCACATTTATTGCACGGCAAATTCTATTGTCGTTTTAGGGTTCCGTACCCAAATGGTGCCAACGGGACTCTATAGGCTGTATATTTTTTTTTTTTTTTTTTTTTTTTTTTTTTTTTTTTTTTTTTTTTCTCGGTTTAACTCGGTTTAGAAGTTCTGATCGCGTTCAGTTTCATTGAAAGTCAGCTCTTTGTGTGCGCGTTGTTGTAAAGGACTGTATTGAACATATAATAATTAAGTAATATACAATATGAGTGTATAGAAGCCCCATGTATAATTGTTGTGTGTTCCTCCTCATAATCACAAACACACACACACACACACACACACATACACATATATATTTAGTTAACGTCCCTCTGACGTTAACTAAATATACGTACAAGTGGTGGAGGCGTCCAAAACCCAGGCTTTAGAAGAAAAACCTGAAGAAGGACACTGGGTCTACACAGGAACTAAAGCTAAGTGGTTTTTACAAAAAAAAAAAGAGCGAGATGGATTATAAGATACAGTTATTTTCCGGTATCAACGATCTGTGTCTAGAGAAATTTATAAATGAGTTTAATGAGTTCAGGCTTATAGCCGCCATCAACGAATGGCAAGAGGGCGACTGGGCGCTGATAATACGCGCATTTCTCGAGGGCCCTGCGATATATTTTCACAATTATACATACGACAAAGGTATGAATTTTAAGTCTTGTGTGACAAATTAAGGGCAGAGTTCTCATGCAAATGCCACAAAGAAATGTATAGGGTGCAAGAAGAGGAGATTGCACAAATAATACCTGACGAAGGCGGACAGGAAAAGATTGCGAATATAGATATCATGCTGATTTATTTTCTAGTGGAAAACAGGATGACCCGCTAAAAGTTACGCAAAGCTGCCAAGAGGGCAGAGATGACGATTATGATGATGACGAGCGCGCAGCTGCCTTAGACGCAGCCTTGCAAATGGTAACGGGTCGATTGAAGTGTTCGAAAAGGAACACATGGAAGAAATCTATGAATTGATCACGAAGAGGAAACTCCTATATATAACCTCGTCGTTGATCAAATTAATAAAGATGATGTTATAAAACAAATTTCCGAATCAAAGGAGAATGGCCAAACCCCATTGTCAACCGAAACAAAGGTGAATGGGCAGCAACTTAATAAACTGAAGGTTGATTTAGACTCAGACAAAGCTAACAAAGATTTAGTCTAGTTTGTCGTGGAGCCACGACCAGTCGAAGGTATAGCTGCTAATATCCAAGTGAAAGTTGATAATAGCGATAATGGATACTTTAAATTTTTTAAAGCCACTTTACGACAACAATATAAAAAAGGCACAATTAAAACAAAAGGCTATATTTGATTGAAAGGTAAAAATGAGGAGTTTTGTGCCAAATCTAAAGAAGAGCTATCCGAAGACACGGAACAGGAACCCAGAACTCTGATTCAGGTATCAGCAGAGCATGGGTAAAGGTTTCATTAAATTGAAATCAAGATTTAATTTTGTGTTTCAGTAAGAAGGATCAAAAAAGGATTTGTGTAGCACTGAGGAGCCGGAACTTCTCGTTACCTGATGCATCTATAGAACAGCTATGCGAAAACATGAAACAGGAACCCACAACTCTGACTCAGGTATCAGCAGAGCATGGTTGAAAAGGCAGATTAGTAAAAATCAAAACTTAATTCAGTGTTTCAGTAAAAAGCATCTAAAAAATGTTTCGTTGCCTGTCAGACTAACTATGCTATTACAGCACAGAAAGAGGTAAGTACAGGCTGTTTCTTTCTGGTTTTTCAATATTATTTTTAATAACTGTTCAAGTTGACTTATATGTAGAAGTAAATAAAGAAATATTAGTGAGATATTAACATTTTTTACCACATCATAGTAAATAGCCACGGTCGACCGGTGTTACTTCTACGAACAGCCAACGGATCTACATAAAAGAATGTGGTATGTAAACACTACGTTTTTGAGTTAGGCTTGTTATTTATAGCTATTAAAAGGAACTTTATGTTTTCGGCTAATTAGAAGGTACCAATATCCTGTGTCCACAACATTATAAAAAAAGTTCCTCTGCTTTTTGGAAAATAGATACCTAATTAACCGTGTCAAATAATAATTTATTTAATAGTATAGGATAACAGTGCCTGAAACTTTTTCATTCTGGAAAGCAAATGACTATACTTAAATACCTAATTTGAATTAAGCACTAACTAATACCCTTCGAATTGATGTATGTATACCGTGCTCCGCCGCTCCCGTTTCCTAATACTGTAGAGTATACGCGTACGCTTCGCTATCCATGAGGTATCCAAAAAAACAAAAGGTTGCGCGGACGTACTTACATTTCAATAGGTGTAACTACTGAGTAGGACACAAACGATGACATTTTTAAGTGTTTATATCTAAGTTTCTGCAAGGCTATTTCTAACCATTTTAAAGTCTCAAAATTCTAATTCAAATGCATAACATTTTGAAGCCATAAATTACATAAAGTAGATAACTAAAATTAGTGTCCTAGTTTAGAATAAAACCACAAACCTAATTTACGTATCGACCTTGTCGCAAATAAAACTGATGTTACGTAAAACCTTTATATACATATTATTATTATACATATGAGCTCTTTCCAAGAACTAGTCATTCCTCAGTATTATTGTAGGTTTTCAATACTTGAGCTATAATGCCACAACTAAAGACTGGGTCACGAACATACTCTTGTTCCACTGCGTAAACAAACATGTTTTTTTTTTTTAAATAGATCGCTTTGAAGACTTGTCTTTAAAAATTTCCATTCGCGTCTAGGAATATAATTAAGTTTATTTTAAATTTTATTTATCTAAGTGTCTTTTTTTGTATATTATGTAGGTATGTTGTTAGTTCATTTATGTTAATGTTGCAAGTGTTTAAGCCAAGCCCAAAAAAAAGACATTGTGTTTCTTAGACTGTGTAACTTACATTAAATAAATAGTACATTGAATACTTTCTCTTTCCGTGTTAGAATTTTCTTTTTATTCATTTTCACGCCCTTTTTTTAATTTTAAATAACTTTATTTGTTATCCACCTGCAGCAACAATGAATAAAATAATATCTATTCTATTCTACCTCTTTGCTACATAATATCTACTAAGATCATTGATTTTCATTTTAAACCTATCTATGACCATGACTTCTGCCTCGTTGGTCTAGTGGTCGCAAGTGCTACTGCTGAGCATGAGGTCCTGGGTTCGATTCCCAGGTCAAGTAAAGTGTTATTAGGTTTATCTATCAGGAATCTCTCAGTAGCAGCCCGGAGTCTGGATTTGTGCACGGTTGATGGCAATAGTCTCGCCCCTTTTACATGGGACTTAACTCCTTGATTGTCGTATGTGCACCCACTGGCTCATAAGAAAAAAATGGCCAAATGTCGTATGTGCACCCATGGGCTCATAACTACTCGGTCCTAATTGGCCAGCATTTTTTGACGTATAATTAATATAAACATATCACAGTGTGAGGCCAGGTCAGTTTAAATTCCTTAAATATATATATCAACAAATAGGTAAACTCATAACGAATCCAGGAAGGTACAATTTATAATGTGTTAATATCTCTATATTGACGAAATCTTCATTTTTCCGAAGGTCTATCCAATATATTTATAAACGTATTTATATATTTATATACCTACAAAATGCTTCGACATCCGTGCGATTTTGAAACGGATTGTCTGGACTCGGGAAGGGTTCTGGCGAAATGTGGATGTAGTAACTACGAAAGGTACACCTGTGCTTCACTGTTAGGGGAAACAAGGCGTGATGTTGTGTTATATTGTGACGATGAGTTGAACAACAGTAATTTCAGAGAGCGAAATGTAGGTACTGTAAAAAGGGAACACCAATGGCTCACTTCTGGATGAAAAAATATTTTGACACGGGCCTTCAATTATTTAGGCATCTGATATGTACATAACTATTACCTAACATAAGATGGAACAGAACGATCTAGTAGGTTTGTTTGTCAGCCTTCTTGAGCAGAGTCTTTTACGGTCTTGCTTAGAAGCTGTTAATTTCAACTAGGGACTAAATAAAACAGAACTCCTTTCTGACTCTTGTGCCTCTTTCTGAATACTAACTCCGATTTCAACAAAAGACATCCTCCTGACTACCTACAAACCCGAGTTCAGTTCATATTGAACGACTTCCGTAATAAATAGGTTCTTAAATCATGAAGTCATAGGTTGCGCTCATGGGAGTACTCTTCATGAATACTGAGTACAATACATTTGATTAGAGTGATCCATACATGTCATGCATCACGTGTGTACATATGTTTAATGACCTCATCTCATTCACTCGTCAAATAAGATGGGAATCCCTCCTAATATTGTCTTTATTTCCGTGTCGGTAAAGGGTACACATTTTAATTTTAAATGTACACCCAATTATATTTAAAAAAAACAACGGGTTGCACTCCGGGAGTGCCGGCAGAAGTGAAAACTTGAATATTAACGTTGTGCATTTTTGATATTTTGGTACTACTCTCCCTCCGTCTTACGAATTTTTGATCAGGTCACGTGTCCTGACGCGAGTTTAACATTTTTTACCCATCACAAAAAAAGTGCACTGTCAGCGTTTCTTATTCGACTACTTACTCTGAGAAGTAAGGCAGAAACAAACTGAGATCACAGTCTGTTTTAAAGTCCAGAAAGTTTAGAATGTTGTTATGGACTATCTAAACACGAAGTCCCTACTCACAACTAAGGTACTTTGATTATGGTAATCTGACTGTATTCTTCCATACAAATAAATAAATTATGAATATAAATCAAGTAGGTGCACACGGCTACATATCAAGCTGTACATTTCCAGTATAAGCTGACCTCTCATTGTGAGGAAATGATCAGCATAAACTGGAAATGTATAGCTTGATATGTAGCCGTGTACTACGAGTATTCTGCGTAAATCTCAAATAATTAAGTACCTATAGGTAATTATAGAACTCCCAAAGGACCTTCCTACCAGAATGTTCGCAGCCTCGTCTTTTTCTAGGGCTTCCCAGGTAACTCCCTACGCAGGCAAAACAATACAAATGAGTACCTTCAAATCCACAATCAAAGATTGATATAATTTGAAGTGCCTACAAATTGAAACCTCGGGTGAAAAGAGGTTATAATCCACTTGACACAGATTAAATAACTTTTCAATATGATATCTGTGATAGACCACAATAAAATTATTTGTCCAATTTACTTTTTTGCCAAGTATTATTTATAACGATTATACCAATTTTGCAACCGCCGTGTCACAACAATTGTTGGAATAGCTGATTGTCTCTCGATTTCCTTTCAGTAGCAACATTACAAGGTCACGTCGTCGACCCTGGATCTTGTGCTACTAGATTTACTTTAGGGAAAATATTTCGTGGTGCACATGTTAGGACCGGTAGTGTCTTCAAGTTAAACATACTTTAGTTCCGTAAACATAGTACTTACGTGTACTGTATTATCCTACTCGTTCTTCAGTTGTCGAATAAAACGTAGGTATCTAGTTTCAAGATCGGAATAATCTAGCGTTAAATGATTCTATTTATAGTATCGGAATAAACGGCATTGATTTGCGGATCATCATTTCAATTCGGATAGAAACTAATCTATAAGCGTCCTGTTCATTTATAGTCATGTCATTTGCTGATTGAATTCCTAATAAGATGGGTACTAAGCATACAAATCTACAAAAAAATAAAAACTTATCACGAGTCTCTTGAATGTATGATTTGTCTATTCTGTTCTGTTATAGTGTCCAGTTAGAATACACTTGACAATATTTATTTTGTAGTATCGGTTATTCTGAAGTACCGTAGCTAGGCCATAACAACATCTTCCTATATTTGTTCTTTATTCAGTTGAATGAGTTTGTTACAATGATTTCTAATTATGAATTCAATAGGTAATTATTTTTCAAATTTTCATTTAATTTTAAGATATTAGATTCCTAAGTCAAAAATATCACTATTTTAATTTCGTTGAAAATGTAGGGCTCTCTTAAATTCCTTTTTAGAGTATCTTTGCACGGAGCGTATGTAGACGTTGGTTGAAGACGCGTAGATGCCTCGGAGACGCCTGGTACCTCTTAAACGCCGCGTAGCGCCTACATTGTTAAAATAATACAAAGAAATACATACGCACGTGAACGCACGTGTAATTCTAAATTTTTGAGATATACAAACATGTCTTTATTATAATGTAATGTACCTAACATGATATTTAACAATTGAAAGAAACATTATGACTCAATATAATATAAGTTCTTTAGCCTACCGAAGTAGGTACCTACCTACCGCTGCAGGATATTCAACAATATTGTAGTAAATATTGTCAAGTTAAATATTTGGGCTGTGTGAGACAGTGAGTCGATATTTGTTTAAATTTGCATTTAATAACCAACTAAAGGTACAATTCCGTAGCCGAAATACGTTCCGTAGCTAGCGACACGTCGAGCATTGCTTTCATAGAAATACATATATAGAAACCAGTCGTGTCGCGGCGACACGTTGCTGCCGCTGTACCTTAAACAATTACTCATTTTATTTTAGCGTTTGAATTCTGTCTCACTGACCAGCCAAAAATCTTACCGTGAAAAATTTGGTGAGTGAAGTGAACTTGAAACGAGCTATCAATAGTGTCAATCCCTAGCATCAGGTGAATGACACTTCACCTAAGTTGTTAGTGAAATGACAGCTCACTTCGCCTAAGTTGTTAGCGAAATGACAGCTCACTTCACGTAAGTTGTTAGTGAAAAGACAGCTCACTTCACCTAAGTTGTTAGTGAAATGACTGCTCACTTCACCTAAGTTTTAAGTGAAATGACAGCTCACTTCACCTAAGTTGTCAGTGGAATGACAGCTCACTTCACCTAAGTTTTCACGGTGAGATTTTTACAGAATGGCACTGCTGTTCACACGTGAAGCAGCCGTTTTAATCAAATGAAACTGCTTTGAACATGAACTTTAAATTATGTGTTGTATCGTTTCTATCTGTGTAGTACTAATTTACTCGATGCCGATCCACTTACGTTTTTTGTCGAGCAAGTAATTGTTTTTGATTCTGGTATGACGTCACACCTCCGAGTGTGGAGAGTGAGAGGTGTACCTATAGTACATCCACATTCACCAGTTATGTTTAATAAGGAACTAGCCGAAGCGAGCAGAGTCCGGGCTGCTATTGAGCAATTCCAGCTAGAAAAACCCAATGACACTTTGCCCGAACTGGTAATCGAACCCAAAACCTCATGCTCAGCAGTAGAAAGAAAGAAAGAAAGAAAGAAAATATGTTTATTTGCGGTAAACATGACGCAAAAAAGAACACAAAATTATAAAATGGAAACAAGTTCAGGGAAAATATGCGTCACATCCACGCAAAACGGCCATCGCTCAGCATGATGCTGCGACCCTATGCAAGACAGAGCCCCAGCGCTGGTTTTCAGCGACAGCCGGCGTTGACGTTATGTAGCGCTTGCGACCACTAGACCAATGAGTCAGCTAAATATAGATAAATAATCTCCAGACTAATATAATACGCCTTTATACATAGATTTGTGTACTTTCTCAGAATATTAGACAAAATACATTGGGTATTAGCTTGGTGTATTTAGTTAGAGTCATCGTAAATATTATAATCGTGAGCGCACTGTTTGTTTGTTAAAGATAAACAAATAGTAAAATAGAATATTGTAAAATAATAGTCAAGCTTTTCTAAACGTTTGAGGTAGTAAAATTCGGTAGCGGCCCAGAGTGTGGACTTGTTCCCGGTTAAAGGCAATAGGCGTGCTCCCTTTTTAATGGGAACTAAACATGACTGGCAATTGGAGTGTGTACAATACAATATCAATCTACCTAGACTTTTTCCAACTATGTTGGGGTCAGGAGCAGTATTTTACGTGGAGCGACTGCCTATCTGACCTCCACAACCCAGTTACTGGGTTAAACGATACCCCTTGGTAAGGCTTGTTGGCAGACTTTTGGGCTTCTGATTACTCGTACGTATCGACTGTCAACGATCTACGAATGACAGCCGGGACCAACAGCTTAACGTACTTTCCGTGGCACGGAGGGTTCTCGATATGTAGTAGGTACTAGTCAATACTGTAACCCATCAAAATATATCACACCGTAGAAATCTTTCTACATTGCTGTCATTTTGTCTTCGGTTTCTACAGTGGTCATGCTACAAAGACCATATTCCTAGAAGTGTTACTGAAGAATGTACATAACACTATCACGGATGTATTAAGTAATCAATCTTACCATTAAAGGTACTTGTATTGTCACAATAAAACAAGTAACATTTTCTGTAGTTTAGTCATAGTTACTTTACGTAACAAAGCTTGGACGCATTAGTTAAAGATTGACGAAATACACATTGTAATGAGTTAATGAGGGTAATTGTAATGTGGACCGGTAGCCGGCAGAGCACTTGTTACCGTCAGCCGCATGATTGAATCACTTTATAACGTGCTACCTATTTAATATTCCCTTTAGCATATGTACATTCGTGAAACAAAGCAGCACATGTCTCTATATAATTAATGCGGACAAACTATGATTAATAAATATTGTTTCAGGCTTTGTATTGTGTGTAGAAGACTGGTTGTATACAGTCGCGCGCGGCATAGTGTGGATGCATGGATGCACCTAACTGCTTACATCTCCCTTCCTTACATTATTCATAAGCGTTACTTACATAAATTCCTATCCTAAAAGTGAAGCCTCGCACTGTTTGCGTCGTTTGGAAATAATTTGGAGGCGTGTTTTTTGCGCATTGACGTTTCATCATTTAAAAACAATTGATAAATGTGTTTAAGTGGTTCATAATCTTCAATGTTCTTGTTTATTCGCATACCAATTGAAATGCGACCCCTTTTATAGACGTACGTGATCGTCTACGTCAATTTTGATTGCTTGCGTAGACATGCAACGTAGAATCAGTGTTCCTATTTGTAGATATGAAGCTGTTGTTATCATTGAATTTATTTTCCCCTGTCAATGTTTAATGACTGTTTAATAATAACGGCACACTATCATATATCAATAGTTGAACGATGACGACATAAAAGGTCATATTCATAAGAGATATGTGTCAAATAATATTGACACACCCCCGCGGCCCACGGCCATCGCTATTCGAGATGTTTGTGTTGTTGTGGACTGATCTGCTTAGCCATAATATTATTTTACCTTGTTTTATGGGCTTTGTCTGATGAAATGAATTTTTCGAAAATACCTGAATATGTAAACAATTATGTGTAGTCTTGTAACTCTCGACATAAAAATTTCTATCACCTTTGCAACCAATAGATCAATGATTGATTGTTTCATAAACTTGTTTATGTGCAATATTGTTGGTGCAGCATTGTGTAATGTTGCAGAAAGAGCAACATGTAATGTAAGAAAATAATTAATCATGCGTAGATGATACACGTCACGAAATAAATAAGTACGGTAGTTTCACTCCATTAAATGCGAACTAGAAGTGTCGGTCGTCCGCGGCGGCGAGTTGGGCGGTCGACATTATTGTCCTCACGCCTAGATGAGGCTAGCACAGGAGCGTTCGGATTGGCACAAGAAAAAGGAGGCTAAGCCTAGCAGTCGGTGAAGTCGGGTTGTGGATGCTGATAATGAAATACCAACACAATAACAAGTAGACTTGAGTAGAGAGGGCTCTAAGAGGAAAGTACTCACTACATCCAACCTTATTTCATGCAACAGTCTTTTTAGCTGATAACGCTCTGGTTACCAGCCGTCACTAACCTGCTAGGTGCTTGCTGAAAAACTTGACTGCGGGAAAACCCTTTTCTTGAAAGAAGCAATAGGTTTTCATGACAAATCATCCGGACGTTAACTAACACACGATGCTAACTATATACACTGCGGGTATCGCGTGAATACCTATCTATCGAGATTTCACAACCCCACATTTTAATTTTGTAGTAAACCGTGTGTAGCGACCACTCGAGGTCAGTCTCTCTCTTCCTGGCTTCCTATATTCTCTCACTCTTTCTGTTTTCTCCTTTCTAGGAGTGGATCTTCTGACCTCTCCAGTTTTATGTTCATTGTGATCAGGACTCAGCAGGACAAAGGCACAAAGTTACTTAATGTTCTATCTAACGCAATTTATGTTTTATTTATTTGTTACGTAGATAACATTAGAAGTGATGCTGACACACTTTCATGTTCGTATTTTATTTATTCATCAAAGGCTTGATTAATTAATTAATTGATAGAGTATACCATGTTTTTTTGGATATGTGTATAAGTTTTATTACGAGGCGTATCCTTGGGTTAATTAGAAATGTGATAGAGACAAGTTAATCTAAATATACTGTGAGTGCTCTCACATAGTTCAATCTGCCTAGCCTTTTCCCAACTATGTTGGGGTCAGCTTCCAGTCTAACCGGATGCATCTGAATATCAGTATTTTACATGGAGCGACTGCCTATCTGACCTCCACAACCCAGTAACTGGGTAATAAAAATACCCCTTGGTAAGACTGGTTGTCAGACTTTCGGGCTTCTGACGACCGTGGATCTTTGACAGTCGTTACAGACTGTCAAAGATCCACGAATGACAGCCGGGACTAACTGCTTAACGTGCTTTCCGATGCACGGAGGAGTCTCGGTATGTAAAGATGGTCACCCATCCACGGACCAACACCGGCAAACGTAGTTTAACTTGATGATTCGACCCGTGCGGCTGTTATTACTTAGCCACGAGCTCCTCCAGTTAGCCAGTACTCTGGCATAGTTATGTTAGCTAAATAAGAAACATGTGCATGCTGAAGCACCGTCAGCTGTGACCAACCGTTTAGTTTAAGGCTCGTTGTATCGGTTTGGTCATATAGGCCCACGCTCTGCGTATGTTTACTCACGAAGTAAATATGCGGGTATATAGTAGTGTTTTAATAAAAGCAACATTGTGAAACAAATCCAAGCAGTGCTTTCAACTTCATCACAATGGTAACGCGAGTGTATCCAAGTGAAAGTAAATAGCCGTGTCCGATACATTGCACGTTTTATCTGAATTGTTTGAAAATGAGTACAGTCTCTGTAACCAGTGTATCAGATACGGCAAATTATTTGCGCATTTAGGCCCGACAATTGTGATTTTGGCACACGATCGCACGCCCGCGCCCGTGTGTTACTGAACTTGACCGTTTCGCTGTTACGTAAATCAACTGGTTTTGCGAATTTTATTACTTTTGCCCCACATGTAATAATTTTCCACATACCTAGATATTATTGGATAAGGAATTTGAACTTTTGTAAACAGGATATAATTCAGATTTGTTACAGTTGTAATGGCAATCATGTAATTTGGTTTAAATAGGTTTTTATTTATATTTTATATATATTCTTTTATATTTTGTGAATGTGGGAACGAGTAGGCCTTATAGACTGTAGATTTGTTAACCATTTATATTTATTTGGTTTAGGAGGTACCTGGTACTTTTTGACAGGCCTACACTGTCCTCCCATACCTACTCGTATTAACACTGTAATTTGAAAACATTGTAAAAGCCATTTACTTTTAAAAGAGTAACCGTGGAGTTTTCTGCCGGCTCTTCTGCATAGGAAACGACCAATTCGAACCGTGCACTTAGCTTCTGACCTTTCATAATTGCCCTTGTAGGTTTATGTCAAATAAAAACATATTATTTGATTTTAACAATATTCGAAGCACGAGGATTATGTCTAAACACGTTCCGGGTAGACTGTAGATAAAAACATTTTTTTTTAAACATTCGAAATCGTTTTCAACTTATTTACCTACTTAATTAGTTAATTTCAGAATCTATAAAATTGAAACAAAATAGAAACCTTTATGCATAGGTAATCGATTGTTGATAGTAGTAAAAATAATTCGCTAATGAAGGCTTATAATTTAATTATGTAGGTATATAAAAATAGGTAGGACTATTTCCCGCCTAGGTAACTGATCGTCTAGACTAGAATATCATCGGTACATAACACTCATTACTTTCAGTTAAACTATACATGTCTGATAATAAAGATTCGTATCTTACGCCAGTTCCAGCCTAAAAAATATTATTTCCTCAATTCTGAATAAGAAAAAAACAAATTAGATTTATATCAACAGGATAATTGATTATGGTATAGTGTACTGTACTGTGTTGTATGGTTTTACGTTGGCCAGGCGATCGGTATATAGAGTCGTGGTCGGTGCGCGGGCGCCTAATTGTAGGCTGTGTGTTGCGGGTGACGGTTCAGTGCATCGACGCGACTCCTGCGCATGCTTCGCGCCTTCAACGATACTCGATCATTCCTCTACTTGTGATATATGGTTCCTATGGATATTACTAAATAACATCCAGTGAATAACAAAATTGATATTAAAAGTGCTTTATATTTGTGGAGTTTTTCATTCAAAAGAACAAACATGTTGACCGGCTGGCAACTGATTTTGTCGAAACGTAAGTTTTTTTTTTTTAATTTACTTTTTTCGATTTTCACGGTTGATTGTTTTAATAAGTTATAGGTATTACGTAGCGCGAATTTATGTCATAAAACTAAATTTAATAATAAAGTGTTGAAAATCGATAAAGTTACGTGACTTATAAATATAATAATTTAAGTTTAAAAAACATCAACAAAATTATAGTTTCAGAAGGAGGAGCTTTATAAAACATTTCAGTTTCAGTAATAGCCACCTATTTAGGTGCCTAGTACTGTTGTAGGTATAACTTAGCAAAAATAAATTAAACGGGATAAAATTTAAAAAAAAACCTTAGATAAATAAAGTAAATTGACGACGAGATTAAATACTTATAACTATAAAATTTAAAAAAGTTAATGGATCGATTTCATATTTTAATTAGGTTGCGGCAGAAATTGGCAATGGTAGCGTTAACCGTGCCTAATGCCAATTCAATTAATTTGAGTTTTTCAATTAAATAACTTACTGAAATTATTTTTTAAGACCATTTTTTGTATATTAAGTACCTGTAGATATACAAATAAAGAGAACCAAGCGTGGAGACTTAAGTTACTGTCGGGTACCTCTATAAATTAGTGGACAATATGCTTATTAGTACGTACAATCGAAAAGCTGTCAGGCGCCAGTTTCCGCGATGGTACCTTTAGTAAGCTTTTAGGTACAGTGATAAAAGAAGATAATTTATAATTAATTATATTATAAACAAATATTAAAAAAAAAAATGTGTAAATAACCAGTGAAGAAGTAATTATACAGTGAATTTTCAAACAGACAACGTGTTCTTAGAAATGGTAATAGTAGAGTAAAGTAGTAAAAACGTTTAGCGACTTGTAATGACTTTATTACAACTCAGTAGTAACTCATTATAATAAATGCTACAAAGTTATAACTTATAACATTGAAAATTCTATCGTTTTATTTTGTACGTTTTTCCTTACTAATAATGCTCACTTTCACGTGTCATGAATTTTCATGGGAAGTGGTTTCAATTTAAAATGACAGGTTTTATGTCAATAAGACCCTTTTTTTAATTCTGGTTATTCTTATTAATTCTAATATTGAATGAAAATACTGTAATACACTTGGATTCTTATCGATATCTGTAAACTACTAGATATTAATTAATGATTATAATTATATTTATTAATAGCTATTGTCATTTATTTAACTCTGCAAATAATATGCATTTTTGTGTCGATGCCAAAGTCACGATATGTACCTATAACATAATCCTAATGTACTCTCCAAAGGTGCTCTAACCCGCAAAATGTCGTGTTTTTTATTTATTTTTAGATTTTTATTTCATAATCTTAATGAGGTACCATTAAGATTATGAAAGGCTTGGCAGGTCATGAATAACTGTCGTGAGCTATCCCAATATCAACAAATATTTGGCTTAGGTTTTAAGGGGGAGGCGTGAAAATGACTCACTGTTACAACGTAGATACCGCAATGGGGATGATTAATTTTAAAAAAAGGCTTACATTTTTTATTTTGTTTTATTTTATTTTATTCGGGAAACTTACAGCTAATACAAACATTATTCTTAAATTATATAAATTTGAAGGCCATTTACAAGTTTCCACTGATAAAAATTTGAAACAAAAGAAAGACAACAAAAATAAAGGCAATTACAAAATAGCTACAACATAACAATAGTAAAATAAATAAATAACTTAAGAAATAAAGCATGATCAATTAAACTAACAAACAAAAATCAAATACCATACGAAACAATTACTTTTCCGCAAAAAATCTTTTTACCAACACACTTTTAAACCGAGAAACACTGGTGTTGAAAATGTCCAAATCATGTTCACCAGTCAGTTTATTTAAAACCTCTGCTCGCACGGACTAGAAATGAATTCAATGAATTTATTTGCGACTTATTTCACCATGGTTTACTTTTTACATACAATCAGCATCAAGAGTCCATCAACACTGTAACTTTGACATTTATCATCTAAATAGGTAGATATAAAATGGTGCGATACTTTGTTTTTCAATATTTCATGTAATAGCTAAGAGTTAATGATCTTTAAATTTTATATCAGTACAGAATTTTTATGGAATTTTTTCTCAATAATGAAGATTGAAAAAGCGTTAATCGACTTTTCTGGGTTATCGTAATTACGTGAATTGAAACCTACAGCTTTAAATATAAACGATTCTACCATGAAAACGATGTTTAATTGTTTTTAAGTATTTACAGCCGTAAAACAATAAAGTAGGTAAATGTCGTGTTCAAAATAATTCACTCAGTGTTCGTAACTTGCGTATTAGGTACGTGTCCCGAATGAAATAAAAATGCATAACTTTAATATTAGGTAACTGTCAATCAATACTATTAGTTAATTGCTATTATGAATTTGTTATTTAGTCTGGGTTCCGTGTATATAACATGTATGAAATCTGAACTAAATTTCGAAACAGAAATCAGAATTTAAGCTAGATAAAAAATCTGCATGCTTTTCAGTCTAACCGGATGCAGCTGAATACCAGTATTTTATACGATACCCTTTGATAAGACTGGTTGTCAGACTTTCGGGCTTCTGACGACCCGTAACGACTGTCAAAGATCCACGAATGACAGCCGGGTCCAACGGCTTTACATGCTTTCCGAGGCACGGAGGAGTCTCGGTAAAGATGGTCACCCATCCACGGACCACCCCCGGCAAGAGTAGCTTGGGCCAATCCATTAGGTTACTGATGGATTGGCCCGTGTGGCTGTTATTATTTAGTCACGAGCTGCTCAGCAATTTAGGCTTAGTTAAGCTTGATAATATTATTTGCTGCATGATAGTTTGGTCAAAGCTTGAAGTTAGTTAGCATGACTTAAATTGTTATGTTTTAACACTTTCGACTCCACCCATTTTCATAGAACTTATACGCCATGCCGCCGTACATATTGGAATTGAACCCTCCGGGAGGGTTGCCGGCATTACGTTTGCGCTAAAGTTAACCATCGCGAACGGTCAATGGCATTAGGTTTAAAACCGTGTACCGTAAAACGAAGTAAAATAGTGTTTTCAGAGGGTCTTGTCGCTATATCGCGTTTCCAACCTTTTAAATTTTTAGTGAAAATTTAAACCGTACCTAAATTAAAATAAAATACTAGAATTTTAAAACCAACGCATATACTTAATATATCTTATTAAAATATACATCATATTTTATTTTCACGGTTTATAATGCTGTATTCGCTAAGAAATACCTACTATTACAATGAGCCCTCCGCGAGGGCTCCCGGCATCCCGTATGCGACTAGGTGAACCCTCCAGGAGGGCCCCGGCACTAAACTTGTTAATTGCAAGTCCCATTACTACCTGAACTATTGTAATCTGATACCTATTCTCAAATACTACGGTATGTGACAGATAATTCAGGTGTTGTCCCTATGTCAGACTTTCGACTTTTTATTATTTCCTAATATCTTTAATTGGCTTACCTACTTTGAAAGTCTTGCAGAATAACTAATATACGCGTATGCGTAACACACTTTGCATTGGCATTGGCATTATGGCTTTCATTTTGACAGTTCAACAACATTCATTGCGTTATTTACGTTGTTGAGTAGACAAGTTTTTCGAACATATGAAGCAATCGATTAGCAATAACATTCAATTAAGGCGCAGAACAGACATCACATGTTGCCAAAAAATATTATGTTTTAGGATTTTTAAAAAGGATTTATAAATAAAATATAAATTATGTACACGATTTAGTATGGAAATTAATTCAATGGAAAATGTCTTGAATGCCTTATCTGCATATTCATGGCTTTAAGTACTTCATTTACACGTTTCTACATTAAAATGACCATTAGTGTCTATTAAAAATATCATAAATAAATAACTAAAGATTATTTGTATTCGATGTTTATTCAAGTATTATGTGGAACTGTCTGCCTGTCTGTCAGTAGTTAATAAAGTACCTATCTAGTAGGTTAGTGATTGATATCGACTGTCATTTGATTCCAATAGAATTTTGCTTAAAGCAATGCACTCAGTAAGCTCATTGTGTTTGTGTTTTGATTGTGACTACGACCGAGCCTATAGTTTGGGTCGCTAGCATTGAACTATAATAATTCTGTTGATGACAGGGAATCAACTAGAAAACCTTATTGTAGAGTGGAGGAAAGTAGGTAGGTACAGTACGCTGTCCCACACTAGCAATTTCTCCTGTATTGTGAGCATCGAACCTGCGACACGCAGGGCAGCAGTCAATCGCTTAACCACTGCGTAAACCGTGCCGTCGGAATTGAAAAAAATCGAAAAAGAAAAATCGTTATTGGAAAAAAATATTAAATAAGGGACATTTTGTATGGAAATTTGTCATTTTTGCCGATATTAAATGCCATCGGGGACACGGCTTGTATGTACAGACGCCAGCACATCAACCTACTACAATCTGTCAAATTTCTTTAATAGACTTTCAACTTTATCACTAAAGCATAAGGTTCAAAGTTGATTGGGAAAATTTTACAGTTTCGGGTTGACCTGCTGGCGTCTGTACCACAATAATGTTACATGGTTGTAAGAAATTGTCCTCTACGGAAACTAACTATTTAATATGACTTCATCATCAGTGGTGTTATTGCCATTTGCTTAGATTGTAACCTGACCCGGTTACAATCTAAGCAAATGGAAATAACACATATTAAGATGTTTTTATTGCAAAAAAATAATAATAATATGTATTATTATTTATATTTATCATCAGCTTATCTTTACACGTTAAACGTAACTTAAATACGTCATAGGCATTAAATATTATTTTAAATAAATAATGTAGAGACTCAATATTTTATAAATGATAATAAACCTTATTTACGTCATACAAAAGGGTACTTATGCCTTGTCTACGCAAGAAATAATCTTCGTTACAAATAATAATTAAGTAAAGTATAAATAACTTTATTCCATAGACATTGGTTGAAGGATTAAAAAGCTATGAGCAGAAAAGAATGTAAAATTGTATTATTGTAGCACTGCGTTGTTATTAATTTATAAGTTATATTATAGTCAGGCAAGCAAGGTTGATGTTACGTTCGATTCCGCAAATCATTCCTCTTTGAATCCTTTCATTTATTATGTAACTTGGTTGCTATAATGTGTAGGTATGAGATTAAGCTCTTTTTTTGCTGACGGTGCTTCTCAAAAGTTTGTGAGAACATCTCTAAATTTTACGCAACAAATTGTCACAGTTCAATGTGAAAGTGATCTGGAAAACGAACTGCCTAAACTGAATAAAAGAAAGAAAATGGCCTCTTTTGTCTTTTCAGTACATTGAATAATTTACACTTTCATTTTTAAAAAGCTTTCTCTCCCATTCAAACACTTACCTAACTAAAGTGGAGGCCTATTCTTTTGTCCTCTCATTTCTGACAGAAACAATGTACTATGTTTATAAATGATACTGAATTAAGGGATTTAACAAGATAACATTATAAAGCCGTGAAATCACAAAATAGGTGTGTGCCAATTTACACGATGCAAGTTCCTTACCATGTCCGAGAACCAAAAACTTCGAAAAAACTCAAATTATAGATCGATTATGCTTCATGCAAGTTTCTTGCCTGTTATATAATTAAATTGAAGCAACAAATGACTTGCATCGTCTAAACACTGTTTAGACAGTGCAACTTATACTTATCGTTGCTTCAACATACGGTGAGTCCCATCAGGCAAATATATTGCACCGTCTAAATCGGGCTTCACTGTTAATATTTTGTCAACTGTCGCTGTTAGTATTTTGCAAGAACCTTAAATTCTGCAAATAAGAATAAGAATAATTTATTGTTTAAAAAAAAATACATTTAAATTTGTTGATTCCTGGAACTCACACTAGGATTCCCTGTGTCGTGAGAACCTGCATGTATTAAGTATATTATATACGTTCCAATAAATTTCTTAATTTCATATAATCTACTAGAAAAGGAATACACAATAAAAAATACTAATACAGAAAGAAAACAGTAGATATACAAAAGTATGTATGTATGTTGTGTGTAATTGTAATGGTGTGTGTGTGATATGGTGAGTTTCTGGGGGTGTATGAATTAAGATAGTTGTGTTGGTGTTGATAGAAATAAACTACCACTTACTATTATTGAATTATTGTTATGGAAGATACCTACGATGGATGGACTGTGTGAATGATGATATGGCTAGAAAGGGGGTGACTACCGCGATGACGACTAGAATTATGGAAGAACACGACATATTGCACCGACCTCAAATAAATAGGGATAAAGTCAGGAGAATGAGGATGTTATGGAAGATTCCTACGTCAATTGCATTGTAATGTAAACTATTGTTTTTAAAGATGTTTAGGTTTTTTTTTAGTTTAAGAACTCTATCTACTCTATCATAATTTTATTAATGACTTAGCCACACAAACATAATTCATTCAAACAATTATAATTAATTCATTCACTAAATCATGAAACAAAAATATTCCTCAAGAAACAATAAACATGTTTCTACCAACAAACGTACCTATCTATAAGTAGGTAGGTAAGTACGGTCAGCGACAAAAATATCAATTACCACTGCTACTACACATCATCTAAATTGACATAGAATTATTCGATTATTAGTATTTCAGCATTTCATTTAACAGCTAAGAGGTAATTTTACTTCTGTTCCGTTTTTTATTAAATATGTATTTCAATAAGTAGGTAATTAAGATTAAAAGAACTGAAGTGCTATTCGACAATTTACATAAGGTGTAATATTGCTATAAATGTAAGGTATTCAAGTAGTGCAGCAACAGTTCGTATCAAAGATACATCGACACTAATCGAGGAAGCAAGCAACACGTAGGTAATTATTATCGGCATCAGTTCATCACCTAAGTCGGTAAGTTTCGTAACGCGGCCTTCCTTTCAGTTTACGATCACATACATCTCTTCCTGTATTCGAAATAAACTTTAATAAAATTGGTTAAGTAGTTTATAAATTAATATGTTATGTCCATATGAAGGTTTTGTTTATTTGTTATGCAATATTCTCCACTAACATGCCTTTTTCAGGATAATCGCCCTGTTTAACCTCTCAAAACCCACTAACAAAGTCACAAATATTCTGCTTTTCATATTCAAGCGTCAAGCTTGACCACGACACGTCCCTTTAGATGACCCCACAGAAAAAAGTCAGGACGTGTCTCGTTACTACAATTTTTTTTTGGAATAATGGGTCGTTTTCAAATTCGTTTAAGAACTTCAGGATAAATTAATAAAAAAATTGCGATGGTCATGGGCTTATAGTCTGTACATTACAAATTTGCCGCATTTTAACTAAATAACAGACACCAAACAAGTGCAAAATTTGGCGTAAAATCAGAATGCGGGTTAAAAAATGTTGTATACTTCTTAATTGGCCACCCTGTAGTCAAAATTATTAATCGAAGAGTAAGCATAATCAGCCTATAATGTTCCCACTGTTGGGCCACAGCCCTCCTCTCTTCGAGAGGGAGTGGGCTGTTATCCACCACGCGGGCCCAGAGCGGGTTGGTAGATGTCACATGTCTTCGAATTTTTGGTTCTAGGACCTTTCCTCACGATGTTTTCTTTCACCGTTTTGAGAGCAGTAGTGATGAAATTATTTACACAAAGTAAAGGCACGACTCATAAGGCCGTTACCACTGGGCCACCACTGCTCCTGATCGAAGAGTAAGCTGGACTATTTCAGAATCATAACAGTTTACATTTATAATAATCATATCTTTCCGCTGTTATCATTATGTATCTAATGAAGTTATGTCTCCTCGAAGTAAAATGAGCCTAGGAATGCCGCTATTATTATAACAATCAAACTAGTTACCAAATATTGGATTGATAACCCGTGCAAAAAGGAGATAGGTATTTCCAGGACTTAGAGACCCAGGGCCTTTAATTTGACCCCCCCTCAACCCGAAGCAAAATTTATCACCTCTGATAGGTGGTTTGACTATTCATACAGTAATAGGAGTTACTTTGTCGATTTATGCAAGAAAATTTAAGAGTACCTAACTAAGATGCAATAGCGACCGACGCGAGCTCGAATTTTTTTAGCACCCCGCCTTGGAAAGCTCAGTTTTTATTTGACTATTGATAGATTGTATTCAGTTGCATCTACAGGAGGTATAGGTACCATGGTAAGAGCGTGGGGCCCCCCAAAGCGCGGGGCCTGTAACATTTGCTACACCTGCTACGCGGTCAACCCTGCCGTGTCCGCCTGCCGTTAGGCAGGCAAGCTACCTGGTCGAGGTGGGGCTCCTAGGCTGGCTGTGCCCCTAGGCTGGCTGTGCCCCTAGGCCAAGGCGTTGTAGGTCTAGGTGGAAATCCGGGACTGGGTTAAAGTACGTACGTACGTAGTAAGTGGGGGATGGAGTTAGAGTACCTAATATCGATCTGCACAGTAATATTGTTTCCTTAATTTTGATCCTAAAAGAACGTTTAGTTGCTTCGCGATCGTGTTTGTCTCTGCGCCTATGCCTAATAAAATGGGCATACAAAACTGTTTTTAATCTCAGCTAACATATGCCATAGGCCTCCTCCATTGATCGCCACAACGGCCGCACCGGTTCCGAGCTGCTCGCACGGCGTTGTCAAAAGCTGATCCAAATTGTAATCACGAAACTACACCTACATGCTTAATTGAAGTTGGAGACCAAACAGCTATTGTCGCTGTATAGTGATGACATGTAATGATGTTTTGAATGTACACAGCTGTTCGGACACAAAGACTACTTAATAATCATAATAGCAACGCCATTTTGGGCTGCCGGATATTTAGACAAAATATAGACCTAGGTAGGTACGAGTGCATTTTTGAGTGATGCGGAAAGTTTTGGTATCGAGCGCCAACAGCGCGCTCGATACCAAAACTTTTTTCATTGATTTTCGGGAACTCGGGCATTTGTCTTTGTTGCCATTTAAAGTCTCATTGCTCCATTTATCGTTGGTGGACCTCGACTAGTCGTTATATCTTTTGTTTGGGCTTTTCACTTCCTGTGACCAAGATTAAAAATAAAAGTATAATAATTATACAAAATCGTGAATAAAGCGGTAAGGTTTAATTTTTTTCAATATAACCATGCGTATGCATGGTTATATTAAATATTCAGTTATGTATTTATAATATTTTCCGTGCTCTTGATAAAGTCAAGTTCAGTCAAGTTTATTGTTTCTTATATTCTTTTAATGCCAGTTCGAGTCAATAAATTTGTTCCATTCATTTGCATAACTAGTCGACTTAAATACTTAAAAACTTTTACCAAACACTATTTTAAGTAAGATAAAACAGCCAACGCGCCACAGTGAATGCATATTAATTAACTCACTAAGATAAAGAGGAACCCACACTAATAGGTTCGTAAGACCGGCTATAGACAGTTTCACACCGATTTTTCTCATCATCGGGAACCAAAATCATAGATAGAATAGAATAGAATCATACATAGCATAATCAGTCTGTAATGGACCCACTGCTGGGACGCAGGCCGCCTCTCTGTGAGACAGAGTACCAGAATCCACCACGCGGACCCAATGCGGGATAGGTAACCTCAACATAGGCTCTATCCAAATATTCAGGTATTTTCCATTCGGTTAGCAATGCAGCGGCAGCGTGCGTTCCAATCTCTAAAATCGGAGTACCGCAGAACTGTACCCTTATTACGTAATATACCATCAATAGAAATTTGAATCGTCTTGAAAAAAAAATGCTAATCCATTGCTTCATAAGATCGAAAAAAAATATGCTCAACAACGTAAATAACGCAATGAATGTTGTTGAACTGTCAAAATGAAAAAAAACTGTCGTAATCGTTTACAAAAATGTGTTGCGTAATTAGATAGCAGGTCTTAATTGCCTTGTACGAGTGCTCTCAATGTGTTCCCAATTACAAGCAAGACTTTTCCACGCATAAATATTATTTATCCTTATCGGACGTCCTTGCTTTCCTTGTACCTAATAATTTTTTTAATTGTCCTAAATACCGTACCTTTCCTACAATATGCTAAAATGTATGGAGATATCGATCTACGCATTGACGGTATATCAATGGAGGATATAAATTGCAAATTGTCACTTAATACACAATTATCTCATAACGCTTGGCGCTAATTTGTATCACGTTTCAATTGCTTGAGTGTACCTGCACGTGACTGCATGTTTTATTGTAAATCGATGCTGGTGTAATTGACGATGCAGCTATGTATCAGGAAGTCTACCAATGGATTCAAAACTAATCAATTTGAAATGTTTTCATACATACCATAAACTCACGCCTTATTCCTATGGGGTAGGCAGAAATGTCATCAATGGGCTTTGATTTGATCCAGAATTGAACACGGAAAGCAAAATTAAAAAAGCCCTCGGTTCTTTGTGACAAAAAGATTTTATCTGATTTTTTACTGAAAGATTAAACAATAAATACATGAAGTTCTAGGAAAATATGAGAAATTCTTGAAGGAAAATCTCGTAATATGGTCACCCTGAATTTTTTTCTCCGATTCCTTAGCCAGGTATCTAATTACGCAACACATTTTCGTAAACGATTCCGACATTTTTTTTTTCTCATTTTGACTGTTCAACAAAATTCAAGTTCGTTGATTGTGTATTACATAATTAGGGTACAGGTCGTAATTAAATAAAAGTCCATAAGTTTACATTTCATCAAAATAATTATTGTATATGAAAACGTGTATCAACTTTTCCACATTGAAATAAAAGTTTTACATATAAATGCAACAGTATTTCTCTTTGTATTCAAATGTAAATTATTGAAACTTGACAATGAAATTCCAACAGCAAACAGCAAGAGAACACAGTTTGTATTGTTTTGAACTATTTTGTATTATTATAATGGAAACAAAGTCCTGCATTGAATTTAGAGCAATGACGAATAGAAAAGAACGTAGAATGCAAAGTTCTTTTCTATTGACAAGAAGAAAGCAACAGAAAAATACGTACAAAGGTGACACTTATTTCTAAAGAAATCTCGTCCAGCACACCTGCGATAGGAGGTAGATAAAAAGAGATGTAGACTACGTGTGTAATAGTAGAAGAGAAATAAAAACAAAAATTCAAGACAAGAAATCACTCATTTAAATATAAATATCCAATATGAGAATATACTTACATACATAGGTACTTCTAAAATAAATATCACTAAAATATATACAGGGTGGTAGGGAAATCGACGCGAAAACTGATACCCTGGATTCTGTACATGATTCTGAAAATGCGATGAAATTTTTCCTAGGTTATAAAAAAAAAACAGCTGTTTCATAGAAAAGTGCAATACTTACGTGGTCAAAATGTATAGAAAAGCTGTTTTTTTTTACCTGCCCTCCTGTATAAACTAATTAAAAATAATAAATACTTTACATATGCAACTATGATGAAGTGGAAAGATAGTGTTCTTTCACTCTTCTTTTAAATACCGGAACAGTATGGCAGTCCCTAATGTCAGGCGGGAGTGAATTCCACTAGCGAACCGCGTGTACAGTGAAGGAGTAGGAGTAGAAGTCGGTTGAGTGGGGAGGAGATTTAAGGAGATTTCTTAGATGCGACCTGCCAGGTGCAAAAAAGGACGGGCGTAGGAAAAGCGTTCCCGCAGATAGGATGGCGTATTTTTGATGTTAAAACAATGAAACAGTTTAATCAAGTGTTTGCAAAAGTTCTTGAATAACCTTGACGTCACTCACTCACAACAGTTTTCACAAACCATGCCATTGTAGGTACTAACAGCATACATTACAGTCTTATAGGAAAAGACGAATGGAAGGAAAATAAATGTTGTTCGCTAAAATAAGAATAGGTTTGATAATGATTCTATTACTTATATACAATTATAGGCAGCAGTAGCATCTTTTTATTATGTTGGTAACAAAATAATGCTTATTGCAGGTCTACTTGCCAAGCCTTGTGACTATTATAGCCATTATACCAATATGCTCATTATCTTATTGTCAACCAGAATTCTCCTGATTCTGGAAAACCCTCAACTTATAATTTCCAATTTGAAATTATGCGACACTTATTTGAAATTGGCTGCTGTTATCCTAACTAATATTATAAATGTGAAAGTGAGTTTGTTTGTTTGTTATGCTTTCACGCTAAAACGGCTACACGGAAATTTAGCACATCGGTAGACCATGACCTGGATTTGGACATAGGATACTTTTTATCCCGATATTCCGACGGGATCAAGACTTATGCAGGTGAAACCGCGGGGCGCAGTTAGTAATCAATAAAATTAAGTTCGAAATGGATACCTTTTGTGTTTGGTACAATAGCCATTGCGTTAACTTTACGAAAACTGTAAACATTTCCATACAATAGGGCAAAAAATAGCTACAAAAATTGTACCACTTGTTTCATTTAGTTCGCGATTCGACTCGCGCGCACGAAACTGTGCAAATCAAACTTAATTGTATTTCCATATAATAAAAACACTGTATTTTGTAACTACATCAATAATTAAGCGGAACATTTGTGCTAACCGTAAAATTAGTTTGTGTTGCGATCGAGTTTGAATTCAGCATTGTCATCAGTCTTTTAAGAAAAATGATTGATTGATTGAGTTCTGATGGTAAGAAAACGATAATTTAATTTACTTCGTGATTTGTAACTTTGTGTAAATTAAAAATGTTAAATAATTAACTTGATATTTTATTATCAGACGCTAATTGCAGTTCAACGCTCGGCTTAGCTATGTGATCGTTAGTAAGATATCCACTAAGTATATCTAAACACAGGTCTTTATACAAGACATCCCTACATAATGTGGAAATATATATATAAAAAATGTTATTTTTATTCATCTTTATGATCTTCATGCTTTGCTGTATCTGTTTCAATTAGATTATCGAAGTGCCTTAGGTAAGTTACGTAACAGACAAATTAAGTCTCAAATTTCTTGGAAAACGAACTAATCTTCGATTTCTAGAATCACCTAACGTGGGACAGCTTTTTGAAAATCTATTATACCACCCACTCGGTACTCGGCTCGTGCGATGTCGTTTGATTTACAGCATCAAGGTGAAAGGGACCTGACTGGCCGAACGACTCTCTTGTCGCTAATAAATACCAATTACACATAGGTACTAGGTACCCTTAGTTCCTGTAAAGTTTCCGCACGATTAAGATTTTAAATCGCAGAGTAGTTTCTATTGTTTTAATGCCCAGAGAAGGTGAAAGTGTAGAGCTAAGTGCTCGTAAAACTTTGCAAATCACAGCACGTGAAAAACAGCTGATCTGACTAACTGAGAGTTATAAATATACAGGATTATGCGCTGGTTTTAATGGTCAATAAGAACTGTATTGGATATTTGGAGTATAGCTCAACTGTACAGCTGTGTCTGCGGTACCTATTGGTATTTAAAACTAAATACGGTTCAACGTACCATCTAAGGACACAAGCAGGAAATTAATTTGTAAGGGACGCTGTTATCGAAATCGATATATAAATATTGGCTGGAGGAGGAAAAACATCTTAAAAACTTTCCAGAATTTTAGTAACAAAATGGAAATCAAACGCTTTGATACCCAATCAGTCTATCAACATTTAAGGAAAACTTAACACAGTAATGCAGAGTATCCAATAAAACGAGTGTCAACTCACAGCTTCTTGGAAAGCTGTGATTTAATGCGTTTAAATTACAATATGTCCCAAGCCGTGTAACCACCGCCGGCCCGTCTGGCAACGCAGACCTGTTCGGAGCAGCCATTGGCCGGCGGGATCGTACGACGGAATACTCCGCTCGTCCACTTTGATAGAAACTTTTTCGCGGATCGATGTAAAAACTACCACTTCTAACGAGTTTCTCGATACCAACGCCAAATTAGGTAGGTACCTAACTCGACGGGAACGTGAGTTTCAGCTCCATATCGGAATGGTTTAATGATGCGACTTGTGGACAGTGTTCCATACGTCACTGCAATTCGGTGTTAGGCCGTCAACGGGAATTTTAACGGCCGCGCTTTGATATGTATTCTATGAGCGGCGGAGAACGGAAATTATGAAACCGTTTTTGTTTGTCGACGAGCGCCGACTGAGTGACGTTCAGACTCACTTCGAAAAGTCCTTTTGTACTGGGATGTTTTTTATGAAAGCCTGTAGGTACTGCATGACATAATTTGTCATAAAGGTAGGTGACGTTGTGAAGTGGTCAACCTTTGTATAGTATCACAATGCACCTGAAGCTCTAAAGGACATGAAAGACAGACCTATTGTCATAGGGTATTCATATAACTATTATACCTAAGTATTGTGGGATTTCTAACAAAGCAGTAGTGTATGTCAGACTTCATAAATCCCATGAACTTGAAAATTACTCTTAATTGAACTTGAAACAAACTTCCGCATTCTTTATCTCGGAATTATAACAATTTGTAGGGACGGGATGCGAGATTGCATTATAATATTAATCTCGGTTTTGACGACCATCATCCTGCATAACTTCGTATCTTAAGCGCGGTCTTCAATCAGGTAAATTTTGTGAATTATCGGTGACATCGTGTGTTATGCCAAGAACCGCTAAACCTCGGTTTTCCCTTTCAGAGTACTCATACGGTCTATAAATATCTGATCAGATCACATTATTTCTAAGAAGACAATGGGAAAATTAGCATTCGCATGGAAAGTGCATGACGATACGAGTAAAGTGTTGGTTTATTCTAGGCAGGCGCGATTTAACGCCTAGTTTAGCCACCACCGCTCATTAACAATTACTGTGTCAATAGAAGCACTTGGTTAACGCAAACGGATAATTACTAGCACTTAGCTGCTCATTGGAAGAAGTGGAAACTTATCTTGAACGCTTGTTTTAATGAAAATGCATTTAATGCATCTGTCGACCGATTTACCTATAGGTTCCTCGTTTCGTGGAGGTATTTTGTTGCGGCCTGAAGTTTTTGATCTTACTCTTGGCCTGACCGCGACTTACGAGTCGGTCGTACGTTCGAACCCAAGCAGGCATTTAACTTTGTGTAAATTATTTCATCACCACTGCTCAAAACGGTGAAGGAAAACATCGTGAGGAAACCGGCATGTACTAGAATCAAAAGTTCGAAGACATGTGACATCCACAAACCCGTACCTACTGGGCCCGCGTGGTGGGCTGTGGCCCACTCCCTCTCACAGAAAGGAGGCCAGTGGGACAATTATAGACTAATGCTAACATTTTTAATCAATTTATAATTCTTTATTATTATTGACTATCTTCGTTTCGGTATATCGCATAAGTATCTATATTTTCCAAAAAAGAAGACTGCCTGAATAGTATTGATTGCTCAACAGTTAAGTCATCAACCCGGTGTCAAGGTGAACCAAAATGGACAAAAGAGCAACTCAATTATTCATAAAATTAAGGAGTCCTACGTATCTGGGACATGTCAATCATCTGTTCGGAGAGACTGAACTCGAAACGCAAAAAAAAACGTGATGACTTCTTTTTCGTCGGTATTTTTTCCACATCGATACCCCCATATGACGCAGTATATAAGGTAAAATTGAATTAACTAGCAAAACTTTGCAGACCTAATGGACGTCCACGTCTCCCCCCACGTGTGTCAAGTTTCACCAGGACCTTATGTAACATAACATTTATTTATTTATTTATTTAATACTTCAAGCACACAAATGTACAGAGGCGGACTTAATGCCATAGGCATTTTCTACCAGTCAACCTTCGGGTGATGCAGAGACAAACAGTGGTAGGTGCAATAGCGAGAAAAGAAGATTTCTTACATTTAAATATAAAGATAACATCACGCCTGTTTCCCCGAAGGGTCCCGCAGAGGTGTACCTAATAGTAAACCCACATTTCATCAATTATGAATAACAGCTATCTAATTACGCAACACATTTTCGGAAACCATTATGACAAATTTGTTTCATTTTGACAGTTCAACAACATCCATTGCGTTATTTACGTTGTTGAGCAGATTTTTTTCGGACTTATGAAGCAATGGATTAGCAATTAATTTCAAATTCCAGATTCATTTCAGATTAATCGTTTGTTATGCAATTAGGGTACTGGTTGTGTGAACTCGTGTGACCTTGTATACTACATAGCTAAAGTCATATACCTACTAGACTTGTACTATTATGTATTCCATGCTACTAGTTAAAGTCTGTTTACATTGGATCGCTGACAACGTGTCGTGCGCTCCCAGATCCGTCAGATCCGTCACGAGCCACTGCGCAAAAATGCGATGACAAACAGACCGATCGCAAGTTGCAACAATTTGTACTTTATTTGATATCCGTCGTCTATTGTCCGTGTCTATAGGAGGATAATTAATTGCATGAGATGTGCGGTGGAATTCTTGGGTTGAAGAATCAAAGGCTTGACTTAAAATTTGATCTAGAAGTGTCCAAGTTCGCTGTCCCATAGGCAGTCGCTCCATGTAAAATACTGGTATTCAGCTGCATTCGGTTAGACTCGAAGCCGACCCCAACATAGTTGGGAAAAAGCCAGGCAGATTGATTGAGTATCAAAGTTCAGTATAAAGTCAACTCAAAGTTGTTAAACTTGGTTCAAAGTTATTACTGATATTGTAGATGAGATAACGAAAGTTACCTACATTTTCAGGGTCATTCGGAATGTGGTATTCGTTTCCAAATGTGTAGAGATCTCTATGATTTCGAGATTCTTATAGTTTATCCTAAATTGATACCGTCACATTATCCCTTTCGTTAAGATCCGTTAGAAATGGATGACGCACATGTAGACGTAACTAGATTTTTTTCCTGTTACTTTTTTTCTTAGTTGTCTACGGAAAATAGATAATTTAGAACTTGGCATTCAGGAAGTTCCGCGTAGGTAGGTAGTAGGTACTGCAATGTCCATTGTTGTTAAATATTATCATTTGTTAAGGTCGCAAATGCAATTCTAGTTGGTTTCGTGATCTATTATTAATTCTGTTTGTTCAACATTTGCAATTGAAAACCTGAAATTAGTGACGAATTCGAGACTTTTAGATTTAATTTTAATTGACGCGAAAGATCTAAGCATATAATTTTAAGGCCTCTTAAATTGCGAGAGATTAAATCACATAGCTTCCTGCCAACAACTTTTATCACAACTGACAGTATATTCAAATTGTGATTTGTATGAAAAAAGTTTTAAACGTTTTTGAGCAGATTTTACTATTAAACATTTACACAAATTCCATTTATATGGTTTGTGTTTTATATATAGTGTTCTAAATCGTTTAGTAAACGGTCGATAAACCCGAGGTTTGACGGGTGGGGTTTGTTAATCAAACTGAGATCAACTCAACATTGTGTTCAAATACTAAGGCTGCATTCAACGGTTCATTTCATCTCTCTAATGAGATTGCGGTCTGCAGCGACCGCGACATTGACAACAAAACTCAGTTTTGTATAAAATGTGGGTTAACTTGACAAGGGTTAAAAAAGTTACTATTTGCATTCTCAACGGAAAGTAAAAAGAAAACGGTTTAGTACAGTAAAAGGATTCTCAGCGATAGCTCTAGATAAACTCAAACTCAAAAACTCAAACTCAAAGCATTTATTTCAATTAAACCATTTACAGGCACTTTTGAATTGTCAAGAAGTCGGTCAGTCAGAAATATGAAGCTAGTTGCCCATTCCAAAGCGTAGTAGGTACCTATGGAGAAGAACGGGCATGAAACTCCACGGACACTCTTTTAAATCAATTTTTTTTTTACAAAATATTGGTTACATCATTAACGTTGAAATTATACATGTGAGAACAATGTAGAAAGACGTGCACGTTAAAAGCGTCCGTAATAAAAATATAAAAAACAAAGAACAATTCAAAAATTAAAATAAGCCGTGGCAGCTAAGAGATGACCAGTCTCTACTGACGGCGCCCGTTCACGAACATGACGCATGGATTAGCACCATTCAGCTCAACCATTTTGAAGGGAGCTAAATGATCCAACACACGCGCCACCGCCAGCTCAATTAATCGTTATTAGTTGCATGTCCATTTCAAACCTGACAACTAGATGGTCTCGTGCGGCAGAACCCGTGAAAGATGGGACAAGCTGGAGTCCAGCTCTTTTGACAAAACAAATGACAAATAGTCCACATGACCCCTGGATCGAAAGAGCTGGAAGTCAAGGGGAGAGGCATTTGTCCAGCCGTGAGATGATACAGGCTATCAGTAACAGTAACATTTCAAACCCTGTTTGTTCCATCATAAAGTATCTTTTGTTATTACCGAGTTACTGAAAATAAGGAGGAGGAAGTGCGTTTGTTTGATTTTTTGCGCAACTGGTCATTATGACTAATCACAATTTCACAATCACATAAGTAGAGATCGTGTCGATCGGTTACTTTAACTTTTATCTTAATAACCAGCTGCGCCCCGCGGTTTCACCTGCATAAGTCTCGATCACGTGGTAATATCGGGATATTCTATATAATAAAAAGTATCCTATGCCCTAAACCGGGTCATGGTCTACCCATGTGCCAAATTTCATCCATATCTGTTCAGCCGTTTTAGTGTGAAAGCGTAATAACAAATAAACTAACTTTCGCATTTATAATATTAGTTAGGATTTCTAGATGCGTCTTTTCTAACAGAGGGAAAGGGATTTACGTTAATTCAGCATAGGCATAGTAATAGAGTTCTGGTGTCTACCCCTTGGGTACGGAACCCTAAAAAATGCGTCGTCTGTAGGTGTTATCTTTTCACAAGGTCGTTAAACTCATTAAGATCTAATTCTAGGTTAATTAACTGTTATGTATTGTTAATTATATGTCACATAACTGGCTTAAGAAAGCCTTAATAAGAAATTTTAAAGAAATTAAACTCTGAAGGATTCATAAAAGTCTGTAAGTAGGTGTCTATTGTTCTTATTCATTTAGCATGTGAAAAAACTGATCATGAATTCATGACTGGTCGAAACTGTAATCACAAAAAAATAAATAGGAGTATGAAGTAGTTCCAAATACAATTACAAAACGAGCAGCTTGACAGGATAAACAAATTACTAATCGAGCTTACAAATCGGGCCCCATTAAAATTACATAAACCCTAATATGAATTGCAAAACATACCGACCAATGCAAAAAAAAAACAAATGTAAAAAGGACGCCAACTTTCTAGTAGTTAGTCAGGCAATAAAGTATATTTTTAAATATATGCCAAAGACCTACATTTAGCCAGTTATTGTTGTAGGTATCATGCATTCATGAGTAATCGGACTTGCTATGTAGGTAGTCGGATCTTTACACAATCGTTGAAGTGCATTCTCTTAATCCGCCACGCAGGTTGTGCAACAAAGTCAAGGCTAAATAGACACACATAGGCATTAAATACCTTATCCTCAAGCAATAAGATAATTGTGTTAATATGTATGTACATTTAACAACAGTAATTTACTTTAAAAAAAAGTATTCGTTGATTAATTGTTTAAAATGCGATAAAAATATTCCTAACCAGTTTTTTCATGCCCATATGCATAATGAACGTTGTTAACTTGTTATTAATTATTGCTATAGATCAAAATGTTTTATATGGCGGGCGTGCATGCTAAGAGAGCTTTACAAAATACTGTTAAGTAAATATGTAACGAGGTTAGGAATTGAAACGGTAGCACAGATTAATATACAAATTGGACACTCCGCAAAAAGAGAGGAGATAAGAAACATTATTAAAGGTATGACCAGAGGCAAATCTCCAGGACATGATGGCCTAAGCATTGAGCACTTTCAGTATGCTGGTCCGCACCTCCCTAGGGTCTTATCCATGCAGTTCAACTTTTGTGTGAGACACTCTTATCTACCCGCAGAGCTGATGAGGACGATAGTGGTGCCTATTTCCAAGAACAAGACTGGGGATGCGTCGGATAGGGACAACTATAGGCCTATCTCTTTGGCAACCATAACGGCTATGGTTCTTGACGGTGTGCTTGAGCGTAGAATGGCTGGACAGCTCAATCCACATGATTCACAGTTTGGATTAAGAGCTGGGTTGTCCACGGAAAGTGCTGTTCTAGCGCTCAAGCATATGGTTAGGTACTAAACCGACAGGAGGACTCCGGTGTATACTGCTTTTCTGGACCTCTCCAAGGCGTTTGTTCTGGTTGACTACAAGATCATATGGTCAAAATTGTGGGAGAAAGCCGTTCCTCATGAGCTAGTTAACTTCCTCGAGTATTGGTATGACCACCATTTAAACCAGGTCGGATGGTCGGGTGCATTATCTGGTGAGTATGGACTGGAGTGTGGTGTGAGGCAGGGAGGTTTGACTTCCCCGGCACTCTTCAGTTTATACATCAATCAGCTGGTTGAGGAGCTTGGTTGCACTGGTATCGGATGCTCTATTGATGGTAAGACTATCAATAGTATAAGCTATGCTGATGACGTGGTGCTGCTGAGTCCCTCGATTGATGCGCTCAGACAGTTACTTGGAGAATGGAGTGTGTGAACGATACGCTACGGCTCATGGTCTCCCGTATAATGTCAGGAAAAGTGAGGTTCTGGTGTTTCGTGTGGGTTCCAGAAGACTGACGGCAGTTCCTCCTGTTTACTTGTGGCAATTAAGAGAGTATCTCGTTTTAAATACCTTGGGCACATTTTGACAGAACCATTGTGATGGCGAGGATACAGGGAGAGAGCGAAGGGCGTTGTCGGTTCGATGTAATATACTGGCCCGCAGGTTTGCTAGGTCTATTAGTAGACCTAGCAAACCTGCGGGCCAGTATATTACATCACAAACAGCGTAATTTTCACACTTTGTCTTTAGAGACAAAGTGTGAAAATTACGCTGTTTAAGGCATACTGCCAGACGTTTTACACCTGCATCCTGTGGGTTAGGTATACACAGAGAACCTACAACGCCCTCCGTGTTCAGTACAACAATGCCTTTCGGGTGTTGCTGGGGCTTCCGCGGTTCTGTAGTGCGTCGGGCATGCTTGCCGAGGCAATCATACTATCATGCGCAAAAGAATGGCTTCTCTAATGCGTAGGATACGTGGAAGCTCCAATAGCATCCTGAAAGTTATTGTGGAGAGGCCAGACTGTCCTTTTCCTATGCACTGGTCCCACAGACCTAGCTGCGGGCCCGGTGCTGAGGAAAGATAAGTTATGCTCATGTTTTAGTTTAATTTTGATTTAATTTTAATTTAATTTTAATTTGATTTTAATTTAATTTTAATTTAATTCTGAATTGACTTTGATTTAATTTTGTTTTTATTGTAATTTAATTTAATTTTGATGTAATTCTAATTTGATTTTGATTTTAATTTAATTTTAGTTTTTGTTTGTAATATTGTTTTCGATTTTTATGCTAATAACATATTTTATAAGATCTAATACTAATATAATATGGATGTTCTCCGAAATAAATAATTGCATTGAATTGAATTGAAAATCATTTAAATAAAAAGCGACTCTTGCTAGGACACAATAAAGCGTAATTCAGGTCGCACAACGCTAATTACCTACAGTTATATTCACCTACAAGTTGCCTGTCTTTCTATCGCGTAACTCTTATACCATCTGACCACGTTAGGGTTGCCATCTTTTAAAGAATAATTAGATATCAGCTCTTGGTCTATTATATTTTTAAAGTTACCATTCCGTAACCGACCGCAGGCGACTTCATAGAAATTGGATTCGATTTCTTAAAAATACAATAGAAACCAGAGTGTCGCGGCGGCGGCGTCACGTCGCCTGCTGCTGCCGCCTGCGGTCGCTTTAATTTCCATTATTTATTCATATGTACCTACGTAATTGGGCAAATAAAAAAGTATGTACGAATACCCTGTTTAAATCAAAATCTTACTAAGTACATAATATTTAGTTATGGTTATAGTTAGTCCGTGGTAGGTAGGTACCCACCAAAACTAAAATACTATTTCTGAGCCCTGACCTTGTAAGTACCTAACTATACTAAGTATAATAATAATAATTAATATTCTAACTACGTAAATACGGGTGACTTATATAAGATTAACAATTAATGCAAACATTTGGTAGGTAGGTACCTACCTAATTACTTGTAGGTAGACGTGCATTTATTTACCTTTCGGTGTCCTTTGGAAGTGAGAAAAACATGAGGTTCGGATCCTTAAGAAGCAAAATGCGATGCAATATACTGTTGCCTTCATTTTAGTATTTTTAGTTTTAATATCTTGCGACGAACGGACGACGCGATGCGGCGCGGGAGAATTGATTTGACGTGTGACCCGGCGCAGGCGGCGCGCGGCAGCCCTACTGATTTGGCATAGTTAGACGGGCCCGCCGCGTACTTGTAGCTTTATACTTTAACTGCGAAGTGTCCCATCTGTATTAATCTGTGACAATAGTAAAAATATTGCGACTATACGCAGGTGTTTCTGGTTCTGTTCCTAGGTGTAATTGGATACAAACAAAAGAAGCATCAGATATTTTTTTCACTATTTCAGATTTCTTCCCATATTGAAAGTTGTTCATAATGATGAGTACCTACAATGATCTTTTCAGTTATTTTTAATGCGCCTTAATTTTTTTATCGGGACTACCTCAATATTCGGGAGTTTTATTCCGGCTTCAAAAAAATAATTTAAATAATATCTTTCTTTATTCCAGTATTCATAATACCTCAAAGATGGGTGATGGCCATTATGGGTTTCCTGGCGGTGGCTAACGCGTATACGATGCGGGTTTGCCTCAACATAGCCATTACACAGATGGTCCACCGGCCAACGCATTCCACAGGCAACGATGGATCCTGTCCTGCTAGCGATGTTCATGAAGTTGGTGTGGACGGAGCTCATCCTACTGTAAGTATTTTTTATCATACTTCATCAAATACAATAATTTGAACCTGTTTTTACTGGTACCAGGTACACCATATTTCCAAAATTTAAACTTACCCGGCCTTTTTCTAAATAAAGCTACCCCGCTGTAGAAAAGAAAAATGAAGAAAAAAAAAACCTAGTCTTAGTAAGTAGTTCTGAACAATCGGAAAATAATCGCTACGACAAACCACCACGCATAAAAAATGCAGTATTTCAAAAGCAGTTGCAAATAGTCTTTACGATTTTATCAGTTGTTAATTAATAGACACGTCAGGTCACTGACCTATCAGCGTCGTTTGTAACGCTGACGATACGTTGGTCCTGGCGCAGGGTAGGTCCCACCTGGCGGTGGCCGAACGAGCGAAACACGGGGTTGCGACAATCGTCAACAGAATCCGGCAATTGGGACTCGAGGTGGTGAACTTTCGTCACGACATGTCGTCATACAAACTGTCAGGTTATCAGAGTAGAGGAAAATCAAAGAAACGATCATGGATTGTTGCTAGAAAGAAAAAGAGGTTGCTATATAGAGATGGCGGATAATAGAGATCTATGGCAGAAGAAACTACGAGCTACTTTTAGTAGCATTTCTATCGGATTTCCATCTCTTTATGATAAACACAGCTCGTCCTAACCATTGCAAGACATTAGCAAAGCGGTTCTTTACTGACATAACATTAATAAATGTCATTAGGTAAATCGAGTAGTTAAAACCTTATTTTGTTTTTATTATGTATTTTTGTTAGCCAATACGTTGTTAATTAATTTGTGACAATGGCACGTAATCTGAAAAGCTCAACGTAGATGGCGCTGGCTGTGTTGGGAGTCATACGAACTGTCAATCATTGGTTATTTCTTTGGAGCGAAGAAGTTTTTACCAAAGATAGTTTTTTTTATGTGCAATCCACCCACCGCGTAACCGGGCTAAACCCAGGTTGGTTTAAACTGGTTGTTTTGGGTGTAATTGGGTTTAAACCCGATCGAACCTTTCGGGCGTAAATGATTTTTGTATAAATAATATACCTACCTAACTTTACTTGTTGTACAATAACCGTACGGAAGAAACGTAATCCCTACAAATTTGGTGAGATAGACGTACAGACGCCAGCACATCAACCTACTACAATCTATCAAATTTCTTTAATAGATTTTCAACTTTATCACTAAAGCATAAGGTTCAATGTTGATTGGGAAAATTTTACAGTTTTGGGTAGGTTGACCTCCTGGCGTCTGTACCTTTTGTGAGTAACTGTAAATGTAAAAAAAATTAAAACAAGTTAAACATCCATGAAATTTATTTTTTAATTATTATTATATTTTTTAATGGATTATAATTATGTGAAATAAAATAAAGCAAGATAATAAGACCTTTATTTCCTGATGCTAATCCAAAACGAGTTATTGTTACAGATGATAGATAGGTTTTCTGGCTTCTCTTGATGTTGAAAGTGAAGCTTCGTTGTTGTCAACCAATATCTGTCTGGTCTACAAAACTCTTTATTCTGATGACTATATCTGGTGAAGACACTGTAGAAGAGACTTGAATACTGGTGAATGAGTCATCAGGTGGCCATTAAATATCGTCAGATGCACCTATCACGAAACTTTCTTCAACAGAGCTGAGAGCTCTCGAAGTTGTTGTTTATGTCCCTACGCTGCCAATTTGAAATAAAACATGTGTTACATATATTATATATATTTATTCACATAGATACTTACCTTATCATATAGGTTTAGATACATTTTGAAGTCTATTCTGTTGGAAAAAACATAATTTGGAGTGGTTACTTACCTCTCTACAAAGTCTTCCTTTTATCCAAATAGTTTTGTATTTGTATTTTGAAGTTCATTCTTCAACTTTTCACATTCCAACCACCGTATCATAGGTCATTTTTTCATCAGTAAATCTCGAATTCCCAGAAATAAAATCAAAACACGATAAAAATTCTATTTCCCTTCGAGAAACTAAACTGTCATGACCGCCAAACACACCAGCGCCACCAAGCGAGAGCAATGGCGGACATCCCTGCCATTATGTCAAAAAGACCGAATCTGTGCTTCCCGCATCCAGCGTTTTCTTGCGGCCTTCACAAGGTCAGTGTGAAGGCGGTGCTTGGGGGACGCCTATTTCCAGCAGAGGACGTCTTTCGGCTGAAATGATGATGATGATGTCGAATTGGGGTGTTCAATGTTCTACATACCGGTTAAATTTCGAAGGCCAATTTTGGTTCTATCGAACTCTGGAAAGTCATCATACCTAATATAACTAAGACGCATTATGTACAAGGCAAATAACCGAATAGTAAATAATGTGAACATCCTAGAGCAAAAAACCGAAGTTATAGACTTTGAATTGCTCTTAGAATGTTATTCATGTGTAGTGTACCTAACCGGAGCGTGGTATATCTACAAGGTGACAATGAAAAAAAATGTCGAGTCATGCGACACATACTATTTATGAAGGAGCTGATTTTTTTTTCGCGATTTCAGTGTTGTACCATAGTTAAAGACCCTTAAGAGCTTTTTAGTTAGGTATTTCAATTACACCTTGTATTTCTTAAGTGAAATGACTTTTTCCTAGTGTGAGCTTATCTGTGAAAATCGCGTGAAATGCCAGTAACAATACATAAGCGGGAGGACCTCGTATTATTATAAATTACTGGCAGCTAAAAACCGTAAAATAGCCGATTTGTAATGTCTGCCGGATTAAATTTTGAAATTATGCAAAAAATTGTTTTAAAGATTTTACTGGTAAATAAACCTGGAATACAGGTTTATTTACCAGTAAAATCTTTAAAACAATTTTTTTGTTGAGGATTTTAACATTAGTGCCAAGAGTTAGGGTAAAGGGTTTTCTAATGAAATAAAAAAAGGTAGAGATGAAAATATTCGAATAAACAGTCAAGTAACGTTTGCTAACAATCAAAGAATTTACCAGTAATACGTATCATCTTTCTGGCTCTTGCATTGTAAGTGATGCTGGTCTGTTCATCTTCTTGAAGCTACCTCAATACTAATACTTTCACCTCTTTCAGGAGCTAACAGGCTTCGACTGGGACGAAGCGACGCAGGGTATGATCCTAAGTGCGTTCTACTACGGGTACATCGTCACGCACTTGCCGGGCGGGATGCTCGCCGAACGGTTTGGAGGGAAGTATTCCCTCGGGTTCGGAGTGCTGAGCACCGCTGTCTTCACACTCCTGACGCCATGGACTGTCAGCGCTGGTGGCGCCACTGGACTTATCATTTTGAGGGTACTAGAAGGTCTTGGAGAGGTAAAGATTTCTTCACTATCTTCTTGTTTTCTCTGTCCTATTATATAGAATCTTTTTTACTGAACAGACAGCTGTGCTGCTGGGGAGTTTGTTGCGCCACTTCTTCTTCCCAGCTAAAGCACTAGGAAGTGGTGAAGGGTGGGCGTTTTGGAGGACTGTCTTATGTAATTTTGACGTTCGAAAAGTGCTGATTCTCAGCCTAGTTTGAATAAATGACTTTTGAATTTTGAATTTTGAAATTTTGAATTTGAATTTTGAATTTTGAATTTGTCCCTTTTCGCGGAAAGTATTTTTTGCTATAGACGTAGCCTTTTATATTGAGGAACAAACTATGTTTCATAACCATCTTTGTGACCATGTTAATAAGCATCAGCTGCATTAGCTGTCTCGTGGTCGCAAGCGTGATTGCTGAGCGTGGTGTCTTGGGTTCGATTCCCGAGTCGGGCAAAGTGTTATTGAGTTTTTCTATTAGGAATTTCTTAGTAACAGCCCGGAGTTTGGAAGTTGGCGGTGTGATACCCTCGTGTCTCGGTAAGCACGTTAAGCAGTTGGACTACACCTGATCTCTCTCCGCTCGTGTTGGATTGCTGTCCCATCGGACTATGAGAGTAAGGCAAGAGAGAGTGCCCTGTGTCTGCGCACACACTTGTGCACTATAATATCTCCCGCGCCGAAGGCTAGTCTCGGTTGAGATTGGCCGCCATGGCCGAAATACGGTCTGGAAGACTATAACAAGCATCGATAAGTCATAATAACAATGTTTTCAGGGCTTCACCTTCCCTGCACTCAACGCAATGCTTGCGCGGTGGGCACCAGTATCAGAGAGAGGGAGAATGGGTTCCCTAGTCTTCGGAGGAGCCCAGATCGGCAACATAGCTGGGACGTATGTCTCAGGGCTGGTGATGAAGGAAACTGGAGAATGGCAGTCCGTCTTCTACCTGTTTGGCGCCATCGGAATTCTCTGGTTCATTCTTTGGGTAAGTTCATGCTTCTTTTGAGGTTGTCGATTGTAAATTTATTTGTGAATAAAATAAAAGCTATAAAAACTAAAACCCAACTACGACAAAAACGCCAACTAAAAAGGTATAAACAAGACATCACAGATAGAAAAATTAAAAATCCGGAGTCACACGTCGTGTTAGGGCATAAATCGAACAGATTACGTGTGACTTTTGGGGTTATATTTGAAATGTGCTAATTCAGCCCTTTCATTAGATCTCCCAACACGGCAACATAAAAAAAAAGATGTTGTTCATAATTTAGTCACAATTATAGCCTATCCTACCAGCGGACGATCAAGACGCTTCCAACGATACCTCATTAGTTAATATGAGAAGTTATGACGGAACAGATGAACATGCATACATACATACATACATACCGGTCAAAATCATAACCCTCCTTTATGCTTCGGTAATGTGAACTTCCAAAAAACCCGTTGCACTACCAGTCCATGCCCAGTTTTTGCCCCGCGATATAAGTCCCAACTCTCAAGAGCCGGAAATCATTGTCGACCCGTTGCTATGACTTACACATACCTACATCTAGTTGTACGTATATATATATATATATGTGTGTATCCAGACCAATCATGTAAGACCGGCATTATATTTACTTAATTGTTTTCTTGCCAGTTTAACCAGAAGGCGACATATTGCTTTAAATAAAATACATTGGCGTGTTTATATTCAGTGCTTCAAAGAATAATGTCTATATAACTTATAAGTTTAAAAAAAACTATTATCTTTTGTAAAGTGGTTCCTTATTGATTGATTTACAACAGGTAGATAATTATTTTGCACTTTAAATAGCTACCTAAATAAATGGTTTATTATAATTTTGTCTGAGGGTTTGTTTGACATAAATCGAGTTTGCAACCTCACCTTTAGATCTACCTAACTCTTGATTTTATTTTGTATGGTTACATATTATAATATCTAAGCGTATTCTAACTATTTTCGAGATAACTACGGTCAAAAGATCTACTGTTTAAAATGCCTAAAGCATGCAAGCAAGCATGCAAGCGAGCATGCAACATGCAGCAGCCATGGTTTCTGTCACGGCTCCAGCGCTGCGGGGCTCCGGCGCGCGGCGGTCCCACGCGATCCTATCGCCGCAGATGGTTCACCACCGCAGCTTTGGCCTCAGTCGCCGGGGCCAGCGTTGAAACCACCTGCTCCTCAATTCGCGGGCCGCCTCGCCCCTCAGCGCCTACCCGGGTTTAAATTACACTCTAGGTATAAGGCAGACAAGACTACGTGGAGTCGGCGAGCAATTCGTTTCCGTCACTATTTTTTGTACCACAACATATTGCGACGTAGGCGAGTCGTCCATTAGGTATTTCATAAATAGTTGAAATATCCAATAACTTTAAATATCATTAGAGTAATCGTTCGTTAGTGCGATTAATTTTAGTTTAATCAAAATTAAGTACTTGAGTCGACCAATATGCGTTATACCTATCTGAGTCAACCGTAGTTATCTCGAAAATAGTAGTTAAGAATACGCTTAGATATTATGATAATTATGTAGGTAACCTTGTGTACGGGTATACAAAAATATCAATCTTGTTTACGTATCGCACGCAATCATTGAAATGTTTTGTTTGTATTTTTTGTTTTACCTCAACTTAACAGTATTTGTTTTAGGCACTACTGTGTTACAACGACCCCGAATCGCATCCGTTCATATCCGACAAGGAGAAGAAGTATTTAGAAGAGGCGCTGGGCAGTCACCGTAGCAGCCTGCCTTCGGCCATTCCGTGGAAGGCCATCTTCATGTCCGTCCCTCTATGGGCCCTGGTTTGCGCTCAGGTATGCCTTCAGTATTATTGAAGTATATATAAAACAAATCTATTGTAGGGCTATAAATACTTTCACCCAACGATAATTTCAATAGGTGTTATTGATCCATATTTACAATCGATCGATGCAATTCAGCATGTTCCCACTGCTAGGACACAGGCCTCTCTGTGAGAGCCGTGGGCCATAATCCACGACATGGGCCCAGTTGGGGTTGGTGGATGTCACATGTCTTCAAAGTTTTTGGTTCTCGGACATGCTGGTTTCCTCACCATGTTTTCCTTCACCGTTTTGAGAGCAGTAGTGATGAAATAATTTACACAAAGTAAAACGCCTGTCAGGGTTCGAAGCTCCGACCTACAACTCGTAAGTCGCGGCTGTTACCACTGGGCTACGGCTCAAGGTAACTTATTTCCGGGCTTACGTAACGGAAGCTGTGTTTTATATCGATTACTGAAATCGATACAGTGATTTATCACATCATCATAGTCGGCCAAACGCAGAAATTGCCTTGAACGGATTTACTTATCTGTTTAACCGTTCCCGTCTAATTCAACGTTACGTTAAATACTAATCTCTCTCACCTTGGTAGTTATTTCCTAAATCTTGTCCACAGTTCAGGAACTAAGTTGTAGGTCCTGTGCATTAGTATTAGCTTCGCGCGTCACAATCCATCAATATTCCGATGAGGTAGCTACTTACCAAAGTTAGAGGTCGCTCTGTGAAATATTAGGCATAAAATGAATTCCAGAGCAGTTAACGAACGGAAGAAAATAATACGGAATGAAATAAAGAATGGCCGTACAGAATACTTAATGGTTTTTTAGTCGATTTTTTAAACGAGTCGATGTAGGTACAGTCACGAACGTAAATATATTACTAGGACAAGTTTGTATGATGCCAAAGTGTTTATTTATTTCGGTATTAAAGAACACAAACAGCATATACATTCAACATTGGTTTAAAAACTAATTAGTAAAGGTATTACTGCTAATATATACACAAATTATAGGTGTACATATCATTTAAGAACAAAATATATTGGACAGAAGCGGCGTATAAACTAAAAGTAAAATTTAAAATTACACAAAGTTGGTTAACTTCAATAAAATAAAATACAACAGAATACAAAATAACACATTATAGGGATGACGAAAAAAAAAATTTTTTTGTCCGTCTATTAGATTATAAAAAAAATTACGTACACGTATTTTTTCTTTTTTTACGTTATCAAAAGATTACGGCGATAAATTGAGTTAAAATGTGCCATGACGTCACTAGTATGTAGATTTTATACTTGTGACGTATCAACACCCACTTCCCAACTTTAATACGTTTTTATCTAAGTCAGTTTTTATTAATATTATAAAGCAAAATCTAATAATTTTCTATTGGTGTCTATTTTTTTTTTATTATCTAATTGACGGACTAAATAGTTTTTTACCCAAGCATCATCCCTATTCAAATACATAATTCTACTAAAACATAAATTAGGAGACTAATAGTATATTATGATATAAGTGTGCTGTGTTGGTCAGTACAATCGAGGCGGTATTATTAAGTAACAACTTATGCTACAATAACGGAACTATAGAGATACATTTAGATTTATAAAGTTCAACTGACCTGTTGCCAGGTACAGACTATATGGAGTATCTTTAAAAAAAATCTACGTCGGTTGGTGACAATACCTTAGATTTCGTATTTTTGATAATAATTAAGCACAAAAGAAAACGATAACAAATATTTATGGAGTATGGCGTGCTGGTTTTGTTTTCCCGCTAGCGATGCGCGCAGGTGTAAATAAAGGCACTGACAAAACCGATGAACAGCCTGTATAAAAAATATAATAAACACAAAATAATGTTTTGAATACGCAAATTTAGGGTAATATGTAGTGAAAAATATATAATTTTAAATTATATTTTATTTATCTACACAGTAGGCATAAAAAGGCATGATGTCTCTTTGATGACATTTATAAAACCGCAAATCCCTGCTCGGGTGAAAATACAGAATACTCATTTAATAGTAGTATAGGATAGTTCATACTAATTCCATGTATAGTACCTACTAGTCTATTAAATACAAATTCCCTGCTGCCATGATAGTACTTACTTACTAATTCCATACGGCCATGTCATTACTCCGACATATATGTCCAGCTATCTAATTACGCAACACATTTTCGTAAACAATTACGACAAATTTGTTTCATTTTGACAGTTCAACAACATTCATTGCGTTATGTACGCTGCTGAGCAGATTTTTTTTTCGAACTTATGAAGCAATGGATTAGCAATTTTTTTCAAATGATTCAAATTCCGATTGATTGTATATTACGTAATTAGGGTGCAGGTTAGAATTTAAGTTTTTGTTGAGTATATTGTAATGGTTAATAAAAAGCGAATTTGATTGAATGACTTTTTCATGAAATTGTGACATTTGAGAACAAATCTAACTTAGAGATGTATTAATGATTCTAATGATTATAATTCTGTAAGTACATATTTGTTATGGTCGCTAATCATATTTTGATCAAGAAACAACCTGACACTGACCTGCAAATTGCAAAAAAAACGTAAGACGTTGAAATTCTGCGGATCCTCCTTCCAAGTTTTATTATTTCATAATTCTTACTAAGTTCACTGAATGACATTCAACTCGATGCGTGAAAAATTTGTAAAACAGGTCATGTAATGTTTAACAATAAGTCGATAATTTACACTACCTTCTTAAAAAATACATCAGTCATCATAATCGTTATACAAGGTGTAATCGAAATAACTGAAAACTTTATAAAAGGGATTCCTTTCTTTAGTCATAAATAAACAACTTTTAAGGAACTAACACGCACCTGAAAAAGAGTCTGAGAGGCTGAGCAGAGCTCGGCCGCCCAAAGTTTAGAACAAGATGACTACCTTAGAATAATGACATGGCAGCAGGGAATTAGTAAGTACCTACTGTCATGACAGCATGAAATTAGTATGTAGGTACTATCATGGCAGCATGAAATATACATGGAATTAGTATGAACTATCCTATAAATGAGCATTCTCTATTTTCACCAGAGCAGAGCTCGGTCGACCAGGTACTTTCTATATACATATACGAGAACTATGAAGTACAGACGCTAGCATATCAACCTACTACAATCTGTCAAATTTCTTTAATAGATTTTCAACTTTAAAACTAAAGCATAAGGTTCAAAGTTGATTGGGAAAATTTGACAGTTTCGGGTAGGTTGACCTGCTGGCGTCTGTACCTTTGGGTAATAGTTAAAGTTTTCTATTATACGTTCCTATAGGTAGGGCTGGTAGGGACTTACTTTTAACTTAAACTGACTCAGTAGTTTTACTACTACTACTACTACAGAAAGTCATTAACACGCCTGTATTTACCGTAGGGTAACGCAGAGGTGTACCTATAGTTATACACCCATATTTCAGTCATAAATATTATATTTTGGAGCTAAAGTAATTGGAGTTGGCTGTTAAGCACACAATTAAGTAGCACGGATTTGAATAACACTAAAACCGACCGCACGCGCATTCGCCGTACATACTGCACGAGTGCACGTGCATTTTTTTTACATAATATTCTTCCACTGACTACTGTATGAACGTAAGTACATTGTTGTAAGTCGTCAAACGAGAACGACGTGCGTAAGAACGCTGGCACGTGTCGTTAGAGTAGAGCGCGTTTACATTACGTAGCACAGCTGTTCGACGTACAAAAACATCAATACAGGAGAGATTCCTTTAGTGAATCAATGATTTATAAAGTACAGCTTTTATATTCGCCACGTTAGTTGCAGTTTAAGGTAGAATAGAGTCTGCGCTCCCTACCACCTTTAAACCATCAGCCTTCAAAGCAAGAGTGGATAGGCATCTTCTAGACCACGCTCGTTCTATCGTAGACCTCGTCCAGGCTTTCCTTAAGGCGCGACAGTGGTCTATTCCGTAGTAAGATTAGCATAATCAGCCTATAATGTGGGAAAATTATAGGCTTTATAGGCTGATTAGGCTGCAGGGACTCAGGCCTCTTCTCGTTGAGAGGGAGTGGACCGTTATCTACCACGCGGGCCCAGTGCGGGTTGGACACGTCTTCGATTTTTTGGTTCTAGGACATGCCATGAAATAATTTACACAAAGTAAAGAGCCTGTCAGGATTCGAACCTACGATCTACAACTTGTAAGTCGCGGCCGTTATCAGTAGGCCACCACTGATCTACACTGTAGTAAAGATTAAACAATGTAAATTAGGCTAAACTTAGCTGCCAAAAACGTTTCAGTAACTCTACCAACCGGAATCGTAGATAACATCGCTAACGTGTTCTCAGGTGTAAACACAGCCTAATCCATTACGTTTTGCCTAATTCAAAGCAAACAAGGCATAGTAAAAGGACTGTATGACTAGATCATCAAGTCATTATGCTCATCAGCTTAGCATAACTGCTTATTGTGTGTTAAACACGAACAAAACCAAAATTCGGCTTTTTAAAAGCTTATTGTTAGCTGCATAAGGTACGTAAGACACGTAGGTTAGGGACGTAAGCAGCTGCTAAAAACGTCTTTATATTATTGTTGTTTCTAGTTTCGGCTAGTTTCAGGTCCTTGGGTAGCACATTTTAAAGTGAATAGGCTGTTGCGCAGACTTATCTACATAGTTAACCTAAGCTACAGCAATTTTTCGTAGGTAGGTACTAATGGACCAAAACAAATGCTTATCAACACACACTCACGCACTTTTTTATGTTCGTTGATCCATTATTTTAAAGTGTGTCATAGCCAATGATGATGATGAATATTTGTATGACCTACAAGTAGTTGTTCCGGGTCTGGCTGTTTGTGTATGTGAGTTTAAATGTTTGTAAACGCACCCACGATACAGGAGAAATTCCTAGTGTGGGGCAACGTTTTAAACAAAAAAAAAAAAAAATGTGTCATCACAATGTCTTATTTTCTTCCTTTTTTATTTTTTGTTTGTTTGTATATTGGCACAACTATTTTATAATAGCTAATTAGTCATTATTTAATCGTGCTTTTGTATATTGTGATCTTTTATTTGTTTGTGCTGTCTATTGCATTTTTTTTTGTTCTTTTGTGTGCACTAAATAGACGATGTATCTATCCATCTATCTATCATAACTGTTCGTCCACTCCGACAGATTTTGTGTAATCACGTGCCAAGCGCAAACAAATACCTACCATTTTCGTCCAAATCTACAATAGTACATATCTTCAACAGATCGGCCACGACTACGGATACTTCACGATGGTGACCGACCTTCCCAAGTACATGACAGGGGTCCTCAAGTTCGACATACACCAAACAGGCACGCTTGCCGCCTTGCCTTACGCGGTCATGTGGCTGAGCTCCATCGCCTTCGGCTGGATTTGCGACAAGATTGTCAAGAGAAACTGGCTAACTGTCACTAACGCTAGAAAAACTTTCACCACCATCGGTATGTAACACTTATGTACATGCTAATTGAATACCATAACATTGTGCTTTATTTAATTAGATAAAATTGTTTGCTCACTTTTATGATAATTGACTACGATTTCGCAATTTTGCTACCGGATTTTATGATTATGATCGCGCAGTAGGTAACATTGTGAGTTATGCATAAAGATTGAGACGAGAAACTATTTTTTAAGTAGGAATTAGACATGATTGTATTCTTTTAACGACGTTCTTAAATTTCAACGCAACTCCAATTCGCTCACAAACTCACCCACGATTTTCTCTACAGCATCCGTCGGTCCCGGCATCTGCATGATCCTTGCATCATACTCCGGCTGCAACACAGAGGCTGTCGTGATCCTGTTCACTGCATCCATGGGTCTGATGGGCGCCTTCTACCCTGGCATGAAAGTGAACGCGCTTGATTTGAGCGGGAACTACGCCGGGACTATAATGGCGATCGTGAACGGCATAGGGGCTATAACCGGCATCATAGCCCCATACCTAGTTGGCTTGCTGACTCCTGATGTAAGTACCGGAACAAATTACGTATTGTATTGCAACGTAAGGTTACTTTGGCAAATCGAACGCCAGGTCCTTGACATTTTTTGGCAACAAAAAGGCTTTGACCGTTACGGAAGCATATCGGTTTCTTGATATTATTGCATTCCATAATGTTAAAACAGATGGGCCACTTTAAACATACTTAAACTTACTCTAGAACTCTCTTACTCTTTACTTACTTTAGAATAGAGGAACGTAATCCACCATTCTGTCCATTATTGAAGACCTGTCCAGAATTGATTATCCATCTTACAGCCAAATTATTTCAGATTATGTTCCAGTTTAGATAATGGCTCTTTCCATAAATAGCAGCACTTTTAAGGACCTTGATTAAGGACCTAAGTTGTTAATGTCATACCACTTTATGAACGACTAAAGATTCAAATTATCTTTTCAGAGCACGTTAGTACAATGGCGGCTGGTGTTCTGGATAGCGCTGGCCGTGTTCATACTGACGAACTTGGTGTTCGTCGCGTACGCGTCCGGCGACGAGCAGTGGTGGAACACCACCACACAAGACCCGCGGAAGCAACACGAAGCCGAGGCAGGCAACAACCACTCCGTCAATGCCGAGGTCAAGTTGTAAAACATCACAAAATAATATGGTTCAAATCGCGAAAACGAGGAAAATATTCGACGTGAATTGAGGCTCAGGCCATTTTCCTGTCGTTAATGTTCCGGAAGAAAAATGTAAATAAACACTATTATTATTTAATTAGACGCAGTGCCCAAGGAATTAATTTATCGCACTGCTTTAAACAATAAAAAAAACGTACTTAGTTCATCCGTTTTCTGGCGTAGTGCAGCTGACTCAAGACACTTTAATATAGCAAACAAGATTATTACACTTGATGTGTGTAAGAATAATGTATAGTACAAACTGTAGGCGTTTTAATTGAAATTCTTTAAATCATAATAAAAGGCGATTCACTGAATCCACCGCCAGTGCTATGTGATAGTAATAATAATTAATAATCCCGTTGTAGTTATTATTAGGAAAATTATAATTATTGAACGATTTAGTAATCTTGTAATATCGAGAAAGTAATAATTTTAAGTAAGTTTAAAATTTAATTGAATATTTATTTACAAGTATTATAATTTTGTTGATGACTGTAAGTACTTTTACATTTAGAAACTAAGTAGTCATATGCAAAGTATTATAATTGTTCAATGAATGAATACTGATTGCCTATTTGTAAATATTTGTGGAAAATATTTATTTGACAAATGCACTGACAAATTACTTTGTTCACGAATTTTGCGAGAGGCTGTGAACAAATTCGGAGTTTAGTGAAACACGAAAGAGGATGACCCTTTCGTTTCTAGTACATTGATTATATTATTGTTCTAGTAATAGATTTAATATACTATTTAATAAGTTTTTAAGTGTTAATGCATTGGAATGTACTATGACGCGAAAGTCACTCATGGAATTATAGTTCGTAAGTCAAGAAGATAACAAAACAAGATAACTATATGAACAAAACCAAGCGATAACGTAATGATATTATTAAAAAAAATTAATTAGACTACACATAAGATTAGCCTGGGCTGAAAATTGGTTGGTATGTACCCCACCAATCGAACGCCCTTTTTTCATTTGTTAACTTCTGGTTGGATGCTTTGGAATCGGTCAAAATGTATGCAATAGTGTTGGATACTCTGCCACTAGACCATAAATGTCAATATTGCTACAACAAATTACAGTAAACGAATAAAAGCACAAATGAAAATGGCGGGACATAGGACGTTAGATGAGTTCCATCTCATTAAAAAAAACTGGTTTTAGAGTACGACGATCTTTGTCCCTAGAGTCCATAATAAGTCAGCTCAAATTCACTCTTTATCTCGCTCGCACACTACTGTTCGCGGACAGAGCGGCGGGGAGAAGGCTCCGAGGCACCGATAGTTTAGGTAATTTCGTTTCACGGTGAAAGTAATGGTAATAAAAAAAACATAGTATCTGCTTTATATTTTGTTCAGTTAATAAGCAAAGTTTCATGATCTAATATGAACAATTTTTTGAATACTAGCGGTTTATTGTTCGATTTGGAGGTAACTTTGTAATTTTTTTGTAGAGAAAAATCTTATGGAATCGTGATTTCGTCAAACTTCTTAACATTAATCCTCAACTTTACCATATATTTATTTCAATTATTTCGATATAACGGAGGATCATGCTAAGCAATTTGAGTTACTATAGACTCTTAATATCTAAAGCCTCGTGAAGATTGGCGCAACGCGACTCTAACAAAACAATTTGGTCAGTCTAACAGTCTGCAAGTGGCTTTATGCGTCTTTTTGACTTGTGTAACATACTTTCATAATGGACCTTCGCAAAACTCTATGCATTTGATTTCAGGGTGCATTCTGTGCCATTAGAAAGATCTGTGTGCAGGCTTTATATTAGTTTTAATACTTTTAGTAAACATGTCATACTGAGACTAAGAATGGAAATTCCATTGTTTGTTTAAACTATCTGAGATAGTAGTTCGTAAGTTATTTTGTACAATATTCTTGTATTTTGTTAAAATAAAACATTTAAAAACACGAATATATTAATTTATTTATACGGTAATATAATAGATAAATATAAAACATGCATTATAGCATGAAATTTAAAAAATATGTCCTATTTAAAATTATTATTAGCCCACGTTCGCACGGACGTAATAAAATCGCGGCGATTTTTTTTCGTGCACTGGATTTTCAACGCTTTGCTTAGCGCCGAGAGTTGAAAATCAAAGAGTGTGTTTTTTCAACGCGCTGGGACGAGAGTGCGTCCCAACGCGTTGGATTCTCAACGCTCGGCTTAACACCGAGAATTGAAAATCCAGGGTACGAAAAAAAATCGCCGCAATAAATACACGTCCGTGCGAACCTGGGCTTAGACTCAGTCTAAGTGTTTTCAACACATCTACCTTCACCACAAATATACATAAAATACAATGTAAATGAATTATGTTGTTACACTGACTGATTTGACATCAAAAAGACCAAAATGTGATTATTTGAATATGTAGGTACTACGTAAGTTTTACCAGCATCCCAACTGCATAACACACGATCAATCACAATCTGTTTCATTTTGACAACATTCGTTGCGTTATTTACGTTGTTGAGCAGACAAATTTTTCGAACATATGAAGCAATGGAATAGCAATATCCTTCAAAATTATTCAGATTATGACTGATCATGTGTTACACAATCAGGGTGCTGATTTCCATTATATTTTCTATTTATTACAATGATGCAAAGATCCAGTACATTTATAAGCTACAGTCGCACGACACATTAAAATATAATAAATTACAACTAGCTGCTGTTTCTGTACTCGTCACAAATTCACATACAATAATGAAAGTCGTCACACCAAGAAACAGTAACATACGACCATGAGCGAATATTATTGTAACGAAGACTTCATAAAGACAGTTTTTAAGCTCATTCACAGTTTGCTCTGCACTTAAACTGTTTCAACATCAAGGTTTGCCTAAATGCTTGCTTAAGATATTTAGCAAATAAGGAAACAGAGTGCGTGCCTCGCTAGCCTAGTGGTCGCAAGCGCTACTGCTGAACATGAAGTCCTGGGTTTTATTCCCAGGTCCGGCAAAATGTTATTCGGTTTTTTCATCAGGAATTTCTCAGTAGCAGCCAGCCAGTCTGATTTGTGCCCGGTTGATGGTAATAGACTCGCCTCCTGTTACATGGCCTTTAAATATAACGAGCGAAATGTACAGGCGTGAAGATATGTTAAAACAGAGGTATGCTGTGTGGTGTGACAACATACTAAGAGAAACAGGGAAGTAACTAAATAATCATAATGGAGAATCAAAAAACTTACATTAATAGAAGACAATTTTAAAATATCGTACAGTTTAAAATAATGGTTTATACCTACAAACAGTGTGTCTGGTCACCGGTGTCCGACCCGTTAAGACGAAGCAATGGTCAATTTTGTCGACATATGCACCTTAGGAAGGCATTTTGTTATTTTTTGCGATATCGCTGACATCCTTTTGAACAAATATTGTAACAATTTTTGTACATTTTTAAATTAATTAACCTTTAAAGTAAAGGGTCATATTCAAATAGTCACAACTCCTAAACTTAGACTATTTGTCTGTCGTTTAGGTAATATCTTAGTGCATCTAAAAAGTTACATATTTTTTTCTATATTTTTATTAATGGTTTTAGTGGGAGTTTTTAATAAACCGCTGTCGAAGACTTTTATGCCTGTATGACAGAGGTCCTCCAGGTCCCACAACTGATTTAGAGACATCGGTAGATATTGCAAAATAAATGAACTCGCCCGTGCTCAGTAAAAAAAAAAAATGGCCTCCTTTTCAAAATAGTGGAGGCAAAATGCCTTATTATGATGGATTTGTCGATAAAATTGATCATATTGCTTCGCCTTAACGGGTCGGACACCGGTGACCAGACATATTGTATAATAAAATGGAAATGACCGAAGATTTAATTGGTATTATTCTTCACATTAATGTTACATATACTTGAATATAACTATAGAAAAATAGTGACTAATAAATGCAGTTGCTACTAACAGTAGTAACTATTTCTAGAAGCCCTAGTGTGCTATTCTTACGATATATTTAAGATGATAGTAGCCATTTAAATGAAGACCGCATTCATAGATAAATACACAATTATCTACATACTACAAATACTCAAACGCCACTTTCAACAGTCTTTCTTTCGTTTACACATTAAGGGTGAAATCATATTTACACGCACTGTTCAGCATCTTGTATCTCTATCCTTTTCTGTCACTCAGAAATGTAAATGACTATATTTCGGCCGCCGCTGAGAGAATGCGTGTCTGACACCTGTCAGTTGAGTACAAAAGAATAGGTGTTTTACGAATTTATACTTTATTTATGACTAGCTTCTGCCCGCGATTTCATGAGCCGTAACGCCGCGATAACCTTCCTCAAGAATTGGGCTATCCAATGCAAAAAGATTTTTTCAATTCCGACTTGTAGTTCCGGAGATAACCCCCTACATACAAACAAACAAACATTTTTTTTCAGCTTTAATCAGATTGCTTGTTTGTGTCTTCATTGGCAGTTCGAGATTGTTCACATCCTGCAATGCGTCATTTCATTATTACATATTTTAGTGTTGATTAGATTGATGCTATTCGTTCTCTTTTGAGTCTGTAGGTAGTCTGGATTTCAGAAGTGTCACAGCGAGTTCATTTTTGTGTCGTTGGAGTTGGACCTCTGTATAATAAATAATCGTGTCCAACTGAGAGCTGCATTTTCTCGGTGGCCGGAGTTTAGAGCGAGAAATCTCACGTCAAAGAACTCTCGATGCGTTTGAGTGCGGATGCTTGCGAACGGACTTCTCGCTCTAGCGAAATCTTAATGTCAGAAAGAGATGGATATATATAAAAATGCAGATCCGTGGGTTTGTGAATAAAATTGAGTTGCGTTTGAGTATTCTCCAGTTTATCAAACACTTTATGAGGAGAAGGCTATTCTCTTCAAATCAACTTGCCACTAGCTAATGCCGTCGAATCAATAAGTTACTTTAATAATTTTAATGTTCAGTGTTGAAAAAGCATGATTTCTAGTACAAAAACTTAAAAAAATATCGGTCATCGTCGGTATATTATTTTAATATTATTTGTGGGTAGGCACTACTATCTTATGTCCGTAGATGAGCAATGCCGATATGCCGTGAACATAATAATAGCTTTGGTCGAGTTCGAAAGTTATCAGACGTACAAACGAGGACATTTGCGGTGAATCAGTTTTCACCCTTATTTATGCCTTTAGTAATAAGGTTGAAAAGTGGTTCACCGTCAGTGTCCGCGTTGGTGACTCCGAAATCACGGGATTATAACCGTATAGACCATAAACATAGTTGTTACTCCAGCTAGTCAATAAGTCCTTATGTTTCAGCATTACAGAATTCGCAGCTACCGACATAGCGGGGCATTACTTTAAAAAATATAGCTACCTGCGTGGCTAATACAAACATGATCAAATGTGTGAGGCATTAGTATATATTTTAAGGATCATATGACGCGGAAATATTTAAAAAGTCTTTTAGAGTACTAAATACCTGTGACCTTCGTTGTAACCGCGTTCCGATTGATATTCAAACTGAATAGTGAACATCAAATAAATATATTATGTATTAGCAAATATATCTAGGTCACAGGATTTCGATACTTTAATTCCTATAACGATGGCGGAAGAGGCTTGTGTATTCAAAACATGAGCTCAATTTTATGACCGCTAAAAGACATGCAAATCAATGGATGCAAATAGGAATTTGAAAGATGTCTGCCGTGTAACTATGAGGATCGATCGTTTGTTTGCAACATTCATGTTTTATGAAGTAACATCGCAGATTAGCCAGGCCGAAAATATTGCCATTTTATTGTTCCAAGCTTACTTTGAAAGAAGTGCCTCAGCTGTTGGCGCCGTGTCCCGAGTTGGCTGCCAGCTCCGGTCGCTGAATTGGCTGCCGGGGCTGATTTTGAAAAAAAAAGCGGTAAATGGGGTTGGCAATATGGCCGGGGTAGGCATTTTTTTCCATTCATATATTTCCTTAATCAATCATTTCCATATTCCAGTAATCAAGTACTACCCGGAACCGAACTAGTTAGATTAGGTTAAATATTTTTACTCGCAAAAAAGGTTAGGTCAGAACTACGGCGCGTTGTGTTCCACGCGCGCCTCAAAGAGATGTCAGCACAACGGAAGGGGTCCGACAGGACCGATGCCTGCCGGGGTTGCGGGAAAGTCCGAAAAGGATACCGTGGCCCCTGGCAACGTACAGGCAACTGAAGGAACACGGGTGGGTTTTAGTCAGTAAGAGTCTGACACGCCCTCCTGCTCCACCCAGAGCGGGAGAAGTTATTTGATAATGCCCCACCCAAAAATAATAATAAGGTTAGGTTAGAACTGTCCCCCTAAGCACGAACCGAGCGAGCGAAGCGAGCGGTGCATCGGTAGCGGCGAGGAGTGCCAAAAAGAAAAAAATACTTTACCTAGTGTTAGTTAGTTGGGGTTTTGAATACTGGAAGAGTTTTCATAAACGCCGTGTCGCCAGAGTCCATTACGGGAACCGACGGTCCGCGCAACCGATGTTTTTAATCTCGACTGCCGCCAGTAATGTACTACAATTTTTGGGTGCCAGCGCCGGCAGGAGAGCCACTCCCTACTTTGAAAGGTATTTGGCCTTCAAAATTGTAAATACGACTGTTTAATTTTGACTGAGATCTACAACTTACTCTTGGATAATACGTCCCGAAAAGAAATGGTTTTCTCCATCACCTTTATTCGCATTTTCTTAGTAGAACGATTACTTCACGTTACACGACAACATGCAGTAGCTACCCGAGCGTTATATTGACACATGGGGGTAGAAAGAGACACACCAATATGAGTGATAGAGACGACGCTCTACAAATCCGAACTTTTTCAAAAGTCGATGGCCGTACTGTAGCAAGTTGTTTAGACGCCTCCTCCCTCATAACTTCAGAATAACTCCATGACTGATGACGGACTGGTGCTGTCACTGAGGTCGGTCCTTTGGTTCAGGATTTGAAGGGCTTGTACGGGTTGTATGTAGCGAATGTTGTGGTTGTCCAGAGCTTGGTCGACGGCAGCTGGTTGCTTCGTGAGAATAGCGCGGAGACGACGCGCGTCGTCGTAATCCAGGTTGAGGAGTTTGCAGGCCTCGAGGAGTCTGTTTAGGACGAAGTTTTTTGTCACGTTTCTGCATAATATAATCCTAGACGTCTTTTCAAACATAGGTACTATCGAAGAACTTCATATGTAAGCAGTTTGAAAACAAAATCCCGTGAACCCGATGACCACATCTGTTACCGCCCCGGTTCTATAACGGCCGAGCGCTGCAAGCAGAAATAGTCTTTACGGTGTATAGATATGAAATTCTTCGTTGGTACTTCCCCGAACCCCACATGCACTGATAGGTAATTAAAATATTGTTTAGCAACCATACAGTTAACTCAATAAAAAAAAAACAATTCACAAATTATCTAGTTTTACTTTGAGTAATTGATATACTGAATTATTCGCATCCGGAATTCAAGATGACAATCTCAACAGACCCTAAAAATAGTTGTCCTAATTTTTCGTAAGTATATTATCTTGACTTACCTGGGTAACTGGTAGACTTGCGACGCAATTTTGTTAGGCGGTGCGAACGCGGGCACGAGGTTACGTTTGACGTCGTGCGTGAACTGCATCGTGCCGCCCGTGTTGAACCAATTCTCAAGCACTATCTCCTACGAAAGAAAAAAGCTGTTAATACATAGATATACGTGTAACTTGCGTGAGAGTTTAGTAATAGAGTATTAGAGAAATTGAACAACTCGTGTTTTGGGGGGCTCGTGGCTAATTAACAGCAGAGTGGGTCGATCAATAAGGGTTACGCTACGCTTGCTACGATCGATCTGTGAATGGGTGACCATCCATTTCATACCGAAACCCCCTGTACTTCGGAAAGCTGTTAAGCTGTGAGTCCCAGCTGTCGACAACCAGTCTTTCCAAGGGTTATCGTGTTGTGGAGCTCAGATACTGGCTGTTTAGCTGCATCCGGTTAAACTGGAAGCCGACCCCGACATACTTGGAAAAAGACTAGGCAGAGATGAGTGGGTACCTCAAAGATGTAGGTGTCCACGATGTCAGCGAGATGCGCGCGCAGGCGCGTGGTGAGCGTGGGCGCCAGGCGCTGCGCCGCCACCGCCAGGCGCGCGCACAGCGCCGCCAGCGGCCGGCACAGGCACAGGACTTACCTCAAAGATGTAGGTGTCCACGATGTCAGCGAGATGCGCGCGCAGGCGCGTGGTGAGCGTGGGCGCCAGGCGCTGCGCCGCCACCGCCAGGCGCGCGCACAGCGCCGCCAGCGGCCGGCACAGGCACAGGACTTACCTCAAAGATGTAGGTGTCCACGATGTCAGCGAGATGCGCGCGCAGGCGCGTGGTGAGCGTGGGCGCCAGGCGCTGCGCCGCCACCGCCAGGCGCGCGCACAGCGCCGCCAGCGGCCGGCACAGGCACAGGACTTACCTCAAAGATGTAGGTGTCCACGATGTCAGCGAGATGCGCGCGCAGGCGCGTGGTGAGCGTGGGCGCCAGGCGCTGCGCCGCCACCGCCAGGCGCGCGCACAGCGCCGCCAGCGGCCGGCACAGGCACAGGACTTACCTCAAAGATGTAGGTGTCCACGATGTCAGCGAGATGCGCGCGCAGGCGCGTGGTGAGCGTGGGCGCCAGGCGCTGCGCCGCCACCGCCAGGCGCGCGCACAGCGCCGCCAGCGGCCGGCACAGGCACAGGACTTACCTCAAAGATGTAGGTGTCCACGATGTCAGCGAGATGCGCGCGCAGGCGCGTGGTGAGCGTGGGCGCCAGGCGCTGCGCCGCCACCGCCAGGCGCGCGCACAGCGCCGCCAGCGGCCGGCACAGGCACAGGACTTACCTCAAAGATGTAGGTGTCCACGATGTCAGCGAGATGCGCGCGCAGGCGCGTGGTGAGCGTGGGCGCCAGGCGCTGCGCCGCCACCGCCAGGCGCGCGCACAGCGCCGCCAGCGGCCGGCACAGGCACAGGACTTACCTCAAAGATGTAGGTGTCCACGATGTCAGCGAGATGCGCGCGCAGGCGCGTGGTGAGCGTGGGCGCCAGGCGCTGCGCCGCCACCGCCAGGCGCGCGCACAGCGCCGCCAGCGGCCGGCACAGGCACAGGACTTACCTCAAAGATGTAGGTGTCCACGATGTCAGCGAGATGCGCGCGCAGGCGCGTGGTGAGCGTGGGCGCCAGGCGCTGCGCCGCCACCGCCAGGCGCGCGCACAGCGCCGCCAGCGGCCGGCACAGGCACAGGACTTACCTCAAAGATGTAGGTGTCCACGATGTCAGCGAGATGCGCGCGCAGGCGCGTGGTGAGCGTGGGCGCCAGGCGCTGCGCCGCCACCGCCAGGCGCGCGCACAGCGCCGCCAGCGGCCGGCACAGGCACAGGACTTACCTCAAAGATGTAGGTGTCCACGATGTCAGCGAGATGCGCGCGCAGGCGCGTGGTGAGCGTGGGCGCCAGGCGCTGCGCCGCCACCGCCAGGCGCGCGCACAGCGCCGCCAGCGGCCGGCACAGGCACAGGACTTACCTCAAAGATGTAGGTGTCCACGATGTCAGCGAGATGCGCGCGCAGGCGCGTGGTGAGCGTGGGCGCCAGGCGCTGCGCCGCCACCGCCAGGCGCGCGCACAGCGCCGCCAGCGGCCGGCACAGGCACAGGACTTACCTCAAAGATGTAGGTGTCCACGATGTCAGCGAGATGCGCGCGCAGGCGCGTGGTGAGCGTGGGCGCCAGGCGCTGCGCCGCCACCGCCAGGCGCGCGCACAGCGCCGCCAGCGGCCGGCACAGGCACAGGACTTACCTCAAAGATGTAGGTGTCCACGATGTCAGCGAGATGCGCGCGCAGGCGCGTGGTGAGCGTGGGCGCCAGGCGCTGCGCCGCCACCGCCAGGCGCGCGCACAGCGCCGCCAGCGGCCGGCACAGGCACAGGACTTACCTCAAAGATGTAGGTGTCCACGATGTCAGCGAGATGCGCGCGCAGGCGCGTGGTGAGCGTGGGCGCCAGGCGCTGCGCCGCCACCGCCAGGCGCGCGCACAGCGCCGCCAGCGGCCGGCACAGGCACAGGACTTACCTCAAAGATGTAGGTGTCCACGATGTCAGCGAGATGCGCGCGCAGGCGCGTGGTGAGCGTGGGCGCCAGGCGCTGCGCCGCCACCGCCAGGCGCGCGCACAGCGCCGCCAGCGGCCGGCACAGGCACAGGACTTACCTCAAAGATGTAGGTGTCCACGATGTCAGCGAGATGCGCGCGCAGGCGCGTGGTGAGCGTGGGCGCCAGGCGCTGCGCCGCCACCGCCAGGCGCGCGCACAGCGCCGCCAGCGGCCGGCACAGGCACAGGACTTACCTCAAAGATGTAGGTGTCCACGATGTCAGCGAGATGCGCGCGCAGGCGCGTGGTGAGCGTGGGCGCCAGGCGCTGCGCCGCCACCGCCAGGCGCGCGCACAGCGCCGCCAGCGGCCGGCACAGGCACAGGACTTACCTCAAAGATGTAGGTGTCCACGATGTCAGCGAGATGCGCGCGCAGGCGCGTGGTGAGCGTGGGCGCCAGGCGCTGCGCCGCCACCGCCAGGCGCGCGCACAGCGCCGCCAGCGGCCGGCACAGGCACAGGACTTACCTCAAAGATGTAGGTGTCCACGATGTCAGCGAGATGCGCGCGCAGGCGCGTGGTGAGCGTGGGCGCCAGGCGCTGCGCCGCCACCGCCAGGCGCGCGCACAGCGCCGCCAGCGGCCGGCACAGGCACAGGACTTACCTCAAAGATGTAGGTGTCCACGATGTCAGCGAGATGCGCGCGCAGGCGCGTGGTGAGCGTGGGCGCCAGGCGCTGCGCCGCCACCGCCAGGCGCGCGCACAGCGCCGCCAGCGGCCGGCACAGGCACAGGACTTACCTCAAAGATGTAGGTGTCCACGATGTCAGCGAGATGCGCGCGCAGGCGCGTGGTGAGCGTGGGCGCCAGGCGCTGCGCCGCCACCGCCAGGCGCGCGCACAGCGCCGCCAGCGGCCGGCACAGGCACAGGACTTACCTCAAAGATGTAGGTGTCCACGATGTCAGCGAGATGCGCGCGCAGGCGCGTGGTGAGCGTGGGCGCCAGGCGCTGCGCCGCCACCGCCAGGCGCGCGCACAGCGCCGCCAGCGGCCGGCACAGGCACAGGACTTACCTCAAAGATGTAGGTGTCCACGATGTCAGCGAGATGCGCGCGCAGGCGCGTGGTGAGCGTGGGCGCCAGGCGCTGCGCCGCCACCGCCAGGCGCGCGCACAGCGCCGCCAGCGGCCGGCACAGGCACAGGACTTACCTCAAAGATGTAGGTGTCCACGATGTCAGCGAGATGCGCGCGCAGGCGCGTGGTGAGCGTGGGCGCCAGGCGCTGCGCCGCCACCGCCAGGCGCGCGCACAGCGCCGCCAGCGGCCGGCACAGGCACAGGACTTACCTCAAAGATGTAGGTGTCCACGATGTCAGCGAGATGCGCGCGCAGGCGCGTGGTGAGCGTGGGCGCCAGGCGCTGCGCCGCCACCGCCAGGCGCGCGCACAGCGCCGCCAGCGGCCGGCACAGGCACAGGACTTACCTCAAAGATGTAGGTGTCCACGATGTCAGCGAGATGCGCGCGCAGGCGCGTGGTGAGCGTGGGCGCCAGGCGCTGCGCCGCCACCGCCAGGCGCGCGCACAGCGCCGCCAGCGGCCGGCACAGGCACAGGACTTACCTCAAAGATGTAGGTGTCCACGATGTCAGCGAGATGCGCGCGCAGGCGCGTGGTGAGCGTGGGCGCCAGGCGCTGCGCCGCCACCGCCAGGCGCGCGCACAGCGCCGCCAGCGGCCGGCACAGGCACAGGACTTACCTCAAAGATGTAGGTGTCCACGATGTCAGCGAGATGCGCGCGCAGGCGCGTGGTGAGCGTGGGCGCCAGGCGCTGCGCCGCCACCGCCAGGCGCGCGCACAGCGCCGCCAGCGGCCGGCACAGGCACAGGACTTACCTCAAAGATGTAGGTGTCCACGATGTCAGCGAGATGCGCGCGCAGGCGCGTGGTGAGCGTGGGCGCCAGGCGCTGCGCCGCCACCGCCAGGCGCGCGCACAGCGCCGCCAGCGGCCGGCACAGGCACGTGGACACGCACAGCGCCATCTCTTCCACAATTAGGAGGCCGTGCCATCTGGTGATATAGGGAATTAGGGAAGGAGCTGGTAGGTCAATAACCACCAAACTACGAGGTAGATTTGCGTATATCGCGGTCTTGCTTATGCGTTAAAGTCTGTAACAGTCAGCGCAGACAGACCAGCAAAAGTTTCAGTAATTTTCATTGATACATTGATATTGAACTAAATCACAACAGCAATATAGTGGGAAAATAGTGTGCTAGAGATAATTCTGTAAGTAAAAAGACAAATCTGATATTGAAATATTGTAAGATTTTTTTTATTGCAGAGTTAAAAGTTTCTCAAGCTAAACGATTACTAAAATATATTTTCTTCACCGCCATCGAGTGATATCTACTATCACAGATTCTTGCCGTTAAGAATTGGAAGAAATATTTGCAAACTGCTTCTTTAAAAACTGACTTTAAAAACCAAGTTTTAGCTCTCAATTCTATTAAAACGTTTCTACTTAATTCTACGGTAACTCATACGGAATCATCATCATTCCCGCCCTAATCCCAATTTATTTAATTTCGGCGCAACATGTCCGAGGGAATTAAGTTCGAAATTTAAAAATGGTTCGTTGGTATTTCGAATAGTATTATGTTCTGACGCAAGGCCACTGTCTTAGAGGCTCGCTAGTAAAGCCGGTGCCTCAGCGGACACACCCGCCTCTTCAGCGTCACCTTCACCGGAGAGGGGATCTGTCACACCTTAATCCTTGGTCTGTGCTACTTACTTCTGTCGCTTATAGTCCTTCAACCCGGCCTTGAACTCGAGTAGTATATGTTCTGCAAGTGACGCAAGGCCGCTGTCTCGGAGCCGCGCGAGTAAAGCCGGCGCCTCAGCGAACACGCCCGCCTCTTCAGCCTCGTCTTCACCGGAGAGGGGATCTGTCACCGCTAGGTTCACTATTGGAGATGTCTAGAGGGGAAAGGGAAATTTTAGTTCCTTATCCCATTTTATTTTAGTAGACACAGCTGGCGTTGATTACGTCGCATAATTCGGCGGAGAAATCCGACTCCGGTTGCTATGAAGCACCGGTTCGATTGGTTTTTAGTATTCTCAGGCCTATGCAGAAACTGAACTGTCAGTCATTCCGTCCGTCACATGAGATTTCCTCTAAAGTTATAATGGCATAATAATTTGTAATTGAGCACAGACATTCACACACCTAAATCCACACATATCTCACCACACACATGCTACCCCTATTCTATTTTAATTATTCATATTTTTTTGATGTGTAACATCTTTCCTGCAATCTGTGCACAGAAAATATATACCTTAAAAATCTGTGGGATTAATTTCGTAAAAAGGGACGGAAGTGTGTAACAGGAAGACGGGGAAGCGCGCGCTATTTGATTCGGCTGTCAGCAACGACCTTGACGAGGCCCCACCCCTTTAATGTTACTTATTACCAAGGTAAGATGTCAGATGTTACACATCATATCAGACTAATGTAAGGCTCGCTCGTTTTTTTTTTGTTCATTAAATTCATGCCATTTTTAAAATATTTTATTACAATTTTCTTTTAATTATTTATAAATAATTTTATCTAGTTTAAGCCTTCTCATGCTGATCCATGTAACCGGAGAAACCTCGAACCCTGTCATATTATTTATTTATTTAATACTTCAAGCACAGAAATGTACAGAGGCGGTCTTAATGACATAGGCATTTTCTACCAGTCAACCTTTGGGTGATGCAGAGACAAACAGTTGTAGGTGCAATTACGATAAATTGAGGAATATTTTTAAAGTAACTATAAATATACACATATACCTATTACAAACTATTAATATAATATATATGCCTAATTATATATAAATATAAGCACAAATAAATATACATAAATACACGAATATACTAGAACAAATAAGACAAACAATGGGAAAACATTAACGTTGTAATGATACCGGATGTCCTAGTTCAGGGGTCGAGACCTCATTCATGTAATGTGTAATGAAGTTTGGAAATAAATTACTATTAAAGAGTGAATGTGTAGTGGCAAATAACAGTCGTAAAGATTAAAAAGTTAACACTTAAAAATTGCTGCATTTAAACCTACAGACCAACGATCTTATATATAATTTGTATGTTTTATAGAGGATAGTTGTTTTTAAATACTTACTATATCATACTGGTTCAAATCCGGCACCAGTGAATTTCTCCTGGACACCTCACTAAGCGCCAAGTGTTTGGCTTGCAGTTCCACTTCCATCAAAGACAGAGCTTGCGCAGTTATATCTGTAAAAATGTAGCTTGAAGCGTTTCGTTTTTAAGCCAAAGAAATCCTTATGATGAATGATCACAAGTTTTATGATTATTGTCTTTGCAAATCACGACTGCGCGTCGAATTCCTTTTATGTCATTGACATTAGGTTTGAATTGCTTTGATAGACTCATGCGCTCATGAAATGCAACTAATTTAGTAATAATACTATTTTTACAGCGGTTTTTTAAAGGATATTGTAATAATAAGCATCCTAGGTATAGAAGTGCTTGCCCTACATCTCCTTATAAATTGCATTCAAAAATTTACTTATGATCTGTTCAAAAAGTACCAGATGAAAATTAAACAAATGAATCAGCACTTACAAATTGAGTGCTTCGATTTGATTATTTGAATACTATATTTAAAATATTATATTACTTAAACCAGAAATTCTTGTTTTAAATCACCGTAAACAGGTTTTTCATTTAACAATTGAGGTTAATTTTATAACCTCAATTTTCGTTGAGGATTGTCCAATATTACAATTTAATAATGTTATACAAACAATAATTATTGTTGAAAAAAATTGTGAGATTAAGTTGAAACCTTCTAAATACAGGTGAATGTGTTACTAATTCCCTTTAGTGAGTGATTGCGTAAGAATTTAACCTTAATAAACAGGGTTTGTTTACAGTTTCGACAGATACTTTTGGAACAGCCATTAGTTATTATCCTTATGCAGGCGGATTCCTTGAGATGGTCAATGTAGACAAATCTCTTACTATTAGAGGCAGAAACATTTGTTGTGAACCATGTCCTCGATTTGAAAGTTAAGGTAAGCTTGACTGATAGTCACATGCAGCTTTTTGTTCATAGCTCGCTCTTCCCCTCTTCCTTTCAGTGAATATTGCTTCTTACCTTTCTGCCTCTTAATGGGTGTTTCATCAGAATCAGTATACTCAGTATCTGATGTGTCTTCACTGAACTCTTCGTCCTGATGCTGCTGCTGCGTGAAGTTCAGGAACTGACGCCGGTAGAAGTGGAGTTGGAGGTAATGCTGAAGAAATATACAAACTTTCTTTTAGTTTCTTTAAAGTGTGTATTTTATTTTGCTGTATTGAAAGAAAGTTATCCATCAATAAGGCTAGATTTTATTCATGATCGGGCTAAACAGGTAAACCGGAACACTATTGGGTTTAAAAATTTAAGTTAATTTTTGAGAATGGAAAAATACACTTTAAAGAATTTACTAAAATAGGTACTTATTATAACAGTAATCTGAATTTAGGAAACCATATTAGAGTTTGGGAAAGGTTGATAGGATAGAACTTAGGACAGTTAGGATCCTAATTAGCCAGTTAAAATATATTCTGCCTCACTGACTCTCTTTTAGATTTAAGGATTCCTAAATTCAGAGTAGTGTAATTAGCCTGTAAGTCACTAAATTCAACCACTAAGCCCCTAGAAGATCCTTCCACTTTAGATACAAATGGATACAAAAGAACAACCGTAACCTAAAATATCAAGATAAACAAAATTTTCTCAAAAATAACTACAATTATCCTTCTATCCTTACCAATGAATGAGCCCACTGTAGCAAAACAGTCCTAGTATGATGAGCAGCGTTGATGACAGCTGTCACGGGATGTGACCCCGCGTCGGGAGACAGGAAGGAGTCCACGTGAAGATTGTCGAGCGCCGCGCTCAGCAGTTGAGTGAGGCGGATGCGCCATTCTTCTACCAGCTCTAGTTGAAGCTCCAGGAAATTCAGTCTACAAGGAACATACAGTTTGCTTCAAATAACTTTGCCGCTCTGAAGTAGGCTACAAATGACTGCGCGGTAGTCCATCTTACCTAGAAAATAGTAGCGCGCATGCCAGCGCGCATGCGCAACCTAACTACAGCGCGGCAAAGTTATTAACCGCGAACTGAACATAAAAAATAAACTCACGCATTCTTCCTATTAGAGTTGTCAAAAACTACAGAATGCCACCTGGACATCTGGCCATATACGCACGTCGGTTGCGAGTAATACGCACCTGACCTTTCTGAAAAACCAATGAGGTCACTGTCCTTCTAGGGCGTTTCTATTCAAATCTGCCTTTTTACCCTTTGTTAGTCGCCTTTCATTCATCCTCTCAACATGACCAAACCATCTAAGCATACTCTTTTCAATTTTTACAAGGAAATGTACCGCAAAATTATTTTATCATTAGACATCGGGTTTCGGATTATATGCTTAAAAAAATTGCAAAATATGCATCCAAGTATTGTCCATAAAGAAGCCATACATAACATACAGTAAGAAAAGCCAAAAAAAAAATCCATGGGATATTTCAATTTATGTTTATATTCCCTAGACCACACGGTTGCAATTACTTTTTCATAAATATAAAATTATCTGTCACGCGGGACAGCCTCCTTCAGCTACCATCCGAGAATAGTATTGACTACAATATTATTATTTCAAAAATATTACATACAAGTTAAAAAAAAAACTTTCTTTTTCATTCTATGTTTCTATCCATAAACACTAGTAGAAATGTTTATTTTTCTTCTGTTAGTTACTTTAAACACTGACCTGTGCCCAGGCTGTGGTAGCACCTTGTATCTGTCCTCAATAGTCCGCAGCAGCGTGACGAACCAATCAGCGGCGCGCGGGATCCACAGCGCCGCGCCCGTCGCCGCGCCCGCGCCCGACCCCACCCCCTCGCTCCACTGGGGACATTCTAGACTCTCGTCCATCTTCGCTAATGCATCTGTTGGGATATTCTCGTTTAAGTTAAAAATATCATACTTTTTCATTTTATAGGTTCAGTAAAATATATAAATATCACCGCGCTCCACAGTTTTCGCTTTTTGAGGCCAAATAACATTGGCGCAATAGTCGTCGATGTTCCAAAGATTGGACCTACGGCCAGCATCATAATCAGCCTAAAACCATATTATAATGTTATTATATTGCTAGGAAATAGACCTCCTCTCCGTTAGACGGAGGACTTACGACCTTGTCTCCGTAAGAGGGAGTAGGCCGTACTCCATAACGTGGGCCCAGTGCTGTTTGGTTGGCACATATCTTCTAGGACGAGAACTTACCAGTTTCCTCCACAATTTAGCTCAGTATCCAAAACAACATGGTAACATTTCATGAACTTACATTTCTTTTCCACAGTCTGCCACCTCAAAAACGTCTCCACTTTGGTCAAAACAGAGAGTACACTATTGCTATCTTTGCCTGTGACCTCCACCAGCTCTCTTTGAAAGCCTAGAGTTTCGTCCACAGCATGAGCGAAAGCCGCGTCGACGTCGACTATTTCGCCTTTAGATCCATGCGAGTGATACAATGCTAGCACTGTATGCAGTCTCTCGGCGGCCAGTGCTATAAGACCAGCATTGAATTCGTCCTGAAAAGGGTTTATTGTTTTAGTACCTACTTCGAAAGTTATAGAGGGCGGCTTTCGTTAGTACCATAATGTTGCAACTTAAAGGCCAGTTTTTTTTTTAATGTAAGTTCTAGTTATCTGCCCCTGCTTCGTTCCCAACTTGACAAAACATCACGATTTCTTTAAAATATGTTAGTTTAATAATAAAGTATTATACACATAAATCTTCCAGACAAAATTTTCTAAATGATGGCGAAACCCGCATCAAAGTCCGTTGCGTAGTTTAGAAGAACATACGCGGTCACACAGACAGATAAGTATATTGATTTCAATTTATAATATGTACAGATATAGGTTAATTTATTATTTAATTATTTTTTTAATAGTTGCCGGCAGGCCGGCCATTGTTCTTTTTATAGAGTAAAGTTATGCCAAAAAGAACTTCATGGTTGCAATTTTAATGAAATTATTTAAGCTTAACCCAGACAAGCTATCTAATTACGTGAAACATTTTCGTAAACGATTACCACAAATTTGTTTCATTTTGACAGGTTCAACAACATTAATTGCGTTATTTACGTTGTTGAGCAGATTTTTTTTTAGAACTTATGAAGCAATGGATTAGCAATTCGTTTTGCGGCGTCAGTTGGGACTGGTCTTCTCTTAGCTGCCATGGCTTATTTGAAATTTTTGAATGGTTGGTTCTTTTTATTACGGACGCTTTTACAAACGTGTACGTCTTTCTACATTGTTCTCACAAGCATAATTTCAACATGAATGATGTAACTAATATTTAGTATAATTTTTTTTATTTAAAAGAGTGTCCGTGGAGTACATAGATAGAACATAGATGATAACATTTCGAGGCAAATTCTTTTGCATCTGTCAAGCTAGCAAGTAGAGGGGAGGGAGAGTAATTCACCGGACTAATCTACAATAGAATTCAGAGAACACGTTGTATAAACAAGTGCATACATACCACTGCCCTAACATGCTTTAGCTCCAGCTTATCAGCAATTGGTTGAACATGGGTCTTAACAAAACCTTGATGGTGTTTAATCCAAGTGAGTGTCTGTGTAAGGAACCACTCCGGTCGATCAATACGCGCCGTTTGACGACTACCCGTGAAATGGAATTGAAACCTCTTTTTAAGAGGCCGCAGTAGCACTCTAACTGGAAGACATGGTCCTTTCTCTGTCAATAGAATAAGTCAAATATTATTACGTCATAAACTTGAATACTTTTCCTCTATCTTCAATAATTTAGATGTATTGCCACTTATACTTAATCAACTATCTACTTTAGTGTTATGTAGTCTAAGTTGATTTTTGATTGATCACAAAAAGTTCCTAAATAATTTGTAATAAAAAGGTCCTAAATAATTTCGGTTGCAGTAGAATTTGAGCTTTGTCATCTATGACATTGAGTTTATGTTACCAAAAGCTGATAATTATCTGTGATTCTGAATCCAAATATAGATATTTGTTTTGTTATGTAATGGTAATGGATCAAAAGCTCCTTAGATGGCCTTATTTAGCAAATATTTAGTACTGGCTGCGCCCCGCGGTTTCAGCCGCATAAGTCTTGATCCCGTGGGGATAAAAAGTACCCTATGTCCTAATCCAGATCATGGTCAACCCATGTACCAAATTTCATCCAAATCTGTTCAGCCGTTTTTGAAAGAGTAACAAACAAACAAACTCACTTTCGCATTTATAATATTAGTTAGGATAGCAATATTCTAGTAAATTTTTATCAAATGGTTATTCACCTTGCCATACATCATCAGTAACATTACTGTTCACTAGATCTTCAGGTTCTTCAATTAAGAACAGATATTTAGTAACATTGCTAAACTTCACCATCACCTCTTTAGATGCTGGCTGGCTTTCTGCTGGAGCTGAGAATGGCCATTTGAGCAACTTTAGTACATCTTCATAATGTCTGAAAGAGAAATTAGCATTTAGACATGCAGAAACTATTTAGATTGCTTTTAGTTGAAAAAACAGTAGAAAGAAGTTCAATGGGCCTTAGTTTTTGGTATCCAGGGATCAATAATAACTTATTCTGGCCTTGTTTTTTTTTTTTAAATTAAAGAATTTTCTTTATTACATAGTTGTTGTTTTAAATAGTTACCAAAATATTTCCTCTGTTCTTCTTCTCGTATTGATGACTCATATCTCTTGTTTATTATATTTCTTTGTATTTTGTGTGTACATAATAATTATATGTACACATAATGACAAACTGATTTTGTATTTATATTAATAATTGTTATTGTAAAATTGTTAGTAATAAGTATTACTTACTTGGTAAGTTTTTCTTTGAGCACATTATGCCAGTAGTGTGTATATTCCTTTACATAGGTGGCCCTGTGGCCCTTTTGGTACAGGCCACACATCTTTCGCAGCTCACCATAGAGTAGAACCAATTGCTCATCATCATTGGTCTGTTTCATTTGACGACTAGAATATTAAAAAGAAAATATCACAATCTTAGCACCTCCCAGTATGACATCATTGCAGCACGAAAATTATCATATTTATTTTTTTAAAGCCCAGTAGCAGTCCAGAGTCTGGATTTGTGCCTGGTTGATGGCAATAGGCTCGCCCCCTATTACATGGGACTTAAAACATAATAGGCAAAATGTGGGTGTACTATTAGGTACACCCACAATAATAATTGTCCTTTATTTCTGTTCATTCTATTTCTACATTTATACCTGTATTTTATACCGTCTACATATCTAATGGATTATTTTTATATTTTCAAATTTATTTTCAGAAAAAAGTCTTTCAATCAATTGGTAGACTATGAGAAGATAAGAAGAAATCATTTAAAAAAAAAAACAGAGGGTAGCCGGAACATTGATAGCAAAAAAAAAAACTTTAGTCCCTCGTGTAGTGGGGTATCCGAGTCTTCAAGTTACGATTTTTTGTGAACTTTCGACATGACCAACTGAAAAAATAAAATAAAAACAAGTAGAAGACAGTGGAATTTTTTTTTTTGCAACTGTATCTTCTTGTGTTGTACTTTTATGCATAAAATAATCAGCTTCGTAACTGTCATGAAAGTTATGAAAATGTTGGTCTAAAGTGAAAAATGTACATTAGGTGAATTATGATTTAAAGGAGAAGGCTCTTTTGAACCTTAGCCCACGTTTGATAACAGAGAGAATAATCTCAAAATATCAAAAATAATTAATTTAATCAAATTAAAAATTAATAGGTTATGTTTTAATCCTTACTGGCTAACATACGAAAAAATTGCTCTGAATATTAATTCAGGGGTAGTATATAATTAATTCAGGGGTAGTATATAATATGGTACGGAGCGAGAGGGCATGGGAGGCCGTCACCTCCTTCTGCGAAGCAGTAATGCTCGCGAAGGAGGAGGCAGAACGCGTGAGGGAGAGGCAAATTTCGCGCCCTCACGCCCCTAGCCGCCGCAGGAGACGCCCTGGGCGTCGGAAATCGCAGGCCGATTCCCGGCCACCGTAGGCGCGGGCTTGCGGACGGTGAGCAATGGGTAGCTCGCCGTCCGATAAGGACCAGGCCCGGGTCGACGGCGCGTTGTGTTCCACGCGCGCCTCAAAGAGATGTCAGCACAACGGAAGGGGTCCGTTAGGACCGATGCCTGCCGGGGTTGCGGGAAAGTCCGAAAGGGATACCGTGGCCCCTGGCAACGTAAAGGCAACGGAAGGAACACGGGTGGGTTTTGGTCAGTAAGAGTCTGACACGCCCTCCCGCTCCACCCAGAGCGGGAGAAGTTCTATGATAATTTCCCACCCAAAAAAAAAAAAAAAAAAGGGGTAGTATATAATTTAGTAAAATGTTGAGATTTTAGTTTTTATACTACCCCTGAATGAATATTCAGAGCATTTTTTTCGTATGTTAGCCTGTAAGGATTAAAGCTGGAAGTATTTATTTGAATAAAATATTTTTTTTGTGATTACCTATTTAGATCTCTTTGCTGTCAGACGTCGGGTAGTTTTCTATGGGAGATGAGACTTCTCCTTTTCAACTTTAAATAGTAGACTAAACAGAGTAAACAGGTGACTTCATGTTTCTGAAGTAGGCCTCAAGAATGCGCCAGACTCTCAGCTTTCATAATCATTAAAAAAAGGAGTACTTAATGTAGCTACTATGGCTAAAATGGGACTTCAAAGACAGTGAGATGGAAAATTGTTAAAATTACACCTAAGATTATTTTTTAAATGGCCGCTCTCTCGTTCCTAAGGTTAATTAATGATAAGAATGCTGGAAACTAACCAATAAATAGCTTCAGAGGACCAACCTCTGAAGCTATTTATTGGTTATAGTAAGAAAAGTTTTAAGTAAGAAGTGGTTTTGTTAATAAAACACAAAAGATAGGGTGAAAAACCAAATTTGCTAACATATATCTTAGCTTTCCTGGAGCTATTTTTGCTTAGTTAACTAACTATTTTTCCTGTAGCTACAATGTTTAAGGTAGCTGCCCTTACTGCCCCATTTTAAAAATCCACCTGTGTAAAAGGCAAGCGTCCCGACTGACAATTCAAATCTAAGCCCAAACCCCTTACGGTAGACATTCGAAAATTGGACAGGTTTATGTGACTTCATCTATAAAGAAATATTTTTTGGAAATTCTACCACTAAGGGGGTGAAAAGGGAGAAGTGTGTTTGTAAGAAAAATCATATTCCTTCAGTTTAGTTTGAGTCTTGGCACAAATATTTATCTAGGTAAATTCAAAACTATCTTGAATTCATGTGAGCCTAGTACTTTTTGTCAGGTTAATGCTCAGAACTTCTCCACAACATTTATGCAAACTGAATATCTTCTTCACATTTAATTGCATTAGTGAGATATAATGGAATACCATTCTGATCTAGTATTTTATTCAGTAAGTAAACCTCTAATTCAAGTCCATACAAACCTCAATTCATCAATTTTCTCAAAGGATCTTAAGTAAACTAATACTTCTTCCAGCTTGTTGATTGCAGTAAACCGTTTATCAACTCCATATCTTAGTGGTTCTGTTTTATTCAGGAATGTTTCAACTTTCTTTTTCAACTCTTCACTTCTAGTTTTTAGCTTGTCTATTTGATCGGAATTTAATTCGGCTTTCTCCAAAGCTGCTGCCAGTTTAGTTGGCACTTCATTGTTGGCTATATTAAGCTAAAAAAAATATATATTTCATTATTAGGTATTTTAAACAACCATGTCATTGTACCTACTGGAAAGATTAAAAGTGGTGCATGTATGTGATCAAACTTACTGAAAGTATTGTAAAAGCTAAATAAAACAATAATCTAAGTGTTCATAGAGACTTACACTACTTTGAAGTTTATCCCGCTTGATCTCTAATTCAGTTTGTAATTCTAAAGCATTTGCCAAATCATTTATATTAGAACCTATCCTTATGTTAAGGCTCTGTATTATTGACTTCTTGTCCTCTTCATCCATCTTTACTAGCACATCTGTTTCATGGAACTAAAAATATGTATTCCATTGATTATTTTGTATTTTTCATTGCAGAGAAATCTGGACACCACGAAGTAATCAATAATTTTGATGACAGTGACAGTTAATTGATACTTTGGCCGCTTTCCGAATTAGAACATAATCTTTCACAGTGCTGACATCGATAATTTGCGATTCAGTTATCACGATTATGACAGCTGAAGGGTGTCAACAATTCGGAACGCTGGTGAACGCGCTCACAGTACTCGCTCCACTTTTAAACTTGCATATCATATTTCTTTGTGTTTATACCACAAATTTCTTCTTCTTCTTTGGTTAAGTGGCGAACGGCAGCCAGAAGCACAATTTCGAAAATGCCACGTTGGTATAAAGATAAGATGCGAGTCAAAACAAAACAGCTTAGCTGTCATTTTTGACAGCACTCACGGTGATATTAGTAAAAGGCATGGTCGGCGTTATCGCAAGATAGCGCATGTCATGACGTCATCTATGACGATTCAAGACACATCTTTATCGCGCCCACGTTAATTCGGTAATGCACCCTTTATAAGTTGACAGTTTGACTCGGCAAACCAAAAACTACGTTCAGTAATAAACTCTACAAATTATTGGAATCTATTTATAAATCTTTTTAGGAATTTGAAATAAAATAAGCTTTGACTGTACTGACTGCAGCTAAAATGCCACGCTGTCTGCTTCTATTCTATACATAGGGTAATTTTATAAACTACGTTCCTTTTTTACTAAGGGCCATTATCACTTTCAATTATTTTTTTCAAGTTTGTGTTTACAATCCATTTTATGAAAAACAAGAAAGATACCATAATAAACAATCTCTTATCAGTAAAATCAGGGTAAAAAATACCTGATTTTCAGGGAATCTGTTCAGGGAATTCGATAATAACAATTATTTTTATTACCAAAGTAAAAATATCAAAGTATCAGATCAGGTATAAAAGAAGACATTTATTTTCAAAATTTATTTGTTAGATTACAAACGTAACTTTTTTTTTTTGAAGTCAGGCGTCGGAAACTAAGCACACAGCCATCTCGCGAGTTTTTGAGTAATTAACCCTTTAACCGGCAACACCGTATTATTACGAGTACAGACGACAGCACATCGACCTACTACAATCTGCCAAATTTCTTTAATAGATTTTCAACTTTATCCCTAAATGATAAGGTTTAAAGTTGATTGGGAAAATTTGACAGTTTCGGGTAGGTTCACCTGCTGGCCTCTGTACATGCATTCAGTTAATTGTAAATAATTTTATGATTTTTACCAAAACAGAAAATATCGAATGTGAATTATTCTTATTCTAACAAGGGTGAAATATCAATTCACTGAATCGATTCAGTACAACATATCGATTTAAAATCGATGTATTTGGTCCGAGGAATCGATTTCAGATCGTTTCCCTAGTTTAACATTAACTCATAAGTCATAATTAATAATGTCATTGTCTTTGTTGTTGTTGTGTGCGTTTTTTGTGCCACAGACTTCCGAATAGCAAGGAGTGTTTTATTTTGTGAATTTTTGTGTATCTGTAGCCTAATCACAAAAGAAAGATGTTGTCCTTTCTTACAAAAAACAGGAACGATATTATATATTTATCCTTGCTTCTGTTTAGCGTAGGGATAGGGCCACGTTACCGGGCTTTAAAAACTGTGCAAGCTAAGAAATGGGTCGGCAGTATACTTGGCCTTGTACTTATTATCATTGTTTCGGGATACAGCGCTATCCATCCCATATTGTCAGCAGTTCTGGGTATCATTGCTATAAAAGTGGCTACTGTCAGGTAAGTCTTTATTATCAAACAGCCTAGAAAAAAGGCATAAGTACCTATGTAAATTTTGCCGGTCTCAGGCCATGGGTAGTTTTATTTTGTCGGTAAATAATGAAATTATGCATGATATACCTTCCTAATTAATCATATAATAAGTCATAAGTAACTCAAATATAAAAACTAAGCATTCATACTATTATTTATGTTTCAGATACTGTCATATTGTGGCTTTCTTTTTAATGTTTGGTTATCTGTTCTTCTTTCGGCTGGCTGATAAGTTCGGCCTCCCACTATCTTCAGGCCAGACAAACCTCATTGAAATGATAATAGTTCTTCGAGTAGTGGGAGTTGCATTTGAAATCAATGGCTCGTGGCTGGCAGTAGGCAAAGCTAAAAAAAATGAAAATAAAGAACAGAAAGAAGTGAAAACGAAAGATGATGATTTTCTTGAAATAATAAACCCTGATTTTCAAGACTTATTCCATTATTCATTCAATTACATTGGACTTTTAACAGGTAATGCTAATACATAGTTATTCTTTTAGTCATTTCTATGTTTGAACTTTTGAAGGTATAAAAAACGGCCTTTGTTTATAATGTATACAAATAAAATGTTATACTTGGTTTTGTTGGATTTATATTTTATTTTATGTTATAGGGTTTGGTTACCGTTTTTTATTTCCTTAATAAGATTATCACTGGGAAAAAGTAAAAATAAGTCACAATTGTATTTCAGGTCCATACTATAGATACCGGACTTTTGATGACTACTTCCACCTGCCTTACAGCAAGTATGTTGACTGTTTTGGCTTTACCATCAACACAATGAGAATGGTCCCTCTCTATATTTCACTGTACTTGGCTTTGTCTAAAATTTGGCCCCTAGAGGTGAGGATCTTTCATTTCATAACATTTTTACTAGCAGATCTGCCAAATGGCAAAATTAAACTATTAACATCACCATAAATTCACCTAATGTTAATTACTAAGCATCATAAAGATTTTAAAAACAAATAGTTTTAAACTTGTTTCAGTACATTTTAACAGAAGACCACAACAACAGGAACTTTGTTTACCGAATGTTGTACCCATGGGCCTTGTTTTCACAATTCCGGCAGCGTATATACTCTGGAATGACACTAGCTGAGAGTGTGTGCACGTCTGCTGGGCTTGGAGCATACCCGGTTCAAGGCAAGAACAGATCAGGACATGGACCTACTGTTGAATATTTGAAGTTGAAACACATGTAAGGATATTTAACTGATGAGAAAAAAAGACAACAAATAAAAGACTGAACATAAAAGACTGACAGAATGTATTCCAAAGCTATTTAATGGGAGTGGTGTCAGGTTGTAGGGCCTGCCAAGCATAATTAAGTATTTTCATTGGCAATTGTGTTGTATTTCCTGGATTATTGCGCCGAGTAAATGTGGATATGGCAAACACTATTATATTGAAAATGTTGACTAAAATTTCGTTTTTATCAGGTCGGAGCTGGATGCAAAGAACTCTCAATATGATTTCAACACAGTGGAGTCAATGGACGTATGGGGTTGCGAGTCTGTAGTCACATTACGTGACTCTATGAAAGTATGGAACAAGGCTGTGCAATACTGGGTGGCCATGGTTGTATATAAGAGGTTCCCTCTTAAGCCTTTGAAGTAAGTCATGTTTGAATAATATTGTTATTATAAAGTCTATGCTGAATGAAACCATCTCAAACTATGCTCACAGTTAAAATCTTGCATCAAAATTCATTCAATTTAAATTTAGAACTTATCAGATAAAAAAAATCTGCCTTAAGGGGCTGAGCACGAAATCAACAGATTTTTATAAATTTTGTTTAGTTTGTGAGAAAGGGTTGTGTAAAAAAAAATGTTTGTGACTTGAAAAGTCGTTCTTAGTTTTACAGGTGGCATGAAGGGATTTTAAAGTTTCACAGGATAATGTTTCAATTATTTTTAAGCTTTTTCACAATTAGATAAGAAATTTACAAAAGAGTTAAGTGTTAAATAAACTCCAATTTACTCAAATTAATAATACTAAATCTGTCCATGTCATTTCAGGATCCACGCTGCATTATTTGTGTCAGTGATATGGCACGGTTTCCATGCCGGCTATTTCTTCTGTATCTACTTCTGCCCATTCTACTTGATGGCCGAAGACATTTACATTAAGCTTTACTACAAGGACGCCACAGGACTGGTGAGCATGAATCAATCTTTACTTATAATGACTAATTTTAGGACCAGCGTTATTTATTTTTTATTAAAAAAAATTATTTCCTTTTCAGAAAAAGAAAATCTTGGGCTTTATAATGTGGTTCTTACGCTCCCATTCTGAGTCCTATCAAGCTGCTGCATTCCTCCTACTCACATTCGATCGTATTTGGATATACTATTCGTCAGTATACCACTATTGGTATGGAGTATGGCTTGGGTTCCTCATACTAGGCATAGTTTTAAACCAAATAAACAAAAGTAAGCGGCCCAGTAAAGTAAAAGGTGAAATTGAAATTAAACAAAAAACTGTAAGCAATTAATTTAATAATAAGTAAACTCAGATCAGGGTTAGCTCAATTCGAATGTAAGTGTTATAGAATAGTTTTTAATATTATTATAATTAACAGCAAATGTAAAAAAAAGAGTACATTTGTTAGGAACAAAACACGATCTCTAATTTAAGATAAATACCGCATTTGCTGCAGAATCATTTCGATAAAACTTGTCTAATCAGTTAAGAGGGAACAGGGCGTGCGATTCTCCATACCAATGTATTCTTCTCCTTTTTTGTTCCTTAATAATGCCTCTAGAGCAATAATTTTTTTTCTTCATAAAATCAAGTTCTGCTGTAGTCACGTCCCTATTATTTCCTTTTTTTCAGAAACTTATCGGTAAAGAAAATAAAAAAAAGAAATTTTTGGAGGGTCATATTTTTTACCGCCCTGATTAGAAGAGTACCAGACAAATTCGAAAAGTTTTTAACATAAATGAAAATTATAGGAACCTAGACATAATTATTCTTTCTTAAAATTTTAATGTAAAAAATATTTGAATCGGTTCAGTTTTCTAGGAGAAAAAAGGGGACTACGAAACGTCGATTTCGTAATTTTTTTTTGTGATATAATTGGTCTGAGCTGTAGCTATCCCTATCACTGTAGCTATCACTCTACGGGGGCAGACTTGAGGTAAGAGACGGCAAGTTTCTTCAAATACCTATTTTTCAAATTCCTAGCAGCCCCTGTTCCCTCTTAACAAACTATTCAACTGACACCAGTTATGGGCTGTGCCTAGAATTTCGTGTCTTGCCAAAATGTGACTGTCGATACAGTACGTCGTGATTCGTTCCTAGGTAATATCATAAGTGTTTAACAGAATGCGTTGACTGCGGACATTGCTGCGGCCGATGCATAACAACACAGCAAAGCAACCACAGTCATGTCTAAAATTCTTTCGTAGTGTGAATGGGCTATTTACGCAGTCATTTTTTAAATACTAAGGCCTGTATTTATAGAACCTCACTCAAGACTCAAGCATTACTTAAAACTAGTTTCAACCAATCAAAAGGCTTTAAACGAGTTCTAAGTAATGCTCGAGTTTTGAGTGAGGTTCTGTAAAACGGGCCAACGTGTTTGATCACCAGTTTCCGAGATTTTTGGTAGGATTAAAACAATATATTTCTCAGAGATTTGTATAGCACTTGGTGCTTGGTAACATTTATTCATAATACAAATTATTTATTTATGAAAACACTGGTTGGTAACTGCCGTTTCGAGTGGTAGAGAAGAGCTTCCATGAGACGTTTTCGCTTACTTATCAGCTGGATCGAGGTTCGAGAGCCTGATATGAAGGCAGTTGTACTACACCCGAAGCGCGGGTGTTTCAAAAAGCTTTCTGTTTACCCTTAGAGCGGAGTACAGTTTTAACATATACTTTTGACTAAATTACTTAGGTATATTTTTCCAAATATATATCAATTAAAAATAAGGCGTAAACTCTAACATGATTGAAAACGCATGTATAACAGGAAGGTTTGCTTATTGTAGGTACTTGTTTATGAAACTGTTTCAATAAAATTTTCAAGTACTTTTTAATAATATCATGGTTGTAAACAATGGGTGTAGGTTATTTTTTGATTTTAGGGTTCTGTGTAGTTGTGACATTCCTCGGGTTTAGCAGTGGGTTGAATTTATGTTAGATATAAATGCATGTAGATAAATGTATAAGTACTTCAATAACATTGTTTAAATATACAAGGTATACATTTTTTTTTTCAAAATTTGAATTAATCAATAATGTGTAACCTTGGAAAATATGGTTTAATTTATTTAATTAGAAATATAATTTTAATGCAATTAGGTATTGCTGTAGTGCAATTTCAGCTATTTTATTGACCGAATCTTATATTTCTAGTCTGCATTGTCTGAATTGACTGAATAAATTATTAAATTTTATTTATAAATGTTGTTTTTATTTCATTACTCTTGTACATAATGATCACTGTGTTACATAAAGTTTATCACAATAAATGTATTATTATATTTAACCTGTTGACCGCTGTTTTCCGCCACGGTACACGTCATTTATAGATTCATTATCTACGTCAAACTACGTCGAAGCTTCACACAAATCTTACATATAACATATTATTTTGTGTGCTAAATGCTAAGGTTCAACAACACCACACAGGCATCGCTGAATGGAATTACAAGTTTACATAAATCTTTTATTTAATAAATAATATTTACATGGAGATTCTTGTCTGTTGCAATGAAAAGGTTAAATTTAAAATTTTATAAAAAGAAAACATTTTGTGTTCATTTAAAGCTTATCCATGATAAAATATTATAACAATATCGCACCGTATACTTAAATACAATATTACATTCTTAAAAGTTAAATAAGAAATATAATTAGTTATGAATTACACTCTGGACATATTGCTGAATCAGGTACGTCAAGACCACTGTCACACTGAAATAAAAATACAATATAACAATATTAGAAATGGCACTGATATGTTGTGGTATATAATGAAGGCTAGATTCAGTATAGAAAGTTATATGCTAGGTAACGGAGACTTTTAACATAAAATGTAATTATTTATAGTATACAATTAGGCAAAATGTGGTTGTACTATAGGTACTCTGCCTAATCCATCCACCGGGGAATATAGTTGTCATGTGAAAACGTTTTTTAAAGTTATGGAACTTTACAGTAGTCTGTGAGACTGGTGATACAGTTTTTCAGACTACTTTAGTTACCCACTAAATAAGTTTCTATATAAACTAGCCACGAAGTATACATGAGTATTCTTAAAATAGCTATAAAAAATACAGATCATAGAGCAAAACAAAATAAAAAGGTGCATACATTCTATAAGTCACATTACATAGCCTCAAAATGATGGGTACAGTCATACCTCACCGAAAGTTATCCAGTTATTCATGCAAAGTTTAGTTAAACATCCTGGAAGGTTCTCTGGTTTTCCTGTCAATCAGAAGAGATTAGCCTCCACCTTATTTACATACTAATAATTTATTCTATTTGTGAGTTTCTTAGTGCATATTACATTTTAGTGGTTTTAATTTGTCATGAAATTGCAAATGCAACTTGATTGTGACATGGGTAAAATACAAGCATTAGTGCTAGATGAGCTTCTCTTAACCCGCCAAAAAATGAAGGTAGCAGTTAAATTAAGTTTACACTCATTAAAATACCGAGAACAGTGTAGCGCGGAATACGTAACTGGCAAAGTGAGTTAGTAACACCAAAGCAAAGACTGTGCAACGCAAAGAAAAAAAAAAAAACCAGAGGCGCCACTCTATAGCTTGCTACGATTACTTGGAAATTAGTTTACCTAACATTCCATCCATAGTGGACGGGCTTGCGTGTGGTCGCTCCATTATGGTGCGCATAACTTTGTCCGTAATTCTTGTTCTGATTCGGTTGTTGATACGTCGGTTGAGATCCTGATGGGTAAGATTGGGGGTTAGAGCTCCTCGAATTGGAACCATACGAGGAGTAATTCGGGTTTTCCATTATCGGCCTAGTGTTGAACAAGTTGTTCAAACCACCGGTATTCTTAGATAGATTACCGAGAAGGTTTCCAAAGACATTAGACAGTCCAGACCCGGCGCTTCCGCCGGTTCCACTGCTTCCGCCTCCGCCGTTTGCGTATTTGTTTAGAGTGTTCAGAATACTGTCGATGGGGCTGCCACCGCCTCCGAATCCGCCGGAGCTAGAGGTGCGCGTGCCACCGCCGCCGTACGGGGAATTACCTCCATAAGGGCTGCTGCCCCCAGTATTCGAGGATCCGCCGTAAGGCGAGCTTCCACCGTACGGTGAGTTGCCGCCATAAGGCGATCCTCCTCCTGTGTTACTTCCTCCGCCGTAAGGCGATCCTCCTCCCGTATTGCTTCCTCCGCCGTAGGGGGAACTGCCTCCGTATGGTGAGTTGCCACCATAGGGTGAGTTTCCTCCATAAGGTGAGCTTCCGCCATAGGGCGAGTTGCCGCCCGTGTGTGAGTTTCCTCCGTAGGGCGAGCTGCCGCCGTAAGGTGACCCGCCACCGCTGGACGTGTCACTAGGTGGGGCTGGTGGGTTGTAGTTAGGAACAGAGTCGTAGGAAGGTGCCTGAGGTTTTGGTGCGGGTGGCTTGGCTGGCTCTGAATGAGATCCTGAAAAATTATCAAGATTACTTATTTAAAAGTTCGACTAATAGCAAAGGTAAAAAAAAACAAATAAGCCTGGAAAGTTGGAAACCTATATTCAAACCCGGCAGAGATAAAAAAATTGTGGCAACTACGTGGAGCTCAAAGATCATTCGTTTGATTGGGTTGGGTAAGTAGTAAATCTATATAATTTATAAAATAATTTTTAAAAGTATGTAGATTCAATTTTAGTATTACCGCCGTCTACTTGAGACTTCTTCTTGCAGGTGGGGTATGTGCCGCAGTTGGAACTGTGGCCCAAAGAGCACGGGTCTTCGGCTAGCACGCAAACTTCACTGTTGAGGCATCCTATGTCTTTGCAGGTACGTCCGTACTCTGTAACATTCCATAAAACAAACAAATAAATAAGATAAATGTTTACCTATTTCGGGATTTAGGAAGTGACGTCTTTCTGAGGATTTTGTAAGGCTTATTTCAAAGGCAATGCATATATTCCTCTCCTAATGCAAATGCGTGAAGTAACGCCAAAACAGCCTGGTAGCTTACTACCCTACGTATAATTATGTGGTTACATGATTCATTGCCTTTAGTTCAACGGCCATGGTTAGTCAGATTTCAGGGAACAAAAAATACATTTAATACTGAGAAAATCATACGAGACGAAGCTAAATATTATATTCTTTGGCAGTCGTCTTCTCTCCGTTTTCTATTAATTAAAGTTCTTGTGGAGTTTGGAATTTAATTTGTTTCTAGTACTAACTGATCTACGAATTACCAGATACTTTAACCCAATATTTTCCGAAATATCTTTACAACTTGACTAAAGTACACACGAAACAAAATGGACGTAGGTACATATTTTCCTAATGTAGTTCCTGATGCGGAAGTACTGCAAATTTTTCCAGAACATAAATCATTTTCAGATACCTACTTAGTGGTATTATCTACAGAGTACGCAATGTTACAATCGTTTCATGCCCATTTACTGGAATAATAAAAGGGATTTGGATAGGTAAAACGTGTTTGAAAATGGAAAAAACTCCATATAATACCGTATGAATATATTTTATTCCGCTGTGTCTACGAGAATTTCGCCCTTTTATAACCCAAAAGGCGTGACCGGGTAAAGAATTCGGTTGTAAGGGAATAGGGATCATTTGCATATACAAGATTATATACTTAGATTGGACTCGCCGTCGTCTTCGAGAGTCAATATCACACGTAATAAAAGCCTACCGAACCGAAAAACTTTGCCATCGAATTGTTTTCCACTACGTAGGTTTTATGTACTTTATCATAATACGTTTTTGTAATACAGGTACGTATTTTATCCGAAAGTTATACTTACTAATTCGTACATTTTCAGCAGCGAAATTTTATTTTGATCACATCGAATAGTCGTTTTTCATGCACCTAACTCTATCTGCAAAAGTTCTGACTTTCTGAGAATGACTAACATGTTATTAGAAACTACTTTAAACTTTTCAATGCTAGCTTGCAACTTCCCTGAATTTACAGACGTGACTTTAATCACTTGAAAACGGGACAACTGCAGTTGTCTTAAAGCGGATTGTGAAAGCGGAAGTTCTAGTGTTTCTAGATCCATATCATATTCCTTGTAGAAGGAAAACCCCGTGCAGATAATAAAGCCGTGTCTGGCTTGAAAATAATGATGAAGTTTAATGTTAGTTGTTAAACGACTGCTCTGCACTTTACGTCTTAATAATTCACTACTATATTGTTATTACAATACTTTTACGAGTTTTGCAACGTCTTCTCTTGGCAAAAATGCTCAAAGCGTAAGTGTAGTTAACTGTTTAAGTAAATAAATACCGAAATGAAGTCACAAAAGATGTTTTGTGAGCCATTCCGAGAAACATTGATCCGTTAGGTACTAAGCTGGACAAAATGGACAATTTTAAAATGCCACTAATATTTCACGACACTAAACGGACGAGACGAAATCCCGCTTTACTAACAACAATGACGACAAAACCAATATTCATTGTTCTTTTAGAGGGAATCATTATTCATGACATACGCAGATATATATAAAGTACAATTCGCAAATTAAATAATGTTTTAAGAACTTCCCAGTATCACGTTATAACTGTGACTTAGTGGACTTCTTATTTGACTACTTGTAGTTCCTACTCCTTTCGTCACCGATTACCGCGTCACGGTTGCCCGATGCCCCGATGGGTAAAAAGAAATGGCTGATCTACCATAATAACCTTACCATGAAAATAAAATAAGTTGTTTTGGTAGTTTTATACTATTGAAAGCAAATAAAACAGTAGTGACTAAAGTGGAATGTCCACCTTGGTGCTAATTTGATTATCATTATTTTAAGAATTTTATTGTAAGTCAATAAGATTTGTTTATAAATGTAATGTGAAAACAGCAATCTTTAAAACCTCACAAATGTCTTAAAAACCATGAACATCGGTTAGTTAAAGTTAGCGACAGGAGGTGTGACACGCTAAAATTGCCTGTTTTGCTTCTTATTTTTAATTTTTAATCAGATATATTAGCAACAGTTGACTCCGTTTTAATTTTTTTTTAAAGCATAAGAACTTATAAAAAAAAAAAAACTGCATTCAATAGAGAATGAGAATGTCAAGTAAATTGTTTGTAAACGTTTGTGACAGTTCATTTTTCCTTTGGTTATTTTTCTTGGAATGGCTCATAAATTTAAACTTAAGTTTTAAAATCGAATGGCGTTGTTGTTTTGGGCGACGAAAGCATTCAATGCTCCTTTAGGTATATTATGATACGATTTCAGTGCAACATAACCGGTACGTAGGTACTTACATATAATTATTATGTGTAGCTCTCTACCTAGGTGTGCGTTGACTGTAACTTTTACCACATAAGTACCGCAAAAATATAAGAAAAATGTTTCAGGCCAACGAGTAAATGTAATTTTCCCTGAAATAAAATATTCGGTTGCTTTACATGCAATACAAACAAATAAAAAGGGCATCACGGGTAGGATCATAACTCATTGTTTTGTAGCTCGGGAGTCTGACGCGTGGTTTACGCCAACATTAGGTAATGGAATCGAGCCATATCTTGGCAATTCGGGGGCTGTGCGTACGTGCTCTCAGAAAAAGTGCTCGGCTGTCAAATATCGGGAGATACTGAAGACGAGGATCGTTTAAAATAAGATATAATATCAAGTGACACCTCGCTACGTTGGCGAGAAGGTCGCATGGACTGCGCGCATGTAGGTAATAACAGGAAGTATTAATATTAAAGCTTTGTGTAGACTAGCGCGACGCAACACCGGTTATTGTTATACCGTGAAGTTTTTTTTGAAATTGTATTGTTCGAGTCGCGTCGCGCTAGTCTGCCCGAGACTTAAGGTTACACGGTCTAGCTGTTATCAAAATCTACTGCCCGTATTTGAGTATTTGATAACTATGTTTACTAAATAGAAGTAAACAATGATGCTTAGTTAATGTATTGATCTTTGTTTGTTTATAGTTGTATAATGATGTCTTTAATAATAGTAGTGATTAATAGAGTCGAATTTTATTATCAAAACAAAACCTTACTTGAGTATCCATCGGCATAGTACACTAAGGCGAAGGCACAAAGCACCGTCTTCCAATCCATGATCGACCTGAAAACAACAATAACATTGGTTCAAATAAGTTCCACAAATGCAAGGAAAACTAATAAGCGAAAACGTGACGCGACTAATTTTCAAAACATATTGGAACTTCGAGAGCGTAACAATTCATTAGTAGAACACTTAATACCAATGGCAGGACTCTATAACAAAGTTGAAGCGTAAGCAAGATGAAATAGCTTCGACACGTGTATTTCAACGCTGCACACGTCTGTCCGACAGCTTTGCTGAAACTTTATGACACCGACATTCCCCGAGCAATTTCGTCCGAAACTGTTTCGTATAACCTCGTTACCAACTACTGCGCTCCACCATGTAAGTAAACGTTTTGCGGATATGACACAAGTTGTTTCTCTTTATTGAAAACAGGAGAAGCGACGGATCCAGTTAGCGGGAGCGCCGCGTTTGTGTACTCTGTAGATCGACTTAGAATATTTAATTCCTTTCAGGACTACATAGTTTACGATGTGCAAATTGAATTTGAATTGCTTTTTGCACGTGTATATACATCGAGGAACACATTTAGACTGGTGATCTAACTTGGAGCGCTGGCGAAACAAAGGTTATTTTTCACGAAAGCAAGGTCTACATCAATATTGCAATTCGTTTTCCCATTAGGCGTCCGCACCATACGCAACACAAACGCACAAAGACCCAGACGATATTTCCGATAGAATGATTTTTCAGACCAATAACGTCGGACAATAGTATAAATACGGTGCAATCAAATGATTTGACCGTCCCAATCTGTCTATGTACCTATACAGGCCAGGCCACAGCGATCGCTTCATTTTCTAGTTTTCGAACATAAAGATAACTTTGTTTGTGGTGCCTCGTTTCCTTTACAAATTCATAACCGGAAAATCATTCTCGTGGCCTGTTAAGTACTTAAAGGTAAATTCACCTATGCAATCCTATAGCCTCTCCAATATAACAAGGGCATTAAAACATCGGAATATTTCCCCCACACTAAAATGTTCACTAAAAGATCTTGCGGTTGAAGGAAATCCGTAGGTGAAGTGATAGGGATGGAGCTATAGGGTGCGCCTCAATGTCGCAGGTCAATGAAGGTCGGAGGTCGGCGGTCGGGCCAGTCACGCAACTTAAACTTCAGTTTATCTACGGAAAGTACAGGTTGAATAAACTATAGGGAAAAATCAATTTGGGTCGGCTTTTCTGAGGTGTTTAGTTTGGACGGGAATGTTTGATTTCTGTTCTGTCGATGTTTGAACTATGACTGCTATTATTACTTACATTTATTCAAATCGATTGAAGATATGTATACTCCATAGGTTTAGGTAGTTAAATGAGGGTAAACAAATCGTAAAAAAGGTTTTTACAGATGACACTTTCTTGTTTAAAAATACTTGCGATAAAACCAAATTAAAATTATTTTAGATTAAAAAAATAGTTTCCTCTTTTATTAATGTATGTTAAACTTTATAATTTATTCTTAAATACTCTTCGTAGATGTAACAGCTTGAGCACAATTTTTTAGTTCTAACGTCACCGAATTATATCGTTGCTAAATTGAAGAGTACAACTGTGACATACTATGACAACTGAAGTGACAGTTATTACGTTACTTGGCAGCTGTCTCGTCACGTGGTTTTTGTTTACCTTTATTCAACTACCTAAACCTATGGAGTATATAGGTAGGTATATATATATATAACAAATTCCTCAACTATAAGTCAACAGCCTACCTACTAGTACTACATGGCAAGGAGCTGTCCTAAACGAAGGTTATCCTAAGAACCGTAATACATATTAATATAATAAGTATAAAAACCTTAAGGTTTTTAAAGGCCTACTAAACCGAGGATAGAATGAATGGTCTTGATTAAAAGGAGTTTCAAATTAAAGGATCTCTAGAGGGATATTACATGCCATAGAGCAGAAATTGGATAGCGATACGAGAGATATATGGCCCGACATAAAGCCGTACTCGGTAACTTTCTGCCCATTTCCGGCAGCCCACTTGTGAATCGTATTTCGGAATCCTTTTTATCTTTTTGCCAGCGTGGAGCGGCGGCGGAACGAGAAGTGACAGCGGCACCAAGCCACTTCGCAGCTCATATATCACTTGAGCCTGTAACGGCCATGTTAACGGCCCGCCTGTCACCTCCGCGTTTCAGCCGTCCACTAGCGTTCCTCTTACAGACTTTTGTCCATTTAATAGCTTTCTAATCCTTCACGACAAATAAAGATCATAAAGATGTTACAAACACCACCAAAAATTACCCAGGGGCCAGGAAATGTCATCGCAGCCAGAGACGTACTTGTCGCGTAATCAAATTTAAAATGTAGATGTCGAGGTAAGGTTTGGTAAATTGGTAGATAAAGGAAGTAACCGAATCAGAGTCCACCACGACAGAAACAAGGAAAACGTGACGGCGCTGGCGGTGTCAAAGCTGTGAATACATAGACAGTAGTACGTGACGGTTAGCGCTCAGAGTTCTACGTTGTGGTAGCAAGATTTGGCGCGTTCAAATTCCAGACGCGATGCTCTGCCGGCAGCTTCCACTCCACAAATTCACGGATTGCACTGAGGATGCGACGGGTGTAAAGTAAGGGTGTCGCGTCCCGGGATTTATATCGGCGGAAATCTCCGGTGTGTTCACACTTCATGCTTGCGGCGATGGCGACGCCAGATAAAAATGCTCCCGAGGTGGTATCACGTGCGGTTTGAGCAGATTTTCATTCCCGCCAACCTAAGCTTATACACGACACATCGATTTATACTCGCTGTACGATTTTAAAGCTTTCAGTATTGTCGGCGCCTGAGATTAAATAGCAACAATAGAAAATCTAAAACTCACAGCACTCACACGTAGTAGTCAGACCGTCGATAAAAATATTGCGCACAAAACGGTCCACTAATAACAAAAGTTAAACCAGAACTGAGAAACAAGACTGTTTACGCTTATATTACGTCGAATAGCTGATAAGAGACGGGGTAATTCGTTATGAGATCATTAGTTTTATTAATAATACGAATAGGTCATCGGATGAACAACAGAGGTTTTCCAGAAATATACGTATAAAGGAAACAAACACCGAAAGTCGACCTGTGTACAACCCGAAAATCTATGAATATAATACTGAAAATGAACATATTATTTTATAACGAATATGTTTAGATTTCTGAATATTCCTCAACGACTGATCTATGGCAAAAAAACATAACTGGCGAAATGTGGGTACTATAGATAAACCTCTGCCTAACCCTCCGAGGAATACAAGCGTGATGTTATGTTATGTTATGTGATCTATGGCAATCAGGGCACTCTCTCAAGATACTATTTTTGTCTATTTAGGCTAGGCCTATTATGTCTAAATGCTGTAGCGCTAATACTTACCAATTATATTTTTTCTTGCGGTTCTTGGTAAAAGCTGATCTATCGGCACAAGCACTTTTCTTCAGTAAATTATTACAATAACTGAATATAATTAATACAAATGCGTAGGTACTTAAGAGAACAAATGTTTCATTATACTTAAGGAAATCTCTTTGTTAGCGAATAAATTCTAGTCCATAATGTCTAGTGTGTCGATTATTCTTGGAATTATGGCAATTACTGTCAAAACTTCGGCAATTTACTTACTTATGTATAACGAATATCGTGGGTAGGTACCTATGCTATTTGGAATTATCGAACATCCGATTGAAATGATTAAAACCAGCAGAACGTGGGCGTTGTTAATCCAACTGTATTTTCTTTTGTTAGTCAATCGCGCAATAACTAATCAATTAAAATTTTACACGAACGGAAAATTATGAGAAATCGTTCTTGTTCTGTTTTCCCAGTACACATGCTGCCTCGAGTTTTGGTATAAGATGACGGGAACGAGGGAGTAGCAATCTATCAAACCGACAACCTTGATATTCGGAAGGTCATACAATAATGGATTCACGCGACCCATATCAAGCATTAGGATAGTGTCAGATTGGTAGACCAGATTTTAAGTGTATTAAAGAAAACAAGAAAGAATATTGTGGAACTGTGGTCGAACCAAAACGAAAACTTCTCATTACACCGCCGCCCATGCCTGGTAAAAGCTACTTCACCATAAATCAAAAGCAGCGAGAGCGCCCAGACAATCGTATTTAGAAAAGTGCGAATTTCTAGAATTCCATCGAATGAAGTCGTGTATGCGAGATTATATTAGTTGGAAGATAGCCAAATGCAGATCGGGATATTGAGGGACAAGCATAATTCACTTATCACCCATAAACGCTCCATTTTTATGGTTGTCTGCACCATTTGTTATTAGATAATACGTTTTATACATTGTAGAGAATAATTATTGCATTTACTCACGATAGGTATATGTTGTCACATAAAAACTTTTTTACAAAAAAAAACAACCGACTTCCAAAAAAAACACTTAAAAGAGAAAAATAACTTGAATTTCGGAAGTCGGTGGCAAAAACAATAGTATTTTATTAGATACATAAATAGTAAAATATACCTACCGTAATATATATCTCAATGACATCTATTGGCCCAAAATGGTACACATTTTGGAATACATTTTTCTACATTAAATTTAACAGAAATAACATTTTTGAAATTTAATTACAGTCCTATTAAAATTGTAAATATAATATTATCACGATGTAACATTTAGTTTTTGTTTCATTGCAATCGTCTCATACAATAAAAAGATATGCTAATTTAAAGTTTTCAAAGTGAGACCCATACCACCAACAAGCACTACGTTCCAGGCGGCAAGGGGTAACGGAGATGTGGAGCGTATGCTGCCTCTAATATTAAGCTGGGCGGTCACAGTCCATAAATTACAGGCTACCACCCCCGAAAGAGCTGTGATCGACTTTGGTAAAAAAAACTTTGCAAAAGAGCAAATATACGTCGCGCTTAGTCGTGTCAGAAGTTTGGAAGGCATAGTTTTATCAGAGTTGGACGCCAACAAATTGTTAAAGCGACCACACGGCCGCAGATCATTGACGGAAATAACGAGGCTACAAAATCTGTCTTCTGTCAATCAAGGCCACACATAACATACGACTCAAGTAGCGCAATTTGATGCCGGGATATTACCATTAAAATCATTTATAGCCAGAGTACATCTCATGGCAATTCGAATAAGCCCAAACACGGCTAGGATACATTGTTTTATGACGGAGTTCCGGTGCCGTCCTTCCGGCTTCATCTTCAGATCAGTTCGATGGTCATCAGAATTATTTATTTAAACGTGCTTCACTGTCGTTTAACTATCTTAATCGAGATATCTTATCGCCACCCGTGAAATACTTATCATTGAGTAGTTCCGGTGGCCATCTGTCTTCTTCATCAGTTCCATTTCACCAAATGATACTTTCTGAATGCTTAATTTGTTGCTGAAAATACCTAAATCGCTATGTGTATGCCTATAATATTTGAGGAGTTCCCTCAATTCGTCATGGATTCCATCATCAGAACTGTTTTTTTTTTTTAATGAGACCAATCTGGACGTATATCCTTTCAAATCAGAAAATAATTTTCCAAATCGGTTCATAAGTGGCGCCACCCGTGAAATACCTATCATTGAGGAATTACGGTGGCAATCTGTGGTCTTCTTCATCAGTTCCACTTCACTAAATGATACTTTCTGAATGAAAATGCTTAATTTGTTGCTGAAAATACCTAAATCGCTATGTGTGTGCCTATAATATTTGAGGAGTTCCCTCAATTCGTCATGGATTTCATCATCAGAACTGATTTTTTTTTTATTGGGACCAATCTGGCCGTATATCCTTTCAAATCACAAAATAATTTTCCAAATCGGTTTGTAAATGGCGCCACCCGTGGAATACCTATCATTGAGGAATTCCGATGGCAATCTGTGGTCTTCTTCATCAGTTCCACTTCACTAAATGATAGTTTCTGAATGCAAATGCTTAACTTGTAGCTGAAAATACCTAAATCTCTATGTGTGTGCCTATAATATTTGAAGAGTTCCCTCAATTCCTCATGGATTCCATCATCAGAACTAAATTTTGACAAAAATGGGACCAATCGGAAAGTGTATCCTTTCAAATAAAAAAATAATTTTCAAAATCGGTTCATAAATGACGGAGATATGAGGTAACATACATTAAAAAAAAAAAAAAAAAATACAACCGAATTGATAACCTCCTCCTTTTTGGGAAGTCGGTTAAAAATACACCACTAAGTATCTATATGGATGTTGTTAGATAGGATACATCCCATCTAACACCACTGAACAGTACCGGACAGCCGACAGGACGGTGGAGAAATCGCATTCCTCTAATCTTACTGCGTCTTACACCGCATAATTACAACGTCCATGTCTAGCCTAAATAGGCATGGCTCCCGACTCTTTACATCTAACCTGGAGGACGAATATCCGGACACTACCGTTTTTAAAACTACTGAAATACTTCATTATTATTTTAATCTAGGCACGAGTCACGACAGCAATAATAGTAATGAAACTATGAGCAGTCATTTGCTTTCTGGATCCAGGATCTGACCTGCATGGCATAGACCAAAACACATTAACAAATATTTTTTTTTAAAGTTTTTTGAAAAGCATCCAACTAACCTAAATTTTGTTCTCAAATCAAACTAAACCTAAATTTTGTTCTCAAATCAAATTAAATTATAACATGGATTCATTAGAAATTTTAAATTCCATTATTTTTGTTTATTTTCAGCCAGTCTATCCATTGTGAAAAGTAGGTTGGAGTCTCATTTCTGACGAAATGTTTCGAAAGATTTTTGCGATTTCTGTCTTCTCTAGTACTCAAACCTCAGTTGGTCCAGTAGAGTTTTTTTATTCTTTTATGAAACAGGATCGACGGGCATTAAAAAAAGTTTTTGTGAAAACTGCTTATTTTGCTCGCTGACTGTACCTACATTTTTTCCAATATCAGTCTGTGCAGATCAAAATTTCTCAAAAAGTTACGGACAGTCTCCTAAGACCGTTTTCCTGTAGTTTTTTGGTCCAGCTGCTGTCCTTACTGCCCCATCTCAAAAATCCATCCTGTATTAATACCATTTAATTAACTCGTAATATAAAATTAAATTGTTTCTGCTTGTGGTTTTAAATGCCTTCAATCAGTGTCGTATATGAATAAATTTCGCTTCTTCAACAATTAACGTGTTTTTCATAACCGTGAGAAAAACCGGTTGTTGGTGGAATCTGTGGAAGTATGATGATGCAAATATCCTTGAGTCGGGTCATTCTAACTGTGATAAAGCGCGATTGTTCTACTTAGGGCCCATTAGTTTCTGTCTGCTACAATCTGTATACGTATCAGTTAACATGTTGTAGTCAACATCGTAAATGTGTGACGTTTATTCTTTTAAGTCATAATTACTCATAAAGTCATAACTGTGTCATTATAATGGAATGCTCTTAGACATCATGACTATTAAAGACAGTCAAAAATGAATAAATATAGGGGCAATTGCATTTTGAATCACTACACTTCCGATCACATGATTCGGAAGATACGAAAATAACAAAATGGAAGTATCCTTGCTACTCTACCATCGTTTCAAGTTTGCTTCATTTAACAGTCTGGAGAACTATAATTCCGAATTTTTGGAGCTGACATCACAAAAACAATCTCGATAAGAGTTCGTGAGAAGGTCACTTTAGTTGAAGTATAACGTTATTCTGGGTAAAAACACAGACGGCCGTTGTTGACATTCAATGAAATGAGGGCATCCCAGTACATTTTATATTAAGTTTACTTCATTAACTTGGTCGGTAATCTATCTGATTGACCTCTAGGCTTTATACTAAACACAAAGGACAGCGTATTACTTGCCCTGCTAATAATGAAGATTTCGATAAATTGGCGCATGTTAGCATAGGATACAAAGATAAGAGAAAAAAAGGGAAGGCCATTCTCTCATAATAATAAAGATTTTCCTATCTTTTAAATTTTGAATTGTGTGGGCTGCGAGATCAATAAAGTGTCCCTGAAATCAGAACGCCCATTATGAAATTAGCTAGAATCTAGAGTAGGTTCGTATAGCGTGAGGGTAGAATCGGGTGCGGTGAACGATGTGACGCAATTTAGGAGAGGCAATATCTCTTCCAAAAGTATCTCTGATGAAAGTGTAAACAAAGTTTTGTTTACACTTTCATCAGATACTTTTTTTTTAACCTGCACCCTACTTTTTTTTTAACCTGCACCCTAATTGCGTAACACTCGATCAATCACAATCTGAATCCTTTTGAAGGAAGGCTAATCCATTGGTTCGTAATATTATGTGCGTTTACGTAAATAACGCAATGAATGTTGTTGAACTGTCAAAATGAAAGAGATTGTGATTGATCGCGTGTTACGCAATTAGGATGCAGGTTAAATTCTTACGCAATCACATACGAAAGGGAAAACGTAACACGTTCATATCTATTCAGAAGACTTCAACTTTATATCTCACTACTTTTTCCAGCAACTATTATTTGAATAATGTTATTTAATTGTAACTGAAAAATCGGCGACGAAAGTTGAGGTTATAAAAGTAACCTCAGTATGATGTTTAGGAATTCATGTTTAAGTATTCAAATAATCAAATCAAAGCTCTCAATTTGTAAGTGGCACTACAAATTGGCATCCGAAGATACGTTTTCTTATCCATTTGTTTACATGTTCTTCAGAAATTTTTGGAACAGATCATATGTGGACTGTGATAGTGAATGTAGCAGTTCCTACAATTGTTCGATAGGAAATATTCAAGTATATATTTGCAGTGTTTTGTATATAGTTTAGTTAGGGAGTACGCGGAAGAAGGTTATGTTCAACACTTCTGTTTCAAACTGCGCGTCTGAACCTAAGCACTACCGGATTCCAAGTAAAAATTGTATTAGCTAAGCGATTGCAACACAGTAACGTTGTCGCTATAAAGTATAAACTTCCGCAATTGTCCCACAGCTATCGTTTGCAGCTATTGTAGAATATTGCGCTGGATTTTGAACATTTTGGTAAAACGTGACTTATATCCATTCGACTTTACGCTGATATTAGCAAGCTGACGTTGGCATAACGCCATAATTGTACGGGCGGGCGTGTGCAGCTCGCGGCCTAGTCGACTACAGAGGAAGTGTTCCCTCACACAAACTAGACGTTTTTATGGCCCGCAATACATCATAATGTGATACATATTTTGAGATTATTGTATACCCCTTTCGTTTTAACGCTGCAGCCTCAATAATACTGCTTTGATAGGACTGCCTGAAACACTTCGTCATGGTTTTGTTATATAATAATATTCAGCGGTCCTAATTGGTCTAGAAGAGTTCGTGTCTGTCAGGCCTTCACCGCGTAGGTTCCATAGCATAGTCAAATATAGAGAATTTAAGTATAGGTACTACGTAAGGTCATCGACTAGAAGCAATTGGTTTTTACAATTTACTGAGAACATACAATACATGATTTTTGTTTTGAGCATGTCTCATAAATCTCATAAAAGATTTTTGAAATGTTTTAATCAAATACTGTAATTGGATTACAGATTTCGTTACCAGTGCCTAATTTTTTAATTAAACAGAACATTTTTTAATCATTGCCTTACTTTTGTTTTTGTGATACACCTAGCTCTGGATTTATTGCACAACCATAATCAATAGGTAAATTTGGTGAAGTCCTGAATAGCTTGTTTATAGTTTTGTAACATAATAATACATACATACATAAACTCACGCCTTCTTCTCATGGGGGTAGGCAGAAACTACAGAATGTTAACATAATAATTTTTCTGATAAATTGTAATGAATTATAATTATGTTATTTATGTTAAGAATTTCACATTAATACATACACGCCATTATGAGTAATCTATGTTGTATTATCCAAATGAAATAAATTAAATGGAATATAAGGAAACTCCAAATGTTAATTATTTATGCTCAATAACCTGCAGTAGAGTTGTGTTTTGATTTACCAACTAATGAAACAATTTGTTTAATAATGGTGTGATAATATTATAAACCATTGTATATTATTTCCTTCAAAGAGGAAATAATACCGTTGCAATGACCATTCTTTAGCAAAGTATACCTAATACATAATAATTAGTAACATATACATAAACTCATCCCTTCTTCCCATGGGGGTGGGCAGAAACTATAGAACTCCATCTGCTAAGCTCCTTACATAATCCTTTTGCTTTGTTTATGTTCATACATCTGGTCAAATTCACAAGCCGGTTGTGAGTACTATGTCCCTACCTTTCTGAAGAACATCACCAATTAGGTCATTATATGTCCTGCCGGCGTTATCGTACATTACATAATTTATTTTATTGTAACAATTCCAGCTTTGCAGTGGTTCATTTAAATGAATAATCAAAATAATTAAGGAGAAAACGGGTGTTAGTTACAATGAAATTGCCAAGGCAACAAAATTTTATACAAAAGTAGAGTATATCTGGAGATGACAGAAGAAGCCGACATTTCTTCAGGAAAATTAAAATGATTGTAGCCATCATTATAAAAGGGATGTATAAGCACATCTGAGAAGTGGACATGTTCCAGAGAAATCTATCTTCCTAAATCATCCTGCTAACAAGGATTTGTATCAGATTCCCCACTCAAATCTATGCAGGCACAAACTAGAGCTATTTGAATATACAATACAGATCCCTTCTATTAGAAATAGCGACATGTAATGACAGGATGAATCAATTTAACTAAGTTGTGCTTCAAGAATGTGCACGGATTTCCTTATTAGACTCGAATTGGTTATAGTAAAGCTATACATATTATATTATTTTTTCTATCGACATACGCTGATAACAAGAAATGTTATGACTAGTTTTGCAAGATTCTGGTTTTTACGTGTTAAGTATAAGATAAAAAAAATACCTTCAATTTTTTTGTTTATAATGTTCCCACAGTCTCTTTGTTTGTGATTTTCCTTGTAGGTATTTGATATTATGATAAGCTTTAAATTGTCGATCAATTTAATAACTTTGAACATTAGTTTTAGATTATATGTAAGTAACCATTATTTTGAAATTTTGACTTTGTTATGATTTAATTATTATTAATTAAATATAGATTACTTAATTGTCGATTTTAAATGATTTATATCATAGGAAAACACTAGCAGGATGTCCGTAATTGGTTAATAAAAGTGATTGAATCACCTTGAACCTAGTCTTTGTAAAGACACACCGATTTTGAGTCTGATTAACAACAAATGAAGTCATTTAACTGAAGAGAGCGGGTATTAAGGCTTTCAACGCTTTAAGGTCATACGTAAATTTAGCTTAATAATTAAGCAGATAAGTGCACAAGTTCACATGCGTCACCATCTGCCTCTTTGTAAAATATTGCTACAATTCTATATCCGTGATGAGAATTAATTAATTAGAAAGGACATATAAAACGTAATAATAATAGAATATAAAATAAGTTATCGTACCTTGTGTTAAGAACTCGGTAGGGAAGTCCTCAGTTGTTGGTTGTCTGTTTATAGAACAGAAATAACTATAGGAATCTGTTTTTTTCAACACAACATAAACCAGTCCGTGTGTTCCGCGAACAAGGTCAATATTATTCTTAAACACTTTTTGACGTAAACGTAGAATCCTAATGAATTTGATCGAAATACAACTTTGATTTTGCGTTGCAAGTATTTGTTATAAATATTTTGCATCCTAAAATATGGACCAGAGATAAAGCATACCAATTTCAGAGTGATAAACAAAGATGCAATATGATGTGATGAATTATTTACTGCTGTGACTTATATGGAACGCAAAAAATGACACGACTGACATTTGCGCCGATATGAACATAGTAGCCGATCAAAAAATCTATTCATATTTTTATGCTACGTGAATCTTGAATGATAACTGATAAGATAAGATAAGTAAAGAACTAACGAAATTAATAAATTATATGATGTAATTGATTGTATTAACTAAAATTAAAATTATGTTTGTATCGTATAAACTTGATATAAATCCTATGAATACCAATATGGCTTCTATATACAAATAATATGTTACGAACGCACCTAATTGACAATGTCAAAACAAAATGTCATAACATCGAGACGTCAGGTAAGACGATGTTGGTACGAATTTCAAATGACTTGAACACACAATGGCCCTTGTTGGCAGGGGTTCATCCAGCTATCCAATTACGTACATTTTCATTTTGACAGTTCAACAACATCCATTGCGTTATTTACGTTGCTGAGCAGATTTTTTTTTCGAACTTATAAAGTAATGGATTAGCAATCTGTTTCAAATTGATTCTGATTCTGATTGATCGTGTATTACGCAATTAGGGTACAGTTCAATAATCCCGTAGCCCAGTAGCCAGTAGGTTCAACTGGTTGCAGATCACAACAAAGGGAAAGGCAACTAGTACACACAGCTATACATTACCAGTGTAATAAATGTAATCCTATACAATGCGAGATCAGCATAAACTGGAAATGTATAGCTTGATGTGTAGCCGTGTGTACTTACACTAGGTATCTACTATCCTTAGATCCTTACCCTTATTATTACAAATTATTAAATTCCCTCGACGCGTCTGTTAGTCTATCTGCCTGAACGGGTTGTACTGACGTCAGCAGGTCAACCTACCCGAAACTGTCAAATTTTCCCAATCAACTTTGAACCTTATGCTATAGTAATAAAGTTGAAAATCTAACAATAAATTTGACAGATTGTAGTAGATTGATGTGCTGGCGTCTGTACTTACGTTGTTTTATAGCTAATACCTAGTTTTATAGAATTTCGTTTCACATAAAAAATGTTTCATATTTTCGTTTCATAGAATAATCAATACGCAGAATACATACTTTGAAGATTTTTAAATAATTCTTAAATCATTTCTCTCTCATCTTTTAAATAATTTTTCAATCATTTTGTTCCACAAAAAGTTTAATGTTAGAATAACCATATCATACTTAGAATAACAAATCAAATATTCTTTATCCATATATTGTTTATTTAATATAAAACTTATTAGGTACCAAGAATAACATTTTATCAAGTGACAGTTTCTAAACGTTTCAATTCATACCGTTGATAAAATGCATACCCTCATATAAAATTATAACACCGCGTTCACAAAAATAATGCGGGTAAATTCTTGTCAAGTCTCAGTTCTAACCAAACCTACTGTTTGCTTGTTGCAAGCGAGCATGTGGCATGCAGCGTGCAAGCAAGCATGCAGCATGCAACCAAGCATGCAACATGCAGCGTGCAAGCAAGCATGCAACATGCAACGGGCATGGCTTCTGTCACGGCGGTCCCACGCGACTTCACGCGAGCTTATCGTCACAGATGGTATTCACGCTCACCACCGGCTCCTCCGCTCGCGGGCCGCCACGGCGCGGCCCTCCGCGCTTCGCGGATTTAAATTACACTCTAGGGGTAGGGCAGACAAGACTACATGGAGTCAGTTTTGTAGCGATTCGTTTCTGTCACTAACTTTTGTAGTACAACATATTGACTTTCTAAGACAGTATTTTATTATTTTATTATATATTTCTTAAACGCTTAATTAATCTTAGTAAATATTTATAAGTTATTTAAGTATTTATAAAATTATGGATAGCATAACGTCTATTTTTATACATTTTCGTAGACATAAAATACCATGGAAAAATACACTGAACAAACAATATTCGTTAAAAAATAATTCTACTGTTTGATAAGTTTGTTAAACAAAAAAATGTGATTAAAAATCATTAAATTGTGTTTCTGTGAAATATTCAAGGTTTATTTTAAACTTTATGAAAAATCCTGTAGATGAACATAAATTTATGTAGGTACCTATCTTTTACGGTTTACGCGGCACACGCCAGTAAAGCTCCCAGTTGCAATGATTTTTTCCGACATCTTCAACAATAATCGTCATATTTACGTCGTAGAATGAATTGTGTAACAGACTTATCAAACAGTAGAATTATTTTTTAACGAATATTGTTTGTTCAGTGTATTTTTCCATGATATTTTATTTTAAAAGTCAATATGTTGTGCTACAAAAGTTAGTGAAAGAAACGAATCGCTGCAAAACCGACTCCACGTAGACTTGTCTGCCCTACTCATTTGTTTTTTTATTGCCCTACCCCTAGAGTGTATTTAAATCCGCGTTGGAGCGGAGGGGCGAGGCGGCCCGCGAGCTGAGGAGCAGATGGTATTCACGCCCGGTGATGGTATGAATACAATCTGCGACGATAAGCTCGCGTGGGACCGCCGGAGCCCCGCAGCGCCGGAGCCGTGACAGAAACCATGCATGCGTGATTTGGTATTCTATGATATGATTATTCTAACATTAAACTTTATGTGAAACAAAAATCAATGATTTAAAAATCTTCAAAGTAAGTATTCTGCGTAGGTATTGATTATACTATGAAACGAAAATATGAGAAAAAAATTATGAGAAACGAAATTCTATGAAACTAAGTATTAGCTATAAAACAATGTACAACCGATAATTATACAATACGCACATGAATCCGAAAAGTCAGAGGTGCGTGCCTTGGGTTCGAACTCGAGACCTATGACTTGGCGGTCCGACGGTCACACCACTAGTCTATCACTGCTATCACCATTATTGTCTTTCAGAATTTGCTAAAAATTTCATTGTTATTTCCGAAGCTTTTTTGACCGGTATTATATTAATCCTTATCCAATAAAATATGTTATTTAACATAACATTTAGATTAAAATGTGCCCTAACATCTTATAATTTAAATGAATAGTTTAAAAAATATCACAGATTCAAAATTACAAGTACCTGACTAAATAATTATGGTTGACGGCATCGCGGGCGCAGCGGTAGGAGTCAATGACCTTTTCCTCGGCTGTTAGGTATGTAATCCCGGTGGTACGTTCCCGTAGGATATTTTGCGACATCCACGCGGGCGAAGCTGTGGGCAAAAGCTAGTTTCAGATAATTTTGTCACAGGTATTTAAGTCCGGTAGGTATCTACCTGCTACTAATGCTGTAGGTATGTGCAGATTTGAGACCTAGAACTATAATATTTTTCTAGCACAGTGTAGGTTACTAACATACTTATCGCAAGTGCCTTTACGGTTCAGGCACTGCTTCTAAAAAAAATGGCTTAAAAGGCACCTAGGTCGGTATTACCTCCTATATGAATTTTATACATCACACGTCACCAGCGCAGAGCTTAAAATAAGTATTAGGTAACTATTAGGTTATAATTGGTACTTTCCTAGTGCCTGTGCAGACAGGCGCGACGCGACTCTAGTAGAACAATTTCTATGAAAACTTCATGGTAATTGTTTTACCAGAATCGCGTCGCACCCTCGCACGGTGGGCTGAAAATCGCCTTTCATAGGAACGCAATTGCCTCATACGAAATTTTATAGTATAGTAATGATCAGCAGAATCCTAGCCAAAAAAAGGACCCTTCAAAATTCAAGTCTCTATGTCTATGAACGGCGATTTTCAGCCCACCGTGCGTCGCGTCGCGCCTGTCTGTGGGAGCCTTATAATACGTTCCTTCCACTTGTTATTGCATCCTTACTGCAGTAATTCTAAAATGGAGTTTGTTAATGTCCAACACTAAATTAATTGCCAAATTAAAAGACAGTGCATAGCAACTATGTACTTTGTATTAATAAACCATCAAAACCAATTAAACGGTACAAATTTGTTCTACCATATTAATATGGGGTTTTCATAAGCCACAGTCGAGCAAACATAATCCTGAAACTAAGGCAATATTCCGCACACGTCTTCCGCCCAACTATGATAACTGCTTGCTGAAGATATTTCCGTGTAATAGAAAACTTACATGGTATACAATGTATTTTTGTAGGTATTTGGGGTGAGTATTTTACCAGAAAATAGGGGGATTTCGTCTTGTTGGGTATATAACCTTCTATTTCACTTTTTAAGGGTTACATTGTACGAATGTTGATGTCAGTCGTGTAAGCCTTTGTAAAAAAACGGGTTGCACTCCAGCAGAAGTGAAAACTTGAATATTAACGTTGTGCATTTTTGATATTTTGGAATGGTTAGGGAATAATTTTGCACGAATTGCTTTAATTATCAGTATAAAAGTACTATCATTTATGTGGTAAAATACAATATTCATTTAATGCGCTATCGTACACAAAAATGACAATTACATAACAAATTTAACACTTCAGAACTATTACAATTATTTTACATTAAAAAGTTTATCTCTCAGAAAAATCAACTTCCATCCATAATAAAAGTGAAGTGATGTTCTTTTATTTTTATAAGTTTTACGAATTTTCGATCAGGTCACGTGTCCTGACGCGAGTTTAACATTTTTTACCCATCGCAAAAAAAGTGCACAACGCCGGTAAAGAAGTTTTCACTTCAAAAATAGTTAGGCAAGTACTTAGGTACAAACTAGGAACATCCCTATTTACTGTGTAAAACATAGGTAGGGTAGTTACCTAAATGAAAGCTGAGACGTAGCATACAGAAGTTAGGTCCTACCTTTCATTTAATTTTGGGGCTTTCCCTTTTTTATAGGTTAACAAAAATAACAAGCATTGTTTATTATTAGTTATAGATGTTAGTATGGATAAAGTTAGGTTAGGTTAGACGCATTTATCGCATTGTCTCAAAACAATTCCTGTAACGATAGATGGAAGATCAATAAATAAATAAATAAATTAATTTAAAAAAACCGGCCAAGACCGTGTCGGATCACGTTCAATGAAGGGTTCCGTAGTTGGGATCAATTTATCCCTAGGACAAACTTAACATTGTAGTTGAAAAATATGTTCTCCCATACATTCCAACTGCAAATGTAAGTTTGTACGCACAATACTGGGAGATTTACCATGCTATTTTAAGACCACAGACTTCTTATAGGTTTTCCTGTAATCTATAAGTATAGAACTGAGGAGCTCGTGGCTAAGTAATAACAGCCACACGGCTCGATCCATCAGGTTAAGCTGCGCTTGCCGGAGTTAGTCTGTGGATGGGTGGGGACCATCTTAACATACCGAGACTTCTCCGTGCCTCGGAAAACACGTTAAGCCGTTGGTCCCGGCTGTTATTCGTGGATCTTTGACATTCGTTACGGGTCGTCAGAAGCCCGAAAGTCTGACAACCAGTCTTACCATGGGGTATCGTATTACCCAGTTACTGGGTTGTGGAGGTCAGATAGGCAGTCGCTTCATGTAAAATTCAGTATTCAGCTGCATCCGGTCAGACCGGAAGCCGACCCCAACATAGTTGGGCCAAAGACTAGGCAGATTGATTTGTAGATATAGAAGTATATAATTATTTTCTGTATTTTTTTTAAATTTGACTCTGTAGTTTCGGAGATAAGGGGAGGGAATGGTCAATATTCATCTATTTTCTTAAATATCTTTAAAAGTATTTATTTTTAAATTATAAAAAATATATATTTGAGATTCTCACAACAAGCCATTTCATTTGATATATCACACAGTACAGTTTGCAAAACTTTAATTTTTTGTTTTTCAATTTGCCCCCGAAATGTGACCCCCATATTCAAAATTAATTTAATTTCCCTAAACTTGCTTCCATTTTTTTTATGTGTTCTTTTTTTGCGTCATGTTTATCGCAAATAAACGTATTTTCTTTCTTTCTTTCTTTTCTAAATTTCAACTTAATCAGTCCATTAGATTCGGAGAAAATTAGCTTTGACAGACAGACACACGAGTCAACCTATATAAGGGTTCCGTTTTTTCGTTCTGAGGTACGGAACCTAAAACTCTATAAGGTAATAGCCAAATTCTCTAACGGTTCCTAATGAATCCAGTGGCGATCAACAGATGCCCCGACAATTATTTGACACCAATTTCCCGATAAGGCACGACGGGGCCACCCAAATGTACAAGTAACTAGACTTGCTAAGACCCGGACTCCACCAAAGCGGAGACGAGACGAGAGGAGAGGAGATGTGTTATAAACAACCAATAGAATTTCGTTATTCACACATCTCATCTCCACTCCGCTTCAGTGGATACCACTGAGCGGAGATGTATCATATTTGTATGGCGCGATCGAAGCGGAGATGTGAGCTGTGCCTCGCCGAGATTGAATAGGCGGCGGTACAAATAGGGATGATGACTACAAAAATGTTTTTTGCCCGTCGTTTAGATTATGAAAAAATAACGTACATGTATTTTTTCTTTTTTTACGTTATCAAAAGATTACGGCTATACATTGAGTTAAAATGTGCCATGACGTCACGAGTATGTAGATTTAATACTTACTTGTGACGTTAAGTTATCTACCTAAGTATTTTTTTTATTAATGTGATAAAGCAAAAAATACTAGTCAAATAAATTTTTATTATCTGATTGACGGACTAGATAGAATTTCTTTTGTTTACCAATTCGTCATCCCTATTATAGGTGGTAGATACTTACAATACTTCCGAATTAAAACATCTCAAACTCAAACTCAAACTCAAACTCAAAGCATTTATTTCAATTAAACCATTTACAGGCACTTTTGAATTGTCAAGGGGTCAGTCAGTCACAAATATGAAGCTAGTTGCCCATTCCAAAGCGTAGGTTCCTATGGAGAAGAACGGGCAAGAAACTCCATGGACACTCTTTTAAATCATAATGTTGTTACAAAATATTGGTTACATCATTCAAGTTGAAATTATACATGTGAGACCAATGTAGAAAGACGTGCACGTAAAAAGCGTCCGTTATAAAAACTTTTTTACAAAAAAAAAACAACCGACTTAAAAAAAAAACATAAAAATAACTTTTTTACAAAACAAAAACCACTGAATTCCATAAAAATACACTTAAAAGAGAAAAATAACTTGAATTTCGGAAGTCGGTGGCAAAAACAATAGTATTTTATTAGATAGGTACATATATACTAAAATATACCTACCGTAATATATTTGAAAGCAATTCATAACTATTTCCCTAGGGATATAACTATATCACGGCTTCAACTATACGAACTGCGAACCATCTTAAAATATAAGTATATGGATCTGTATTTTCGTTTTTGCCACCGACTTCCGAAATTCAAGTTATTTTTCTCTTTTAAGTGTATTTTTATGGAATTCAGTGGTTTTTGTTTTGTAAAAAAGTTATTTTTATGTTTTTTTTTTAAGTCGGTTGTTTTTTTTTTGTAAAAAAGTTTTTATTTTTCACTTTTTAGTTGTGTTTATACCTACCCCGCACAAATTAACATAACATTCCACTTTGCCCCACCGGGCCGCCCACGCGCCCTGCTGGTGGGGCAAAGAGGATTGCCTAACATTTTTCAGTAGAATATGCCCCACTAGTTCGACTTGGTGGGGCAGATTCCACTAGTCTAAAATCTTTATGGATTCTGCCCCACTAGGCTTGGCACCTTAGAAATGTGTAGGTAGGTAGGTATGCTCGTATTTTATATATGTTTGGAAAAGAAAGAAATGTTGATGGCCCAGAGGTTAAGGCCTCGCCTCTCATGCATGAGGTTGTGGGTTCAAATCTGAGCAAGTACTAATGTGACTTTTTCAATTCATATGTACTTTCTGAGTTTATCTTGGACATTATTGACTTCAGTGAAGGAAAACATCGTGAGGAAACATGGACTTATAGTTAATATTAGTCTGAAATCACCAACCCGTTTTGAGCAAGCGTGATGATCAGTGCTCGTGCCTTCTCTGTATGAGAAGAGGCCTTTGCCCTGCAGTGGGACAGTAATAGGCTGGTATTATTATTTTATTATTAATTTTTATTTACTATTTGTTTCTGGAAGGAATCGGGTTGTAAATCATACGTTAATTACACGATTTGTTACAAATAAAATAAAATCTAAGTAAATACAAGTCCTAGTTACATTTTACTTAGATATAAATTTCTTTCTTTTCCAATCAAATATAAAATACGAACATACCTACCTACACAAATTCTAAGGTGCCAACCCTAGTGGGGAAGAATCCATGCCATGGGGCAGAATGCATTTGCCCCACCAGTGGGGCGACTTGGTGGGGCAAAGTGGAATGATTTAAATTAACCCCCTTTGTGGGTGAAAAGGGGGGATACGGAATGTATGAAAAATCTTATTCATTTGGTTTAGAAAACGCGGTATAAACTTATCTAGGTAATAATAAAGATGGAATCATACATTTTTCCAAACTGGCTTGAAAGTGTAGAAAGGGGGTTACAAATATTTTTGCATCTCAATGACATCTATTGGCCCAAAATGGTACACAATTTGGAATACATTTTTCTACGTTCAATTTAACAGAAATAACATTTTTGAAATTTAATTACAGTCCTATTAAAATTGTAAATAGAATATAATCACGATGTAACATTTAGTGTTTGTTTCATTGCAATCGTCTCATACAATAAAAAGATATGCTAATACCGGTTTATAACAACCGCACTACATCTTTCACGACAAACTTTTAAAGGTTAAAGTTTTCAAAGTGATACCCATACCACCAACAAGCACTACGTTCCAGGCAGCAAGGGGTAACGGAGATGTGGAGCGTATGCTGCCTCTAATATTAAGCTGGGCGGTCACAGTCCTTAAATTACAGGCTACCACCCTCGAAAGAGCTGTGATCGACTTTGGTAAAAAAAACTTTGCAAAAGAACAAATATACGTCGCGCTTAGTCGTGTCAGAAGTTTGGAAGACATTGTTTTATCAGAGTTGGACGCCAACAAATTATTAAAGCGACCACACGGCCACAGATCTTTGACGGAAATAACGAGGCTACAAAATCTGTCTTCTGACTATCAAGGCCACACATAACATACGACTCAAGTAGCGCAATTTGATGCCGGGATATTACCATTAAAATCATTTATAGCTAGAGTACATCTCATGGCAATTCAAATAAGCCCAAACACGGCTAGGATACATTGTTTTATGACGGAGTTCCGGTGCCGTCCTTCCGGCTTCATCTTCAGATCAGTTCGATGGTCATCAGAATTATTTATTTAAACGTGCTTCACTGTCGCTTAACTATCTTAATCGAGATATCTTATCGCCACCCGTGCAACACTTATCATTGAGTAGTTCTAGTGGCCATTTGTCTTCTTCATCAGTTTCATTTCACCAAATGATACTTTCTGAATGCAAATGCTTAATTTGTTGCTGAAAATACCTAAATCGCTATGTGTGTGCCTGTAATATTTGAGGAGTTCCCTCAATTCGTCATGGATTCCATCATCAGAACTGTTTTTTTTTTAATGGATCCATTATGGGCATATATCCTTTCAAAACAGAAAATTATTTTCCAAATCGGTTCATAAATGGCGCCACCCGTTTAATACCTATCATTGAGGAATTCCGGTGGCAATCTGTGGTCTTCTTCATCAGTTCCACTTCATTAAATGATACTTTCTGAATGCAAATGCTTAATTTGTTGCTGAAAATACCTAAATCGCTATGTGTGTGCCTATAATATTTGAGGAGTTCCCTCAATTCGTCATGGATATATACTACTATAATTAGTTCACCATGGATGGATAGATAGAACCAGCAATTATTTTTGATCTTTAGTACAATATCCAAATCACATTACGTGTACTGTTTGTTTTTGAGGAGTTCCTTCGTTTATCTCCCAAAGTATACATCAAATCTTCACAAAATTAATATGGGACCACCTCAGGAGTATACCCTTACGAATAAAAAAAGAATTTTCAAAATCGGTTGACAATTGGCGGAGAAATCGGTGAACATACATAAAAAAAAAAAAAATACATACAGTCGAACATATAACCTCCTTTTTTTGAAGTCGGTTAATAAAAAGATAAAAACAATTCAAAAATTAAAATAAGCCGTGGCAGATAAGAGATGACCAGTCCCTACTGACGGCGCCCGTTCACGAACATGACGCATGGATCAGCACCGTTTAGCTCAACCATTTTGAAGGGAACTTAACGATCCAACACACACGCCACCACCAGCGAGACATTTGAGTGAGCATGACATACTCTCAGCCGCCAGGGCACATTCAAGTCAATGAAAGACGTACTCAGTAAATGGTAGCTTCATAGAAGGTACATGGTCACAGTGCTCACACATGTGCTTTGCAATTATATAATACTATGAGATTGAAGTTATACAATTCAAAGATAATTTATGCAATCTTCAGCAGCTCCGACAATATTTTCGAATGCTAAAATTAAATTAGTTTATGCGCCCTTGTGGAGCTGGACCAGCGTTGAGCCAAGCATTTTTGTCACCTATATAATCCCCCAGCTTATAATATGCTTGCTAGCATAGTGTGCGTTTTATACAAGATTTAAATTTAGTTTCATTTAGTTGTAGTATGTGGGGAGGTATTTTATTATAACATTTTAAACAGTACCCCATGAAAGATGAGTCTACTTTCGCCAGTCTGAAACCCGGTTGAACTAATTGATCCCTATTTCTAGTACTATAATTGTGTCTTTCGCCTCTTTTACTGAAAAGATTAAGATTTTTCCTGACGTACATGATGTTTTCATATATATATTGACAAGGTACCGTCATGATGTTAATGTTTTTAAACAGTTCCCTTAGAGAATCGCGCCTGCGGAGGCAATATATTGCTCTAATGGCTCTTTTCTGCAGAATAAAAATAGAGTCGATATCTGCAGCCCGTCCCCATAGTAAAATACCGTAAGACATGATACTATGAAAGTAACTGAAATAGACTAGCCTTGCGGTATCTACATCAGTAAATTGACGGATTTTTCTTACAGCATATGCTGCTGAACTTAGCCGTCCTGCAAGAGATGTTAAATGCGGACCCCATTGCAGCCTTGAGTCGAGCGTGATCCCCAGGAAAACAGTTTTATCAACGAATTCTAGTTTCTCCCTATTCAATACTATATCACAATCACTACTTTTAACATTCGGTAAAGCAAATCTTATGCATTTCGTTTTTTTCCCATTTAATACTAAATTATTTGCAGTAAACCAATTTTGGACCTGCAGTAGGGCGTTATTTACGTCGTCAAGATTTGATGCACGTCTATTTATCTTAAAAATTAGGGAAGTATCGTCAGCAAATAACACCATTTGTGGTTGGTTTTTTAATAAATGGGGTAGATCATTAATATAAACTAAAAAGAGGAAAGGACCTAAAATCGAGCCTTGTGGAACACCCATTTTTACTTTTAGACCCAGTGAATTGACACCATTAATTTGGACTTGCTGTTGTCTATCATTTAAATAAGATTTTACTAAACTGAGCGCAAGTTTACCTAGTCCGTAATGCTCAAGTTTCAAGAGTAAGGTTTCATGATTTACGCAGTCAAATGCCTCCAACAATCGACGAAGACGATGTTATCTTTATTTTGCCTAAAAGTAAATTAACATAAAAAAAATCATTGACCTTTAGGCCTGGACTCCACCAAAGCGGAGACGAGGGGAGGGGAGAGGAGATGTGATGGAGAACAACCAATAGAATTTTGTTATTTACACATCTCGTCTCCACTTAGCTTCAGTGGACACCACTGAGCGGAGATGTATCATATTTGTATGGCGCGTTCGATGCGGAGATGTGAGCTGTGCCTCGCAAGCTGGCGACGGCGCGCAGCGGAGACGAGAAGAGATGTGAGCGGCGCGCAGTGAGCGGTCAACATCCAACGCGCGCCGCAAGCAGCTCAGTTCCGCTTTAGCCAGCACACATCTTCGCTCCAGTCTAGTCAGTACGCATATCCGCACAGCTTCGGTGGATACACTCTAGCTGAAAAACATCTCTTCTCGTCTCCGCTTCGGACTTCTCCGCTTTGCTGGAGTCCGGGCAGCGTTGTATTCAATAATAAACGGCCATTTTGTATTAACAATCAATGCAGCGCCAATCCAATATCACTCTGCTGTTATTAATGTTTGATTCACTCTGCTTGAAAGTCTTGTTCAAAATTATACGTAATTTTAATAAACAATAGTGCTATCTATACTAATCTATACTTACTTCTATACTTTTACTTATTACTTATTTACTTAGTTCTTATACTTATATGATATATTAATTATTATTAATGAATAAGTTAATAATAATACTTTATAATACGGGTAATCCCCGGAAATACTAGTCTGATTTGAAAAATTATTTTTGCATTGGATAGCCCAATTCTTGAGGAAGGTGATAGGCTATGTAACATCACGCTACAACCCTTGGGAGCCGAGCAAAAAGGAAATAACATTCAGAAAGAACGCTAAGTGAAAACGAAGAAATAGCACAAGCGAGCGATGTAAAGCGACGCAGTGGGTCGAAATTTTACGCGGTCTAAGTCGCGGGCCTACTGATAAATAATAATAATTGAAGGTACATTTAACATAGTTTTTGATAGATTCTCTTAGCGTCCCCGATATACCTCACTTTCCCTTACTTAGTTACTTATAAAAATATGCAAAAGAAAATCTGTCGTTATTACCTACTAGCAGTAGGCTAACATCTAGGTATTACAGACTACAGTGGCAGCTTATTTAGAAAATACAAAACGAATTGAAACTACGACTACTCAGAAATTGTGTTCCGAATTCCGTTTAACTGACTTTTTTCAGAAAGAAAAGTGTTACGAGCTTAGGAAAACTCGAACAGCTCTCAACTCTTGCTTCCTTTGAGTGGGTAAACAAGTTAGGCGGTGTAGCGAACTTCTGTTTTGTGTCAAGTGAACCGTAGAATTTAAATTCGCGTAACCTGGAGATGGTGCACTGCGGTTGGCGCGATGTGTAGGTATTTATTTTGAACGAAGAACATCAGTATGTGGTCTAAGCTATTTGGTTTGGATGTCAAGTGTGTACCTACGTACACGTACGTAGGTAGAATAAACATACTTAGGTAGGTACTCATCTTATCTAAGATTATGATAAGAAATTACTTAGGTATCTTAATTTTAATAGGTAATGTTCAGTTGTTCTCTTTTTTTTTTTTTGTAAAAACGTTGCCCCACACTAGGAATTTCGTTTCGTGGGTGCGTTTACAAACATTTAAAGTCAGTGCAGTGCTAGTAGAAGGTACCTTTTATAAAAAATGAAGTTCCATGCGCCTTTTACATGCAAGGTATTCTATATTGGCGGCGCTATGGGCACTTCATTTTTATGGTAATCTACCCCTAAGGATAAAAAGATATACTAGGTACCTATATCTGTGTTTTAGCTACAGTCTTATGTACAGATAAAACTGTTTCTTTCATATAGTTCCTACACCTTTCTTCGGAATAGTAGCGCAGATAGGTAACATTAAGGCTGATTTAGTGATACCTTTGCCTTCTTCGCGCGTCCCAACGTCAAGAAAAGCTATAAAGGGTGGATGTAAAGGGTGTTATGTGCGTAATTATTTTTATTATCTGTTGGCAAGTTCCATTCATCATCACGCACGTTATTTATTGCCGTCTCACGCTTGGCGTCCCGTTCGTGACCTCGGCGTATTTTTCTCTATCCCACGGCCCGAAGACAAAAGTATGATGACAATTATTTGTAAAGCTTTACAGTGTTTTTCCAACATTTGTGTATAATATAGTGTCTGCGATGAAATTAGTTTATTTTCGGATGCTTTTATTATAATTAACAAAGTGATTCTGATTTAGAAAAGCCTCTGCTTAAGTAGCAAACTTTTCTTAGATAGATTTTCTTTCTCAAAAGCTTTTAACAGCATTAGCTTCAAAGAAAAACAAACTCTTACTTAAGTTGAACGGATAGGTATCGTTAATGAGAAACGAACAGACTTACCACGCCTACTTAGTGCGAATATCACCAATTAAAATGAACGCGATCAGTACATCTAAACCCAGTCCAAGAGCCGTCAGTGTCAATATTCCAAAATAATGACACTAACAGGTCTTAAACGTGGTCTATGTGCTGATCGCGTTAATTTTTATTGGTAAAATTTACCCTTACAGAGAGAATACACATACAGACCATTTCTACAGTCTGTATGTTCCAGCTATACCTAATCTCTGATGGCCGCAAGTATATTTGCAGCCTGTGTGTAGTTTTGGCTTTGTAGGTATTGGATGTTGGTCCAGCTCAGGCGTTGACACTGTGGCCACGCGATTCTGGATGTACCTACCTATTTGTGAGTGTGACGTGTTTCGCGAATAAAAATTTATTAATTACCTAAGTAGGTTGACCTAAAATTTCACAAATGCTTATGAGAGTTACCATTTATCTCATAGGTCCTTTTAAGCTTTTATTTTCTCTTAAGTATATATTTTTTCAAATTATATTCATTATGTTAGTAATTGTATGGAATCCGTACTTATGCCACTCATAGTTTACTTGGCATTCAGGCGTCCACTATACAACATTTACGTTACACACGTTGTACAAACCCAAATACAGTGCAAACACACTCAAAGCACAAGAAACTCTTGTAACATTTTTAACTAGATAAATTACCTTTTTTAAACTACATTAGTTCTTTCATATTGTGGTCGCAGACAAGTTTTTTTTTTAAACTCCTTCATATTACATACGAAATAAATATGGATATTTTATTTCTTATAATAAACGATATCAAATGAGAAACTCAATACGTGTAAGTAATATTAAAACGTTAAGTAAATGAGATTTCTTGAACTCCTCAAATGTATTAAGAGATATTGCATTGTACGGAACGGTTATTGTCGATCTGCGAATATAAATTAATATCTACGTCGTATAAATACTCACTTTTCTTATTGTAAGTGTGTATTTTCTTCTCTTTCATCAAACGTTTAGCACTCAGTTGATGAGGTGTGGTGTGCTCGCGCTGTTATTATTAATCTTTCATTATTTTATTCCCTACCTACACATTACGACAATTTTTAATTTAAGGATTGCGTTGACCTTACTGAAAACTGAATGACGAATGAAAAGTGTTTAATAATAGAGTGATATGGACTAATGGAACTGTATGCTTGGTACGTATATAATTATCTTAATTAAAAGACCAGATCCCGTGATCCTTGTCGCTAATTCTATGAAAATCTTATAAACCAACAGCTAAACCATTTCTGTGCCAGCTTCTACAAAACAAACAAAACGTTTCTCTTACCATTAAGTACAATATCACAGATTTACGCCGAAAACGGATGAAGATTGCATAAACATTTCACAGTAAATAAAATAAAAAACTGTCGAGTGTGAATCTGGAAGTGGCCCGGGAGCAACAGAATCAGTAGGGCGGAGTTCGCCAGCTTTATCCTCATGAGAAATTAACCGTTCCATTAGTTTTAATTCACTCGACGCCCGCGCGGTTCGTTATTTCTGCTATATTCAGTATAAAAATGCGTTAAAACATTGCTATTGCGCTCAACTGCGGGATAAAACTGAGATATGGAGTGTAAAGCGCAATATTGCGGAGTTATGCTGAGTGGTCCCTGCAACGTGTTTGATCGAGACATTTCTGTTTTTATCACAGAGATAATGCTGAAAGGAATAGGTTTTCTGAAAGGATTGAGCTGACTTTTCTTCGAAAGCTTGTTTATGGTCTGCATGTAAGTAGTAGGTACCTAGTTGCGTTTGTCATCGTCGATTCTTCTCGGGTAGACTAAATGCATAAGAAGGAGCATATTTAGCTAAGTATTGAAGTGAAAAATCGATAATTGGAAAATAATTGAGAATGAAATTTCAAGGACGCGTCACGTTTAGGCACATTTCGTTACATGAGAGAGAAGAAAGATATAACTGTCTCTGTAAGTCTGTACACATACATAAACTCACCCCTTCTTCCCATGGGGGTAGGCAGAAACTACTTTTGCCTCGTCTACGTTAATACATCTGGTTATACACGCACGCCGGTTGCGAGTACTACGCACCGGACCTTTCTGAAAAACGTCACCAATAAGGTCACTATGTGTCCTCCTAGGGCGTCCACTCCCGGCGTTTCCACTCACATCTGCCTTTTAAATACCTATTTTTAGTCGCCTGTCATTAATCCTTTCATCATGACCAAACCATCCAAGCATATTCTTTACAATTTTTGTCACTACATCTTCTTTAAAACCGCACCGTTGCTTTATCACATCATTCCTCAGCCTATCATTCATAGTCACACCACACATGCTTCGCAAGGAACACATTTCCACAGCATTTATTCTACTTTCATGCTTCTTTTGCCACACCTAATATTCACTTCTATACATATAAGCGTAGGCACCAGCATACCCTTGTGAACAGCTAGTCGAGCATTTTTGGGCATGAACTGGTTGGTCACAATCGCATGTATAACACCATTCATTGTATATCCCGCATTTACTGTCCTTTCCACATCTTCATCGATCTTTCCATCCCTTGGGAACAGAGTCCCCAAATATACAAACTCATTTACTTGCTCCACACGGTACTCTTATCATTTATTTTTATATCACACACCGATACATCCTCTTCTCTTTCAAACACCATGACCTTCGTCTTATTCACATGTATATTGATCTCTTTCATCTTATGTGCTACATTCATCACAGTCACCATGTCTTGCAACTGTTCTGCTGACGATGCAAGTAGAACTTGATCATATGCGTAGAGAAGGCATTTGACAGGCAACTCATTCATCCTCAAACTGCACTCACCCTCTTTCAAATCTGTCAGACAACTATCCATGTACAAGTTGAAAAGCCACGGTGACGCTACTCAACCCTATCTAACACCCCTCGAGATGCAGAACCAGTTTGTATCCCATTTATCCTAACCCAGGTACTGGAATTCTTGTATAAAGATTTCAGTGCCCGTACCAAGCGCCAGTCCACACCGTACATGGATAGTATCGACCACAGTTCTTCCCTCCACACACTGTCAGATGCCTTCTCCAAGTCCACGAAAGCATAGACTTTCTTCTGCTTTGCCAGATGTTTTTTTCGGCTATGCTCCTTATGGCGAAAATCTGATCCATACAGCCTATTTCCTCTTTAAATTCTGCCTGCACATCCCATAATTTATCACCTGTCACTTAAATTACTCTATTGATTAAAACCTTTGCAAACAGTTTGCCGACAACACTCAAAAGACTAATGTCGCGGTAGTTTTTACACTCCTGCTTAGACCATTTTTCCTTATATAGTGGTACGATTACAGCCGTGTACCAATCATCCGGCACACGGCCATATCCAACACATATTAAAGATCCGGCCGGTACAACAGGCTTGCTACCACCCCTTCAGTATTTTGAGCAGACACTCTGTCGTACCCTGCGGCTTTCCCAACTTTCATCCCTTTCAGCGCTCTTACAATCTTATCTATTCCTATTTCATTCTCTTCATCTACATCTGAGTTTGGGTCTTCAAAACTGGCATCTGCCCAGTTACCCACTCCTTGCACACTATCTTGACAACTAAATAAACTTTCCAAGTAAACCTTCCAGCGTTTCGACCTTACATTCTTCGATTAGTTAACATTCATCTTCTGCTCTTATAACATTCAAACTCGACGTTCCTGGTACTCCGCGAGTCAATCTTACCTGTTTAACACAGAACTTCCTGTTATACTTTTCTTCTTTTTCATCCTTCTTCGTTTTTACCATCTCTTTCACTTTCGTTTTAATTTCAGAGTATTTCTTCTTCACTCTTTCCAAATCATCTGTCACATTCGTTGCCTGATTCATTATATTTTGGGTTAACACATTAAGCCAGGCCTCTCTTTTCTTTCTCACAACCTTTCCACAAAGTAAAAGTTTACTTCACCATCTACCCAAGAACTCTCTCTGTCCCTCACACTACAATCTCTTATTCTTTATTTTTAAGAAGTTTCACTTCTATCACGTGTAAGGTGCTGCACGCGCAATTTTTTTTTGTCTGTGGCATTGGCTAATTGATATTTATGATTTTCAGGTCTGTTATTTTTGGCTAAGATTACAGCTTTAAAACTACCCCTTCCTTCGCATTCACGCAGATAGACATGTGACATGACATGACATAAGTACCCACTATTTATTTGATTGGTATCCCAAAGTCACAAAATATTCCAGTAAGTATCCCTTTCCTTCAGAGTTTAAAAAGGTGACAGGATTTAATCCATAAGAGGATCACGATTGTGAAGTTTCTCCAGTTAATTTAATCCTGCGAAAATACCAGCGGCGCGTCAGGCTTTTGGTTTTTTAGGGTTTTCCTTCCCGAAAGTTGCTAAACGGAACCCTATTACTAAGCCTCCGCTGTCCGTCCATCTGCACAGATTTTGTATTTTTGTATTGCCGCTATAACAAAAAAATATAAAAATAAAATAAAGTAAAAAATTACAGGGATAGATAGATAGATAGATAGATAAATCATTTATTTAGTGCACACAAAAAACAGCACAACATACAAAATGACGATTAAATTATTACTAATTAGCTATTAGGAAATAGCTGCAAGGTGCCAATATAAAAACAAATAAAAAAGGACGAAAACAAGACATTGTGATGACACTATTGGCTATGACACACTTAAAATTATGGAATGACAACGAACATAAAAAAGTGCGGTGTGCGTCTCAAGGTTGCACCAAATGGGAGTCCAGCTCAGCATGTGCCAGGCAAATACACCTGACGCTGATATTCTGCTGAATCCCTGCAGTGACATACGGACGTCGAGTAGATGACATAATATATACGAGTTATTGGTGTTGTGAAAAAGTGAAATGTGCGGAGTGAAATGTAAGTATACCCGCAATTTAAATATTGTATTCCACAGTAAAATTTTAGCATTTGGAAATTTTCCTGTTAGAAGATTATTGTGTATTTGATTACTTGATTATTTAAATAGATAAATGTATATTGTATAAATGTATATTGTATAAATGATTAATCTAATTATGATAATAGTGGCATAGGTGTGAATAAAATAATCGAATTAAATGGATTAAAATGTGTTTGAAATAAATAATTATAGGTAAATAAGCATATGTATTATAACCATTATCTAGTAATAGATCCACAAATAATTAAATCATTACTATTGCCTTTGTTTACAGATATTTTGACTACGAGTTGCACGAAAAAAGAAGAATGACTCGGGAAGAACACGACAGCCAGTTATATGATGGACGTGTTCGAAACAGCCAAACCCAGTTTTTTCTGCGAATCCATAAGAAACTGCCGCAGTCGTATTCTGAAGGTGCCAAGACATTTAAGATTCCTTATTGGTGGGGGAATATTGTTCCAGCATTTAGAGGCGGCGTATCTAAAACTTCCCCTGAAGGCAGCTGTCTTATGCGATTGAGTGGAGAGTTGCTGCGAACACTGTCTACTTGCGCATTCTCTTTTACTAGCGATCCAGCTCAGTTTATTGTACAGGTAGGACGGCTGCTTGTGCTTTATGACTCCAAATAGTAGGCATGCCAAGTGCAACTTACGACGCGACTTCATCTTGAGGATGGAGTGGTTATTTAAAAATGACGTTACGTGACTTCTTGGTGGGATTGAGAAGCAGAATCGAGCGCAGGCGTTTTGCACCCTCTGGATCAGTCGATCAGTTCTTGCCAGTAGTCGAGGGCCAATAACTGCGTCCGCATAGTTGAGGTTAGATAGCACGAGTGACTCAACTAGCTGGATCCGCAACTCCTCCGATAGATAAGGTCTTATTTTATAAAGGACCTTAAGCCGGTAAAAACAAGTGCGCACTGACTCTGCCACGTGTGTTTCGTATCTCAACCCAGCGTCCATGTTGAGACCCAGATTACGTGCCTCAATGACTCGACTGACCGACTCACCCAACAGGGTAACGTTGATTGTTGCCGGTACTGCACTGATTTGATGGTTGGTTCCAAAGAGCATATACTTAGTTTTAGTCGGGTTAAGTACCAAACCGTTATTTTCAGCCCAATATGCTATCCTATCAAGATCATCGTTAAGGTCTTTTAACGCGCTGTTATAGTCACTTGGCTTAAAAGAGATGTAGACTTGTACGTCATCTGCATAAATGTGGTACATACACCGCTTTAGGGATTTTATTATATCCGCACAATACAAAATGAAGATGATGGGGCCTAGTATTGAGCCTTGTGGGACTCCTCTATTAACGGAAGTAAGTGACGAAACAAGGGAAGAGCCACTGCTCAATTGTATTTCTACACGCTGCTGACGGTTGGTAAGATAGCTTTGGAACCAGAGTATCGTGTTTCGATCAAACCCGTAATAGATCAGCTTTGATAGAAATAAATCTATATTAATGCAGTCAAAAGCTCGCGAAAAATCGAGTAGTACGAGAAGTGTGCACAGGCCCTTATCCTGTGCTGACAGAATGTTATCTGTCACGTCCAAAAGAGCCGTAGACGTACCACGTCGTTTACGAAAGCCTGACTGTAGCTCAGGTAGAATATGTCTGTCTTCCAGATATTTTGACAGCTGCTGACATACAGCTTTTTCAGCAATTTTGGATAGGCAAGGCAGAATACTAATGGGCCTGAGGTCTTTTAAATCAGTTGGATTTGTTTTTTTAGGTAATGGCCTAACAATTGCGACTTTCCAGATGTCAGGGAATGTTGCTGAAACAATTGAGCTGTTCACAATGTCAGTGATGGCTTTTAGTGTATGTGGGAGTGTAAGCAAAAGCATATTCAGTGTCACCTTATCACAGCCTTCAGCGTCAGATTTAAGCTGGCGGAAGTATCGCAGAATTTGATCAGGAGTTACAGGTTGTAATGCGAATTCAAAGCTATCATCGCCATAACGATGAGACTCAAAGAAAGTGTTTTGTGATATATTACAGACGGGATTACCAGGAACACTCAAAAAGTGATTACTTAATTGGTTTGGATCTCTGAAATGAGCAGGAAGGTCATCAATTTGTTTCTTTGGTAATACAGTGTTTTTTAAATTTTTCCATAATGTTTTAGGATCTTTGATTCTGTTATTAATATTGAATTTGAAGTATGCCACTTTTTCCCTAAATAAAGAAATTGCCACTAGAGATTTCAGCTGCTTGTAGTAAGACTTTTTGGACTCGGATTTGATTTTTTTGTTTACGGTACTTGGTCAGAGCGTCATCTCGTAAGTGCATCATTAATTTAATTGTTTCTGTTATCCAGGGATAGGACGGTTCCTTAATTAAACATTTCTTGACTGGAGCATGCGCATCGTAAATTGTTAAAATGTTTCTATTCAATTCCTCAACCATGTCATTCACATTAGGTAAGCCACAAATGTTGTCCCAGTGTATGTGCGATAAGTCACTTTCAAATATGTCTCTATTTATTTGCCGAATGGGTCTGTACGTAATTGAATGGGGTTTATATTTGCTACGCCTAATATTAAATTCGCAGGAAACAAGTGAGTGACCATTTATTGAGCCATAGGGCTCAATAGATACCCCTTTGTGGTTGAGATCAGTACAGACAAGGTCGATCAATGTTTCGCTATGGTCTGTAAAATGGGTGGGCGAACTTACAAGTTGATTTAGGCTCAGGCTATTGAAGAACTCACATACTTTCTTAGTTTGCCCATTAGCATTCAGTAAGTTAACATTGAAATCGCCAAGCAGTATGTAGTGATCACATTTTACTAAGGAGCTAATGGACTCGGTTAAGGCGTCGAGAAAGAGGTCCAAGTCGAAGCGTGGGGGGCGATACGCTGTGCCTATAGCAATTTTAGTTCCATTTACTGTTAGGGTAATCCACATTTGTTCGACAGTGCCGTATCTAGGGTCAATTGGGGTGGACCAGGTACGAGTGGTCAGGCCGTGTTTAAGATAAAAACCCACACCACCCCCCCGACCCCCGTGTACAGACAGCGGTCGTGGTGTGTGGCGCAGGCGATAACCTGGCACAGTGGGAGCTCGCCCCTCTTCGCCCGGGCGTAGCCAAGTCTCATTGACTGCGAACACATCGAAAGAATGCCTTTCCACTGCTGCTATAAAATCATCGTGGTTAGTGCCAAGAGAGCCCACGTTTAGCAAACCAACTTTAAGGTATTTTTCAAGCATGAAAAAAATAAAAAATAAAGAATAATAGTTTAATGAAAGTGATTGTAAATAATAATTTTAAAGAAATAATTGTAAATAAAAATTGTATATTAGACATTGTAAATAAAAATTGTATATTAGACATTGTAAATAATAATTGCAGGTTAGGTAGGAATAGTTGTATAATATAAGTCTTTGAAAATAATAATTTAAAAGACATAATCGACATTATCATCGAGTTGTGTCTATGAATACGTGTATTAAAAGTGTGAATATGAGTCATGTGTTGGTAAATAATATTTGCATAATAATATGTAGATGTTTTAAAATTCAAGTAACCTGTGCATAAAAACAAAACTAATTTGTTGTAAGCTGATGATAGTAACTGATAAATCTTATCTGTCCACAATTGACCAAAATAATCAATATTCGTAGAATATATTTTGCAAAGTGTTGACCAATGTCGTTGAGGGCAAAATAGTATTCCACTTAGTACCACAGGAAACACACACCGCCCATTGACATCACTTGATACATAGAACATAATATTAAAAAAACTCTTATGTGCAAAACAAAATAATAAAGAGATCAAACTGTCAACATCCATAGGAGCAATAGTTGCCTATTGCTCCTATGGATGTTGACAGTTTGCGAGACCAGTTTACAGTACGCGTTCGGATTCGATACAAACCGACCGTTAACCAAAAATCCTACAGATATCTTCTTCACACCTAATTCGTTCTGCTTTTTGGTGATCTTCTCTGCGAGCTAAGATTCTCCCTTCCCTTGTCCATACGTACTTCCATTTGTGTTGAGTCCCTGCCTGACGAGCGTGATAAAATAGCTGGCGGTTTGTCCGAGTTAAACGTTCGTTAATATAAACTCGTTGCGGCGGCCCAGTGATATCAAGGTCACCTGCACTCAAACCGCGGCGAACCCGAGCTGCGCGCAGTAGTGAGTCGCGCGTGGCGCGCCTCGCGAAGCGGACGGATATACACCGCGGTCGCTGCGCAGCGGGGTCGGCAGAGATGGCGCCGTCAGAAGTCACTATTCGATTACGGCGCATGGATCCGACTCGCTCAGCATGAACTACGTCCCTCTCATCAATGACGACGCCAAGCTTTATGGCAAGAAGCTTAACGAGGTGTAGGGCGCTCTCGTCCTTGCTCTCCGGTATTCCGGTCACCTCAATGTCGTTAAGCAGGAGTTCCTGATCACGCTCGTTCAACTGGCATTTCAGCTCAGCGATGGTGCTTTCTAATGGATCCCTGTCCGGCAGAATTTTTTGCTCCATTTTGTGTTCGAGAGCACCTATTCGCGCTTCTAGGCTATCCATCCGTTCATCAGAGGTATTTAGGGAATCTTTTAGTTGAGCCATTTCCGTGCGCAATTGATGAAATTCCTGATGCATTAGGCGAAACTCGGCACGCAGCTCCTCCTTAAATAGCCGCAACTCATCCGCCAAGTCGGAAGAGAAATTAGTGGTACCGTCCCGGGCAGTGCTGTTCAATCGACTGTCCATGTCCATGAGCTCCCCAGGGCTACTGTGCTCCTCTGCCTGGGCAGGATCCACCCTACCTCGAACTGGTGTCTCCGTCTTGTTGTCTCTGACCAGATTTTTTTTGCACTCAGGACAGCGCCACGTGGATGCAATACTACCCGTACCAGACAAGCCAACGCAAGCGCGATGATAAAAGGCATTGCACTGGCTGCATTTAGCGGCCTCTATCGGCGATAAGAATTTTGCGCATCCGCCGCACTTCGCTGCAGGCATGATCTTGGTCGTTCGATTATCGATCCTGCTTAGTCGTTCCGCGCAGTATCAATAGATGGCGCTGTTTTGAACCTATACGAATGATGGTTTGATGGGAGTTCAATGGTTTGTTAACACCATACACCGACACTGGGGTAAACAGAATTGAAGCACACTCTTGGGCAACACTTCACGGCTAGTTTTTAGGTATAATCACTCAAATGTTTTAATAGTTTTAATATTAAGGGTAGATTTTGGTTACTAGTGTACAGATTTATGTTTAAACAATAAATACTTTTTATACACTGCACTTGCGCACTAGATAACGTTACGGGTTTTGTATTATAGTATGTGGAAACGTTCTTTATTATAATTGTTCTTATAAATGTGTTATTTTATTTAAAAACACTTTAAACAACAGCAAGGACTACCGATCAACTTAACGTCCGTGACGTCACTCCTCGGATACGCATATACAGGGTGACTTGTAATTTGACGTATTCCTTCTAGGACGTGATAGTGTGACCTATTTGCAACAATTAAGCACCCCATAAACCCCAGGCAAAAATTGATGGGATTCGAGAAAACCCATATTTTATGTATTTTTGAAAATTTCCCAGGATTAATGACTAAATGTCACTTCTGTCTAAACTATCAAATTCATTTTTGTCTAAACTCTCAAAATCACGACTGAACAGTGACCAGCGAGTAGACCATAAGTCATGTTAAAAACTCAAAAGCCGCTCCACGACTTGTGACTTGGCCATGACGACCTGGGTGCCTAGTGTATGATGGATTTCTGGGAGGTTAGAAAGTTATGGGATGGCACAAAACAAGTTAATTAATTCGATTATCACAAAATTTTTCAATATTTCTACTATTTCCAAATTCTACTGTCGTCATTTTCGTCGGCACCTCAAATTTTTTTTTAAACTTTAGTATCTCGTTTGATAGCTGATTAAATGAAGATGTCTTCCCCGTAATTTGTACGCCATAGTAAAATTTTGAGATAACAAGTTCAAGTACGGAGATGATTTTTGAAAATGATTAATAAACTTCTTCCTTTATTTTTTAACTGTTGACAATTTGGTTGCATCGAAAGGTTTATTAAAGTAGTAGGTACCCAATGGAATCGCAATGAAGGCCATTCAATTTGAGAGTTCAATTTGAGAGTTCAATTTGAGAATTTAGAGAAGAGTGATATTTAGTGGAGAATACTTGGAAATTTAAAAAAATACAATAAAAGTGGGTTTTCTCGAATCCCATAAATTTTTGCCTAGGGTTTGTGGGGTTCTTAATTGTTGCAAATGTGTCACACAATCACGTCCTAGAAGGAATGCGGCAAATTACAAGTCACCCTGTATATACAAGAAATGTGTTTTTTTCAAAATATTGTACGGTGGTACGGAACACTTCGTATGCGAGACCGATTCGCAATTAGCTAGTTTGTATTAAAAAAAAAACTTCCACCAACATTACATTTGCCGATTTCGGCAATGTTAATCATTCCAAAGATATATGTGAAGGTCCATGTTCTGCAGAAGACATTGGCAATATCTCTCCGTACAGTTGAAACAAAATAAGAACATAGAGTACAATGTCGTATAAGTTGTAAGACAAATAGAATTGCTCTCGTACGACCTAGCTATCGCCATTTATGCGCCAATGCAGTTCTTCTATTCAATTTGTTATTGTAGTATGGCTTCAAACGACACACTGGAAAGAGAACAGTGTCATACAGCTTACATAATATACTATTTATTGAACATAACCAACACACTAGCGTTTCCAGGAATGTTTGTAGTTGGTTGGTATGTTTATCAAGTGTGTAGGTATAACAACATCAACCCTGTATTTCTCGAAGAGGTAGTTAAAGGTGTGAGACACCTCTGCCTACCCCTACTGTGAAAGGTGAATGTCCTATGACACCGAAAATTTGCCAGTTAGGTAGTCTTATCTTATCCAAGTCCCATGCAATAGAGGGCGAGACTGTTAGCTTAAACGGACATAAATGCACATTCGGCTGCGTAATTACTGATTAAAAAAAAACAAAACCACTTTGTCCGACCTGGGAATTGAACCCAAGACCCAAAATTCGTTAGTCACGCTTGCGAATTCTACGCACACCCCAGGCAGTCAATCATGTATTTACAGAAAAATCCAATTACCTACTGTTTTTCTAGATGTAAGAGAAGCGAGTTAAAGACCTCTATAGCTAGGTACTTATAGAAAAGTAATTTTCGTTTTTCAAAACACCCTTTGATTTTCAGAAAAATATATTCCTAACTAGAACGTTGAAAGATATTGCGTTCAAGATTTTTTGCTTTACATTATTGGTAATTTGACTATAGTGTAGGGTAGGTGTACTCAGAGTTTCCATAGCTTTTCTAACACCCACCCGTCTGGAGGACTACTTATTACTTTGTTTTAGAAAAGAATAAACAAAACCTTCCATTTAAAACAACAAATGCGCGTCACAACAATAACAGACTCCGCTGAGACTATAAATATCTCCAACGGCAACGCAACCTGAACAATAAGACGAAGAATCCTCTCACAATAAAATATGTGTTTTATCTGCTACTAATTAAAGACGAAACACTCTAACTACGCTAAAATACTACATCCTTAAACTTCGTATATTGTATTCACCCAGTAATTGCGTCTGGGTCCACATAACATGCGTAAACGAGTTCTGTTTCATTAAAGGTATAATTTTTCCTAAGTCCATTACTTCGGTGGACGGACGTAAGCAGCAACAAAGACTAGCCGACCACCTCGGAAAGTTTACGACCAGCCTGCAATATTGTGCGTGGAAACTTAATGAAAAGGAAACGCCGTATTGGCGGTACATAGGTACATTCTAGACCCTCGCTCGGAACAGAAACTATGCAATACTGCTTAATAAAGAAAAGGAATGGACGAACTGAGTGGGATTAATGTTTTTGTGTTTCAACGTCTTGATCCCCCGCTTGACGTGTTTATCTGATAAGGATCTTTACTGACGTCCTTGGTTCTTATGGCCATATGGATTGTTTTAAACGCCAGTCGTTATTTTTTGTTGGGACCCAACAAAAATCATCTGCATCAATCTGACTAGCTTTTTCCCAACTATGTTGGGGTCGGCTTCCAGTCTAACCGGATGCAGCTGAATACCAGTATTTTACATGGAGCAACTGCCTATCTGACTTCAAAAATCCAGTAACTGGGTAATACGATACCTCTTGATAAGACTGGTTGGCAGACATTCGGGCTTCTGACGACCCGTAACGACTGTCAAAGATCCACGAATGACAGCCGGGACCAAAGGCTTAACGTGCTTTCCGAGGCACGGAAGAGTCTCCTTATGTAAAGATGGTCACTCATCCACGGACCAACCCCGGCAAACATAGCTTAACCTTATGGATCGACTCGTGCGGCTGTTATTACTGAGCAACGAGCTCCCCCTGCTGGTTTTGACCCAACAGGTTCACTGAAAATACTTAAATCACATTTAACTGTAAATAAACTCTTGTAAAGGTAAAAATAAATGGTCTCATCAATTATGAGGAATACACGGTACGTTCGGAGAAAACCCGACACATTGAACGTTATACGTCGGTAAAGCTACGGTTTCTGACGATAGCGGTGGCCGCCACATAGCGTTAGCAAATTATCGTCGAATGACGACACTGAACGTTATTTATGAAAGTAAGTGATGTGTTTCCCTAGAGAGTGTTTTTTGACACTGTAAAGTTATACCCCGGTGTGCGAACATTCTCACGGCCGTCACTGAGGCCGTTATGTGACGGACATCGCTCTTCTATGAAACTGTAGCTTAAGCGATATTAAATATTACCCTGTAATGGGTACCTAAATACGCGATTTTCATGCGTCGAAATAAAGGAATTACTCTTAATCATCATGCAAATTAGTTTTTAGTTCATTGGAGGTTGAAATGCCTTTCTCTACCAATTTGCGACTTTGTCTGCGATTATATTTAGTATTAAATTTACATGTGTCATCGTTTTGCCTAAAATAGTTTAATATTTACCCTGTTTGTTATTAAAACTGATGAAGTTAAGTTTATATTTCAACGGTGTAGGTGGACCAGCTTAGATGTTTTGTTATACCCTAGGTACCTATTTGACTCGACACTTTATCGAATATCATATCTTCAGATATTTGAATAATTAAATGGAAAATCAGGGCACAATCTCGACTCAATCGTTGCTACTATCATCGTAGTATGTTCTACGTTGGGGTTCACGCCCGCTGCATCATCCGCATGCGGGCAGGTGACAGCATCGCGCTTTTTCATAATAACTTGACATTGTTGCATATCCAGAGGAATTCGATTCTCCACCACAAGACATCAACTGCGGATCAGGTAGGAAATGAAATGAAATTGTCTATTCTGTAAATAGGATATCAGAATCACTTTTACACGTCATATTAAAAATAAGCTAGATGAGTTAAGCGTTTCCTATCTGACTACTCTGAGACTCTAGGTAAATTCCATCCAATATAAAAACCCGTTTTTCTGACATCTCAGTGATGATATACTTAAAATTACCTATTTGTCATTATGGAAACTTATTATCGGTAACAGGATTGCTTAAAATGCATTTGATTAAAACTATTAACGCTCTATCGACTGAATAATACCATCAGACAGGCCTTTGAGTGTCTTATATCTACATAATATGTAGATGTAAATTCCTTAATCAAGTTATTCAAGTTAGAGATTGAATGGTAGCAAGGGTATGGAACCACAAAATGGCTTACTATGGGTACCTATATTTCATAATGTAATGTAATTTTGGCATGTGTCGATAATACATGAACACGATTGGTTTAAGGATGGAGGAGGAGCTCGCGGCTAAATAATACGAGTACCAACCGCACGGGTCGATCCATCAGGTTAAGCTACGCTTGCCGGAATTGGTCCGTGGATGGGTGACCATCTTTACATACCGAGACTCCTCCGTGCCACAGAAAGCACGTTAAGCCGTTGGTCCCGGCTGTCATTCGTGGATCTTTGACGGTCGTTACGGGTCGTCAGAAGCTCGAAAGTCTGACAACCAGTATTACCAAGGGGTATCGTGTTACCCAGTAACTGGGTTGTGGAGATCAAATAGGCATGTAAAATAGGTACTGGTATTCAGTTGCATCCGGTCAGACTGGAAGCCGACCCCAATATTGTTGGGAAAAGGAAAATTGATTTTGGTTGGTTTAAGGATGTAATTTCGCCTGGAAACTATAGCCGAATCGCAAGTTTTTTTTTAGATGATACCTACTATTTCTTCTCTTCACTCACACACTTTTCACTTCTAAACATAGAAACATAGGTTAAATGGGAAACTTATATATACACCAGTCTTGATTGAATGATTGGCGATTGTTGCAGTTTGTCCACAATACATTTTTGTGGCGATGGTTGAACGAGAAAGGTACAGCTATTTAATTCAAGGATTAACACTTTTGACTCCACCCATTTTTCATAGAACTCATACGCCATGCCGCCGTACATATTGGAGTGTACCCTTCGGGAGGGTTACCGGCGTTACGTTTGAGCTAAAGTTGAGCATCGCGGACGGTCAAAGCATTAGGTTTAAAATCGTGTTATAAAACACTGAAAAACGGAGAAAAATTGTATTTGTTTGAATTTAGAACACGCCAATATATTCGACCTCCATCTCATTGCTATAACAACCTCCTTGCACAAATAACTCCTCGAGATTTGATTCGTCGACATTTTCGACAAGGAGTTGAGCATTAGAATAAAAACTGTTTTGTGTTCTTTGCTATCATTAGTAAATTGGCGCACGAACGCAAATCGTTCCTAGTTTAATGTTCATTTTAATTAATTACATGGCGAAAATAGACATTTAATGAATAATAAAGGAAGGTCTTTATTCATCATTAAATGTCTATTTTCGCTTAAATATTTCTTTTTCTCGTAGTCATGGTATAAAGTAATATATAGTATGCAACTCTTGAATAAAACGGATTTATATCGAAGGCCATGAATCACTCGTGTCGCTCAGGATTCTAACACTTGAATCACTCGCTATGAATCACTACCTACGGTCGTGATTCAGTCGTTAGAATCCTTTACTTGCTCGTGATTCATCTATGGCCCTCGCTTTAAATCCGTCCTTTATTCACTAATATACTATTTCACTTCAGCACCTCAAACAAGCAGGTTTTGCTGTCTATATACAGTGTACAAGACAGAGTAACTTTTTTTTTATGCCGAGAACTGTGCTGGGTCAACCCATAAAAAACGAAAAATTTGAACTTTACTTTGTTTTGTCACTTTCACTTCGATGATAGAGATGATTAAAATTCCATAACTACTAGACTCAAAAAAGAAAATTCTTAATTTTTCTTCATGTGTATCGTTTCTATGGCTTTCGAGGTTGCTAACGCCGATAGTGAAGTCAAAATGAAAATCAAAGATGGCGGCTGTGTAAATTGTCACATAGTTTTCAAGGGTGCTAAAGCCCTCCTGCCGGAGGCTATACGCGGGGGTCGTGCGGTCCATGGCCCTTTACGGGGCACCGGTTTGGGCGCGTTCATTGAGGCGGCGGCCAGCCCGCCGGTTGAACGCATCCCAGAGGGTCATGGCCACCCGGCTGGTCCGGGGATACCGCACGGTCTCCGGTGAGGCGGCGAGCCTCCTTGCCGGATTACCGCCATGGGATCTGGAGGCAAAAGTCCTCGCGCACATCTGGGAGTGGCGCGAGGAGTCGAAACGCCGGGGCGTAACTTCGTTCCCGCGAGAAATCGCGGCACAGCGGACAGAGCTCCGGCGGGATCTCATGGCGTCATGGAGAGTGCGATTGTCGCAACCCAGTGCTGGGCACGCCACTATTGCGGCGATAAGTCCCCTCTTTGAGGAGTGGCTAGAGAGGCGCCACGGCGTCCTCACCTTCCGCCTGACGCAGGTCCTCACCGGACACGGTTGTTTCGGGAGGTTCCTGTTCCGTATCAGGCGGGAGGAAACGCCCGGGTGTCATCACTGCGTGGATCGCCCGGAGGACACGGTTGAGCATACGGTGGAGGTCTGTCCGGCTTGGGCAGAGCATCGCCGTGTCCTCGTGGAGGCGATCGGCGGCGGGGATCTCTCGCGTCCGGCCCTGGTCCAGGCCATGGTACGGAGCGAGAGGGCATGGGAGGCCGTCACCTCCTTTTGCGAAGCAGTAATGCTCGCGAAGGAGGAGGCAGAACGCGTGAGGGAGAGGCAAATTTCGCGCCCTCACGCCCCTAGCCGCCGCAGGAGACGCCCTGGGCGTCGGGAATCGCAGGCCGATTCCCGGCCACCGTAGGCGCGGGCTTGCGGACGGTGAGCAATGGGTAGCTCGCCGTCCGATAAGGACCAGGCCCGGGTTGACGGCGCGTTGTGTTCCACGCGCGCCTCAAAGAGATGTCAGCAAGTGAAGGGGCCCGATAGGGCCGATGCCTGCCGGGGTTGCGGGAAAGTCCGAAAGGGATACCGTGGCCCCTGGCAACGTAAAGGCAACGGAAGGAACACGGGTGGGTTTTAGTCAGTAAGAGTCTGACACGCCCTCCCGCTCCACCCAGAGCGGGAGAAGTTATTTGATAATTTCCCACACCAAAAAAAAAAAAAAAAAAGGGTGCTAAAGCCGATTGTGAGGTCAAAATGTAAATCCAAGATGGCGGCTGCAAACATTTTCATTTTTCATTTTTCTTCAAGGGTATCGTTTCTATGGCTTTTGAAGTTGCTAAGTAAGGTGTTTGAAAAATTGATACTCAATCAAATGTTACGTCACTTTAATAAAAATTCATTCTTTAAATTCCATCTTCTTTTTCATTCATTCTTTATCATCTTTTCTTTCATGATCACCAAAGGGCGTTGTACCACTGACGCCGGTGTCACCCTAATAAAGAACATTTTTAACGCCTGGGAAGAAGCACAAGATGCCATTGGAATCTTTTGCGACCTCTCGAAGGCGTTCGATTGCGTAGACCATGAGACACTTCTGCTGAAACTGGAGCATTATGGGATTAGCAATACAGCTCTTGATTTGCTTAGATCATACCTGAAAGATAGAAAGGTTAAAGTTCAAGTCAACGGCACAAACTCATTAGGGTCTGAAATGGTAATGGGCGTTCCTCAAGGTTCGATATTGGGTCCATTCCTCTTTTTAGTTTATATTAATGATTTACCCCAATTATTTCAAAATCAACCGAAGATGGTGTTATTTGCTGATGACACATCATTGATCTTTAAAATAAACCGACGGTCACAAAATCTTGACGACGTGAATAGCTTTATTGTTCAGGTCCAAGATTGGTTTACGGTAAATAATTTGGTACTAAATAAATCAAAACCAAATGCATTAGATTTAAATTACCAAATGTTAGAAGTAGCGAATGTGACATCATATTGAATGGAGAAAAACTGGAATTTATTCACGCTAGACGAGAAGTTACAATGGGGACCCCATATAACATCCCTCGCGGGGCGGCTAAATTCAGCCGCTTATGCTGTTAGAAAGATAAGACAGTTAACAGATGTAGAAACCGCGCGTTTGGTCTATTTTAGTTACTTCCACAGTATTATGTCGTATGGCATTTTACTGTGGGGTCGGGCTGCTGACATTGAATCTATCTTTATTTTACAAAAGAGAGCTGTCAGAGCCATTTATAATCTACGTCGTCGCGAATCTCTCAGGGAACTATTTAAAAAGATTAATATCATGACGGTACCTTGCCAATTCATTTATGAAAATATTATGTATGTGACAAAAAATCTACATCTTTTTAACAAAATAAGTGATAGACATAATTTTAATACTAGAAATAAAGATAAAATAAATCAACCATTTTTCAGACTATCTAAAGTACATACATCTTATATGGGGTACTGTGTTAAATGTTACAACAGAATACCTTGTGATATATTAGAATTAAATGAAAGAAAATTTAAAACTCATTAAAAAATACACTTTGCAAACAAGCATATTACAAATTAGAGGATTATATCCAAGATAAAAATGCTTGGAAACATGCTGGTCCTGCTCCATAGGACAATTTAGAATCTAGACAAAATCTAACTGGTTGCTAATTTAATTGTATAATATATATATATATTTTTTTAATATTGATTTTACATTTTGTGATTACTTGAACTCACACACTGAGTTATTAGTACCTATTACTTGTAAAAATGTTAGGAATATCGTATAATTTTACAATGTTTGTAAATATGTGAGCACCATGCATGTATCACATGATTAATTTATCTGTCATTCCTTAATTTTTCATTATTTTTACCTAACGTGGTATAGTAATCTTATTCTAGGTGCATCGTCTTCACATATAATTATATAATTGATGTATACAAGATATTGTGAAAACATTTTAAAAGAGTAACGGTGGAGTTTCTTGCCCATTCTTCTCTATACGAAAACTACCTTTTAATAATTTGGAAGGGGCAACTAGAACCAATTATTATTTTTCTGTAATTGTTGACGTTCAAAAGTGCCTTTTTTGTGCCTAATTGAAATAAATTATTTGACTTTGACTTTGACTTTGCTAAAGCTGATACACAAATCAAAATGAAAATCCAAGATGGTGGCTGCGAAAATATTCTAATTTTTCGTCATGGGTGTCGATTACATAGTTTTCGAGGGTGCTAAAGCCGATAATGACATTAAAATGTAAATCTAAATTGCGGCTGTGAAAATTTTCTACTTTTTCATTATGGGTTTCGTTTTCATAGTTTTTGAGGGTGCTTAAGTCGATAGTGAGGTCAAAATGTAAATCCAAGATGGTGGCTGCTGATTTGTTTCTCTGTTTAATATCATACGTGAGAAGGAACTTCGTTCCTGACGGGGGTCCCCCTACCGCACACGTTTATTTTTAATTTATAATCAAATAAAGAGAATGTTAAAGAAAAAAATGCGAAGTTAATCATGTTGTATTTTTTACATTTAAGTATATACAATATGTACAAAAAACCCCGTCCGATCCGAAAGGGGCATATAGTACTGCAGTAACATTACCAAAAAGTTTATTTTTATTATTGAAAACACAAAGTTATTATAAAACGAGCAAATTTTTAACAGGGGTCATAAGTTATGATTTCTAGACACTCACTAAACGACAGCCGCCCGCGCCCAATGTAATAATTCGGTAAAATTACCTATTGAAAAAAAATGTGAGGATTTTTTTTTTTCCTCAAAATTTCCACGTTTATTCTCAGTACGATACCTAAATGATGAACCCTTCGAACCCTCACGAATCAGACAGGGTTTTTTTTACATGTTGTATGTTCTCGCTGCCGAGGTGAAAAGTTGTATGTGTTACACGAGATCAAAGTTATTTGCATCTCGTGTCTTTGAATCCTGAGCGTAGCGAGGGATTCTAACCTAGAATAACTCGCTACGCTCGCTCGTGATTCAATTATAGAATATTTCGCTTATTCGGGATTCAAAATCAACACTCGCAGCAAAAAACAACATTGCTCTCTTGTTGCACAAATAACTATGCTGAATTCGCTAAAAAAAACCTACTTTTAAAATGAGCCCACCGCGAGGGCTCCCGGCATCCCATATGCGACTAGGTGAACCCTCCTGGAGGGCTCCCGGCACTGAACGTGTTAAATAGATACCTACGTACCTTCCATCTAGGTAGGTTCACCCTACAGTTCGCAAACAAACACAATTGTTGAGAATAAAACTCACTGAATAAAAAAAGAAACAATTTTTATTGTTTCTTTTTTATTCAGTGAGTTTTATTGCATTGTTATAAAAGCGGCGGAACCGTCTTGCGAGTTGAGATATAGTTCGATAGTAATCGCATTACTACAGATCAAAAATCGACATCGATACTTCTGATGGACTTATCGATATTACACTCAATTTGTGGGGGCGACATATTTATTGACAGAGAGATTTTTAACTATGAAATGTTTTCGGTTTTAAATGGTTTAATCCCGTTAAGGGTATAATCGATACTGTCATCCTGCGTCGGCAGTCATTAATAGATTAAAGCCAGTGACGACCAGTAGCCACAAATAAATCCCAGTTACACTGTGCGTTTTACTGTGAACGGTAATTTTGTAACACGCGCATTGAGGCTTTACTGGATTGGATATTCATTTAAAGGATTTATAAAAAACCTTTACTGTAATTTGGAAATATAAATAGGAGTATGACTTGAGTTTTAATTGCAAATCTATCTCAAAAGAAACCAGAAAAAGGAACACTTACATACAGAAAGTGACAACCTCGGGTAAAGTTAAAACCTAGAAGAAGAAAAATAAATCAATATAAGCATAAAATATTATTTATTCATTCAAATAAAACAAACAAGTCTGCTCTTGCCTGTATTCTATAGGTGCCGACAACAAAGAAATCATGGGGAGTTACGCCTGTCAGTCTGTCAAAGGTGTTGTCAACACACTTTTATTAGCTATAATATTATACATGTATATAAAACGAATGGAAATCGACTTAATATCAATTTGTATCAATAGAATATGAAACGGGGAATACGAAAAACGTTTTGTGGCAAAGTAAACAGAAATCTCCTGGAGGCGAAATCGATTTATAAAATAAAGTAAGTCCAATAATTCAACACTTCGTCGCTCCTTAGAGGGCGAGAGATATAAAATGGAGAAAAACGTTCCTAATTCAGTTTGCTCCGGCGAACGGTGTACTCCGCAGCCACTAGGTCTTTATATCGAGTGGAAGAGGAAATAATATCTATCGATGGATGGGGACTCCCTACAGTTGGCTTTAGAAACTACGACTTCGCTTACTCACAGTAATGGTAGTGATCGTAGCATTCGTAGCACCGTATATAAAACTAGGAAAAACTCTGTTCTTTCCATGTTTGATATCTCTATTCCGTACCAAGATCGTCTGCGGAGGCGTAAAATTAAGTCCCTGCCTCGTCTGTCGCTGACGCAGCGAGCAGAGGTAGCAAAGAAATAAATAATGTATAATTTAGTGCCTAAGAGCGTACAATTGAAGTGTGAATAAACAAAGGGCGTAATTTATACGTAGTTTATTTAATGCATTAACCGACGCTCCGCTCTGAATCCGGCGCTTGAATACAAGACGAATTGAGTACATTATCTACAGTAACATTCCCGGGCTAGTTAGCTCCTTGTTCACAGTGGAAACTAGTCTACGTCGCCTTCAGAAAGGCGGGGGAGGGCATAGGAGTGGCTTTTATGCACCCAACGCCACGCAAATTGTAGCGGAATGCCACGCTTCTAGACTGATTGCAGAGACTGTATAGTAGGTACCGCGGGCGATGTGAATAACCGTGGTGCGATGTCGAGTAGTTTCCATACAAAACAAAGTCTTCAATAATTCATTATGATAACTGAGTGAATGCCAAACGGGAGTTGAAATCATTTTTAACCGACTTTCCAAAAAGGAGGAAGTTATCAATTCGGTTGTATTTTTTTTTTGTGTATTTTACCTCATAACTCCGTCATTTATGAACCGATTTTGAAAATTATTTTTTTATTTGAAAGGTTACACTTCCCGATTGGTTCCATTTTTATCAAAATTCAGTTCGGATGCTGGAATCCATGAGGAATTGAGGGAACTCCTCAAATATTATAGGCATACACATATTACACATAGCGATTTTGATATTTTCAGCAACAAGTTAAGCATTTGCATTCAGAAAGCACCATTTAGTGAAGTGGAACTGATGAAGAAGATCACAGATTGCCACCGGAATTCCTCAATGATACGTATTTCACGAGTGGCGCCATTTATGAACCGATTTGGAAAATAATTTTCTGAATTGAAAGGATATACAGATTGGTCTCATTTTTACGAAACTTTAGTTCTGATGATGGAATCCATGACGAATTGAGGGAACTCTTCAAATATTATAGGCATACACATTCACGTATTTTCAGCAACAAGGTAAGCATTTGCATTCAGAAAGTATCATTTGGTGAAATGGAACTGATGAAGAAGACCACAGATGGTCACTGGAACTACTAAATGATAAGTATTTCACGGGTGGCAATAAGATATTTCGATTAAGATAGTTAAACGACTATGAAGCACATTTAAATAAATAATTCTGATGACCATCGAACTGATCTGAAGATGAAGCCGGAAGGACGGCACCGGAACTCCGTCATAAAACAATGTATCCTAGCCGTGTTTGGGCTTATTGGATCCATACCATAAGTATATTACTGTGTATTTTACTATATATAATAAAATATTTTCGTTATTGCCACCGACTTCCGAAATTAAAGTTATTTTTCACTTTTAAGTGTTTTTTGTGGAATTCGGTGGTTTTTGTTTTGTAAAAAAGATATGTTAGTGTTTTTTTTGGAAGTCGGTTGATTTTTTTTTGTAAAAAAGTTTTTGTTCAACAACTTCCTGGTTAGTCGGCCATTCCATCTGCTATAGAGAATGTAGCTTTATATGGGCAGTAGTTGCGAAATTTTCAGCTTGAATGTTTGTCATTTCCAATAATAATGTACTTAAATGAAGAACGTTTTTCGGTCCGTGTTTTCCTCACCTGATTATCGACTCGTTGTTCTTGTGTATCTTTTGAAATTGGCTGTTTTCCTACGATAATATACGCTTACACTTTTCCTATTAACCTGGGAGCTCCTAAGCTTGTGTTAGGCGTTCAAAATAGACGGTAGACAAAGTTTTAAGCTCGTTCTCACATAATCTCCAGTTCGTACGCTATCGAGGTCGAGATTAATCGTGGATAACTACCTACATTATTATATGATACTTTAGGCTATGGATTGATTGTTGTATTTTTTGACGCTATTATACTTTGGCCTCTAATTACTTTTGTGGCTCTATTGTGAAAGTTGTAAGCCCTTTATATAAACGCTAGATTAGTAGTAATTTGTTTTCAGTATCCGATTATCGTAAAAAGCCTACTATATCGACTACTTACTCTTATAATAAGTTGGTAAATAATGGCATAGTTTTGGAAGTGGAAAACAATCAACTTTCTCTATGTATTAAAATACCTATGTTTCGACAGTAGTTTATTTTTCGTATTGTACAACAGTCAACAAACTACGTGTTATTTATATTCTATATACACTGTACACAGCAAACAAACCACGCTGGAAAACCAACGAATTGTGTATTTTTAACGTTCTGTACTTCTGCCTAGAAGTACAGAACGTGAGTGCACCGTAGGCACCATTCCGATGTGTTGGTATTGCCGCTTGTTGCCCTAGGGTAGAAAAAAATAATGCCCCACATGCCATTCGATGCTGTAGCCACTATGGTATTTGGGCAAATTAAATAAGTGTTGATAAGAAGACAACGAGATTATGTTTGTACAGTATTTTTATCTCATTAAACGACTACTTGCATGTGCGCACGCTGAGAATGTGTGCGTGAAGACGAGTAGAAAGAAAGAAAGAAAAATGTTTTATTTGGGACACGCACAGGAAATCAAACAGTAATAATAATTTAAAAAAAAATAAAAAGTAGCTTTTAAAAACGAACAAAATAATAACGACCTGTGCGAGGCCAAAAAGGCCCCTATCTCAGCATCCTAGTTATTTATAACAGTTACTTAACTATAAAAATATTACCTAATTATTTATAACAGTTACTTAACTACTCGACCCAACTTTAAAATGTAGTAGCCATAGGTAAAACATACATAGGTACGTAAATCTGGCACAAGACTGAACTACCAACGTTCACATTTGTGGTACAAATACTGCTACATGAAGTACGGCGATCGCAACACGTTTCTCGCAAGTTTTGCTTGCCCTGTTAACGTTGCAAGCGGATACCTATATGTATACACCCATCCTACTTACTATATCAACATGGACGTAATGGCGCTGCTCCACAGCATCCCACGGCTAAGCTACGCAGGTGTAAAGCTTGTCCACTCTGAAATGACGCGCCCCACGACCGCATTACCGCATTACTGTGTGCGTAAAATGCGGTAGTGGGGCGCGTCATTTCAGAGTATACAAGCTTAACTTTGATTTGCTTTGTATGAAAAGTGCTTCGTACGGTTATTACGACTTGACAAAACATCGATATGTCTTTATTATAATTTTGTTCGTTTTTTATTATAATGTTGTATTCAAATAAACCTTCGTGAATAATTTCTTAAAATGATGGTGAATACTGCATCAAAATACGTTGCGTAATTTGGAAGAACAACGCGGTCATATAGATACATCAAAAGCGACTGTAAATAATCTTCTTAATATATAAAAAACATGTTGTGTCACTATATTCGTACACACAGCTACACATCAAGCTATACATTTCCAGTTTACGCTGATCTCGCATTGTATAGGATTTCCGTACAATGCGAGGTCAGCTTATACCGGTAATGTATAGCTTGCTGTGTAGCCGTGTGTACACGCTAATCTCCGAAACCACCCAATTGATTTCAATGAAATTTTGTAAATGTCAATGAAATATACAAGATATAGATGAAGGCGTGATCGTCCATAGCGATCATAGATAACCTTCTCCCTGCGAACCACGGCCACATTACGCACGAATCAAATGCTGAGAAACAAATGAACCGAGGCCTACCTTCCGTGCACATCCTGCGTATCAGTGGACGGTCGACTGACTGGGTCCAGGTAAGTGCAACTTGGTATCGAGGACATCCAAAGTTTTATATAGTGTGTGTACCACATTATGAAGCGACACATATCGAATAAATAATTATGTAGTTGGATTAGCTATACTTACACAAACGTATTTACATGATTTAAAAACTAACAGACTTAAAATAATAATAATATCTACAAGTATATAAACAGGGGGGGCATAATTATAGGGCATCAAAAAATTCGTCCGCATCGCTGTCAACAGGAAAAGTGCCCAAAAGGCTGGCAGCATTGCCACATTGAATGGCAATGCTGATTTTTTGGCCAAAGAATAGACCAGCCCTCTGGTCACGTGAAGAGTCGACCAGCCGCTTGGCGATGTCTTGAAAAACTAAGTGTGCACTCGGACCCCATGGCCCTAGTGTTTCAACCCCAAACGGCTCAAACATATAAGTCCCAATAAGATTGGAGTATTTGCGCCGTTTGAGGTTTTCCGCACCTGCAGCAGCAGCCCCAGCACAGCCCGCCGTGCTAGGAAGATGGGATGGCGCAAGGGTGTTGACACACGTTGCATCCCACACCAAAGGCATTATGGTCATTCCGTCTGGTCTCTTCCCAAGAGTGAGTTTGCATTACATTGTTCTTCTATTGTTACCTTAATATTCTTCAAAACCGGAAATCGAGTAAAACAATATTTTTACTTGAGTTAAATTGAAAGAAATTAAATTAATCATGGATTACATTAAAAGTCAGCCGTTAAAATGTATTTTGCCTTTTAATTGTATTATCCCCGGCCGTTAATAATACATCAGCCATTTTAAAATTCGATTATGCTGTCATCGTGGTGACCGTTACTCACAGGGGAACCGTTGTAAACTTTTGACATATGTGTTTTGATATTTGAAGCAACAAACTTTTCCATATTCAGGATCAAAAGCAATAGGTTATAATTATGCATGTAATTCTAACGAAGTTATGAAAGAATCTACATAATTTCCAGCTTTAATGTAACTCACATGGTTTTTAGGTTATATTTAGGTTCACGCCGGACTAAAGTTAGTTTCCAGTTTCCATTAGAGTTGGTCCTGTAGTGTCCCTGAATGCTGACCGTAGTCATCTCTCTTAATTTTGTACAACTTTTGTAATAGCCATAATCAAGTGTTGAGGGTAGTTTATATTAATTTGTATGAAACTGTTATTACGTTCAGTATGCAAGCGGTGGTTTTGGGATTATGGGAAGCAAATATTTTGTTTTTTATCGTAACCTAGTTTATCATATTATATTATTATATCATCGTAGTTATAATATTCTGTGCGGTCTCGAGAACGTTTTGTATACAATATTTGAGTTGTGGATTTGAGACCCACGCTGGGCGCCAAAATTAATGAATCTTGGTTAGTTAATAAGTGGTTAAGTTTAATACTATTGAAGAACTAAGATTCAGAATAATTAGTATTAAAATATTCTCAAGCGTTGAAAGACTAGCCGTTTCCTTTACAAACATGCTTTTTACGAAAAAAAAGATATGTATTGCATAAGTTTTTTTACAGTTCTAACAGGTGGCTAGCTCGGAGAGCTCGGTTGGCGCGGAATGTAAATACAACAGCTAGCTTTTTAAACATGAATCACTTTATTTATTTCTAACACTTTTTTTTTGCGTAAAAGTATATACTTACATCATTGAACCTATGACCTTAATCAAGGCACAATTTCACCAAACTCTGTTAGACATGATTTCACCAAGCATTTTGACGGAATATATTTCATAGTCAGTCAGTAATTTAAGATGTTTAACGGGACATTTAACAACTGACCGAGTTTGGTGAAATCGGCGCTTACCCTTAAATCCAAAACCAATGGAGTGGGTATTATAAAACTTGTGATAACACGATAATAATGAAAAGTACCCGTGAGGCCGTTCCCTTGGGCGTGAAATATCTTCCCAACTTCGCAAGTAATTTTAAACTTATTTTAATGAAACAGAGCCTATAACATGACTTCATTTTAACAAAGAAAACATAAACTTTATACCAGGAGATTTTGTTGATGTAAAAGGAGATTACAAGATTTCTTCCTGCGCCCGAGTTTCCATACGCGAGAAAAGTTTGTTTTTCTGGAATTTAAATTATGTACCTTGGAGCTCGTCGAGCTCTATAGGAGTCTATGCTATATTTGAGTATATGCTAAGTAATAACAGCCACACGGGTCGATCCATCGGGTTAAGCTCGGGTTGATCCGTGGATGGGTGATCTTCTTTGAATATCGAGACTCCTCCGTGCCTTGGAAAGCACGTTAAGCCGTTGGTCCCGGCTGTCATTCGTGGATTTTTGACAGTCGTTACAGGTCGTCAGAAGCCCGAAAGTCTGACAACCGGTCTTACGAAGGAGTATCGTATTACCCAGTAACTGGGTTGTGGAGATCAGATAGGCAGTCGCTCCATGTTATATACTGGTATTCAGCTGCATCTCGTTAGACTGGAAGCCAACCCCAACATAGTTGAGGAAAGACTAGGCAGATTTATTTTAAATTATCTCCCTGAATTTTTTTGCATTTTATCATTTGTTGTTGGGTACAATAAATAAGAATGTGGTTTATCCTTGCCAATATTTTTGTTACATTTCATGGATGGAAAAAAGATACAATATTTTGAACTGGATTTCTTTTACAGAATAAGATTAATGGTTGTAATCTATGTTTTTGAGCAAGAATAACAGTGTCTCGTGTTGTATCGCACAAACAACCTTTATCTACTTTCTACAAAAGGCTATTTGAATGTACAAACTGTAAGTAAAGTAACCACTTAATTATTTTATCTTTATTTCCTAGAATCTATAGACTAAACCACAAACGAACTATTCAAAGAGATTTAATATTTATGAAGCCTTTGCCCTTCACTTAGAAGTCGATTGTTAAAGGTTAACAGAACTATCTCAACTGAAAGACAAGCAATTAAATACGTGGCCCTTGTTCGGCTAAAAAAGCCACATATTCATTGAGTTAAAAAGTTACGCAACTTGTTTTTGTGTAGTGGGAAACATGTTGCTAGCTTCAGGGAATGTTGTAGTGTTGCTGACAGCATGCTACAGTTCCATATTTATGGTAGGTAAACAAAAGTTTTGCAACATATAATAACGACGCGGGAAACAATGTTTCGCAACACTTTCTCAAGTTTGTTTCCAATAAAGACGGGGCTTACAGCCACAATTTTTTCAATAATATTTCCTTAATTTCAAATATACCAATTCCAGCGTGTTTCAAAAATATATCATTCCAACATAATAAATAACTCGTACGTATTGTTCAGTGTTTATACTAAGGATTTATGTAACCGAAACGCAATCCTGTTGTTTGCACGCGTGTTTCAGTGCTGTTTTAGATTAAGCACGTTGGGAACGGTGTGAACATACATAGATGTAATACCTAGATCTAATGTGAGATGTGTTCGCGCCCTAAAGAGGTTTTGCTTTGTCTAGAGCAGTGACAAGTTAGGAGACCTTCACTGAATACTTCTTTGTTTATGAGGGTGCTAATAATGTTTGTTTAATCTTACGGAACGTACTACCTGCATTAAAAGTATCCTATGTGTTAAGAGCGTTTATTCTGAAAGAGGGCAACGTCGCAAATAGATGGCAAATATTTCGCTATTTTGATGAATTTGGCAATATTACTGTATGGAAATAAGAAATGTGGCTACGAACTTGAATATTGATAATTAAATGCAATAATTAATATCGTAATACCGAATATTTAGTTTTAGATATAAAATATATTTTGGAAACTTTTCGAATGGCTTTTTTATACCTGAAACGGGTACAACATCAAATTCAATGTTATATTTGCAATTCATTATCAACCGACCACCAACCGCCTACTTTAAGGATAAACGCTCTTAATCCGGGTTATAAACTATAACATATCGTAACATAATATCACGCCTGTAATCACTTAAGGGTTAGGCAGAGGTGTACCGATAGTAACACCAACATTTCGCCAGTTATGTTTAAGTCTTATGTAATAGGGGGTGAGCCTATTGCCATCAACCGGGCACAAATCCCAACTACAGGCTGGTACTGAGAAATTGCTGATGAAAAAACCCAATACCACTTTGCCCGACCTGGGATTCGAATCCAGGACCTCATGCTCAGCAGTAGCGCTTGCGACCACTAGACCAATGAAGCTGTCATAAACTATCACTAACTATACAGTTATAAACTATCTGTGTGCTAAATTTCATACAAATTTTTTCAGCCGTTTTTGCGCGATGAGTAATAAACATCCAAACATACAAACTTTCACATTCAACACAACGCTTCAACACAGTGATACTTGTACCCAGAAACGTAAATAAAATACGCAGAATTTATTAGGTAACCTGTGCTGACTAACTTCAGTGGTTTTCCAAACATGTTTGCGGCTTACCAGGTGCTTACCGTTAGGTAGGCATTCAAAGAATGGCGTGTTAGGTAAAAGGTCGGATTAGTCATTAATTAATCACACGTAAGTACTAATGTAGGTACCCATGCCTTAGTCATTAATTCATGACGATTTGTTAGTTGTGGTTAAGGGCTAGGAAAACAAAAGCGTCATTTCCAGTGACGATATTTTTATACAAAAAAACTCGCGTAATTTAATTTCATTTTACACCAACTTGCAAGCTATTCTTCAAGATTTCCTTTACAGCACAATAGCACCTTGTCAAACTGTGCAATTTATTTCGACACCCAATGTATTGATAGCAAGACTTGCATGGCATCCCCAGACTTGCAGCGATAGAACATTTTAGCGCATCAATAAACAACTCCAGGGAAGATCGAAACGAGTTATTTATTTGCATCCACTTCGAACTACGATTGGTGTTTTTCGGTATTTTTAACGTACAGCGTAACTTTTATAGTTTAGGAGTTTGGGAACAATATTTTAGGTCCACTTATACTGCACAATGCCATCAATCAATCAATGCATTGTAGACTAGACTTAGATTATATTAAAATCTGTGACTGTAGATATAATTTGTTCTGTTGTTTTTTATATTGTGTCAAATGCGTATTTTTAACAATATTTTATGTTGTGAAAATTAAAGATTTATGAACTTACTTTAAACAACGTTAGCAAAACAGAGATTTTCAATTGTTTTTGCTGTTTTCCTTATGCTATTTTCGTGTAAAAGAATACTTAAAACATTGTTTGTTTTTCATTTGCGAACTTTGGCTGTGTTGTGCCGATTTTAGCAGTGAACAGTGTGTTTGGTATTTGTTGTTCTTGTGTCGATGATGGTAGAATTCGTATGCTTGGAATTTAGACATTGAAAGAAAAGAAAGAAAAAGAAAGAAAAATTGTTTATTCTGCACAAACTAAACGCACATTACGAAAAAAAAATACATATTACAAATTAGCCAAAAGCCTCGTATTCAATATTAAAACACTCGTATTCGTATTAAATTATTTGAAAAAAAACATGGAATAATACAGAGTATGTACCTATATACTCTGTATTATTCCATGTTTTTTTTGCGACTGCCTATCTGACACCTGACATTTACCTAAATGTCAGGTGTCAGATAGGCAGTCGCTCCAGTATTTAACAACTGGTATTCAGCTGCATTCAGTTTGATTGAAAGCCGATCCCAGAAATTTTGGGATAAGGCTAGGCAGATTGATGCAGGTAAAGTACTTACTACTATGTAGGTATGCATACGTTGAACACCCATTCTTCACTAAAATTTTCACCTAAGTACTTTGAGTAGGTAGGTACTGAAATAAAAATGAAATTTTGTCACAGTATTAATTACATAGGTAATTGGTTGTAGACTGTAGCAGTCCGTCCGTCTAAAAAAGGTGACAATAACTTGAGCCTAAAAAATAAAAAACATGAATCAATTAACCAATAAATAATGGAAGCACATTATTTTTATTTCAACCCAAATTTCTACATAAAATTCAACCCCATTAGTATATTACAGAGTAAAATCGGTAGCCATGCACTCGTTTACCTAGGTACAATAATTTCGCCGTATGATTTCCGGCCACTGCGCGCTGTCAGTTCGTGGGCAAGTTAAAAGCCGCTAATCCATTTTCCTTTTATCCCCACTCTTCCCCACTATGGAAAATGCACCAAAATGTTTCATGCATGCAAAATATTGAAGGAAGCTCCGGTTTGGTTATTTTTTCGATTTTGTTACTGTAAAATTGAAATTGCGTCGTTGGTTGATGTGTTTTTGATTTTAAAAGGATATTTTATTATGAATAATCTATGTAATAAAAATTAACTTATCTATGTGTTTCTTGATTACATGCAAATTTGATGTTTTTACATTTGGATCGCAGGGTATGTGACAAGCTTTTCATTCTTAGTATCATACAGGGTGTACCGTCCAGTGTGTCACCCTATGTAACATTTCTTCATTCGTATCTGTAATTTGTATGGTATACATATTAAAGATATTCTATTCTACAATACGGCTGATGAATCATGGCCGTTCTGAACATCGGCTCTCCGAACTTTTGCGCATGATCTATTACTCACACTTGCCTCATGTCACCATTTGGTTCCTAAAAAATGTTATTACGCAGCCTTCTGCGCAAACTTCGGACCGGCCACGATTCAGCGGCCGTATTGCACAGCTGTTGTGGCTTAGATTTTAAAATGATTGAAAAACCATTTAGTTTAAAAAAAAAATATATAATTGTTACTATCTAGGAATAAACACCTACATCTACTATACATAATAGCAAGTGATAAGTAGCTTATCAAATTATCAACATAATCATTCTACCTCTCGAATCCCACCACAATATTCCTAAGCGACAATATCAAATCGATCATCTAAGAAAATGAGAAAATATGAAACTTAAAAATCCATTATTAAAGGTTGTTACATTCACCGATGCGATCCACTTACGATAAAACCAAAATGGAGACAGAGGCGGGATCCAATATAAAAAGCATTTATTATTCAGAACGCCTCTTCATGTTTTATGATATTTCTCAGTTATAACTTTAAATGAGTGAATGATATGAGCAGTAGGTAAGGGTAACCGCACAACACGCGACAGCTGGGTACAAAAAGTTGCGCTTAGAACAAGATGGTGTTAAAGGAATGGAAATCGTAGGAAATCAGAACAGTTTGGGACAAAAAACGAGCGGCGTAAAGTTATAGGTCTTTATTCTACGTGGAACTAACTTTAAATTGACAATCGATATGTCGCGATGCCCCTTCAAGGGGGCGTGGTGAGCGGGGTCAGGGCTTAGTCCCACGCCCGCGGTGGTTTTACAGTGGCCCGCTAATACGGACCCCTCAATATGTTGGCCTACAACGGCCTACGGAATTGACGCAAGCAAACTGTGTCTGTACAAACTTTAAAATGCGCTGACATGTTCTTTTATACCTTTCTACATCTAAAAACTGCAAATAGGTGGCGTGCATTACAACTATCGGCCATTCAATATTATTTTAATCAAGTTTGCAACCGTGTTCACTAACCGGCGACGGTATTTACATCGGAAGTTGGTTGCACAGAGTCCCAACTTATTAAATAAAACATTTACAAAACAATCTGCACCCTTACTTAAGCCTATGTATATGAGGCATCTGCGCTAACATCATTCGAACAAAGATTCAAAGTTCGGAGAACGTTTCTGCTCCTTCAATAAGGGAAACATTTCATTAATCCGCTAAAAACTTATTGATCATCTAATCATGTACGTTTATTTTTAATAATAAATGAGCCTCTTTTAAACTTTCTGGTCTTTCTTCAAAGTTGGTCGCAGTAACTTAGCTAAGGCAGCCCGACCAAATGAGTAAGGTTAGGTTAGAACTGTGATCAACTACATCGAAGTTGGTCACAGTTACTTGGCTATTTCGTATTTTAGGACAACATAATGGGAATTATTTGAAGCTCACAAAAAGACGCACATTTATTATATTAAACTTCATTCATCCATTTCAGCCGAAAGATGTCCACTGCTGGACATAAGCCTCCCCCAAGCACCGCCACTTCAACCGATTCTGTGCTTCCCGCATCCAGCGGGTTCTTGTGGCCTTAACGAGGCATCGTGAGAGGCCTTCCAACGCTACGTCTTCCGGTACACGGTCACCACTCCAGAACGTTTCGGCTCCATCGGCCATCTGTTCTGCGAGCAATGTGCCCTGTCCATTGCCACTTAAGTTTGGCAATTCTTCGGGCTAAGTCGGTTACCTTGGTTCTCCTGCGGATCTCTTCATTTTTGATTCGATCACGTATGGAAACTAGAGTGTCCATTAATATTGTAAGGAAATCAAAGTAGGAATTATTTAGGGTTCGATTCAAATACCCTTCAATAATCCAAGTGTCCCTATATCGTAAAGAAATATGGCCACTATCGCCTGTATTCAATTGGCAAACGGCTGAAACTGCTCTAATTTTTTAAGCGAAATCTTCTATAGGCACACTTTGCGCTCTTTCTGAACATCCTAACAATAATATTATAAATGTGAAAGTGAGTTTGTTTGTTTCTTACGCCTTCACGCTAAAACGGCTGAACGGATTTGGATAAAATTTGACGTATGAGTAGACCATAACCTGGAGAAGGATATAGGGTACCTTTTTATCCTGATATTCACACGGGATCGAGACTTATGCGGGTGAAACCGCGGGGTGCAGCTAGTAATAATATTATAAATGCGAAAGTGAGTTTGTTTGTTTGTTTGTTACGCCTTCACGCTAAAACGGCTGAACGGATTTGGATGAAATTTGACGTATGAGTAGACCATAACCTGGAGAAGGATAAAGACTATCTTTTTATCCTGATATTCCCACGGGATCGAGACCTATGCGGGTGACACCGCGGGGCGCAGCTAGTAATAATATTATAAATGTGAAAGTGAGTTTGTTTGTTTGTTACACCTTCACGCTAAAACGGCTGAACGGATTTGGATGAAATTTGACGTATGAGTAGACCATAACCTGGAAAAGGATATAGGGTACCTTTTTATCCTGATATTTCCACTGGATCGAGACTTATGCGGGTGAAACCGCGGGGCGCAGCTAGTAATAATACTATAAATGCGAAACTGAGTTTGTTTGTTTGTTATGCCTTCACGCTAAAATGGCTGAACAGATTTGGATGAAATTTGGCATATTAGTAGATCATAACCTGGAGAAAGATAAAAAGTACCTTTTATCTCGATATTCATAAGGGATCAAAACTTATGCGGGTGAAACCGAAGAGCGCAGCTAGTTTTTTAATAATTTGAAATCTCCTGAGGGAGAGACGCAATGATGTTTTTTTTTCGTAATATTCAATCAGGCGTAAAAGTAGAACTTTTGCGTATTACTGAAGTGTGAATAAAAAGATTAAGGCTTGAATAGGCTTGAATTAATCCATTTGGAATAAGTCCAAGGAACTCGGGAAACTAGATGAAACTGAAATGGAGGATTACGAATATAACGATGTGTGTTTGTTTGTTGAACTGTGTGCAACAGTAGGTATTAATACAGATTTATTTTCACTTTACTGCTTTAACTTGTAAGTAAGCGATAAAGCTATATCTTCATAGATAGGTAATTACATATAAATCCTTTCCTTTAAATCGGAAGTAGGAGCAGTGGTAACGACCGCGACATACGAGTTGTACGTCGTAGGTTCGAACCCCAGACGCTTAACTTTGTGTAAATTATTTCATCACCACTGCTCTCAAAATGGTGAAGGAAAACATCAGGAAACCGGCATGTTCTAGAACCAAAAATTCGAAGACATGTGACATCCACCAATCCGCACTGGGCCCACTCCCTCTCGAAGAGCGGAGGCCTATGTCCCGGCAGTGGGAACATTATAGGCTGATAGTGTTGTGTGTTGTTATAAATCTATTCATGTCTGAATTTTACAATGTATTCATAATAATGTTCCAGAGGCTGAAAATGTTAGCTTCAGTTAACATAATATATTTTCGGTCCTTTAGCAACCCACGCAAAGCTTTTAAGTAGGTAGCTTAATAAAGTATTAATGTTCTCTCATATTTGTAGAACAGTGTCGCCGTGTGCAGCGAGCCCACAAGATCAGTATTTATACGACGATGTATACAGCCGTGTAACTTTTCATTACAAGCACGGCACCGCTCACACAAACTCCGAATTTATAGCGGACTTTGTTACCTATCTTTTATTTGTACTTTCCCTTTGTTCGTCTAGTTTAAATTTCCATTGTTGCTATTTACTAAGTGTGAATTCCAATGTACAGTCTAAACAAAATGATTCATGAACAGAAATGCGCTTCAAACCTTTTTCAATGTTCATACAGCGTCAGCTAGCTCCTATCTCATTCCATGATACCGTGGTTGCATTAGAAGATTGCTCTTTCATCTAATACGAGATGCATTTCGCTTTTATCGTTCATGTATATTTTACATCCTCCGCATAATGAAAGTTCTACGTGATCAGAATTCGTCGGATCGTTTGACTTTATGGGGATCACCTAATTGCTGGTAATTGTAAATCTTGTGGGGGCACCGCCACTTACGACTGTCAATAGCTCACACGGAATATGCGTGGGGCTTGTGTTGATGGGGGTGCGTGCGTTACCAACGACTCAAATTAATTCAAAACGGTTGTGAATAGCCGCAAAAATGATAAATTAGTACACGCGACACGTCCGCGCCATCCCGCCGTCTCGTCTGAACAAAACGCCGCAATGGTCCTAATTGCAGTAATTATGAAACTCTTCGCTCGTTGATGAAAGTAATTTTTCTGTAGCGACTACCAATTAGGCGTTACCAATTAGTGCGAAGAGGCGCAATTTGTAACATGAACCCAAATTATGAGGGAAAATGTTTGCTAGCAATGGTTAAAGTGTGGTCTGCAAGACTTTTTTAACATTTGCATTGTGTTTCAGCGCCGCGAGTTTGCTAATGCAATAACTTGAATTTACTATAACCAAAACACAGCGCTAAACCAAACTCCTTTGATTATCACAAACAAAAAGGTTCTTCAATAAAACGTTGTTAAAACTCAAAAACATTAAGTTCTATTTTGTTAGGGTTGGTCAACATGAAAAAGGAAATATTGTTTATAGAAACATTTAGATTCATCCCTGTAACTTTGATTCGGAACTCATTTAGTATTCTCTAGTTGAGCTTTGTAAGCATCGCGATTGTTTGTGTTCAGTAAATATTGTTGGATCTTGTTTGCAACAAAGAGTAATTACAATAATAAAACTTAGTTATATCAACCTCAGCGAGTTTACCTATTGTTTCGATAGAAATTCGGATAATCTGTTGTAGATTAAATGAAAAGCTAAACTCTGAGGAAAGATTTAAACAGCCTTATTTATAAAAATCTCGCTAATCACTGCTTAGCCACTGTTTAGCTAAGCAAATGGTTAGCTCTTAATCAATGCTTAACTTTTCTTTATTTATAAACGCTAGTTAGCAAGTGATTAGTTGCGAAACGAAATAGAGGTGAAATTATGCGTTCGGCACAGATTATAACCAAAATAGTCGACTAAAAAACAGAATTTTAAGAATAAAGTTGTCAAAACCACGATTTCTGTATCTGTCGTGACGTTGACACTGTTGACAGACAAAAGTCAAAAAATTCATCGGAAAATATAAAATTGAATAATATTACTTAATAAGTTTATTTCATTGTTTTTGCGATGATAGCAATGAAAATAATAAGCTCCAATAATTGGAGTAAACAGGAAAAGGTATTTATCTCTGAATTTATATCTACTTACTAATAATATAAACTGACCAAGTGAATGTTAAAGTAGAAGTAACAATGTTGTTACTTATGTATTTCCGTGTCCTTTTTGCTTCTTAACACGAATATACTATTTTAGAAATATATGTAACTACTTGTGTCTGTTTTATTAATTCCTATTGCTTTTGCATCAGGTTTTCAGTATCTTTTAATAACAATTACTATACTTGTTTACAGCAACTTTGACTGCTGCTATGAGCCACTAAATATTATTCAACCTCGCAAAGATGAGGGAGGAGACCATGCTACGTGAAAACGATGAGGAATGCGAGTGGCATGACAAAATAATGGCACCATCTCTTTGGAGGAAGAATATTGGAAATCAAAAATAATGAATTTATAACAAAAATTTAGCTTTATTATGTATCAAATTAAATTGTTTTCTATAAAATGTCTCTTGTTATTTGTGTGACTGCCACAACGTGGCTTTTCTTTAGTTCTGGGCCTTAAAGCTAGCGCCATAAGATGAGGGGCACATGGGAAAACACATTGGATAATCATTATCTCCGATGAGCTCCCTCACGAACTCATTCTCTTCAAACCACCTGAGCACCTACTGAGCCTCCTTCTGATTGAACTTTCCCTATAAATCCTTGTATAATGTGTACTTCGAAAGAAGAATATTATCAACATAACATAACATCACGCCTGTATTTCCCCGAAGGGTTAGGCAGAGGTGTACCTATAGTACACCCACATTTCGCTAGTTATGTTTAAGTCCCATGTAATAGGGGGCGTATAGGGCACAAATCCAGACCCCGGGCTGCTACTGAGAAATTCCACACTGAATAAACCCGGGACCTCATGCTCAGCAGTAGCACTTGCGACTACTAACCAACGAGGCAGTCAGAATATTATCTAGTAGGTATCTAATCATCCTCGTAAGGGATTAAATGAGCTTTGTAGGTCTTCCTCCGTGTACTTCGCGCCGGTGGTGTTTCAAAATTATTTAAGTACTTCTTCTTCTAAGTCGTTCTGAAATCCCGTAAAAGATTGTCGAAATCCATATTTACTATCTCGATAAATAATATCGGCACATCTCGATAATAGGAACTAAATTACCTCGAAGCACACTTATTTCGCATTGAATCGACCAGCTGATTGAAATAAAATCCGCCATCTTGCCTCTTAGCATCCTCTTAACAGTGGACCGGTGGTGTTTAGTTTTGACAGCTACTAATCAATTGCTTAGCGACCTCTTAGCGCTAAATAGCGTTTATGAATAAGAATTTGGCTAATCAATTGCTTAGCAATTGATTAAAATTTAAGAGGCGTTTATAAATAAGACCGTTAGTCATTATTAATCTAGTAGCAATGAAAAACATTGTTTAATTTTTGATATTGTAGGTATTAAAAATTGGTTACCTACAATTCTCGTAACGATTTAATATCATGATACTTAATATTTTAGTGGTATGAGGAACAGGGTGTAAAGTTCACTCATCCTCTATTGAAAAGGGAGGATCCTCCGACCAGACGGGTGTTGTGTCTGGCGGGCAACTGCCCAATGGTTGATGTCGTTCGCGCGGTAAACTCTAATTGCGCGATGAAGGATTTGTGTAACGTCAGGGTTTTGCGTGACGTCAGGATTTTGAGTGACGTCAGGTCTTTAATGCGTAGTTCACCTGTGGCGATGTAGATGTCGCCACAATATGATAAATGATAAGATATTGAATTTAATAACAGCTCCGTGCTCAGTGTCCGTGGAGTTTCCTGCCCGTTCTTCTCCATAGGAACCTACTACGCTTTGGAATGGGCAACTAGCTTCATCTTTTTGACTGACCGACCCCTTGACAATTCAAAAAAGCCTGTAAAATGCCTGTGTATTTCAAATACACCAATGTAAAATAAAGACTTAACATTTGCAGCCTTATTTATAAAAATCTCGCTAATCACTGTTTAGCTAAGCAAATAGTTAACTCTTAATCCATGCTTAATTTTTCTTTATTTATAAACGCTAGTTAGCAAGTGATTAGTTGCGAAACGAAATAGAGGTGAAATTATGCGTTTGGCACAGATTATAATAAAAATAGTCGACTAAAAAACAGAATTTTAAGTATAAAGTGGTCAAAACCACGATTTCTGAATCTGTCGTGACTTTGACAGACAAAAGTCAAAAATTTCATCGGAAACTATAAAATTGAATAAAATTATTTAATAAGTTTATTTCATTGTTTTTGCGATGATAGCAATGAAAATAATAAGCTCCAATAATTGGAGTAAACAGGAAAAGGTATTCATCACTGAATTTATATCTACTTACTAATAATATAAACTGACCAAGTGAATGTTAAAGCAGAAGTAACAATGTTATTACTTATGTATTTTCATGTCCTTTTTGCTTCTTAACACGAATATACTATTTTAGAAATGTATGTAGCTACTTGTGTCTGTTTTATTAATTCCTAATGCTTTTGCATCAGGGTTTCAGTATATTTTAATAACAATTACTATACTTGTTTACATCAACTTTGACTGCTGCTATGAGCCACTAAATATTATTCAACCTCGCAAAGATGAGGGAGGAGACCATGCTACGTGAAAACGATGAGGAATGCGAGTGGCATGACAAAAGAATGGCACCATGTCTTTGGAGGAAGAATATTGGAAATCAAAAATAATGAATTTATAACAAAAATATAGTTTTGTGTAAAAATAAATTGTTTTCTATAAAATGTGTCTTGTGATTTGTGTGACTGCCACAGAGTGGTTTTTCTTTAGATCTGTGCCTTAAAGCTAGCGCCATAAGATGAGGGGCACATGGGAAAATACATTAGAATCACTATCTCCGAGGAACTTCCTCATGAACTCATTCTCTTCAAACCACCTGAGCACCTACTGAGCCTCCTCAGGATTGAACTTTCCCTATAAATCCTTGTATCATGTGTGTACTTCGAAAGAAGAATATTATTAACATAACATAACATCACGCCTGTATTTCCCCGAAGGGTTAGGCAGAGGTGTACCTATAGTACACCCACATTTCGCCAGTTATGTTTAAGTCCCATGTAATAGGGGGCGAGCCTATTGCAATCAATAGGGCACAAATCCAAACCCCGGGCTGCTACTGAGAAATTCCACACTGAATGGGAATGGGACCCGGGAATCGAACCCGGGACCTCATGCTCAGCAATAGCACTTGCGACCACTAGACCAACGAGGCAGTCAGAATATTATCTAGTAGGTATCTAATCATCCTCGTAAGGGATATAAATGAGCTTTGTAGGTCTTCCTCCGTGTACTTCGCGCCGGTGTTTCAAAATTATTTAATTCTTCTAAGTCGTTCTGAAATCCCGTAAAAGATTGTCGAAATCCATATTTACTATCTCTATAAACAATATCGGCACATCTCGATAATAGGAACTAAATTACCTCGAAGCACACATAATTCGCATTGAATCGATCAGCTGATTCAAATAAAATCCGCCATCTTGCCTCTTAGCATCCTCTTAACAGTGGACTGGTGGTGTTTAATTTTGACAGCTACTAATCAATTGCTTAACGACCTCTTAGCGCTAAATAGCGTTTATGAATAAGAATTTTGCTAATCAATTGCTTAGCAATTGATTAAAATTTAAGAGGCGTTTATAAATAAGACTGTACATGTTTACCAATCGTGAATATAAATAAAGTAATAATATAGTCATGTAAGAACATAAGTCCTACATAATTCAGCAAAATAGTCAAGGATATTAATAGTCAAGTAATCAAGCAATAGTTCACTTGCTTAACATAATTGAATATATTAAATCGCAGGTCTCTATCTGAAATCTAGACTGCATTAATTTCGCCGGCGGCCCGAAGACTGCCTGAATTAAGTCAGGGGTAATAAATCTTTTTGACTCACGTATTCTATCTCATGAAATGCACTTCCAAGCTATTAAGTGCGCGATTGAGAACTCGAAACTAGCTAGTTTCAGCTTGTTAATTTGAAACGCGGTGCGACTACACTAGATTCTCTGGTGTGAATAAATCTAGGTAAACAGAAAAGCTTTTCGACGTCGTTTTAATTAAATTAGAGCTAATTGCTTCATTTTTTGCTGGTTTTAGGAACAATTGCTTTGAAGATTGCCTTCTTAATAGTTGCCTAAAAGGAAAAGAACGTGATTATTACAGAGTTTTATTTTTTTAAGTGGTTTTTGCTTTGAGGTTAATGTGGTTAATTGAATACATTTTGTATTAAGGGTTCCCAGGAAACTAGCAACTTTAGCATTACAATATAAATCTGCTTAGCCAACTATGTTGGGCTCAGCTTCCAGCCTAACCGAATGCAGCTGAATACCAGTATTTTATATGAAGCGACTGCCTATCTGACCTCCACGACCCAGTTACTGGGTAGCACGAAACCCCTTGGTAAGACTGGTTTGTCAGACTTTCGGGCTTCCCGTAAACACTGTCAAAGATCCACGAATGACAACTAAATGGTACCTACAGTCTATTCTATTCAGTATGTTCTATTGAACCTCACGTTAGGCCTGCTTGAGGTCAAAATGGTAACTCAAACTCAAACTCAAAGCATTTATTTCAATTAAACCATTTACAGGCTTTTTTGAATTGTCAAGAAGTCGGTCAGTCAGAAATATGAAGCTAGTTGCCCATTCCAAAGCGTAGTAGGTACCTATGGAGAAGAACGGGCAAGAAACTCCACGGACACTCTTTTAAATAAAAAAAATTGTTACAAAATATCGGTTACATCATTAATGTTAAAATTATACATGTGAGGACAATGTAGAAAGACGTGCAGGTTAAAAGCATCCGTAATAAAAATATAAAAAACAACAATAACGTCACCGTACGTTAACATTTTGGCCTTAAGCAAGCCTAACGTAGTACGCAGTTTCAATAGAATGCAAGACCAGCTGATACTGTTTTGTTTCCACTGACGTGAGGCCTGCTGTACGTAGCTAAAGCCCGATTTTTATAACTGTGCGGCTTCTGACTACCGAATCGACTGTCAAAGATCTACGAAACCAAGATTATAATTTCGATTATATTATATTTCGATAATTCGGTATATACAGGGTTATTGGTTATATGTCGGCAATCCTAGGAGAGGTTATTTACAACCAAATTACCTCTTTTGACTCCTATGCAAATGTCAATAATTTTCGAGCCATTTGACATTTAATATTTTGATTTCATACATTTTAAAATATAAAATGTCAAATTACATAGATGTCATGAGGGGTCATTTCGTTGCAAATGACCTCTGAGCTCCTACATCCCCTTAACAGATTGCCGACATGTATAACCCTATATATACCTACAAATTATTGCTCTAGTTAAAATATATTTCTCGTGAAAGGAATAAATAATATATGGTTAGAAACAACAAAATACCTATCTATCATAATTATTAAAAAGACACAGCTAGTGTTTAATTAAAATCGATAAAAAAAATCTTTCGGTTTAAAGAACTTATTCTCATAAAGAACACAAAACAGTTCACTTTTAAGAGATATACAAATAAATCATGCAGTTCTATGGTAACAAAGACTCCGACACCGATAAAATCTTTGTTATTAGAATTACTGAAACATACACACACCGATATAATTTATTTATTTATTGATTTAAATATTTCACCGACTTACACACTAAAACTTATTTAAACATACCACGTACAGTTTAAGGTTTTGTGAATTCGTCACTAACAGAAGTGCATGATCATCTGTTCTCATACAAAAGCACATGCATAGTTAGTAGGTACGTAACTTATGCTCGCATATCGCAGGCACTACCATCGTCCCAGCCCAACACACACATTACTCGACCTGACGGCCCGTCCGCATTGTAAAGACAGTCTTATCTAACATTGATTCATAGGATATTCAGCCTTTCAGTTCATGTCCGAACTAGAGCGGCGGACATGGCCGAACAAAACCGAACATCTGGACAATGAATATTCATGGAGCCTCTCAATAATCGTGTTTCTGATCGTTCTGCTAAACAAGCACTCCGTTGCTGTTATCGAAATCATCGATTGTTGTTTCGGTTTCGATTTCTTTAGTAACAGATACTTAAAGAGAATCATACATATTATAAAATAAAGTTGCTATTCGTGTGTATCTGTGTGACCGCGTTGTTCTTCTAAACTACGTAACAAATTTTGATGTGGTTTTCACCATCATTTAGAGAATTTATTCTGGAAGGTTTATGTGTACATTAATAGAAAATAAATATCTATGTTTTATTAACGGACGACGGCACGATTGACGGCACGGTAGGCGCAGTGGTTAAGCGATTGACTGCTGCGCTGCGTGTCGCGGGTTCGATTCCCGCACGGAACAAATACTTGTATGACCTGCAAGTAGTTGTTCCGGGTCTGGCTGTTTGTGTATGTGAGTATAAATGTTTGTAAACGCACCCACGATACAGGAGAAATTCCTAGTGTGGGGCAACGTTTTTTAAAAAAAATATATTTAAATTATTTCGCGAATTAGTCATTTTTAGATTAAACCGTTTTAAAAAGTCGTAATATTATAAATGTGAAAGTTTGGATTCTTGTGAGTTTGGATTCTTGTGAGCTTGCATTCTTGTGAGTTTGGATTCTTGTGAGCTTGTATTCTTGTGAGTTTGGATTCTTGTGAGTTTGGATTATATGTTATTCAAATATTTAATTATTAATAAAATAGTATAATGGTGGCGGTGGAATAAAACCAACGTTGGATGACAGATAGGGAGTTTATTCACTTTACTTCAAACACTTGACAGATTTTAGCAAACAAAGTTAGACTGAGGTTAAACCTATGAGTGGTCCTAGGGATGGACTGCGGGGCTATCCTATCCCTTCACCTCCTAGCTAGCTATTCCTGAGGGCGACGGGGCCTCCGCTCAGGTCAAGCGTATGACAACAGTGGTGACTGCGGGGCTATCGACCACTGTGCCTTCTAAGTAGCGAGTCGATCTTTCCTTTTTTTTTTTTTTTTGATCTAGGGCATCTTGCAGGTGACCACTAAGGTCGTGGCTGCTTAACCGGACTGTCCTGTGGCTGCCAATAGCTACTACACTAAGGGCCTCCAGCCAGGGGCATAAAAACTATTCTAAATTAAAATTAAGCGAATGCTCGCTAAGGGCACCCCCTGTGGGGTACGAACCTCGGCTTAGGGCATTCGCTGAGGGGAGGACAGCAAGTTCAGGGACAGGCTGGATCAAGGATAGATCATTATTATTAGACGGGGAATTTAAAGCTACACGCTCAGCTGCGGCGCGGGCTGGCGTTTCATCGGACAAGGGTCGGGGGGGAGTAATTACTCGGGGTGGTCGCGCACGCGGTGGACCTCTGCGGCGAGGTCGGAACGACGGGTGTCGGGTGTTTTTGTTTTTTACTGTACTGGTGGCCCTATTAGACTCCTGGAGGAGTGTGACTGGATCATCGGGATCGGACAGGATATGCCGTGGACGGCGAAATTGACTGAGGGTCGAGGGGGTATAATTGGCCGCAGCAACAATCAGGGGATTGCGGTGCAAGGCGGCGGAGTCAAAGTAACGCTTGGACATGCGTTTTAGAAACTGATGAATGGTGGGGATTCTAAAATCGAGATGGAGCATCTCGTTCCTAACGTACCAGGGCGCTCCCGTGGCTTTACGGAGGAATCGGTTTTGGATCGTCTGCATCCTATGGATAACGTGGGGTTTTGCTTGTGCAAAGACTGTACCCGCATAGGTCATGATGGGGCGGATGCACGCAGTATAAATGCGCAATTTGCCTTTAAGAGACAATTTGCTGCGTGCGTTAAGGACATAGTGGAGTCTACTGAGAGCGAAAGCGGCTCGCGAGCGAACCGACTTTATGTGCTCTGCGAAGGAAAGGTGGTGGTCTAGAATCACACCGAGATACTTGGCTCGCTTCTCCCAAGGGATAGGCTTGCCTAGCATGGTGATCTTCTGGGAGGGTTGGGGGCGCTTAGATTTCGGTTTAACAAATAAAACCGCCTGACTTTTGTCGGGATTTACTTCTATCCTCCACTTTCTAAACCAGATGCCAAGTTTATTGGCAGCTGTTTGTAGTCTGCGGAGGATATTGGAATGGGTGAAGCCCCTATAATATATGGCCGTATCGTCTGCGAACAGACCTAACTCGACCTTTGGAGTTTTTGGAATATCGCTCGTATAAAGCGTGAATAAGAGGGGGGCTAGCACAGAGCCCTGAGGGACTCCGGCTCGAATAGGACGGGGGGAGGATAGGGCTCCCTCGATACGATAGCGAAAGGTGCGATTCGACAAGTAGTCCCGTAGAATGACTACGAGACGATCGGGCACACCGAGTTTGTATAGCTTGTATACCAACCCGTTGTGCCAGACCTTGTCGAACGCTTTCGCTATGTCGAAGAAGACCGCTCCTGTCGACCATCCACGGTAGTAACCACCATGGATGTATTCGACGATACGGTGGACCTGATGCACGCTAGAGTGCTGAGCTCGAAAGCCGAACTGCTCGTTGGGAATTAAGCCCTTGGTTTCGGCGTAATCCCTGAGACGCTTATAAATAAGCCTCTCATAGATCTTGCCTAGTACCTTGAGCAGACTAATGGGACGGTAACTAGAGGGTGCGGATTTGGGCTTTCCGGGCTTTGGGATGCCTATAACAGTGGCCTCTTTCCACGCCTGGGGAAAGATGTTATTGCTAAGCGCACCATTGAAGATGGTGACCAATAGCATTATGAGATGGGCGGGAAAGAGCTGGATCACCTTATTGGTGATGCCATCTGAACCGGGGGCTTTGCGAGTATGTAGACCCTTGATAATGTCGTGCACTTCGTCTGGAGTGACGGGAGGCAGAGGACATTCGGGGTCATCAACTGGCGGGAGGGAAGCTCTACGTTCGACTTCGGCGTCTACCTCAGTGAGGTGAGCTTGGTCTACTGGTAGGGAGCTGGGGGAGCATTGAGCCTCTAGACTGTCGGCAAGGCACTCGGCCTTGTCGTCGTCATCGAAAGCTATGGATTTATCGGGGCGTACTAGGGGGGGCATAGCGGTTTCCTTCCGGGACCTGAGTTTCCTCTGGAGTTCCCAGAAGGCCTGGTGATTTGGGGTCAAATCGCTCAACAGCTTTTCCCAACCCGCTTCACGCAGCTCAGCTATGCGTGTCCTTACAGCACGCTGTAAGTAGCGCATGTGAGCCTTGTTGGCGGGGCAGGGGAAGTTGTCATATGCACGGGTGGCCGCGTTCTTCTCAGTCAGCAGAGCACGTGCATCGTCCGGGAGTTTCAAGAAACGAGTATTCGTTTCCGGAACCTCCCTTGAACAATCGTTCAGGACGGTTTGAACGTGCTCCGTGAGTGAGTCGATCGCGACCGTCGTGTCAGCGATAGAATCAAAAGTGTTGGGGATAGAATCCAATTGGGGGGATGTGTTGGATTTCAGCTTATCGCTTACTTTCCTCCAGTCCGTCACCCTTTTGGTAGCTGGGGGTTCATTGGGGTCAGAGGGACCTATGCGGGGGGCCAGTCTTATAACTACTGGGCGGTGATCCGAGTTAAGCTCGTGAATCGTTTCTATTGACTCTAGTCTGAGATTGACGTTCTTAAGGAGCGCCAAGTCAAGGATATCGGGGGAGTGATTGGGGTCGTGGGGATAGAAAGTATAAGTCATCGGAGCGATGACGTCAAAGTTACGAGAGGAGGAGAGGTTGAACAAGTGTCGACCTCTATTGTTGGCTACTGAGCTATTCCAAGAGGGATGTTTGGCATTGAGATCGCCTGCTATGATAACAGAGTCACTCAAGCCAAGAAGAATGTCTAAGTCGTCAGAGATGGGTTGAAAACTCTCTGCGGTACTACGGGGAGGAATATAGGCTGAGACTAAGGTAATCGGCTGATGGCCTGTCATACCTAGTCGGCAAATAGAGACTTCTACTTTAGATAGAGGGGGAGGGTCCATAGGGATGCAGTACAGATCCTTTTTATAATATATTAGAGTGCCGCCCTTGTGGCATCGCGTTCTATCGTTTCGAACGAGACGATAGTTCGCGACTGCCGGGTTGCTTTGAGAGGGTTTTAGAAACGTTTCCTGTGTGAGGAAAAGGTCAATGCGATGATCGCGGAGGAACTCCGCTACCTCATCGCGTTGACCTTTCAACCCATCTGCGTTGAAGACGCCTAGGTTAAGGGATCGGGGTTTGACTCTACATGGATTCGTATTATACATGATGGGGGGTTACGTAATCGGCGAGGGCCTGAGTGAGGTCCGGGTACGTGCGGAACACGTCCTGGATCCTCTTAATGTCACCGGATGCCCGAGCGACTCTAATATCATTCGCCATTTGAGTGGCGCGGGGGGTGCAGAAAAGTACGAATGTGTCAGAGATGACATTAAAGTCCTCTGACATGGACATTGCCTTTGGATAGGCAGCCTTAAGGGCAGGCGCGGGAGCGGGTTTCGCGAGGGGCGCGGAGGGCGCGAGGGGCGCAGAGGGCGCGGGTGGCGGGAGGGGCACAGAGGGCGCGGGGGGCGCAGAAGGCGGGGAGGGTACTTTGGCCGCAGAGGGCGGCGGGGGAGGGTGGGCACGGATGCGCGGATCCATGAGCGAGTAGAGAGGGGTATGGGGGAGAGGGGGTCTCGCGGTTTGCATGGCTGGAAAAGCCTGATAGTGGTGGAGTTGATTCCACGGACTGGGTCTCTGGGGACTCAGTCGCTCGGGCATCTGGGAGGGTTGGAAGGGCATATAATCCCTTTGCTTTGTCTGGCGAGCGTCAAGACGCTTAGCCGGCTTCAGCGAATGTATCTTGGGGGCCTTGGGACAGCCACGGTAATTGGCCGTGTGGCCTTCTTGCCCGCATAGCACGCAGCTAGGCGGGCTCAGGCAGAGGTCGCGGTCATTAGGGCGGGGACAGTCAGCAGTGCCATGGTCGCCCAGGCACTTTACGCACCTGGGTTTCGCATGGCAATGCCTCTGCGAGTGGCCGTATTTCTGACAATTATGGCATTGTCCTATGGAACTATTTTTCCAGGGCTTCTCAATAGTGAAGCCCGTGAGATGGCATATGGCCTTTACATTGAATATGGGGTGATGCCCCTCGGTTGGGGAGCACACGACAAGTACCATGTCGTATGCTTCCCTACCGCGCGAACGGTGCATCCGGTGCACCTCGTCTACCGGTATATTCTGCGACTTAAGGTCGGCCAGAATTTCGGGGGTGGGGATTTCGCGGGGGATGCGCTTAATGACCACGCGGGTCTGTTTTTCCTCAGGGAGGGAGTAGGTGTGGAATGACACACCTCTCTCTCTCAGGAGTCGAGTAAAGTCCCTAAAATCGCGGGAATTTGGGAGACTAACTTTAATACCCTGTTGGGTGGACCGGGCATTTGTGTAGTTGATCCGTTGATCAACACACCATTTGGAAACGGCTGTCCACTTCTCCTTGTCTTGTATGAAGACAGGGGGAGGTGGCGCCATTTTCTTTTGACCGGGGACATTGGGCTGAGATAGGGTTTGGGAGGGCGCGGCGGTATCCATCGCGGTGGATGGAACTTTGCTTCTTCTTCTTCCTCTTGTTCCCCTTCCCGGTGACGGGTGTGAACCCATCATCCTCGGATTGGGAACCAGAGGAAGAAGAATTAGCCTGGACCGTCTCGCTATCGGACGAATAAGGGGAGAGGGCCGACTTTGAGGAAGCCGGCTCAGAGGTGTCCATTGGACTGAAGGGGGCGGGGAGGGAGGGGGCTAGAGCGTCACTGAACGCATCCAGAGACTGATCGAGGTTGGGGGAGTTGGGGGCTTTCTGATTGAGAGACTGAAGGTCATCTCCGAACTTATCTATAAGAGTGGGACTCTCCTTAAGCATCTTCCGAATGAAGGTAAGGAGGGTCTCATTCCTATTTTGGAGTGCATCTAGCTTGTCGCTAAGCGACTGAATAGTTTCCCCCATGATAAGGGGGAAATTAGAAGAGGGAGGGAGTTTGGGAACCTATTATAGTCCCTAAAATATTCCTAACTCTAACTCCCCGGGGGATAACCGGGGATGTGTAAACCCTCCCTGTCGGGTTAGACAGGGAGGTTGTGTACTTAAGGTGAGCCCTAAGCTTGCTTTTGCCCGTTGCCTATCTTATTGTGCAACGGGGTCCTAACCAGTCTAGTGCGCCGGGTGTAGACACACCCGACCGACACTAGGTGTGTAGCTGTGGAGGCAAAACTGTCACCAATGCCGACTAGGAGACCCCCCAAGGCCGGACACTGGGACCCGTCCAATTGACTGCCTTACCCTGAAGGGGTTCGGCGGGTGTGATTGGGCCAACACCCCACTCGGTTTCGTTGGCACCGTAAGGTATCCACCGAGGACCACGAAACTGTGGTTTTGCCCGGAAGGGGCCAAGGACGCGACGAATGTGTTTTTGACCAAAACTGTTACAGAAACACTTTATTAATTGTGTCCTGAAAAGGACAGCAATTAATAGCTGGAGAACACGATGAAACTCGGAGTTCAGGATGCCACAGGTGGGAGCACGGAGAAACAGCACGACCGTCCGCGACCGATGCCAGTCGCAGAGTGATGTATGTGTCTTTTGTTTTGAATGCATACGAGCGGAGAGCATCGCGAAAACGCCGACATAATAGATATAGGCATAAATATTATATCGAAGTACGCGTGCGGGGGCACTCGCACGAAGCACCACCACGTTCAGAAGTTGCGGCACGTCGATCTTTCCTCCAAGGTGGGCCGTTTATATAGTCGGTTTGACAGATTAGTGTGCGTCTTCACCATCTCATGCTTATATGTGGTTGTAACCTTCGTGGACGTCACGGACACTTCACACGTCGAATGTTAGATGTCGCTAGTAGTCTAGGTACTGTTGCTGTTATCGTCTTATCGATGATCGATCTTGTTTGTGTTGCGATCTACTCGGGTAGCGTAGTGTTGTGCACATAATATGGTAGATGGCGTAAGGCGTCGTGTTATAATAGGAATTTAATTTAATAGTTATCAATCACAACTAAACGGCTAAATGGATTTGGATGAAACTTGGGACACCATAAAATAACCTATGCTAAGTACATAGGATGCTTTTTATTCCGATAGTAGGTGAGAAACCTTGTCATAATTTTAACTTCTGACCTTGTAGTTTTATACAGTGACAGGACATAGTTGTTAGAACCTTAGGCATGTGACACGTGCCGGAAACATTCAACAAAAAGTGCGATCATGCGATGTCTTATTTTTCCTTTGAATTTTTCGTTCCTCGTAAAACGTTTTCCTAGACATTTTTAGTCATTACTTTAAAAAATTACTGGCTTATTATAGAAGTTTTTGAAAGTGTTACAATCAAGTAATGTGCAGTTTTCATCAGAATAAAAATAAATAATATCACAAATTTGTAAATTCACACTCATGTTTTATTAACCCCAAATATGTAGATAACAGTTTCATAAAATACTATTTTATTTTTATTAGAGTGGCACGTGAATAAAGTTTATTAACGTAGATACTATTTTTTGATTTCATAATTAGATTTAGATTATTTAAATTAGAATCAAGAAATCTGATATTCTTTACGTGACCAGATGGCAGGCTCGTTTTTTGTATTATATATTATAGTATTGCCATTCAACGTGGCAATGCTGCCAGTCTTCAGGGCACATTTCCGAATGACAAGGCGATGAGGACGAGTACTTAACAACTAGTAGACACAACAGAACAGTTAGTACTTTTTCAACTTAATTAATTATCTCGTAAAACAGGACTTCCTCTCTCCTACCCTTTTGCTGTGCCCTATAGGGTCCATAATGATCTAAATTATATAGTTACCACCTAAGTACACATTATGGTAAAGCAATAAAGATATTGAGTATTGAGTACTTCCATGCCAAAGTGTACTTTTGTTTACGTTTTTGTATTTATTTGTAAGTATAGTTAGTCAGTCATTGAATGCAGTACCTAGTGTAAATAGTTAGCTGTGTAATAATTGCATATAGGTAAGCAATATAATGTTAATAATAAAGTTTTCATCCATATGCTTTCATAGTGTTAATATAAAAACCATTACTTACCATATTAAAATATCCTATCGTGCCAAACTATTTGGACACCCATTCCCGATTATCAAATAGAATCCGTCCTCCTATTCATTGTGTCGTCACTTCGTGATGTTCGCTCGAGATTAAGGTGTTGAAACCCATTGACGTGGGAACACTTCTGATTATTCATTTAGCTTTGAGCTATCGTTTTGTTTAATTACCGAAGCAGTCACTTGAGAGACGTAATAGTATTGTGTTAATCTCTCGTGTTTGAGTTAAATCTTGTGTGACGAAATATAGGTACCTATCCAAGGCTTGGAATCTGTACCAAAAGTATAGGTTCAGTACCGGTACTTAGCGGTTCTTCCCATTTCAGTACCTGGGTACCGGTTCCAGACGGGTACCGGTACTCCACCAAAAAAGTACCAGTAGCAGATTCAGGTACCCGCCGCGTAATAAAAATCTCGTATTTGTACCTTGAAGTTATTTTTAACGATCCTTTTTACTTATTGTATCCGTTTTCTCACTCTAACGTACGGAAATATTTGTTTGGTACCGATTTTGGTATCGGTACAGTACAGATACTGATTAATAATACCAATAGTACAAGTACCACGTTTGGTACCGGTATCACACCAAAGTCAATGGTACTGGTCTATGTATTTAGTACATTATTGATGTAAAATTTTATCTTAATCAAAGAAGTAAAGACGTTTGCATACCTATTTTTTTTAAGTGTAGTTTAATAGCATTCTTCTCATTTTATTATTTTCAAGAACATTTGAAATTCAAGTTGCTTAACTTAAAAATGTATTCAAAAGTTTCTAAAGTATCACGATCTTTACGTTTTTAATGTTCTCTTCCATAAACAGAGTGCCACTAAGCTTTTATTTTCGTGTATCATTTACAAACTTTTCCTATTCAGTGCGACAGTATAACCATAACAAAAATAACCATAACAGTCAAATCACATCTCAACTTATGCATCCAACTTTTGTTTCCTGAAATGTGGAAAAAGGAATACTTTTAGTGTTGTTACCCGAAGACTTCAAGGAAAATATTGATACTGTCTCGACTATACATAATTCAAAGGATTTCCGATCCAAAAGGATAAAAAAGTGTATCTGGCGTCGGTTCGTATGTTCGTATAATGTGTGCGGTTTGCAAGTGCGAGTTGGCCGGTCGGGCGAGTTGGCGAGTGGTCCACATTTTCTTTTATTGGGCGTCGAGTCGTGGCTAAGTGACGACAAGGGAGTCCGAGGGATGGCCATTAAGTTAAAACGCTCGTCGCCCGTCCTCTTCGCTGTTAATGTAATTTCTCGCAAACTTCCCCCTAATTCGATAAAGGCCACGAAATAAACAATGGATGGCGTGGATAATTGTTATACAGTTTAGCATTGACAGTTTCCCTTGACTTTGTTTTGACCTGGGAATTACCGAAGTATTTTTATTTATTTTCCGTCCCATTATTATGCAGACGGTTCTTAGCCAAATAACGTATTTAGTAATGTTATTTTTGTTCTTGCAAGCGGATTCTTTATTTATTTCTGTTTTCATTTTTTTTGTTGTGTGTATTTAATACTGTCTTTATTCATTGCTGGGAAAAAAATATAGGCTGTGTGATTTCTCGCCAACTGTATAACAATAATTTAAAAAAAGAAATCCGCTTATCCGCAGCTTTTTTCAGTAGAAGTCAAAAGAAAAAAGCTATTGGATTTTGCGTAGGTAGGTTAAATTGGCATTATATTAGTCTACGCAGCCGGAAGGAGGCACGTGTTTGTACCTAGTATCAAATTAATCTCACCCACACGAAATACTTTATTACACAAGATCAAGCACAATACTGGGAAGTTAATACACAGTAACAAAATGATTAAAGTTGGTTTTGCATAATTTAATATTGTTAAGTACCAATATTGATAGTTTGTAGGAATTAAACTTGCGAAGGTAGTCGCAAATTGGATCGAATAGTTCACTATTTGTACTCAATTGTTTAATAATTTACACACAGTCAGAATATTGTTTTAGGTGAACCGTGTAGGTATTATTTCAAATTATTAGCATATCCACACGATAAAATTCCTTTAAATAAATAAATAAAAATATTATGAGACACATTTTAATTGAGAGATTTTTCACTGAAATTCGGGTTTTTAGAAACTGAATTCGAATATCGAGTTAGAGTTAGCGCTTAAAAAAGTTTCTATCTAAACCAGACTGCAATTTATATTGATTACGTAGCTTTGATAGCATACGAGTAGACCGAGTAGTAATTTGACGGGCTACATCGCAACGCAAAAATCTCAACATCATTTTCGTACATTTTATATGAAGCATCACAATATGCTCAGTGCGACCCGCCAGTAGTATGCCTACTGGCGGGTCACACTGAGCATATTTATCGAATTTAAATGTGATGTGGTGCGGCCCGACGCGGTTGTAATGTGCGCTTGCCTTTACGATACAGCGGCGATTCAAAACCGTCTCCGAAGTTCTGAGGCTGGACGGAGATAGCACACTCCATTGTTAATTGAATAACAGAATATAGTGCCGAGTTGTGAATACATGTCTACATAATCTTCTTAACACTTTGAAAGCGTCTTGTAAGACCATGTACTTTCTATGTTTGCATGTAGTATATAAACATTCTAAAACTAGACTTCACTTGACAAAAACTTATGTCAAATACCCGTGACTGACATACTGATACTGTCAAAGGAACGACTTAAAAATATGTCTAACGATAGTACTTATCATCTACTTTTATAAATATTTAATATACTACAATCTTGCTATTAACAGCGTTCATCCAAAAAGTTGGTAACGTCGCAAATTTCTGTCAAATAAGTACCTGTTTTGATTAATTTGGCAATATTACTGTATGGAAATAAAAAATATGGTTAACTAGTGAACTAGAATCTTAATAATGAATTGCAATTATAGCACTGAATTTGATGTTGTAACCGTTTTAGGTGTAAAAAAGGCATTTGGAAAGTTTTCAAATCCTTTTTTTGGTACTCCCTTTCTTCTCCTAAAATGTCCGTAAATCATTATCCATAACACGTTTGTTATAAACTTCAGTAAACATAATGTTCAAATTATGTAAAACTAAATTTGAAATTTTGTTTTACCTAATTATCTTTATTTCGAAAACTATTCTGTCATAATAGGTTGGGGAAAAAGTCTTTTCGCATTATAGTATGTATGAACTTGTAATAAAATCTCTTTGGCTATACTATGTGTATCTGACTGGTTTTGGTATCATTGAAAGTTTAAATTTTAAAGAACATAATTCCAAATTCAAATTAGGAAAATGTGTGATTTTTATTTGTTTTTCGTACTGTCAAGATGAGTGAATCTAATGAAGAAATTCGATACATTTTAAAATTTTACTACAAAAAAGGTAAAAATGCAACGCAAGCCGCGAAAAAAATTTGCGATGTTTATGGACCTAGTGCAGTGTCTGTGAGAGTAGCACAAATTTGGTTTAAGCGTTTTCAATCCGGAAATTTTGATGTCAAAGATGCACGTCGCTCTGGTCGCCCTATTACGGATAAAATGGATGCCATTTTTGAAAAAGTGGAGCAAGATCGGCATATTAGTAGTTACGACGTAGCTGAAGAACTGGGAATTGACCACAAAACAGTTTTGGCGCATTTGAAAAAAACTGGGTACACAAAAAAGCTCGATATTTGGGTACCTCACGAGCTCACTGAAAGAAACCTAATGAACCGTGTACTCATTTGTGATTCTTTATTACGACGTAATGAAACCGAACCATTTTTGAAGAAGCTGATAACTGGTGATGAAAAGTGGATCACGTACGACAAGAACGTGCGAAAAAGGTCGTGGTCAAAGGCCGGTCAGGCTTCACAGACTGTGGCAAAACCCGGGTTAACTCGCAACAAGGTGATGCTGTGTGTGTGGTGGGATTGGAAGGGCATTATTCATTATGAGCTGTTACCACCAGGCAGGACCATCGATTCTGAACTCTACTGCGAACAACTGATGAGATTAAAGCAAGAAGTTGAGAGAAAGCGGCCGGAATTAATCAACAGAAGGGGTGTGGTTTTTCATCATGATAACGCTAGACCTCACACATCTTTAGCCACTCAGCAAAAATTAAGAGAGTTTGGCTGGGAGGTGTTAATGCATCCGCCGTATAGTCCTGACCTTGCACCTTCAGATTTCCACCTGTTTCGGTCTCTTCAGAATTCTTTAGGCAGTGTCAGGTTAACATCACGGGAGGACTGCCAAAACCACTTGTCGCGGTATTTTGATCAGAAGTCCCAAAATTTCTATAGCAATGGGATCATGTCCCTACCTACAAGATGGCAAAAAGTTATCGAACAAAATGGTACCTACATACTTTAGTTAAATGTAAACATACTATGTTAAAAAATGTTTTGAATTTTCTTAAAAAATGCGAAGAAACTTTTTCCCCAACCTAATAATATCGAGTACTATAATAATTGAATCTCCTAACTTTTTTGCATGAAACAAAGTCATATGTCCTAAGTATTGTATTATATAATGTGTATTATTCCGAATGTTCATTTATGATAAAATTGTTAGTCCTAAAACATTTGCTAAAAATTAGGTTTTAGTTACAGAAGCGCATCGCTGTAAATCTGACTCCACGCAGTCTTGGCTGCCCTACCCCTAGAGTGTAATTTAGAATCGCGTAGGCCCGGAGGGACGAGGCGGCTCACGAGTTGAGGAGCAGGAGGTTGTAATGCATGGTGTATGCTTGTTTGCATGCTTCTTACAGGGAAATAAAAACCACATGTTCGCAATCAACTGTTTTATTGAGTGATAATACATGCAGCGCCGGAGCCGTGATAAAAGCCATATTGCTTTTGCATCTTTACTATTTATGCATTGTATCAGTTGGTAGGATAAATAAACATTAAATAATTTGAATTTAAGACTTATAACTTTTATTGGAAACCGCTTTAAGTCTTTTGTTTTTGACAAACAAATTTAGGGCATATTGTATTTAGGGATTTAATTTTTATGGCATATGACATTAAGTTCGGTCAAGTTGTCATTCGGACAAATGAAAAATAGGAAAAAAAAAATGGCGCTTTAGATTATGGATAAAAAAGTTAGAGAACCACTTTTTTCACATCTAAAACTATATATTCGGTGTTACGATATTAATGATTGCATTTCATAATCAATATTTTAGTTCACCAGTTAGCCATATTTCTTATTTCCGTATATCGCCAAACTAATCAAAACAGCGAAATATTTGACAGCTAGTTGCGACGTTGCCCACTTTCTGTATAAACGCTCTTAAGTATGTTTGAAATTAAATCGTACCTTTTTTTAAGACTATTAATTTTCATACTGGTGCAGAAAAAAAATCGTTTAGTGTTGTAATGAAACTACAATACTACAGAGTTCCATACAACGTAATTATTCCGTAGAGAGTCAAGTGATGCCTTATTTACCTAAACAGCTAAGTATACACACACGAAGGTGTAAATGTTCTAGTACATTATGAATAGCCTAGATTCACAGTGAAATATGGCTTAATTTCCGACCTGAACCCACTGAAAGTAATTTCGAAAACCCTTGAACCCTTTCAGACTTATAACATTTGAATGAAAAGTTGGGGTTGTTTTTGAAGCGTAAATGTGAACCATAAATAAGTAGAGTTTCAATTTTAATGGGCAAATTGGGGTAACATATGGATGTAATTACTTGTGTTATGAAATAAAGTTGAAGAGGTATGAGGCGGGCTTAAGGAACAAAGAAGAATGTTAATTTGAAAATAGGTAAGGATCAATTAAAAATCACTGTATTGACCATCGAGAACAACGACTTTTAGATTTTATGTTGGCCAGTTTTAAGGGCAATAATCTCATCGTGAACTGAAAAATAAAATGTAGATCAGATATTTTATAATAGTATTTCGTTCTACACTTTACTCAAGAGGTAATAAATTGCATCGAGAAGTCGGTGTGCCTCCAATAAAAGTCCAAGCTTCCGACGGAGTGCACATAAAAGTGACTAGCCATCTGTGTCCTTTTCATGTTGATGTATAATGTTATGTTGGAGTGGTTACTAGGTGGCTAGTTGAAATGTTGACGTTGAGTGGCAAACTGTGTTTAAGCTGGACGACATTTGGGTGTTTCTTTTTTCCCCGTGGAAACTAACCGCAGGAGTTTTTGCTGGCCATTCGTGTGATTTTTTTTCCTATCTGGTTTTGTAAGCTGGATGCGACGATTTACATTCGTGTGTTTATGCTTTTTATTCCGTTCTTGTTTACCTTACTGTTCGCTATTTGGAAGATATTCAAAAGTCTTATATTGCTTTTTTGATTGCTTTTCCTACTCGCTACCGTATTCGATATTTACAATAACGTGTTACATTTTTCAATAATTTGTAATGTTTCTCAACTTTTATAATTATTGTTTTCTTTTTCACAATTGGTTTCACCCTCGTTACTGTTACATTTAAAAGTGGTCAAATGTAGATTTAACCGATCTAAACATTTAAAATTATAGCCAGCCGTATCAGCTGCTTTCACAACACAACTTTACGTCCATTTCAGTGTATAAGTGGCAAGATAGCAGCCGCGTGATAGGCGGAATGATTCCGACCTACATTGGGTTAAAGTTGAGTATCATCGTGCCCACGGCGAGGCGGCACAACTGAGCGTTCGAGAGTTGTTGCGGTATACGGAGAGTGCCTGGTGAATTGAGTTCGAAGCGCAATTCGGGTATGATGTGGATTAGAGTTTGAGCTGACTGGAAATAGGTAAATATTTATTGAAATACATATCTAGTATTTGTCTACAGAGTCCAATTAAACAACTTCACGGACACGATGGTGGCTTAAAGTTGGCCCTGGAGGTCACAGCAAAAAGCAAAAATAACATTTTCAAATAAAATTAAAATTAAGAAACAATACATACTAATATTATAAATTCGAAAATAACTCTGTCAGTGTGTCGGTGTGTTAAATTTTCACGGCTAAACCACTGAACGGATTTCGATAAAATTTGGCAATGAGATAGATGGCATCCTGGAGAAGAACATAGGGTACTTTTTATCTCAAATATAATCCTAAAGGGGGTGATAAAGGTGATGAAAGTTTGTATGGAAAATCCAGCATTTCTTAAGTTAGGGATATGAAAATTCAAATTTGTGGTTTTGGTAAGAAATAAAGAATTACGCATTTCATTGTTTTTGTAAAATCATCCCCCAAAGGGGTAAAATCCCCTACTCTACCCCTTTGGGGGATGATTTTAAAATTCACATGTAATATTGATTTTTTTGTGTCTTCTTTTCAAGAGATCTAAGGAAATTTGGAAATTTAAATAATACTCATAGTCCGTATCCTGAATTAAAATGTAGTATTTATTTAATTAAAATCGGCCCACTCGGTCAAAAGTTATTACAATTTAAAGTCATAAACAAACCTTTCTAACATGTAGGTATTATATATGTTCAATTGCGGCACTAGAGAATGTATTACAAATTAATGGTGATAATAATATTAAAATGAATCATTAGTATTTTAAGTAAGGCACTTAGAATCATATAAACCTGTATTATTTATTTTAAAAAACCGGACAAGTGTGAGTAGGACTTGCGCCCTGAGGGTTTCTTCTCAAAGCTATGCTTGCTCGGCTGCCCGAATTTCCAAATCTGGATTGAAGGACAAACAATTTTTAATAGACCAATGAAATACAGACTAAATGTTACTTTGAGACACGGCCTAAGAATTTTTGATCCCAGACTGAAGAACAAACTTAAATTTGCAGTTCATTTAAAACTATAAAATACCAATTTTCGGACTTGCCTCTTTACTTGTCTTTGCTTCTCGCCAAACTTCATGCTGCTGGACTATCGGGAAGTACCAAATAGACTGCTTTATTTGCGAGTGTCAAAATATGCGGCATAAATGGCCGTATTTTTTTATTGCGTAGACTTGGAAGTTATATTTTCGTTACAGCTCCAAGAGACCGTATATCTAAGTTTTTTATACTTATTTCAACTTGATGCCTCCACGCGTTCCTGAGAAAAAGGGTCTTGACAGACAACTAAGTCATCCTTTAAGGGTTTCAACTTTTCATTTTGAACCCTACCAACAGATTTATTATTTGCTTGTTGTCTTTTCATACCATGAAAGAAGAAAGAAGAAGAAAGAAAATACGTTTATTTGCGGTAAATATGACGCAAAGAAAAAAAAAAAACACGAGAATAACAAATTGGGGGAAAATGCGTCACATCATCAGCCAGAAGGTAACTGGAACGCTGCGGGCTCTGTACCGACTGAAAAATTTACTACCAACAAGTACGAAGACAATGCTTGTGCAGTCCTTAATTTTCCCTATCATCGATTATGGTGACGTGTGCTACTATGACCTGAATGCAGATCTCCTCGACAAACTTGATCGTCTTCTCAATAATTGCATTCGATTCGTTTTCAATCTGCGTAAATATGATCATGTTTCTGCGCAGCGGTCGCTTCTAAAGTGGTTTCCCATACGCCAACGCAGAGAGCAAAGGGCGCTAACCACCTTGTTTTCATTTCTTCACTCACCCACTTCCCCTAGTTATCTAGCCCCCCACTTTCAGTACATTTGTGACAACCACAGTAAAAATCTACGGTCATCAAATAATCGCGTTCTTAAATGTCCCACTCACCGCACAGACTTCATTCATTCTTCCTTCTTCGTTCAGTCTATCTCTCTATGGAATGCGCTCCCCCAGGAAATCAGGATGGCAACCAACCGATTATCCTTTAAAATTAAAGTTCGCGAGCACATTCGTAAGAAGCTGGCAGTGTCATTACAACGTTAATGTTTTCCCATTGTTTGTCTTATTTATTCTAGTATACTCGAGTATTTATGTATATTTATTTGTGCTTATATTTATATATAATTAGGCATATATATTATATTAATAGTTTGTAATAGGTATATGTGTATCTTTAGTATATGAGTTACTTTAAAAATATTCCTCAATTTCTCGTAATTGCACCTACCACTGTTTGTCTCTGCATCACCCAAAGGTTGACTGGTAGAAAATGCCTATGGCATTAAGTCCGCCTCTGTACATTTCTGTGCTTGAAGTATTAAATAAATAAATAAATAAAAAGGCCATCGCTCAGCATAATGCTGCGACCCTATGCGAGACAGAGCCCCAGCGCTGGTTTTCAGCGACAGCCGGCGTTGACGTGATGACGTCAACTGGTGCAGCATATAGTGAAATAACAAAATCAGAAATAAAAATAAAATAAATAAAATAAAATAAATACAATACTTCCTAAATGATATAATATTTAAAATGGCAACATTTTGTTCCGTCAGCGACTCAAGCGCCGCAGATGCAATCTGTGCGCGCAGCTGTCAAAGCTGTGTACTGGTTACGTAATAATTATATCATGGCGCATTATGTAACGAAATGAATGTTATGTTATGTATGATGCAATGCGTAATAACACCATAACGGCTGAACGGATTTAGTTGATAGGTATAGGTAAGGTATGGATAGGCCTTGACCTGAGTTAGGACATAGGATACTCTGAATCTCGGTAGCATGTTCCTGTGGGATATTTTCCGAAATCCACGCGGGCGAAGCCCCGGTCAAAAGGTAGTTACCTAACAATATTTCGATATTAATTTTTATTAACATTAATTAAGTCAATTATAACATTTAGTTATATTGAGATCAGTTATTTCTGTAAACATTGCAACGTAGTGTACAGATTACTTGCCGCTTGTGCACAAGCAGCAAGCCACTTTTCACCCGATCTTCTTTGACGATTCTATCGCTGACATATGGCTGACGAATGACTTGTTTCCCATTTATTCCGCACAGCTTTTTTAGCAAATGTATGTTACATTTATTTGTATTCGATGTAGGTATACTTTTGTTATTTTTGGTATTGAAAACAGACAGGCAGTCGCTCCATGTAAAACACTGGTATCCAGCTGCATCCAGTTGGACTGGAAGTCAACCCCAACATAGTCGGGAAAAGGCTAGGCAGATTAATTTTTGACCTATATTGAAAACCTATTAGTTGTTATTATTTTTGTTAAGTTGTCTCATATCTTCATTTTTGTCAATCAACTGTGTCAGTTTCATTTATTTCTATTTCTTATCATGTTATTTTTATTCAAAAAAACTGAATTTGGGGTAGCTACAGTTTTTTTTTAATCCTCTACAGGGAATCTCTTAAAATTCAAAATTCAAGTCATTTATTTATTTATCTTTTTGAACGTCAAAATTAGATAAAACAGTCCCCCGAAACGCCCACCCTTCACCACTTCCTAGTGCTTTAGCTGGGAAGAAGAACTGGCGCAACAAACTCCCCAGCAGCACAGCTGACTGTTAAGTTAGAAAAAAAAATCTATATAATAGGCTGCATCTGACCTGATGGTAGTTAGAAGGTGGAAGCGAGCTTCGCCCGGAATCCTCAACCACAACAATGCTGTTAACAGTGTTGTTATGGCGACCGACTTATATAAGATGGTGGTAGCTAAGCAAGCCCTACCACCAACCAAACCGAGCAGAAAACTTTGCCCCACTAGGTTTGAAACAGGTGGTCTAATCACTAGACCACAGGTGTAGGCGGTTTATTATTAACGTGCGGTTAATTTAGTTTTATTTATTATTTAAATGTTTTTATTTCATTTATTACCAATTAATTTGAAATTATAATTAGAATATTTGTGCGCCGTCGACGGCAAGACATAGCGTTCATGTTATTAATATCAACACCTGTACTTATCTTGTTTACCTATGTTCTACAAATAAAAATATTTGAATTTGAATTTATTTCTGTAAAAATAAATGTTTATTTATATCTACTGTAAAACGTTTGAAAGTGAGGTTACGCTCTCATTTATCACTGTACTCTGGTATCGTTTACGAGCGGTATGGGTTAGGTAATTTACTAATTACGTACATTTCAATTAGTCTGTTCTCATTGCTTTGGTAGGAACTCATTGAAATCGCATTGCTCGTAAATTTTCCGGCAACGTGTGCTTACTGAATGACTGCTTCGTTGGTATACTGGTCGCAAGCACTACTAATGAACATGAGTAACTAACTTACCGATAAATATTTAACTGTGTTTCTGAATTTTACGGTAGAGAATTACAAGCCAGCTATAGACAAACTAACCAGAGTGAAGTTGGTCGAAATTAGGAATGTCATAATACGAAATTTAACCAGCCAGTGGAATGAATTGCCTTTTAAAGCTCGTAATAGGCCCCCCTGGGTTAAATTCCCGGGTCGGACAAAGTGCCATTGGAATTTTCCATCAGGAATTCTCAGTAGCAGCCCGGAGTCTGGACTGGTGTCCAGTTGATAGCAATAGACTCACCCCCTATTACAAGGGAACTAAACATAACTGGTGTAGGTACTAGGTGGTCCTACCTAACCCTTATGGGAATACAGGCGTGATGTAATTTTATATGAATAAACCGAAGAAGATACCGAAAATATTATGAATCTTTTTAGCAGCATAAAGCATCAGAACGATGACACAGTTCTTCATGGAGCACAAATAAATGTTATTTGTGTACGAATGGTCAACTGATTCAAGATGTCTTAAATCTTAATCTTATTTTTAAGCGTAATATTATCAAATAAGATTAATCAAAGTTAAGATGCTCCTGCGTCGCTAAGCTACGAATCTCGACCGTCATCAATTCGTCATGTCAGTGTCCAGACTGACAGATAAGGGGTGAAGGCAGTCTTGCCTTAACTGGTACAGTAGGTAGTACTTTGAGCGCGAATAAAGAAAAACCTATATTGTATAAGCGCCCATTTATAATTGTTTTGTGCATACAATTTTACGAAGGGTACGTAAAAAGGGGAGACAAGCTAGTCAAAAAACTTAGGTTAGTACCGAAAGCACATCTTTGTTTTCTGTTTATTTTATTATCTACTAGCTGCGTCCCGCGGTTTCATGCGCATAAGTCTCGACTCCGTAGGAATACCGGGATAAAATGTATGTTTTGCTCTTTTCCAGGTCATGGTCTACCCATGTGCCAAATTTCATCCATATCCGTTCAGTCGTTTTAGCGTGACAGCGTAACAAACAAACAAACAAACTCACCTTCGCATTTATAATATAATTTGTTAGGATGTAAGCTACACAAGTTTAGGGCTCTATATAGAAGGCTTCTAATACAAACCACATCCGAAATATTTTCTGAAGGCATACATTTCGCCTGTAGTAAGGGTGAGGTTATTGCCAGTCAGTTGTACATTCAGTTGTCTTGTCTCAGAGAGCTCTAATTTTTGTAAGCCCTTTGTACTCCAGTTTGTACCCGTAATTTATGTTTACTTTGCTTGGTAGCTGTTATTTAACACATTGTGAATACTAAAGCCTAGCCGTCTTAATGAAGTATTATGTATGAGGGCTTTAATTAAATACTGAAAATTGCTTGGTAGTTAGTGGGTTGAGCCATTGAGATAACTAACAGAAGACTTAATTGTAGTAATCAGGCTTGTTATTAATTATTTTGGGTGGATTAGGAGTTATCTACGGTTATGCTGTCAGGCGGCTGAATGTGATCCGATGACGTAGAGGCACTAGTTAAATAAACCTATTTCACTTTTGTTTATAATTGTTCACTTTTGTTTTTATTTACTCATTTAGGTGCTAGATGAAGTGACGAGCGAATCGCATTCTGTGACTTGTGCCTCGTTAAAATGACATTAAAAACTACTTTTTTCGAATGATTTAAAAAAGGGACGTTTGTCTAAAATACGGAAACAGCATTCTTAATAACGAAATGAACATGTAATTTGGGAGAGAGAAACATATGAAATTCGGAGACAACCACAGCACAGAACCCCCAACCTGAACTAATACAAATTCTTTCGCATATTCTCAGAGTCAGAAAATAATGAACGGTGGGCCTACTTAACAATTTCGCAAAACCACATATATTATGTTTCAGCCTTTTACATTAGGTGTATTTTAAGGTTTCCAAGAAGTCTTCGTACGCAAATTAATAAAATAATAACTTCACGATTTTCCCATGGGAAGTAAGCAGAAACTATAACATACCACCTGCTACGATTCTCATTTATTCCTGTTGCATCGTCCACGTTCATACATACACGCGCACAAGTTGCAAGTACTCAAATTCAAATTCATAATATTTTATTTCACATACAAACCTACAACGGCATTTATGAAACGTCAAAAGCTAGGTGCACGGTTCGAATTGGTCGTTTCCTATAGAGAAGAGTCGGCAAAAAACTCCACGGTTACTCATTTAAAAGTAAATGGTTTTTACAATGCTGTCAAATTACAGTGTTAATGGGTATGAGAGGACAGTGTAGGCCTATCAACAAGTACCAGGTACTTAGCAAAATAGAAAATGGTCGACAGATCTACAGTCTGTTAAGCCTACAACGTTCTCACATTCACAAAATCTAAAAGAAAATAATATACATAAAAGATAAATAAAAATAAAGACCTATTTAAACGAAATAACATGATTGCCATTACAGCTGTAACAAATCTAATTTAATAAAATATATAGAATATTGTACTATTTTCCAGAGCTTATCCATTATCGGAAAAAAGTAATTCGAATAAAGTAATACAAGCCCTGGAGAATTAAAAACTTGTGAGTGAAAAAAATCCCTGGGTACAGCAAGCTTTTTACACGAAATATAAGATTGAAATAAGTATTCACTACCCTCAACATCCAACAACTGAACCATTGAAACGTTATGAAGGAAAAAGTTTTCCTTACAAAAAAAAACTTTTCTTTTGTGGTTGATTTAGCAATCGTACAGGCAGCGGCCAAATGGCAATGAAAGTTTAATGATAGCCTCCATTGTCTATTTAGATAGTCTATCGATATAGATTTCTAATTATCTTTTTTATTCTTTTTGCCTTTTTTTAGGTCTTTTAGAAGTTATACATATATGTTATGTATTTTTTAAATTCAGTGTTGGTGTAAAAAATATACAAAATCAAAATTTCACACATTTATTGATAAAGAAATCAAAACAAAATATTTTATTTCACATATACGTACATGGGCACTTATGATACGTCAGAAGCTAAGTATGTGCACGGTTCGTATTGGTCGTTTCCTCCACGAAACTGCACGGTTACTCTTTTAAAAATAAATGGTTTTAAAATATTTTAAAATTACTGAGTTAATAGGTATAAGAGCCTGTCAACAAGTACCAGGTACTTAACAAAATAGAAAATTGCCACATTCAAAAAATATAAAATAATCTATATAAAGGATAAAAGAAATAATGGAAATAAAAACCTACTTAAACCAAATGACGTGGTTGTCACTACAACTTATCCTGTCCACAAAAGCCACTAATCATTTAGCATATAAGCATGGCAAGGCACCTGTCCCACCGCTGGCGATTAACAAGAAGCGAGTGGAGCTAGCAGCTAAAAAGCGTGTTAAAAACGAGTTGGAGAGATGCAAGTGCGCGACGGCGACGAGCGATTACTCAAACTGAAAGCATTTATTTCAATTAAACCATTTACGGGCACTTTTGAATTAACAAAGAGTCGGTCAATTAGTCAGAAAGTTGAAGCTAGTTGCCCATTCCAAAACGTAGATCTCTATGGAGAAGAACGGGCAAAAAACTCTAAGGACACTCTTTTAAATACTCGCTGCATATGTATCAAGCATGAGTCTCTCAGTGAGTGTTAAATGTCCGCCAAGCGAGCGTCGCTGAGCGAGTACTGTCTTCGATAGCTCTCGCTGGCGGTGTTAACAGTCAGCGATCAACTATTAATATTTGTATCTCATTTACTGATACGGGAGCTACAATCTTTTGTACGTTTCTTAAGCGAATAAATCGTTGACTAGTCGCTTCCATTTCGGTGGTGGCGGGAGGTACCTCAGGTGTCTTTTATTAGATATTCAGTGTGCCTGGGTTAAAAATATCCATATCCTAAGATAACTGATAGCATAGGTATATAATTATAGAGAGATAACTTTCCTATCAAATATGAAACGCGTATTGATTGACCATTGTTTATGTGAACCTTTCTCATATCTGTAACGTCATTTGTTTTCAATTTATCATAGTGTAGCGACACACCTACCGAAAATTACGCGACGGAAATTCGGCGTGTTTAATTTAATGTAAAAGTTACACAACGTAATTTCAGCCTGATGTGCTATAGATAATTTTAAAAGCATTGTAGGCGTTAACACGACGATCTTCCTTCACGTAATTTACGGCAGATGTGTTGCTTCGCTAATGTTTCGTTTCCCTTATCCCGTTGGGGATAATGTAGTATAGTTTGGTTAAGCCAAATTGTTCCCTTTGAGTTTGAATAATTATTGTCGATTGATGCAATCCTAATAGCGTTTCAAAATGCTAATACAGATACGTTTTGAAGAGCGATTCGCTTTGTGTCAATTAATTCACCAGTTAATTTCTGTCTGTTAATTAACATAGATGCAGTACATACATTACGTATTTAGTTATACATCCAATATTGTAGGTATCAAGTAGAGCTATTCAACAGCGTAATTAAATTACAACAAAAAATATTGTTTTTTAATGCAGAATAGTCAGGAATTTTCATATAAAATGAAACGTGAGACAAAAGCACGTCGTAAATTACTCTACTCTGACCCCCTAAAATTCAAACAAATAATAACAGAGTACTAAGTGTGTCACATCATCATAATACCCTTTACAATAAAAACGAGCAACACATTACACAATTTAAAAAAAGCACAAACGTTGTTGACAGAAAGAAGTGGTTTATTTACCGAGCCATCGAAGCTCATTCATATGCAATTGAACGTATGAAGTGTCTGATCTCGCGGGACCACTTACACTTCTGTTTCCCCCGTACGTAATATTGACGTGCCCTCGTACGATACCGTATCGTATCGTACGATAGCGTAACGTTTCCACTTAGGTCCGGGAAGCGTTCGATAATAACGAACTGTTTATGTCTTTTGGGTATCAACATTGTTTATGTGTCCTTTTCGTTGGAGAGAATGAACATGAATTTGTTTTTATTAGTTGTTTCTTTTGTTTTTGTTCATTCAACTTTTTTCTTAATCTTGTAAATTACAGTGCAGCCATTAAGAAGAGTTAGAGCCTGTAGATCGTAGTTTTTTTTCACTAAAATTCGTTTTTATCTAAAAGTCAGATGGCTTCTAAATGGTCGCACACTTTACCTACATTATTTGATGTGTTCTGTAATTCTGTATAATATTTTGCTGTGGGATGTAATCGAAATAGTCCAAGTATCCATAACACATTCACAAAGCTTCAAAACAACTTTTTACTCTGATTTATTCGACATATTGTCTCTTGTGAGTTTAACTGTCACTAAAGAGACATAATATAATTTTTATTGATATGACTTCTAAAGGCAAATCGATAGTTGCACGGTACTACCGAAAATATGCTCCTAATTGCAGTCCAATTAACCGCTAAAGTCCGCCGCGCGCGACATGCGCGCGCGCTTGACGCTCGGCCGCATTCCGACGGCGTGACGTATTTATGACCCTGATAACAAAAAACGCTCTCCTGCTGTTTCTATGGGCTCTAGGCACGTAATGTAAACTGTTTTGGTTTCGTGAATGAATGGACCATTTTATGAAGTGTAAACTATACTCGTGTTACGACTACACATGTCACAGGCATGCATCATAGGGATATACACCCAAAAAAAAAGTTTGCGATCAATTTGAAAAATCGTTTTTTTTGTTACGGTAGACTGATACTCGTATTTTAATTTCTTCTTCTTTTTAGATTCATATAAAAATAAATTTAATCCAAGCTTACGCTCATTAAAACATCGAACTTAGTCAATTTTAACGGATTTATAATATTTTTTTGAGGAAAGTTGTTATTGATAAAATGCCAAGAGGATTATCAGAAGTTTTACGAGCAAGAATTGTAACTTGAAGGAAGAAGGATATTCCACGAGAGAAATAGCACGCAGAGTTGCTGTATCCCAATCCTGCAGAGGTACCACGCCATGGATGATTTAGCTGACCGTCCTCGCAGTTATCGCCTTACTGTTCTGACTGCTGCTCAGAAGCGCTATATATTGCTGGCAGCCCGTGACCCAACAATCAACACAACTACAATAAAAGCAGAAGTGCGGGCCGCCTCTGGACTTGAAGTTAGCAGTCAGACTATTCGGAACTGTTTACACCACGCCGGGCACGAGCACGGAGGTCTTGCCTTGATTTTTTTTAAATATTCTAATTCTATATTTTTAAGTAAAGAATCTAAAAAGAGAGAGAGAAAGAAATTATAAAATAGTCAACCGTAACAAAAAATATTTCGATTTTTCAGACTGATCGCAAACTTTTTTTAATGTGTCATGTGTGTATGTATGTCAACCTGTTCACCAACAATATTGCCACACTGACGATCGAACATCTCCTAATGAAATGCAAACGCACAAAGGCTTCCTTATTGGCTCTCATTAATCTTTGGTGGCTTCACTTTTTCAACGGCTCCCACAATTTGTCTGCGCATTTGTCATGATTCTCCAGTTTTTCCTTGTTTGCGCAAAACTGTATTATTTACACAATGACGTGAGTAACTGGTGTGTGTATTAATAACATGCTAGAGGAGATGTTTTTGGCAGTTGTAGCAATATATTCAAGAACTTATTAACGACGACTGACAGCCTTATCAGTAAGTTAAAAATCTATATACGGTATGTATAGATTTTTATACCTACTAAGAAGGCTGTTGTTCTGAAAGCTACGTTTATAAAAGCAACAGCTAGGTTGATTACGTTAGCTAAAGCAAAACGCCTCCTAACTAGGTAACCTGATAAGGTGAAGAAAGCGAAGAACGACCTAGTAGGTAGGTACCTAAAGTTTAATTTGATAGAAGCACGGTATAATTGGTAGAATAGATTTATTCAATGTTATGTATTGAGAAAATACGAAAGAATTCAATGAAAATCTCATTTTAATAAAATTCCGAACCAAGTCTGTTGAAGAATTCTTGGAAATAATTTTTCAATGTCCTTTTCATTTTAAATTCAAGACATTTCTAAAACCAGCCATTTCGACCTAAACGTTCGAAAAACTGTGTATAGTGTTATTGAGAAATCAACAGTTTGGCGCACGGAAAATAATATACCACCTTCTTTCTACCAGAGCCAAGGATAGGCAGCGAAAACAGTAGGGTGTAATCCTAACTTTATAAATGCGAAAGTGAGTTTGTTTGTTTCCCTTTCACGCTAAAACGGCTGAGTGGATTTGGATAAAATTTGGCATATGGCTAAACCATGACATGGGTTAGGACCAAGGGTACTTTTTATCCCAATATTCCCACGGGATAGAGACTTATGCAGGTGAAATCCTGGGGCGCAGCTCGTTTATACATATAATTCTGAAATTGACATTGATAATCTAATTGCAGATGGTTGTGTAAATTATTAAGTTACACAGAACGCCTAATGTTTATTTTTCTTCTTTGGCAACTGAGCCGGTCTCGACTATTCTGCCAGCGTCTACACAAATGTTATCAAAGTGTACATAATTTATCAAAAAACTCTTTTTCATACGTAACATCCCTGTCAAAGTGTCAACGTAACTTTTCAATTTTAGTTTATTATAACTGAGGAATAAATCTCCTGTATAGAATATACGTCAAACCTATTTATTATTTAGTTAAAAGTTAATTGACTATTGAAAGTCAAATTCAGTCAATCTGCCTAGCTTTTTCCGAACTATGTTGGAGTCGGCTTCCAGTCTAACCGGATGCAGCTGAATACCAGTATTTTACATAGAGCGACTGCCTATCTGACCTCCACAACCCAGTTACTGGGTAACACGATACCCCTTCGTAAGACTGGTTGTCAGGCTTTCGGGTTCAAGAATAACAGCCGGGAACAACGGCTTAACGTGCTTTCCGAGGCACGGAGGGGTCTAGGTATGTTAAAATGGTCACCCATCTACGGACTGACCACGGAAAGCGTAGTTTTGCCTGATCGATCGACCCGTGCGGCTGTTATTACTTAGCCGCGAGTCCCTAAAGTCAAAGTGAAAGTAATTAATTATTTGCCAGAAGCATGGTACATAATTATGTATCGCCATTAACTGGTATACAAATATTAGTTATGAGATTTAAATAATTGATTCATCATGAAAAATCTTAGTCTTTAAGCTATTAAGTTTAGCTATTCAGCAGACTCCATCTATACGCTAAAAAGCACTTAATGTTATATTAGCTTCACACTTGTAATTGATTAATGTTTATCGGAGTATTGATATCACTGAATCCTCGTAGGATTGCATTGTATATGCGCGCGAGTAATTACACATCTATCAAGTTCTGCGGTGGCAACATAACGCTCCAGTTGGTACTGTGCAGTGCAAACCAACGCTATTGGGACTTGGGAGTATCTGTCTTGATCTTGTAGTGTTTCAAGCAGACCCAAGGGATATAGCAATCTCTATAGACCTCTATGGAATGTATTCATAGAGGTCTAGAGCGGTTGGTCTATGATAGCAAACAATCACTTGTTGAGTAATTGAACTGGTGGACACACGAACCAAAATTACGCGACCGAACTTCAGCTAAAGTCAACGACTCATTTTTAAATTAACAGCAACACATAAGGGTAGGTTCAGATGACAAGCGCTCAACGCGCGTTTTGATAACGCGCGTTTACAACTACATACATTTTATTCAGGCCGTACACATGCTAACGCGCGTTTTAGTAACGCGCGCGTTCAACGCTGCGCTAGCGCTCGACTGTTGTCAGCGCGCGTCAACGCCGCTTTGAGATCATTGGTTTTCTATGTTTCCGTTCAGTTGAGCGCGCGCTTTCGACGCGGATAGACGTATTTTAGGGTTCGTCAAGTTCGTCGTTAACGTTCGTTAACGCCTGACAAGCGCGCACCATGTGAACACTATACAAAAATTCAACGCGCGCTGAGCGCTTGTCATCTGAACCTACCCTAAGGCGGAAATTACGCCGCGTTTTGAAGTATCGTAAAAATCGTATGTAGCGTAAAATCGGTCGGTCGGAACTTCAAATCTTCCTTTCATTTTGTATATAAATTACGACGAATAGTTTTCGTCGCTGTGTTAGCAACTGAATACCTACGTCAAAGCGTATATTCCGGTGCCAAATTACGCGACGTAATTTTCAGCAGGTGTATCGCTGGGCTAAGATCAAAAGATCCACGTTTTGCTCTAAGCGCGGGGACGTCCTCATTAAAAAGCATTCCATTCAGGTCTGTAGTGAATTAATTAATGGAATTTGAATAATAAGAAATTAAATGCCTTCGACTTGACAGTTCAGTCATCTCTGTTTTATTGTGCTTTGTGTAATAGATAGCGTTGTATCGTATACTCGACTTTTATAACTGTGCACTTGGAGCTTTCAAAGTCGTAGGTTGTAAGTATTAAATTCACCCGCCCGGTTACCTCAGTGCCCCGACGCCTCTTAATACGGTCTACACAACTCGTGACGTCTCCACAGCTCCATCATATTATTCGTTAAGTTGTTTTAATATTTAAACCAGATACACTATAATATTTTGACGTTGACAAGCGCAAAGTTGTAAAAATCGGGCTTTAGTTACGTGCAGTAGGCCTCACGTCAGTAGAAACAAAACCTGTATAAGCTGGCCTCGCATTCTATTGAAATTCCGTACCACGTTAAGGTTAGGGTACTGCTTAAGGTCAGAATGTTAACCTACGGTAGACTGTAGATACCATTTTTGTTATTTATAAACTGAACCAGTTGTCATTCATCATTGACCCATAAAGACTGTCAAAGATCCACATCTTTGACAGTCTTTACGGGTTGTCAGAAGCCCGAAAGTCTGACAACCAGTCTTACCAAGGGATATCGTATTACCCAGTAACTGGGTTGTGGAAGTCAGATAGGCAGTTGCTCTATGTAAAATACTGGTATTCAGCTGTATCCGGTTAGACTGGAAGCCGACCCCAACATTGTTGGGAAAAGGATAAGCAAATTGATTAATAAACTAAAATAGTTACTTTTGTTTTTTGCTGCTGATTGCGCTGGTACAGAAAGGCACATTCATAATCCAATTACACGAGAAAACAAGGTTATGAAAAAGAGCTAAAAGTATCAAGCAACCATTCTGTTAACTGACACCGGATGCAGCGTCTATAAAATTTAATTTCAAGAATAAAGTCACCAGTAAAACGAGAGCCTACTTTACATGCTGGTTGAGGCCGTCGTTGTAAGGGAAACAAATTGAATAATTATTCACGGCATTGTTCGTCCTGCGTCGATAATCGCGTGCTGACCCGTCGCTTTTGTGGGCACTTGTGCAAAATAGCCCGGAAAACGAGTTCAGACGGGCGATATATTGGTGATCACTTTGCTCTAAAGTGATCAAGCTGTTGCCGCGATTTTAAGCATATGCGATAAAGGACATTTCACCAAATCATTTAATTCATTTGAAAATTAGCTACGAAAGCGTAGCAGTAGCGTACGTGTAGCCACAATGCACTGTTACTACGGCGTAGTAGTCGTGATGTCGTGATTGCTACGTTCGTAGCTACAGTATATTAGTAGCATACTTAAATGTATGGTTTATTAGGTCTATCTAATAACAGTCACTATCGATGAAATTCATCTTTAGCTAGTAAAATTGCAGTGTTGCTACGTGATATGTCGTGAGCTCAAACGTGAACGAAAAAACATTAATTTCAAAAAACTGTGGAGTTACTTATTTGTGATGTATACGATCTCTGGCAGTAAAAATAAACATATTTTCCGTTTCGTAAGGATTCTAAATACCGAATGTAGATATAATTACACACGTAAGGCATATTTGTTGTACAAATTAAGGAGACGCAGCGTGGGCGGTGAGTGATAGACAGCGGTACCTACGTGTTGTGGGGCTAATAGAAGGTACAACTTTGCGTCCGACGTCTTTCAGGTAAAATAATGGTAGAATTTGCGATAATATGCCATAATGTGTGAATACAGGATTAATAAATAAATAAATAATAATAATAAAAATCTTTTTGCAGACAACATGGTCTACACAAAAAACACATAAATTTAAAATAACAAAATCAAAATAACAATTAAAATTAATATTAAAACCAACAATAAAAATAAAAAAAAATGATTTTCAATTTATTTTATTTTAATATTGAACGGCTGCTTATCCAGAAATACCACAGCGTGTTGACGCACAAGATAAGAAATAATTATTTTTATATAGAGTAATAGGTACCTAGTATATATATGTATATATGTAATACATACTTACAAATATTATGTTTTTGTTTGAGCGACTGTGACAGTGAATTCTGTTTGCCCTCTAATTATTATGTACAATATAGTCCGGCCGTCGAGGGCATGCGTTCTTGACACCTGTCAGTTTCATACTAACGAATATGTGTTTTACAACTAGAAATTTTCTGACAGGTGTCAGGGACGCGCAACGCAACTCTCGACGGCCAACCTGTAGGCGAAAAATCATCGGCAAAGCTCAAATAATCTAATGAAAAAGTAGCAAAACCGTGGCCTACGTGGGTAATGCCAAAATTATACAAGGTGTAAAAGTTTAGCTTGAGATCTTAGGGGCCGGCTTCACAAACTGATTATGCACCTTCCTACCTACTTATTTAAGATCAAGGTATAATATTTTTTTTGTATTGTTCTTCTTCTATTGCTAATACTTCGTCAGTTTCTTACAGCTAATTTTTAACAATCCAATGAACCAATAGTTTATTTACAAAAATTATTTGTCCTGTTTTACAATACCTACCACAAAACTCGAAACTTTTACTCCAGATGGAGTCGCGGTTTTCTTAAGTATTTCTATATAACAATAAACTGCCTTGAAAGTACTTCTACTACCTCCGGTACTTACCTAAGTTTTTACGTTTAAGAATAGGGATGTTGACTAAACATTTTTTGTGTCCGTTAGGTAGATTATTAAAAAATATTGGACACGTATTTTTCTTCCTTTACGTAATCAAAAGATTACGACAATACATTGAGTAGGCAATACGTTAAAATGTGGCGTGACGTCACTCTCCCGTAGATTTTATACTGACTTGTGACGTAGCGAACCCCACTCCCAAACTTTAATGCGTTTTATCTAAACCATTTTTTATTAATATGATAAAGCAAAAACTTCGTGTCTAATATTTTTTTATTATCTGACTGACGGACTAAATAGGTTTTTTTTTCCCCTAGTCAACATCCCTATTGTATGTATTATGTATGAGTGCGAGAGACGTAAGGAAACTTTCCAATTTCTTTCCACGTTCTTGTGCCTCTTTTGTGCGAACGATTTGGATTAAATCTTTGGTAATGTTGTAAAAATAATGGGATCCACTTCCAAATGCTTGGGCAGAATATTTGATTCTTTTTTTTGGCGTAGATTTTGGCGGGGCTTTGACCTTTAAAGTGAGGGGGTTTTCTTTAATATGATTTATTTGAAGCTTACAAAAGAGTTTAATTTAAAATAAAAAGGTTCCGTAAGTGGTTAAAAAAACAATGAAGAGTTCGATGATGATCGTTGGTGATGTGGTGATCGTTTTTTATTTCATCAACTCCAATATTTATGAAGAATATTGTAATTCTATAATTAAATACGGTTATTAATTTACTGAAACTGGTGACGGTACCAAATATTTTATTTATATAAGCACTATGACGTTATGTTATTAAACTCATAAAAATCATATTTATTAAAAAACTGCATCTACTTAAACCGGCCATGATACCTCTCTGTAACAAATTCGAAAAATACGAAAACTGTTTGAAGTGTTGAAAAATGTTTTCAGCATAAAAACGGATGTTTTGCAGCACGCCACTTAAAATCCACTTCAGCTGTGGTGAGGGTGACAAAAATGGAGTATCGTGCCATCAGGACGCTGCAACATAAAAATACAGACGTCGGGAACAGTGGAATATGTCACTGTTAGGGAGAAACTGCCGCACACTGTTTTAAGAGGTACATAATACTAGAAATACCTACTACGAAGCTGTGACTTGACCATCTACATCGTCATACCAAAAAGTTGCACAGATCCACAAATTGCTTATATAAGTATTCACTTTGGTGTCGACTTTGACTAACCGTAATTATTAAAAAAATACTCACTTCATTTTCAATTGTACTTATAAATAACATGTGCTGTGCATCAAATCACCCGCCTATCTAAACAGAAAAGCTACAGCTGTAGGTAACAGGACTAAATGTGTTCAAAATATGGAAAATTGCATGCTAATTCAACTGCCAGCCGCATGCACCACATTCGACGTACGGTTTCATTAAATTAATCTTATTGGAGTATCTTTTGGCTTCGGGAAATGGTCCTCATAAAAGATAACTTCAAAGGTTATTCAAGAATACGTGACGCCAGTCGCTCCGGAATAAAAGTATGATTGAATCGCTTTAAGCGCTTTCAGATTTTAAAATGACTAAAGTTTTCGCTGCATCCGCAAACAGTTGCAGAATTGTTTTAGACGCAGACACCTAGAATAATCCGTTAGCGCTGTCTATTAAAATTGATTATATTCGGTTCCGTTTCTTTTGAGGTGGCTTTCAAGCTGAGAAACTCGTAATTTAAACAAAAGTGGATTTAAAACTCGAGTGAAAATGACGATTAATCCATAACCACAGCAAGACAAACGGCAATTTCAAAGAAAAACAATGTAGATCGGCTTTTTGTTTCACTAACTTTTAAGACAAACAAAAAATTCATAAACTTTGTGAAAGGTATTCAAGGGTCTTTGAAATAAACGATTGTCATATTTAAACATGATAAGAATGAAGAGACTTTATATCCGTTGTAGAAACAGACTTCGTTTGTTATAAAAGTTTTGGCAATTTTCCTTAAAACGATTGATACGGGTCTCGCTAAACGAAGTGTCAATCAATTCCTGTAATGGAATGTAGTGCTAAATACCTACGGTTTTGAAAACTTGGCAATATATAAAAGTTCGACATTATGTTTGGACGTTGTTATTGATGAGCACTAGCATGCGGTAATATTGAGTATTTGACCGTTTTGATGGGTACCTAAAACTTGCAATAAGTCAACTTGCTGTGAATGTTTTTACAGCGTAAGTCGGGTCGGTTAGACACGGGAGAGCAACTTTTCACTAGTGACCGTCTCGTTTTCTAATTATTTTTCATCCCATATTTGAATGACATAATGATTAAAAATAGTAATGTGTACTTAGCTGACCCGGTAGACGTTGTCCTTCATACAAAAATTCCATAGAAAAAAGACGTACAGTATATCCTGTTTTTTTTTCCATAAAAACCAAATTCGGACTATTAGAACCAATTTAAAATAGAAAATAGCCAAATCGCTCCAGCCGTTCTCAAGTGATGCCAACGAACAGCATTTCATTTTTATTTATAAAAATTATAAACATAAGTTAAATCTTAGGTACCCAAGGTCCCTTTATGTACCGAAGAAGCGCTCGTCACATTTTGTATGCGTAGAATTTTATTTTTGTCATAATTTCGCCGGCTTCATACTCTGAAAGGTATCTGGTTGAGCGACGTAGATATGAAGATTAGATTAAACGCGTGCCCTTCAAATCAACGGTTCTTTGTAAACACAGGTAATAAGGGCAAGGGGGATGATCTTATAGGACGTAATTTAGCCTTTTTATTGAATAAGTCACTATAATAAAAGGAACGAATCTTACGAATTTGATAAGAAATAAGTACTTTGTTTTTAACTTAGAGTATCACATAAACGTCACTTAAGAGAACACTACATAAGTGCACGAAAGTTTTTCACCCATCTCACGGAGAATTTAAGAACCTAATAAACTAACAGCGTCGTCTCCATAGGGTGAACAACTGCACTGTGATAGTGATGTCTCATGTAGGAACATTAACATGTTCCACTCAGAACCAAGATGTCATAATTATAGTTAGTACCTGCAGCTTTCACACCATTGCACATAAAGCAAAACATAACCATGATCATCTAAATCTGGAACTGCGAAAGCCTCTTATCGTTGCCAACACTAACCACCTCCATAGATTACTAGAAGCAAATACTTCTGAATGGCTTTTGTGGGGTACAGCAGGTAGGTGATTTGAAGTGCGCTCGCCAGCAGTACGTTTTCATTCTGATTCCTGTCAACTGTCGTGTCTCGCTGAGTGCTTCCATTAGCTCCGGTCACTACATCCCTGTTGAATTAAACTTGCAATGCATCTATCGGGGGTTTTATGTAAGCACTGGATTTGGCCTTTTTATCAGCTTCTATTTAATCTCGACCGAATTTTGACTTGATTTCCATTTGTGTAAAGCGAATCGTGAATTTGGCGTTAAAAATGTACGTAATGTATTGTTTGGAATCAGAGTAAAGGTTTTTTACTGGGTGGTTACTGTTGCTTTTTGACAGTTATCGAAGTAGAACTAAGAGGTATGACTCTTTTACGGAATATTATGTTATGTTATGTTATAAATGTAGGTACATATAGCGAGCACGAAAGTATTCTACCATTCTCATGGTCAAACTAGAAAATAAATACGTTTTCATTCTTATGGCACTCTCATGATTACTTATCCTTCGAATATCATTATTTGCAGTCAGTAATATTTCTATATTGCAGTTCTTGTTAGGTATTCACATTATGTGTACAGCATCTGTTGTAAATTACACATTCTTACTATACAAAGTCTTAAACTTTAAGACTTTAAGACTTAAAGAAACGAGTATAGTATTTTTATCGACGTAATCAAGTAAAGCGACGCGCGCTTTACTTGTGGTTGCCCAGTGTACAAACACGCTGTGAATGTGTGTGTAAGCGCAAGAGCTCTCGGTACCGACCGAGACAATGACGAAGTCGGAAGTGTCTGTGTGGGGGTGTGCGTGTGTGTTGTGTGCTGATACTACTCTTCACGCACACATTAACAGGGTGTTTGTACACTTGGTAACCACAATTAAACGCGAGTCGCTTCGTGAGATAAAAAAATTGTAAGCAATGAAAAGTATGCTTCAAAGATTTAAAAAAATCCCTTGATCAGTGCTAATACAGTTTCTGAAACTAAAATGCTGAGGTCTCTTGATAAAGCTCCTTACGATTACGCAACCCGAAGTCAGATATATTCGAATCACGGTCCCTACCTTTTTACCAAGCACCTAAGTACGCAATCTTCTAAAATCATTACCTCGATTTAGTTCCATTCGTTCTACTTATGTTTTCAATACATGAGGGTCCGACATAAAAGTGTAGTTTAGTTTCCCAGAATTTGGCAAATTTTCATCTCCGTCGTATTATCTAAGGTTTCAGCCGAAATCGACCTTTCTTGTAAGACTTTTTTAGCCTTCAATTTGAGTTTTATGAGCGAAGTTCGCAAGTTTCGGTTTACAAGGCCTGGGTCAGGACGCCCCGTCTTCACTTCTTAAGAACATTCGCACAAAATTCTGGTCATGAACGTGTCATAAACACGGCTATTTGTATCTTGATGAGAGAACATTTACTTTTGCTTGTTAAAATAATGGTTGACGATGACGTCGCATCTAAGCGTTTAAAGCTTGGACAATATATTTTCATTCAAAAAAAATAAAAGAAAACATAGTAGGCTGCTATTGGAAAATCAAAACAATCAACGAATCATTCTTTAAAATTGAAAACGATGTAGTAGGTTCAATTCGTAAAGAAAATGATGATATAATAATCGTATACTATTATAAAATACACATACCTTTGTACTCAAAATTATAATTATGTCTTATCTGTATGTATTTTACTGCATAAATAATAAAATAAATAAATACTTGAATAAAATTACGAAAGATCACCAAAGTAACACGATCGAATAAAGCGGAAAAAAGTAAGCGTTGGATTTTTTATTCACACTTTATTTTTGAATACACTTGTTCATATTAAAAAAAAGAGCAGGCACCCTAAACAAACAGAGGCTGCGGCACTGAATCATTTTCTCTTAAGAATATAAATACCTACATATATCTGAGAGTATACGTATACTGGATATAAGGTACAATAATATCAGCGCCAGGTTTCCCTATTATGGGCTAATTAAATTATTTGCTAAGAGCACCTTGCCTCTTACTTCCACTAACGCACTTATGTAATACGTACAATCAAATTTTGGGCGAACGGTTTTCATCTTAAGGTTTTTTGTATATCGCATGAAAGTGCCTACTTGACATGCACGTTTAGTTCATTATTTTAGGGCTTGAGAGAAGTTCTTTTTTTTTAATGTTAATTTGTTACATATGCACTTTTTATTTTGAATTTTTTGAATTTTTTCCATTTTTTTGACCCGAAAATGATTTTCGGTCCAGACAGTTCCGCTTATATTTTCAACAATGATTGCATAATAAAATCTGCAAATACTGCTCAATACCAAAAGTATCGATTGACTTCTACAACAATACCATCTTGAATCGATTAGCATCTAAAAAGAGTAACTCCGACAAAGCCCGGTACATACAGACGCAGCCGTTTTTAAAACCAATATTGACCGTAGACGATATTCCATTCTGAAAAAGGATTTGCATCATCTATCATGTTATGTCAATCTACATCACGCGACAATCTTTCCATCTCAATCCAATAACGTGTTCAGTGTTTAAATAATAAGTTGTATATACTCCATTATATATTTTGATATTCACCCTCTCGTGGAGAGATTAGAATCTCAAGATATTTGCCATTCTAATTGTCATGTGACTTGACTTGGAATATACCATCACATAATTTCCCATAGGGTTCACAAAAGCTGACTTAGAATCTCGGATCTCGTGAATGAAAAGAACATTGTCCACCTTTATGGCTACTCACTGAAACTGACTTACTATAAAATTCTGGTTGTACCAAAATCGGTCCTCTGCAAGCGAAGTGGGTAGACTTTACCGATGATATTCATTGGAAGAGTAAGTAATGGTAAATAATAGCAATAGTCGTAAAGAAAGAATATATCAATGTTGAGGTACGCTCCCAAACTCCCAATATAAATGTGTTTAAATGTAGGTACCAAAATCCGCATATTTTAAATGGGAGCTTACTTTTAGTATCACGATGATGAATTAATATTTTTTTATTTCAAGAGAAGGTAAATTGAATTTATTTGGCAGAAAACAATTAATGCAGATGTAGAGACATATAAGAAAATGTATAGTGATTACCTACTGTGATAAGGCAAAGAAGCACTACTTCATAACTATTAGAAACAAATGAAAATAAACTTATTACAAATAAGTAAGACTAACAATAAGGGAAACGATATAAAAGGCAAGATATGATCAGGGTGATCGTATTGAAGGATTTCATTAGAGATAATCAAATTATACTGATAGTTTCTCTCGAAGCAAACGGATTAAAAGTTTCCTTCTTCGTGAAGTTTTTTATTGATTTCATAATTTTATTTATTCACATGTCTTTTGATGGTTTTTGTGTATAGTGAATGTTCATGCATTTTCATTGTATGAATATAACCAATAAATCGAACATTTTTGGACAATCACGTCATTATTTGTCATCTAGGTCATAATTTAACGGCTGCATAGTCACATGATTACCTGTAATTATAATTTTATGCCATCGCCGTTATAGGTAAAATAATATTTATGCAGAATATATAGACTTCAATATTGTACCAGCTTTAAACTGTTGTCGTTTGTAGAATAAATTATAATAAAAATGAAGTGAAGAGCTGTATTTTTTCTAAAAGTTTGACTATCGTTTCAATATATATATTTCTATAATTTGCATTATGTATTTTTTTTCATTGTGTCTTTTTTTGCGTCATGTTTACCGCAAATAAACGTATTTTCTTTCTTTTCTTTATGATATTATAAATATAAATCAGTATTTGTTATTTGCGTAAATATCACATAGGTCAGTTTTTTTGGTGATAGTTTAATTCACGATTTGAAACCGTTACGAATCCTCTCTTTTCCACCTAAAGATTTTCTGTTACATAATACAATAACTACGCCATTAGATAAGTCTGCCTCTTGTCTCTCTTTTATTTAACTTAATTATTTAATTGAAGTAAAATTATAATATATGAAATACTGAAATACAATGCTGACAGATGATATGTAAAAGTAGCAGTAATTATTGACGTTTATTGTGTTGGATCGTTAAGTTCCCTTCAAAATGGTTGAGTTAAACGGTGCTGATCCATGCGTCATGTTCGTGAACTGGCGCCGTCAGTAGGGACTGGTCATCTCTTATCTGCCATGGCTTATTTTAATTTTTGAATTGTTTTTATCTTTTTATAACGGACGCTTTTTACGTGCACATCTTTCTGCATTGGTCTCACATGTATAATTTCAACATGAATGATGTAACCAATATTTTGTAACAACATTATGATTTAAAAGAGTGTTCGTGGAGTTTCTTGCCCGTTCTTCTCCATAGGAACCTACGCTTTGGAATGGGCAACTAGCTTCATATTTCTGACTGACTGACCCCTTGACAATTCAAAAGTGCCTGTAAATGGTTTAATTGAAATAAATGCTTTGAGTTTGAGTTTGACTTTTGTTGCTGACTGTACCAGCAGAGTACGTGTAGCAGAAAGAAGCATACTTACCAACCGAAGTATTGCCAAAAAAAAACATCATTTTCTTTAGCAAAGCGTGTTGTTTATACTCTGCGTGTATCCCGGTCGTGGGCCGACTTGTAATAAACTTGCGATCAGCACCACATTCTACGCGAGAGTATTAGATTATACGCGGTGAGCTTGGTAACGAGCAGAGAGCAGCTGACTTCTACAAACTGAATTATCTTGATGAAAATGTATTGCTTTTTGTTGATCCTTTTAAATAATGTCGGGAATATCAATAAGTGTTACATTTGTTATTTATGAAAGGCTAAAATATAAGAATCTGTTAGAATTTTGTGAATTCTTCGGTTTGGTAGGCACCATGTTGCATGGTCATTCAGATTTGAATCCCATCTTATATCATAGGTAATAATTCAGTGCAATATTTTTTTGGAATGTAATAAAAGCTATCATCCAAATGGTTCACAAAAACGGCTTCCGTAGTCAAGACCATTGTATTTATTAATTAAATTTTCAATTTTCATTTATGAGCAATTTTCACAATCTATATTAGAGTGCATGATCGTGATCGTTGATCGTGTATGTAATAAGCTTAGGTCAATTTTGGCGAAGTTATCGATACTTAAGTATAAACTAATCCGTAATTGATATTTACAAGTTACAGTTACGGATTTTGAAAACGATTGTACCCACAAGAATAAAACATGAATTCCATGATAATGACACGGGTTTATTTAAGCACTGCCAAATTGTAACAGTCTTTGACGAGGTTCGTTTACGCGTTATAAGTGAGAATTACCATAATATAAGTAATATTCGTAAATACGTAAGACTAAAGACGTTGCGTTGTTTGACCTACTTACCCACATTTATCGAACCTAAATCTAATAATGCTTATGGAGCACGGACGTGGGAATGCATGCTACCATCGTATATGAATGATTTACCTGTGGAAATCTGTAATCTAATAAATGCAAAGAACTGCTCAAAGGTGTTAAAAAGATATTTTATTCTAGATTGCAGTGCGATCTAGGAAAAAACTAATAGGGTAAATATATCTGTGTACCCAATGGTTCATTAATTAATAATATGTAGTGGCACCGAGTTGCCGTATCTGGCCATACCACTGTTAAACCCGCGATGGTTTGTGTGGTATGTTTAATTAAAAGTTAAACATGTATGTAAACTGTTAATACAATAAAAAAAGATGACACTGGCATTCATGAAAATTTTATCAAATATTTCCTTTTTTATTTTCATATCGAGCCATAGTATATCAAATGTGCTTTCAATTAACGCCGAGTATCAAAGCAATTCATTATTCGCCGAAATATTAAAGCAGCTTTCAAAAGCGCTGCAATATTGTTTGTTCTTTAATTAACAGCGCTGAAGCGTCAAAGCGAATTTTATGGAGCATTTGTGAAGTGAACTGCGAGATTTATTTAATGTATGAAACCAACAATATTTAGGACTCGACATGTGTATGCAAATTAAAAGTATGATAATTAACCAGGTTTTAACGTGCTTTTGTATTTTGTCATAAGTTTTTATACGTGTTAATTTCTGGTTTGCTCGACTAGTTTCAGACTTGAACAAAGTTCTTGGTTATTATAATATTAGCGATTGTTAAATGAATCCCAAATTAATCTAAATCTAAACTAATATTATACCGAGAAAAGATTTGATTTTTGTATGTTTGTATATTTGTTTGTTTGTAATGAATAAACTCAAAAGCTACTGGACCGATTTTAAAAATTCTTTCACCAGTAGAATGCTATGTCATCACTGAGTAACATAGGTTATAATTAATAAAGATATCACGCGGGAGAAGCCGCTGGCGGAAGCTAGACATTCATAAAGGCATGACATTTCAAAGTATCCTTTCCTATGACGGTCATTATATTATCCACTACAGTCACAAAATGTACCATGTCATATGTCATGTGGAATAAAAACTAAGGTAGCCGGGTTACTTAAAAAAATCTCTCGTAAATCACAACGAAGTCCGTATTTACATAACACCCCAACAATAGGGTGTAGAGTCAGTTAACCTAAGCCAGGTGTACCTTATTAACTTTCGGAAGTTCGGATGAAATGGATGGAATGTAAGTAGCCATTTTCACTCCTTGTTCCTCGGCTATATTTGTGTAGTCAGCCAGTCTGTTGCTGTATTATGAAATAGTAGTTTGTTGATGAACAAACTTCCCAGCCAACCACGCTGTCTTGAACGTAGTACAGCTTAGACTTGTACGTAATATAGAGTTCTTGTTAGGCGTTTGGGTTAGCACTGAGAACGTTTCTGGGTTTAGTAAACAGATTTAGAAGTTTTCTTTAGTACTTGATGTATTATGTGGGATTTTGTTTGGTATCACTTTAATATCACGTAAATTAATGTTTATCGATAAGTGAACTAATACTTTCATGAAAAGTTATGAGATACGAAAGGATGGAGGAGGAAAAAAAACGATAATAGTCGCTGTTTTTCTACATTTTATAAAACATTTTTTAAGTGTAAAAAAAAAACAACTTGTTTCCAAGTTGAACCTGTTTCCCCAAAAAAAGAAATTTGAAGTTACTCCAATTCTTATTAGTAATTACGCACCCGTTTTCCCTCTTCAACGCCAAACGCTTTTCTGAAAAATTTGCTCTCCACCGACTCATTACCGTCTGTATGAAGAAATATTTATGTTTACAATATTTTGTGGGTCGAGTGGTGAGAATTCAGATTTTTATAAACAAAACTTGAATGTGCGGGTCACTGACCATCGATATTTTGTGTGAAAGCCGAGGAATCTAGAAAGGGGGATTATGTGCAAAGAATATTGATAAAGCGTAACACAAAGGCCGTTTGTAAGGTTTGGGGCACTTCTGCCCGAAGCTGTACATTACGAAAAACGTGCTGTTAGCAACGTAATACTCATATAGAATTTTATTATTATAATCGAATAACTTTTATTGGATAGTACTGTATGCTATTCCCTGTTTAATATGCAAGTGAGGTTCGGTAGCATCTAACCACACATTACTGCGTCTTCAGCAAGCAGTAGGAAGTGTAGTTGAGTATCGTATCAGCATCGGGCGCTCGTCGTCCTGAATGGTAAAGCAGGTAAAACAGTGAATATCGACGATGCGACGACGTTGCATATTACGTTACACCGACGACGGCACTGCATGCATTCGAATGAAGCTCCATTCGAGTAATAGAATACTTTTCTATGGTACGATAAAAACTTGGATATAGGCAACGGGTATCATCAAATTGCGATTCCAACTCGAAACTACGTTTTGTACTTTTCAGCATTCAGATACATAGTTTACGAAACCATTTTATGCTTACTTAAATTTGCATGACTGAAAGCAAACAAACTGACACGTAAAAGCGTCTTAAAGATCTACATAGGACGAATAAATATAATTTAATTTATGTTGACGACATGCTCAGAGTATTTTTACAATGTTAATAAAACGTATTTCACATAACGAAATAACTAAAAAGCTTTGATCGTGAAATACGCAACAGATAGGTACTTAACAATATTTTGACGTGACTAAAACTATTATTCTCGTTGTTTACCACAAATGGAAAATCTTAAGCAAACATCAAAACAAGTCAGGGGCTGTACAAAGCAAAAATATATTTAACCTTAAGCACAGAGGGTAGGCGTATTTGAGCTTCGCATATCACATTATCGAGACTTCCGACTGAAGCGGAGGGTTTTTGGGGCATGGGTGGCAGCCCAAAGGAAATAAAGTTACTGCATAAACTTGCGTATAGATATTTAATGTGGAGAAGTTTTTGTTTACACGGAAGCTGCGGATTGTGCTGGTGTTATGGTTTTTTATAAGTTAGATTATTTCGGAAAGTAGTTTATGTGATGTATTTTTCTTTTGTTGTCTTGGAGGATAAGGATAACATCGAATGTTTCGTTACTTTTCGTCCGGAAGTGAGAGCGATCCGAAAGATAGGGTGTACTAAGTCTAACTTAGTAAGATACACCGCTAATTGTGATCTAATCTTATAAGTATTAACTAGTAAAAAAAGAAAAACTGGCGAGTAGGTATTTTATAATTTTCCCATGTGAAAAATATAGCAGTGTCTAATTATTATATTTCTTCTTTGTCCAATAAGCTGCTGTAATGATTAAACAGTACTCGAACAAACAAACATGATATTATAAATATTTTTTATGAAAAATATTATTAAGTATAAAGTATATAATACACATTTTTATTTCAAACAGCACTCAAACTATTTAACATGCCACAGCCTGCCAAAGGTTGAGCCAGAAATTTACAATTTCAATTCACGTTCCTGTTTTTTTTGTGGGACAATTGTGTAACGAATAATCTACCAAACTCTTTGTCCAGACCTTTCAAGCTACATTTTCCCTTTGGGCATTCATTCGTGACCTGAAGTAGGTTGCCGTCTGCTTGGCCGTAGTCTGTTTTGTTTACAAGACCTTTCAGCTTCACTTTGCGTCCAGGTAAAGTACCTCCTGGTAAGTAAATGATCTCCGAAACTTTGAAGGACTTTTACGGACTTTGTGAGTGAGTTTAAACTTTGATTTCAAGTAATTACCTTGTGTAGTGTTGTTGAATTTGATCTTAGAATTAAGGGTTTTGATTCCATAGTTGGTTCTTAATAAGGAATTTTGAACCAAGTATGATCTCGTGAAAAATTGTTAGGTAATTCATAATCATAATAATCATAATCATTTATTAATTTGCGAATATGGGTACAAAAGAAAAGGTCTTATACAAACAATAGTGTCCTTTAGCCATATCCTACCATAAGGCATGCAAAATTACAAATACACAGGTATCTATGAAAGTGCAATTTAACAATAGAAGACATTATTTAAAATACCGTATGGAGTAACATTATATAAGTCTGTCCAATTCTGTCAATTTTGTCTGTGTAATTTTCTTATTTTTACCTATAATTGTCAGTTCGCAAGTCAGACTTCCATTTACGTCATAATTTTGTCATTATGTTCATACTTTCATTCTAAATGCAATGCAATTCTGCATAATCAATAGTATGTAGATGAGATCCGTACAAGCAAATTGCTAGATTTTGCACACGCCTCCATTTCTCAGATCAATTCTCAGTATTCGGTCTGACTCGGTGAATAAATGATTCGGTCTCAATGCAATTCACTGATAGCTTTGTAATATATAGTTCTACTGGGTGTTCTATGCCTTTAAATTATCGCTGGATAACTTGGTATATGGCAGTATTTTTGTATTTTATGTTTTCCTGACATTACTCACTACAAAATGTCCACAGGTTTTCTTTTACCAGTATTGGGTTTCTTCACCGTATAGTTAATGAAAATTATAGTGTTACACAGAACGACCGCCGTCGAACCTCGTAATTTGAAGCCAGAAATCAGGTTTCCACAGAATGTTGTTGCTAACACAGGTAGATCCTTCCCAATAATTGTATAAGGCATCTTCATTTCCAGGAAGACACGTACCTAGTGGCTTATTTAAGCCTAGTACCAACGTAATAAGGCTTCAGTTTATCAAAATAAATTAATTCGAAACCCGTTCTTATTAAATTATTCTGTCTACCCACACAGTTTTGAAACTTGGTAGCGGTGAAGTTACTACCTAAGTAGTAATTTCTTCCGATTTATTTGCTCTGGAAAGCAATATCTTCAACAAGATTGTTATTCTGGTTCAAAATATAGTAGAAACAAATTAACATTAGTAATACAATTTCGATCATAATTACCTATACTAATAGTTGAAAGGATTTTGTACTTTATTAAAGCATGAATTAGAAATGTTTTAATTTACCCACACTACCAGATCCTTTATTTTTAGAGACCACTATAGCTTTGACACTTCAAAGACATTTATCGAATCGAAAAACCGACAGACACACAATGAACGTCAAAGATTGAACTTTATTCTTGTATTTTCTAGTCTAAGTCATCTCGACTCTGTCAACAGTGGGTGGAAAATGGTAAGGGCTGAACCTTGTTACAAGCACCAAAGACAATTTTCTCTAGCAACTTCCCCGACAAATGTGATTACCTACTACGGTTACAGGCTCTATGTTAAAACTTCTGTAATTGTGTTTTCAAAAGTTTTTGGTTATGTAAATCTTAATTTACAATATTATGGTACGGACGCGATGGCGTGCGATTTAAAGCGTCTACTAAAAAAAACTTGTTAAACAAAAGTTTGGTAATGATCCAAATGAAAGGCTTCATGAATTTCATGTTTAAAGGACATACTTACATAGGTACCTGTCAAAATTGACTGAATAAATTGTGTATAACAATTTCCGTAACCTGTCATCGAGTAATAAATAACAACATAATAAATGGATTATTACTCAGTATCGTGTTTCTTGGAAAGGCACTGAAGTAAGGGTTTTACCTAAAATAAAGGGATTTTCGTATAATTGACTTTCAGAAAGCCTTCAGGATAAGGGCGGTTCCAAATTGCCGCTATCGTAATTTAATCATCAAAATAGTAATCAAAGATAAATACCTTTCTATCTGCGAAACAATTTTTCTATAGCGAGTCCTTTAGGCCTTCACTACAAAAATGCTGTTAGGACCCTTTGGCCAACACCACTTTCTGTACTCGACGTTTCAATCCAATTGAACGTGCCTCTCTGGCGATACACACCACTTTGAGACGAATGCCTTACAAAAGATACATCCTTTTTAGGGTACTGTGTGTCTTCGACTTTACCGTATATGGAAAATTTTGGATGAAACTGTTTCATGTATTTTTTATAGAAGTAAATGTGGTACTTATGTTTTTGTACAATATTTACATTATCTATGTGTGTAGGTGTATAAAGGCTGAGTGGATTCGCCTTGGGATTGTTCTACCTACTTATATTTGTTTTGTTTCATCTTACTTAATCTGAAACGCCATTATATTATTATTAAATAAAACTAGTTTTTAGATAGGTACAGTACAACTATTTCCTTAATGTCCCTCGGCAAACTTCGTGTTTCGTCAGTCGTCGGATTTCATCAGTTCCTTGGACGCTCTCAATCGACTTATAGAAATCTAACGATTGACGAAACACAAAATTTGCCGAGGGACTTTAAGAAAATAGTTGTAGTGTACTTAGTTGTTTTGGTAAGACTTATTTTGCCCAGTTTATAAGTACCTACGTAGCTACGGTACCTACATATCTGCAAAATTATAGTTTTCATTAAATAGAGTATTATAAATTGAGCCTTATAGTTTTCATTAAATGCACTACAACCTGTGTGATAACCGCAGGTAACGATAATTTATGCCAAAGTGTTGCGTTTAATATTTCTACAATTTTATTTGGTAATTACTATATTGATAAAGGCAGGTTAATATTTAAATAGTCATTGGTTGTGATGTAACTAAGATACTACTAAGTTAATTTAGAAAAAAATGAAATCATAAAATTTCTTAACCAGAATTAAAATTCAAGACGTTGCCTTCTGGTCATAGCTGCCAATTTATCGAATCTTCGGTCGCCTTTTTGACCACTAAAAATAAGAGCGCTGCCCTTTCTTATCATCCAATTTTCATGGGAGGGAGGTACTTACTCTTGAATAGAAAAGATGCTGAAACAATATTGAGTTTTACTGTCACTATAAATAAACCTTGTAAAACAAACCAATAACGTCTTAAGAGAACATGAGTGGGTACATAATTTTCTTACATAATGTTTCGGTTACTTTTGTATAACATATTAAGGCAATAAGTGCCCCAAATTCTTCAATAAAGTTCCATGTAATTGACGACACAAATTGCTTTTGTGTCTAGGTCAGTCGCTTGTCCAACTTTAGTCCCAATACTTTCAGAGAATTTAATTATATTTGTCTGCGAGGTCCACTAAAGCGAAAATATTTTTTTTGTATTAGTTCATCCTCATGTTTTGCTCTGCAGATTAGATTACAAGATTACATTTAAAGTAGCATATTGCTGGATTCGGCGTAAAAAGAAAAAATACATAGATATGGATGGAAGAACGCCGCCGCAAAAATCTGAGCAAATCCAATTTATGACAGAAACAATGATAGCAAAAACAATAGCGAATTAGTGTTGGGAAATGGAGCGAGGGTTTTTTCTTTAGCTTTACGTATTATCTGTATTCAAAACTCACTATAAAATGAATGAAGTAATTTCGGGGTGTTTCAACGTAACGCAGACGTTCGGTACTTAAAAAGATTCCTAAAACTACATCGAGACTCTTCAGATCTTAAACTAGGAGAAACGAACTACCCGCTGAGCGAACGAGTCGCTAAAGTAGTTCAAAGTGGCAGGACATAAAGGAAGAGGTCCTCATTCACGCGATACGACTTTCAGTATTAGGTCCTACAAAGTTAAAATACGTGCTTGTCCACATTTTTGCTTCGCTGGCTAGTAAAACTTGTGTAGGAGAGGTATATCCCCGGCGAGTAGCAATCCATTTTTTGTTCAACATTAGGGAAATCCTCACAAGCCCTATTTAGGAAATTGCCTTCTTTATCGCGCCTGTGGTTAAGTTCGGCTGGGCCCCGATCTTTCGAAATGCCTCTTTTATTTTTTAGAATTCAACTTTGGTATTACGTTTAGAACCGAGCGTCGTTTATTGATACTATTTTATTTTTCTAAACAAATTGAATACAAGGAAAAAATGGTTTCGGATCCTGATCGTGAAAATTTGAATTGGTTATGGGAACAACAGGGTTCATTTCTGTTTGCTACGTTTTTTACCGCGATACTTATTTGCAGGAAGTCTGTTAGGGGGCTCTATGGAATCGCAATCTGTTATATTTACGAGGGGAACGGCTACTTAACTGTGATTGAAGGTTGAGAAAAAAGAAAAGTATAACAAACGGAAGAAATGTTATCCGTTTTCGTTTTAACTTGAATCACAACAACGGCGGATTAATCCAAAGTTGTTCAGTATTTATCGAAGTTAAGATAGAAAGAGAAAAACAAACTGGTAATGATTGGATCTCATTCTGGCAACATCACTCTCCTGAGAATCTGTTAGAATATATTCTAATCTAATACATCTCTTAAACCTAAAACAAACTACATTTTTATATACATTTTTTTTTGCATGTGACAATACTTAAATTCTTTGATATCATGGATTGTGCTGTTCGCATGACCTATACCGAAAAATATTTTTTTTTTTTTTTTTTTAATTTTTATGACATTCACACAACACATCTATACATAGGTATTATAAATTGAAGTCGCTTTTCGAGTCCGTCTGTGTGAACGTGTTATTCTTCTAACCTGCGCAACGTATTTTGATGCGGTTTCACCATCATTTAGAGAATTTATTCCGGAAGGCTTATGTGTATATGAGATAAAATTTTAAACTTACGTTTAATAAAAAATATCGATATTTTCTCAAGACGTAAGATTCGTGCGAATCAGGGGTTATTAATAAATTATTATTCTGAAAACTAACAGCATATTAAAAAGACCGACTGTGCAGATTCGAATTCAATGAATCATAAATTTAAATTCAGAACAAACAATTGTGCAATAATTTATAGCTACTTATTTGTACATCAGCATATTTCTGTTCTGTTTTCTGAAATATATTGCCAACTTACTTACTATCAAGAGCTGTCGATAATTTGCCATTATTAATCATGAGATGAGAAGCATCTAATGTATCGACGACGTTAGAACTAGGGGTATCAATTGCGAAATTAAGTGTATAAGTGTGTAAGTGTTTGTAAATAATCTACACATAATATGCTAGAGTGGTTTTGGTCTATAGGATACATTAGTTAATTAAAGATAATATATTGATATCTTTTCGTTACGATTCTCCGATTGAACTCCAGTCTGATATAAGAACTTGTTCAATTTATTAAATCCTTTTAATTTTTTGTGCTTATATTGTCAGTCTTATCACAACATAACATCACGCCTGTAATCCTCGAAGCGATAGGCAGAGGTACCATACCATACCCCCATTTCTCCAGATATGTATAAATCCCATGAAATAGTGGGCGATCCTGTTGTCATTAACCGGGCACAATTTCAGCCAGTTCAGTCATAATGTGCATAAAAAGGTTTTGAAGCATCATGAAAAAGACTAAATTGTACCAAGACGACAGAATTTTACCAACAGTTCTTTAAAAATTTAGAGTATAATTAAATAAATAAACATCTTTATTGCAGACCACATGATCCATAAAAAAAATAACACATACCTAAATAAAAAATCAAAATTACAATATAAATACAAATTTAAATCAAAATCAAAATTTAGATCAAAATTTAAATCAAAATTCAAATCAAAATTCAAATCAAAATTCAAATCAAAATTACGGTCAAACACAAAATTAGAATTAAAATTTAAACACGAACTTATCAATATGTATTTTCTAAGATATTGCGTAACGTTTTTTCAATTAAGTCATCATAGAACCACCATGGATAACGATGTCTATACAAAGTTCATCTTTCGCTCGTTAAGGTTCCCTCGCCGCACTTCGGAATAAAGTCTTAAGCTTATTCGAGCCTATCGAGATTTCACCTCCTTTCATGTGGTCACGTTACGTGAAAAATGATATTTGCAAGGTCTTTAGATATCGGAGATAATGTTCTAAATGCTTACGGGCAGTTTTTCTTTAGAAGATTTGGCAGTCGCTTTACGTAATTCATTAGTAGGCAGCTTACACAAAGTATTCTTAGTGTAGGACTGTTGTAATGTAAGATCATTTGCATAGTTGATAGGATAAAGCTAAGCATGTTCGATGTAAAAAAGTCTACTCCAGAACGCAATTAGTTGATTCTGTTTCGCATTATACCCATTATTGATGAATATTTTTGTAGGTAGTATTCCTATTAAAGACACAATTTCCACTTCCCCGTAACTACCAGATCAATAAAAAAATACGAGAACTCGTAAATTACAATATAATTTCCTAAAGAGAAACATCCATTAGTAAAAATTACGAGTTCTTGTTCATCACTTGAAATATTTTCTGCGGGAGTGAAATAAAATGCTTCAGATTTATGCAAGACAGTCCATCTCAATCAGAATGTGAGAAATGAGCTGACAAAGGCTCTTTCACGAATGCGAATGTCGACTGAAACTTTGAAAAAAAAAGAGCTTCGACTTTTTCGAACATTTTATTACGCGATGTCGTGAGAAACTTCAGGCTTGACAAGTTAGTTCATGTTTTCCGGCGTAGATTGATGTCTGCATAAGTATGAGAAATAAATATTGTTTTGATGGCAGTCTTTGAATATTTTGTCGATGAACAATGGCGAAAGTATAAGAACGATCAGTACTTATGAATTTTATTTTTGATTCTAATTTATTTTTATTTATTTTCTCAAAAATTTAAATGTATTCTGATTAGCAAAATTTTATTACAAAATGTCTCGTAAAATTGTATTAAAATATGCCAAAACGACACATGCCTGAAATGGGGACAAAAATTCCGAAACCCTTAAATTTTCATCCCAAATTCTTTGTAAAAAGTCAATCCAGAAAACCGACGGGGTCACCAACAGTTTGCAACAAATCAACGGTTGCAGAGCGAGTCGTTCTTCATTTGTCGTTCCCAGATCCCGTGTTAATTAATGTTGGACGAGCCATAAAAACGGTGTTTCAGCGCCAAATGTACACATCCCCTTATATATGGCGCGGCGGCGTATTTTTCATGACGTCACCTGCTATACCTACGTGATCCGCATCGGAAAATATGTTGTCCCATTAATTAGGTACTTTGAATGGATTGTGTGGCCCTCCGTTATTGGCTGGAAAATTAAGGCGGGTGCGATTGATTGTTACGGTATAGGTAAACGATTAGTTAGCCGACCCGCTCGGCGCCTATGAAAGCCAGTTAAATATAGGATTGGATTTTTTGCTCCTATCTAAATTTAGCCCTCATGCGTTGTGTTGGTGGAATACGGCTGAGTGAATGGGAATTGTTCGCTTAGTTTTAGTTGGGTTTCATTTGTTTCTACCGATTCAGATTCTTTCTGTGTAAAAAGAGCTTGATTAAAAAGAGCCAAACGGTTAGTTAGCTGGATGATGTTTCGACTTGATCATTGGGCTAATCCTGGAAATCTGGAATGTTTAGGTAAGATTTATTTTATTTATTATTTATTTATTTTAAAGAAGGCTTACAGACTAACAAACCAATGATATAAAGAATATAATATTTAAAAAAATTGCTAATAACAAGCCTCTACATATAGTTTAAGAAAAAGTCGATAAAAAGAAAGTACATAAAGTTAATATAATTAGTATAAAGTTAAGATGAGTTATAAGTATAATTAGTATAAGGTTAAGATAAGTTAACTATCCTTGAAAAAAAGACTATGCCAAAAGCCGTCTTAAGGTCGCCACACTGGTGCAGAACAAGTCGACATTAAGGTTTCAAGGAAGCCTATTGAAACTTAATGCGCTTCTTATTGAGAAAACATTCCGCCTGTAATTAGTCATTGCGAAAGGTACATTTAATATTGGACGTTGACGTAATCCCAACAGATTCGTGCGTAATGACAGATTAGCAACGAGTTCAGGACAGTCAATGTGGCCATTTGCGATACCCAATAGAAAACTCATGTCTCCAATATAACGTCTCATCTCCAGAGGAAGGAAGTGGTACCGTTTGCAGCGGTGCTTGTAGTCAACTGAGTATTGCTGAGCCCTATAATCTAGATAACGTAGAAATTTTCTTTGGACGCCTTCAATACTCTTTTAGTTTTTTTTTTTTTTTTAGATCTTTCAATTATTTTAAATCTTTTCTAATAACAATATTATCGAAAGATGCTGTTATAATCAGTAATATACGCAGTCGAATTGATGATAATAGCCATGTCCCTATATGACTAAAAGTGTACGGTCCGAATCTGCCTCTGATATACCTTATCCCTTACTCGACGTATTTTTCATTACCCAACATAATCATAAAAATATTGGGTCAGCGTGCGCGATAAAGAACGACAAACAATATCGATTACATAACACACGCCTATAAAAACCTAATAAAAATCACTAAAGCCCTCAAAACAAGTAGAAATGAGGGTGCGCTATCACGCCAGTAAATCGGCCTTGTACAACTCCATTTGACACCTAAATACTATAAGGCAAATCCTTCGGGCCGCGCCTAAGTCTGTAAACGCTATATAAATCGTATCGTACACTGCGTAATGGCCCTAAGGGGTACAGCGAAAAACTTCCCGAGAGCTATTAACTTTATTTAAGGGTGTTATAAAGCGTTTCCTACGTTATCAGTATCCCTTGAGCCTAGTTTGGCTTGTCCTTCGGCTATTGGCACCGGGCCCCCAGGGGCTAATAACTATGCTGCCTTGAGCAGGTGGCCCTTACGTTATATTCGAAAAGTAATTAAAAAGTTTAGTTTTAAAAAGTATTGAACGGACTTAAAAGTTTACTTATCTTTAAGGTTGTGCGCTTGGCCATTAAAAACTCTTGCAATATTTCATATAAAGTTCTTTCGAATAATTGAGGAACGCAACATGTGCCTACTTCTTTAGCTTTAATGTGTGAGGGTACCTAGAAAGGGCTATATAAACCTTTGTTAATTAATGTACTGTCTACGTTAAGAGCTAACAACCATAAAAACAACGAATGTTTATAGTCTCCACACATTCTACAATATCATCAAACTTTTAACCTACACTCAGATATTTTGATGAGGTTCACCACTTGACAACGAAATTCCACTGTTAAACAGCCCGACAAATAAAAAACAAACAGAATTAACAAATTCTACTCTATTTAGTAACCAATTACAGTATCGACAAAACACAAAACCCTCCACAATTTGTACAACACAATACTATCGACACAAGAGCCTTGCCGTCGGAAACTATTAGCTTCGATTTTCGATAACGAAGGCGTAAAGGTCAATAGAATGAGAGCGGACGACTGCTAATTCACTTTTGTCCCGAGCACTGGGAAGGACGGACATCATACCCGGATGCGTACGATGGCACATAGAAGAAAATTTAATGCCTATGGGGCAAGCGACAACGAATAACACGGAAATGAGGGACTTCCTAGTATCGGCACCTCGATTCAATTTGCTTTGTAGTGCTCTGCCCTTTCGTTATGGGTCCCTACTTGTTTATTTGCAGAGTAAATGGGTATAGGATGTGTTATTTAGAGCTATTTTAGAAGCATTTTTTATTTTTAAAGTCAATCTTGCTGGAATACAATATAGTAAGAATACATATGGCAGCTCGGTAAACACAACTTTGAGAAAGAAACCGACAGAAGCATATAGTTGGGTTGGGCAGCCTTTGGAAAACTTCATCCAAGTCTTTTGTCGCCAATCCCGCAATGTTTGAAGATTTAGGTCTTCAACCACTGCGTCCTGCCCGTTATAACATAAGGTGCCGAAACGTGACACTGACAGTCGGGCTGACTCAGTTTATTTGAAGGATATAATTATGAACGAAGTTATCGTGAAAACAACTGGATTTACCGACATAGCTTGCAAAGTTATCGTGCTGATGTGGCAGTGGGCTACCCATGTTTGTCGATGGCCGATGGCCGGTGCAACAGACGAGTCCTAGAGCTGAGACCGCGCAAGCGTAGTGTGGGACGCCCTCCAGCTAGATGGACTGCCGTCCTCAAAGAAGTGGCTGGGCCAGACTGGATTCGTAAGGCGCAGGACAGGGTGTTGTTTCGCAGCATGGGAGAGGCCTATGTCCAGCAGTTGACTGCAATAGGGTGTGTTGATTGATTGATGACATTTTCGTATCAGTTGTAAGAAGTAGAAGTTTCATTGCTTTAAAAATAATAAAGATGAAAAAATAATGAACCTAACAAACCATTGAAGAACTAACTAAAGTTCTAACATGTATTTTCTTTTATTAAAACATTTAGGTGGTAAAAAAAATCCCACTCAGCAGCTGTCCGGATACTGTAGTAGGGCTGATTGTACAGGGCGCGCAATAAACAGTCCAATATTATGAGAAGAATATCAGAGGTAGTCGTAATTTTAAATGGTGCCCGGAAATAAGGGACTGCGAGTATCGGCACTTCGATTCAATTTGTGTTTCGATTCGATTGAAAGGGTTTGCACAAAATAGGTATGGGATGTGTCGCCTTCATTTGAATCTATTTTGGGGCCATTATTCGTAATTACTGGAGACTTGGGACTTTCTTTCGAATACCTACTTTTCAGTTGAATTTGTTTTCTTGGTTTCGGTTGTGACTTAATAAGGTACAATGCCATAGCCGACCGCAGGCGACAACTGCAGGCGAAGTGTCGCCGCGACACGACTGGTTTCTATGTATTCTTATGTATTTCTATAAAGGCGACGAGTCGCTAGCTACGGAAGGTATTTCATATTAGAAGTTCAGTCGACGTCGCCTGCAGTTGCCGCCTGCGGTCAGCTACGGAATTAGTACCTTTACTTAGTCAGGTACTCCGATGAGTTACAATATGACAGTAAAGCAACACCACAAACGATGCCTCTTCTCTCCATTGTTTGTACATCTGCACTATAAAAGACCTTGGCCAATGCTAAGGCTCTCGACGTGACTGAATTATGGTCGCTTAAATAAAATATAATTATGTAAATGACCAATGATGAATAATGATGAATGATCGACTCAAAGAAGAAGAAGAACACACATATATCAGATTCTTACTAATATAATAATTTTGTTATTTAGGTACAATAACAAAATTATTATATTAGTAAGAATCTGATATATGTGTGTGTTTTTCGAATTTTCATTTGTATTGTGTTTTTTAAAGAAAAAATAATAGAAAAGCACAGACATTGTTACAGTTTGACAACGATGTAATTATAAAACATATAGCCTTAAAAACAAAATGTAAACAAGGGACGGACCAGATAAAAAAATTGATGGAGTAATTTCTAAAAACAATATTGTTGAACCTGTACGTCCGTTATACAAACAATTAATTAATTAATCGACCCAGCTGTTTAGAAATTTTTGAAATACAGGCGATGAAATTGTAGGAGTAGAAGTACCTAAGCTCAGGATAAGTTTAGTATTAAAATATGAAGCAAGTTATGGGTGGTAGATACTTACAATACTTCCAAATTAAAACATCCAACAATCAACGAAGGCGATGTTATCCTTATTTTCCCTAAAAGTAAATTAACATTAAAAAAACATTGACCTTTAGGCCTGGACTCCACCAAAGCGGAGACGAGGGGAGGGGAGAGGAGATGTGTTATAAACAACCAATAGAATTTCGTTATTCACACATCTCATCTCCACTCAGCTTCAGTGGATTTCACTGAGCGGAGATGTATCATATTTGTATGACGCGATCGAAGCGGAGATGTGAGCTGTGCTTCGCAAGCTGGTGACGGCGCGCAGCAGAGACGAGAAGAGTTTTGAGCGGCGTGCAGTGAGCGGCGCCGCTAGTTCCCCCCGCGTCACATCCCACTCATCTCCGCTCTAGCCAGCACTCATCTCAGCACATCTTCGGTGGATACACCCTAGCAGAAAGACATCTCTTCTCGTCTCCGTTTCGGACATCTCCGCACATCTACGCTTTGGTAGAGGCCTTAAAATCACAGCATTTACATTTTCCTGTACGAAATATAATCAACAGACTAATAAACAAAAGAAAATCTATTTATATATTTCAAACAATTGTTCATAAATTAAGTTACGTTTACAAGGAGATCACAATTATTTAATTAATTAAACTCTGTCTGTAATTACTGTCTGGAGGGTCGGCCGGGATCTCGGGAATGATAGGAAATGTTTAGGAATATTAAGCCTCCGGCTGTAATATTTGGGTACACACATTACAGGGAAGCGGCCGTGACAAGAGGTAAATAGCGCTCGGTACAGACGAGAGGGGTATAATCCAAGAACGTTATTTACCGTTCGCTATAAATTTGAAATCACTGCTGTCTATATTTGGCCTTATTTATATCATCTGTTGTTTATATTTTATTGATAAATGATTTATTTCTGTAAGTAGATTTGTACAAACTAGACGAGGTTGCCGTTTCGTATCCGACTACTCTGAGAAGACCGAAACAAACTCAGAGATCAGTCTCTTTTAAAGTCCAGACATAACCTTGGTCAGATTATGTGAGGACCATGTAATGTATAGAAGTAATTCTGAAACGCGGCAACTTTGTGAAAGTTCACAGACGTGATGCGTATCGATAGCGTGCGTTCCATAATGAACTAGCCGTAGTTACATAAGCCGATATCAGACGCTTCACTCGAATAAATGGTTCACGCGAGTGAAGGTTCATTTATGTTTCATTCCTTGTTCATATGACAGCGCCAAAATTATACAAAGTGTATCAGAAAGGTGTTGTCAAATTTAAGGGTATGTGCAAAGTTGTATTGTCACCGGCACGTAAGTTGGCAAGAATCGTAGGTGCGCAGAATTTGTTTTCGCTTGTTTTTCTTAATAAACATGTTCAAAAATAAATTATGGCAATAACCACAGAATAAGGGCATGCAATAAAAGTGTTTTTTTTTGTTGCACTAAGTGTAACATGCGCAAACTTACTCCCAATACGCTAAACCCTTGCCAAGTTACGTGCCGGTGACTGTACAATTTGATGGTCTGCTTAAATTTGACCACATCTTTCTGATACATGCTGTGATTATCTGTTGCATTCAATTTATTTTTTGATCATTCGGTATACGAGTGATACGAGTAGATGCCGAGTACTGAAATACAACATCGTTCAATCGGTTTATTTTTCATTTCATGTTCAGAGTTTTCAATTCGAGTGTAACATGCCGAATGAAAAGCAAAAATGGACAAATAGTGAACCGTCTGATATCGGCTTTTGGTTCTTGAAATAGTTTTTAAGATAAGATAGATAACCTCGTTGTGAAGTTTAAAAGCTCACTAACATACAATAAGGAAGCAAAGATACTTCAGTATGTGTGAGAATCAACACAATTAAATAGTTAAAAAACTTAACTTCTCATTTAAAAAGGATGGCTCACTTAATTCGTGTTATCTTGGATGGCAACAGTGAATAATACGGTTTTAATATCAAAGGCTGTTGATCCTTCTATCCCCTAGCTAACTTGTCATATTATTGCGACTCATTGTTTGAACAAGTTCTTGCAAGTCATGCAATCGGATCTTATGATTTACCGACGAATTAGCTTTGGGTGAAAGTGGATTTTCGGTATTGTATACTTATAATGACATAGCAGGAAGCATATTGAAGGTTAACAAAGTAAAATTAAATTCTTAACAATAAACAAGGATACTTGACTTTGGCGTAAAATAATGGTACTGTAAAAAGATATTGAGAGACGCTAAAGGTTGAATACAATAATCGTTGAAAAAAGTCTAAGATGAAAGAGCGAGATAGGACAACCCTATTTACAGGCGCTTAAATTAATCAAAATAAGGTATCTGTAGTCATAATGGTAGATACGGTGAACATTATTATGTTCTCGTGAGGTTTCATGCACACACCTGTCAGCATCCCGTACATATCCTAGGACACATTCGCATTACTCAGTGTTAACGTAAAATGGTACATAACAACCAGCCGACGTAAACAAAGGCACATAAAACAAATAGGATTAAATCATTTTCCCTCGGGTTACTTGCAAATTAAACATACCTAGGTACGTTGAAGCTGCGAACTAACCTGCACCGGGTAATGAGTGCTAAATGAAATTTCAACGATGAAATATGGCGCATTTTATGATATACGCTAAACTCGTAACGGTATTACTGTGTTTGTTTATTGTTGCATTTTATCTTTGTTTGTGCTCGAAAGTAATGATTTTATCGAGTTTCTTTATACTTATTTGCTGTCTCCATATATCTATCGTTATTTCATTATGAGGTAGTCTTCGGTAATGGAAAATTTTGCTGGAAATTCAACAAGGTAGATTTTTATTACAAATTGGAATGAGTACGAACTCATTTTAAGATCTTGAAAATATAACTTTTGTAACGTGAATTGAACTTAGCTTTTAGCATTCAAGATCATGATTTATTACACTTTTAGAATAGCGAAATTAATTTTGGGGCACGTCTGTAACAGGCTCATCAATAATTCCACTGCCCCCAGAGGTTATAAAATTGCTATTTCGTATATGAAGTTCAATATAATTACAAACCAACTGTGATAATGAGTGCTAAATTAAAGTTGTTCAGCGGTGAAATATGACCGTTTTCATGAGTTATGAGCTCGTCGCGTTGTGACCCAACGTTATCAATTAATATATTCTGTGCAAAGCGCCGGTGATTATGTACCGTCGCAGTGTCGGCGTTCCTGCTGTCGCCAGAATGGGGATTACCGCGCGAACTCCCCATTTATCTGGCGATGCTTTATTGCAATTTTCCCTAATATTAAAGTTGTTGGGCGTACGTAAGTTTCTTATCCGTAATCTCTGGGTTAGTGGGCGTAAGTTTTCTGCGTAATATGTTTGGAGAATCTTATTTTATAGCTCATGTTGGGAACGTGGATGTTTGAGTGTTATTGATATATTATATTGGTTAAGTTTTGCTTTGAAACATCCCTCTCCGTAGAGGTTACCCTAAAGTTTGCCGAAGAGAGACTTCAAAGATCTTGACATGGCGTTTTATTTCAGACATAGTATCCGTTAGATAAAGCCATTACCTATTGAGGCACCAAAGACGTTGTAAACTAGCGTCTTTTTAGTGTAGTGGGGCGTGCGCGCGGATAACACATCGACACAAGCCATTAGGTAGAGCGCGCCTTTGAGTTGGGTCGGCGAGCCGGACTTGCTGCTCAAAGGACCACTTCATCGTCTTTTCATGTTACCTCACACGTCATCACACAATTTAGCCACTCATCTCGCCCTATGATATGATAATAAATAATCCAACGCCAAAGTGCCTCGTGTCCCCGAAAACTTTGAGATAAGTGCCGAAGCCCGAACTTGCCGTTTTCAACTTTCACCGCGGTTTATATTGGATACGAAATTTTACGTGAAGTTTTTGATATTATAAGCCAATATCAGATGATTCTTTTCGAGTTACGAAGTCTTCGGTCTGGACAAATATTTTGCTAATATTTCTTGGTTTACTTTTCTTGGATTTCTGTCGTTATTGGCAAAAATCGTGATGTGAATTGTTAAGTTTATTGAGATAATATAATAATTTTTGAGATTTCCCTATTTTTATACTTAGTAGGTACCAGTACGAAAATTAGGAAGTTATCGTGTTACTTATAGCTTATAAGCTCTTACTTTTTAGTATCCGGATTGAGGAGCCATTTCTCATATTTAAACGCGGGTACTACCAATATTTAGTAGTAATGTAGCCAATTTTGTAGGCCCGGTCCTGGAATTTGAAGTAAAACCCTTAAAAAGTTACAGGACGTTTAAGGTGGCTCTTCAATTCAGACGTCTGAATTGAGGAGCAACCTTCGAACTCGAAAACTAGCCGACGGATATTTTTGAAAATTTGGTAAAATTTAGTTGTATTTATGCGTAATCTCTACAAAACAGATGGATTTTGTACGGCTGAATTTGGGATAGCTACAATGTTTTGATTTTTCATAAAAATCCATAAATTTCGCCGTGCTGTTTCTAGGAAAGTAATCAACCAATTACAATATATTTTTAGTATAATTTAGTAGTAAATGTGTTCTAATTTGTAGTATAAAAATATAATGGAAAAACTATTTAATTTCGCTAATACAACACATTTTATGTGGCTCCACAATCCTGAAGGTCTATAGAAAATATATGTACGTAGCTACTAAAGTAGTTGTTCAAATCGGATAGCATTAGCACCAATATTTAGTAGAAATTTCTACTAAATATTGGCGTAATTCAACATCTTGCACATTTAGTATTTCAAAGATATTAATAAAATAAACATTCTTAACATTTTGTGGCACGAGAGCCCACGACCAAAACCATGTATCATCGTTTTACGGCCAAAACCGTATAAAATCATTAGTTTAGATAATTCTGAACCGTACTCGGTGGGAAGTACCGGTCAGAATAGTTATATGGGAGCCAATTTACGCTAATTAAAAAAAATGGCAGGCTGTTTCTTTACAATAATGTTATCAATAAAATAGTTTTTATACTTAAATCAGCACGTTTAATCACAAATGATACAAATCGCATAGAGCACGTCCGTCACTCATTTGGAGGGGGGGTGAACTACCGGGTCGCGGGCGCACACCGCGGCCAGTGTCTCATATTAAAAACGTACGGTCTCATATTTAAAACGGTTTCGTTTCGTCTTATTTTATGATTTTAAATTCATTATTGTTTTGCTGTTATTTTTCACAACATTATTGTCACGGCCATTTTTCGCGAATTTTCAAACTGTCGGAAGTACTTTCGGGATACTTCCGGGATATTAAAACGTTGATATCTGTAAAGTTTGGTATGGGAGCTATATATAAAACTTATGTCGTCGGAATCGTTATGAAATAAGGTAACACATAAAAGATGGATAAATACAGTTTTGCCTTTTAATATTTAGTTAATTTTAATGTGAAATGTTTAATGTTTTTATCTTTTTAACATAAAGATACACTATTTAAATTAATCAATAAAGAAACACACACCTCTCCATTATTTTTTTTATTTTTTTAGCTTTAAAGTAACATGACGTCATTTATCCGAACCGCGCGCGGTGCAAAAAAGGGTTCGTGTTTACACTTAATTTCTGAGAACGCTGGGTGTAAAGTGGCTTGGAATATTATCTTAAACTATTGTTTAGTCCACATTTTTATCACAGACACAGTTTAGGCTGACAAACTGTTTAGTTTACGAGTGTCGGGTAACCTAAACAAACACCTGAAAATGAGCGCAAAATTTCATTGATTTTAAATATATATTGACATTCTATAATGTGATGATATTTACGAATCGATAAGCAAAATAAAAAGGCACGTTGTCTTACAAAAACATTCTAGAAATCAACATCGAAAATGGAACAATTTCACAACAAAATGTACGTGGTATATGTTTGCAAACCCTCGTCTGTTAAGCCCGCTTTATCAGCGCGATGTATTTTCATTTCAATATTACGCAAAATCTTATTGAAAATATAGAAATTAAATGCTTAATACGTATGTAGTTACGTATTTTTTTATTGTTTCTAACGACAGTTTGATATCATTCGTGCATTTATTATTATTATACACGTGGCGCGTAAAATGGCTAACGTGTTGGATGAAATACCTATTTCTGTCGAAAATCTTTATCAACTTGATATTGCGAGCATTAAAATCGGTTTATTACTTACCTGTTTATGATAATACCAGCTTTTATAAACACTTACGCTATTTACTGCACAAAACCAACATAAAATATTACCGTGACTGGGCAAAACGGGTCTCAGAGTGTACTGGATTGTCACCGTAGAAATAACTATAGAACATAAATAAACCGCGTTCCAGGGAAGGGATAAGCTATTGTATAGCATCTGTGTTCCTTAAACGCTTTTGTGCAACTTTGAGCATTCAAAATACAGATTATTAATACAAATATCGGTAAAAATGTAAGTCAGACCCGATCGCACTTTTAAAGCATGTCTTACAGACAGCCATTTTTACAGCGCGTTTTTAAAGCGTGGCCAACATGCATATTAGAAGAGTGAAAAAAATCCTACTAATATTATAAATGAAAATTTGTATGTTTGGATGTTTGTTACACAATCACGTAAAAACGGCTGAACGGATATGGATGAAATTTGGCACATAGATAGCTTATAACCTGAATTAACATATAGGATACTTTTACCAGTAGTACGTTTCCTTGGGATAATTTTCCACAACGACGCGGGCGAAGCCTCGGCTAGTTATTAATAAATCGGATTGCGGCGTTTTTACGTACGATTAATAAAGAGCTTACCTAAAACCATCGAACTGAAATTAAAAGTTTTTTTTTTGTAAATTGCACAAAAGAAAACTGGGATAACTTTTGAAAATAACTGTTTATTGAAATAAAATTCATAAGTTTTAGTCATTGTTTTTAGTAAATAATTGGACTCATCATCGGTGTCGTAACAAGCACGTTTGTACTGCTTGTATTTTAATGAAAGAATACTAAATCCATCAACCTAGAACGAGAATCTAACGTTTAATAAAACAATTTATATGTAGGTACCTAAACGATATTTGCATTCATTTCTATCACAAAACAACCGCGAAGCCGAAACGAGGTACATAATATATAAGCTTTGTAACGAGTGTACATGGAGCGTTCCTAAATAGAATCTCATTTGGCAAGTTAATGTGTAACTTGAATGACCCGGACAAATTCAAATTAATTCAGCTTTTCGTTGGCATTGAGAGACTTTGAAAGAAGCGATCGATAACAAATTCAGGGGTTAGTAGCAAAATTAGCAATTTAATTTCGATTCAGTGAAAGTTTCCTTAGTGTTGGCAAGAGAGGACGAGTAATTTGCAACCGAGAAGAAACGAAAGGGGCACGTTATTACCTAAACTTTTGTCAGTGGAAGATTGATTAAGTTTACTTGCTCTGTTCTGAGGTTTGTATTTATATTTGAATGTGCGGGATTGTGATCTACAGTTGTTATTATGTTGCTGTAACGAAATTTTGCGTGGGTGGAAGAAATTGATCGATGTCGTAGTCGACATGTGGGTGTTACATTTCAAATAATTTGGTTTTTGCTTGATAAGCAGTTTATTTTAGTTTGTTTTTTTAATTGGAATAGGTACAGCATTAATAGATCGCCCAAGATTATGGGAATTTTCTTCGTAAACAGGGGTGTATCTATTTAGAGGTATGTAGGCAGACGAAAGTCGGCCCTACAGGATGTTTAGTCACAAATCTGAATAATGATTACCTTAGCTATCTTTCCTGACTCTTATTTACGTCACTAAAATTATATACGGTATTACATTTGTTTCAGCAATAGGTTAATAAAGTGCTTTAAAAGGCTGCATACTTTAGATTTATTTTATTGTAAAATTATTGAAAAGGCAGGGAATTCAAAATATTTCACAATAAATTAAGGTTTGAATTTGAATTCCATAATTCAACATTGCTCTTTTAAAGCATAAAACGAGATCAGTTATAATCTGATACCTGGCTCTTCGCTGGCGGTGTGAAATATCGGATTATAGGATCCAACCCTACCGCCCCTGGAGTGCGATTGTCGGCAGGTTTCGCTGCATTAACCCTTTCATGGTGACTTCAGTTTTATCTGCCAGATCCCAGCGTATTTTTCTTATCTTTAAAAAAAGATTTTCATAAAAGGGCTGTGTACGGAGTTTCGTTTGCGTGAAAATTAAATTAAAATATGCAATTTGAGCAGATTCCGCTGAGAAAGATTTCCGAGAAGTGTTTTGGGAGGTAGCATTTCAATATTTTTGCTTATTTTTCGATAATAACCGTATCAATCATTTGAGTTGGAATTCATACCTACAATCCTTGTGGCCAGAATACAGGTTGTTTTAGTGCTTTTAATAATTCACTATTTACCTATGTTGTATCTCTAAAAGGTTATTTTCTTTTTAGGAACTCAAAGATAATAACATTATTATCAAACCCCAATCTCAAGCTTATAAGAACCTAATCGAATAAACGGAAAAGAAATGTAGATCACAATAAAACACAACTTTGTAAGCTCTTGTGACAGTAATCCTGTAGGGCGGCGTATGTACTTATCAAAAGTGATCAAGTGATTACTTTCATGATAATACCGAGGCTACTCTTTACGTCTTAGTTCCGATTGTCCGATTTGAATTGTTCTTGTTCGTCCTTTATAGAAAGTGTAACAAAGGTTTATTTTTTTGTTTTTCTTTCGTTTGGTAATCAATGAAACATGGATGTTATAGAACTTAATTATGGCATGTATTAAATCGAAACTCAAATAATTGCTATTTTGCTATCCAAATAATTGTAATGAACATCTTAATATGTTTATACATATTAAGATGTTCATTACAATTATTTGGATAACGGTTCACAGAAAGAGGTGTAATCATTATTGATTACACCTCTTTCTGTGAACCGTGTGCCTCCTACCGCGGCACCACTGACTTCGCTCGCTCGGTTCGCGTGCGGTTTGTCACAGTTCTAACCTAAACTGTTTGGTCTGGGTTCCCGAGCTAAGTTATTGCGACCAACGATGAGAAAAAGTCAGAAAGTTAGAAAGAGGCTCATTTATTTTATAAAGCACGCATCATTAGAAGCCCATAAAGATTTTAGAGGTTCTAATTCTATCTCTAATTCCGAGCTTTACTACTTCATATAAAAATCTTTGCAGCAACACTATCATGTTTCATCTAATTTAAAAGATAGTGTACCTACATATTATTATATTTATATAAAAGTAAAGCTGTAACATAGCTCCGTTACTCGGCAGTTTATTTTCTTGTATCAGATTATTTTCTCGTCCCGATATTAGATAAGAAGGAATGTTGATAGTATCTGCTCTATTTTTGGAATGCAGTGTGTGTGTGTGTCATACCTTTTTCCCTTTACGCCTTTGTGAGAGGAAAGATAACGAAAAACTTTCAAGTGATATTGGAAATAGCAATACGCGGGCGATATCGAATGTTATTGTAAAACAAGACGCGCTCCGCGACTTCGTTTTTTATTTTTTGGGAAAACAAGTTTAGTACCTACTTCACGTTCTGATATAGCACGCGTAGCGTGACAACCATAGAAACGGGTTTTCTACGGGTTTTGTCGACGGAAGAATAGACAAAATTACAGACTGTGATTGTTTATGTCATTTTGTCTATTCTTCCGCTGACAAAACCCGTTTCTATTGTGGTCATGCAAAGCGTGCTGGTCTATTTTAAAATTAACAAAATTCAAAATTCAAAAGTCATTTATTCAAACTAGGCTGAGAATCAGCACTTTTTGAATGTCAAAATTACATTAAACGTCCACACTTCACCACTTCCTAGTGCTTTAGCTGGGAAGAAGAAGTAGCGCAACAAACTTCCCACCAGCACAGCTGTCTGTTCAGTTACAAAAAAAATATTCTATATAATAGTATGCAACATAATTTACATTACGCAAAACAAAACATAATTTAAATGACAAATTAATAGCCATATGACAGCTAGCACACAACAGTCTAGCAAATCGGTTTTGATGGTAAGCTTCACTGTTGCTTCTTTCGTTTAGAAACTAACTATAAGTATATTGAATAGCCCATGGCGTGCTTGCTTGTCACCAAAGTGGTAGCGGACTTACTGCCTAAGGTGTGTCGGATTTGCCGGATTGCCGCCATGGGATCTGGAGGCAAAAGTCCTCCCGCACATTTGGGAGTGGCGCGAGGAGGCAAAACGCCGGGGAGTAACACCGCTGCCGCGAAAAATCGCGGCACGGTGGACAGAGCTCCGGCGGGATCTCATGGCGTCATGGAGAGTGTGATTGTCGCAACCCAGTGCGCCACTATTGCGGCGAGAACTCCCCTCTTTGAGGAGTGGCTAGAGAGGCGCCACGGCGTGTTCACCTTCCGCCTGACGCAAGTCCTCACCGGACACGGTTGTTTCGAGAGGTTCCTGTTCCGGATAAAGCGGGAGGAAACGCCCGGGTGTCATCACTGCGTGGATCGCCCGGAGGACACAATGGAGCATACGGTGGAAGCCTGCCCGGCTAGGGCAGAGCATCGCCGTGTCCTCGTGGAGGCGATCGGTAGTGGGGATCTCTTGCGTCCGGCCCTGGTCCAGGTCAAAGTCAAAGTCAAAGTCAAATAATTTATTTCAATTAGGCACAAAAAAGGCACTTTTGAACGTCAACATTTAAATAATAATTGATTCTAGTTGCCCCTTCCAAAAGGTAGTTTTCGTATGGAGAAGAATGGGCAAGAAACTCCACCGTTACTCTTTTAAAATGTTTTCACAATATCTTGTATACATCAATTATATAATTATATGTGAAGACGATGCACCTAGAATAAGGTTACTATACCACTTTAGGTAAAAATAATGAAAAATTAATGAATTACAGATAAATTAATCATGTGATAGATGCATGGTGCTCAGATATTTACAACATAATCATTGTAAAATTATACGATATTCCTAGCATTTTTACAACTAATATAACTCAGTGTGTGAGTTCGAGTAATCACAGAATGTAAAACCAATGTATAAAAAAAAATATAAATATATATTATACAATTAAATTAGCAACCAGTTAGATTTTGTCTAGATTCTAAATTGTCCTATGGAGCAGGACCAGCATGTTTCCAAGCATTTTTATCTTGGATATAATGCTCTAATTTGTAATATGCTTGTTTGCAAAGTGTATTTTTTATATGAGTTTTAAATTTTCTTTCATTTAACTCTAAAATATCACAAGGTATTCTGTTGTAACATTTAACACAGTACCCCATAAAAGATGTGTGTACTTTAGATAGTCTGAAAAATGGTTGATTTATTTTATCTTTATTTCTAGTATTAAAATTATGTCTATCACCTATTTTGTTAAAAAGATGTAGATTTTTTCTCACATACATAATATTTTCATAAATGAATTGGCAAGGTACCGTCATAATATTAATCTTTTTAAATAGTTCCCTGAGAGATTCGCGACGACGTAGATTATAAATGGCTCTGACAGCTCTCTTTTGTAAAATAAAGATAGATTCAATGTCAGCAGGCTATGGTACGGAGCGAGAGGGCATGGGAGGCCGTCACCTCCTTCTGCGAAGCAGTAATACTCGCAAAGGAGGCGGAACGCGTGAGGGAGAGGCAAATTTCGCGCCGTCACACCCCTAGCCATCGCAGGAGACGCCCTGGGCGTAGGGAATCGCAGGCCGATTCCCGGCCACTGAAGGCGCGGGCTTGCGGACGGTGAGCAATGCTCACCGTCCGATAAGGACCAGGCCCGGGTCGAGGGCGCGTTGTGTTCCACGCGTGTTTCAAGGAGATGTCAACAGAACTGAAGGGGTCTGATAGGACTGAAGCCTGCTGGGGTTGCGGGAAAGTCCAAAAGAGATACAAATAAAGAAAGAAAGAAGAAAGTCCGAAAGGTATACCTTGGCAACGTACAGGCAACTGAAAGAAAACGGGTCAGTAAGAGTCTGACACGCCCTCCCGCTCCTCCCAGAGCGGGAGAAGATATTTGATAATTTCACATCCAAAAAAAAAGGCGCGTCGGATTCGGATAAGTACTAAAAAAGAAAGAAACAGGAAAGATAAATAGGTTTATTTGTCACAGAAACACGTGCATACAAAAACATAAGATAAATATAAAAACAAAAAATAAAACAGATCTATGTATACCCACGAGCACAGAACATAAATAGTGCACGTCGTGACTATGACAAGAAGGCATCCACTCATCATGATGCTTTGCTATGGGGGACCCACAGCACAGTGAAATTTCTCTATCCGATACAGCATGTCCCTTGCTGCCCTCCCCCAGAGGCTCCCTAAGGCCGTACCCCCGCACGGGGTGCCCTTAGCGCGTAGTCGCTATGAGCGTGATGAGGATGATGTACTGTGAGTCGTCAAGTCGGGCGTCCGGCTCACACGCTGCGGCGGCGCACGAGTCCTATGTGGTTACGTGATGCGAATAAGAGAAATCATTGTTAAATTACGTTTAAGTGCGGGTCTCCTTAAAGTTATCCTGCTGCTGTCGCTTGTAGGGCCTAACCTACAAGTGACAGCTAAAAATAATCTGTTGCTTTGGATACAATACAAAGGAATAGAGTAATTTTTCTGAAACCAATCAGACACGGGAATGATATTCGTATGATGATTCGAATGACGTTGTTTCGAAACACGCTGTTTCGAAAAAAATACTAGTGGAACGCCAGTTCGAAAACACATTGAATCGAAAACCGCTATATCGAATGACGTTATCGCCAACACGCTGATGCGAAAAACTTTTTGAATGGTACGCTAGTATCGAAATCCACTGTTGCGTTAATTTCACTCATTCATATTTTCTTATAACATTAACATAGTTTTTGGTCAATAAAGAAATAATGTTCACAATCGCAACAATAGGTTTTCGAGACAAACATATTCAATGCCAAAATATACTTTCCAATCAAGAGTTATGTAAGAACACTCGTCATCATCTGCCTAGCCTTTTCCTAACAATGTTGGGGTCTGCTTCCAGTCTAACCGGATACAGCTGAATACCAGTATTCTACATGGAGCGACTGCCTATCTGACCTCCACAACCCAGTTACTGGGTAATATGATACCCCTTGGTAAGACTGGTTGTCAAACTTTCGGGCTTTTGACGACCCGTAACGACTGTCACACGAATGACAACCGGGACCAACGGCTTAACGTGCTTTCCGAGGCACGGAAGAAAAGAAAAGAAATATTAATGAGAAATATGAATCGGTATGAAAAGATGGTCACTCATCCGCGGCAAGCGTAGCTTAACTTGATTAGTCGACCCGTGCGCCTGTTATTACTTAGCCACAAGCCCCTCCCTGATCAATCGATCTGTTATGTAATAACACTAAGTCAACCAAATCTCATAAATACCTACTACAAAATAAGAAAATCGTGACTTGAATTTATCAAGAGTATAATCTATGAGTTGAGTTGAAACCACCGATTCATCGCTTACTGAAATAATCGCTGGAAATTAAACTTAGCTAACTTATGGTACAACAACATAACATCACGCCTTGTTTCCCCGAAGGGTTGGGCAGAGGTGTACCTGTAGTACACCCACATACGGGGCGAGCCTAACTTACGAGTATATACAAAAGGTATTTAATGATATTTGTTTTTTTTTTTGAGACATTAACCAAAACAACTATGAATGTATAGCGAACACATAATTACCATATCGCAAATAGGTAATTAGTTCTTACAAGTATCAATAATAATTTTATGACCAACTTACGATTAATGATAATAATATTCTCTAAAAGTAGCATTGGGCATAGAGAGCGGACTTGCTCACATATTTAAAACAGTAAGTTGCACATATGGCGCCCTAGTATATAAACAGAACAGTACACACCCTTCAAACTAGATAAAAGGGACTGGTTATCAACGTAAGTGTATCTTTCCACCTCTTGGACAACCCACTTCCAACTTGACGTCCAAACACTGCGTACAATCATAGAATAAGAAATCTGTATAGAAGTGAAACTCATGTATGCGCTTTTTTTATAAACACCTACCACGGATATCACTGCGAACTGTGCTCGAGCAAGCTAACATTATTCTTCATTTTCACTCTATATGCTGAGTTTGACGATGTATATAAATTGTCAGCTTCTTACGGATTTGCTCGATTTTATCGATCGTTTCTGACACCTGTTAGGTTAAAATTGAGCACCACTTGTTGATTTATCGATCGACAAAAAAGATCCACAGTGGCAATCGACAAAAATGTGATGTCGAGTGTCTGTTGCTGACACATTTTCTCGATTTTGTTTGAATTCTGACTATCATCATAAATCGAGAAAATCTGTTGGCTAATTAGCTTGTCAATTTTGCCGGTGATCAAGTGCAGAGCGCGGAAAGTGTGCCGCAAGCGACATTTTATTCTGACAGTATTAAACGTATCTTGCCAAATAGTGCGATTTTTTATGAATTTATTGTTACCCCAACAGAAAAACATACAAATATCATATGATAATTACTTGAGTATGCATGTCTGTTATGTACCTATGCATATTATATGAACGCCTCTATTCACAGCTGGCTGTTCTAGTTTTTGGCGGAAATGCTATTTCAACAAAATATTGAGATTGCATAAACAACATTTTAACAATATAATAATCTTAAAGTTTACTTTCTATAGTAATAAATAATAATATTATAATTAACATGAGTACGTTTCTTTACTGCGTTTGGAGACACCTTTTAAGCAAAGAATTGCTGGTAGTAGTAGACTCCGAAACTTCCATGTGGCATTTTCCAACAATAAACAAACGGTGAGCACATCCTAGTTGTGCCTTTGAAGAAGGTCACAGAAAAAGAAAGAGACTAATGATAGACTAAAATAAATTAAAATTAAACAATGGAAATGGTTATAAAACTTGAAGGCAAATCGGTGTAGATGTGTGTTTATATTATAATTCTTACTCTATGGTACAACTTTTCTCCTATCTGTTACAGGATTACTACAAATTGCGTCGGACAAGCTTGTTAGGGCAACCGTTTATGTGGAAGTTGACGGTGTTTTATAATTGCCTGCGCGGCAACACGGTCCGGTCCGGGGTCTACTCCCTAAGCAAAGTTCGTAGTTTCGGCCGTTGTTACGGACGCTTCGCGCTCCGTCTCACTTACGGTATGTACGTGAGTCACAAAGAGCGCGAAACGTCCGTAACTTCGACCGAAACTACGGATTCCGCTTAGGGAGTAAACCCCAGTCTTGTAGCGAAGTTTTTGTTACAACAACGGGGCGTCGCAATGAAATTTTGGTTTTTCTAAAAATAGTTGTGATCTGACTAGGGTAGATGATTTTAATTGTCATTTTGTTTGACTGTGTGTTGGTATCAAAATAAGAAATATGTGTGGCATTTCAGACATTTACATGTCCTTTACATATAATCCTGCATAGCATAGCATTTATAGCCCAATTAGATAAAAAAAAAAAAATAACAGCTTAATCCTATTAAGGAAGTTACAACGTCCAAATTCGCATGTTATTCCAACCGTTACATCAAAAGGATCGTCCAAACATTTGCAAAGGATAAGTTTAAAAAAATTCACGAGCCATTTGAAATTCACGGAGAGCGCGGCACTTTAATCAAACGAACACCAAAGTACACAGCCTTTACACGGAGAGTGGCTTTTTTCACTATCACCGGTGTGCAGGGCGACCGTCCGCGGCTTAGCCTCGATTGGTCCCCAGGGAATGACTTGGTCCCGTCTCGCAAATCTACACTATGTAAATCTATAGGGCGGTGTTTTTGTGTGAAAAATTGTGTAAAGAGAATTAGGTGCTTAGGGCAATTTTTTTTGTGTTGGGCGGGTTAAATATCGATAAATCTTTTTTTTTTGAACGTATGTGTTTGTATAGATATCTACAGCTCATTTTACGTCGTTTTGAAGATTATTTGAAAGGAAAGTAAAGTTATTTATCTACTCTCATATCGTAAAATTCGAATTATAAACTTCAAAACGAGTTTATATTGACATACTTTATAAATACAACACCCAAATTTAAAAATATAATCATATTATAACACCCTTTCTCTAACAAAATAATGCTATAAAACAATTTTTACCATTACGATACAGGACAAATCCAAGAAGTTGATATCACCAAGGAGTTTCCATCAATTATTTTTTTGTAATGGAACGTTTAAGCGGGGGGCAGAAGCGTCCCCTGTAGCGCATGCGCGGTAATGTACTGCTGCAGGCACCATTTGTACGTGAAATTGTACTGAACTTTGATCTTTTATATAGTAGGTTCAATCGCAATGTATGAGAGTAGATAAAGTAGTGTATGAAACTGCACATAACTAAGGTATTAAAACCCCTCAGTGTGCAACAGTTTCGTAACTACTATTATCGATCCCAAAAGTTTTATAAAGAAGGTACCTAAGCTTAAAATTCATATAAAATTAATGAAATGCACCGACCCCAGGGTGGTTTGACCAGACTCGATTCATCGAATGAACCCAAAGATTTACGCTAACCTCTAGAGCCTTTTGTTTCATGGGGTTACAGACGCCCCCCGGTCTACTCATTGATAAGCAATGGACATATCAATGAGTAGACCAGGGGGCGCCGGGTGCGGTAATGGTGAGAATTCGCCGCCAGGTTGGTTCAGGTCCAGTTTCACCGGTGAATCTTTTGTCTTTTCGGTCACTGCTATGCTGTGTTACACGCTGCTGTTAAGTCTTTGTTTGAAGTCTCACTACTATCCATTTCAGGTTTCTTGTAAATATCGCTGGCAGTCTTATTGATCTTATCTCTGCCTTCAGCCGTGTCCATCCAAAAATTGATATCCTTATCGAAGTATGTCATGTCCTGTTTTAGGTTGTCATTCCATGTGTAAATAGGTTGGCTGAGTTTTTTTTATTTCACTTTGTACTGCATTGCTGTATGTAACAGGTGTGGTTGTGGCGTCTGTAGCACATCCTATATTTCTTGATGTGTTTGGTTACGGTTTTTCCTTCTAAGATGTTATGCATTTTATTTTGTCTTGGTTTATTCCTAGTGTGTTTAATCAAGTCCCTCATGATAACTTTCTCATTTTCTCAGTCTTGACCTGTTAACTTCAGTTATTGCTGATACTTTCAAACCGTATATCATACAAGGTAAGATAGCCATTCGATATATAAGTCTGGCTAGTTTCCAGTCCATCTTTGAGTTTATTAGTGACTATGCGTTTCTAGTGCCCCGATCACATCGTTTTTTAATTGTGCTTTTCCTGCTTAATGCAGACATTATATAAGTGTGTATTTAATTTCTTCGACTGTAGGTAGATTTAATCCATTCATTGTCACGTAGATCGTTTTCTGTGTAGCCTCTAATTAGTTATTTTTATTTCGTTTAGTTGGAGGCCGACACTAGCTATTATATGATTCCTTCTTACCCTTATAGGTCATCTGTAATGAAGCAAATGCCTCCGCAAATGATAGCACCAGGGGGAGAGATTTCACGATCTTGGTATAGTTTGATTAATGGAGTTTCCTCTTAAAGGGTTCTAATGACATCACCCATGACCAGAAGGAAGCATGAAACCATGTAAGAAGGCAAGGCGACAAAGGGCAACCTTGTTTGACTCCCTTTCCTTTGATAATCCAACTGCTTTGCTGGCCACACCATTTGATGTATGTTCGTTCATTCATGCATACCTTGTTTATCCTGTTGATACATGATTTGTTAGTTCGTTGTATTAAAATATCTCGCAGTGCGTTGAGTTCGACATTGTCAAAAGCTTTTCTATGTCGAGTGCGAGTATATAAATTCTTTTACCTGTACGCCATTCTTCGTCCAAGACCCTTTTAAGCGTAAAGATGTGATCATCTGTTGGACTATTTTTTCAAAAGGCAGCTTGGTAGTTGCCCCATTCCCTTATATTATTACGTCTAATTGTTATGATATATTGTACGTAGCAGGTGTAAATTCTGTAACCCGTATCGAAAAAAATTGCGGCGATAGTTATTAGTTTCTTTAGGGTATTTTTTTCGGAATTAGAACCTGCATTGTCTTTCACCACTTGTTGGGATTTCTTAGGAATTGCTCTTATTTGGACATAGGTATATAAGCGTTTTTGTTTGTAGTTTGTTTCTCTTGCAAAATAAGTCAAGTACCTGCATGCATTTTTAAGGGTGTTTTTCCCCAGTCCAGTAAAGAATGCCCTGCTTGTTTATTTTTCCTCTTGGTATTTAACCTTTTGAAGTGTTGCCTGACATTCTTTTATACGATTTTGTATATTTGGGTTATCTGGTTGCCTTCTTTGTAAGAATTTAGCCTTTCGGAGGATACCAACAGCTAATCGAAGATCCCTGGAGTGAATCGGCTGAAAAATCAAGGTCTCCTGGGCAGCCGATTTTTATACTCCAGTTATGGTTATTCATGGTATTTTGATAATTTCAATCGTTGAGTTGATTCCTACATTTTCTAGTTTTTTAGTTATGCAATCTTGGTATTTTGTTTTGGTAGATTTGCTGTTGAGAGCGACATAGTAGTATTGTTTATGTTCAACCATAAACAATACTACTATGTCGCTCTCATCCTTGGCCTCAGTTATTTTCATCATCGCAACTTGCAGTTGCCTTTGTGTCTTGTTTAAAATTGTCTGTATTCTGTGACCGCTACGCAGTAGCGGGTAGCCAGGACGCGGCGGCGATCGCTGGTTGCCGATGTTGCTCCCTATTGATTGGGGGTGGCGTATGTACTGATCCCACTTTCAGTCAAAAAGTGCGGGAGCGCTAAGCTGACTCTCACCGGGATGTCCCAGGATATGGCCATGGTTACTGGAACTGCAGGTTCAATGCGGGACGTCGTATCTGGTTCCACCGCTTATGTGTGTGGCCGATCGTCTATGGCGAGCAATTGACTTGACTGGAGCCAGGTCTGTACTCGATCCGTATTAGTAACTTCAGTGACGATTGCCTCTTCGTCACTGGATTCCGCCTCTATTTCGGCGAGATGGGCGGCGGCCAATTCGGTCCTAGCTCTCGCTAGACGGCGTGCCTTCGAATCCCTCTTGCTGGGTTTAGACGACGTGGGTTTGCTTCGACGGACGCTAACCGATTTGTCGGTACGTATGACGGCTTGTTGTTGACTAGTTGGAGCAGAATTAGCAACGATAGGTGCTCTATTCGTAGTTGCGGTTTCTTCTGTGGCCATGATAGCTGTCGCCGTAGCATAAGTCGCAGAATTAGTTTCGGCTACTGTTGTTGACGCTAGGCCGCCTCTTCTTCCGGTGGAACGCGTGACAGGCATCTTGCTTCTACTGCTCGGATCCAGCTTGAAGGACTAATTTGTGCAATAGGTAGCACACGTGCGCACTAGGCACTGTGAAGATGGACGGTGGAAATACTATATTCCACTATCAAAAGTAGCGAGTACTGAAGTCTACTCAGCCTACTGTCTTGTATCAGATCTAAATCGGAACTAACTTTGGTTGAATAAGCAAAGCCAGTCAGTCAGTTTCACCCTACCATTTCAAACATTTTGGGTCTAGCAATAGTACTTGCTACGCTATTGTTTATTTGAAACTATTGAAACACATTTGGTGCCGATAACAATGCTCGCACAAAACTGTTACTACAAACTATTAAAAAAGTAGTACTAAAAGAAATGCATATTTTTATTTATCAATGGACTCACACAGATGTCTACCATTAACAAAACAATTAAAAAATCATATAACAATCAATTTTACAACGACGCTCGGCAATAAGCAAATACAATACGTGACCCAAAATTCTCGGGCGCTGTAGGGTACCTAACATCTGCCTACTTTCTAAAATTGTTAATAACTAAATGGTATTTTCCTGAAAATGACACGTGGAGATTAATTAACATAAACATTTTAGTCTCTAGCTAAACTATGGGATCAGCTGTCCTGCACATTCCTCCCTCCGCGCCGTGGGACGCCGACTTGTTGAAAACGGTGCAGATAGTCGCTAAACTTAAAATTCGTAGAAAAAAAGAACGAATAAAGATGCATAGGTATATTATTTTGTTGGTATGGAACTAAAACGACTTGTGATACTTTAATTTTATTAAAAAGTTTTTCTGCAAAAATTCGTTGAATTCCCCAACAATAATAATTATTTCCTGTGACTATATGACTTATTCAACATCCGCAATATGTTCAGGAGTTTGACGCAAGTGAAGATCGTGGTCGTCACCCATTTATCACTTCGTCTGCTTAGCAATAAATTGTCCCACCTTTAACGACGTGTCATCTCGACGCAAACTCACCCCCCGCACGTACGCTCCCACTGCAGTAAAGCGCTTGTTTATAGTTATTATAGCGCGATGATGTGATCTACTTAGCTTTAATACAGTTGGTGAACTAGCTTAGAAGTTCCGACATGTTATACGATCATTTATTCTAAGATCAAAGCAACAACAGCCAAGTACCCGTAGTTTATTCGCTAAAGAACAGTCACAATAAATTGCTCGCAGGTACTCTAGGAATTAACAATTTAATCGAAGAGAGAACGTGTTGCCTCTGAACTGGTATCGGCACCACAAGATGAATTGAGACTAAGTTCTCGTATACCAACCGCTTTTAGATTCCGCAACAAATCGCAACTATTTACTTAGCGGTGCTATCAAACACAAGCGAACAGGGAACAGTGGAACACCCTTCACTAAAAACTATAGCCAACTTCTAAGTTGTAACTTGAAGTTACAAAACTATTGTTATTTAGCACTTAATTACAGAAATTGTTGAATGCGTATACGCGGACAGCGGGCAGCTGCCGCAAATAAGTTAAACTATAATTAAGGCCAAGTTACAACGAACAGTGTTTAGATAAATTAGCGACCCTTTTCTAAAATGTCAGCGCTCGCCATTAAGTCGGGGCCTTGAAAAGGGTAGACCACTCGCTCTCAACGCTCTTACGTATCAAATGTTGATTAACTCGCACATCAACTAGTTAAAGAATGTCACTTTTATCTCGTTTTAGCTGATTAAACATACCTAATGCATGTAGATTAATATTTAATGTATGAACATTACAGATTTATCACAACCTACCTTCTAATTGAAAGTAAAAGTCGCAGAAATTCAAGTAAAGTTTTGTTATTATTCGTGATGAGTCGGACAGTTAATCATTTTCAATTGTTTAAATTCAAAATGTTGGTCTTAGCTGTTTATACTCGTAAATTATGAATACAACTGAAACAATGATGCCAATGAAAACTCAAATTAATTAAATGTTGGATAATTGCTTTTGGAGCAGATAAAACAAAATCAAAATAAAACGACTGTAAATAATTATACGGAAATTTTTATTTGATAAGTCTATCCGCCCAGCAAAGGTGTCGTTGGGCGGATAGACTTATCAAATAAAAATTTCCAAATTGGTATCTTTTGTCGTATAACAGATACGACAAAAGATACACAATTGGGTTTTTTTTTTAAATTAAGGGGTATGTATCTCCATTTAGGTTACGCAGAACGAATATTAGAGCTAACTGTCTGATCTCCCTTATAATCAGTCTTCACGTAAAAGAAAGGTGGGTTCATATTTTACTGTAGGTATATCTTCGCTGTCTTAAGACTTGGGTTAAGACAGAACGCACAAAGCCGCTGTCGGCTTGCTTCGTTTGTAACACAACAGAGACGTGACCGTGTTGCCAAATAATGTACGTTTATTATCCGAAACAGAACCGTAAAGCATAATTTTCTTTACGTAAAATTGGACTTGTAACATGAAATATGTCGGTATTTGGTGGCAAATAGTCTGTCAGACTAAAGACAATCTCTAAGGTATTATTTTCAGTTATTTGGTGGAGTATTCATGCGTATTTTACGCACAAAGAAATGTTTTTACTTGTGGCCAACATAAATTAAGGAATTAGTTTTACATAACATTCACATAATATCACGCCTTGTTAGTACACCCATATTTAAGAATAAGAATAAGAATAAGAATAATTTATTGTTTAAAAAGTTACATTCAAGTGCGTTGATTCCTGGAACTCACACTAGGATTCCCTGTGTCGTGAGATCCAGGCTCCTTCGTTCTATTTACATTTTATTGATATGCATATTGTGTTAAGTACATATTATATACGTTACAATAAATTTCTTAAATACAGAAAGAAAACAGTCGTTATACAAAGTATGTATGTACGAGTATGTTGTGTGTAATTGTAATGGTGTGTGTATGTGTGATATTGGGTGTTTGCGGGGGTATATGAATTAAGATAGTTATGTTAGTGTTGATAGTGTGTCTGAATGTTATACCGAAGCATGTATATAATTATGTGGATGTTTGTGAAATAGAATAATAAATAAATAAATAGAGATATGTATCAGTACTTTTATATTTTATTTTATTTTTATTTTTTAGATTAAGACGTTTTCAGTCATTTCATAGTCCAGAGTAAGAAGCCATTTCGTAACCGAAATTTTGCATTTAATTTCACCAGTTATGTTTAAGTCCCATGTAATAGAGGGCGAGCCTATTGCCAACCACCGGGCACAAATCCAGACTCCGGGCTGCTACTGAGAAATTCCAGCTAGAAAAACCCAATAACACTTTGTCCAACCTGGGAATTGAACCCCCATATGCTCAGCAGTAGTGCTTGCAACCAGTAGAGACCAACGACGGAGTCTCGAGATCAGAATTAATTTATATAATTTATTTATTTATTGACATAAAAAGGTTACATCGAAAATATATGAATCCCCTGGCCCCTAAACTAGTGTTAACTGTATCATAGAGACCAGTGTCTTCGCCTACTTTAGTTGATATTTATTATGTCTAACAAAATAAAATCCGAATACAAAACAAAGAATTGATAGGTTTAGATGAAAATTACAATACAAAAAAAAAAGTAAAATAAAATTAAACCAAACATTTTGTGGTGTGTGTGTGTGTGTCTGTGTTGAGTGTAGATTGTATAGTGTGTAGTCGTTGGTTATGTGTTGCGTATGTAGTGTAGGTGTAGGTGGTGGTTGTGGCGTAAATAAATAATCATACATAATATACAAAAATATTACCCTAGCTTAATTAGCTATAATAAAATCAAAACTCTATCTTATGTCATCTTATAGGTATAACTATCCACAGTAAAAACAGTATAATATAAAATAGTTCACAACTCTTTAAACCCTTTTAAAGCTCATAGTCTATGAAACATTAATTCAATAAGGTATCTTAATTCCCGACGGCCGCAATTTTTCATAACCACTAACAAAATAACTTGTATTATACAAGCAATGTAATTTATACTACAAACTAGCAATTTATAGCCTCAAAGAATAAACTGGAAGCCAGTGGAAATTAGACGGGGGTAATCTCAACGCCTAGCTGGAATCTGGGAGTAGGAATTACAAGCTATGGAGCGCAGAATTTGTGAGGGGTTCGTGGCTAAGTAATAACAGCCGGACGGGGCGATCGATACGGTTAAGCTACGCTTGCCGAAGTCGGTCCGTGGATGGGTGATCTATACATACCGAGACCCAGAACCGGTTTTAGTATTACTGGCGCTCTGGGTGTGATTTCTATTGCGCCTCCTTTCTACTCTTCAATTCACAAATGTGAAAAAAAAATTAAAAAAGGGAAAAAAAACCGCTTATTTACAAAAAAAAAAAACTTTTTAAATTACTTTTCTAGCCTTTCTCATCGAAGTCTATGGTTTCTGTAATTTCATTTTAGATTGACAAAGTTGCAAAAGTTTGTGTCAATCTCGATTGAGATATTGAAAAACTCCTTTCCCCAGTCGCTACCGTAACACGTATAGTGACCAATATAGAGAATATTGGTCTCCATGGTATCCATACATTTGGATATAATTCTTGTATGTTGCGATCTTTTATGAAATTAAAAATATACAGGAGTAACAACATCATATTTATCAGGAAAAAAGGATTTCAGGCTTATGAGTTCATCACACAACACATAAACATCTGTATCTGCTTTCGACCCTATAGTTAATTTTAATTGGAGATCACCACAGTGTTTGAGAAGGTCTGGTTTTTCTGGGATCTTTTTTATGTTATACAAAAAGACCCAGTTTCTGAGTAAGTGTTCAAAACTTTCATTGAATAAATTTAAAGTGGTGCCCAAAAGACTGTTGAAAAATTCAACAGAAAGATCAAAGTTGTTTAATATTAAGAGGACATACACACCCTTAAAGCCTTAAAGTTAAAGGATATCACGTATTTATGTAACACTCTGTATTCTAATAGCTTTAGGAGTTAACTCAAAAGTCAATGCAGTTGAGACAGATGAGATGGCAAAACAGACATGAAGCGCCTTCAGCGCCCCTTCATGCCTGGCGCCCTAGGGCGGTCGCGATGCCCTAAGGCCCTGAGGGCCGTGCCTCGGAAGGTTCGTAAAGTCTCTGATCCCTGTCATTTGCAGATCTTTGACAGTCGTTACGGGTAGTCAGAAGCCCGAAAGTCTAACAACTCCAGGGGGTATCGTTTAACCCAGTAACTGGGTTGTGGAGGTCAGATGGGCAGTCGCTTCGTGTAATAAACTGGTATTCAATCGAAGTTGAATTGTATACGTAAAACGGTTAGAACATTTTCTACGTGTTTATGTACTTACTGCTATCACCAATTTGTTTTACATACAGTAATGTTTTCACTAGTGGACTATACGGGTTAATATAATATTAAATAATGAACAGATGCACCCAATATTCGTGTTTTCATTATGTGATTAAACTGTCATGAGTCGCTGGTACTAACCTGTTTTTAACATAATACGAGTAAATACACTGCAGCAAATACAGTAAAAATATAATTTTGTTGATGATATTGTACTGGCTGATATTTATTATGTTGAATTACAAATAAAGACACCTAATATGATTATTTTTCGGGTATCGATAACATTTCAGGAGTAGTTAATAAAACATATTGCACAATTATGATAAATTAATGACTGTTAGATGTCACGCGACTTTTAATCAAATCGTGACAAGAAAAAAAAATAAACACTAGATGGAAACGGAAATATTAGGATAGAACATATAAATTATCTTAAATGGTTTAAAGAACTTGTATTATATATTCAAATTATTAGAGTTGATTTGACTACAATGATAATATACGAAGATAATTTATGGGTTTAACAAGCTTTTACGACTAATAATTAAAAAAAAAAAATCAAAACAAACGAAAAAAAACATAATTATCTGTAAGTAAATCACTTTTCTAAAAGCTTGTCTAATTCATACTTTAAGTTAGTAAGTTCTCCGGGTAATCCTTCATAGACCAACCCGTTTCGCAGCGTCATAAAAGTTGGTCCTCCTTCAACTTCCGATTCACAGTATCTGTGTTGTATGAATATAATTAAACTTCAGCGTATAAAAGGTTCTGCTGAAGAAGGGTTTGATACGCACGTGTAAGTTTTTTTGATAATAATTATGGTTGTGTTCGAAGAAGCTTGAAGTTAGTCGTTATATAAATTACATTACCTTTATTTATTTACCTTTTAATTAGTAAACTTTGAAAGAGAAATCTAATTAATTCTTATAAATAAAACATCTGACGGTTGGAGCAGTAAATACAGATAGTGAATCAAAAAAGCATGAAAAGCTTATCCGGATTCAACGCCTAAACAAAGAACAAAATGACAATCCAATGTTCACCATAATGCACACGAAGCAATGGTCGTAAACCTAATAGCTGTTGCAACAGCTAACAATACAAAAGTCTAAAAGGGAGTCGCTCGTCAATTAGCGCATCTGTCGCTATGTTGGGATCAGGGGTGCCAACCATCCGAATTCTGAACAGAGTTCGAAACAGCCGCATTTCGGCTAAGGCGTTTAAAGCTGCAATTCTGCGGCTAAACCGCAATTCTATGGGTTAAGGCTGCAAAGCTTTGCAGCGCTTTACAGCGCTACTGTTAGGATTCCACCGTTTTATATGTTACATTAAGGACGCGTTTACAAATTTGATAGGTATAGAATCGAACTACTACATTGACAAAGGTCACACACACAAGTGTACGCACGGTTAATTGCGGGAATAGTAGTCAAGTGAACTAATTTTGGTACTTTGAATTTTTTTTTTCTCTATATTCGTTATAATACATAGGCATCTACAAAAAATATTTCGTATTGTAGTTTGTATTTTTACTAAATAATACTTAGATACAAATGCTTACTTCAGTGACTGCTAGGAGGCACTGGAAGCCCTCTTCTAGTAGAAAGATGTGGGCTGTGGATTTTGGGCTAGTTTTACTAGTTATGATGAGACTTTACCTCCGGACTTGATGGAGTGACCTGAAGGTGTAATTCGGTGACTGCTACTGGTACTCCTCGACTAGTAGAATTAGATGTGCCGAGTTTGGGCTTGTTTTGTAAGTTATGACGAGACCTTACCTCCGGACTAGATGGAATGACCTGAAGGTGTACTTCAGTGACTGCTACTTGTACTCCTCGACTATTAGAATTAGATGTGCCGAGTTTGGGCTTGTTTTGTAAGTTATGACGAGACCTTACCACCAGACTTGATGGAGTGACCTGAAGGTGTACTTTGGTGACTGCTACTGGTACTCCTCGACGAGTACAACTAGGTCTGCCGATTTTGGGCTCGTTTTGTTTGTTATGATGAGACCTCACCACCGAACTTGATGGAGTGACCTGAAGGTGTACTTTGGTGACTGCTACTGGTACTCCTCGACGAGTACAACTAGGTCTGCCGATTTTGGGCTCGTTTTGTTTGTTATGATGAGACCTCACCACCGAACTTGATGGAGTGACCTGAAGGTGTACTTTGGTGACTGCTACTGGTACTCCTCGACGAGTACAACTAGGTCTGCCGAGTTTGGGCTCGTTTTGTTAGTTATGATGAGACCTTACCACCGGACTTGATGCAGTGACCTGAAGGTGTACTTTGGTGACTGCTACTGGTACTCCTCGACGAGTACAACTAGGTCTGCCGAGTTTGGGCTCGTTTTGTTAGTTATGATGAGACCTCACCACCGGACTTGATGGAGTGACCTGAAGGTGTACTTTGGTGACTGCTACTGGTACTCCTCGACGAGTACAACTAGGTCTGCCGAGTTTGGGCTCGTTTTGTTAGTTATGATGAGACCTTACCACCGGACTTGATGCAGTGACCTGAAGGTGTACTTTGGTGACTGCTACTGGTACTCCTCGACGAGTACAACTAGGTCTGCCGAGTTTGGGCTCGTTTTGTTAGTTATGATGAGACCTCACCACCGGACTTGATGGAGTGACCTGAAGGTGTACTTTGGTGACTGCTACTGGTACTCCTCGACGAGTACAACTAGGTCTGCCGAGTTTGGGCTCGTTTTGTTAGTTATGATGAGACCTCACCACCGGACTTGATGGAGTGACCTGAAGGTGTACTTTGGTGACTGCTACTGGTACTCCTCGACGAGTACAACTAGGTCTGCCGATTTTGGGCTCGTTTTGTTAGTTATGATGAGACCTCACTACCGAACTCAATGGAGTGACCACCTAGGTCTACTCGTCAAGGAGAACCAGTAGCAGTCACCGAAGTACACCTTCAGGTCACTCCTTCAAGTCCGGAGGTAAGGTCTCGTCATAACTTACAAAACAAGCCCAAACTCGGCAGACCTAGTTGTACTCGTCGAGGAGTACCAGTAGCAGTCACCAAAGTACACCTTCAGGTCACTCCATCAAGTCCGGTGGTAAGGTCTCATCATAACTAACAAAACGAGCCCAAACTCGGCAGATTTAATTCTACTAGTCGAGGAGTACCAGTAGCAGTCACCAAAGTACACCTTCAGGTCACTCCATCTAGTCCGGAGGTAAGGTCTCGTCATAACTTACAAAACGAGCCCAAACTCGGCACATCTAATTCTAATAGTCGAGGAGTACCAGTAGCAGTCACTGAAGTACACCTTCAGGTCACTCCATCAAGTCCGGTGGTAAGGTCTCATCATAACTAACAAAACGAGCCCAAACTCGGCAGATTTAATTCTACTAGTCGAGGAGTACCAGTAGCAGTCACCAAAGTACACCTTCAGGTCACTCCATCTAGTCCGGAGGTAAGGTCTCGTCATAACTTACAAAACGAGCCCAAACTCGGCACATCTAATTCTACTCGTCGTAGAGTACCAGTAGCAGTCACCAAAGTACACTTTCAGGTCACTCCATCAAGTCCGGAGATAAGGTCTCATCATAACTAACAAAACGAGCCCAAACTCGGCAGATCTAGTTCTACTCGTCGTAGAGTACCAGTAGCAGTCACCAAAGTACACCTTCAGGTCACTCCATCAAGTCCGGTGGTAAGGTCTCATCATAACTAACAAAACGAGCCCAAACTCGGCAGACCTAGTTGTACTCGTCGAGGAGTACCAGTAGCAGTCACCAAAGTACACCTTCAGGTCACTCCATCAAGTCCAGTGGTGAGGTCTCATCATAACTAACAAAACGAGCCCAAACTCGGCAGACCTAGTTGTACTCGTCGAGGAGTACCAGTAGCAGTCACCAAAGTACACCTTCAGGTCACTCCATCAAGTCCGGTGGTGAGGTCTCATCATAACTAACAAAACGAGCCCAAACTCGGCAGATTTAATTCTACTAGTCGAGGAGTACCAGTAGCAGTCACCAAAGTACACCTTCAGGTCACTCCATCAAGTCCGGTGGTAAGGTCTCATCATAACTAACAAAACGAGCCCAAACTCAGCAGATTTAATTCTACTAGTCGAGGAGTACCAGTAGCAGTCACCAAAGTACACCTTCAGGTCACTCCATCAAGTCCGGTGGTAAGGTCTCATCATAACTAACAAAACGAGCTCAAACTCGGCAGACCTAGTTGTACTAGTCGAGGAGTACCAGTAGCAGTCACCGAAGTACACCTTCAGGTCACTCCATCAAGTCCCAGACGAATAGGCATTTATAAACTACTTACTTTTACCGAAATAAAAATGTGTAATTATAAAATTATCTTACCACAATATCAAGTATCAAATTTGGTTTACAGAATATTTTGTATTTGTACAGCGATCTTTTCCACACGAACCGCTGCAAACAGGCAACACAGAGTCCACTCACGACAGCGGTCTAGCGCGGACTGAGGTTTCTTTCGAAATGTTTGTGCAATAATCAAAACAGGAACCAAAAATAAAATAACCCTTAACGCAATCCATTAAGATTCATCCGTAATAGCAAAATATGTGAAAAAAATAGTTTTGGTTTTTATTTTTTTTGCGACTATTTGTGACATTTTGAAACATTTTTTTTTCTAGATTTTAGAAATAAGTATGTTTGCCTACTTAAAGTATTTTTTAAATCTCAAAATATGTTGATAATAGAATAAAAACTGTACTGAAACTCGACCCAGTATCGTTAATTTTGTGGAAAATGGCATCGGAAGATCGTTTTTACAATATAAAAAACTATAATTTTTAACACAAAAGTTACTTGCATTTGAAGATGAAGAACCAATCTATATGTGGTAGTTATTAGTTATATAAAATTCGGTTTAGTTTTGTCACAAAATGAACCGAAAAACAGCAGAATTTTGTCCGATTTGAAAACGCGCCCTTAAACTTATTATGTGTAGTTGATCTCTGAGGCTTGAATCGGTGTAATAATATGAGGATTACAGCGATGCATTTTGCTTTGAGGCTCAGTGGCTTACGTTAAGGAAGGCAAGAAGCTGGATGCACATATAAAGATGTTGCAGATGTTCGCGCCATTATCAGGTAGAGAACAGCGTCAATAATGGGTAGGTTGCGCGGAAGCTCCAACAGCATCCTAAAAACATTATCAGACAAAGTTGACAGTCCCTTTATTTATTTATTTAGGATCTCCAACAAAAGATGTACACGATACATGACACATAATTAAAGGGCAACATCGGGTATGGAGTAGGTGTACTCCTTCACTTATAGGAGGCCACAGCATGCACAATAACGTTAAAAACTAAGCTAACAAAGTCAAAGTTAAAACATTAATAATGGGTAAACGGAAAATAAAATTATTTTTTAAAGGACATTAAACAATTAAGAAAATACAAAATTTAAGAAAATACAACATTTAGAGATACTTACATTAAATTAAATCTAATAAACACTTATTATAGTTTAAGTTCGTAGTTTTAGATAACATGTTATATTGCCTACAAAGTCTTGGCACAGCGGCGTAATGACCGAGGTTAGTTTTTGAGCTCGGAATGTAAAATAAATTGTATGTGTTATACCTGGGAATCCGATTCGGAATTTTAATCTCTAAAGAGCTCAAAAGTTCACTGCAATCTATCGTTCCACTCAATATCTTGTGAAGGATAATACAGTCAATTTTCTTCCTACGACTGGCTAATATATCCATGTTATAGTATTTCAACCTGTCAGTGTAGATAGTGAGTTGATTAGCCAAGTGATCTCCGTAGCACAGATGGTAAAGGAACCGCTTTTGGACACTCTCTAACTTCGTAGTGCGGATTCCATACCACGGAACTATATTTTAGGATTGGACGGACTAAAGAGTTGAAAAGCTTTATCTTTGTAGCGGGCCTTTTAAATTCCTTAATCTTGAAACAATATTCAGGATGTGCACACCGAACTTAAGCGCTTGATCGAGTTGAACACCCAGGTCGCGAATGTTGCTCAGTTTCTTAACTTCAACTCCCTCTATGTAGTATTTGTTCTCAAGCACTTTTTTGTTACGAGTAAACTGGATGTAAGTGACATTTACTTATATTTAAAAGCATTTTGTTTAATTTGCACCATTATACAAGTCTGTTGATGTCATGCTGTAGCATTTTTGAGTCTAAGTTACTCTAAATTGGCTTCATTATCTTTAAATCGTCCGCAAACAAATAAACACGGGAGTGTTTAAGTTTTTTATAAGGCACTGGGTACGGAGGCACGCGTCAACGTGTGTTGGGCCACGTCAGTTTTAGTTATTTAGTTGTAAAGTTTACTAACATAGTTTTTAAGTCATTGTTACTAACACTATATGGATTGTATGTACTTGTATGCGTAGTCAGAAACAAAGAATATACAATATAAAAGTTCTTGTTGTGCGTTTTATGCTTTCGTGGATTTATGGCGGTTGTTATGGCTGTAGGAAATTCTTGAAAACAGATGTTTAGAAGGCTTTATTTTTAAATCAATGTAATAATGTAATGGGGAGAGGCCTTTGCCCAGCAGTGGGAAGATACAGAGTAACAGTAACAATGTAACTATATTCATACGTTCAAAACGTACATTCAACTTTGGCCAATTCATTGATAAGGTAGCACGTTATTGAATATGGAAAAAGGCTATTTTATTTTATTACACATATTGAAATATTGTTCGCGAACAAAGGTAAGTCTTTAATAATAAACCGTTTTTTTTGTCAGGGATTTGGTATATTGCTTTTAAAATAATAACCCTCGTTGGCTATTTATTATTTTAAAAGATGAAATGAGTGATTTAATTTCATAGGATTTCATGAAATGAAAATGAAATAGATTTGATTAATTCAGATGCTAGGACATGTATTATATACCATGGTGTATTTATGTAAAAAAATATAAGAATACCTATAGAAAATTATATAAGTCACGTCAAGTAAAATTTTGACAAAACCCATACGCGCATTGCTAAATTATTTTTATAACTCCCACTGTTGGGGAAGCCATAAATCTTCTAAATTAAATAAATAATTCAATAATCTCATCCATGTTTCATTTAATCTAAAATGATTTACAGCTGCTCCTAAACCTTAACAAAATAGTTTATTCGCTCATAACGCAAATTCCCTTCACTATTTTTCTTTTCTTTTCACTTGTCCTTTAGTAAAAATGAGGATTTATTACCTCAGTAACCGGAGCGTCTTCGCTGACCGCTAATGAAATGTTATATAGCTTCCAAGCTAAGCTCAGAGGGACTGAGATATTTTTTGCGTACAAACTTTGCAGTCACAGTTAGTTAAGATGTATTCTTTGCTATTATCTAGTCCCCGTAGGAAATCGAGTAAATGAGGGCAAAAACGGAATAAAGAATTTAAATAGCGCGATGTAAGAAGAAATTAGGAGAATTTCAAGGGCGAGAATTAAAATACCTTTTTGTACAATAAAGAACTAACGCGATGTGTTTCTGTGATGACAATGGTCACGGATACTGCTTTTGTCAAACTCGTTACTCAAGACATTATTTTAAACAAAAATAATTAATTATCCATGTTATAACATAAATACAGCTTTTCGAATAAAACACTTTCCAGTCTATGCTTAATAATGTACCATAAAGAGTGACTCGGCTGTTTGCTACGAGAGCAAGGGTTACGATGACATCATCGTGCCAGCTACGCCATAGCTATCGCGTAGACCTTGTACCTACAGCTATCTGAATTTTGATTTGTTTTGTTCCAAATCGAAAAAAAATCTTCGTTTCAAAGTAATTTTTTTATTGGATGTTAAAACTTTATTTCTACTACCATTATTCTGGATAATACTCGTTATACTTTATTTTGGTTAAGAGAGCTGTTTTCATAAGATTACGAAGGAAAATAAATACAAAGAACTTTCGGTATAAATAGGTATTACTGGCTTTATATAATAAGCTTAGTCCAGTAATCCCTAATGATGGCATATTTACGAGGTGTTACTTCTCAAAAATAGTACAAGAATAACTTGTACGAAGGTCTACTTATTTTCAAATAAATAAGTTATATGAAAAAGATTAGGTTAATCTTTTTATAAATAAATTCACGTACTCTTTTCATTGAACTTTAAATCATTAAAAATGATACTCCTATCATCCTTTCTTTTTGTTAAATCGAGCTATAAAATAACGTAACAAAAGGATGCCAATTCAACCTATGCTAATTCCTGGCATGCTCAATTGCTCACCTCATGTTTAAAACAAAGGTCATAAATATTCATATTCAAATTCACACGTACTTTACAAACAACTTCTTGAACTCTGCGAAACGATTACAATATCAGTATAGTTAAGACAGTAACACACATTAATTCCACACGCTCCCAAAACGCGGTGTATCAAAAGAAATCTCAATGTGACTAACAATCGTTATCACGCTGAATATTTATTAGGTTTTGTAATTCGTCACGGGCTTCGTTGAGTCCCAACATCGCTCGCCTGTGAACTTGGATGTTAGAAGTGTCGGAGATGCGGTAAGGCTACGGTTTCCTCGAAGAGCAGTGGCCGTCACACAACAGCCGCAGTGACGGCTGTCATGAAACTTATGGCATCGGGTTTGACTTTACGGTGTCAAAAAATGCTCTCTCTAAACACACCAACTTACTTTCATTAATGACTATTTAGTGACGTCATTTGACGGTAAGTTGCGGACGCTACCTATGTGACGGCCACCGCAGTCTTAGGAAATCGTAGCTTAAGTGAGCATACCTCAACGCCATATTAATGAAATAATAATATCTTATAATATTTAATGTCGTCACATTAAATTGAATATGGCACCCGCTAGAGGACATAAAGTGACTAACAAAAAAAAAACTTTGCCATGTTGGGTTTAAATGAAAAGCCTTAATTAGCACATTTCAAAAATATATGTATTATAACACAAAAAAAAAATATGAAACTAAAACCGAACTACGACAAAAAGGTCAACTAAAAAAGTTATAAACAATACATCACAGTCAGACAAATCAAAAATCCGGAGTCACACGTGTTAGGTCATAAATCGATGACGATGTGACGTCTCACGTAGCACCAGCGGACGATCAAGACGCTTCCAACGATACCTCATTCGTCAAATTATGATGAGATGATGAGAGTTTAGAAGTTATGAGGAAATAGATGAACATACATACATACATACCGGTCAAAATCATAACCCTCCTTTTTGCTTCGCCGTAGTCGGGTAAAAACCCACGGCAATCTTGTAACTTAAGGCGAACGCAAAATGATACGCGATCATGTGAGTCACTTTGCGTTCAAACTAGCCATTATGACATAAGACAGTGCCACGCGGCAGAGATCTGATATACCAAGTGTGGACAAGGCCTAAGACTTTCAACCTCGTATAAAATATTGTTCAACAATAGTTTTGGAAGTGTGTCTTTTTTACACTTAATTAAATGCGTTTTAATAATTAATTAAAAGACTATCGTCAAACTAAAAGGTAGCAAAGTTTAGATATTTTTGGCGATGAAATTAATCAACCGTATTGTTATCTTTTCCTAGGTCGTACAGCACTGATATCTATATAATCTATTATATAGATATCAATGCTGTGCGAACGAAGAATACACCTCCGGTATTTTCTTTATTCCAAGCTAGAAACTGAAAGCTCATTACTTGCACAACTTGTTCGGAATCATTAAAATTTATACGTTCCACGACTTCACTTAATGAAAATACGAAAAAGTTTTTGTTCTCGTTCCCCATAACGTTTACAGTGAAGCCTTAAAAATGTTTGTTGTGAAGTGAAAGGGAAACGAAACGTGTCAAGATGTTGGTTTTTTCATTCAATATTTTGTACGTTTGGCTTGACACATAGGTTGAGCTCTTACATAACAAAATCACGCCTGTAATCCCCAAAGGGTTAGGTAGAGGTGGAGGTGGTGTTTATTCAATTCAATTCAATTCAAATTCAAATAATTTATTTCAGGAATACACCCATATAAAAATTTACAACAGACTCAAATACAAATACAAATACAGATTACAAATTCATTCAATCAATTCATTAATTAATTATAACTTATTACAAAACAAAAACAAAATAATCAATATTACAATATTAATTTAGCTGGAATATTAATTGCCATATACGAAGAAATAATTAACCTCGTATATGGCCCTCAATATTCCATTGTCCGATGTATGTATTCGGTTCATAAAAGAGGCCTGCGACTTTCTCATGACTGCGTAAAAGTCATAAGTGAAATATTTTGCGCGGTACTTACACCTACACCACACATAAGCCATAACACTTTTGACTGGTGATAACTTGAGAACAATAGTAGGTATGCAAGCACGCACGCAGCACGTCTTTGCGTAAGCTACTGGCACGTGTATTCTCGGCTTTATTTTTGCTGACCAGTATATTGGTCGCAAGCGCTACTGCTGAGCATGAAGTCCTGGGTTCAATTCCTAGGTCGGGCAAAGTGTGATTAGGGTTTTCCATTAGGAATTTTAATTTAATTTAATGTTTGAATTGTTTTTAATAAGGGCCGCTTTTGATGTTTTGCATCGTTCTCACATGTATAACTTCAACATGAATGATGTAACCAATATTTTGTAACCATATTTTGATTTAAAAGAGTGTCCGTGGAGTTTCTTGCCCGTTCTTCTCCATAGGTACCTACTACTCTTTGGAATGGGCGACTAGCTTCATATTTCTGACTGACCGACCCCTTGACTATTCAAAAGTGCCTGTAATTGGTTTATTTGAAATAAATGCTTTGAGTTTGGAATTTCTCAGTAGCAGTCTAGAGGCTGGATTTGTGCCTCGGTGATGGGAATAGGGTCGCCTCCTATTAAGAATAGCAGGCGAAATGTGAGTGTTCCTACTATCGGTCACCTCTGCTTACCATTCGGGGAATACCGGCGTGATGTTATGTAGTTATAGGTATAGCTGAGTCGTGTCCTAGTTTAAAGGGCCGACGCATTGTACTGTACCTAATGACAGGAACACGTTCTTAGAGGACGTGACCTCCGAGATATTGCAGTTTTAATGGGCAGAGGTCATCACTTCCTTACAAAAATAATAAATCTGGTAGAAATGGAGTTAAATTCTTATAAACTTTTTACCAAAGCAAGTTCGGATGTTTTTTGAAGTGAAACTTGTTAGGCGGCGATTCGATAATTGGACGAGAATTGGGAGTGAAATTTCAAGGACGCGTTACGTTTAGGCACTGTATATTACATGAGAGAGAAGAATGATATAACTCTCTTTGTCCCTCACACAAAATCTCTCTCATTCTTTATTTTTTAAGAACTTTCACGTGTACGGTGCTGCACGCGCAATTTTTTTTTAATTTTGTGGTTTCTATTACTTTAATTTTTTGGGCTTTACGGAAAACGCTTAGGGCAGATTTTTCAATAGTCAGTTATCTCCCCTTGACGGTGGGGGCAACTCATTGAGTCGGCCATCAAAAACTGCGTATCTGTCAACAGACTCATTGAGTCGTCATGTTCCGGGTCGAAAATAATGCGTTAGTCAAATGTGAAATACCTGCTGACAGTTGACATTATTATTTTCTATATAAAAGCTGAAAGACAACACACAAAATGCCTTCCAACACTTTCACAAACACTGTTTATAAAAACCATAGCTACACAATCACCCAATAAATCCTTTGTTATTACTTATTATGCATTGCATCGTAGTATTCATTACTTAATGCGCCATGTTATAATTTATTACGTAATCAGTACTTATCCAATAAGCCAAAACGTCAAACAAATACTTTTTATGACAGCTGCGCGCACAGATTGCATTAAGTCTGCGGCGCGTGAGTCGCCGACGCTACGAAATGCTGCCATTTTAAATATTATATTTCTTTTTTTTTGTGATTAACAATATTTATTACAATTATCATTATAATTATCATTATTTATAAAAATAATGATAATTATAATATATTTAGGACTAACTATTGTGTTTATTTTATTTTGTCTTATTTTGTTAATTCTCTATATGCTGCACTTGTTGACGTCATCACGTCAACGCCGGCTGTCGCTGAAAACCAGAGCTGGGGCTCTGTCTCGCATAGGGTCGCAGCATTATGCGATGGCCGTTTTGCATGGATGTGACGCATAATTTCCCCCAAATTGTTATTTTCATGTTTTGTTCTTTCCTTGCGTCATGTGTACCGCAAATAAAAGTATTTTCTTTCTTTCTTTTTTTATTAAAATGAGTGCAAGTATTGAAACATCGGTCTTTATTGATCGTCATTGGTTGTGTATGTCCAACCGCGGACAATGGGGGTTGATCACTTTTAACCTTATGCCTTTAGTAATAAGGTTCAAAAGTGTCACCACCAGTGTCCACGATGGTACCTACATGGTGCTCAACGGATCTTTTGGCGCTCGAATTACGTTGACAGGGTGGCGCTGTTGTTAAACAATAAGGCTAATGTTTTGAAAAAACAAGATGGCTGCGCTAGTCCTGATTTTGGCCACGCGCCAGAAGAAACTTGTACAGCTATATCTCTCAAGTAGGTGAGCATTATGTGATTTTGTATACATCCACCCTAAGGCGAAAGACTGATTAGCAACTGAATAGGCAGAATTCGAGTAAAAGTCAATCTGTAATGCCTCTTTGTCTCTGTACAGTATACAACATGTAAAAAAAACCTTATCCAATCGGTGAAGATGTTGTTAAGTATCGTACTGAGATTCTATTTATGGGGTAATTTTCAGGAAAAAAGAAAAAAAATCGCCATTTTTTTTTGAATGGGGACCTTTACCGGTTTATTACATGGGCCGTGTCGGTCGTCGTTTAGCGGGTGTCAAGTCATAACTTATGTATGACCCCTGTTGAAAGGTTTAAATTTTTTATGAATTTAAGGTAATTTTGGTACGAAAAATGTGTATTTTATTTTCAATAATAATAAGATTTTTTTATACTTTTTAGTAATTTTATTGCAGTACTTTTCGGAGCAGACAATGTTTTTTTAAATATATTGTATAAATATAATGGAACATACTGCGCAAAGTAATGGTCTTATTGGATGTAGTATAGGAACAAACATTTGACAGGAAATTAAGAAAATTTGCCTTATTTTTTGTTAGTCGTTTCGACAGCGTATGGAAAAACTATTGACAATTGTGTATCAATATCATCTAGCCTTTAATTGTTTTTTTTTTAACTAGCTTCTGCCCGTCACTTTGTCTGCCTAAAGTTTCTAGTTTTAACATAAAGTAATATTCCATGACACACGGCACTAGGGTCGCTTGTGCGTGTTCTATCAGTTAAATATTTGTCGTAATCGAATCAGTAACACACAACAGTAAGTTAAACAATTAATTTTTCGTATTCGATGAAACAAGACAACTCTTTCTATCAGATTCATTAGCTGAAATAATTGGTTAGAATTTCAGTACTCCCCATAGGCTGATAGGTAATAATAATGCAGCGAAATTTTGTCTAGCAGGACCCCTACCTGTTACTCTCAAAAGCACCTACAGAACCGCATACAATTCAATACAGAATGCAGAACACTGCGCCTTCATTTACGTTCCCACGTGACACTTACGTTCGTATTAAGCGGGTAGTACATCGAACGGCAGAGAGTGCTCTGGCCTAATCCTCGCCAACTCTATTTCCGTAATCCCGCCTCCTGGCGCGACTTAGCCGAATCTTGTTTGAGATGCTACCGAAGCAGTGTGGCAACACTAATCCTTTTAAGCTACTCTTTTGATGATATCGTTAATTATTGCGTGTGTTGCCAGTTTGTAAATGTGTGGTTTTATTTTTATTGTTTAGTAAAGATTTACTCGAGTTCATTGATCTTTACCTTATTATTATTTTCCACGTTTATGAAGTACCTAATTAAGAACTTTACAATACGCTTCCGTTGTACGTTCGTCTTCTCTTCATAATATATTTAAATATTCATGTTCGTACCGGTTTCTGTACGATATAGTTTACGTTATGTTCCGTTTAGCAAGACCATGAATAAAATTCAGAAGATTTTATGTTTAAATAAAAAAATACGGCAGTATCCAATTTCTTTGAGGTCGGTTTTTACCACTTTCAACAGTCACTGACAATTTTTAATTACTTGATAAATATGTAGCAATTTTTGAGTAATACTATGACTGTCACATTTTGTTTCGGAATTGAAAATTGGAAATTGAGAAATTGTCAAACTCTATTTTAGTATTACTTATGTAAGGTGAGGCAAATCACCCACGGAATACAAAACTTTGCCAGAAACGTAAGAAATTAAGAATTATGCGGGGCACATTGAAAGAATCACCGTAAAAGAGCGTTATCACACGGACGATGTGCCAGCGCGTTTCCAGCGTGCGAAACGAGTTAGCCGCGACACCGCGACGTATTTTGAGTTTTCACAAAATACTACACTCGCTTGTCTCACTGGCTCTTGTTGATCAATCTTGTTACGCAAACGCAGCGGACACGTTGCGCATACTTTGCTCACACGCAGCTAGCGCGATGAAAAATCGCCTCACTGGACACACGCTCGCAAATTGCCAGTGTTTTAAGACCTTAAGTAATGCTAAAGCAGAGTTTAACAAGTTATAAACTTCAAATCTTTAATTCAGAAACGTGGCAGTATTATTTCTTTCAAACGTAACAAAGACTGTTTATCTACTGTTGCCAACCCTTGCTAAGCTAACTCGCGTGTTATAAGTTAGGCCATGCACCTAACTTACAGGCAGTGAGGCTAAGCTTTGCCAATCTTTCCACTTCATTTGCCCGCAGTTTATGATCACAGCCTCCCGTGCTTACACGGGCTCAATGCATGCCTTTACTATGACCGCTTTGACTTTATTTCGGTTTGGTGAATAAACGAAATGTCTCTTGTTGTTGCTTTGTCGAACAGAATTTTTATTTGAGGACTTGAATCATGTCGCTTTATAAATTATTTATTTATTTAAACTTATCGCACTCAAAAAAGGTACAAAGGCGGACTTAATGCCTTAGGTATTCTCTCCAGGTGCTCTGTTTGAGCTCGCATCACGCAAAAGCCACTTCAAAATCGAATTAATGAAAGATAAGAAGCTTTATTGTGAGTAACATTTAGCGTTTATTTCATCAAAATCGACCTACAGAATCAAAATATATAGTTTATAACCTGCATTTAACAACACATATGAAAACTTTTTATACCGGTAGTACATTGTATGCATACAAGGCGGTATTCTGTTCACGACACATTTGTACTAGGGTTGCATGAATTCAATCATTAGTATTATCCTACTAACAGGATTTGGATGAAATTTGGCACACAGGGAGTTTATAACCTGGATTAACATATAGGGTACTTTTTATCCTTTCCGTGGGATATTTCCGAACACCACGCGGGCGAAGTCGCGGGAAAAGGCTAGTTACTTATATTATAAATGCGAAAGTAGGTTTGTCTGTCTTTTCACGTCTTAACCACTGAACCGATTATGAAATTTAACAGATAGGTAGCCTGAGACGTAGAGAGGGGCTACTTTTTATCCTGAATCCGGGTAATATGTCTTTCATTAACTTGAATGTGCCCTGGCAGCTGTAAGTATGTCATGCTCACTCAGATGTCTCGCTGATGGTGGCGCATGTGTTAGATCATTTAGCTCCCTTCAAAATGGTTGAGCTGAATGGTGCTGATCCATGCGTCATGTTCGTGAACGGGCGCCGTCAGTTGGAACTGGTCATCTCTTAGCTGCCATGACTTATTTTAAATTATTTAAATTTTAGTTTTTATCTTTTTATGACGCTTTTAACGTGTACGTCTCTACATTGTTCTCACATGTATAATTTCAACATGAATGATGTAACCAATATTTTTGTATCCAATTTTTGATTTGAAAGAGTGTCCGTGGAGTTCTTCTCCATAGGTACCTACCACGCTTTGGAATGGGCAACTAGCTACATATTTTTGACAGACCGACTCCTTCAAAAGTGCCTGTAAATGGTTTAATTGAAATAAATGCTTTGAGTTTGAGTTTGAATATTTGTATTTAAAGGATAAAATACACATAGACGCTAGTAAGTTATATGCTTAGGTTAGTGACGGACTGAAGATAGAATTGGTATTTATCAGTTTCAGCTGAATAAAAAATATTAACATGAAGGCGAAAGCGTCAAGGAAGCCCGCGAAATTAATTTTTTCTTACTTTTTTGCAATTTGCCGTCAGTATCATGTTGTATGTTGATCTAAATATGATTCGCAGCCGTATCAAATGTTTATTAATAGAATTATAATCATAAAATGATCAATACAACTCTCTAGGTTCATGTAATCCTATTGAATGACTATTTCATGAAATCATGACATTTGTGGATTATGCTATTAGGAGTTGTATTGCTGATTATAATTATTTAAAGCCATATTTGTTACGGTCGCGAATCATATTTTAATCAAATAGCAAAAAACTAAAGAAAATTTGATTTTCGTGGGCTACCCTGGCGCATCTCCCTTAAATACGACCATAGTTCAACGCGGGAATTTAGCAGACTTCATCGTTAAGCTATTTAGTAAACAAAAGCAATATTCTTACTTTAGTTCAGTTGGTTGGACACCAATTACAACAGGATGAATAAATTAAAACGCCATTCGAGCCTTTATCTCCAAGTTTTCTCTTCGTCCACATAAATAATTCAAAGGCATCACAATGCAATGGGATATCGCTGCAGGTTCATATTTCACGACACACTGCCGCGCGGAGTAATTAATGTACCAGAGAACAACGGCTGGCCGCGTGGCTTTGGCATAGCACTCACAAACGAGCCGATCTCAGTCGCATCTCGCATAAACATTGATTTATGACACTTTATTATTTTGAAAAGTTTTCAGTTTATAGAAGCTTCTCATTTAAGAAAGAACAGAGACATGCTACTTAACATCCGGTTACTTAAAATGCTCAATTCAGGAACAGCCTTAATAGTTTCATTTTCAAAATTAACTGCCTCGTCGATTTAAACATCCAATATGTAGATGAGGCACTTTGCCAGTATCATGGATCTAGGCAACATCACATAATAATACTGTCGAGAATAAGGAACTACGTGGTTGCTACGGCGTAGTTGACGGCGGCGCTACGCCAGCTTCGAGGAATATTGCTACGCGTCATTTGTTTGCGTACCACGCGTCACATAATTTTCAGTAGTCCTTGGTTTAGCATGATTTGTTTTTAACGTTATTATTGATTTAACGTCCTAAAAGAGCAGTTCCATCTCACTAATGATCCACAGAAAGGCAACAACAGGATCGCTTACTAAACCACGGCACAGAACTAATGGCCCAATATTTTGTATTAGCGCACGTCACGGCGATATTTCGCGTGGCTTTCTTCCTCCCGAATAATGTTCCGCATTAGCCGTAGTTACAGTGATTAAATGACTAGCGGCGAGGGGAAGTAATAATGTATTACAAACACAAGACCGATTGTAATGGATATAGTTTATCTGTATATTGCTACGGATATAATCGTGTATGTGTGTGTGAATGAGCACACACTCATATACGAAGATTTATGTGCGTTGATTGAGTACTATCTTATTGTCAATATTCGCTTTGTTTTGAGAGACTTTGGGAGGTTCTCTATCAGTGGTATTGATACTTACCGCAATGATAGTCTTCGATTAAGTATTTTCCCCACGGGATAATTGTGTAACATGCTTACAATGTCAATGCCTTTGATTTTGACAGTTCAAAAATATTCATTGCATTATATATGTTGCTGAGCAGACAAAGCTTTCAGACATATGAGATAATGATTTTCAATTTCCTTCATAATATCCTTCGGATCGGTGTTACGCAATTACGGTACTGCGGGTCTTTTCTGTAAAAATTACACCGTGAAATTAAGGTGAAGTGTGCTGTCATTCCACTTAATGCTAGGAATTGATACTATTGACAGCTCACTCCAGGCTCACTTTTGTTTTCATCGTGAGATTTTTACAAAATACCGAGACCGGCAGTACCCTAATTGCGTAACACCAATCCGAAGGATTGTGAAGGAAATTGCAATCATTGTCTTATATAGCTCCACTCAGTACTTTATTATCCACGGAATTTGAAACTGAATTATTTTGCAATGTGTAGAGTAATGTAATTTTTTTTAAGCCAATATCTTCGAAACTCGACATGAAGATAACCGTTCAAAGCAAAAGTCGCATCTTACAAGACCCCTTGAAAACGAATATCCTATTCCAACATACATCAGACTTAGCAATCCGGAGAGAACATTCAGAACAACATGTGTAGGAAAGTGTTAAAGGAGTTCGGAACTTGTTCGGGCAAGTTGTTCGACACGAGTGTCTTGTTCGACACGTGTCGCGTTGTTATGACGAATTTGTCGGGCTCAGCTAATGTGGGAAAATTAGGGCGTTAATTTGGAGTAATAAGGCTGGTTGTGAAGTGGACTGTATGGTTTTTTCTTCAATAAAAGACTTCTTGATTTTCTTCTATTTATTTCGTAGATGTTTCCTTGTTGAGAGCTGAGATCCGACTGTAACGTTCCGGCCCAATGGCCCGTCTTTTATACTCGATCTGCTTACCGTAGCGAGACCACTGATTTTTGAGACCCTTTTTGCTCGCATTTTCACTACGGTTTCGATCTGTTGAGCCCTGTTTTTAATGGTTCCTCAAGTCGGATCGTTACAGTTTTTTCCCAGTATATGGCTCATGTAGCCCTTAATCATATTACAAACAGTTACATAACATATCTTTATGTACAAAAAACTTTCTAGAACATGGACCCTTCAAGAATCGCCTATGTTATATTTTCACTATACATTCTTGTTGATATCTTGGAAACCCGTGGACCGATTCGCATGATTCGAACGGGAGAAATGGTTTTACATGTATACCTTTCATTTGACACTAATTTCGTTACAATATTCCCATAAACAAAAAACCTCATTTCTAAGTTACGTAATTTCGAGAAATTTTGTTATACATTTTAATTCTTTGGTGATTATTGTACTACTTAATCTTATTGGTTTTAAACATGAAAACTAGTAAAAATTCAATTATTAGAAGCTAATAAGAACATACACTATTATATAATTCTAATTAGAAACTACAAAAAACTTATACGAATTAATAAAAGTCCGTCGCGGTCCCGCCGCTACTTGTGCCCCTGTGCACAGATAGGGTCTCCACTATTGTTTTACACTAACACTTTTTCTGGTTTATAATCACTTCACTGGTATATACTCAGTCTTTATGTATTATATACAAGCACACTCGGCGTCCATTACAGTTCTCCCCCCGGCGCAGCTCGCGTAGCCTCTTCTATTTTCATCACGACGACGAGTTTGCTCACGGGGCGTCGGAAGGTGCCGGTCCTGGTGCGCACCTCGACGACCCGTATGTTCCCGTCCGGTCCGCGATGTGAGCGCTCGACGATTCCCATCGGCCAGGTGTTCCGGGGCAGCGTGCTGTCGACCACGAGGACCACGTCGCCAGCTTGTATTGGTCGTGCGTCGTTCTGCGGCTCGCCGCGAGGTACCAATGTAGGGAGGTACTCGCGTAGCCAGCGTCGCCAGAAGTGGTCGGCGAGCGCCTGACTTGCTCGCCAGGTTCTTCTGTCGGCCTCGTCGCAGGGTCCCGTAGCTGGTAGTCCATCCGATGACCCCAAAAGAAAGTGGTTTGGGGTCAGTGCCTCGGGGTCGTTGGGGTTCACGCTGACGTGGGTCAACGGTCTTGCATTGATAGAGAACTCGGCCTCTGTCAGCAGAGTTCTCAAAACTTCCTCGGTCGGCGCCTTTTCCCGCAGAGTGACACTGAGGGCCGTCTTCACAGAGCGCACCATCCGTTCCCACGCGCCGCCTTGGTTGGGCGCGCCAGGAGGTATGAAGCGCCACTCCATGCGGTGCAGTAGCCCCTCGTCTTGTAGAGCGGGCATCCACTCGGTGTAGGCGTTGCGGAGCTCTTGATCAGCCCCGCGGAAGTTGGTCGCGTTGTCGGAGTACATCAATCTTGGCCAGCCTCTGCGCGCAGCCATACGTCTCAGCGCCATGATTGCTGAGTCGGTGGAGAGTGATGCGACGAGCTCGATGTGCACGGCGCGGGAAGTGAGGCACGTGAATAGTGCGCCCCACCTCTTTTCTCGGCGGCGCCCTACCTTGACCATCATTGGCCCGAAGTAGTCCACCCCGCAATTGGTGAACGGGCGATGGAAAGGGTCAAGGCGGGCGTGTGGCAGGTCCCCTGTAGCTGGTGGCTGCGGCGTCGCCCGGCGTCTTCTGCAGAAGGCGCAGTTCTTCTCTACGGCGCGTACCGTGGGTCGTAAGTGAATAACCCAGTACCGCTGCCGCAGGTCGTTTGTCACGCGCTCCCTGTTGGCGTGACCCGCAGCACAGTGCTCCCGTAGAACGAGGAGCTTGGTCAGCTGATGACGGCCGTCTAGTATGATCGGTCGCTTCATTTCAGTTGGTGCGGAAGAGGCCTCGATCCGGCCCCGCACTTTCAGGACACCATCTTCTAACACTGGATCCAGTCGATACAGTCGGCTCGTCTTCATCAGTGGACGAGTTGACCGGATTCTCTTCAGTTCATCCCCGAAGCTGTCTTCTTGAGCCTGCCTTATTAGCTCGGCCTCGGCGCGTTGAACGTGACGGTGCTCCATTGTCGTGGCTTTCTTCCTGCAGATGTCGGTGAAGGCGATTGCTCGGGCTGTGGCCCTCACCAGGACTTCGTATTTGGAGAAGCGGGCTGGGTTCGGCAGCCAGCTGTCTTGTTCCTTGGTTTCGGTGGTGTGAAGGACTTCTTCATCCTCTTGATCATCCCCCGCTGCTGTGGGCCACTGGTCTTCCGGCAGGAATAGGAAGTCCGGCCCCTGGAACCATCGATCCTCTCCGCTGATGGGCGTGTCGACAAGCCGGGTGGCGTCGTCGGCAACGTTGCTGGCTGTGGGCAGCCAGCGCCATTCTTCTTTCTTGGTCAGCTCGGCGATCTCTCCCAGTCGGTGCGCGACGAACGGCGTGTAGCGTCGCATGTCATGGTGAATCCAGTGCACCACGGTCGTAGAGTCGGTCCAATAGGTTGTTTGGCCGATGTCGATGCGATGCTCCTTCCTGATGGTGTCGGCCAGTCTTGCTCCGATGACCGCAGCTTGCAGCTCCAGACGCGGTATTGTCTGGACTCGACGAGGCGCCACTTTGGCTTTGGCTGCCACCAACACGACGTTCACACTCCCGTCGACGTTCTTCACTCTCCAGTAAGCCACGGTTGCGTAGGCTTGTTCGCTGGCGTCGCACAGGATGTGCAGGTCGATGCGCTCGTATCTCTGCTTCAGGTAGCATCTCGGCAGTCGCAGCTGGGTGAGTTCGTTCAGGCGGGCGAGCCAGGACGCGAACAACTCGTTTTCTTCGTCCGGCACCTGCTCGTCCCATGTTATCTGTAATCGCCATAAACTCTGTAGTATTATCTTCGACCTTATCGTGTAGTGGCTCAGCAATCCCAATGGGTCGTAGATGGACATCACGGCGCTGAGGGCTTCTCGTTTGGTCGGCGCGCGGGCTCTTGCCCGTACTTCGGCTGGAACTCGATTCATTGATGTGTTGAATCCCAGCTCATCTCGTTCCGCGTTCCAGTGTAGCCCCAGGATCTTGCTCTCGGGTTGCTCTCCCCCCAGTTGTGTGGGAGAGGTGGCATGTAGCTCCAGAGGCACGTCGCGTAGCACCGTCTTGTTACTGGAGCTCCATCCTCGAAGCGTGAATCCAGCGTGCGCGTGTACCGTCCTTGTTTCCTTGACCGCCTTCCATGCTTCTTCGGTGTTTTCATAGCTGGCCACTAGGTCGTCCATGTAGTGGCTCTTCTTGATGGCCTCCAAGGCGCGTGGACACTCCTGCCCGTATATGTCCGCATTGAAATTGCGGATGTAGTGGGCCATGTACGGGGAGCTCGCGGCGCCGAAGATCATGCTGGTCATCTTGTATTTCTTCGGAGGCTCTTCTCTCTTGTCGCCCCTCCACAGGAACTGCTGCGCTGGTTGGTCTTCCGGCCTTATCTTGATTCTCAGGAACATCTCCTGCACGTCCGCTGTGATCGCCACCGCCCTTTCACGAAATCGGAAGAGGATTCCTGGCAGTGACAACAGCAGGTCGGGTCCCTCCAGCAGTTCGTCGTTCAGACACACGTTGTTGCTCTTTGCTGCTGCGTCGAACACCAGCCTGTGCTTGCCGGGCTTGTTTGGGTTCTGCACGGCGAAGTGTGGCAGGTACCAACAGACGGCGCTCTTTTCTTCGGATCCGTCGCACGGCGTCGCGTATCCTTTCTCCAACAGGTTCGTGATTTGTTTGGAGTACTCCGTTGCGAAGTCCGGGTCTGCGTCCATCTTCTGCTCGATTTTCTTCAGCCGTCGGAATGCTTGCCCATAGCTCGATGGCATGGTGACGTCGTCCCTTCGCCACGGCAGTCCGACCTCGTAGCCGGTGTCAATCTTCTTGGTAGTCCTCCCAACTATGTCCATGGCCCGTAGATCTGCATCCTTGATTCTCGGCTTGCTTTGTATGCCGAGCGCGTCGATCTTGAAATGGCGTTCGACTAATTCATGAAGTTCTTGGCTGCTTGTTCCCGTCGTTCGGTCGGGCTCGTAGACGTGCAGCACATTTCCTTCTTGATATATGGCGTTGCGTGGCGCGGTTCCGTGCAACACCCATCCCAGCTGTGTCTTCGATGCAGCTGGTTGATTCGGGCCGCCGACTCGGAGCTCGCGGGATACTATGCACTCCCAGTGGTCTGTTCCGACTAGGAGTCCGGGGCGCGCCTTCTCGTAGCACACCTCCTCCGGTGTCAAGTCCCTCAGGTGCTCGTAGTCCAGCAGCGTATCCGGGATGGACTGTTGGTGCAGTCGAAGATTCTTCATGGTCCTCGCTCTGACCTTGTAGTTGTCTTCATTCTTCAGTCCCCTGACCTGGATGTTCACCAGTTGACTCTCCATCTCCTTCTGTGACATGTTGACCCCGTTCAGGTGAAGCGGTTGTGATGGTCCTTCCGCTCCGATGCTCTCCGCCAGGTCCTTGTCGACGAGGGTGATGGTGGCTCCTTCATCCAGGAGGGCGTATGTTTTCGCCTCCCCCCGTGGTCCGGACACGACGATAGGGCACATCTTCAGCAGGACTGCTCTTGATCCGGCAGCTGGACGCGGCGCTACTGACATGACCGTTTTTGCTTTGACGGTTCCGCTGTCTTCGGGTCCTCCCTTTTCGCTTCCCGCGTTTGATGGAGGGTCACGTGATGTGGTCGGCTGCATTGGTCCACCCCGCATGACTTTGCTTGGCAGCTCATGCGTCTATGTTTCTTCTGGGCGCACTTGAAGCATATTCCCTTTTCCTTTAGGAGCTTCCATCTTTCGTCTATGGTTAGTGCCTTGTACTTGGGGCACTGCGTCAGGATGTGATCTTGTTCACATTTGGGACACTTTTCCTTTTCTTCGTCCGCTCCTGCAGTAGTGTTGAACACGTTCACCTTTTTCTTTAGTGTTACGGTTGGCCGGGTTTCCCTTTTCATGCTTGCGGCGCACGTGGCCGGAGCATATGTGTACCGCAACGCTCTGTCCGCTTCGCTGGTCAGGAAGCGAGACATGATGACGATTTCCGGGTCCGTTGTTCCTTCGTGATCGTAGGCGTAGTCGCACCATCGAGATCGTAGATGCGGGCTCAGCTTGTCCAACACTTCTCTTGTCATCAGGGGGTTGAATAAGTATCCTCTTCGGTCGATCGTTTTCAGCACGCAGACGATGTTCTGCAGCTTGACGGCAAAACTGTTGAGTTCGGCTGCTGATGTACCCGGTTTCGGCAACTTCTTCAGGTCTTCCAGCGCTTTGTCGATGATTACTTCAGGTCTTCCGAAGCACTGCTCGAGGGTCTTCATTACGATGTCCGGGCTGGTGGCCGTATGCAGAAGGGCGGCCACGGCGTCTCTTGCATCTCCCTTGAGGCAGCTCCTCAGTCGCTGGATGTTCTCTGCTGCCGATATCTGGTACATGCTGGTCGTGTCTCGTACTGCTGCCTTGAATGGCAACCACTCGTTGGCCGCTCCGGAAAAGGTCGGCAGGTCCGTGTGACGAGGCCTGGGCCTGGCCATCTTTTCCAATGTGGCTGCCAGGTGCTCGATGCTGTTCCTGTTCCTCGTTGGAGTCGGTGATCTTGCTCGTTGAACTTCGAATCGCAGCTGCTTCTGTTCTTCGCGAGTTCCTTCTTCGCCCCGTGCTTCCTCCCCCCGTGTGCTGAGGGGGTTTGTCCTCAGCCATTCGTCCACCTTCTGATGTGGTTCCTCACGGGGAGGGGCGGGTCCTTCTTCATGCACGCTTTCATCATCGTTGATCACCGATACTTCTACGGCTAGTCGCTTCTTGACCAGGTCCGCTTCCAGCTCCAACTCCCTTTTTCTTATGGCTGCTAGCTTCTCTGCTGCTTCTAGCTCCACCATCCGTAGCCGCGTGGTTACACTTGCTGTTGATCGTTGCGACCTAATTGATCTGGTCGGCGATCCCATTCTTCTTTGAACCGTTGCTGTGGTTCCTTGGATTCCCGAAGGTCCTGCCGTACTGGTGTCCGCTGCTGGCCTGGAGAACGGTGACGCCGGCGGGTCCAGTGATAATCTTCTTCGGCGCTCCCGTTCGATCAGCTCCATTTCCCTGGTTCGGGCTTCCTGTTGCAGCTGGCTGCGCCGCTGATCTTCCACCTCCGCTGCGTCTCCTTGGCTTCTTGTGACCACCATCTTCAAAGTCCCCTTGACTTGACTGGTTCGGCAATTCTTCGGTTTTGAGTCGTACCTCTTCTTGGCACGACGGGTTTAAACCTGCGTTACAGCCGGGCAGGTTCACACACGTTTTTGATCACACACGTTTTTGACCACACACGTTTTTGACGATTTAAGACTGTCGGACTCGTTTTTCGCTCTTGCTGCGGGTTCCTCGTTCTTCTTCACGACGATTCTTCCTCGCAGCTTCGTGGACCGGGATCTTGTAGCGGGTTTCTTCGTTCTTGATATCCGCCGCTCGATGGACCAGACTGAAGTGGACTGTATGGTTTTTTCTTCAATAAAAGACTTCTTGATTTTCTTCTATTTATTTCGTAGATGTTTCCTTGTTGAGAGCTGAGATCCGACTGTAACGTTCCGGCCCAATGGCCCGTCTTTTATACTCGATCTGCTTACCGTAGCGAGACCACTGATTTTTGAGACCCTTTTTGCTCGCATTTTCACTACGGTTTCGATCTGTTGAGCCCTGTTTTTAATGGTTCCTCAAGTCGGATCGTTACAGTTTTTTCCCAGTATATGGCTCATGTAGCCCTTAATCATATTACAAACAGTTACATAACATATCTTTATGTACAAAAAACTTTCTAGAACATGGACCCTTCAAGAATCGCCTATGTTATATTTTCACTATACATTCTTGTTGATATCTTGGAAACCCGTGGACCGATTCGCATGATTCGAACGGGAGAAATGGTTTTACATGTATACCTTTCATTTGACACTAATTTCGTTACAATATTCCCATAAACAAAAAACCTCATTTCTAAGTTACGTAATTTCGAGAAATTTTGTTATACATTTTAATTCTTTGGTGATTATTGTACTACTTAATCTTATTGGTTTTAAACATGAAAACTAGTAAAAATTCAATTATTAGAAGCTAATAAGAACATACACTATTATATAATTCTAATTAGAAACTACAAAAAACTTATACGAATTAATAAAAGTCCGTCGCGGTCCCGCCGCTACTTGTGCCCCTGTGCACAGATAGGGTCTCCACTATTGTTTTACACTAACATTTTTTCTGGTTTATAATCACTTCACTGGTATATACTCAGTCTTTATGTATTATATACAAGCACACTCGGCGTCCATTACAGGTTGTTATAAGTTGTTTCTGTGATATTTTAGTTGGTTGACATAGCATAGCATAAGCATAATCAGCTTATAATGTCAGAAACTTTCAACTGCTGAAATGCCCCCTCTCTATGAGAGGGAGGGATTGGCCTGAAATCTACTGGGTCTTGAGCATGCCGTTTTCCTTACGATTTTTGCCTTCAACGTTTGATTTCCTTGAGTTTGTTCTGTGTGATAACGGTGTCATGCAGTTTCAGAGTTGTCAAGGCCCATCTGATCATGACAACTCAGAAACCGCAAGACATCAATATCACGCGATTACTCTGGGTAAACGCTGATATTTAACTACCACTACATCGACCATTTTTTAATTGAAGGTGATACTAAATGGGATACCGTGGTCCTTGGCAACGTACGGGCAACTGAAGGAACACGGGTGGGTTTTAGTCAGTAAGAGTCTGACACGCCCTCCTGCTCCACCCAGAGCGGGAGAAGTTATTTGATAATTTCCAAACCAAAAAAAAGAAAAAAAAAGGTGATACTTAATAGTCGTTAGTTTTGTGATGGTGATCGTTTCTGCTTCTGATTTCCAGCAGTTTTTCCAATCTGGGAAACTTTGCAGTTAAATAAGTAACAGTATCTAGTAGATTCTGCTTTTCTTTGATTCTCTCAATAAAACACATAAAACATGGATAAAATGATGAATACTTCAATCTAACACAAAAAACACGCACAGGAAGGAATGAAGTGTCTATTGAACGAAGGAAAAAACAACCCCACTAGATTCAAGATCACAATTTCTATGAACAGCTCCAATAAAACATTTTCTCAATGCACGCGATATTACGTCACAAATATTATTGCCAACTCTGCCCCGTTATCGGGTAGTAATATTTTTTCGCCCCTTATAAATCAGAGTATCTTGTATGAGCTACTTATCGTGGAAAAGCACGAAATGTATTGTCCCGAGGGTGATATATACGTTGCCCGGCCTGTGACTTGTGCCTCAAGGGACTCACGCCCTTAAATCTACGCGGAACTGTATATATTAAGTTTTGAAAATATAAGGAAGTGGAATATTTGCGGGTGTTTGTATTTTATTTTCTTTGGAATAAGGTTATTTACTCAAGACGTTCGGTCTTGCGCGCTTACACATTGCCAAATGGAGACAGCTGATCGAGAGGTAATAGCCATATCTAATGTAATAGAATATTATACACGATTGTTTACTTTTGGAAAAAATCCCATACTATCGCATGGGTTTTTTTAAAATATCTAATAACACTCAATTTTTTCCTGGAAATCGACTTTGTTTACAGACATTTTCATTTCCACGAACCAAAACAACTACACAAATATGTTTTATATCACCAAGTCACCAAACAATTACCTAGGTACTTACTAAAACCCTTCTCTAATTGAAGCGTCTAAAATCTGCAAAAAATTCTAATAAAGTATTCAACTAGGAAATCCTGGTGTTTACCAATTACCACATAATGGACACCTTCATCTCTTCTTTATAACCCAAAGGTAATTTAATTATGATATCAAACGTTTAATTTAAATAATATCATCTAAACTAAACGAAATAAAAAAAACACTTTAAAATGGTAACTGCAACAAACTTATTCACTTGTCGCCTCGTCCCGGTAGTTCTTATACAAAATGAACTCGTGATATTTAGATTGGGAACATAAATAATAACTGTGTCACCGGGAAGGCGACTTTCAGATCCGAAGGCAGGTGCCACAGTCAGACGGCAAAAATAATATATACAGGAGCATATTGCTCAAGGTTGGGACACGTCTATCACATTTAACTACTTGATATTGAAAAGCGTGATCTCTATTCATCGGCAGGAAATAAGTTGTGCTCGTTGAGGTTCGTGTTCCGCTCGTTTTTTTTCGATGTTAAGAGGTTTCATTCTGAAAGTAAGCAAGCAAAAGCTGTGAAATATTTCGCTGTTTTGATTATATATGAATATTACTAAATTAAATGATGAAAATTAAATATCGCTCTATAGTGTAGTAAAATATCATAATCCTAACTAATATTATAAATGTGAAAGTGAGTTTTGTTTGTTTGTTATGCTTTCACGCTGAAATGCCTGAACAGATTTGGATAAAATTTGGCACATGGGTAGACCATGACCTAGGTTAGGACATAGGATACTTTTTAATCCGATATTTCTACGGGATCGAGACTTATGCGGCTGAAACCGCGGGGTGCAGTTGACTAGAAATTGGAATACTTATCATCGTAATATTGGATATTAAGTTTTAAAACTGTTAAAACACCTAATTCAGTGTTATTATTGCAATTTACTATCAAGGTTTTAGTGCACTGTAGATTATATTATTATTATATTCATATTTCATCATTTCATTTCGTAATAATAATTATATATACATATAATGATTCTGAAAAAAAAAAAAAACGTTTGAAAGCTATTTGTGACGTTGCTATCTTTCAGAATGCTGGCCTCTTGAGTCTGGTTGCTAAAATATACCTAATATTAATTATGCCTACATAATATTTATTAAGATTTTTCGAGACCAAGTTCAAACTGAACTTACCGTCACATAACTGAACTAATTGCGATTGCCGACCCTTAAATTGTTTTTCTTTTACACTGCTCCCACTTTAACATAAGTACATGTACAACTTTGTTTTGTACCATTTGACCTATGTCCGCAATAAATTATAAAGTCCAGTGATATATGTCTGTTTCATTGGAGTGCGAGCGATCACTGGCTGACTACTATTCCCATATAGTTATAAATTACACTACCCAAGAGGGCCTTCTGCCAAGTATTTCCGTAACATGTACCATACCCCCGTGGGGTTACGATTTATGTCAACAGAAAAACTAGTGGAACCCAACTACGTAGATCGGACAGCGAAATCTATCACTATTACTGGTTGTAAACAAAGTTTGTGCTTCACGTTGCGATATGATGGTATGGAACTAGTTACTCTATGTGGTGGAAAGTTCATGAACACGTTTAAGGCATATAAAACATGGAGACGACAATACAAAAATAAATGAAAACACTGGCAATGAAGCGTGGGAGTATTTTGAAACTATCAAATAACTACTAACATAAAAAAATGGTTTTTGTAACAAAGTAAATATTGGTGTTGGGCTGACTATGGGCTTTCCCGTTCAGCCGACTGGCTATAGTGACTACACTATTGGAATATATTTGATTGATTTTTTGTATGCAGACTGGGTCGTGTTGTTGTCTCCAACTTGAATTTTATGAAAACTCGTACATCGATACAAGCTTGGAGGTTCGAAACACGGAAATAAATTTTAACATGTACCTCCTTATGTTGATATTAAAAACAATGATTTAAGTTAGAGAGAAGAAAGGAATTACTGTAAAACCTCTCAAGTAAAAACTATTGGAACCACTTACATACTCGTAAGATCGGAAACACTTAAGCCAATGCATTTCTGAAGCGAAGCATTTAAAATGTTCAGTTTAAATTCCGAGGAACGGCTATTGACGGCAAAGTTAGTCCGGTTCAGCAAGTAGACTTACGTTAGATATCTCTTACTTCATTACTGGGGCATTAAATAGGTAAAAGTAAGGTTTTGTACTTATTTAGATGAATATTCGGGATTCTTTTTAAAGTAAATAATTAAAAAAAAACTGTAAATAGTATATTATGCAACTAGTGAATAAAGGATGGATTTAAAGCGAGGGGTATAGATGAATCACGACCAAGTGAAGGATTCTAACCACTGAATCACGACCGTAGAGAGTGATCCATGGCCCTCAATATAAATCCATTTTATTCAAGAGTTGCATACTATACTTTATACGACTACGAGAAAAAGAAAGATTTAAGCAAAAATATATATTTAACGAAGAAAAAAGGAAGGTTAAACTAATTAAAATGCACATTAAAATTGGAACAATTTGTGTTCGTACAACTTACAGTATTCAAAATAGCGATTTACTAATGACAGCAAAGAACAGTTTTTATTTTAATGTTAAACTCCTTGTCAAAAATGTCGACCAATCAAATCTCGAGGACTTATTTGCACAAGGAGTTTGTATGTAGAATATTCTTTGCATAAGGAGTTTGTATCGAGTATTTCTTCACAAAGAGGTTGTATAGCTTGAGATGGAAGAGGTCAAATATATTGGTGTGTTCTAAATTCAAACATCAAGATAGTGATTAAAAGATGCTTTTTATTCACTGTTTTCAGTGAATAAAATAAGCTTTTTAGAGGGGGAATGGTATAAAGTATATTTTTGTCTTGTCTGCCTGCGTATCGTCTGGATCAGTCTAGAAGAAAAAAACCCTGGTACATTGAGAGTCGAACTCGGACACTGAGGATTTCGTACCACCAAAACCATTTACCGTTTTTATATGTGAGCTACCTATTACGGTTTTACAGGTACAACCCTGCGATGGAGAGGCTGACGGAGTAGTCTTAGAACCCCTCCTCCCTGAACCCTAAATAAATCTCTTCTAAAATAATTCAATTATAGGTAAACTGACTATCAAACTTTTTAATTATAAAAGGGATAAGCACTTCTAAATGAAAACCCGCAACTAATACTCGTACATAGTTACTGCGGGTACAGAACTTTGCTAATAAATTAATTATTCATTTTGATATTTTGATGTTAGGTTGAAGGTGTGAGCGATAGTTGGTTTATCTTTTATGTAATACGAAAGCGTACATGGATAACATTTGATTATACTGTGGTTATGTAGTTAAAATATTAAATACTTTGAAAACAACAATCTATTTATGTTGAAATTAATTCAATTTGAAGGCAGGACCTACGCTTTCACTATTCTTATAACATTAAATAATAGACCTTTTTCATCTCGCCATTTGTTTCTATACGTCATTTATGTTGTAGTGGGAGTAACCGGTGACACGCTTGGTCGGTACGGAAACTGTTGACAATGCTGCCTCTACAGTTCGGCCGTTGGTCGAGAGAATGCGTTCTTGACACCTACCAGTTTCATTCTAACGAATATGTGTTTTGAGGAGCTCGTGACTTAATTAAGCTACGCTTGCCGGGGTTGGTCTGTGCATGGGTGACCATCTTAACATACCGAGACTCCTCCGTGCTTTGGAAAGCACGCTAAGCCATTGGTCTCGGCTGTCATTCATGGATCTTTGACAGTCGTTACGGGTCATCAGAAGCCCGAAAGTCTGACAACCAGTATTACCAAAGGGTATCGTATTACTCAGTTACTGGGTTGTGGAGGTCAGATAGGCAGTCGCTCCATTTAAAATACGGTATTCAGCTGCATCCGGTTAGACTGGAAGCCGAACCCAACATAGTTGGGAAAAGGCTAGGCAGATTGATTTAGATTTCGATACCCACGTCTGCGGAGTTTAGCTAGCTATTTTAATTTGACCCTGTATAGCTGTAGGTATAGTGAATAGCTGGATTGCGATGCTCAATGACTGTAAAAATAAAATAGAGTTACCACTGCTACGAACGATCGTAATTTACTTGTGTGTGTGTGTTTTGATTAAAAACTCACATTAATTTATAAGGTTCGTATTCGTTACAAAAGATAACGGGTCTATTTAAATGCATTGGAGTGTGTGGTGATAAATAACTTGTTTAGAAAATGGTTGCTCGTACTGCTGTACCGTGGTCGTTGTTCAGCACTTTTTAGGGTTCCGTACCTACCCAAAGCATGCCAACGGAACCGGCTAATAGTTCGCCCTCAGTCCGTCCGTCTGTCACAGAGCTGTATCTTTTGAACCGTAATAGGTAGATGTTTACATACTGTGTATTACTATAGGCCGCTATAATAACAAATAATAAAAATAAAATAAAGCTAAAAATTAAAGGGGTCCCCATACAAGAAACGTGTCTTTTCAGCGTTTTTTTATTTAAAAAAAAATACGTCGTACGGTACTCTTCGTGTGTGACTACGAATAGCACTTGACTGCTTTTTTAAATTGTTAGATAGCGGGTCAAGGTCAAATAAAGTATTTCTATTAGACCATTAAACGCAATTTTAAAAGTCGAGAACGAAAGAAAAATGTGATTTGTAAGCCAAGAGATAAATGCTCCTGCAGACAGGCTCGACGTCAATCTGGTACAACAAAATTTATTAAAACTTCATGAAAATTGTTCTACCCGAATCGTGTCGCACCGTCGCTTTGCGCCTGTCTGCGGGAGCTTTAAGTCAGGTGTTTAGAAAAGAAATTGAAATACATAAGGAAAAAAAATACCAACTTTACATGAAACACAAAATACAGATAAAAAAAAGTGAATGTATTGTATATGTGTGTTTAATGACACTTCTTTTTAGGAAAACATAACTCTCTTTTCTGGGCTTCATCGCAGTCGGGTAAAAATACAGATGTATATTCTGTTTAAATACTACAGCACGCCTGGCATGACAACCACAGAAATGGGTTTTGTCGACGACGGAAGAATAGACAAAATGACAGATTGTGGTTGTTTATCATTATCATTTTGTCTATTCTTCCGTCGACAAAACCTGTTTCTATTGTGGTCATGCTAAGCGTGGCTGTACGACTGACTAGAGAAAAATCCGTAAGTAGGTATTATTGCGATTTATTTATTTATTTATTAAAACTTCTCGCACTCAAAGAGGTACAATGGCGGACTTAATGCCTTAGGCATTCTCTACCAGTCAACCAAGGGTGGTGAAGAGATTAGATGGCAGGTGCTCTATTTGAGAGGAACAAAGAGAAAACTATTATTAAAAATATATGATAATACATACGAACTAAAATATTGCGATTCTCTGTTTCCCAAAGTTGAATCTTATATCCTGCAAACTACATAGTTGAAACTATTCGGAACTAGTTTGGATCTAAATTGTTTGACTAATAACCTAACTTCGGGTAGATTGCGAATAATGTAAATTTAAATTATGGCAATTAAACTTAAGATTTGGTAGTTTTATTAACTTTAGAATTAAGTTTAAATCGAATTCCTAGTTTTATTTTTTTGCTGTTATAGGTACCTACGATAAATTGGTCCATAGAAATTATATAGAATTTTTATTTAATTTAGACAATATTATTGAAAGAAAAATGTTTCTTTTAACCCGACTACGGCAAAGCCAAAATGAAGGGTTATGTTTTAAGCAGTCTATGTTTGTTTGTATTTCAATACCTACGTATGTTCCACCGTAGCGCCGAGACTACTCATTCTATTTTGATGAATGAGGTGTCAACCGATTTGTTATTATGGCGCGTACCCTAATAGCGATCAATCAGAATCTGAATCATTTTGAAACAAATTGCTAATCCATTGCTTCATAAGTTCGAAAAAAAAATCTGCTTAACAACGTAAATAACGCAATGAATGTTGTTGAACTGTCAAAATGAAACAGATTAGTCGTAATCGCTTACGACAATATGTTACGTAATTAGATAGCCGGTTGACACAGGCTAAATTTTTACCCGACTACGGCAAAGCCAAGCAAAAAGAATATGATTTGAACAGGCTATGTTTGTATATTCATCTGTTCCCTCATAACTCCTAAACTCCTGGTTGTATTTTGACAAACAAGTAGAACGATACTACTTGTTTGTCAAAATACAACAAAGAAGCGGAAGTGGTGAAGGGTGGGCGTTTTGGGGCACTGTCTTATGTAATTTTGACGTTCGAAAAGTGCTGCTAATTCTCAGCCTAGTTTGAATAAATGTCTTGAATTTAGATTTTAGAATTTCGTCATGTCAATTTACAAGTTATAAGCTATATGACGTCACATAAAATCCCGCAAGGTGGCTTAAAGCGGATGTAAAGATTAACCGAAAAACATAATGTTTTTTGTATCGTGTTTTTTTTCTTATGAAAGGTCTTAAGGAGTACTTTCTGAAAATATATTGGTGATCATAATTATACATACATGTTGGAACGAACGTGTAAACCGAACAGTTTAAAAGTGTCGTGCTCGTTCAGAAAGCCGCCATTAGAGGCGCTTTAGTTGATGACAACTATCTCTCATGGTCGGGTTATACTGTAACATTGTAAAATCTAAACTGTCTCTATGTGGTAATAAATATATCTTCTATTAATCTTCAATCCTGGTTTATTTTATTCAAAACCCTTCAATACATAAAACCCGAAATAAGAATAAAACAATTAGGTATGTTTCACTGACTGTTTTCAGTACCACAAAAAATGTTCAAGCTGCTTAACAAATCAAACGTAACAAATTCCATTTGCTACCTACCCTCAATGTTCCCTAATCCCAGAAAGTTTATACTAAAACCCAAATACGACAACAACGCCAACTAAAAAGGTATAAACAAGTCGTATAGCCATACGTCATTACTAAAGAAGTATGGAAAACAGGCCGATGATGCAGCAAAAATCATATAAAAAAAAAACTAGTCACTACACTAAGTGACACTACACCACTATTACACAAGGTGTTCCTTTTGATATTCCATAACTCTAGGGTACACTCTATATCTCTCTAGGGTATTAATGAGACCATGTCAAAGTATCAATTGGCAAATGTTTTTTATTTTTCTTACAAAAAAATTCGACAGTCACGATTATTTATGTAAAACACCCTTACGTGAAATGATAAATAAAAAAACGTTTCATTCGGACAATTTATGTCCATTAAAAAAATATGACGTCATCGCATTTTCTTAGGTTTAAATGTGAATGATTGGTTTGAATGAAAATTACTTATAAATTAAACTTTAAATACACACATCGACAGTCTAGTGTTATGTTAACTTTGAAACTATGTATTTTTGGAACACTTCTTGTCTTAGGACTTTTTGTATTATTTTTACTTATAGCATATAACCTTAGAGTTATGGGACATCAAAATTAACACCTTGTATACCAATTTACACCAACAATTCTTTTATATATAAACATTGGGTAGGTATTTGTTGACTGAAAAATTCAGTATCAATTCCAAGCTCTTCTCCACGTTGTGCATGCGTGTGTAACATGCTTTAAGCTCGTTCTCTCTAAATTCTCCGCAAGTTGCCGAGGTTCTAAAGAAGTGCGCGCGAACAAATCCTTTCTACAATTTTATCGTGTGCTCGATCTAGCTGCCTCCGTGTGTGCCCGGCGTTATGTGGCTTTGTAAGGGGGACGTGACTAACTAGACTGAACGGGGATTTTCTTGCAATGTCTTATTCAGGTATTTGTTACCTTCCCCGTAAGGTGGCGAATGTGTAAAGTAATCTGGAACTAATGTAAGAAAATAAAGCTTTAAATGTTACAGAGGCATCGGATTATAAAATAGAGTACAATTGTAGGTATTGTAATGTGAACACCCTGTTTTTCATTAATGCGATCCGCTCAAATATTGTTCGTAATCTATGCATTGTTAAAGTGATCAAATTTGACGTAAAACCTGCCAACAATGTAACTCTTATATCATTGGAATAAGGTTACATATTACCTTACCTTATTAGAATAAATGCCGATAATTTGATCAAACTCTTTGCGTTCATTCTGAATGTGCTACTTCAGTTTTAGATAGAAGACAAACTGTCGCAATTCTGCGTAGGCTGCCTAATTAGTTTTCTGAATCCATCTTACTTTACTATCGCCCACCAACATCAATTTCCAAGACCTCGTTAAAAGTAAATAAAAGGCGAAGGTTCCAACATAAAAATAATGCTTAGTGGACTGAAAAATAGCCTGTTAACGTCTAAACGGATTTAAGACGAACAAGAAATTTAATGTGAATACCCAAATCCTATTACCAATCCAAGTTTTATACTTATCCTTTATTTTTATAAATAATATTTTTCATACAAATAGAATTTTCCCTTCGTGTTTACTTTTCCTAAGGGACCGGTAAGATGGATGTCCCATCCTACCTCCGTACGTAACCTATTACTACTTTCTCGATATTATAATACACTCGTTTCAGTCCGTGACATTGCTTGCAAAATGAGGGAATATTGTTTAAGCATAATTATTTATTACTAGCTACGCCCCGCGGTTTCACCCGCATATGTCTCTATCCCGTGGGAATATCGAGATACAAAGTATTCTATGTCCTAATCCAGGTCATGGTCTACCCATGTGCCAAATTTCATTCAAATCTGTTAAGCCGTTTTAGCGTGAAAGCGTAACGAACAAACAAACAAACTCACTTTCACATTTATAATAATAATAATATATATATACTAGCTTTCGCCCGCGGCTTCGCCCGCGTAAAGATCGGAAAATATCCCACAGGAATGTGCTACTGGGATTCAGAGTATCTTTGTCCTAACCCAGGTCATGCCCTATCCATTAGCAATAGCATTGGCCAATTCATCTAAATCCGTTCAGCCATTACGGCATGAAAAGGTAACAGGCGGATAATAAATCTGTTTCAGGGTTCCTCAAAATGAAAAACTTCATTGTCTGTCAAAGACCCTTTTTCTCATGAACGCGAGGAGGCATCAAGTTGAAATAGATATCAAAAACTTAGATCTACCTGTGGTCCCTTGTATCTGTAACGTAAAAAAACAAATAACAAAAAAAAATCGGCCTTTATGCCGCATATTTTGACACTTGCAAATAAATCAAAGCATATTTGGTACTTCCCGTTGACCCAGCAGCATGAAGTTTGACGAGAAGCAAGTAAAGAGGAAAATCCGCTAATTGGTAATTTATAGTTATACAACATGTAAAAAAACTCTGTCTGATTCGTGAGGGTATTGTAAGGTATCGTACTGAGAGTCTATTTATGTGGTAATTCTAGGGTACAAAAAAAAAAAAAATACGCCCATTTTTTTCAATGGGGAATTTTTCCGGGATTATATATGGGGTGTAGGTGGCTGTGGTTTAACAGTTGTCTCCAAGTCATAACTTATGGCCCCTGTTGAAAATTTGCTTTTTAATGGAATTGGGGTAATTTTGGTACTGAAAAAGTGAATTTTTAATAGCAATAACTTTTATATTTTCAATAGATTTTTTATTACTTTTTAGTAATGTTATTGCAGTACCTATGTGCACCTGTATTTTATATGAACTGCAAAGTTAGGTTTGTTCTTCAATCTGGGATCAAACATTCATAGGCCGTTTCTGGAAGTATCATTTAGTGTTTTTCATTCAAATCGGTACTCTCCACTCTATTGAAAGTTATTTTTAATTGAAAAGTTTGATCTTTAATCCAGATTTGGAAATTTGGGGAGACTAGCAAGCACAGCTTTGAGACGGAACCCTCAGGGTGCAACTCCTACTCACACTTGTTTGGTATAACAACAAGAAAAAACAGGTTTATATGATTCTAAATGCCTTAAAATACTAATTATGCATTTTACTATTATTATTACCATTCATTTATATACTCTAGTGGCATCAATGACACGTTAGAAATGTTAGTTAATGACTTTTATATTAACTTTTGACAGAGTGGGCCGATTTGAATGAAATAAAGACTAAATCTATTGAAAATTAATGATTTTTCAAATCGCTTAAATCTCTTGGAAATAAGACAAAAAAAAAATGTTACATAGAATTTTAAAATCACCCCCTATTTTACCCTTTTGGGGATGATTTTACAAAAACGCTGAAACGCGTAATTCTTTATTTCTTACCAAAATCTTAAATTTGAATTGTCATATCCCTAACTTAAGAAATTCTGGGTTTCCCTCTTTGTATTGATTGAAGGATTATTTTTGGGACAAAAAGTACACTATGTCCTTCTCCAGGATACCATTTATCCTTTGGCAAGTCTTATCAAAATCCGTTCAGTGGTTTAGCCGTGTAAAGGTAGGAACATACTGACAGACAGACAGACAGAGTTAATTTCGAATTTATAATATTAGTATGGATAATAATAGGAGCCGGGCTCATGAAGAGCTCGATAGAAGATCGATAGGTTTCTTAGCATTCGTAACCTTCGGTGGCTACGTTTCGGTGACCTTTTCGGGGAAACTAAAGGTTTCGTCTGTGCAATTATGGAAGAAATTATCTTGACGACTAACTACCGGAGACATATTATGAAGGACGGGACGGTTGACGCGTGTCGGGTGTGCCATTTCGTCCGGATGAGTCTATCAGACATATTATCTCTGGTTGCTCGCGTCTGGCTAACGGCGAGTACTTGCACAGGCATAACCAAGTGGCTTTGGCATAACAAAATGAGCATGTCACGTTGTACTGCGATCGGTCTGTCATTACTGATAGGATTATTGTAGCCAATAAGCCTGATATAGTGGTGATAGATCGATTAGCGCACCGTGCAATGATAGTCAATCTTACCATTCCATATGACACTTGAAAAAAAAAAATCGACTTAGCACACCAGGTTGTTGACATGTGGAATGTGAGCTCGGCTATCATTGTGCCGATTGTCGTAACGGCCAATGGCCGGATGGCCAAAACCCTCGACCAACATCTCTCGAGGCTCTCGTTAAGCGGTTGGATCAAGGGCCTGATTCAGAAAGCAGTACTTCTCGATACGGCTCGCATTGTGAGGAGGTTCCTGTCTCTGCAGCCCTAATTGTATTACAGCCTGGGGTGGAGCAGCGAAGACTGCGTTTATACAGGTGGAGCGGGCGCAAAGAGCAGTAATTAAAGTGCTTCTTAGTAAGCCTTTTAGATTTCCCACGCAACTACTATATATGGAGTACAAGGTTTTAACAGTCCGACAACTCTTCATCTACCGCACATTATTAATTCGCAAACACTCAAACTTGCCATTAAATATCAGCAATCCTTCTACAGCAAGAAGACCAGTACCCCCATGTCCTACAAAAAATACGCACACGACTTTTGCTAAACGACACTACCCATTTCTAAGCGCCCTTTTTTTTTTTTTTTTTTTTTTTTTTTTTTTTTTTTTTTTGTGGTGGGAAATTATCAAATAACTTCTCCCGCTCTGGGTGGAGCGGGAGGGCGTGTCAGACTCTTACTGACTAAAACCCACCCGTGTTCCTTCCGTTGCCTTTACGTTGCCAGGGGCCACGGTATCCCTTTCGGACTTTCCCGCAACCCCGGCAGGCATCGGTCCTATCGGACCCCTTCCGATGTGCTGACATCTCTTTGAGGCGCGCGTGGAACACAACGCGCCGTCGACCCGGGCCTGGTCCTTATCGGACGGCGAGCTACCCATTGCTCACCGTCCGCAAGCCCGCGCCTACGGTGGCCGGGAATCGGCCTGCGATTCCCGACGCCCAGGGCGTCTCCTGCGGCGGCTAGGGGCGTGAGGGCGCGAAATTTGCCTCTCCCTCACGCGTTCTGCCTCCTCCTTCGCAAGCATTACTGCTTCGCAGAAGGAGGTGACGGCCTCCCATGCCCTCTCGCTCCGTACCATGGCCTGGACTAGGGCCGGACGCGAGAGATCCCCGCCGCCGATCGCCTCCACGAGGACACGGCGATGCTCTGCCCAAGCCGGACAGACCTCCACCGTATGCTCAACCGTGTCCTCCGGGCGATCCACGCAGTGATGACACCCGGGCGTTTCCTCCCGCCTGATGCGAAACAGGAACCTCCCGAAACAACCATGTCCGGTGAGGACCTGCGTCAGGCGGAAGGTGAGGACGCCGTGGCGCCTCTCTAGCCACTCCTCAAAGAGGGGACTTATCGCCGCAATAGTGGCGTGCCCAGCACTGGGTTGCGACAATCGCACTCTCCATGACGCCATGAGATCCCGCCGGAGCTCTGTCCGCTGTGCCGCGATTTCTCGCGGCAGCGGAGTTACGCCCCGGCGTTTCGCCTCCTCGCGCCACTCCCAAATATGCGCGAGGGCTTTTGCCTCCAGATCCCATGGCGGTAATCCGGCAAGGAGGCTCGCCGCCTCACCGGAGATCGTGCGGTATCCCCGGACCAGCCGGGTGGCCATGACCCTCTGGGACGCGTTCAACCGGCGGGCTGGCCGCCGCCTCAATGAACGCGCCCAAACCGGTGCCCCGTAAAGGGCCATGGACCGCACGACCCCCGCATATAGCCTCCGGCAGGAGGCGTTTGGACCCCCTAGATTGGGCAGGAGCCGCTTCAAAGCAGCCCCGGCCCGCTCCAGTCTGGGAGCCAAACGTCGGAAGTGCTCCACGAAGTTCCACCGGCTGTCGAGGACGAGTCCTAGATACTTCATCGTCGACTCGACGCCGATGTGAACTCCTCCTACCGTTATTTGGGACCCCAACGGTGGCGCGTTCCGAGGACCATGAAAACACATGGCCTCGGACTTGTGCAGGGCCACCTCGAGTCCCAATTGCCGGATTCTGTCCACGATTGTCGCAACCCCGTGTGTCGCTAATTCAGCCGCCGCCTGGTGCGACCTCCCCTGCGCCAGGACCAACGTGTCGTCAGCGTAACAAACGACGCTGACGCCGCTAGGGAGGTCGGCGCGCAGCACCCAGTCGTATCCGATGTCCCACAGATGCGGCCCCAGGACCGATCCCTGTGGGACACCGCACGACATCTCTTGCCGGTTCCATTCTCCCTGGTGACCGGGGTAGATGACGGCCCTGTCCGTCAAATAGGCCTCGACCACACGACAGAGATAGGTCGGCATCCGGTGATACCGGAGTGCCTCCCTGATGCAACTCCAGGGCAGGGTATTGAAGGCATTGGCGATGTCTAGAGACACCGCCAAGACGACCCCACCCCGGGCCACAGCATCCCCCGTCGTGAGGGCTCGCACGCGCATGATGGCGTCCACCGTAGAGCGCCCCCTGCGGAAACCAAACGGGCTCTCCGCTAAATCCGGCCCCTCCCGCACCAGCCGCCCGACGAGGCGGTCTGCAATGACTCTTTCAAAGAGCTTGCCCACCTCATCGAGCAGCACGATGGGCCGGTAAGCGGACGGAGAGTCCGCAGGGCGCCCCGGCTTCTTGATGAGGACCAGTTTCCCCGTCTTCCAGCGAAGTGGGAACTGGCCCCTCTCCAAGCATGCGCTTAGGAGCCCTCTTAGTCGAGGCCCGAGAGCCTCCAAGGCCAGGACCCAGGCTTTCCCAGGTAAGCCGTCGGGTCCTGGGGCGGTATTTTTGGCATTCAGCCTACGTACCGCCACTCTCATCTCTACCTCGGTCACCTCCGGAGCATCGTCGTCGTCGTCGGCGGTGTGATCCGCATCGGGCACCGCAGTAGGCGGAGCCATGGGCGGGGAGGCATGTTCCCCTCTCGAAGGGAACAGAGCGCTCACCACGTCCCCCACAAGCTGCGGCCGGAGACTCTGCGTCAGCGGGGGAGCCCATGGGCGGAGTTTCTCCCGCACCATCTTGTATGGGCGTCCCCACGGGTCCCTGTTCAGAGTCTCCAGCGACTCCTCGCGGGCTACTCCTCTGGCCCGCAGGATCTCCGCTTGGAGGGCGGTCTTCGCCGCTCTGTACCCCTCGTACAGCTCCGCCTGAATGGCTTCCGTATCCGGAGGACGAATACGGAGCCTGCGGTGCCTGGTGTACCGGCGTCGCGCAGCAACGCACGCATTGCGTAGTGTCGTCAGCTGTTGCGACCACCAGTACACCTGGCGCGAGGCACGTCCAGGCTGGACCCGGGGCATTGCCACGTCACATATCTCGGACATGGCCTCCCGGAACCACTCCGCCTCGTCGTTGATGTCAGCAGGCCTGTCCGGTGATGACACCCAGGCCTGCACGATCGAGGCTTCCAGGAGGAGCTCCCGGTCCAGCTGCTTCAACGCCCACCGCGGACCACTCGGGGCCTGTCGGACCGGCGCACTCGAGGTCTGGGCGGAGACGTCAAACCGGATGTACCGGTGATCGGAATAGGTCTCCACCCCCTCCATGACGCGCCAGTCAATTACACGCGGCGACAGAGCGGGGCTGGCGAACGAAATGTCCACCACTGATTCACCCCGCATCCGCACACACGTGGGGACAGAACCCCGGTTCAGGACGACTAGGCCTGTCTCGAGAGCCCAGTCCTCCACCATCCTGCCCCGTGTGTCCGTATAACGGGAACCCCAAGCCACATTTTTGGCATTGAAGTCCCCGAGGACGAACACGGGAAGGGAACAGAACCCGACGACGACGACTCTCAACTCCGCAAGGGAGTTGTGGAACTCGGCAAGAGTTCGGCTCGGGGAGAAGTATACCCCTACCACAACAATCTCCCCGAACCGTGCTGCAACGCAACCCCGTCCTCTCTTAACAGCCTCGAGGGACGGAGTACCGGCGGCGGCCGACGAAATTAGGGTCACTGAGCCGCTCAGGTCCTCCACCCAGTCGTCCCTGGGCGGGACAAAGTACGGCTCAGCGACCACGGCGATGTTAATCGACCACTGCGCCATGCTCTGGAGCAACAGATCCTGAGCTGCGGCGCAGTGGTTGATGTTCGCCTGGAGGAGGCGTAATGGGGCCATTATTGGCAGTCCATTTCAGCCCCCTCCCGTGCCCCCTGTGAGGGCCCTGCCGCGACGGCTGCGGCGGCGACAACGACGGTAGTGGAGGCGGCAACGGCGGCGGTGGTGGCGGTTGCGGCCGTGACGGCGGTGGCGGAGGGCTTGCCTTTGGCTTTGGCGGGTGGGGCGCAGGCCTTGCTCCCAATCCGGTGATTGGCCGGCTTGCCAGCTGCCGCACATACAGCGCAGTGCGGCGCGGCGTCACACGAGCCGGCCTTGTGACCGGCCTGACCACAGCGGTAGCAGTGATCGCTGCGGTCCACCTCCGAGGTGCATTTAGCTCCCACGTGATTACCCACATGGCAGCGGAAGCACCTCAGAGGTCTGGGTTCCAGCAGTTTGACCTGCGCGGAAACCCAGCCCACCAATAGCCTTTGGCCCTCCCCGGCTATTTTCTTAGCCGCCGACACAGGGCAGCTCACCGTAACGGCTCGCATCCCCGTGTGGTCAGGACGGATGGTGCCTGCCCTCACCTGCTCGGCAGAGCACCCCGCAGTCCTAACGACAGCGGCCACCACCTGTCCCTCCGTCACTGAGTCGTCCAAGCCCAGAATACGCACATCAGCGCATTTGGTGGGCCTGGACACTCGGGCCTCGTCCGCATTTAGGGACGCCCTAAGCCTTGCGGCCAGAGCGTCAGCGGCCGGACCGCTTGCCGCACCGGGGACCTCCAGCATCCGGGCCCCAGTCGCCGTGACCCTCACCCGGATTTCTAAGCGCCCTCACTTATAATAAATTGAACCAGATTTTGAATATACATTCCCTTAACACATTTCATTGTAAATCTAAAATTAAAGAATATCTTTTATCTCTTGACTACAGTAAAACAGAAGACCTTTTAAAATCGCAATATACATGACCAATACAATGACCATTCTATTCACATACCCTCTCACACACACGAAACCCTACAAACACACACACACACACGCAAACACAGGTTCCACCTAGCATGGGGGTCATTGATCAAATCTCTGTGTACTTGTAAGTCCTACGCTGTAAATGCTGCGCATAAATACTATGTACATAACTTTTGGAAAAAAAAAAAAAAATTATAATCACCGGTAGCTTGGACCCTGCCCTGCCGCCGATGGGCCTCTGACTTGGCTTCACATGCCGTCGTGATATATCTCTTAGGCGTGCCGTTTCCTCACGATGTTTTCCTTCACCGTTTTTGAAACAAGTGATAATTATACAATACGCACATGAATCCGAAAAGTCAAGAGTTGCGTGCCTTGGAATCGAACTCGAGACCTATGACTTTGCAGTCCGACGGACACACCACTAGGATATCACTGCTTCTAAAAACTGCTCCTCTCTAAATTAAAGTTACAAAATATCAGTAATTCAGCTTTTATGAGATTAATACTGGCCCTATTGCGATTTTGTATTGAAGTAAAAATATAGTAGTTTCGTCTACTATATTTTTACCCTACCCATAACCCTAGTTGTAAAGGTCAGTTTCATTAAATAATTAAACGGAGAATGTACTGCTGCAATTGGTTAGGCGATCTCAACATAGTTAGAAAGAGGTAAGGCAGCTGAAGAGATAGGTGAGTTCCAAATAGTACATTTAATTTTGGGATTAAAAACAGCTTCTTTTGTTAGTATTATTGCAGTTTCATATTTTATAACATGACCAGCAAATCTTACATCTTACTTGTGCAAAATTAATTCTTGTCCAAACAGAGGCATTCAGAGCGTTTTCACGGAACACTCAGGACTTAATTATGTACAATACCTTTAATATAATTAAAAATAATATAGCACGGTTAGGTACGCCGTGAAGGTATTAATGAAACAATGCACTATAAGCAACAACGTTATTACGAAGTGGATTTAATTAAATTAGCAACGCGTTTGTGAGCTGGATATCTCGTGTCTTTGACTACTAAAATACTTACAGAGTGGAGAAAATGAAGTTTAAATAAATATAATTAAGTCAATCTTTTTACGGAATTACTCGGTATTTTTGGACGCAATGATAAAGTAAAAATGATGGAGAATATAACTATACAACCTAAGCAGATTGATACAAACATTCATTCTACTATCCTAATCTTAACTATATTATTAATCCTAACTATAATATTATAAATGCGAAAGTAACTTTGTTTGTTTGTTTATTTGTTACGCTTTCACGCTAAAACAGCTGAACGGATTGCGATGAAATTTTGCACATGGGTAGACCATGCAAGAACTTAGGACATAGAATACTTTTTATCCTGGTAGTAAGTTCGCGTGGGATAATTTCTGATCTCCACCCGGGCGAGGCCGCCGGGGGGAAAAGCTAGTAATTCATATTAGTAGGGCACTTTTATTTATTGGATAATTAAATATAACTATAAAATATACTAAAACATTGCAATAGGTACATTTTAAATAAACCCAGGAGTTATGTGATAACAGAGGTGGATTAAACGTGCTTTCTTAGGCATGTGTAAAAGTGTTAACCAATCTATTTATTGATGGCAAGTCCAACTTAAAATTGCAGAATAATTGTTCCCGGTATTAAATTATTGAGCCACGATCCCGCTTTTCGCTTCAATCAGAGCAAATTATGTTAATTACCGCAAAAGTTACCGCGAAGAAAATCATATTAACCCTGGGCGGGATATTTCCAGACTGCAGAGCAACATTTGCAATAAGATTGTCTCCACAACTTGGTCTGTTTTACAGTGCAAAAGCCGATATTCTTCCGGTACACTTTACTTTTAGTACCAGAAAGAACCGTGAGAAAACTTGACTACCTTTAATTTCAATAAAAAATTATACGAGGTTTGCACGGAGCCCGCTCTGAAAATTTTCTTTGCGAACTTATTTAGCTCTGAATGGGTGTAAATTATTGTTGTTGAGTTAATTTACACGTATTTATGTTCTCTGATTTTGTATGATATTCTTTTAAACATAATTACGAGTAAAGAGAGAAAATAATTGTTTATTCTGTAAGAATAAGACATACATACATACTCTCGAAAAAAACATTACCCTCCTTCTGGGGCAGTCGAGTACACACTAATACAAAGTAGCCAAAACCCTAGAATTCGACAAAATATGTGTATGAGTGTATTTTTTTATCTTTGGCTAGTATCTATCTATCTTTCGGGAGATCTAAAAAAGTTTTTTTGAACCTTTGACTGGTCCTGGAATACCGCACGGTCTCCGGTGAGGCGGCGAGCCTCCTTGCCAGATTGCCGCCATGGGATCTGCGGCGATAAGTCCCCTCTTTGAGGAGTGGCTAGAGAGGTGCCACGGCGTCCTCACCTTCCAACTGACGCAGGTCCTCACCGGACAGGGTTGTTTCGGGAGGTTCCTGTTTCGTATCAGGCGGGAGGAAACACCCGGGTATCATCACTGCGTGGATCGCCTGGAGGACACGGTGGAGCATACGGTGGAGGTATGCCAGGCTTGGGCAGAGCATCGCCGTGTCCTCGTGGAGGCGATCAGTGGCGGGGATCTTTCGCGTCCAGCCCTGGTCCAGTACGGAGCGAGAGAGCATGGGAGGCCGTCAACTCCTTCTGCAAAGCAGTAATGCTCGCGAAGGAGGAAGCAGAATGCGTGAGGGAGAGGCAAATTTCGCACCCTCACGCCCCTAGACACCGCAGGAGACGCCCTGGGCGTCGGGGATCGCAGGCCGATTCCCGGCCACCGTACGCGCGGGCTTGCGGACGGTGAGCAATGGGTAGCTCGACGTCCGATAAGGACCAGGCCCGGGTCGACGGCGCGTTGTGTTCCACGCGTGCCTCAAAGAGATGTCGTCAGCAAATGAAGGGGTCCGACAGGACCGATGCCTGCCGGGGTTGCGGGAAAGTCCGAAAGGGATACCGTGGCCCCTGGCAACGTACAGGCAACTGAAGAAACACGGGTGGGTTAGTCAGTAAAAGTCTGACACGCCCTCCCGCTCCGCCCAGACCGGGAGAAGTTGATAATTTCCTATACAAAAAAAAAAGAAAAGGTACTACTATTAATTCGTTTTAAATTAGTATAGGTACTAATACTAATTTAAAACGAATTAATATTAACGTCGTGTAAAACACTTCAAACGAACGTGTGTACCACGTGAGCGTCTTCCAATAAATTGAAGTTGGTAATTACTCGTAAGCCACAATAAGCTTGTTTTCGTAAACAGACCCAATCAAACCGTATTTAGGAACATTTGGAACCCGTATCGTAAAGAGATTTGATAAAATTGATGAGCCCGTCATTTTACTACCTAAAGCTTCAAAATAAATATTCTACTAGGTATCATCGTGTACAAAAGTGACTAAATAACACACATTTCATGTGAATTTTGCAATTATTAATAATGAACATAATATTTAAAACTGGCATTCATGGCAAAATACCCAGATCGGGAAAAGTTTTATTGGTTTTTTTCAATCTGGAATTTCTAAGTAGTAGCCTAGAGTCTGAATTAGTGCCCGGTTGATTGCAATAAGCTCGTCCGCTATTATATGGGACTTAAACATAACTGACAAAATGTGGGTGTAACTGTTCTATAGGTACACCTCTGCTTAACCCTTGGGGGATTACAGGCGTGATAGTATGTTATGGTACAGGTATATTGTTAAAGCACTAGGAAGTGGTAAAGGGTGGGCGTATTTTGGGTTTAGTCTTAATTATCACGTTCGTAATTTTGACGTCCGAAAAGAGCTGATTATCGGCCTAGTTTTAATGACTTTCGAATTTTGAATTTAAATTTGTATGTTATGACGTATGTCATGGCAAAATACCCATTGGAAGAAAGTTCAACATCAAAGGCCGTCAAAGTGCACAATTTAATGACACTGCCATTTCATCATAAAGATATATCTACTACAAAGTACGGCACGAGAACTTCCCTCGTACTCAAGCATCTTGTTAACAATTCTAGACACTAATGCCTGAAATTGGATTTAGTTCATTCAATTAGGCACACTCGTAACTCTAACAACCTTTAAGATATTCCTATTTCGTTTCCAAAGCTATAATTTTAAAGTTAGCTCTTTAGTTTATAGGTACATAAAATCCGAAATAAAAAATGAAGTTGCACAAAGTCGCCAGCACTCCTGAACGATGAGCGTTAAACTCGATTCTGGCAACAATTTTCATAGTTGCAAAAGTTTAAAACTGTAAATGTTATTATTCCGCCATCCACGTCTTCTGAAGAACTTCAAATTACACCTTTAAAGTTTAAGAATACAATTCAACTTCACAACACACTTAGGTGCTGTAAAACATTTTTTAACTGAGACGAATGGTGCGGATTTGGGAAGTTGAGAAAGTAATTATGACGGTCTCTAATCTGATTAAAATTTTCGGAATGTTAGTAACGAGATCGTATAATGAGTTATGATAGAAACAGTAGCTTCGTCTCTAGCCTCAGCGGTTATAATTAATTTAATTTGAAAAGCTAATTTGACACGGGCGTGGCGGTCAAATAAGTTTTTGTTTTTATTCAGAAGGTGTTGATAACAGTATAATTATGGTTTTGTTTCAAACGTGATCATTGCGCGTGCGGCACCGTAAACGTGATAGAAGTGTAACTCCCTAAAAAAAATAAGAATAAGAGAGATTTAGTGCGAGAGACAGACAGAGAGAGTTATATCTTTCTTCTCTCTCATGTAACGAAATGTGCCTAAACGAGACGTGTCCTAGAAATTTCACTCCAATTATCGAATCGCCGACTAAGAAACTTCACATCAAAAACAAGTTCAAATACCTGATTTTTTCTGTTAATACATATAAAATAAGTAGGCAGGGAGAGCTTAAACTTAAGAGGTAACTTGAGGTACTTAGCATAAAGCTCACATATTTCACAAAAATATTTCGCGAGTGATATTCATACTTCACGGGTACCCCTTCAGAGCAATTTGCGAGTAATCGGCTACTCGTATGACAGCTGTCATCTGAAATGTTGTAAGGATATAAAAATACCAGAATACCAAATTGAGCTTCTGATGTTTCAGAAACACGTTCTTGCAATATCAAGAATTGTTTGTCGTCTGAATTTTTGATAATAAGTCATCAAGCAAGTTGTGCTTCGAGTTTCCCTACTAATCGAATCAGAAATAAAGAAATCCGCAGGAGAACCAAGGTAACTGACATAGCCCGAAGAATTGCCAAACTTAAGTGCAGGGCACATTGCTCGCAGAACAGATGGCCGATGGGGCCGAAAGGTTCTGGAGTGGTGACCGCGTACCGAAAGACATAGCGTTGGAAGGCCTCCCACAAGATGGACCGATGATCTTGCAAAGGCCGCAGGAATCCGCTGGATGCAGGAGGCACAGAATCGGTCGAAGTAGCGGTGCTTGGGTGAGGCCTATGTCCAGCAGTGGATGTCTTTCGGCTGAAATGATGATGATGATGATGAAGCAAGTTATGTGTGTTTTAACTCTTGACTAGCGACCCTTTCTTGTTTCGCACGGTTTTTACGACATGACAAAACAGCGAGATTTCAGTGCTAAATCTAAGTTAAATATTAATATCTTATACTCATAAACATTTAGGAATAAATGCTTTAATTGATAGTGAAAATCGCATCAAAATACATGGTGCGGTTTAGAAGATCTAATCGGTCTCACAGACAACCATGAAAACCGACTTTTTGTTATACTACGTATAGATATAGAATATCACATAAAATTACGCCCGTTTTTCCCGAACGGAGAAACAGAATACCTGCTGTACTCTTTACAACAGGTAATTCTTCTTATTCTTTTCTTGTATCGGCGCGTTCTATATGAGACCAGCAGTGCTATTCTGTAACCAACTCACCGTGAGAACTTAGGTGAAGTGAGCTCGGAGTGAGCTGTCAGTCCCTAGCAGCAGCCGGTCTATTCTGTAATAATCACACGGTGGAAACTTAGGTGAAGTGAACGTGAAGTGAGCTGTCATTCCACTTGCTGCTAGTGACTGACAGCTCAATCTGAGCTCACTTCACCTAAGTTCTCACGGTGAGATGGTTACAGCAGTGCTATTCTGTAACCATCTCACCGTGAAAACTCAGGTGAAGTGAGCTTGAAGTGAGTTGTCATTCCACCTGCTGCTAGGGACTGACAGCTCACTCCGAGCTCACTTCACCTAAGTTTTCACGGTGAGATGGTTACAGAATAGCAATACAGAATAGACCGGCAGCTCTTGAAGCAGGGAAAATGGCAGCAGGCAGTCGAAATTGTGCTCAATAGCATGTATTAATTGTACAACATTTCTATTCATGCGAGTTCATAAAACTAAACCTTTTTGAAGTAAAAGCAACACAAGTGCCCTATTACGCGTATGTATATTTTCAACATTAGTGGTATTTCCCGTAAGTGGGCTCTCTGTGAAAGCGTAGACAGACACACTTCCGAATGTCGAGCGGTGCGAGTAAGGAACCGTTTTAATGACGTCACTCACATACGCATCGTTTGTGCTATAAATGTGCCTACGTATTTTGTGGAGGTGTCATTGTACTGAAAAATTATAACAATAAATATTGTGTGGTTTGAATAATCGTAGCGCCTGACGAAAATTACGCGTCGTAAATTCGGCGGTCACGGTCGTCGGTGGCGTACACCAAAGATATACTGGAAATTGTAGTATACCATACACGTCTATGGGTATCGTGAGCTTGTTGGTACATGTGAACGACGTCCACGACCGACGTCAGTGTAGTAACGCGTAATTATTCATTTCAGTGACATTTTATTTTTGATAGTTTAGGTACTCGGTACCTAATCCGATTATTTTTTTAACCTCAACTGGGAAGCTCTTGGCCTGCATCTCACTTGGTGGTAAGTGATGATCAGGTGGAAGCGAATATCACCCGGAATCCTTAACCACAGAGGAACTGGCTATCTTACCTCTAACTGCCGAAACATAACAATGTTGTTATGGCGACAGACTTAGATAAGACGGTGGTAGCTAGACTTAGAACAAGCACTACCACCAAACAAACCGAGAAGAAAAAAAACTCCTATTAGAAATTTAAGATGTTAAGAAGTTAGACATTTAAGAGATTTTAGGTCGGAAGAGGTAAGAACTTATGCATTAGATACATTATTTGCTAAATCGCGAGCCAAAATAGCGCAAGGCATTGTAACTAAAGTAAATTCACCTTTCAAATGAGTAACAATCAATCTTAAGCAACACACCCACTCACAGTTGTAGGAAACTCAATTCTTTCCATAACATAGTATTACTTTCCGCAGGGACTCATCAGAATGATCGATCACACACCTGGCCCGTTTAATTCAATATAGTTGCCTAATACGTGTTATTACTAGCGTATATCGCGAATATTACATTATTTGAGCAAAGAGCAAAAGCCTCTAAAATGAGAGACACGACTACTTAGCGATTAATTTATTAAAGCTGCCTCATGATTCAATTTGACACACAAAGGCTGTTCTCGTGAGTTCGCTCTCGCTAAATACCTTGCCAGCTAATACTGAGGCTCCTCTGCGAACAAGTTCCCCTGCATGCTAAAAGTGTGTGCTTTTATTTCGAAATGAACGTGTAACTGGAAAGTTGGTAAATTGCTTTTGTACTGATTTGGAACAGAAAGTGTGTTGCGATCTGTTCAACTGCCTGAATCAACAGTTTATGAAAGGTTTGTAGCACATAAGTTTTTGCGATTATGTTTCTGTCATCCAGTTTAACTGAAACGTAACGGTGGCCCGGTGGTAACGGCCGCGACTTACGAGTTTTAGTTCGTGGGTTTGATGCCAAGCAGGCACTTTGCTTTGTGTAAAAAATATTTTCATCACCACTGCTCTCAAAACGGTGAAGGAAAACATTGTGAGGAAACCGGCATGTTCTAGAACCAAAAAATCAAAGACATGTGACATCCGCCAACCCGCACAAGGCCCGGGTGGTGGATTATGGATATACCCTTTCATAAGTTTGTTTTGGATGGTGTTAAATCGTTTTCGTTCCAATTGAAATAAATAGTTCAGTCTTTCAGCATTGCATGTGATTTTTATGGAATTTTCCTAGAAACGATCTTCATTATATGAAAGAGTTGAGTACGTGTAGACATTAATAAAACCTTTATGAGCTCTCATATTCTTGTAGTACCTTGTTTTACCAAAAAGCTTTAATTCACTTAGGTAGGTAATCGTCCCGCAGGAGACGCCCTGGGCGTCGGGAATCGCCGGCCGATTCCCGGCCAAAGTAGGCACAGGCTTGCGGACGGTGAGCAATGGGTAGCTCGCCGTCCGATAAGGACCAGACCCGGGTCGACGGTGCGTTGTGTTCTACGCGCGCTTCAAAGAGATGTCAGCACAACTGACGGGGTCCGCTAAGACCGATGCCTGCCGGGGTCGCGGGAAACTCCGAAAAGGATACCGTGGCCCCTGGCAACGTACAGGCAACTGAAGAAACACGGGTGGGTTTTATTCAGTAGGAGGCTGACACGCCCTCCCGCTCTGCCTAAAGCGGGAGAAATTATTTGATGATTACCCACCCAAAAAATAATAATAAGGTAGGTAATCGTCGATGGAAAATCGTTTTCTAATTTAATCTCTTCCTCATAGCTTCAGTCATTTGCATCTAAATTATCTTCCTACTTATATGTAGATATATAGCATGTTCTATCTACTACAGATACCATCACACTTAAAGCAGTTCCTAACAATTACCCAAGAACAATAGAACCTTTTAAAAAGACGTCTCCAGAATTATTTTCATAATTTTCACGGACTGCAGACATCGCTAATGGTCCCCTTATTTAATTCGGAACCCAGAGTAATTACATCAAGTGCTATTAATTTCACATTTCATTCGATCTTAGGCCCGCAATATTGAAGGTATGCGTACTATGTACTATGCTATGGAGTGGCGTACATGAACTAAGCACAAGCATTAAAGGTCAGTTCACACCGAGATGCGACGTGTTGCGACGCTGCGCACACTTTAATCAAATATCGAACTTATTTTCTTCACGAAAAGGTATAATTTCAGTGTAAGCATTAACGTATGTCGACGTACGTCTTCTGGTTTGTGATTATTGTGAATGATTGTTCTCGATTTTAACTAAGCAATCGTTGGTTCTGTTGATTGGTATTATCGTTTAGAGGCCAAAAAACAAACGAGGTATAAATACTATGGTATCGATACCATGAATATTTTAGGGATATTAATTACGAATAATAAATTTCTGACTAATATTCATGAGATAGCAAATTGGATGTTTAGGCTACGTTCGTATTAATTTAAATTAATCGATTCCGATACAAAATGTATAAGACGTGCACCCTGTAATAACGATTCAAAGTCGCAAGTGTACAACTATATAACAAGCCGTAGGTCTGTACCATGATATTGCGTTCGTGTTGAAAGTGAAACGAAGTAGTGAGTAGATTGTTTCAGGGGAGGCGATGCTGTAAAGTGGTCCGTCTGAGTGGACCGTAATTAGGTTTCCTTATACCTGAAGTTGACGGTATTTCACTTACTTAGAAATATATTTAGTAATAAAATAGGGAGGAAAAGGACTTAAAATATTATATACTACTATTTTCTTGTTGTGTGCGGACTGCGGCTTTAATTCGGAGCCAATCGGAATTGCTTGACTAGTTTTGAACTCGAACGGAGTTTTTAATAAAGAGCTTTATACGGCACGGGTCAAGAGCCATACTAAGCTTATCTTACTAAAAATACTATATTCGTTATATTTCCAACTCTATTCGAAGAGGCTTTTAATATAAAAGCTAATAACTAAAATTAATTCATTTTTTAAAATGTTTCAATCACTTAAGTGTGTACTTAAGCACTAAGGAGCCTTAACCTACTTTAGCACTTCGTCGAATATAAATAAAATCTTTTATTTTATACCTAATAAAACAGTAACTCAATTCAAAGCCAAAGAATACCCCTTTTTATCAATGCATTAAAATAACCCGACCTTTTCATCATGTATAAGGTTGCAGAACGGCAACGTCGCTCTCAGGGGACAGAGGACAAAATTGCTTGAAGTTTAAGAAGGTCCGTTTTATACACCATCCTCGTTTATTTATAAATAGAGGTAAATATTATATTATTGTCCTCTTTAACTTTGTTAAGACTAAGTAATACTTACTACCTAGTTAAGTTTTAACGAAGTCATAAACTCGAGTCACAAGAGTGTCGTTAAAGTAAATCGCAAAAAGGTGGGTTTAGACCAAACGAGTATAAAACCAGAACTAGAACAAAGGCATTCTTTTCTTGGTATTATTTACATTTTTGTATGGATAGACAAACGAAAGCATGGTCCATCCCTGTTTACACAAAAATTATTTAGAAGATGTGGGATAGAATGTTGATTCACGCGTTTCTTCCAAACCGACCTTCAGAATAACGCACAAACCGACCTTCAGAATAACTCACAATGATTGAACTATTTTAGTTATTTTCTGAAAACATCCTATTACTAATATGGAACAATTTAACTTAAGAGCTATTGAATGGCTAAATACCTATTGTATGTAATCATAATTTACTGAAACTTGCAATTTTTTTTAAGGTAGGTACACACCTTGATTTTTCGTTTCATACTTTTATTACAAAGGATTTTGATCAAAGATTTATTAAAACTAATTTGGTTTCCAAATTACTTTATTCAGAATTAAAATCAATAAAGTAATTAGTAATTTATATGTCGTGGCCAGATCGAAGAATTGAAACAGTTCATGAAATGGCCAGCTGAAATTGGCCATATCGTTTAAACGTCAACGTTTAATGATATGTCAGCCGACGTTTGGCCAAATCATTATAGTAGGGTATCCATGGTGTAAGGTGAAGTAAAAATAGTCAAGTAACTGCGACTAACAAAGTAGGGTGACCACGCAAAAAAAGTCAATGGACTTTTATTGGGTTTCCAAATATGATATTATGGAAACCGATCAACTTGGAAGTAGCACTCGCCGGCCGCTGCCGCGGCACCGCTCGCTGCGCTCGCTCGGCTCGCGCGTGGTTGGTCACAGTTCTAACCTAACCTAAACCATTTGGTCGGGGTGCCACATAAGCGGCGTAAATTAAAATTTTTTAGATATTAATTTTAAGTGCTACGTTGTATGTTACGCCGCAGTTGCGGCTGGCGAGCGCTACTTCCGAGTTGATCGCTTTCCATAATATCATATTTGGAAACCTAATAAAAGTCCATCGACTTTTTTGCGTGGTCACCCTACTTTGTTTGATTTGTTGTATGCCACTGCCATGATGCACAGCAAAAACACAGCGACATCAACGCCTCTACCGGTGGATATTCTAATTATTTTACTATATGATCACTAATGTTTGGCCACATCATGAAGTAGTCGTGCGTTTAACTGTTCATATCATTAAACGTTGAGTATTCAATGATCTGGCCAGGCTACGTCATGATGTGACCAGTGGATGATGTTCATTTCATGAAATAATCAATTTTAAGACCTGGCCACGAGATATACATAAATAACAACTTGTACCTAATTAATAAACTATTATTTAGATTATCTACGGGACATTTTGTATGAGTAACAAAACTATCGAAAATTCGAAACAACCGGTTCTTTTTCCTAACTTTCAGCATGGAACTGAAAAAAGTAAGCATTAAAACAGGAAAGGATAGGTATTAGATTGTAAATTTATTCTGAACGATCTGAAATTTAAATGTGAGCTCATCAAAGTTTCTGTAGAGAGAGTTACTTGTAATATATGAGCATGTGATTGCTTCACATCTTAAAAAGAGCCTCGGGACACAAGAGGCGCGGCTTCAAGGGAAAATTTACGTAATTCTTTATTACCTCTTATTAGCTAACTCTCGAATTTATTCGTCGGAAAAATGTTATTCCATTTTGTTATTTGTAATATTTTACCGTTTTTTCTCTGTTTTTCAAGCTGAAACATATTTTGGTTACATTACTGAAAGATGAATGTTTCTTGGTTAGATTGATAACGTAGGAACGGTATAACGTTATTTTATTAACTAGTAGGTATTATTAACTCCCCATCCATACTTTTCTTTGTTTTATTATGATTTAATATCAATATCCGTCATGTGTACCAGCTTAACACAAAGGCATATTTAAAATGTTCTCTTCATTTACTTTCAATATTAGGAAGTTACAAATATTTATTGATAATAATAACATGAATAGTAGGTACCTCTTTAAAAGTTTTTTTTTATACCAATATAAATTTTATTGTGTATCATCTTAAATATTATAAACATGACACACTAATATATATAAATTATGTACAAAGGCAAAAAAAAAAAAAAAATTATGGAAGAACTCACTGGGCATCATCTTCATTGATTGCAAGAATGAAAGTTTCTTCGTGATATAATTTGACTGAGGGCATGATTTACGAGTATTATGCAACAGATGTAACTAGACCAAACTATTCAACACTTTGTATAGCTGGGTTTTTAAAGTTGTATGTGTGTTGGTCGACTGTATTAAGAAAGTTTACTGTATAATAAAATCCTGGCTTTGCTTGTTGAAGCGTTAACGTTATTAATACATAGCGTAACGTATATAGAACGGTTGCTAGGTTGAATATTAGCTTTTAAATTACCTCTAGACAGCTATTTTAATAAAGTTCTGTTAAGGCTTGTGGGCTTCTGTAATACAAGCCGTGTGCCCGTTGGGATTTCCCTTCGGCAAAAATGACGAATTTCCGTACAAAATTTTATCACCTATTTAACAACCCCTTTAGGGGATGAATTTTCAAAAATCCTTCCGCAATGTGGCTGTGCGTTGTCAGCGAATAAATTTAAGATTTTATTACGTACAAAATAAAATAATTATGTGTGATTTCTTAAATGTGATTTTTATATGATAAAAAAGTCAACAGAATTACACCGTTTTTGGTAGAAGAAACTGAGTTATCAGGGTTATTTTCTTCCATTTTTCTTCAGTCGATAAAGTTCAATCCCCAAAGCAGCCATAGTTTAATTTTATCAGACCAGCAGCAGAATATTTACTGAGTTACTTTGTTTTTTGTTTTAATATAATATATTGGTTATGCCATGGCAGCATGAGGTTTTTTCTACATCTAGATATACTATCAAACGAAGTAATTTTCCGTGTCTATCTGCGCAATGGATTTTGATACGATTTTCATGATCAGCTAGAACATTTATTCCGCAAGGGTGTGTAAAATTTATTAGTATTTAACTTAGATATAGTACCCAAAATGTCGATGTTTTGGCATGTCGCCATTGCACGAGTGTGAATCAGGGGCGGGTCGCTAGTTAATAAATAAAGGGTAAACAGTATCATAATGAGGTATGTGTTCCTAATCGATCAATGGATAAGCGATACTAACTCAAATTTAAATACACTACAGGAGCCACTCTTACAGCAAGGAAATATCTGACAAAAAGTGAGCCTTCATATTACTTGTCACGCGGTCTTGAACCATGCGCAATTCAACTAATAGTATTACATTGGCTTGCCCTTCTTTTAAACTGGCCTGCAAACGATTATGGTACGTGCCAAGCCAAGTCAAAACCCAGATTATTATTCCGTCAGGTAATAAAGATAATAATCGACTCAACAGGCTTTCGACCCGAACCACGGGTCGCAGTCCAAATTCCTGCCGATTTTAATTAATCTTTCAATGGTAAAGCAATAATTTAATTTAAGCGTATAGGTACGCCTTAATTAAATGACCGTTTGCAGGTGGTATACAAAATTTCTTTGTTGGTTACATGGAAGCGTTTTGTTAAAAACAATAGTAGTTAATATGTTACTCTGACTTATAGTAAGGTTCAGCTATCTTTCAGTCAACATCTATGCACACGAACATGTTTAAAACAGATGAAATGAATAATAGTCAAAATGTCACACGCTGCATGCCTATAGTAAGTACTAGCGACCCGCTTCTGCTTCGCACGGTTTTTACAACTAGAGGAAACATCAATATTTCTTAGTAAACGTAACTTTAATATTAACGTATTATTCACATAGCTAAACCTTCCAGAATAAATTCTCTAAACGATGGTGAAAACCTCATCAAAATCTGAAAAAGAAGAACGCGGACATACAGACAAACGCGAAAAGCGATTTTGTTTTATAATATGATGAGTATTATATAAAAGTATTTTTAATAAAGTTACACCAACAGCTGCTTCTGTGTATCTTAAGTACTATACATCACTAATCATCATAATTTTAGCCTAAAAATGTCCTGCTGGGGCTTTCTGGTGTACAATAAAGTATATTTAAATAAATAATAAATAAATAGGCATCGAGCGATCCTGTAATTTTCGCATCCAGCGGATTCCTGCGGCCTTCACAGGGCCATCGGCACACTTTGTGGGAAGATTAACATAATAACATTCAAGATTGATTGTTCAAGTCAAAAACACAAAGTAAAGGCTTGTCTTATCAGAAGCTATGTCCAATACAAAACGTGCAAGGAACTTCAAAGGCAAACAAACAATATAATTAATTATAATAATCAAATTTTCCAAGCCGAAACTGAATGCCTAATAATAAGACGGGCAAGGTGCGTAATATAAATTAACAATGCAAATTTTCAACTTAATTTAACACTGATGAATTTCTCGAGACTTTTTAAGTTTTAATCTAACTTTTCATTTTACTGTTTTGACTACAGTTGGTCGCTGGCTTTCAAATTCAATATTAATGATACTAATAGAAAAGGTGCACTGAGCTATTTTAGAGATAGGTACTTTAAAAAGTTCTTATTCAAGCTAAATTAAATAGAGATTTGAGAGATTAAGTTAATTCTTTTCTTTTAGAAAAAATAATAAAAGTCACGATTAAAATAGTTCATCTTTATTTTTTGTACAAGCATATCAGGGTAGGTATAATTATATGTATAGGCTTAGTTGCGCTATTTCAGCCTTTTGATCATGCGACCTTATAATAAATAAGTAGCAAGCTAAAAACAAAATGACTATTGAAATTCCTTATGTATTTACTCAATAAATTATATTCTTGACATTAACGACCAAAACAGTCCATTTCAAGTCATCAAAATTGTCGTTTTACTAAAACTTTTGTTTATTCAAATAAAACATCTAGCAATCATTTTTCAAGAGCAAAGTCAAGTTGTGAGCGGTAATGGGGGAAAGTTTTCGCAATTTGTGGTAGCTACGTATTCGAAAATAATGGATTTTTAGCGGAAATTAGACACCCTTTCAATTCCAATCATTTCCTATCTCGTACGTGTCGGAAACAGACGGTTTCTTGCTTTTTCTTTGACTTCATAGTTTGGTCGGAAGAAGAAATAATGATAAAGCAAGTTCCCAACAATGTACATGTTTGGGAACTTGCTTTATTTTTTCGTTTGTCGAACATATAAATAAAAGAAATTGTTGAAATTCTAATTGAATACGTATTATATAGATTTTACGTAAAAGACTGACCGATACTCTGTTTCCTTATTAATCATGTAAAATCAATTTTCAGAAGGGACGTAATGCGGAATAAGATAATTACAGTACTCTCTCGCTAATCCGCCACCACAACATCCCAACCATTAGCGGATTACTGAAAACGGCGGATTACTGAAAAAGGACGATTACTGAAAACGCCGATTATAGTGTATAGGAACAACAAACTAGGGACTAAAGAGTGGCTGCTTATGGCCGCACGGCAAACTGTATAATTATGGTCATATGCACGAAGGAGATGGTAGACGGTGGAATATCGAGGTGAGGATTTAGAATGATGGCGGATTACAGAGTATGATCAGACCAGTCGCGACTCGTAAAAAACGGCGCATTATAGTAGTTTTTGGACATACGAGCTGCGGATAAGCGAGACAGTACTGTATTTTCATATTTATAGTTTGTTCTGATTTGACACAAAAGAAGAAAACACGATTTGAAAAAACCGACGACTTCCTAGTTTTAAGCTGCCATACGTCGCCGCTCCAAAACTCAACGCTGACATACCTCATAGCTGTCAGTTTTCACAGGGTTTCCAAAATTCAGAGAATTCTGACATGCCTTAAAGTCTAGACTTTGACAGCCAATAGCCCTTCACACTACGAAAAATGAAACTGTGACCCGTCAGATATTCATCATACTTCTAATTGGAGGTACTCTCTACTAAAAACCACCAGAACTTTCTAGCTTCGAAACACGTTAAGAGTCAGGAGAACGTTTGATTTATTACCGAAATATTTATATTGCGTTATTATCTAGTGTTGGCGGGCCTAAACAAACTTCTCTAATACTAAGTAAACGAACTGTTCGTCCCTCTGAGTATTACCTTTGCCCTTAAAGAAAACTTGGCCAACTGTTATTGCCTTTTTCGTTGGGACTTGTGACGTCGACAGTGAAACAAAAAGGGGCCGTTTATATATAAAAGTTTATTATTTTATGGTTTTGAATAAATTTTTGTTTGTTTAATGTTAAGAGTACCTGGGCGACGAGCTCTGCTGGGGTGAAAATAAAGAAAACGAATTGTCCCAGATATGAAACCTAGCTAGATTGATTTTCGTAAACCTCTATAATACAACTTTTATCGAAATCGTTAGAGCCGTTTTCGAGAACGTGATTGCAAATATAGAGGGTGGATTTTTTTAACCTCCCCTGGAGGGAAAGTACTCTAAATACTGGTGATACCAAATTTTACTCAAAGGAAACATTCCTTTATTTTTAAAAAGAAACAAATCTGCATTCAAATATTTTCCAAAATTCGCTTCACACACTCAGAAATCGAACCGGCTAAAATCCGACAAAAAACATCCTATATTTTTATGGCATCAATCGATAGAGCCAATCATAAGGATCAACCCTCTCTAACAAACATGATAAATTTAATGAAAGGAAAACCATAAAATCTGAACATATAAATTTAATGGGAGAAGATAAAGCACTTTTACTCAAAGGTCCATTAGGTTACTTATGTCAGCATCTAATTAACAATAAAATTATCATTCGATTTGTTTAACATGTATTATGGGGATATATTAAGAATCAAATTTACCACTAATCCTATGAAACGAGTTATGAACTGAGGTTCACACTACAATTTTCAATATTCATCACAACTCGCTATTAAAAGTTAGTGCAAATGAATTCCTTTAAAGAATAAATTTGTGTATCCAAAATGGAACTCGTTTCGAGAAACTAATTAGTTAGCTTACCCTTGTTTTTCGTTCAATTAAAATAAGTTAAGATTTTATGATAGTCCTTTCATTAAATTTATCATGTTTGTCTAAACTAATATTATAAAGAAAAAATATTAGATTGTTTGTATGTTTGTTTGTTAGTAATGAATAAACTCAAAAACTACTGCAGCGATTAAAAAAATATTTCACCAGTACAATGCTATATTATCATTAAGTAACTTAGGCTATAATTTATAAAAATATCACGCTGGCGAAGTCGCTGGCGGAAGCTAGTTAGAGATTTTGGTTTCGTTATGATTGAAACTGTCGATTGATGCCAGTGTTATTTTTTCGTATTTTATCCGGTTCGATTCCTGAGTGTGGCAAGCGAATTTTCGAAAATCTTTGAATGCAGACTTGTTTATTGAAAAAAAAAAAAGGAATATCTCCTTGAGTAAAATTTGCTATCTCCAGTATTTAGAGTACTTTCCCTCCAGATGAGGTTCAAAAATTCCACTCTGCACATATATATGTCGCAGTAAGATGGTTATAGCCGTGATATACGTAAAGTTATATCTCTAGGGATATAGCTATATACCGTACTTAATATAGTTTTATGAAAGCGGTTCATACGATCTAGTAATATAACTATTTAAGCTTTCCGACTAAATAGGTTAGGTTAGAATTGTGGCCAACTACGCGCGAGCCGAGTGAGCTAAGCGAGCAGCTGGCGAGCGCTACGTTGAAATTGGTCGCAATTACAAAATTAAGGCACTCCGACAGTTGTGAACCGCTTTTATATAACTATGTTACGGTATATAGCTATATCCTTAGGGATTTAACTATATCACGGCTATAACCATCTTACTGTGTATACAAATATTGCTCATTTAATAGTATAGGATAGGATAGGATTTATTTTATTACAAAGGTTTTATTTAAACCAGCTCAAATGATCAATTACTTAGGTTGGCATTTGATCTAGATAATATTTTTTATGCCATCTTCTTAGAAATACTGAAGTCTGTTATTAATACATTTCTCAGTACGTAGTATTGACATTTACTTCAAAAATGTTTACCCGCCTAGTCTCCTACATTGTAGAATGTCCTTCTGTTAGTCAAATAGACATAATGAAGTTGCTAACTTTCAATGAAGCCTCTGGAAGGGTTGTCAGACTAGAAATATATTTACTCATACTTAAATTCACCCTATAAATGAATGGCTGTTGCGTTTATCTAGAGAAATAGTTGCATATTTCGTTAATCTGCAATTCCGCATGTTTCGTAATTCGTTGAAAAAGAGAGCAATCTTTTGTTTAACAGAAACCTCACAAATGATAATCTTTTGTCAAAGGGTCAGGATATAAACAAAAAAAAAAAAAACTTAATGTGGACCAGCGATAATGGCAACCTTGACAGCAGTAGAGAGGGGACTTTCTTCAAAGTTTTAGTCGAGAACCCCGGATCGGTCGTCAACTCGGATTTTACATTGAAATAGTTACGTGGGTACTTATGAGAGTCAGACGCTGCTCTTAAGAAATTTCGTGCCAATAAAGACTGAATGGAAACTGAGAAATAAATTTTGATATGCCGTCTAAAGTAACTTTTGTGAGTATAGAGCCTAAGTAAAATGAATAATCGATTAGTCCGATCTTAATTTAGGTTTTAGACAGATATTGATGCGTTTTATTTTGGACCGCGATCATTCATAAGTTTTGAAAACCTCTGTAAGTTTTTGATTGGTAAATGTAGAATGATTTACGATGTCATAGAAGTCCTACATTTCTTTTACTTCTGATTACAATCAACTATATATAAAGGAAATATCCCCATAGGCTTTCACACCGTCCATTCTAAATCTATAAACGTAAAATTCGTCCCAAAAAAACAAAATTCTTCCGAAAACACCGTTACGTACTACCATCACAAACTTTTCACGTTACATTTCATTACACGAACCATTCTGGTTGAAGGGTGCTGACGAGCGCAATATACCCGTTTCTTGCTGTCTTTATGGCCATAGTAAATCACTTTTACCTACTTGACCCAAGCGACCGATAGTCGAACATTAAAAGGGTTTGATTTATATCAGAACTTAGGACATTGTCGCCATCTGTTGCTGCTCACGTTGCGCCGTACCTACTTTATTATAAAGGTGGACTCGACTCGTTTGATGTAGTGCGTTTAGTTTGCTCTTGTTTTGTTCCTTGATCACTGTTTGGAGGAATGGTAGTTGGGAACTGAAGTTAGGTACCCTTATTTTCAGTTGTAATTGGGCTGTGCCTGTAACATGATTTCAGGATGTAAATTTCATTGGCAGGCTATTGGTAACAAAATAATCTATGTATTTTGACTGGTCTGAAGGATACAACCGAAGTATTGAGCGTAAAAAACATGATCTCATTCTTCCAAGAAGTTCTTTAAGCCACTAAGAAGTCGGGAGTACTAACTAGTCGGGGGGCTAGCAGTGCTGCATCAAAGATTAGTTTCTATAAAGGTTTTGTATGTACTCCTAGCAAAACAAGCTCAAGTCAGTGCAAGTTTCGTATAAAGTGAAGGCAAACTTTATAAGGCGCCACGCGACAGTGCCAGCATTGTTTCCATATTGGCTTTGAAACTTGAAAATTCAAGACTACCCACACCATTTTGTAACATTCCGAAGGCTTGGAGTCAAATGAGATCTTGGAAGTTCGAAATTAGTATACAGAAATACCTTGTTCTCGTTGTACCAATACTCGTATGTCAAGTATATGTGTGAAAATGTTTTGGGTTTCGCTCTCTACCTTTATAAGCCAGCGTATTAACATTGCTTACGTCATACTTCAGAAACTTTTAATTAATGACTTCAGTCACGACGGGTAACTTTGTGTAATATGAGATGAAGATTTCATCAAAATCAGTCAAAGTATTAGGCTTGGAGATGATATTTTAATAATTAATCGCTTAATCTAGATTATTTATACGGCATAAATGAGTTTGAAATGAAAATGTTTTCTTTTGAAAGTTAGAACTGATACACGTCAGATTTTGATTCTCATTGCAGAGATATTATTGGACCAGAAGGTTCCTAGTTCGACTTTCGATAAGTGTACGATACAGTAACAACAATAATACATAAAACAGCTGTAATATTGTCTACTGTAATAATAATTCGCCTTGATTAACATGAACAAAGCTTGTAGATTATCAATCTCTACGGGATCTGCCCAACAATGGTGGCATAATGCCCGGACATTGCTGAATCTGCACGTCCTAAGGATTTTGAACGAAATATAAAATAAAACAATAAGGAGCGACTGCCGCTAGTCTTTTACAAACTTTATAATACTATGTTAAATTATGTCCGTAACCTCGTACTCGTATGACAAACCAGGAACCACGGCTTAGCGTGCTCCTCGAAGCTCGGAGGGATCCCGGTCATAAGAACGATCGCCCATTTAGAACCTGATCGCGACAAACGCGCCTTAATCTCGAAGATCAATCGACCTACGTGGAGTCAGCTAGGCTCCTTAAAAAGCGTTGAAACTGCTTAATGGCAAGTAAAGAGAGCTCAGCAAAAATACGTTTGAAAACCAGTTTAAAAACATAAGTAAAAGGAACACAAAGCCTGGTTAATACCCGAACTTGTTGCTGAAGCGTCGCTCCGTGAAGATAGCGGATCAAAGTAAGCCGCTTACAGAAGCAGAAACTTGACCGAACCATACTGCAATGCCTTTGATTTACTTTTCGATAAACTCGCTTTGGTAAATATCTGTTTATTTCTTATTTGTACAGAGAAATTTGATGATTTCAATCGGCTCGAAGTAAATGGACGGTAATATTTTTATATCCTTAATCTGATTTCGGCCGAGCCGAGGAGTAACCAAGTTCTGCTCAGCGCAACATTTTTATAATAAGGTTTCCGTATAAAATCGTTTTGTTGTTAAGTCTTTCATTCGATATCTTTGAATTTTCTAATATTTGGAAAGCTTCTTTTGTTACGAATTACTTTGTAATCCTTATGTGTTTTTAGGCTAACGTCTTCAAGTAGATATTGATCTGTGTTTGTACTTGGATTATTGTCCCAAATTCACGCATACTTTGGCAAAGTTTCCAGCTTGGCCTGAAATATAGCTCGTGCTCTATCATTACTTCTTCTCTGCGGTGGGGACAGTGAACCCGTAATATTTTCAAGTCCACACCGAACAACCCAAAAACATGTAATTAACAAGATTTTGCGTGTTCCCATTAATTTAGTAGTACGTTGCAATTGTGCTTTACAAATTGCCAAGTACCTACTGTTGGAAATTTACATTGCGGTGAAGTGGTACCACCAAGTACCACCGATTAATCCCGTGGCACAAGTACGAGGTTTTGGCGTCTGCTCATTTTGGAGACCCTTCATCCATAATGCTCATGTAACATTCATTATAAGCTTTGTGCGTATAAGTACATTCAGATACACCGGTGTTATGTCCTGCTTTACGAGAACACTTTGCCGCTTTTAAAGACTTACATTGATGTAAATGGTAATTTCGTGTATGTGATGACTGTTCTGAAATTAAAAAAAGAATGGATTAAAAGTAGAATAAAAATAATGTTACCTGTGACGTACTTTGTACCTGTGCGGATCATCTAAAAGTCTGTACTTTAATGTATTACTAATTAATTAAAACAATTTCATTTGGCGTCAATAGGTGATTCTAATGTTGATGCAATTGGTCAACTTAGTATTAATTTTACTTGGAAAATTTTCTGAATTTTGCATATTTCTAAATATTATAATACAAAGTCGCTTTTCGCGTTTGTCTGTATGTTGTTGTTCTTCTAAAACACGCAACGGATTTTGATGAGGTTTTCAAAATCATTTCGAGAATGTATTCCGGCAAGGTTTATATATATTATTTTATAATAAACGTTGATGTAGTACTGAAATTTGACGTTGAAAATTATGTTCTACTGGATTGCATATCATAAAAAAATCATCAGAAAAGTCCGCAATAGCATATGTATTATATATCTTCTAAGGATGACCCACAGTAACCATTTTTATCTTTCAGAAGTTCATAAATATTGATATTTTCGAAGCAATTTTGACGAGTATATTATTAATCGTTACCTGATAAATTACATTACATCATTTAAATGAAAACTATAAAAGATATCACAGATTTAAAATAACGCGCAGTAAAAAAATATGCTGACGGCGCGCGGCGAGACGCTATGACTGACAGGGTTCAATGACCTTTCTTCGGTTATTAAGGAACTGCGATTATTGAAATTAATGTATGAATTGAACGAATAAAAGTATTTGGACGTCCAAACTCCACAAATGGGGAAGGACTCACATTTTTTTTCATATATTAAGTTCCCGTTCAACGAAATAGTGGGACCATCCATAAGACAATAGACCGCTTTTATTTTTGTCAATTGTAAGGCCCGTTCACACGGCGATGATCAGAATGATATTTTGTTATTGTGTAATTTGGCATCATCCGGAAGTTTCTTGGCAGTTTCATAATGCATTTTGTTTTGTACCGTATGAAGATGGGGATGTTGTCGTGTGCATCAGTACATTGCACTCGTGCGAAGCAGGGGCGGGTCGCTACTAACATTATAATTAAGGGGGAAGCGCAAGGGCAACCCGCGAAATTCAAATGTTAAAAAAAAATGCAATTTGCGTGTCAGTGTCAGGTTGTATTATTGATAAAAATAATTATGATTTGCGACAACAGCAAATATATATTTACAGAATTATGATGATAAAATCATCAATACAATTGTCTCAGTTAGAATTGACCTCAAATGTCATGATTTCATGAAATTGTCATTCATTGAACTTGGAGAGTTGTAACTACGTAATTCTGTAAATACATATTTGTTACGGTCGCGAATCATATTTTGACCAACATACAACCTTATGCTGACCTGCAAACTGCAAAAAAACGTATGAAAATTATTTTGTATTTCGTATCCTGGCGCTTTTGCCTTAAAAAAAAAATACGGGTTTCCTTTGTTTCATATTCTCAATTTTTGTACGCAATATTGCAACTGGAGACCTTTGCAATACAAATACAATACACGGTTTTGTTTTCGATCCGGTCTCCCAATGCCTTTAGAACTTCTCGCTAAAATCGTTATTTTGATTCCTGTGCAGATGTTTAGCGTAATTTTGAAAACACGTTGTAGGCTTTATTTGTTTTTTTTTTTTTTACACGTTGCCCCACACTAGGAATTTCTCCTGTATCGTGGGTGCGTTTACAAACATTTAAAGTCACATACACAAACAGCCAGACCCGGAACAACTACCTCACCGAACAACTATCTATTATATTTATTGTAGAATACGTGTAGGTAGGCGTAAAGAAAGACAAGTTTTCAATTAAATGTTTATATTCCAAACATATATTATTAGCTCCGTGCTCAACTGAAAGATATTGACTAGTAAAAAAACAAATCTCCATGATTTAAGTAATGACAAATAATCACTATCTACTTTCAACAGCCGAACGACATAGCATACATAAGTACACTTTACACACACAAGCGAAAGCACATGACTAATGTTTGGTTTCATATCAAAAGCAACGACATTGTTTTTACGTCAGGAATCAGGAACAACAAAGTTGAACAAAGAATCCAATATTACATAATTCGCGTTCACACGAGCCATCACCGAGTCCCCGAACAAATGTGCGGAGATACATCCAACACAAAGCCGAAACGAATGAAAGATTGATATTGGATCCCTTGTGTGTTTTCTTTTTTTAATTAATCGCTTTTGTAAAGCTCAGAACTTCAAAGCAAAGGGTATCGGAGCATTCCCCGATACGTTTGAATCCGCCAAAATTGAATAGCGATGTAGGTACGTAATTTGCTACGGCCATTTTTTGGACAATCTAATCTCTTTTTGGACCGGATTATAAATTAAACATACGTTTTCCCCGTGATGGATCCATCCGGATACTTAAATCCGCATTATTGTAAGTATTCGAATATTCTGAATGAACTTTAATCATTCTTGAAATTATTGTTCTTAACTAAATTCTTATTTGCAAGCTGTCTAAACTTTTCTACGTCGATAAGTGTATTTGACAATTTAAAAAAGTCTGCTAAATTATTACGAAACACCACTTCGAGGAGGATACCAAGTAATATAAATAAATATCGAATATCTTTCATTATAAAGTCTTTGGTGGGAATAAAATATTCATAGCAGGTTTTGTAAATTAAGTTATAAGTTGTCAGCACCGTCCTATCGTTTGTTATGACTTTTTAAAAGCCAAACATTTAAATTGACGACGTCTGAATATAAATTTAGACATTCCGATTGCTTCAAATGATTACTTTTCTCCTTCGGGGGTCCAACGAGTGGCGAGTACGTGACAACAGAAAATTGTAAAATTGTTATTCTAACCATGTTGAAGAACCCGTCCGGAATTACGAAAATTGTTTCGCAGATAAAAATATCTATTTTGTCAAAACTAGACGCGGAAATATGGTATAGTATAATATGGTATGGTACAATCAGTTTTCGTCAAGTGTTAGTCAAATGGATGAATTAAGAAAAAGAAATGAAGGTTAAAGCTTTATTATATTTCTAGTGTCAATAAACTTAGATATTTAAAACATATTGAATTTATATGTTATTCTTTATTTAAAAGAACAAAATGTTAGTTTTTACCTACGACGTCTACGGCATAAATAAACTCAACGAATAATCCAAATATTTATAGACAAAAACGATTTCATTTTTGAAATTATTTTGTTTGAGAAATTTTATATTGACGCAAAAAAAAAATACATAGATCATATCAATTATTTAACACATTATTTTGAGTACAAATCGAATCATATCGACCTTCCCAAAATTTCCAGAACACCGAGTTCAAAAACATAATTCATCATTTTTTAGACCAAAACTAAATCTATAACAGGTCTGAAGCTTTCAATACAACCAAGGTCGCCTGTTTCTGTCACCTTTATAAATCTAACCTTGAAAATATAATACGAATAATATCTCCCGGGTCTGGAATAGGGCGATCGATAGCAATTCCACTTCGCCAGCTCCAAATCCTTTTTAGGTGGCTGTCAACTATATTTTAGCAATAAATAAAATTGGTACCAAATTATATCATCGTGTAAGTGTGATGTGCAATTCGTGCGAGAAAGATTACGGACGTGACGTCGAGTTTGTTGGTCTTACTTCGATGGGCGCAATTTTACGCGGCTATTAAACGGAACAAACTCTCTTTCCTCACAATAAAACGCTTCTGAATTTCCTTCTTCGGCCGTATTTTCAAATAGCGCGAACTCGCCAGGAATGTTTGTTTTGAGATATTTAGGACCTGTGTAGGGCTGCTGCTGCTTTATAATTAAACTTGGGATTTTATAACTGTTTATGCAACAGTGAAATAATAGAAATTAAATGTTGTTTTTTTCTTTACTTCTGACCTACTACTTAGAACAGAATACCTACTGAGGAAAGCGCGAGTCTAAAAATATGAACATAATTATTAATAAGCAGCCTGCCACTCCACTCGGTCCTGAGCCAATATGGACCAATCCCTCCTATAAGCGTCAAGTTGACTGCGACTGGGACTTCCCGCGCCGTTGCGTTGGTCGTTTTCAGGAACCCATGAAAAAATATATCTATCAAATAAAATCGATCAGATCGAAAGTCAAAGTCAAAACGTTTATTGCGAACTAAGTGTACAATGTTGGCGTTATGTTATGTTAGTATTTATGACTTAGCAGCCATTACAAGAATTGCAATTATCACTCGCCTGCCCTTATCATCCTAAATTAGCATGCATTAAACATTATTATTACTTAATTATTTTCTTTTATATTAGTACAATTAAATTGAGAAATTATAGTTATGTCACAATGAAATGTCAATATTAATGAATTTAATACAAAAAAAGAAGCAAAATGCTCTTTAAAACGTTTTTAGTTATCAAGACAATCTCCTTTCAGTTACCAAATAAAGCAGTAGGTACAGATCGTCTAATTAACTCCTCCAAAAAATAGTAAAATATATAAAATGCTTGCTATAAATATGCTTGAAATACGCTGTACAAGACTTGAAGGAAGAAGACATAGATTGTACTCTTTATATTGGTACTCGGAATCTAGAGCGGGTTTTGTTAAACTTCGATTATCTCCAAATACTAGTAGACTAAGATAATTGTTTTACTTAATTTTAAAGAATATTAATTCGATTAATAAATGACCTTTGATGTTTTTAATTATCTTGTTTTTCAATAGGTTTATTTAATATTTCCCTTAAGGCTTCCTACATAACAGACAGTGGAGGGGAGCGCATTTTAATAAGTAGATATATTATTACTTATTTCACTATCGCAAAATGTTATGTAAAAAATATTCTCAAAAATCGTTCAGCGTCAACCCTAGCCACACCTTTCGCTTATACGTCGAGAAGTGTTTCGTTATTTTCCCCTTTCTAAGTAAACATGGAAATGTAACTCGCGAAGATCAATCAAAAGTTTTCATAATACTCCATCAATATTAGAGTATTTACTTAGGTGCCGTACCGGCGGCGTTTTTGACATACAAATCTGAAAGATTAGTGTTTATAACAACTTATCGAATTTTGATAACATATTTTCTTTTTTATGAGTATTTAAAAACGTTTTATAAGTAGGTATGTTAATGAGTATTTTACCTAAATAGCCATTTTTCCGTTGCATTAGAAATAAATGAAGGGAAAAACGATAGATCCTGTATTTAAAAAACGGGCAACTTTTTTTATCCCTAAACAAGCAAACTTATGTCAGATGGACCCACGGGCGCAGGTAGCAAAATATAAGCTCGGTAATTGAAAACAAAACAGCATCGTAAAGTCCCGAACTTATTATACCCCATGCCGAAACTAGGGAGACTAAATAAAACTCCCTAAGCACAAGATGTCTCTGGATTTACCATAAATCATAATAAAACTGCTCGTGAGGGATTTGAACAATTTATTTTCAGGTGAAAGAGCTGAGAGTTGGACTGAAATAAAATAAAAACTTGCAGAATTTTTGTTCGGGCCGTAATAAAAGTCAGGAGAGTACTTCTAATGGATAGTTATCAAGGGAAGGTGAAGATTTTCGCAGCTTTTCCTCAAGTACACGTGACGTGCTAGAAGCTATGGTGAAGAGCTTTCAGCGTAAGTTTATTCGATTTTGTTGGCACAAGAGCACTTTGTTTGAACGCGATAACAGTTTTCAGAGCAGGCGAGAGCTAGCCATAGAGTACTACTGCAGAAACAAACACAGCAAGGCTATATTCGAGTGTTCATCTATGTATGATGTAAGTGTAATAAATAAGTGTGTGAAATAAATAAAATGGTGTGGTTCTCGTTTTGATATCAACTCAAAAATATTTTAGAGGATTGCACAATTTTATTATATTCATCAAACTTTCAGTCCATAAATTAGAAAATACTTACTATAATCTTATCAAACTTGCCGCTTTAGATGAATAGTGCGATGATTAACAACTAAATATCTAGCGCTACTGGGCATAACGTAGGGCACTTTAAACTGTGTGTCGCAACATTCCCAACATCCTAACATCCATAGGGATAAGTTAACACGTCGCTAACCATCGCGCCCTCGGGCTACCCCGCAATATAAATCATTTCGAACGTTCCTATAACTTTGTTGTTCTCGCGTAATTTGAATTACGTGTTCGCCACGGCCATGGAATTTGGGACAGCAGCATATAAAAAATAATAACAGTAAATTCTAAGGCAAAGGAATTTAATAAAGATTTCTTTATTGAAATGAGATTTGTCAAATTTTCGAAGTAGTTATGTCAATTACTCCAAAAATGTACAATGAATTAATTCTTGAACTGACTCTTAATGTTGCCACAAGGTAATAACATAAGAGTAGAGTACTCGAAGTAGCTGTAAGATTCCTTTTTCAAAAGAGAATTGCCGAAGAAAGCCAAAGTTCTATAAAAGTGTTATGTATCTAGGTAGGTACGTGTTTGTAGGTAACTGGGTACTCTAAAGTTCGCCCAAGAAGAGCTAGGTTCCGACTACTTCCGACGAAAATCCGATCTCCAACAATATCTGACTCAGTTTATTTTATGGTATTACAGAAACTTAAAAAAAATAGCTACGAGTAAAATTCATGAATATGGCGAATAGTATCACTGGCGCAACTCAAAGTCAAAACATTCAATCAAAGTCAAAACATTCAATATTCAGACAAGTTTATGATCAACTGTTAATGGATTTCAAAACCAATTTCGGCTAATGTTAATTTGATATCGTGTATCCTCAAAGTATAGTTAGCAATATGATAGATCAACTTTTTCGTTGGGACGAAGGGGCAAGCCGCAAAAGTTTCAACTCTACCTATTATGGCTTCGGGGCAACAAAGCCGTTCGGCCTAACCCCGACTGCTATTTACTACGAATTTGTTGACGTCGTACTTCGGTTAATAGAAACGGTGAACTAAGAATGACAAGACAACGTACGATTGTGTATTTTTGTTCTTGTTTACCTTCCTGTCCTTAGGTTATGAAAGGTCTAGGTATATTTAGATAGATAATTCAAAATTGAAACTAATAAATGAAGCATTTCATTTATCTCATCCATTCAAATTAATTCCAAAATATTCTTCGGTAGATTCAACTTCTATAATGTTTGAGAACTGTCAGTAGAATTAGCGCGTATAAAATTATGAACAAGACACAAAAAACTGAAGATTTACGATCCTGTATTAGATTAAACCGTTAATAAATTGTGTTCAACTAAAGCGTAACGTTTTATGTCCGTGATTAAGTATCAAAGTTTCGGTAATAACGCCTATAACAGTGGATACTTCAAAATGTTTTATTTTGATTACGTACAGTGTGATAGAATATAATTGACCATTTACACAAGTTTTTCAATCTGGAAAAATGCTAGTTGTCGTAATAAGTTTCCTCTTCACTATGATTGAGCACTCAACATTTTTGGCATCGGGTAGTAAAAAGTAAATCTTCTTAATATTCATCTACATGAAAGGCGAGTTTAACGATGCTTGCTGATAGAAATGTATACCAAAAATGTTCATATTATTGTTTTAAAGCAAATCTAAACTTTTAAACGTATTATTATTTATTTTAGTACTGAAATAACATCTTTAGTAATATTTTATATTTGTTTTAGAAGAGCTGTATAGTGTCATATTTTACCTCCGTTTTTCGCTTAGCTTTCGAAACAAGTCTGAAATCATTCCTTTCTTTAACAGTATCTACCTACATTTTTCATGATGAACCTCTAATAATTCCAATTTTGCGCTCCTAATTTTTTTATTGATCACTCGATTATAATAATTGCGTATTTTTTTGTGAAACTCAAATAATTCCAATTTTGTACCGGTCCTAAAAATACTAAATAGCCAAGTAACTGCGACCAACTTGGATGTAGCTCTCGCCGGTCACTGCCGCGGCACCGCTCGCTTCGCTCGCTCGGCTTGCGCGTGTTTGGTTAGTTCTAAATTTTTCTAACAAATTTGCCCTAGCATACTTAATGCGACAAACTGTGATAAAAAGTCATAAAAAAGGCTCAATTATAAAAAAAAGGTGTGCATCATTAAAAGCGCAAAAAGTTTGTAGATGTTCAATAATTTAAATAAAGTGTCTATAATTAGAACGGTAATAAGTTTTTAGAGGCTCCCTTAAATATTTCCCTTTTTTCATTAGTATAGTAAGCCTTTTGTATTGTGTAGTTTCACAATCTAACACTATAATATCGTTAATTTAGTGGCTCTCTAAGTCAAAACGTAGTCTTATTAGGAGTTAGCCTGTCACACATTGACGGTGTCCTCTGTAAGCTGGGATCTCGTAGTGGCCAAGGCTTACAACAAACAATTGCGGTTGGAATGCCCCAAGGAACAATACTGTCTCCTTGAAATTAGCTAACAAATTAAACGCAAGAAATTGTTGAAGTGGATGAGTATTTTTTCCACTAGCTTTTTCCTGGAATAAAGAAAATGTACATGATTTTAAGACATAGAACGACACTTTTATACCTATTTGCCTTTATGTTTAATTTTGATGAAATTGTTTTATTCTCGATGGAGACGTAAAAAGTGAAGTCTATATTTTACCTATAGCATACGTGAGAGTTTTCTTATTTATATTGATGCGATATTGTAACATACATCTCTTTTTATCGTGCATAGGTAATTTTTGGCGTAGGTGGAAAGATAGGGGAGCCGCGGTATGTACGGATTGTCGTGGTTGGGACTCGGTTTCTACCGTTTTGTGGATTGTGCCGTTTGGATAATGTATGGTATGCATAAACCTGTGTATGTACGTATACATCATACGGTTGGGGCAAATAGTCAAAGTATTTCTTTCAAATAATAGCTTTAACTTGATCTTTACGCGATTCCGATGTTACTGTGATTAAGTCACACACATACGGAAAGGTTGAGCGTAATATTTCTGAATCTACTGTTTCAAGGAGAATTTATAAATAAGTACCTACACTTAGCCTAGTAGCTGACACTAAGGGTCTCCGTTACTTTCCTTTCGATACTTATAATATAGTTACTACAACAAAACACATTAGAACATTTTAGCCTGTTAGGCTGGAATAATAAAGCATGCATATGAAAACCTCGGCTATAATTTTTTATTTCCATAATCAAAAGAGTATCAGAGTATAAAACACAGAACGTAACCAATTTTGTTTTTACACGCTGTTTATGGCGTCAATAATGTTGCAGCAAATGATGACCCAAATAATTGGACAACATCTAATTTGACACGAACGCTCTGCATATACGACCAATTACTACTAACGACCTATCGAAAAGGTCCATAAAACGTAGCGAACAATTAACATTCGATTGTATGTACTTAACGCGATTTCAGCTATTTTATCCGAACGATCTCATTCCGTTCAATATTCTGAACGAAAGCTGATTAACTAACGATGGCTCGAAAACAATAGAGATTAAATGTTCCACGGTCTCTTATTTAATATCAGGCCTTGTTAAGATATGCTTTGTCAGGGGAGGAAAGGTTGGGTACAAAGATAGCGAAAGCGGACGGCTTTAATCTAGGTTTTCTAAGTTCGCATTCTTGGCGAAATGAAGGAACCTTTTTAGACAAAATGAGACTGACAAAAATTTTGAAGACAGCAATTTGATGTGATAAGTTATTTGTTACGTAGCTCTGTTAAGAGCAAGTCGCCTTGTCAAAACTACCTACAGCACCATAGCAATTTAAATAATCCTCTTTCAAATTCACTGCAATGACGATTATTGTTACTGCTAGAGTTGGAAAAGACTATTTAGATAAATGGGAAACAAAATATTCAAATTCATAGTCCGTTATAGGTGCTTGCATCCAAACCTGCCGAACAGCTTTATGAGTGCAAACTTTTCAAATTTTGCTCGATTTTTTTTTTTTTTTTGCAGACCGTGCTATTTACAGCGACTGAACATAGATTGAACAAGTGTTGTTAATTTCACGTTGTTGTAACAAAAACAGGAACGAGTTCTCTGATAGAATTAAAGTTAACAAACTGTAACGGCCGTCCGCTGGGCAACTTATTAAACTTTGTTTGAACTATAACATCGATACGTTGTACCTACTTTGGGGTTAAGCTGGTTTTATTTTTGGTAATTGAGTATTTTTGCGTGGGAAAAGAGTTCCTGGAATAAACCAGGAAGTTTCCTTAGGGCCAGTAAAGGTTAAAAAAATATATTTAAATTTTTGTATTTATGCGAGCTTAAAGTTAATTAGTGCATTAGCTGTACACACTAATAATAAATAAATATTTATTTATCTTGATGGGAACGTGTTTAAATGAGGTTTTAATATTGTAAGTTAGGTAATTTGATCTAGGTTCTATTTATGTTGCATTATTTTCACAAGGTGAACATGAATGCCAAGATGCTTATACTCAGAAAAGTAACACTACTGAAATTAAAAAAAAATAAGTTATTTTCGGGTTTTGCGTGGCGTTTCGATCTTCTGCAATCTAGATAGTTTATATTTATGTACCGTTAAAAAACCTACATGAAATATAAATATTTATTTTGAATGCTCGGAGAGAATAATATCGCAGTGTGCACAATTCAGTAAGAGGATTATAAAATATTGCCCGTTATTCCATTGACACATTCATATTTACTGTTCCAAATACATCGATTGCTCTGATCTCTATAACATTTTAAAAGTGTATGGAGTTTATTTTTCATAAAAAAATATTTTTCAATTTGTTAATACATCGTTACAATGTAATTTTACAGAACCCAGGTCCGATGTACCTTGTACTAATATTTTTTAATTTTTTAAAGGAAGTTAATTTCCCCCTTTCGCGGATTTCGATAAATAAGAGTTGAGATCGTTTAATTTAAGCCAAGGCTGAGTTATAGGAGAATTTAAGTTGTCCAATTATAAGAAATACTATTGTATCTATCTATCGAAAGCTATGTTTTTTGCAATATTTAAAAAAAATCTGGCATGCAAATTATTTAACAAAAATTCATGACATTTTTTGGCAAAATGAAAAAAACAGAGTAGGTATACTTGATTTGTATTTAAAAACAAATAAAAACTTTTTGCCAAGCAAGTTTTCGGCGGTGTACCGACAAGTTTTTGAATTTATTTTTCCGCAGCGCATTCCCGTGTACCTCAAAAATCATTAATCAGGCTTCACTTTGGCAGTGACCCAACGTCCTTACTACCCTCTCATTTGTATTTACTGAACGAGTTTCAGATCATAAATCATGCCATTTTGATGAATGAATCCATTGAATTTTTTTCTAAATCTCGGTGAGGTCACGACTCGTTTTAAACTGAAATGCGCTATTAAACGCGTTGAGTTATTCAACCGACAATATTTCAGATAAGTTAACGACGTCGTTTATTTTGCTATTAAATTTATTACTTCGAGTTCCGCTTGCAAATTTCAGCTCTCAGTCTAAGTTATCGGGAAGGTAGAGCGAAATGTGCCTAATTAATTTTACAAAGTGTAAGTACGCTGTTATTCTTGAAACGGTTTAATGTGTTTTTCTTAGCGATTAAGTTAGATAGGCCAATTGTAGGAAAGTGGAATAGTTGAGACGTTTATTTCTGGTACTATTATCAAACTTATATCTATTTCTTGGAATTTCTCATTCTATTTTAATAAAACGAAAATCTTTCGCAACTTTCCTTGTAATCATTTTCATTTAATTATATGAAGAGTATTACGCTATTTCCTCGAATCACCCTGTAATTCTTCTGTGTGGAGTTTTATGGTCGGCTAATTTATTTATCAAGCTCGCGCTTCCCCTCAATGAATTGAAAGTTAGCCGACTATCACTTTGCCGGAGTAACGGTTCAAGATTTTTATTTGAGTTTTACGCGGCTGCCTTTTGTTAAACATGTTCGTAAATAAGAGACTGCTCAGGAGTTACGAAATAATTTTCTCACGTTAAATGTTTTCACAAAAATACTACTAACTTTCTAAAGATAGTTTAATAAAAATTCCTGAAAAATCCCTGGAATTTTTCCGTAGCAGCCCGGACTCTAGAATTGTGCCCGGTTGATGGCAATTAAGTCGCCTCTTATTACATGGGAGTTGGAACTTAAACATAGCTGGCAAAATCTGGGTGTATTATAGGTTCAACTCTGCCTAACCCTTCGGGAAAACAGGCATGATGTTATGTTATGTAATAAGAAATAAAACACCATGACGTTTACTGTCTCCTTATTTATTAAAATTGTTTACTAGTTAAGACCGACCGAGCTTCATTTATATTCTATGGCAATTAATAATCGAATAAAAGATCAAAAACTAGAAAAAAATAACAATTTTCTCTCCAGCAACAGTTACTCACCAAAACCACCAGAACCATACATCAAATTCGTCCCAACAGATTCAGTAGCATTCTGTTCATATGATCCGAATAAAAACATATTGTGATATATTTCCGTTGGCCACAAAGCGTAGCTGGCGAGCATATACAGCACGTCGATAGTGGAATGAATAGCCCATCTCCGGGGGAGGATAGTGCCGGAAGAAGGCCAGCCACCCGCCGCACGGCCTTTTAACGAGACAGGCCTTTTTTTCAGCCGATGCTGCGAAGTTTTGTAATGTTTTTGTGGCTCGGATAAGTGCAGCTGTGGTTTTGTGCTTTTCGGCGGATGCTGGTATTAATGTGTGTTTGGAAGGAAATGAGAAATATTCAGAGGTCAGGCTGTTATGAAAAACGTTTGAAGAGAATGTGTTTAAAAAACATATAATATATAGTTATAACATATAGTCTATAATATATAGTCATAACATGATAGTTAATACACTGACGGCCAATAAAAAAAAACCACTAACTTATCATGAAATATTTTCGAAGCCACGCAAGATAGCTTCTTGAAGCAAAAAACAACACTCAAGTGTATTTAATAGCGCATAAAAAACACCTATAAAACTGTATTTTTTTTATGTTAGCTACATGAAGTAAAAAAAATCTTGTGTGATTTAGGAGATATTTCGATTTTTTTGGCCCTTTGCAAGTGGGTTTTTTATATTGCTCGTCAGTGTATTTTGAATGTGACTGATGAAAGGACGGTTACGCAATCGAATTTTGTCTTAAATGCAAAGCAAAAATACCTATAGGAATCGTCTTATATGTAACTTTGAATTATTTTTCGAGTAGATATTTTTTTTGGTTCACTTTAGCTATTTATAAAAGATTTTATAATAAAAGTGGCGACTGGAGGCTATCCTAATAGGGACAGTTAAATCCTTCAATTCCCCAATTAACCCTCATAATTGGAGAGCCAGATAAACATCTGAGCAACAAGAGGAAAACAAATCTTTTCGTTCTCAGTAAAGCGTGGTTTTTGTTCCGGACCAAAATTGGAAAAGCCGAGCACTCAGGAAATCACCCCATCTGCGCTTACGTTTCTTTATTTTGAGGCTAGAAATTAAAATTTCAGTTGTGTTTGTTTGTGCTTAGTTACAGATACAGATATAAACTATTATTGTGTGTAGAAAAGCCGACAACGCCGCCGAAAATTATTTTAACGCCGGCTTTGAATACCGACCTGTCGACACTGGGAGTTGACGACTAGCTACATTTTACAGAAGAATGGGTAACAAACGACAAATCAAGGTATGGTTGCTGCACGGCACTCGAAAACAAAACAAAAGCGCATCGACTGTGCTGAGTTGCACAAATGCACGGTAGTAGCTCTATAGGTAGTTGAAGTTATCGAACCGTTACAACAGACATGATAATAGTAATCCAAAGCACATAAAACCGGCCAAGTACGTGTTGGACCACGCACAATAAAGGGATCCGTAGTTGGGATGAATTTATCGCAAGAAAAAACTTAACATTGTAGTTGAAAAACATGTTCTCCGATACATTCTAATTGCAAACGTAAGTTTGTACGTACAATATTGAGTGATTTACCGTGTTAGTTAAGACCATAGAATTCTTATAAGTTTTCCTGTAATCTATAAGTAGAGAACTACTCTACGTAATTTTAGGCTCAGTCGTTTCCGAAATAAGGTGGAGAATGGTCAAATTTCATCTATTTTCTAAAACTATTTATTTTAAATTGATATGTGTACTCTCCAAGTTTTTATCTTTTATCACTCAAGAAAAAAGTTTTAGATACCCGCAGGCATAGTCAGTCCAGTAGATTCGGAGCAAATTGATTGTGACGGATGGACAGAGAGACAGACAGACACACGACTGATTCTATAGGGGTTCAGTTTTTTCATTCGGACGTACGGAACCCTAAAATCATCAGATTAGCTCGACTTTTGACGATCGTTATTGCCGCGCGATATACTGTGTTAGGCGATTAATGCAATCTGGCAGCTTCACAGATTTTTTCCATTTTATCGATAGTTCCTGTCGCTTTTTAACGATCGATAAATATCAAGGTTAACGTCGAGCATCACTTGTAGACTTGTCGATCGTAAAACACAATCCACAGTGGCGATAGACAAAAGATACAATATCAATCGTCTGTTGCTTATAATTTATTAGACTTTGTATGATGACACGTGTCAATTGTCAAAAATTGAGCAAATCAGTAGGCATCTCTATGCGACAAAAAAAAAACTTTTTATTGTAAGGCAGTCAAACGCAATCGTTTAAAAGCTTAGCTGCCTTTTTGGTAGCGCTCATTTTCAAACTGATATTTTTCAGTAATGCTATCGGCTCTATTCAAGACCACGAAACCAATAACTTGTTCAGTCGACTGTCAACAAAACAGCTGTTGATATGTTGCCAACAATATCGGTTGATGGATAACGAAAAAAAGTCTGTCTAGCCTCTGAACTGTGTACAGATAACCTACAAAATATGTCGTCCGAAATATTGAAAAATGGAAACAATATGACAGTCCATTGACTATCTATCACATAATGTAAGAAATCACATGTTTTGAAAAAGGAACCTATTTAGGTATGGGTTTAATATCTAAAAAGAACGCCTATAGAATATAGAGTTAGTTGGTAAAAATTCGTTAAATATTATTTCAGTTGACCTCATACATACGTACATATTTAGGTACAGTATGGAGGTAGTAAGTGAGGTCAAAGTTGATAGTTTATGTTGGTGCTCATTTAATTTATGGCTAACATATGTAGCTACTGAATGTTGAAGGAGCAGTGGTGGCCCAGTGGTTACGACCCCGACTTACGAGTCATGGGTTCGAACCCAGGCAAGCACATTACTTTGTGTAATTTAATTTAATACCGCTGCTTTCAAAACGGTGAAGGAAAACACCGTGAACTAAAAATTCGAAGGCATGTGACATCTACCAACCCGCACTGGGTCCCCTTGGTGGATTACGGCCCACACCCTCTCATAGATAGGAGGTCTGTGGCCCAGTGGTGGGAACATTATAGCCTGATTATGCTTATGCTACTGAATGTTTATCTTTTAGCTCATAAATTCGTGAATGAGTATTTAATTTTGGCATTTGACAAAAACCTTTAGCACAAAGCAAAAGCTCTTCAAACAGAACATAAAATCATACTTAGTTTTCCAACACGTATTCTCAAACAGACGCCAGAAGATATAATGCTAGATATACACTGTCCAAATTCTAGACAGACGGCCCGGCCCGTTGAGGTTACTCGTAAATGTCAAAATATAAGTTTACAAGGCCGCTAGTAACCACCTACCCTAATTTTGGTTGGCGTTTAATCCGATTATATTTAACAACCTGAAGCCTTTGAAGTATGAACCTTATCTTCACGGAGTTGTTCTTAAGGATATGTTGGCCTTCAAGTGATAAATAGTTGGGTTTCAGGCGAAATGTTATGTACAAAGTAGAGATTAGATACGATATTTTATTTTTATTAAGGTTGAATATGTTCCACGTGAAGTCTCACTGGATACTGTTTAAAAATGTATAATTTTTTTCTGATACGATCGTTTTCTATATGTAGGTATAACATAACTGTTGTTTCTCATAAAATAATATGGCAGATTGCAGTCAAGCTCTAGCTACATATCTTAGACTATCAGGGTCATAAAATTACTATAGATAATTGATTATCACAGATTCACGGCTCATTCCGAACCGTATCAAATACAAAACAAAAAAAACTGTTTATTCTAAATTAAAATATAAATTGTGAGTTGACTGCTACGCAGAAGAAGATATTTCATTATAAAAATATTTTCACATTTTTCCAGCCCAAATAAATATTTGACCTGTACAAAAATAAACAGTACGTCTTTTATACTCCCGAGCCCCGGAAGGCGAGCTGCGGTCGCCGCATCCGCCACTCTGTCATGGCGGTGGTAAGCCCGCCTTCTTATACACTACAACTTTTCAAAAGTATCCCACAAAGGATTGAGTGTCGAACTTGTTTACCACAACTTTTCCAAACAAAAGACGAAAGCCGAATGCATTTTACTTGCAACTATACTCGTATATTCATCCTACATTTAAGTTGGACGGCTAACTTCTATTGTGAAATTTGAACCCCTTATTTCGATCCGAAACTTTCTTTGTTCTGTAATCGATGTCATTTTTTACAACTGACTCTTACAGTATAGGAAATCTACACGTAACTTTACACGTTCGAGAAAAGAGCTTACATAAAATAGAATTTACGGACAGCGATGAAAAATCGTAATGAATATTTTTAAGGGAGATTTATTTAGGAATGAGAGCAAAAATACTAGGACAATATATTTTTGCCACTGAAGCAGAGCGGTAAACAAACAACTTAAATATTTTGAAGGAAAAGATACGAAAACTAAATGTGAAATAATAATAGTTACTTATTTTTATATTCTATCACTTAAATCATATTCTTATTGATATCCTGTCTGTTGTGGATACCTTAAGGCTCTCCTAGCTACCTACTTATTTTCAAAATCCAGATTGTTTAAGACCGTAGGTTGGCACGTGTCTACACCACACAAGTGCGAGAACTAAACGAAAAGCCTCGGCCTATATGAATATTTTCTTCAGCTTATAAAAATCCGCTACTGGATTTAGGTCTCTGCATGTCTGCGCCATTTTCCTATGTCACGGGCTCTACTTTACCATTTTTCTGTTGCTTGGTAATACCATTATTTTTCCGTCTTGAATTTAAAAGTTGGCAAAAGCTCTTCTACATAATGTATTACCGCACATTTCAGAGGGACTGCAATACACGATAATCACATAAGTCATGAGTATTAAACATCTTGCTGTTACGGGCTAACTCGTACTCGCACTTAAGCATAATAAAAACGAAAAAGGAGTACGTCATTAGAATCACTGTAGGATTCCGTAGTCATCACGACTGTCTTAGTTTACAGCTTTAGTTGTAGTAAAATAGGAAATAATTTGGAACGAAGTTCTTTAATTCGGCTTGCGGTAGGAGTAAACTAGTAGAAATTGACACGTAACGAAAAAGCGCTGCGTCCGAAAAAGCCCGTTTTGAGTCGCATTTGAAAAATTTTGTCGCATGAAACTTGAAAACATACTAGAACATAATACACAGCGAACTTCGTTCCCACCAGGTGTCCCACGACGCCTCCCGACTTTTTTTTGCTGTAACTTATTCATTTGAGGAAGTATTCTTTTCCTGTGTGCTTTCGCGACAGACGAACAGCTGACAGAACGAGACAAAATTATAATGGCTCCATTTTTATCATTCAGCCACGGAACTCTAAAAAGTATCACAAGTATTCACGAGCCTTTTTCTCGTAAGACATTTCTCACTTATTCTTTTGGGGTTACACCGTCACTGGCGGAGGCTGCGCGCTCATCATTTGCATCCAAATAGCTCCTATAAATTCGCTACCCGAATTTTCACCATTCTCTCGGTTCCTTGGGGGCAATTAAATACTTTTTTCTCGCACAATTCGGGCCGCGCGATTTTTCGGTGTGAATAAATTCAGTGGTCCAGATTGTAGTCAGAGCCAGCTAGCTTCATTAGGTAAATTATTTCGACACGTATTTTTTCTGCGATATAGATCTTCTGTTATGTAAGTGCGATGTTATTAATAGGTCAGATAGCTTGTAAGTTCAATATTTTTAGATGATTCTTCCATCATTTCTTTAACTTTTGTTTTTCACATTTTCATCATTTCTTTAAATTTTTGTTAAGCATATAAAGGATATTATCACAGTCATTGTATTGTAGATTTGGTTTATCGCAGTTTCCGTATAGTACTCTTTGCACAAAGCGTGTGTAATCTCTCGAATGGGTACTACGACAATTTCATACAATTATTGTCTTCAAAATGAAACCCGGATTAAACCAGTTGATGATTACCTTCAAAATATTTTGTTTCCGCAGATTTATCATTGATTTGACAATCGAATTATATCCCATCGATAGATGATTTCTTATAATGGCGCGAGGTAAGAAGTCCGGCCGCTCGCTCGCTATTCAATGGCTCGGAAATGATAAGCGTTTCGAATATTTGAGCTACTTGTATGGGTTGGAGGCGACATGTACCGTTTTATTAGAGTTGTAAATTGTTCCAATGGACTTATTGGAGGAAACGGGAATACATTTTCGTATTACTCTGTTTGCATTTATGATTATGTTCTGAAAATTATTTGAATACTTTACGTTGCTATTTTCCTTCAATATTCTGTTAAAAATGGACGACTATTCATAATTTTACCGGGCGCTTTGCTAGGAGACAATTTCACGCCAATTACCTTAGTACACATAGAAACGTTTGAAACATGAAAACAAAACTCTAAGTAAATATAGGAGATATTTAGTAAAACTGCTGCAGTGTAATAATTAACGAGCCGAGTACCCTTAGTGAATAGTTTCAAGAAGATTAATTCCACCATTTAAATATACTCTACGAAGTTAAGCAGAAACTCGCATTAAAAGTTAAAAGTGTACTCTTTAACTCAAATTAAATGAAGTTACAGCCAGTGCTGCGTTTATTTAGCCAAAATTTGTTCTCATTATATTGAACTTAATTTTTGTTTTGCTCAAACTATTCGGGCCAACTTGTGTACTAAACGTGACAGTTCACTATGAAAATGTACTAAATACAATTCAGATGTCGTGTTAATCTCATTCCACATGAGTAAATTACAAGATCGAGGCGAGGGGAGCTGGCCGCGTGCCAAATGGCCGGCCGCATCAGCAGCCACGATTCAACACCGATAATTCTTTCATTCCACGTCTCCGCAGGAACGCCTTAAAAAATATATCGTGTCTTACGCCAGCAATGTATGCGGTGTGCATGTACAGCCAAATTTTTGCTGACGTCAGAAAAACAAATTCATTTTGGGTTTTATATATTTTTTTACGATTGTGTATCGAATGTGTGTTACAAGGTAGATCGATAATACAATAGCGCAGGTGTTTAAGTTATTTAAATGTAGCTTAAGTAGTCTTTCCTGTTAAGAGAAAAAAAACAGATTTTGTCTCCTATATTATCAATATCTAATAATAAAAGATAACTAATAATATAAAAATATATAAAAGATATCTAATAATAAATCTATAAATATTGTAGTTTTTATCAGTTTTTTTTTACATTTTACAATACCTCTACAGAGTTATAATGCAGTTTGTTTTAACTTATATGCTAAACGTCATCTGAGTATATTTTATAGAAATTTTACGAATTTTGACCATACCCAAATACATTTTACCTATGTTGGTCGACTATTACTCGTTAATATTTTTAGAGCCTACTTAGGTGTAATAGTTTTCCTTTTATCATCGTTTTAATTACATAACACTATACCGTGAGTACTTTTCACATATCCAAGAGCGACGATTAGCAGGGACACTTGACTCTAAAACAAGTGAAACTATATAAGAATTTACCTACCTACTCCATCACCAGACCCTGTTCATAATCTATCTATAAACTATTAATTGAGACCATTCCAATGAGCCTAAACACGATATCTGTGCTGTAAGTTGGTAAGGCAGTTGGGTATCCTGCAAATTTCAGGTGATGCTACAGTATCAGTTAAGTTTACTATGTTCTTTTAATATCATTGAAGTAACAGAATAAACCAATTTCAAATCGATCAGATCTGTGGAAGACGCTCGATCCGTTCATCAACCAGAAAAGAGATGATAATCTTCAAACGGCAGAACCGATTTTGATAAAACATAACTAATAACCATCGCTGGAAAACCTGCTTTCAAATAAAAAAACCACATCGAAATCAAAGTCAAAGTCAAAGTCAAATCATTTACAAGGCACTTTTGAACGTCAAAAATTTACAAAAAAAAATTAATTGATTCTAGTCGCCCCTTCCAAAAGGTAGTTTTCGCATGGAGAAGAATGGGCAAGAAACTCCACCGTTACTCTTTTAAAATGTTTTACAATATTTTGTATAAGTACATTAGTTATATAATTAATCGGTTCACCCATTTAAGAGCTACGGTGCCACAGAAAGACACACATACATAGCGGTCAAACTTATGACACCCCTCTTTTTGCGTTTGGGTCAAAAAATTACTTCAACGTCAATTCTTTTGAAATTCCTATCCAACGATACCCCTCATAATGGAATAGACGAGTAAAAAAAAAACCTCCCCGCTTTTCGAGTAGGAGAGGTACCAAAAAAAAGTTTTTATTCAAGATTTTATTTCACAACTTTGTGGGCGTGATTAATATGTATGCCAAATAACAGCTTTTAAGTACCAAGATTCTTTGAGTTAAATCGCAGACAGAAAGACGGACTGACTTGGCAAAATTATAAGGGTACTTGGTTGTACCATTGAAGCCTAAAAACATGATGCTGTCGTCAAAACTCAGAAAAGGTATTTAGGAAATATACGAATTTGCAAGCGCAATTTGAACAGTCTATCAATCATACAAAACAATATTTGCCTTTCTAACTACAATAAAGCCAGCGGCGTTGGTACTGCCAATATGATATACGGAAAGATTATTCAATCATAATACTGAATGTGACTAGTTGCTGTATTGATTACCTTTTACCTCTTGGTGCTCACGATTCCCACTCGTCGGTTACTATCTCTCTGGAAATATTGACACAGTATAGGTAAAGTTCGGGGTCGATTGGCAGATCGGAACCGCGCTACTGATCCCACAGGAGTTAACTAAATGTCAATCTAATGTGACATTTAATCTCGAACGTTTGAAAACGGTTTACAAGATATTCCTAACTAAACCTTACCACAACAAACTCGGAAGTGAAACATGCAGTGAAAAAACTAATATTATAAATGCGAAAGTGGATTTATTTATTTGTTTGTTTTTCTTGGTTTGTTTGTTACGCTTTCACGCTAAAACGGCTTAACGGATTTGGATGAATTTTGGTTCATGGGTAAACCATAACCTGGATTAGGACATAGAATACTTTTTATCGCAATATTTGCACGGGGTCAAGACTTATGTGGGTGAAACCACAGGGCGCAGCTTAGTAGCTTAATATATTTTAATAATAATAAAGTTAAAATCTTATAGCATACGAGTACGCTTCTTTGTTCCATATCCCCGACAAGTAAGATATTTACGGTACTCTCTCTTAGCAACAAAACAGCGAATTTTAAAGTGCCCGCGACTATAACAAAAGGCTAGTGTCAAGTCCGGAAGGACGGCATCCATCACCATCTTGCACGATGTCACGTCCTCCACAATAAGCTCATGGACACTTGCGTCGGAGCTAAGCGGAAAGGAAAACAACTCCAGGAAATCACGCGCACGCTGCGACAGGAAATAATACGGGGAAAGTTCGTCTAATATACGCGTAAGGTAAAACAAAGAAAGGTTTGTACGATTTTTAAGGGTTATTAGAAAAGAATATACCCGGACATGCTGTAAGCCCCTCGTACATACCTTATGCCACGTGTTAATAATGTTACTGTCAAACTGCTCCGTAGCTTTGATATGGGTCAAAAAGGTTTCAATAGCGTCTCCCTGGCGGAACCCGCAGCACTATTTCACCTGAAATGTGTACGAGAAAACATCGGACCAATATGTTTTTTATGGCGAAAAAAAGTGATACTAGAAGAATTGGTTTGGAGCTTACAGTACGCATGTACGCTCGGTACTAGGATTTTATTGGGACCTAACTTTTACTGGGGATTAGAACGAATGTTTCGTTACAAAGTCTTTACAAAAAAGATTTCCAAGAGAAAAATATTCAGCAGTATTTTTATTTTGGGTTGCTTTTCGAGTTCCAAAGAACAGAAAATACAAAGAATAATATAATTCCCAAGTTTCTCCGACTCGAACAAAAGGTTTTTTGAACATAGGTAGGTATTTTTTTTTATAAAATCCTACTACATCATCCTTTTGATTCCTAACGAGCTAAGCAAAGTTTTAAGTAGTCCCCAGGCACTACTTGAATCCGCATTTAGAATACAAAAATAGGTAAAAGATGTTAAAAATTCCAGCAGGTTAACTCCCTTTTACTCTCAAGTTTTTTAAACGTTCTACCGACGCGAAGTAGGTAACTGATCTTGCCAGAATTAAGATTTTTTTCATTTATTTTGAAAGTAGGTGTGTGTCTTATCCGTTTTCTTTTCTCTAGTTCTACGTTCGTATTTACATTGGTTTCTTTTAATACCAAAGGTAACTTTATACAGCCTAACGATAAAACGTCAAGTACACATATAAAATAGTTTTAACGACGACGTTCGCGAGAAATACTTTCTATTCAGCTTTGCTTGTTGGTCTTTCACGAAACAGATTTCTGTAATGGTTTACAGACCTTTGTTTAGATATCTTTCTAAAGGTACGATTCCTTAAATGATCTTTTTAATTCTGCTTTTAAAGCGAAATAATGGGATGGCTTTTGTAGAGTTGTAAGTGATTGAAGTTTAGATTCAATTAAGTAGAGTTATTTCCACACAGTTCAACGGAGGTCATCGACCATAGCCCCTAAAAGGAGATACGAATATCTTTTGAAATGGATTTGAAATTGCGAAGAAGGTCAAAGGGTATTTCGATAAACTTAGCCCACGTTCGCACGGACGTAAAAATATCGTGGCGGGATTTTAAACTCTCGGTGTTGAGCCGAGCATTGAAAATCTAACAGAGCACATCCCAGCGCGTCAAAAAACATATTGTTGGATTTGAGCTCTCGGTGCTAAGCAGTGCGTTGAAAATACACTGCGCAAAAATAATCGCCGCGGGCAAAAATCGCCCGTGCGGACCTGGGCTTAAGCTCTTTCATTTGAAGGTCAAAATCACGAATACCTTTAGTAGTTTACTTCCTTTTATATGAGGGGATATTAAAATTAAATGAACGCCAGTGCTGTAAGTTGGTAGGTACCTAAACAGTTGCATTGTCTATAAGCATTTGGATTATTCTAGTGTACACTTTGTCTACCCAACTCCTTTTGTGATAGCAAACTCCGTTTCGTAGTTTACAAGAACAAGCAGTCGCACGATTTTGCATAGATTTATTATTTTAATGTAGGAAATACACAGATACAACGCACACACACATGCACGTCACAACATTTTATTTGATTTTGTATGAGTTTATTTTATTTTATATTGCCTTTAATTTATTTATTATAACGGACAGATACTTCCCTATGTTTATTATTCTAGCGTATGGCACTCATGGGTTGCAGCTGAAAATCAGCGTCAGGTGGTAAACTTTGTGTTGTCATCTGACATTATGCTGAGCTGAGGCCCTTTTGGCATTATAATAATTTGTTTTCTGTTTTTATAGTTTTAAGTTGTATTTTTTGTAATGCCAATAAACGCATTTTTCTTTCTTTCTTTCAAACTGTTGCCACCAACCAACATTTGTGAATGACTAAGAATGGTGTTCAAAGATGTAAGACAGAAAATATTCAAGCGTCCTCTATTGAGCCGTAATACATTACATACAATACTACTATTTTGGGAATAGAAGCAGAAATAAGTAGATACTTCTGTTACCTTCGTACCAGCACTAAAATACCTTTTTTTTTCCAAATCAAAATATTTTATGTCACATAAACCTGGATTGGCACTTATGAAACTTCAGAAGCTAGGTGTACGGTTCCAATTGGTCGATTCCTATGAAAAAGAGCCGGCAAAAAGCTCTTTTACAATATTTTCTAATAACAGTGTTTATGGGAATGTGAGGACAGTGTAGGCCTTTCAAAAAGATACTTAACAAAATAGAAAATGGTCAATAAATCTACAGTCTACTAGGCCTATAACGTTCTCACAATCACAAAATAGAAAATAATCTATATATAAACGACTAGCTTCCGCCAGCGGCTTCGTCCGCGTGATATTTTTATAAATTACAGCCTATCTTACTCAGTGATAATATATCATTCAACTGGTGAAATATTTTTTTAAATCGGTCTAGTAGTTTTTGAGTTTCATGACAAACAAACATATAAACATACAAAAAAGAATGTTTTCTCTTTAAAATATTAGTTTAGATAAATTAAATAATTAAATAAAAATCCTATTTAAACCAAATGACATGATTCTCATAATAACTACAGTAACAAATCTGAATAAAAAAAATATGAACCTGTATTGTCCCACCAGTGTGTAGTGGTGGGCAAAGATCTCCCCATAACTTTCCACTGTTCCTTGTAAAAAACCTTGGGCCGCAGTGGAACTACCCAGATTGCGCAATCTGGCTAATTCCACTGCGCTCCAAGTTTTTACTCCCCATATTATTTACAAACTTATAAGTACACACGGCTACACATCAAGCTATAAATTTCCAGTATAAGCTGACTTCGCATTGTACGGAAATCCTATACAATGCGAGATCAGCATAAACTGGCAATGTATTCCTTGATTAACCGTGTGTACCAAAATGGTATCACAGCGCTCCAAAATAAAATAAATAGAGTCAGCATAAAAGGCAAACCAGAAGTTGTTTGTACTGAATAAACATATTCGATATGCATTTTTTCTTTTTTTAATTATAATGTTTCATGCAAAATTTCTTGGAGCGCGGTGGACCTAAATTATTTAAATATTTTATTGAATAAAATTCTTGGAGCTCAGTGGAATCAATGTATGAACATTAAAATTATGAGAACAATGGGTTTTGAAGCGCAGTGGAACTACCCATGTAGGTCATCACTCCAGCATTTCCTTGGCCTCCCTCGAAGACGACGACCCCGTCTACTTTTGAAAATACCTACAACATGCGTATTTAGCTACCTACATTGAGTTATGCATTTTTGCTATTTTCTGATGATGATTTTCCATGTGGTTTTCTGTCATTGTGTCAGTTTAATATTTGAATTGAAAGGCTTGTTTCAAAAAACATTTTTACAAAAAAAAAAAAAAAAACAACCGCTATAATTTCTGAAGACGGTATCTTTGGCTTATGTTTTTTTTTGCCACCCACTGTATAAAATATCGATGAACATACATTTAAAAAAGGCATACAGACGAACATAGAACCTCCTCTTTTTTGGAAGTCACTTAAAAAATAAATTTTATTTTTGTGTTTTACCTCTCCACCAAAGAAATAAGATTTGACTTTGAGCTTGTTTTGAACTTTTCGTTGCAGTCGGGTTTTTTTTTCAACATTTTCTTTTGCAGGGAGTGACCGCTAGCATGGAATGCAAAATAATAAAATTATTACGCATTGTTTTGAGCCGCTGTCTCATAAGAAAGATGGCAAAAGTTATTAAAGATGCACCTACTATGTGTAGGTAATAACATACAGAGATAATTGCAAACTTGAGACAATGTTTCAGTTCAGCAATATCATAAGCGAGACTGTTTACTCGGGAGCTCGTTGCTACAATAGTGGTGTGCAATGTGGTATCTACGGAGACAATTCGATGAACTATTATAATAACTTGCGTTTGCCCGCGGTTTCACCCGCCGCGAGGTCGGAAATTATCCCACGGGAACGTAGTACCAGGATAAATATCCTATACATTAAGCCAGGTTACAAACTATCTGTGGGCCAAATTGCTCTCCTAAGATAAAGATATTCTAAATTGTCATTTTTTATTTATTTTATTATTGTACTCGTATACGAAATTGTGGCTAAATACTACCATTTGTTTATGTGCCGTCTTAATTTATTGACATATTATTAGATTATTAACTATTAGGCTTGGCATGACATTCTGACGTCTACTTATCTATTGACTTTTTTTTATATATAAACTATCTATGTGCCAAATTTCATCCAAATTTGGTCACCCGTTTTCGCGTGATTGAGCAACAAATATCCAAACATACAAAGTCTCACATTTATAATATTATATATAATGTGACCGGTTTGTGAACAGTAACTTTAAACAAAGAAAGTTTTACTGTCTTGACTACTAGCTTCTTTGAATACTGAGTAGGTACGGTCAGCCTCAAAAAGATGACATACAAGAATTCATTAGATTACCCACAATTTGTTGTCCATAATTCTGTATCAATGTGTGCGACAATAAGAACCTAATGTGTAATACGATTTGTGGTTACACATTGATCAAATATTATGGAACAAACATTGTACCTTTGTACTCATAATTATGATTATGTCTGTATCTATTTTTCTGTATGTACATAGATAATAAAATAAATAAATAAATTGTAGACAATTAAATGAATTCTTGTCGATTGTATATTTTGAGGCTGACTGACTGAGACTACCTACTTTTGGTTTATTGTGATGTAAGGTTTTTGGTTAACATGTTTGTCTTCTTATAAATTTATGGTTCATTCTAAAACTTATTTAGGCATTCTTCGTATAAGCTCTGTAGTATCGAATACTTTATAATATTTTCATGCGAACGGGCCAAATTGGTTTATAAATTACAATGTAAGATATTCTTTTGTTTTTGCCGTTAGGTTTTAACCCCACAGTAGTCACGCCTTTCTTTGAAACGTGAGTGATCACGTGGGGAGCATTTTGCCGCCCATATTAAAATGCATTTATTTATGCACATGTATTGTAGTTTAAATTAACTTAAAAAAAAAAAAACATAAAACATTTAAATGGAACAATTGGAAAAAGCATTATTTACTCCAATAATTATAATAAATCACAAACAAAATGGGCTTATTATGATTTTCGGGAAAATTGCTTACTTTTTAGGAACATTTTCGTCTGAAAATATACTTTGAAATAACAAAGTTACGAGTTTTCTCTATCTCTGGCATATGTCTCAACGAAACAGTCTTGACACATACTATATATACATACAGTCTTCGTTGCACAGTAACTTTGCACAAACATGGAACCCTTTTATTTTGCTTTGATGACATACCACGCATATCCCCTCGGCTCTCTCCCTGGACGTAATTTCTGGTTCTCTATTGGTACAAAATATGCCGATTCCTCAATGGTTGGCACAACGTTTCCAGGCAAGATCTTTTCATAAAATTGGATATCGCCAAGGCAAATCCTATAAGTTTTATCAAAATTATGCTACCGTCAGTTAGTCGTGCAGTGAGCAATTTGCCGCCGCGCGCAACCTGAACCTGTAATTTTCTTCCACGGACGTCTTTGCACTGATTGCACTCAAACTTACAATAAAAGGTAGGTGAGGGACGTGAGCAGTTACTGGGATTCTTGAGCCTGACGCGTGCATAGTTTAGAAAATAATAACATGTTTTCAGTGAGGACGGAAAAATGCTCATAGTGCTAGCACTCTAGGGTTGATTATCATTCAAAGATTCTAGCTGTTACAAGCCTTCATAAAAAACTACACAGAATAATTAATAGGTAGGTAATTTAACTTTAAATTTTCTTTGAAAGAACTTTTCTATAATTTTAGAGCCACCGATTTTAAAGGTTTAAACTGGAATTTAGCGCAAACTCGGTAAGGAATTTTTCCAGTAATTTGGATTCAATTCGCAGCAAGCAAAGGCTGGCAATAAATAAACTGCAACTCCAAATGAGGTTCCAACCCTGGACATAATCCAACTCAGCAGTGTTGCTTTTATTTTTATTTCATTTTAATTTCATTTCTGTGTCTTATCCCATGTTATTTCGAGTTACTACTACAATTACTACGGAACTTTAGAGGAAACGACAGTAAAACGGGAAGTAGCTCTTTGGCAAACTTTATGTATGTTATGATTAGATAATACAGATTTTGTATAAATAAATATATTACAAAAAAATACATAAGGCTAGGGAGCTAGCATAATGCTGCGTAGATCTACATCTTGTTTTAGTGCATTTACATTTACCCATTGTTAAGATTCAATTCATCGATTGCTCTCTCTTTCTCGCTTGAGTTCAAGAAATAAGCGTGAAAAGAAGTTGGAAGCATTACGTGTACTTTGTACAGTCATATCCAGAAAATAAGATCATCAAAAAAAAAAAAAATACCCTTCGGGTATTTTAGTCTGTTGTTTGGTCGATAGAATCTGCTTTACCGACTCAGCATTATTATATTGCATCGTAATGTCAATACCGCAGAATGACATTCAGCCATATTCTTTACATGTCAGACCGAATTAAGAATAATACATTGACAGGCTCTGACAATTATTTATTTTGTCTTCTTATTTATATTTCATAAAATGGCCAGCTATCTAATTACGCAACACATTTTGTATTTGTTTCATTTTGACAGTTCAACAACATTCATTGCGTTATTTACGTTGTCGAGCAGATTATTTTTCGAACATATGAAGCAATGGCTTAACAATTTGTTTCAAAACGATTCAAATTCCGATTGATCGTGTATTACGTAATTAGGGTACTGGTCAATAGTTTGCTCAGCTGTAGCTTCAAAAGGGCTTATTTATCCTGACAAAATATAGGAAATAATTTGAAAACTGACGAAGATATAAAAGACTTGACTGTACTAAGCGACTGAAAATCTTCAAGAGATTTTAAGCAAAAAAATATTGAAAATACTAAAAATAAGTTAAAAACAAAAGACTGCTATCTTCTAACAAGAAGTATTGTCCGCACTGTCTCGAATTGTTATTTTAAAGAAAATCTCCGCACGGGTTTATCTATAGCAGTTTCAATTTCTTAAGTTTACGCTTCTTCTCTTCAAACAATCACATAACGGTAATGTAATGTTAGATCGTCTAGAAAATGTTTCGTCTTTGCCTCCGTCTGACTCGCTCGGCCAGACATCTTGTAAACCACTTGGAAATCTTTTGAGTTTTTACCAGTGAGTCTTTTGAGTGTTGTGGGCTTGTAGATATGCCTACTTTTCTATCAAATAGTATACGTAGAAACACTCGGCGAGCCAATCTCTCAAGATCAGAGAAAGAAAAAAACCGGCCAACAATAAAAGGTTCCGTAGTTGAGATAAATTTATCCCAAAAACAAACTTAGCATTATAGTTGAAAAACATGTTCCCCAATACATTCTAACTGCAAATGTAACATAGACTTTTTATAGGTTTTCCTGTAGTCTATAAGTGTAGAACTACTCTCCGTATTTTTTATTTATTTTAGGCTGTATCGTTTCGGAGATATCTCCAAAACTACTGAGCAGAATGGTAAATTTTGATCGATTTGCTTTAATAACTTTAAAACTATTTATTTTAAGACAATTTAAAATAAAAAATCGAAATCCCTATAATACAAGCCACAAGTTTGCATTTTTTTCAATTATTTGTCCTAAATGTGAACACCATATTCAAAATTTATTTATTTATGTTACATGTCCGTGTTTGGGTCACAGAAATTCATATGTGTACCAAATTTCAACTTAATCGGTCCTGTAGATTCGGAGCAAATCGGCTGTGACAAACAGACAGACAGTCACACGAGTGATCCTATAAGAGTTCCATTTTTTCATTCGGACGCACGGAACCTTAATGATCTGCAAAAACAGAAAGCGAGGTCCCGTCGATTAAAAATATCTGCCGATTAAACGCGGCACTTGTTAATGGCTTCATATCAAACAAAATTCTCACCCCGAATCTGGTTCAGGCGTATATTTAACAACTATAATAAAATTCCAAATCAAAGCATTATTCTCACTAAACAATAAACCGCGTACTATAGTGGAATGCACAATTGAAGTTATAAATTATCGCGTGATCATAAAATGTTAATAAATAATTCACAGTTTAATCGGAGCGTTAATTGCGAGTGCCGCGGCGCACGGGTTAAATGAATTTTTTCATTTAAAATATCATCATGTGTCGTTTTTATTAATGTGAACCAGTTTTCTCTCCTTCCGGCGAATAATCTCGATTGATGGCCGCTGGTGTATAAAACATAAATAAAATTTTTAATCATCGTGCCGAAAATATATTTTTTTTGTTTTGTCTGCCCGCTGTAATATCGTTGCAGTTGCTCGATTTTGATGAGTTTGCTAGGGATTGTTGTTTTTCAATGTTTGAAATATTTTTGCGTTAAGGCTCGTAGATAATTGAATGTAATATTCTGTTTTAACAGTGGCGAGGAATGTAGGTATGTTTAAGCAGTTTTAATAATGTGAAGGTGTTTCGCTCACTCTCGTGTTGTTTTGGTTGATAAACTGTAGTCTTCTTGAATTCTACACTTTTCGGAATAGAACCAAGAACCGTTTTGTTTTGTTTTTTATTTTTTTTTTATCCGCCTGTAATTGTCCTGTATTGTTTTCCAATATTGTAGCATTTTTTATTTAGACGACAGGTTTACCTCAAATCTATACCAATCAAACAATTCTTAATTTTTTATAGAATTAATGGAAACAATTTTATGAAATAGTAAAATCTCTGAGGTTCTTGGTAGGTTGAAGTGTAAACTATTTCATTCGAGCTTGGTAATCACGCATTGAGTAAATATTCAATATGTACGTACGTCTGTACACTAGGCACTGAACAAACTTAGAAATTCCAACTACAATGTTTGAAAATTGTCAACTACCGTCTGCCTCTCCATTAATCACGCTTCACGCTGCTGAGAACATAATATTACGCATTCACTTGTTTATAAAATTCAACCCTGAGGTTGCCGCCGTGGTATGAACGATCTCATACTCGACTTGTTTCACACCTGATTATCTTCACTCCCGGTTCATTGCCTTGGATATAACACTTTAAAACCAGCGCCTTGTTAGCATTATTATTAATTTTAGACTCGTGTCGTCGTGTGACAGGGTTGGGTCTGGCTGACACTTCATTACTGCTGTACTTAGAAGGGTTGTAATGGATGTTAAGGGTTGTATTATGAGTATGTTAGTGCTAAGTGTAATGCATGTTCATGGTTTACGTCGACGGCTGAACGTGGTCCTGCTTGGAACTAATGTTCAACTAACCGTGGTCTAAACTATAATGTCGTCAAAAGTAATTTTAATTTTCGTTCAGATATTCGACATGAACTATTTTAATCAAACAACGTAATCAAAATCGCAATACCTTATTTAAAAAAAGAATACTGAGATGTAGGATACAAAAATAATTCTTGAAGCAATAATCTACCTGCCAAGTTATCTCTCCACAACCCTTGGTTGACTGGTAAAACAGTCCTAAGGCAAGTTTCATAAATATATATGGTATAAAAAAACCTTTTGTCTTATTTCAGGAAACAAAATGGAAGAATAAAAGCTGAAATCTAATCATTTTAACCAAATTTTACTCCAACATATTATTTAAATTTCAAACAGATTACTTAGGAAACAATGAGCAATAAATTACCCGGGCAGTGACATAACTTATTGTATTTAGCCCACAAAACCTAATTGCCTTTTTGAATGTAACATTCGGAATGACCATAGTAAGCAAGTTTTGGACAAAATCCAAAATTACGAGCGTAATAATTGCATTCCGTCGAAATGCATTCAAAGTTGAGTAAAATGTGGACATTCGTCGCTTTATCTGCACCAGTGTTGTTAGCACAATTAAAAGTTACGAGTTATTAAAGTCTAATTAAACAATATACTATTACTTTAGTAAATACTGCGATTTATGTAATTAATTGTAAGAGTAAACGAGGCATAGTTTGATGATTTAGATAAGACTCTGGGACACCAAATAAAGCAATTTCACTAATTTCGGCTCTTCTAAAGAACATCGATGGAACCTTTGGGCGTTGTCAAAATATTGTGCCGTTACAAGGAATCGGTAGTATTAGAAGTGGTGACTAAGACGACTTGAAGTGTGGTTTGGGGGGAACATGACAGACACGAGTCGGTGTCAGGGGAGGTTCGTCATTCCCCTTTCCCGCTGTTATGTTAGGTCGAACGGCAATTTGTGGTTAGGTGAACATCTCTGACTGTCCCTTTGGGGATACCTCTGGACAATTTCATGCAAAACTATTATATTTAATTAATGCAAGATGCTATTGATAGAATGAACGCTAACATGCTTATATTATATATACATATATTATAATAATATTATTTAATAAATAATATAGTAACGAAGTCAAAACTGTACATTGAATATTAAAAAAAAGTAATAATAAGGTATGGGAGAGAGAACGAGGAGGAGCTCGTGGCTAAGTAATAACAGCCGCACGGTTCGATCCATCAGGTTAAGCTACGCTTGCCGGGGTTGGTCTGTGGATGGGTCCATCTTCACATACCGACACTCCTCCGTACCTCGGAAAGCACTCTGAGCCGTTGGTCCCGGCTGTTATTGGTGGATCTTTGATAGACATTATTTGTCGTCAGAAGCCCGAAAGTCTGACAACCAGTCTTACCCAGGGGGTATCGTATTACCCAGGGACTGGGTTGTGGAGGTCAGATAGGCAGTCGCTCCATGTAAAATACGGTATTCAGCTGCATCCGGTTAGACTAGAAGCCGACCCCAACGTAGTTGTGAAAAGGCTAGGCAGATTGATTTGGGAGAGAGATCGAGTCCCTTGCCGAAAATATTGTTTTAAGAATTTTTATTCGTTTGTCTGTTTTCTGGGTATATGTTCCGGATTGGCGCAAAAACGGCTGAACTGGCACACATATAGTTTATAACCTGGACATAGGGTACTTTTAATCCCTACCGGGATACGTTCGTACGTTCGCGTGCGTTCCCGTGGAATATTTTTCGACATCCAAGCGGGCGATGCCGCGGGCAAAAGCTAGTCATTATTTATATATAGATATTAGATTAGATAACATTACTTTGAATACATAACTATATTTCTAAGAAAAACAATTTGCACTTAAAGCCATTCAGTTATTCATGGAGTTTCAAAACCTTTGATGTTCAATAGAATTGTTTTTTAAATAAAGATATCGTTCGTAATATTATTGGTATGAATCATCAGAATTCCCACTATTCAATTCGTGTTAGGTATCTAATAAAAAGCTCTAAATTCGCAAAGCAATACAATCTAATAGTCAAAGCTGCACTACTGAAAGCAAACACCAAATTGCTCGCTAACTTGAGATTACATGCCGTGTCGCTGGAACAACCCCCCTTTCACCCTCCCCCCTCCTTTGAACCGTTCTCGTGTTACTAAAGCTACAGAAAAACTAACGAAACTTGCCCGATTCGGCCTGTTCTTGGCTTGTAATGTTTATCTTTTAAAGATGTTGGTTTTTTTGGCTCTGCGTACGCCGAACTATCATTGGAGTGTCTATTTCTAATTGGGACAAAAGTTTCGCTCTACGATCTTTTTCGGTATCTTTTGTGTTGGATAAGATAAGACTGTTACGTAAAACGCTTCCAATCTTCCAGTTCGATACCCTGAATGGTATTCATAAATAAAATTAAAACTCATTCAGTAAATTTATTAAATATTTTCCTTTCAATTCCACGGTGAATGAATTTAAGTGAAGCATTTCGTACCCCGGGGATGCACTCTAAGAATTTTTCAAGTAATTTGGATTCTATTCACAACAAGCGGGTAGCGTCGAAAGCCAAGGCGCGCCAAATGAACCAGCTCGCCTGCATTATGCCGACAGTACCTCTTATTGAAAATTTCCGACGAAAGCTTGAACTTGACCTCAGATTGTTAAGATAGATAAAATTTAATAATCTTTGCTGTTTCAGTTATATTATTAAGTTAATTTCCATTAACACATTCATAAACTCTTAACCTGAACTATTATCATTTATTATTTATTATTTATTTATCAGACAGAAAATTATTTGTGTGAATTCCCAAAATAATGCTAGATAATAAATAATTTCAGCTTTTCTAACTTTTCTCTATGATGCACTTATTGGCTCAAAAATAAAGACTTACGAACTGCTTTTTATAAAATCTAAATTAAAATATTTCAGCGCATCTGTGTCTAGATCGCGTAATTTGTATAAACCAGAATATTTCATACTAACCCTATAACTGAAAAATGTGAAACAACATTGTTGGTTTCATACTTTCAGGCATTTCGTCTATAACGTTTTTAATAAAATAAGAAGTTTCATGGCCAACGATAAAGATGTTACAGCTTCCCCATCTCACGTTACCGGAGCGATAACTGTTGAGGTTAATTAACTTTAAATTGGATGTAATAAATTGTAACGAGACGCCTAATTAATGTCCAATGGCAATAACTGTTGCTCAACGGTATATTGTTGTAGGCGAAATTCAGTACTATGAAATTCAAATTAAAAGGAGAAACTGCACATGACGGGTATCATCGATATCTAATCAAATCATGACAAATCAAAAGTATAATTTTACAAACTTTTTATTTTTCATATTAGGTAAATTTGTGTCGCGGCCGCTAACTCTGAGCCTCAAACAATATAAAAAACAAGACATAGCACTGCGAACAATACAGTCAAGCACGCCAAAACTACATCTCCGCTCTGTGCATACACGCTCACACGCTCACATTTACAACCTCAATGAAACTACACCTCACTAAGTGTAAGTGCGCACATGTTTACGCAACCGGCTTCACGTCACTGTTGACTGCGCTATGTCTTTTTTTTTATTTGGTCTGAGCTCTGAGCAACTATAGTTATAAATAATACCACCATAATTACAGTCCTACTGCAGGACAAAGACCTGAGCATTGATCACCATGCTTGCTCAAGAGCAGCTGGCTAAAACTATATTCTGATTTTTAATTTGCTAGACTAAATTGAAATTTGGTGTCGACATAAAAATAACCTAGTAAATAATCTAGTTACCGAGTGACTCTCAACAAGGCCCACTGAATCATTTTCTGCACCACGCTAAGCATGACTAAGCGTGGTGTAGAAAATTATTCAGTGGTCCACGACAGAAACGGGTTTTGTCGACGGAAGAATAGACAAAATGACAGATAAACAATCACAATCTGTCATTTTGTCTATTCTTCCGTCGACAAAACCTGTAGAAAACCTGTTTCTATGGTTGTCATGCTACGCGTCCAGGAGGAGCTTCACTGTTGTCGTGTTGTTTCCGTAATATTTATTATTTATCGCGCTATTTAAAAAAAAAGTTCGCTAGAATATGTATTTAAAAACAAATCTGAGTTTAGTTACTTTTATAAAATTATTAGATAATAATATCATACTTTTTTGTGTCCAACCATGATATTTTGATATTGATAATCGTCATGGCTGTTACCAGGTAATTTAATTTGTACCGTTATAACGGTAAATACAGAAAAAAAAATGAAGATATTTCAAAGGGTATATATTCTAAGATCTGTAAAGATAGTCGTAAGAAGATAATAAATAAATAAATTCGGTTGAACACCAGCGGCGCCACTCTTCATTAATATTTATGAATTACTTTTCATAGAACTATTTATTACCTTTTATGTCACTCTTTTATTTCTCCATTCATTTTATATAGTTGTATCAATGGCGTAAATAGGGATCATAAGTACCAACACATTCTGTACTAAAATCAGATATATGACCATGAAGTCCGAACTCCGAACCGATGTCTGGTGCGGATTTTATTGCTTAGAGATCAGAATTCCTTGTGGAAAAAGTACGTGACGGTAGCTATGTATTGATTCTATCTGGTTTTATGTGAAGGAATTCTATAAACTCATCGCATTGTCGTCGCACAAAACTATGTCGTTCTGAAGATGAAAACTACATTCTTTTGTCATATAAGTTATAGCACTTTACGCTTTGACGGTATCTATATAGCGTATAATTATTTTTATACATTTAGTAAAGACTTCAAATTCTTACTACCTTTTTTTGTTTCTTTACCTAAAATTTGCCAATAGGGGGATTGCTAAGCCTACGCTGTCTGTCAGTCCATCTATCTGCCACAACAGGATTGCACGTATATTTTAACCGTACTATATACTTCATAGGTTTAGGTAGTTAAATAAAGGTAAACAAAAAAAAACATGTGACGAGACAGCTGTCTAGTAACCGACTAAGCGTTATTACCTGTCACTTCAGTTATCATGCTACGTCACTGTTGTACTCTTCAATTTAGCAACGTTATAATTCGTTGACGTTTAGAGTTTGGGCTCTTTACAATACACAGATTACAAAATATTATATTATTATTATAAATGTAACTAAATAATTATGCTCAAGCAGTTACATCTCCGAAAAAGTGTAAGAATAAATGAAAAAGTTTAACATACATTAATAAAAGAGGAAACTATTGTAAAAATCTAAAATAAATTTAATTTTTTTCTAGGTTTTATCGTATTTTTAAACAAGAAAGTGTCATCTATAAAAACCCTTCTTACGATTTCTTTACCTTTATTAACTACCTAAGCCTATGAAGTATAAGTAAACAGTTGAAATTTTTACCCAGCCATGGAATATAATAAAAACATAAATAAAACATTCTGTTATATTCTAGGGCACTTATAAACTCGTCATTGTGATCCTCTTATATATGCTAAATCTATGACGTACAAATTAAACTTACGCTTTCTAGAGCCAGTCGAGAAAGATCGTATAGCGTATATGAATTAGTCACAACCAATAAATTGGGGTCATAAAACCGCGTTATAACGTGTACACAGAAAACATTACAAAGCCATTTATTTCTGGTGCCAACCGATTATAAAAACAAACGCGGTTACCCAACTGTTATAAATAAATACTAAACAACGTAAAAGTAGGGAATAATTGTTAGCAAAGCGACGACAAAATGCAAAAATCCCCAGCAGTATTGCTCGAATAAATGTAAACAATCTGTATGCAAATCACGCGGGAATGTCGCACGCGCACGATAATGTCACGTTGCCGCGTCGCCGTCGCGAGTTTTCGGTGGTTCCGTACCTCTTTTTTTGCTGCCAGCGATTTCGGATTCTTTTGTTTATCTTTAAATGTAGCTGTGCGAACATTAAATTTGACCTTTCTCAAGTTCGGCGCAGTAAAGGAATTTTATTTCTACGCACCGTGTTTCAGCGAATTCTCGGCCTGCGAGATAAGGGTGACTTCGGAATGTTTGTTCATTTCAAGGATACGTTAACCTTCCGGGAACGTAGGGTACTCGGACTATTGGGATTATCAATCAAATAGCTGTGGTACTGACCCACTATAATCGATCTACATGAAATAAACTCACATCTGATATACTGATATACTTTTATCTAAAAAATAAAATATGTTTTATATCATCCGCCCCGATAAAATGATCGTTCCAAAAACCTATATATACCACTGATGAGCAAAAAAAAACCTACACGGAATTTATTTGTCAAGTAATATTTCTTTGTAGGAAAAACTCGGATAATCGTTAATGCTCTGCCTCAGGCGAAATCCCTTGTATAGATTGCGGTATCACCATAAATAACTGCCTAACTGTTTTTATGGAGGAGAAAATTACTCTTTTCAGTCACTGCCTTTATATACAGTGAATTTTTGTTTACGACCCCCAAGTATTATGGATTGACGTGTTATAAATCTTGCCGCGAAAGATAAAGATAGTTCTATACGAGTGGGTGTGTTTGATAAGTTGTGGCAAATTGATTGTATTATGTGAGATCATGGCCTGTGTAAGTTTTATGGGTTGGACGAGAGGAGTGAATATATTGGCCATAGTTTCTTGTTTTTCTATTTTTACCCGACTACGGCGAAGCAAAAAGAAGAGTCACACGTAATCTGTTCGATTTATGTGACTCCGGATTTTTTATTTGTCTGTCTGTGATATCTGGTTTATACCTTTTTAGTTGACTTTTATGACGTAGTTGTGTTTTAGTTTTATAATTTTAATTGTCACAATATTTCAGAAATTTCTTTTTATATAAAAGTTAAACCTAATACCCTGACTTATCCTTGACACAGCTATGTGAAGCCATCAGCTGATATCTACGATCCCCACCTTTTCCGGGTCCAAGTTGTCAGTCCGCCTTAAGCCTCTGTTGTGGGCAATATCATTACAAGTGACGTCGTTCGGGACTTACCGCTTGATGTGTCCTTCGAAGTGAGAGGATCAGGTGGTATAAATCAATGTTCGTCTTAATAGATCAACTGTGGGGCTCTTGGGTTAAGAGATTATGTTATACAGGTGTTTGAACATGATGAAAACAGCGGGGTAATTGCGTAACACACAAACAATGGCAATACCTTTTATTTTGACAGATCAATAACATTCATTGCGTTATTTACGTTGTTGAACAGACGATTTTTTTAAACATACGAACAATGGATTAGCAGTTGCCATAAAAAAAAATCAAATTGTGATTGAAAGTGTAATGCAATGCAATTAGAGTAACTTGAACTGCTTCATCGTGGAGTTATGGATCCGTGCCTCGATCGAGCCCAGCACAATCTAGCATAAATCTTTCCTAAAACGGGAACCTCGAATAAACTATAATATAAAGTACAGCCAAACTTCAATCAAACAACTATCAAAGGTACTTGCTGCATTAGGCGAGTATGCAGGCTTGCAATCTATCCAAATTGTTGAGCGCTGCAAACCAACTAATATTAACGCTGCGGAGTGCTGGAGCCAATCAAAATCAATAACTATTCCATATGTGTGTAATTTTCTCAAGCCGAGTATCGATAACATGAAGTTCCGATTGGTTTTCGATAGTTTTGTTTTGGATAAACTAGTATTCAGTCGGGAAATGGAAATTGTTGAAATTTTAATTCTGTTTTGAATTTATTTGTAACATTCGATGGGATTCACTAGTTTTTATTGAAGTTATAGGTACTCTGTATACATACACTCAGGTAGGTATTTTCAGATGGAATTAATTAATCAAGTTTAGCACTAGCCTAAATGATTTGGGTTTTTTTTTTGGTACAATAAGCAAAACAGTACCTACCCACTTACTTATCTATCTAAGCTTCTTTAATTCCAAAATAGTGCAATTATTTGTTTTTTTCTAACCACATTATAACACTACTGAAGTACGAACAATAGTTGCTATCTCAGAAGTGTTTGCAGAGTTCTGTACTCACTAAGTAGGTACTAGGTTCATGTGAGGGATTATACGCTGAGTGCCTGGTCTATGGACGGGATTAGAACGGACTGATAGACATGCGGGCCATCGGATCGTATCTAGAGTTTGATAGTTCTGTGGCTGGACATTGTTGGTAGTTAGAATCAACGGCAAAGCATAGATTGACTGGATGATTCCTTTATTGTGTTACATTTTTTATAACACAGTCAGTGAGACAACCCTGATTTCTCATCTTCATATAAAAAATCGAAATGTCTGTGCTATAATTAAGTTTAATATTAAGCATCTTAATCATCATCTGCCTAACCTTTTCCCAACTTTCTTAGGGTCGGCTTCCAGTCTAACCGGAAGCAGCTGAGTACCAGTAAACAAGTAGTTCCGGGTATAATCGGGGAGCTACGGAGCTATGGCGACGCTTTGAGCGTGTTAACAAGAAACCTACATTTTTTTTTTGTACAATATCGAGATTACTGTTAAGGATGTAACGTAAATAACGCAAGACCTCTTAAGGGGTCATTGTACTCATCATTATGAACAACTTTTACTATGGGTCCAACACTGAAATCGCGAAAATAAATCAGCTGTTCAGTACATTTGTGTTCGTATAATTCGTCAAAATGTACTGAACGGCTGATTTTTTTTATAGTAAAAGTTGTTCATAATGATGAGTACAATGACCCCTTAAGAGGTCTTGCGTTATTTACGTTACACCTTGTATAAAAAAAAGATCTGCCTAGCCTTTTTCCGACTATGTTGGGGTCGGCTTCCAGTCTGACCTGATGCAGCTGAATACCAGTATTTTACATGGAGCGACTGCCTATTTGACCTCCACAACCCAGTTACTGGGTAGCACGATAACCCTCGGTAAGACTGTCAGACTAATAATATAATATATGTCAGAATTTAAATCTTCTTAATAAAATCTTAAATTCACTGACAAACAACTGGTAATTGCGTAAAACACTAACAGTAGCAATGGGTTTCATTTGACAGTGCATCAACATTCATTGCGTTATTTACATTGTTGAGCAGACAATTTTTTCAAATATATGAAGCAATGGATTAGTAATATCCTTCAAAATGATTCAGATTGTGATTGATCGTGTGTATTTAGGGTGCAGGTAGGTCTAGAAGCATGAAATGTTGCACAAGAGTTCCTTAATACAATGAAGCAAGGATTTAAAAAATAAACATCCATAAAGAGGTGTAATACGGGATGAAAGTTTGTAAGCAATTTTGTAATGATTTGCCGACGGGAAATCCCGTCTGGTACATGGCTTCATGGATGTGTTATCTACCAACCCGCACCGGGCCCGCGTGGTAGATTACAGCTCACTCTCTTTCGACGAGAGGAAACCTGTGCAGTGGGAACATTATAGGGTGATTATGGTACATGGCTTCTATATTTATAAACGTTCGATTCCCAGTGGGGCAAAATTTTCTGCTCGGTTGATGGTAGGGCTTGTTCTAAGTCCGCCTGGCTACCACCATCTTATCTAAGTCTGTCACCATAACAAAAATGATAACAGCATTGTTGTGTTTCGGCAGTTAGAGGTAGCCAGTTCGTCTGTGGTTGAGGATTCCGGCTGAAGCTCGCTTCCACCTTCGGCCTGATCATCACTGACCGTCAGGTGAGATGCAGGCCAAGAGCTTCCCGGCTGTAGTTAAGAAAAAACCTTTCGGAATTAATTATCTAAGTGATAGCGAAAACCGCATCCAAATCTATATTTGTATTTTAGAAGAACTCACCGGAAAAAGAGAACAGACACGAAACGCGACTTTGTTTTATAAGAGTAAGACGATGAAAAAAAAAAACCTTTCAAAGGTATAAGTATATATATGTACATACTTTTTTAAAATAAATTTTCTTGTGATAAATAAAACATCGTCATTGAATACCTACTCAATTAGCTTAAAAAATTGTTCTCAAATTCAACTGCCTCAAGCGATCAAGAAACAGAAAATAATGCTACTTTCTTACCAAGACGGTACGAATACAAAAGAAAAGGTAAAGGTAACAATATTCCTGATTATAAAAAAAGATACGGAAGAAATATTGAAAGGGGAAGCGAGAGACGCTTCAGTTAATGAAGTCTTCCGTGCGTTTATAAGTAGAATATAATTTAAGTTAAATGAAGCAAATTCGGCTGATCATAATGGTGAGCTGTTGCGCTCACAACACTTGAATATTGGGGCTGAAGTGTGAAGGACGTATTCAAGCGGTTAAACGTTCTACACGAAGTAACCGCGTGTAATGTAGGTATTTCAAATAAGGGTAAGGTAAGGTATATTAAATACGAGCTTTATTAAAAACGGAGGCTTGATACTGATTCAGTATCAAATTAAGTTTCAAAAATATACAGGTTTCAACGAATACTGAGAAGTGAAGCCAAACCAGTGTATTTATTATATTATAAAACTAGAGGCCAATTTATTAATTACTAGCTTTTGCCCGTGGCTTCGCTCGTGTGGAGTTCGGAAATTATCCCACGGGAACGTAGTACCAGGACAAATATCCTATACATTAAGTCAGGTTATAAACTATATGTGGGCCAAATTGCTCCCCTAAGATAAAGATATTCTAAATTGTAATTTTTTATTTATTTTATTATTGTATATGAAATTGTGACTAAATAATACTAACATTTGTTTATGTGCCGTCTTAATTTATTGACATATTATTAGATTATTAACTATTAGGCTTGGCATGACATTCTGACATCTACTTGTCTATTGACTTTATTTATATTTTTTGTTTATATTTTGTTAATGTGACATTCGATTACCTAAGTTATTTTGTATGCCTTCTGGCGGGACATAGTATGGACCAACGTTTTTTTTTTTATATAACATAAATGTCTAGACGAAATCAAACTCGTCTAGACAAAATCAAACTGGTTGCAATTTTAAAATATATTACATCGATTTTACATTCTATGATTACTGCCTCACACACTCACAAATTTTAGAAAAATCGTCTACTTTTACAATGTTTGTAAATATATGAGCACCATGTAATATCTATCACATAAATAATTTATCTGTTGATGATTCATTTTTAACTCTTAATTCTTTTTAGCTATTGTGGTATAGTAATTTTATTCTAGGTGCATCGTCCTCACATATAATTATATAACTAATGTACTTATACAAAATATTGTAAAACATTTTAAAAGAGTAACTGTGGAGTTTCTTGCTCATTCTTCTCCATGCGAAAACTACCTTTTGGAAGGGGCGACTAGAATCAATTAAATATATTTGTAAATGTTGACGTTCAAAAGTGCCTTATAAGGGCCTATTTGAAATAAATGGTTTGACTTTGACTCTGACTTTATAATTTTACCCTATGTGCACAAAATTAATAAATGAATTTGAATATGTATATGAATTTGAAATTTTATCCAAATCCGTTGAGCCGTAACAAACATAGAAACTTTCATATTTATAATTTTATTATATTTTTAGCTTTCACCAGCGGGTTCGCCGTATATTTTTGTAACAGTATAAAAGTAAATTCGAAAAATGACGATAACTTTTTTTTTTCATCCGATTTCAATGAAATGACCTATATTCTGCTCCAGATTAATATCTGTCTACCTATGAAAACTACATGAAAATTCGTTCATAGTTCCGGAGATTTGCGTCAACAAACAAACAAACAGACAGACACAGACAGAAAATATTTTTTTATCGCTGCTTTATGTTTTATTATTCGTCTTTGCTTCCCTTTCTATTTTTATTAGTTTTCTTCAATTAAAATAAAATACAATTATAATAATCCTAACTAATATTAAAGCGAAAGTGAGTTTGTTTGTTTGTTTGTGACGCTTTCACGCTAAAACGGCTGAACTGATTTGGGTGAAATTTGGCACATAGTTAGAACATGACCTCAAGAAGGACATTTCATTCTGGGTCAGACACGAAGTCGCGGGCAACAGCTAGTATGTAATTATAGATGTAGGATAACGAAAATAATCCAGTGAGTTGAATAGTTTTCGAGAATAATTGTAACAAGCGCTAAATTGAAAATGAATTCGAAAGGAAATCCTTTCTCCTAGTAGAGGTACAGTTAGTTAACTTTGATTATCAATTAAATAAAATTATGACAATTCATATTCGTTTCAACACAAGGGTTTGAATGGCGATTGAAGCCGAGTTCGGATGTTGATTGGTTTGCGTAACTAAGTGTTTTCGTTGATGCTAATAGGCACCAAATAAGGGTAACTCATGTATCAAACTTGTCTGACGATACCGTAACAGGTCTGCGCATTCCTTTCATTGCAGGTCTTGTCTTGGCCCGCCACTAGATCAAGCAAGTTCCTTATCACCCTGCCTTCTTAGTCAAGTTTATTAGGAGGATAGTAAGTAATAGTGTTGTGGCTCACTTAACAAAATTTCTTTCTGCCTCACTTGTCGTTACACTTGAAAGTAACTGTTCAAACGGGGAACGGTAACATTGCACATAACTATCTGTAATCGGGCCATTACAATGCACTTTGGCTCCTCAGAGCATATTTGTGGCTCCCATTATCCGTTACCGACCGCAAATTGAATCTGTTAACGTTTGAAGTTTGGGTGCTCTGTGCTAAGGAAATGTCTTGGGTAATTGCGTAATCTGTGGAATCATTAGAAAGTTGTTGAATTGCTTTAATTACATGCGTTGTAACATGGTAATGATCCTTTTCAAGGGTTTTACGAAACTTTTGATTTCAAATCAACGAATTTTGTCCATTTGTTCGGTTGATTGTTTAATTTTATCTGTTCCTTACCTTTGCGATTGATCTACTCTAATCAAAGTAGTCCACAATTGGATCTATGCTTTCTCCAAGATGGTCTAATTAACTCCTACCTCTGCCCTTCGTATCACCATGCTACCTTACTTAGATCATTATTCTAACTCAAGCAAACTATTTGCCTAAAAGGATTCTCCCCATTGTAACTAGAATAAGTTGTGTAAGATGATGCAATTTTTTTTTTTTTTTTGTTTTCTCTTCTGTGGTTAGGGTCTGATACTGGTCTGACCTAATTGCGATAAACAATTGCGTTTTGACACTACATTAATCTTCATTGCGTTATTGTTAACGTTGACGAGTCTTAGAATTTTACAAACATTTGATTTAAAGCGGCGGTTGTTTATTGTAGTTTAGGTAAATTAAAAATTAGAAGATGCATATTTTTAAACAAGTTCGGCAGAAAAACTGAGCAGAAAACTAAATCAAAATGAGTCATAATATATTTAAATTGGTAATTAAATAAATAAATGAGCAGTAAAATTACTGAACGGGCAGTTAACTAATTGGAATTAGTCGGTAAGAAATCTAACTTGGAAGTAGTCGCGGTTTGTCACAGTTCTAACCTAATCTAACCCATTTGGCTTAGTTACTGCGACCAATTCGGCTCGCGCGTGGTTGTTCACAGTTCCAACATAACCTATGAACTGCCGAACTATTTATCTAACTGCCCATTCCAACATTTTTACTGCCCATTCATTTATGAAATAACCGACCAATTTTCTTTTTATTACTGTTCATGTTTTACAGTCACACTTATTTACAAATCACCTTAAAATTAAATTACTGCCCGTTAATTTTTTCAACTGATTATAATAATTTCCCTGATGTCAAAGTCAAAGTCAAAGTTAAATCATTTATTTCAAATAGGCCCTTGTAAGGCACTTTTGAACATCATGGTTTATGATGGTTAAATAACAGTTGTAAAAATTATTACCCATTATGAATTTCTTTCAAAATTGAATCACTTCCGATTGTGATTGTAGTGTGTTACGCAATTGGGGTGCTATTTTCGTAAGAAATTAAACGTAAAAGCTTTTCGAGAAGTTTTTGGCCTTATCAGTAGGTTGAGATTTTCGTCGATTTACCGGCTGTGTTTGATAAATCTGATAGTTCAAGGGCGAAAACGCGAGGGAATTCGTAAAAGAAGGTATCTAATATGAAACGAGCCCGCCTCTTATATTGCGAATCTATTTTTATACATATAATCTGAGCCATCAAAGTCACGTATATAAAAGTGTACCTTCGTAGCAACACACTATTTTCGAAGCGGAAAAATACTATACCACGTACATCACATAACTTCAGCAACATAACGCAGCCATTTCTCTCCGTAAGTTGACAGGCCAGCGAATAAACAATAAACCATATTTGTACGTTCCTACTCTCATTTTTTATACCGAGTCGTAGCTGGCGTGCCAAAAATCTAGAACTAATCTCTTATGGTCGCACGGTCAGTTGTTTGTACCACCCCTGTTTTTCTAATGCCTGATATCTTATGAGAATAATAAGGATACGACGAACAAAACGAACAAACCAACCTATAAAACAGCAGAACGGAATAAAACGACCAAGTTTTTTTATAAAACCGTCAAACGGTAATCCGAAAATTCGTCAATTTTATCAGTTTCAGCAAAATCAGTTCTGGATTCCAAAACTTTCATCATAAAAGATTATTTTCCATAGTTTTTGTCTGCAAAATAAAATACTTGAGCATCAATGTTGTTAACATTACTTTTTCGTTAAAATTAAATCCTCCACGTACCATTATTTTCGAAGGCTTGTTACTACCTACAATTCGATTATCCGCGTTACTCATAATTAGCTCGTGTTTCATGCAAATACATATTAATGATGATACGCATGTTCTCTTTAAAATAGGATATTAAAAAATAAACATTTTCAATCATTGCTCTGCTATATTAAGGTCGTTTTCACCGATACAGATACCTAGCTGATACAGCGGAATAGTGCTAAACATAGCTTGCATTTACCGATGACAATTATTTGACAATACCGATCTTATTAACCGATCTTCGTAATATCCTACAAGGACCTTTGTCATGGAGTCGTACAGTATATAATATCAGCCTATTATTGTTCTACTGCAGGGCAAAGACGTCTTCTCATTCAAAGAAGGCCCCAGCATGGCTTGCTCAAGACAGGTTGGCGTTTTTAGAATTATATTAACTATAAGTCCAGGTTTCCGCACGATGTTTTTTCTTCGTCGATGTCAGTAATGTTAAAGATAAACTAAGAAAGCACACATGAATTGAAAAAGTCACATTGGTAGTTGGTATTTGGTAAAAGTATTTACATAGCAACCAGGACCCACCGTATAGACCACGAAAGTAAAAACGTGGAAAAATGGTCAACCGCTGACTGAGCGACCACGCCAAGAGTTACTTAGGTACCCTCTCCGGCAGATCAATTTATTCCCGCGTTTATTTACACGTGATTCTCCTCGTCTTTCCTGTTTCTTTACGAAACAGTTTTATTTATTCGAGTTTACCTACAAACACTACATCTTTTAAGCTCCCGTGTATTAGTAAACGTCGAATATTAGATGGATCGAGATTGAACGTTACTCAAGCAGTCTGGGGAACTGACGGCTTTTATTACATACAATATTCGCTTCTAATTTTGTTTCAAGATTATATCAAAATCGATGGGACACGAGTAAATGGAACAGGTATTTTGAATAATATTGAATATACGGATGCTGCAACGCTACGCTCAGCGCTGAGAGTTGAAAATCCAACAGTGTACTTTTATTCAGGAATTCATTTAGGTGTAACTTAGTTGTCGTTGAAAACGGGCATGAGCATCTTTATATATTTTTACTTAAAGCGTACAGATAGATAATGAAAAGAAAAGACTGCAACACAAATAAGAGGAACCTTAGACCTTGGAGACCAGACCTTTGCGACCCCGATGATCCCACCACACTCCTCCAGGAGAGCAGTAGGGCCACCAGTACAGTGCACAAATACACCCGACACCCGTCATTCCAACCTCGCCGCCAAGGTCCTCCGCGTTCGCGACCCTCTCCAGTAAATAATACTCCCCCCCCGACACTTGCCCGATGAAGCGCCAGCCCGCGCCGCAGCTGAGCGCGTAGCTTTAATAATGATCTATCCTTGATCCAGCCTGTTCCATCGTCCTCCCCCCAGCGACAAACTAAGCCGAGGTTCGTACCCCACAGGGGGTGCCCTTAGCGAGCGCTCGCCTAGTTTTAATTTAGAATAGTTTATACCCTTGGCTTTGAGTGTAGAAGCTTAAGGCAGCCACAGGAAAGTCCGGTTAACCAGCCATGACCTTAGTGGTCACCTGTGAGATGAAATAGTTAAAAAAAAAATGTGACCATAAAATGGCTTGGGCGGGAATTACTGGTAAGAAAATTTCATAATCACACAACACACATAATATAACTCAAGTCTGTTTTCCCCGAAGGGTTAGGCAGAAGTATTTCTCAGTAATATGCAGCCCAGTTGAGCCCAGAGTCAGGATTTGTGCCCGTTTGACGAATAGGCTCGCACTTTATTACATGGGACGTAAACTTAACTGGCGAAATGTGGGTGTACTATAAGTACACCTCTACCTAGAGCTAAATCTTTTTTCCATTTCAAATATAAGATACATGGTTAATTAAATTATATTTTAAAATGAACAACGCCTCAATAGAATGTGGTACATACAGCATATTTGAAACGATGCCGCGATGGCTACATAAGCTATCGTTACAATATTCAGACACGTACCTATTAACTGGGAAATAAATCTGCACAACATTGTTTCTGAGCATGTTTTTATGTAGCGGGAAATATGTTGCCGGCAACATGGAATATTCAATTCAACTAAATTAATTTTATTTCTGAAAAATAATTTATGTTAAACAACAATTAAATGACAATAAAAAATAAAATTTCAAACAATAAAGCTGTGTTTGTGCCAACATTCTAATGTTCCGTATTCATGGTAAACAAAAGACGTGTAATATTTTTGCCTCCTATATTTGTTGCGGCACAATGTCGCGCAATTGTCGCTCAACATTTTTTCAAATCAAGACGTGGCTTTATCGCATAAGACGACGCTGTAATTCATTCTTCCTTTAAAAAGCGTTAACGCGGACAATAAATTGTGCGATTGTTGGCTATTATGTTCAATAGGACGTCTCAACAACACCGAGCCATTTACGGCAATTCCAAGATTAAGTATATAGACATGGGCAAGAGGAAGTCGGAAAGTGGCACCGGTGGCCGAAAAGTTGTGCGGAAATCGGGCTTCATCGTATGGGCATGTGATGCGGAGGAATGAGGAAAATGTCGTGAGGAAAGTATTGAGTATGAATGTAAATGGCAATAAGAGTAAGGGAAGACCGAAGAAACGGTGGATGGACTCTGTGGAAAAATGATATGGCTAGAAAGGGGGTGACTACCGAGATGACGAGTAACAGAGAAGTATGGAAGAAAGGGACATGTTGCGCCGACCGCAAATAAATTGGAATAAGGGTAGGAGAATGATGACATGGGCAAGTATTGCGGCAATTTTACATACTTAGTTGCTCGTATATGCGCAATATTGGTCAACTTCTGCAACTCCCAGATATAGGAAATCACACTGTGATGTCACCTCACAGATTGATTTCCTATATCTGGGAGTTGCAGAAGCGGGTAAAAGTCACCAAATGCAGTTGTAATGCGTCATAAAAATAACTATGTTGACATGCTTTTCAACGTTTAGACGTAAACGTGAATTAGACTGTGTGCCAATTCCTAAATAGACGTCAAGGAGATTAGAATAATTTTAAGTAAATGGTTCGTGGTTTATGTTTCCTTTGAAGATGAAAAAGTCCGCATTTTCGAACTAATTTGGTTAGGCTGAGTTCTTAGATTCAGGAAACTGCTTACTCAGCACACAGTATCGAAATAGGAAAGTACTTCAGGTATGAAATAAATGTGAAATCGCTTTACAGGCTCGTTATAGACATGCCAGTCAGCGTTAGATATACTTGCTAAGGTATGAGGCAGGTAAGCGGTAAGCTGATCACAAAATCTAAACATAGACTATGAATTATTACCAGGGTCCCACTCTTTTTCGTGTGGTTTGTGACTAACCTGGTGTCAGGGTTTACCAGGATGTTCACATAGCAACCGGTGCTACCTCGCAACTGGTCCATTGTTGCGTAAAATTGACCATTAAACACTACAACACCCTATAAATAGTCACAAAGAAGGTATGTATGTGGGAGGCAAACCCGTATGGACGTTAATGAGGCTCGATGCCCATCCAGGACAGGATAGGATGACACCTCCCGCGGCTAATGAAATGAAAAATTATGGTCGTCCGACTGTGTTGACCTCTTTCGCACCCCTACCTCTGCTCATCCACTATAAATAACCGCTTGCGCTTATCTCTATAATGTACCTACGCATTTTTTCGTCATTTCGCGAGTTTTATGAGCGATATTTTTTATTGCCAGCAAAAATTATATGACTGCAATAATACGTGAGCAACGTTTCAAGTTAAAAGTTAGTATATCTATAGGTGGTAATTGTTTTTATGTTTATTGTGTGGGGAATACGTTGTTTATGTTTCTGGAGCTTTCATTTGGGTATCCCGTATTGGGAATGTTGTTATGGAAATAAATCGTTTCTAAAAGTGGTTGTGTTGTCAGTTTTCTTATTTTAGCTTTTGCCCGTCGATGTCGGAAATTATCCCACGGGAAGGTACTACCGGTATTAATTTAGGATACTTTCCTATGTGTTAATCCAAGTTATAAACTATCGGTGTGCCAAATTTCATCCAAATCCGTTCTATCGTTTTGAGTAACAAACACCCAAAAATACCACATTTGTAATATTAATAGGATTCATACATACATAAACACACACCTTCCTATGGGTAGGCAGAAACTACAGAATGCAACCTGCTACGATTATTACATACTCCTTTTGCCTCGTTTACGTTCATACATCTGGTCATACACGCACGCCGGTTGCGAGTACTACGCACCTGACCTTTCTGAAGAATATCACCAATATGATTTCACTCATATCTGCCTTAAAAATTCCTTTTGTTAATCGCCTTTTATTCATCCTCTCAACATGACCAAACCATACTCTTTTTCATAATTTTTTGTCACTACATATTTTAAACAACACCGTTGTCTCATCATTCCTCAGCCTATCATTCATAGTTACACCACACATGCTTCGCAAGGAACGCATGTCCACAGTAACTATTCTACTTTCATGCTTCTTTTGCTACACCCAACATTCACTTCCATACATAAGCGCACCATTGTGAACAGCCAGTCGAGCAGTTTTTAGACATCAACTGATTGGTCAGAATAGCATCTATAGCACCATTCAATTTATTTCCCGCATTTACTCTCCTTTCCACATCTTCATCAATATTTCCATCCCGTTTAAACAGACTCCCCAAATATACAAACTCACTTACTTGCTCCACACTCTTATCATTTATTTTCACATCACACACCACCATCTTTCAAACACTATGACCTTCGTCTTATTCGCATTCATATTCATCCCTTTCATCCTATATGCTTCATCCATCACAGTCTGATGCTGACGATGCAAGTAGAACTTGATCATCTGCGTAGAGATGATCAAGTTCTAGCTGCTCGTTAGTTTTCTTGTTGCCTGTCATACATTTGACAGGCAACTCATTCATTCTCAAGCCGTACTCACCCTCTTTCAAATCTGTCAGACAGCTATCCATGTACAAGTTGAAGAGCCACGGTGACGCTACACAACCCTACTAAGAACTTCCGAAGAATATTTCTGCAGTTGATTTTTATAAGCTCTTCTACTGTCTATTCCTTTATTATTTTGGGTTTCTGTAAAATCTGATCAGATTCTTTACATTAGGCATAGATAAAAGTATCATATTGTTATCTGGAAAAAAGAACCTTCATGTTATTTCACAAATGTAGACGAAAAGAAACGTAAAGCCGGCTCCCAAAATTGCTTGCGATACATTCAAAATTTGGTGTTCTTTAAGGCTATATTTGGCTCAAACCCAACTATAACGATTCCTAGCGTTGTGGCATTAGGACAGACAGACTGACACACCGATCTGATAAGGGTTTCATTCAATTTTACTACGAAAAACTAAAAATAGGATTCCTTTGTAATGCTATTTGTAAAAAGATATTTGTAACACGTTATTAGAAATTCTGAGAAAAAATAAATAAGTTACAAGTTGCTTGTCATTTTTCATAATTTGCTCTCTCGTGGATCGAATTCGGTTTTGCTTGGTAGCTTTTCAGTTTTTAAGGTTATTTTGTAGAAACACCGCAGTTTTAAGGTCTATATTCGACTAGCTGGCTAAGCGGTTGGGCAGGTGCTACTATTAATGCATTCCAATAAGTCATAAGTAGGTATAGGTATACTCGGTTCTTATACCATTAGGTGCGCATTGACGCATCCACGGCTCTTGCAAAAAAGAAGTTCTTGTTGGAGCATATAGGTATTGGAATAGTACAGTTATACAAGAAAAGGTATGCACTTCGGTAATATTCTTGTTTCCAAATTAGCACGAACGTCGCGCCACATAACCAGGGCTTCTACGTTTGATATGCTGCGCTTTGTAGTAGTGCACCTATACATAATTGCGCGTTTGTATAAAGTTTTTTCTCTGTCTGGTTACTTACTCTGGTTGCAGATCGTCATTTGTCACCGGGTTGTGAAAAGGTTTTTGGAATTGCATAAAGTTGTTAATCTATAATTTTGTAATCATGGTATCCAAGATAGGCAAGTAATTCCATGGTCTTTATTAGATCTCATTATCGCGCGTTCGTATTTCCGAAGATAGACGATGATTCCCGAAACGCATACATTCCTTGGGAAATCTGTACATCAGGATCCTACTTACTTTTTGACTCTGATTTATTTTGCGACGGCAATTAAATAAGAGCTTCAAAAGTAATCAGAATAAATGTTGCGATATTAAAACTTTCTTGCAACAAGTTTATTTATTTATTCGTTTTTTTATATTTTTTGTATTGAAGGAACGCAGAGCCGAAAACAAAAAACCACTAGATACGCTATACTATCTGCGTCTGCAGCACAGATTATTGAAATCACTTGAGCGGGGAACTATAGCGACCTACATCTGTGAATGTTTGGAAACAGATCTAGTCTAAGTTTCAGGTGGTACAAGTGGCGCAACTTTGTAGCATTTGCATTTAGCAGGGATTACAGCAAATACGGGACCTGCATATCTGCTCGAAATTGGCTTAGTCATTAGGGTAATAAGTAACTTATGTGAAATTGAAAGAACCGTATTTCTATGTTTAGGTAATAGGTAATACGGGCTGGTGTCCGCAACTCCACGTCAAAGCGCGTATTTTGCGTACGGGTGGGAAAAATCTGTTATTCGATCCACCTCAGCTCCTCAAAGAAGGCCAGCAACGCCTTGGTGTTACTGGCAATCTCGCGTAGGGTACCTGGGTTACCGAAGTACTTTGCCCTGTAAGTGGCGACCACCGGGCAGTTTAACAGCACGTGAGCTGCTGTCTCGTCGTCTTCCATGCAGGCTCTCCAGAGTGGACAAAAATTTCTATGTTTACCTGAGACTTCAGTTTTTTTGTTTTGTTTTAGTTTCGTTTCCTAAGAAAGCGGGGAACGGTCTAATAATAACGGCTGTCCAAGTATAGAGCGTTTTATGACACCTTAATGTAAAATACTGGTGGAAATGACAGATTTTCAAGTGTTTGGTATAAACGATAGTAAGGCCGTTACTATCTGAGTCCCCTGGTCATAAATCACTTGGGGTTCCGTACCTCAAAAGGGTTCAAGGAACTGATGGTAAAAAAAAATTTTTTTTTTGGATTCAACCAATTTCGTCTGTTTCAATCTAAAATTTCACAAATCATCGCATAAAATAATTCAAACGGTAAGTACGGATTTTTACCTAATTTGCATGACTTTTAGATTCAGTGTGCTGGTCTACAATGTACTACTTTAAAAATCTTACTATTCGATCTTATGGATTATGCGAACGATCCTATCCTATAATCAAACCTCCTATTCAAAACAAAAGTTTCCACAGCACAATATTACCAGCAGTAATATTTTCCTTTAGGGAAATTCTTTAGCGATTCAAGTAATAGCTATGTTTTGCTTATTGCCACTATCAAAGGGTTCCCTTAGGAGTTTCGGCCGGTAGAAGGGTTATTGTGAAGCGTACCAGTAAAAATCATAAAAGCCTATCGATACATATGTTTTGGGATCGGAATCGTTGACTCATCGAAAACTTGATAGGTTAAATATATTATTATAGTTGTATTTCATACCTATATGACTATATGAAATACATTGGCTTTTAAGTACGCTCGTTTTTTTAGTAAATGCTGACAACTAATAGGTAAGTGCCGAAAAGGTTATTACATCAAATAGTACAGCGGTTGATACAATTTGATATACCTGTTAGAATAATAAAATAAACAATTAGGTACACTAAAAGTAAAAATAAACACGTCAAACAAAATAAATAATGTATAAATTAGTTAACTGATCTCTTATAGCTGTAATAGCGCGCACGGTGCGTCATGGGCCCATGGTAATAGGTGCCTACCGACGCAGTAAAGTGAGCCACGCGGGGCGATGGATCAACAATTTAACAAAAACTATACTGATATTGTTGTTTAATCATTTCTCTAATTACTTATGTTTGGCGACGCGTTTAATGATTTTGCGACACTAAACTAAGCCCCAGCGCAGCGCGTACTGCGGTGCGGTAACTTGCGGCGCGTTTTTTTCGCCACAGTGAATAAAATCTTGCTTTGTTTTCGTATGCGTTTTTTTCTCCGCAGTGCGCGCGCTTCCACTGTGTTTCATACTTCACAGATTTTGCGGTAGCAAAACGCATCGCAGTGCGCGCTAAGCCTTACAGAGTTGATTTTAGAACGAACTTTAAAGCTGTCAACTTGACGTAACCCCGGGTGCCGAGGCGGCGGCCCGCCATAAATGGAAACCAAATGAAGATCGAGGAGATCGATCGCAAAGCATTGATTTATTATGACTGTGATACTGGTGATCATTATGAATACCCTTGCAGTGCAGACTGCTTTATGCACGCGCCGGTGGAACGTCATTTACATTAGTTTTAATTCCCTAATGTGATCAGAGACTTTGATCAGAGACTATTATTCAGAATATTATTGACTTTCATTTACTTAAATCTTCTTGCTTGCGTGGGAACGCATGAGAGATAATAAGGCTGGTTTCACAGCTATTCGGGAACCGAATACCCGAAAACCGAAAACCCGTACGGGCTCCCGGAACGGGGACACACGCGAGGCGCTAAAACATTGTTTCACAATGACGCGGATTGGTCCGTACGCCACCCGCTCCGGGTAGAGCCCGTATAACGTACTACATCCTCGTTTCAGAGCACCGCGGGCGCTACTCGTACGGGTGTCCCGTGTACGGACGGTCCGTACGGGTCTCCCGGACAACAGTGAAACCAGCCTCAGTTGCCATAAAAAAGGGTGTGCATGATAAAATATTACGATGCATTTAGCGATAAAATTATTTAAAAAATCGTTCCATTTATGTCAATTGTTTAAAAAAACAAAATTATATTTTAACTAAGCATTTGGTGACAAGGTGTGCAAGACGGTACTGGTGTTATTAAACGTATTTCTTTGCAGGTTGACAGGACCAGCTGAGTGTCAGGTTGGGTAAGTTAATTGAAGTCTAGATTAATATTAAGCCCTGGCTTACCAAATGAACAGCGGTGTTGGCCACACATGGCGTTTACGGCGACTGCTAACGAGACGAGGATGAGGGCAGCGCTCTGGGAATAAGCCAAGCTAGCGGCGAAAATGTGTTAATATACTTGACGATACATATGACACTAGAATATTTATGTTTAGGTTGAAAAGTAATATATAGTATTTGTAACTAATTTAGAAATATCGAGAGATATTGTGAAATGCAACAAATTTTTGGGTCAAATAAGAGTCAATAAAATCAAATAAATTTGGTTTAGGTCTATATAAAACTCACGTCTCTGGTTTTAAATGAAAAAAATACTTGACGAAAGCATAACCTCCTTATTTAAGAAAAGTCCGTGTTAAATTAATTTAATAGAAATGTATGGTTTGCTACGGAACTCAGCGGTGCGGTCCAATTACGTAGGCTGAGATTAACATGGTGATTTTTAATTCACTTTTAACTTTTCAGCAGGTGTAAGTACTCAAAGTACTCATCTAGCAATTTTTTTATATATTTTTAATATGACGTGTAAAAGTGATTGAATAAAAAAAATCATTTCATTTAATAAAAAACTTTCACTATGGGACCAACAACGAAATAGCAAAAAAAAAAACATCTAAAATTATAAAAACGGGAATAAGTCTAAGTTAAGATTACTAATTGTATATCAATTCAAACTGTGCCATTTGCATTCGCCAATGTATAATTACGATACTTGTATACAAAAATAAAACACCAAAATAAGACCATAAACAACTCAAGTAATATGCAAGTGGCTAATAATCAATATGTACGAACTATCGGTAAGACAAGAAGTTCCCCACATACGGAGTTCATTACTGTCCCAACTGTGCCAGAGTAAATTTACAACTCCACCGGTGTAACCAAACTATCAGCAATTTTGCAAAGTTCTCCCTCATTCAAGAATTGATGCACATAATTTTATTAGCTGTAACACACAAATAGTTTAAAAGTAATAATAGTTCCGGGAGAAGTGTAATTTGATGTTTAGTTTTAGTGTTAGACAAGTGGAATTTAATGAGCTTTCGTATTTGGTAAGACACACTTTTGATGTTGACATTTGACATACTTAAAGTCCGTTCCCAAAGTATCTTATAAAAGTGTCAACAAACCCTGGTCAGGTTAAATTCACGCAATCACTCACTAAAGGGAATTAGTAACACATTCTTCTGTATTGAATGGTTTTAACTGTACATCTCAACAACACTTTTTCCAAAAATTATCAAGGTGATTTTAATTTGAAATTCGGGGTTAAGTATGCAAAAAATCAAATCAGAGCACAACATTTTTACGTACTTACAACAAAATGGCATGCATAGGTAGGTACGTTTTCTGATCCATTTCGTTTACATTTTCAGCAGATACTTTTGGAACAGACCATGGGTATATCTTACGTTTGGGTGTTTTATAGTAAGAAATGTTATTTATTAGCTATGGGATGGAGAGCCATGCAGTTAGGTCAGGCAGCTATGTCCAAAAATAGCCGAGTAAGTACTGAACTTAGATACGCCTGTACCTACCACTTTTTCTGGTGTTTGTAATCCATTTTGAAAATATAATAGTAAATATTTTACAGAACACTAAACTAATTTTATAGCAAACATGATTGTATATTGTGTTGAATTAAGAATCGTTTGGGGATAGCGCTCTGAATACATTGTATATTTTCTCCTCGAGTATTTATTATTTACATTAACTTTATGCTAAACGTATTTGCTGAAGTACGTACGTACTTATAATTAACTTTATGTTCATTAAAATTAAGGTTTATTATAAAATTAATTTGAAGTTGTATTTTCTAAGAAATTCAGACTCCTTTTAAGCGTTCATTGTGTTTAGGAGACACGAGTATTTTTATAATATTCTGGTCTCTAGACCTGCTCAGAAGCTCTCGTTACAATATTAATCAAATTAAATGAGAGCATGAATTTTCCATTATTAATGTTATCAAAAATGACGTAAGTAGGTAAAGTATTCCTTTCATGTTACCGTATAACATTGTCCCAAATTTTCATGTATACTAGTTATTTGTACCTTCATAAATAGTAGCTTGATACTTCTATACATATTATAAATTAAAGTCGCTGTTCATGTCTGTCTGTGTGACCGCGTTGTTTTTCTAAACTACGCAACGGATTTTGATGGGGTTTTTACCATCATTTTGAGAATTTATTCCGAAAGGTTGATTTTTATTCAGTACTAGCTGCGTCCCACAGTCTCACCCGCATAAGTCTCGATCCCATGGGAATATTGGGATATAGAAGTATCCTATGTCCCAAAGCAGGTCATGGTTAGACCATAACCTGGATTGGGACATAGGATACTTTTCTATTTTTCCATGTGCCAAATTTTATCCAAATCCGTTCAGCCGTTTTATCGTGTAAGTGTAACAAACAAACAAACTTACTTACGTATTTATAATATTACTAGTTTTTGACCGCGGCTTCGTAACGTAAAGTCCGGAAAGTCCGGAAAATATCTCACAAAATTCAAATTCAAAAGTCATTTATTCAAACTAGGCTAAGAATCAGCACTTTTCGAACGTCAAAATTACATAAGACAGTCCCCCAAAACGCCCACCCTTCACCACTTCCTAGTGCTCTAGCTGGGAAGAAGAAGTGGCGCAACAAACTCCCCAGCAGCACAGCTGTCTGTTCAGTTAGAAAAAAATGATTCTATATAATAGTATGCAAAATGATTTACATTACGCAACACAAAACATAATTTAAATTATAAAATTAATAGCCATATGACAGCTAGCACACGCCAATATACCAACCAAAAACATCGAGAACTATACTCAGGCAGAAATAAAAATAACTAAACGAAAACAATATCTAAATAAAAGCCTCCAGGCATAAAGGGCGTGCCCGCTTACATATAGCTGTAACTAGAAGTTATAATTGATAAACTAGGACCATCGACGTAAAATAAAAAATTGTCGAGGTCGCTAGCTAACCACATATTGCAATACAACTAATAAAAAAAAATAGTAGATTATGAGTAGATTATGTCAACAATAAATTAAAAGAAAATTAAAATTAATTAACTTATAAAGTAAAATTATAAACAATTATATAAACTCATATAACCTGTCAGTAAGTAAGCTAATTCTGGAGAAAGAACATTTAAACATTGTCTTGAGTTAATCACAGCGACCAACTATTCTTATCATTTAAGTAGTCGTTGATAGAATAGTATGCCTTTGAATAGAGGTTGAATTTTACTTTAGTTTTAAACGCATTAATAGACAAATTTAGCAAAGAAGAAGGTAGCTTGTTATAAAAGGTTATACCAAGCCCAACAAATGAGTTATGAACCTTATGAAACCGGTGAAAGGGAGTACATAGTTTGTCCTTATTTCTAGTGTTAACATTGTGAATATCACTGTTTTTAGTATATAAGTGTATATTTTGCCTAATATATAATATGTTGGCGAAAATGAATTGTGATGCCACTGTGAGGATACCGATATCTTTGACAAAATCTCTCAGAGAAACTCTGGCACCTAGCTGGTAAATTGCTCGAACAGCTCGTTTTTGAAGGACAAATATATTTTGAATATCAGCAGCTTTGCCCCATAGCAGAATACCGTAGCACATAACGCTATGAAAATAACAAAAAAATAAACTAACCGAGCTGTATCAAGATCAGTGTATAGTCTTACTTTCCTGACGGCGTAGGCGGCCGAACTGAGCCTTCCCGCTAGGCTCGATATATGTTGGCCCCACTGAAGTTTGGCATCTACTGCTATGCCCAGAAAAACTGCCGAGTTTACAGCTTCAAGCAACTCTTTATCTAATGTGAAGCCATGTGAAGTTGAAGGGCTATTTTCATCCATTTTGATAATTCTAAAATCGAAAAAAAAAAATATTAACTATCAGATAATCCAGATGACAATTTTTTTTGTGATATTAAAAAGTCTCATCAAAAATGAGAAGCGCTCTAAAGTAAAAATATTTGTAACCACGTCGTTTAACCCCGTTATTAGCTTGTTTTGTTTATAAATAAGTTAAGTAATAAAAAATTGTTTTACATACCTGAAGACTATTAAATAAAGTCACTACACCACCACTCACATCACACAATTTGCAACAAACATTAAGCGCAGTATCTTACAATGATCTGATATGACACTGTCTGATGCAAAACTTGACTTTCTTAAACTGATAAGCTTCTTGTCAGTGATTGGCCGAGCCAGTCATCGGGCGATGCAAAATTTCCCGTTTATAACAAAAGGGCTACCTGACCTTGAAATCGACAGGCAAAACGGACTCGAGTTAGAGAGGGATAGTATTATACAATGCTATTCCCTTTGTGTGTATTTACCTGCATGTGTAAATTATGTCAAAACGGGCTAGCTTAATCTATTACTAAGCGCATAAGATAAAATCATGTCTAGAACGAGTCAATGATATTCATATAAATAATTTATATTTTTTTTCGTTTGACTGTACTAATTTTGGCTTGAATAATAGATTTTTTTAAGTTATCTATGAGTGGTCCCAGTCGCTGGAAGAAAAATATTTATTTTTTACGGATCCGGCGACTGGGACCGCGGTCCCAGTTAATTGCGGTCCCAGTAGCCGGAAACCTCCTAAGACGATGTTGGGTCCTAGATTTCTATCATTTGGAAGGGCGAACTTTACACAGGAACGTACTACCGGGATTCAGAGTATCTTTGTCCTAACCCAGGTCATGCCCTATCCATTTGCAATGGCACTAGCCAATTCATCTAAATCCGTTCAGCCCATACGGCATGAAAAGTTAACAGGCAGATAATAAATCTGTTTTAGGGTTCCGTACCTCAAAATGAAAAATTTAAATCCTTAAAAGATGACTTCGTTGTCTGTCAAGACCCTTTTGTTCAGGAACGCGTGGAGGCATCAAGTTGAAATAGATATCAAAAACTTAGATACACGCTCCTATTTTTTTTATTTTTGGATGTGAAATTATAAAATAACTTCTCCCGCTCTGGGCGGAGCAGGAGGGCGTGTGAGACTTTTACTGACGACTAAAACCCACCCATGTTCCTTCAGTTGCCTGTACGTTGCCAGGGGCCACGGTATCCCTTTCGGACTTTCCCGCAACCCCGGCAGGCATCGGTCCTAACGGACCCCTTCACTTGCTGACATCTTTTTGAGGCGCGCGTGGAACACAACATGCCGTCGACCCGGGTCTGGTCCTTATCGGACGGCGAGCTACCCATTGCTCATCGTCCGCAAGCCCGCGCCTACGGTGGCCGGGAATCTGCCTGCGATTCCCGACGCCGAGGGCTTCAACGCTCCCTTGGATCTGTAACGAAAATCAAACTTCAAAGTCAATGCAAAAAAAAAGGTCATTTATGCCGCATATTTTGACACTCACTACCATCAATTTGTAATACCTACTCTAGTGCCGCCATCGGCCAACCACTCCTACATGTTAGAAAGGTTAGTTTGACTTTAAATTATAATAACTTTTGACAGAGTGGGCCGATTTGAATGAAATAAAGACTAAATGTTAATTCAAGATACGGAGTATGAGTATATTTAAAATCACTTAAATCTTTTGAAAAGAAGACACAAAAAAATCAATGTTACATATAAATTTTAAAATCATCCCTTATTTTACCCCTTTGAGGGACGATTGTACAAAAGCGGTGAAACTCGGAATTCTTTATTTCTTACCTAAAGCTTTAATTTGAATTTTCATATACCTAGCTTAGCTGGGTTTCCCATACAATCTTTCATCCCCTATATCACCCCCTTTAGGATTATAATTAAGACAAAATTAATCAAAACCATCTATCTTCCTGCCAAATTATATCGAAATCCGTTCAGTGGTTTAGGCGTGAAAAGGTAACACACAGACAAACAGACAGTTACTTTCTAATTTATAATATTATAGTATAGTATATAGTAAGTATGGATATATAGTCAGGATTATAGTTAGGACACATTAATATTAAAATAACATATTCTAATAAAACTCAATGAAAACTCGATGCAGAGGTGGGTTGCTAGTATATTATAAATCGATATTTCTAGTAGACTATAAAATTACAATTGGTGCCAAGAACGCAGTATTAAGTAGAGTGCGCCGAACGTACGTACTACCACAGATGGTTCACTCCGCAAAATCATTTAAATAAAAAGCGACTCTTGATACGACATAATAAAGTGCAATTCAGGTCTGCGCTAATTACCTACAGTTATTTTCACCTAGAAGTTGCCTCTCTTTCTATCGCGTAACTCTTATATCTTCTAACACGTTACGCCTACTGAATTCGACAAGTCGAGCCCGCCGCGTACGAGTACCGCTTCGTACCTAAAATGGGTGAACCGTCTGTATTTATCTGAGCTACTACGTAAACTATATTTAGTTTTATTGAAAGTAAGCCACATTCAAAATGGTATTATATAAAGGCAGGTACCATAATACGTTCAATCTCGGTAGCAAGTTATTATTATTTATTTATCCTCACACTGGAACGCCACACTGCAATTACAAAAACGGAGCTAAAATTACTACAAAATCAATGAATCAAAAGTACAAATAAAAACTGGAAAATGCAGGTTGAACTCTCGCACTTGCACGCGCTTCCGTATCACCAAAACTATAGTCAGTGCCATCCGAAGACGCGCCCCACTCCGCGATTACTGTACTGTAAATTACAGCTTATGTGGATGGAACTATCTGTATCATAATATAACACAGTTACACGTATTCAGTGCAAATTTCAACTGGTTACCTGGTTATTACGGTTAAAAATCTGCAGCCCTCTGACAGATAGACGGACGGACAAAAAGACAGAGGACTAGGTTCGGTAGGCTTAGTAATAAGGTCCCGTTTTCACCCCCTATTATACGGAACCCTAAAAAATAACACTAATTTTCAAACTCAATTTGTCACCATTCTCTTTAAGGCCTCTGCCTCGAATTTTGCGGGCAGCGGGGCGGCAGCGGCGGCGGCGCGGGAGCGGAGCGGGCAACGCATACCTGTTCTCCAAACCAGCGGGCAAATCGCGCGGCACTATAGCGGTGTAGTGTTGTGTTCGTGGTTGTGTTGTCGAGATATTTGTTTTTATTCGCGAACGAAATGTCTGAAAAACGGCGACAACATCTTTTTGATTCAAATTTATTCCTAACGCTCGATTTATTAAATGTACAACACTATACTACAATGCAAACGCGCAATGCGGGCGGTCACCGCTTGACTGAAGTGCACCGCTCGTTGCCCGCCCCCGCGCCGCTGCCACGCCGCTGTTTTCGAGAACCGGTCCATTTGATTTTACGCATAAGATCCTGCCGCTCCCGCGCCGCCGCCGCTGCCCGCAAAATTCGAGGCAGAGGCCTAATAGTTTTTTGGAACCCAATGCTTCCAGATTTCCAATTCTGTCTACAAAACGTAACACTGATACCGTAGAAGTAATCCTTTTACCACTTAACTCTAACAACTTGGGAGATAAGCATCCGATGCGATCCGTGTTTTTCTTTCATTACGGGATCAACTCAGATATTTCACTAAGTGGATATAGGATAACAGTAGGTACCTATGTGTTTACGTACAAACTATTGTTGTTTTTTGAAAGGTAATTAAATGGAACTGTTGTGATGCTTTGCACATCTTCATCAGCTATAGGTACCTATTGTATTGCATAATTAAATGGAACTGTTGAGATGCTTTGCTCATCGTCAGCACCTATAAGTACCTATTGTATTGCATAATTAAATGGAACTGTTGAGATGCTTTGCACTGTTGCACATCGTCAGCACCTATAAGTACCTATTGTATTGCATAATTAAATGGAACTGTTGAGATGCTTTGCACATCGTCAGCACCTGTAGGTACCGATTGTATTGCATAATTAAATGGAACTGTTGAGATGCTTTGCACATCGTCATCACCTATAAGTAGGTACCTATTGTATTGCATAATTAAATGGAACTGTTGAGATGCTTTGCACATCGTCAGCACCTGTAGGTACCTATTGTATTGCATAATTAAATGGAACTATTGAGATGCTTTGCACATCGTCAGCACTTATAGGTACCTATTGTATTGCATAATTAAATGGAACTGTTACGATGCTTTGCACATCGTCAGCACCTATAGGTACCTATTGTATTGCATAATTAAATGGAACTGTTGAGATGCTTTGCACATCGTCAGTACTTATAGGTGATATTGGTATGTGATATTTAATACAGCTTGATCGAGTTTTTGGATATAGGTTTAGGAATTTATTCAATTAATTGTAAAGATAATGCCCAAGGAAGCAATATAATCTTTTAGGGCGCGTGGATTTGAATTGAGCCGTGGGACATACCCTACCCTTTCATCGGTTGTCTTTGAGTAGCTTAGCCTCAAACTGTATTTGAGAATGTTTTTTAAGTAATGTACGTAGTATTTATTTCAACATGAATGATGTAACCAATATTTTTGTATCAAATTTTTCATTTAAAAGAGTGTGTGGATTTTCTTGCCCGTTCTTCTCCATAGGTACCTACTACGCTTTGGAATGGGCAACTAGCTTCATATTTCTGACTGACCGACTCCTTGACAATTCAAAAGTGCCTGTAAATGGTTTAATTGAAATAAATGCTTTAAGTTTATGAACGTTTGTTTGACAGTGAGAGTGCCCCATTCTTTGTATAGGTCAGTAGTCGGAAAACGAAAGGGGAGATCAGCTTCAACCTTAAGTATGGCACGCTGTGCCCTTTTAACTTCGATTAGGTATGTTTTTGCGGTAACTACCCATGATATGATACAGTAATCTATAAGTAATTGGCATAATACGTAGTAGACCATTTTAATAGTCTTTCGGCTTGCCGAAGTCTTAGGGTTTTGAAAAACTCGCCCATAGCCCGCCCGCGCAATTACATACTTCGTTTTCGCTTACCGTTCTTTCTGACTTTTTTCATTTTCGTCGGCTCCTAAGTGTCGCAGCGTGATGTTACATAGCCTAATAAAATAATCTTCCTTATAAAATTGGACTATCAAATAAAAACGATTTTTTCAAATCCAACTGGTAGTTCCAGAGATCAAACAAACAAAAAAATAAACTGTTCAGCTTCATCATTTGTATAATAGACAGAAAAACATACAATTTTTTTTTTATAAAATCAATATTTCAAGTAAGTAGGTGCGCCGATCGTGGCTGATCACGGAGTCAACGCCCTCGGGTATTGACTCCGTGATCAGCGGATTACTAAAAATTATGATTTTAGGTTTTTTTTTTGTTTGATAGTAGATATCAACATAACCAATTATTCTACCTTAATACAATTTAAAAAGGCCCTGTACAGATCGTATTATTTTTCTAAAAGAAAAATTATAATATTATTTGGAATATTGCGTTCGTCTGAGTATGTGCAATGACGTTCTCATTAAAATATAATACTTTCATATATTCTAAACGTTATTAAAAAAAAATCGAATCCAGTATATTACCAAGATTCCTACTGTCAACCGCGGTTGAAACCACCAAAGCAATAAAGCATTTATTAAAATTCCACTTTATAGGCAAACGCTAGGAGAACTACTCGTCGCATGTAAAATACGTGTTTATATTCTCTCGTATAAGATTATTACATTTTATATGAGATGAGGGCAAAAGAATGCTGATGACTTAGTGGCAATTTCACCAATGAAATTGAATGCGTCGAGCACGTCTAAACTGCGTTCAAAAGCTGTCAGTGTTAATATTCCACAAACAATGATGACACTGACAGCTCTTGAACGCGGATTAGATGACGTGTTGAACGCGTTCAGTTTCATAGGTGAAATCGGCCCTTACGACGGCAAATTAAATTGACTTGCGAAACTTTACAGACGTTTAATGGTGATAATATTTTTTTTGAACTACATTACCAGCGGGCGTTGACTCTGTATTAAGCTGTAGTTATTTGAAATTACAAGTTTATTTTTATTTTAACTACATTTATAGAATCGATACGCATGAAGTTAATTTTTTATTTTAATTGATTTCGTATAGGCTTTAGTTTAGTACTAGTTGCGCCCCGCAGTTTCACCCGTTTAAGTCTCGATCCCGTGGGAACATCGGGATAAAAAATATCCTATCTTCTTCTCCGGGTCATGGTCTACCCATGTTGCCGTGTAGCCGTTTTAGCGTGAAAGCGTAACATATAAACAAACTCACTTTCGTATTTATAGTATTAGCTTTAGCAGCCGAGCCGGCTTTGATCTCAAATGTGGGCACATCGAACGCTAGGCATTCATTAGGTATAGTGATTAATTCACACTTTGTGCAGCGTTTGACATAGAAGAGATAATCAATATACTGATTGCAGTATCGATTTAGGCTTTCCGATTAGTCGCATCTAACTATATAGTGAAAAAACTTTGTGAACTCCGGGCGTGGTCAGTTAAAAATATATTATTAAAATTTTGATAGGCTAATTGATTTAATCATGAATTCTACTCATAGTTTGAAGAAAAATTGAGCCTTTTACTGAACAGACCAATTTTCTGAAAATATTAATATACTTTTTCTAACGGATTGGTTATATTCGACCAAATTTACCTTTTACCAATTCACTGGATTTCCCAGTAAGGTAGATTTTGTAAAGACAGAAATAGGTCACCTATAAAATAAAGTGGCTGTATAAGAAAACCTTACAATATTTTTAGTTAACAGACTAATTAAAATTTTAGTAAGAGCACTTATTAAGAGTAACAAGTGCTTATAACAAGCTTTTTGGAATAAAGTAATGAAGAACCTCTTTGTGATACTATCTTAGGACTCATTAGCATTACATTAGGAGATTTCTTGAAGCAGAAAGAATGAACAAAACAACACAAAAAAAAAAAATACTAGACAAGACGAAAACTTACAAAAAGCTTCATAAATAAAGGTAATCTCGGGAAGCTCTCCCCAAGATGTTTAACAAAACGTAGCCATATTTTCTGGGGTAATCCGTTCGTTTGCATATTGTATACATAATTATTATACGCCTCACAAATGATTTATGTCGGTAAATACATTAAATTGGGACCAATAATACGTACCTACCTACTTTAGTTAATTGGATCTTTCAGTTAATGTTTTGGCTCTAACAATAAACAATGATGAAATCCAATTTAATGCTATTAGAGTACTTGATCTAAGGTTTCAGTTGATATTCAATTGTATGATGCCAGAATTTTATTACGTTTTGATTGATGATATTCTTAGCTATTGTTTGTGGAAATTAGTTTAGAATCCAGAATGAACCTCATGCAGTCTTCTTAATGATGGCTCAGCTTAAGAACAGGCATCTGGGAGATAATATTGTTATATATCAATCGACTTTTGACAAGATACAGATAATAAATAATAAATTTATATAATAAAAGTTCTCACAAACATAATATTTGAATAGTTACTGAGACACAACAATATGTCGTTGAAACCTATAGCCACTGTCATTTTGAAAGTCTGTGTGGTTTAATTCGTGATCGTCCAGACGGAGAAAGTTTTCAAAAACTGTTAACTATGCACTATTCGCATTCAAATGATAAAATACTGCATGAAAACATCGCTACAAAAAATATCTCCTACATATTAAAACATCAGATGAACATCATTATGCGGAGCGAAAACTCGCCGCCCGTTTTATGAAGAGGTAAAAATACGAACCTTTTTATACTTTCGAAATTCATGTGCGAACGCGGCGGGAGAAAACAAATTTCGTAATATAAACATAATTCATGAACATGCATGTAACTAGAAAATTATTGCGTATTATTTTTATGATACTTCATACGAACGTTGGCCAGGCTCAGCGTATAGATGTCGCGTTTATGAAAACATTAATTACATGCTCATCGAGGCCAACACCAGACTTGCTGACGATTAGCTTACGCACATTTTTCACGTAACCCTCTCTCATAGAAAAAAAAAACACTGACTACGTAACGGTAAAAAGTGATAGATTTATTAGAAAATGCTAACGTGAAAACGAAATGTTTACGTTTCATAGATTTAAATATTCCAGGAAGTGTCGACACACTTGTTAATACATTATCTACTAATAGACAAGTGCATATTTTCTCATTGCCGTCTTATACAACGTAGCTAGAATGATAAACACCTGTTACGTTTTATATCTTTTTCTTTCTTGGATCTTTACGGTAATATCTCTGGTTGTGTTGCTCGCCCACCTTTCACGAATGCAGTAATCATGTTAGAAAACATTCCTTTTTCTTTGAGTCTGGTTGTGCCCATTTGATGGCAATACGATAACCCCATTAATTCAAAATTCAAATTCAAGTCATTTATTCAAACTAGGCTGAGAATCAGCACTTTTCGAACGTCAAAATTACATAAGACAGTCCCCCAAAACGCCCACCCTTCACCACTTCCTAGTGCTTTAGATGGGAAGAAGAAGTGGCGCAACAAACTCCCCAGCAGCACAGCTGTCTGTTCAGTTAGAAAAAAATGATTCTATATAATACCATATTACATGTGACTTAAATATCACTAGGTGAAATGCGGGTTTACTATAGTTACACCTCTACCTAACCCTTCCGGTATTACAGGCGTGATGTTATGTTATGTACAAACATTTTTATTAAAATTTAATAAACAGTGCGGGAGTAGAGTAACAAAAATAACGCGGCCACTAGCGCAACGCCCGCCATTTTCAGTTTCGACACATGCGTTTCGCGCGCACGCTGTCATCATATTAAAACTATTCGCGGACAAAAAAACAAATCAAACGAGTTCCGGTTTACGCGTTTAAAAGGATTTTTCACGCCCAAAATACTGTGTGAATATTTTTTTATCTGTGCTACATATTTACGCCCGAAATGTTTAACAACACAACGAGTTACAAATCGAGCGCTGGAAGAAGTTATTCGAAGAAATCGGAAACAAAAACTGTAAAAGGTAATGGAAATTTTTGTTTTCTTAATATTGGAATTGGACTTGAATTTCTGTGCGAAATAACACGGTCCAGTGAACGTGAACCCGCGGTAACCACAATCCAATTGACTACTTTTACAATCAATTTGTTGGTTTGGAAATTTTGGGAACAAATAATTTGTTGGGATTTCTTATTCACTTGGCCCTTAATCAGGTATTTAATTATTTTAACTCGTAAATAAATTTATTGGTATTCTATTTATTCTTTAAAATGATTGACGGAGTATTGATAAAATTAAATAATAAAAAAGCGAAGACCATAGATTAGGACTAAGGAGGAAAATGTTAGGTAGGTAATGTAGAACTTGTCAAATATATATAGAAATATAATAAAGAAGCGTACCTAATTACTCCAATGTTAGACAACAAATATTATTTTAAAACAAAACCTTTAGATTCTCACAATCAAGGCATTGACTTGAAAATAATATACCTACCTATATTATGATGGGTAAGAACCTACTTTAAATTCATAGTCAATCGTCTAGGGGCACTGTAGTACCTAATTTCCTTTATTTGAATTTCAGAACTTGAGAAAATGTTGAGCAGCGAAGCTCATATTTCTCTCTTCGCAAATAAAATGAACAAGAATAATTGCCCGAAAATAGTAGAAAGTTTTGTTTGTTTTGGCAGCATTCAAAACAAATCTATATTTGGAGGACTCCAATAATGAATAACGATGATTAAAACTTCAACAAAAACAAGAAGAGTTCGAACTGTTTTTATATCTTTTAGGAGATAGCCCTTTTTTACTTTTTTTTTTTACCCGTGTTCCTTCAGTTGCCTGTACGTTGCCAGGGGCCACGGTATCCCTTCCAGACTTTCCCGCAACTCCGGCAGGAGAGAAAGAGGAAATAGCCCTTGACATTAAACATCTAATTAGTCTGATCATTTCCATCGGTGGACGCGGAACTATGCGCGTTTAATTAAATCCGGATTAGTAATTTGGCTTCAGTGACAATTATATTTGGCGCAAGACAATTTCAAACGTCAGATAGGCATTCCCTAATGAGGGTTGCTACTTGTCGACCAAACTTTCTGACGCCCCTCCCTAGCACTGATATTGTTTATAACGTTTAATTAATATTAATTTTGATTAGAATTAGTCCCCTATTCATAAGATTGGTTCCTTCATCTACTTATGACTGTTCTACTTATATGTATAACTACACTTACACATACATCTATGTTTACATTTTATTAGTTAAAGAGCATCAGTAGCTGTAGCCCGCGAAATTCAAAATTTTCATCATTAGAATCATTAATACATCTCTCTCTAATTTAGATTTGTTCCATAGCTCCTGCCCACGGTTTCGCCCGCGTGGACCCTAATTCTTTTTCTAAAACAAAAGTAGCCTAAGTTAGTCCTTCTAACATCAGCTATCTGCCAGTGAAACTCCCGACACGTCCCGTCAAAAGCGGTCCAGCTGTAGCCGGAACAAACACAAAGACAGCAGACAAAAATTTTAAAAATAGTTTTCTTGTTATAAGTACCGTATAATCTATATATATATAACAGGAGAAACTGACTGACTGACATATCAACGCAGAGTCGAAACTACTGGGACTAGGAACGTGAAATTTTGCACAGCTTCCTTTTATAATGTAGGGGAGCACTAAGAAGGGGTTTTTGAAAATTCCACCTTTATGGCTTGCATGGATTCACGATAGTATTAAATCATTATGATATGCTACTAATAGCATTTGGATGAGGCAGCCAGATTTATAGCCTGAATGTTAACACATAGGATACTTTTTATCCCGGTGGTACGTTTCCATGGGATAATTTCCGACTTCCACGCGTGCGAACCCGCGGAAAAAAGCTGTACTTTCATTTGCATTAAGTAAAATGCTGTTATTTTGACGTTACAAACAGACACTTCAATTTTGTTAAATATATTCTTTTTTCAAACGCCTCATTTTGTTTTATCTGAACGGAATTTTCTAGAACGCACCGATTCAAACTTTTGTTCTAAATACCCTCACTTCGCTGTGCGAGATATCGAAGGCTTCGGAGCGGAGCTCAACAAAAGGTCTCAATGAGAGGCTTAAACAATGCAGCAAATTGTTTCAATGTTTGCTAGTTATATGTATAGATACGTATTAACAGGTCGTTGGCATTCAGGAATAGGGATGAAATAAATGTTTCGAGAGGGAATTTGAAGGAAGAGCGACATGGCAGTAGGCACAGGGTCTTTGGTGTGTTACTTATATTTGTTTTAATTTGTCAAGGACGGCGTATGATCTAAACTAAAAAGAGAAGAGATTAGATTTTTTGTATGTTTGTTTGTAATAGTCTCAAAAAATACTTAACCGATTTAAAAAAATCTTTCACCTTTAGAAAACTACATTATCAGCGAGTAACATGGGCTGTATTTTATCGACTTCCAATAAAATTCAATAAAGTAGATATTACAACTAAGATTCGTGTGCAAGTAAGGCATGTTGTACTAAGGTTAAGCTCAAGTGCAAGTCAAGAATATGTTGTAGAAAGGTATGTGATCATGAAAACAAAAACCGATTCACGTGGAGAAGAAAAACTTGCGTAAATGAAATCAGTCCAGTGCAAGAATACGTGCGTAAACGAAGTTACCCCGAGGAAACTTTAACATAGACTCAAAAATAAGTACCATTGACACAAAAATAACAAAAAGGCTCGAATCATGGCGCACAAACCATAACTATGATAAAGATATCAGCGAAATAGGGATTTCTGAATCCCGCTTACTAAGTACGGCCAATATTTAGGGTTCGACCACAAACGAATGATGCCGTTAAAACACTGTTTCGTATATGGGCACGCATTAACTTTGCGTTTACCCGTCTTTTACTGTTATTACACCGATCCCATCTTCATAACAACTGAGCCACTCTGATTTAGTAGTATTTTACGGAACTCCCAGTTTTTTATTTGACGTGAAATGAAATGAAATTGTTTATTCTGTAAATAGGATATTGCAATCACTTTTACATGTCATATTAAAAAAATAAAAAATTGCTAGATGAGTTCGGCGTTTCCTATCTGACTACTCTGAGAAGAAAGACCGAAACAAACTCAGAGGTCACAGTCTCTTTTAAAGTCTAGACATAATCTTGGTCAGGCCATATGAGGATCATGTAGATTAGTGTCTGAAATGGTCTTTTGAGGAAAGAACCACACAGATTTTAGTGGACCTGTTCAGTCAGTGCAAGCATTTGTCAGTAATCGTGGAGCTCAACTCAGAACTTAAGGAGTACGTTGAAATAGTTGTATTGAGTCTTGGTTTGTGGGGCTTGTGGCTAACTTGTAACAGTCGCACGGGTCGATCGATCAGGTTAAGCTACGCTTGCCGGTCGGTCTGTGGATTGGAGACCATCTTTACATACCGAGACCCTTCCGTGCCTCGGAAAGCACGTTAAACCGTTGGTCCCTGTCATTCGTGGATCTTTGACACTCGTTACGGGTAGCCAGAAGCCCGAACGTCAGACAACCAAGGGGTATCGTGTTACCCAGTAACTGGCTTGTGGCAGTCACTCCTTTAAAATACTGGTATTCAGCTGCATCCGGTTGGATTGGAAGCCAACCCCAAAGTAGGCTAAAAAAAGGCCAGGCAGATGATGATGGAAAATATATCGAGTCTTGGTTATTCAGTGTTTTACGTCTAAACCCAATAACCTATTTTCAGTAAAAGACGGATCGCTATTGATGGTAGACA